>CM060909.1:1024245085-1026745085 GCA_030737875.1 Allium sativum
AATTTTAATGATGCCCATAATTGACTCAATTATGGTCATCCACTCATGGCATGCAAAATCATATCAATTGCACCCCAACTTCTTATTATTAAATCCTTAATATCACCCCTACCCCATGTTTATACGTTCGCTTATTCAATGTAGAATATACATTAGACTCGAATAGTCTAACTCATAGCACAAAGATAAATTATCACAACATATAGACAAATAAAATAATCCAATCATAATAGGGGTGAAACTTGCATAAACTACACATGTTAAGGATCTAAAGGTGTCAACTTGTTAAATGTCACAATTTACATGATATGATCATAACCCAAATTTATGTATAAACTTGCATATGGGGTTTTAGGCAACATAATGATGGTGTGAACTAGCATTGAATTTCACATATGTCATAGCATAATCCTAGATGTCATGGCATATGTTCATAACTTTTACTAATCAACCTAAACTTGCATATGTGACTTGTCATATAGATCAACATAGGCCAAATAGTATCAATATTATGATTTGATTAACATGAACTAATTAGCATAGATAGTAACATCATGGCTTTTTAACATGTATGATTCATCACAACTTAGCATAGAAACTCTCAACATACATAGCATCATCATAGCATGATTTACAACATATAGGATATCATCACCACATAGCATAGGATTTATAACATACATGATAGCATAAGGTTTACAACAACATATATGACAATCCACATCATCTACTCATAATCCATTCATAACTTAATCTAATTAAAATAATAATGTTCTTGTTAAGATCCTCATACTCACAATTAGAGAAGAAAAGAGAGTCTTGATTTGCTTTAGAGTTGAGTAGTATTAGAATTGAATTAGCTTTTCTTCCTTCTTAGTTGGCGGCGGCTAGACTGAGTTCCATGGCGGCGGTATGACGGTAGCTATTCTATTTTTCATATGAATTAGAGTGAGAGACTACCTAGGTATTTATAGAGTTTAGGGTTTATTTAGACCGTCAGATCAACTCAGAACTAACCTG
Source organism: Allium sativum (assembly GCA_030737875.1). NCBI lineage: Eukaryota > Viridiplantae > Streptophyta > Magnoliopsida > Asparagales > Amaryllidaceae > Allium > Allium sativum. The sequence continues at coordinate 1,024,246,106 of CM060909.1, forward strand.
AACCGTTTAATTTGCCAACTCAGCCCTAAAGACACATCAGCAGCTCAAGATTGGGCTCAGTCAAAACCCTAGCCGACTGACCAGGTCGACACCCAGGTCGACACTATAGTCGACCTGGGGGGGAGGTCAACACTAGTGTCGACTCCCTAGTCGACCTGCCTGGGCGGGAATTTTTCCCGCCCAGCCCGCTTCTGCACTTTCAGTTTGAATTTTAAATTTGTTGCGAGCTGTTTTGAATTTTCTGAAACTTCTGATGGCCATAACTACTTCGTACGAAGTCCAATTCACGCAAACTCGGACTCTATTTCAACCAGAATTCTGAGACGATCACAATGGCGCAACCCGTTTCCCACAGTTCTCACGTCTGAGATTAGTTATTCTTTAATTCGTGAATATTAATATTAACAGAATTATGGGGTGTTACATTCTCCCCTCCTTAAAGGATTTCGTCCCCGAAATCTTCAAGTCAAGAAGAATGTATATCCTAACATCCAATCGTCCATTTACTCAACCATCAAACACAAACATCCATTGTCCTTATTGACTTCTAATGCTTTCATGTTTAAATGCACAGTGTGTGTATATGTCCATATCTAATGCAAAATCAGGCGGTCCACTGATTCAGTTGACCTCCTTAATGCAAATCATGATAGTGCCATGCGTCCATTATGTATGCAAAAGTTCCCTAATGCTACATATTATCTCTATATGCGTGCACAATCATCATCCGAATGCAGTATCCATATGATAAAACAATCATCATACATCCATTTTACTAAATACATCCATTTATATGCAATATGCAGTATGAAGTGACTGAGTCGATCTAGTGCCTAATAGTGTGTGTATATGCGTCCACGAGCAACCACTAGCAAACACTTGCATCCACTTTGCATCCATCATACATAACATGTCTCAAACACATGTTTCAACCATAGGATTATCCTAACTAAAGGTCAAGAATACTAGCGAGAGGATACTCTAAAGGTAAGATAAGTACAAGATAAGCGATAAAGGAGAAATTAAAGGACATACCCTCAAAAAGGAAAGGGTATCGTGAACGCATCTTCTCTTCTGTCTCCCAAGTAGCATTGCTCTCATCATCTCCCCATTGTACTTTGACTAGTTTGACCTCTTAATTTCTCAGCTTCTTGGTCTCTGACCCAAGAATGCGCGTAGGAGCTCGTCGAATCGTCGCATCATGCTTGATCTCCACCTCTCTAAGCAAGCTCGGCTCTACCACTTCCGCGGTCTCGTGCAAGCACTTCCTCAAATGTGATACATGGAATACATCGTGTACACCACTAAGTCTCTCAGGCAACTCCACTCTATACGCCATCTGTCCAATCTTCTCCTTAATAGGAAACGGCCCTACGAACCTTGGTGCTAATTTCCCAATGGACCCAAAGCGAACAACGTTCCGTAATGGAGACACTTTGATAAAGACCATATCCCCAACTTCAAACTCGAGATCTGTCCTCCTCTTATCCGCATAAGATTTCTGTCTATCTTGCGCTGCTTTCATCCTCCTTCGAATCAAGTCGATCTTCTCCGAAGTCTCCCTAATCATATCGGGCCGAAGTAAGATCTTATCCATAGATTCCCACCAACATGTAGGTGAACGACAAGGTCGTCTGCCATGCCAATGTTGGACTGAAAGCTATTATTATACGCGAACTCTACCAATGGAAGATGCTCTTCCCATGTACCCCCAAAGTCTAGGATACATAGCCTCAAAAGATCCTCTAGAATGCGATTCACCCTCTCAGTATGGCCGCCCGTCTGAGGATGATATGCGGTGCTTAAACATAACTGAGTCCCTACCGCCTCTTGTAAGCTTCTCCAAAATTCGCTAGTGAAAATAGGATCGCGGTCGCTCACTATGCTAGAAGGAACACCGTGCAAACGAACTATCTCTCGGACGTATATAGAAGCTAACCACGGAGCAGTCCTCTTACTCTTCACGGGAATGAAATGGGCGCTCTTAGTAAGTCTATCTACTATAACCCAAATCCCCGTATTACCCTTCCTTGATCGCGGTAATCCATCCACAAAGTCCATCGAGACACTTTCCCACTTCCATAGTGGAACCTCCAATGGGTGAAGCAACCCACCGGGTTTCTTTTGCTCCACTTTTACTTGTTGGAACACCAAGCATCTAGCGACATACTCGGCCACATCTTTCTTCATGTCGGCCCAAAAGAAAACTCGCTTCATGTCTTTGTACATCTTGTCCCCGCCGGGATGAATGGTCATCTTCGAACGATGTGCATCATCAAGAATGGTCTTCCTTAGGTCATGGTCTTTTGGTACACAAAGTCTACCGTCCCTACGTAACCAACCCTTATCATCTAGGGTATATCTACGGAGATGGCTTGATGACTCCCCTCCTTTGAGCTTTTCTACTAACTCAACCAACTGTGGGTCGTCTCGCTGTGCCTCGCCAATCCGTCCCAAAAGCGTAGGTCTAACCTCCAAGGATGCTAGCAAACCGGGTACAAAGTCAACGGAAGGTCTAAAGTCAAACATAGAGATGAACTCTAAGCTTCGCCGCTCAACAAACAAAGGACTTAAGGATAATCTTTTTCTACTTAAGGCATCTGCCACCACGTTACCCTTGCCAGGGGTATATGCTATCTCGAAGTCATAGGATGCTAAGAACTCCATCCACCTTTGCTGCCTTGAGTTCAAGTCCTTTTGAGAGAATAAGTATTTTAGCGATTTGTGGTCAGTGAATAATTCAAATTTCTCGCCAAGAAGATAATGACGCCAAGACTTAAGCGCGAAAACAATAGCGACCAACTCTAGGTCATGTGTAGGGTAATTTTTCTCATGCGCTCTCAACTGCCTTCCACCATAGGCTATTACCCTTCCCTCTTGCATTAAGACTGCGCCTAGTCCTGTCCCACAAGCGTCAGTATAAACAGTAAACGACTTACTCCCATCTGGCAGCACTAAGACTGAGGCTGAGGTCAAAGCTCTCTTTAAACGTTGGAACGCATCATCACAATCTACGTCCCATGTGAAAACTAGGTTCTTCTTCGTCAAGCGTGTCAATGGAGTTGATATTTTTGCGAAGTCTTTGATAAACTTCCTATAGTAGCCAGCCAACCCCAAGAAACTTCTTACTTCGGTAGCATTTTCAGGGACCTTCCAATCTTGGATGGCCACCACCTTCGCGGGATCCACAGCTATCCCTTCTTTGGAAACCACGTGCCCTAAGAATTGCACTTCTTTCCTCCAAAAGTGACATTTGGAAAATTTAGCTTTAAGGCTATGCGCTCGAAGAGTCTCCAATACTTCCCTAAGATGTAGTGCATGCTCTTCTTCATTCTTAGAAAAGATCAAGATGTCGTCTACAAAGACCACCACGAATTTATTAAGGTACTCCCTAAACACCCTACTCATCAAATCCACAAAGTATGCGGGGGCGTTTGTCAAACCGAAGGGCATCACTAGCCATTCACAGAAACTGTCCGGAGTCCTAAAGGCAGTCTTGTCAATGCTATCCTCAGCCACTCTCAACTGATGGAATCCAGTGGCTAGGTCCAACTGCGAAAACACTGAGGCGCCAACTAACTGATCGAAGAGATCGTCAATCCTCGGCAGTCGGTGTCTGTTTTTCTTAGTAAGCTTATTAAGTTCTCTATAGTCCACACAAAGTCTAAGGGACCCATCCGCCTTCGTGGCAAATACTACGGGAGCACCCCACTCCGATATACTTAGTCTTATGAACCCCTTCTCAAGCAACTCCTTCACTTGCTTATCGAGTTCCCTCCTTTCACGTGGAGCCATGTGGCGTACTGGCAAAGATACTGGTTTCGCATTATCCACAAGATATATTCGAAAATCTATCTCCCGCTTCGGAGGCAAGCCCTTCACCTCCTCAAACACATCCGAGTATTCTCGGACCACTCTAACAGATTGTAGATTTTCCTCAGACGCGTCAAGCGATTCTAAATAACTTAGCATAACGGAATTTATGGGATTACAAAAGATTTCGAGAGCGTTACCAAGGTGAGTCATGAGCCTAACTACTCTCCTTTCACAATCAAGTACAGCCCCATTTCTGGATAACCAATCCATTCCTAAAATTAGCCCATAGCCCGTGAAGCCCAACACATAAGCATCACATCTAAATTCAACGCTAAGTATAGAAATTTTCAAATCCAAACACATCATGGAAAAATAAGCTGAGCCCCCAATTGGATTCGAAACAACTAAGGGATCCTCTACTAAACTTGTAACACCCCGCCTCCGCTAGGGTCACTCGCAAAGGAATGCACTAGCTTTAGAGGGGCATTATTGGTAAACATGCACAGAAATATCACAAGACAGAACATATAAAATAGCGGAAGTAAAATCGAACTTTCATAAACATTAATAATTAAGGTCTAAAGCCTTTTACATCAGAGTACATCGAAACCTGTCTTTCAATAATAAAGAAGCATAAAAACCTTTTCATAAATTATTCCCCAAAGTAAAGCGATGAGGCAGCCATAGCCAAGAGAAGACCAAGCTATACATCAAGCCATACATGATGACCTTCAACAGAAGAAGTCCGAACTAAACAACATCATTTCCTCCCTGAAACCTGGTGGGGGAAACGGAAGACAAAGAGGCGAAAGAAAACGGGGTCAGTCATAAAGACTGGTAAGTCCTATCTACTTCCAGTATAAAAACAGATAAAGGTGACATGACATGCATAAACTGAAAGTAAACACAAGGATGATGTCAAGATAGATAAACTGAACCAAAATAACAGGATGAACTACTGTACCCAAATAAACTAAGGTGTCATGATAAATTACGATGTCAGATAAAACAAGGTATCAGGCCGCCAGGTTCCTATCAAGCATCACGTCCCATGGTATCTATTTAGTCTAACGTTCTATGGAATTTTTCATATATATATATATATATATATATATATATCTTTACTGGTTTTTACATGTATATTTGCTCTGCACCCTCCGTACTAGTATCCCAGCCTTGTTATGTGTTAACCATGAATGTCCCTTACTCAAAGTCGTGTAATGGTCCATGTCAACCTAATATATCGCATATATAGGTTACTCAAATCATATGTTTCTTTCCATGTATATAAGTTCAGTCCCTTGCCGTACCTCGTACGGGCTTCCTCATGTCGTATTATCCTTGAAATCTTTTGGACTGTCACCCTTGTTCTAGCTAGGCTCTTCCATATGAATCATCGTTTGAGCTACTAGGACTTACGCCACCTAGCACCACTAGGGATTACGCTTACCTATTGCACGCTTTCGTATTTCGGTTTGGGTTAAACCACCTAGGCCACTAGGGATTACGCTAACCCTCAACCGCGCCCTTTTTCCCACGCATTCATCGTGAATCGTTTTTCTATAACTGTATGCACATGTATCACATCGTGCCATCCGAGTCCTGTCACAGGGCACAACAAGAAATACAGGACTCGGTCGGGAGCTTTAGATTTATCTGTCGATGCAGATGCTAAGGTCTGCTTTTCTACATGTGGCTATGGTCCCACGAGACCCCTCCCTCAACTAGTGAAAGGAAACACAAGAGAAAATCTTGCATGAGAACTACACTCCGGCCAGCCCACATCCTACGGCCTACCTCACCCATAATTAGATAGCAATTATGGTCTGTTGGGTGTTCCCTGCCTTTCCGTACGTACACGCTTGACTTAAGATGGTAGATGATCGACGAACTTGCTATCTCGGGCACCTTATGTATTCGTCGACTCACTGCTATCCACCCCAGTCTTTAGGTCGCTCGCATAGCAACCAAGGCATATTCTTGGTTCTTCTACCGCAGACCTCAACCTCTCGTGAGCCTAGTATATTGACCTGGCAGCTCACAGAGGGATCCCAAGAATATCCTCACGTTCCCCGAAGCCGCTGCTTCGTTACCCAGTTCGTTGGAGCCTTTATCTAAATCAGATAGCCTGCTCCTACACGCATACTTAAACGTTGACCTAACGTATCGGGTTACTAATCTATCTAAGAAATGGTCCAAATTTCCTTGACTAAGAATTATTACTTAGTTTCCCTTAACTAAGGTTTACCACTTAGCCTTATTTCCATAATCCTTGTTAACTATGGTTATTTACCTAATCCTCCGAATTAGGGTTTATCTAATGGGTTAAGTGTCACTTAAGTTTATAACTTAGCCCGTCTACAAACCATGTCAAAATTGGCTAAGTATCCAAGTCCAAGACTTAACCCTACAAACCATGTGTCAAGTTGGCTAAGTATATTAAGCAATCCATAACTTAACCTCGTCTAATTATCATTTTAGATTGGTTAATTATATAAATTAACTTGACCTTGTCAAATTTCCGAGTCAAATCGGTCAAGCGTATTCAAGTGATTCGTGACTTAGCCTTATCATGTTTTCACGTTAGATTGGTTAAGTATAGGTCACTTAACCACATCCAATTAACGAGTTAGATTGGTTAAGTTTAGTTCACTTAACCACATCAAATCTTCATGTATAATTGGTTAAGTATAAGTTGCTTAACCCCATTAAATTATCACGTTAAGTTGGTTAAGTATTGGTTACTTAACCTTATTGAATTACCAAGTTTAAATTGGTTAAGTGTTTAACTTAACCCCATCGAATTACCGTGTTTAGATTAGTTAAGTGTGGATTACTTAACCCCTATCTAATTACCGTGGTTAGGTTAGTTAAGTCTTAATTACTTAACCTCATCTAATTACCCAGTCGGATTAGTTAAGTGTAAATTACTTAACCCCATCTCCTAATCATCTTGCATGGTTAAGTGTCATTAAGGAAATCAAGCCCGGTCCCACTTAACCTACCCATTCGTGGCATATCGGTTAAGTGTCATTAGTCAAATTTACTTAACCTTATCATGTGGCATTAATTTAATTAATGCACTCTTAACCTCTCACATTAGACCTTGTTGTGGTTACTAGTTAAGCCGGGCGGGTCCGGGTAGATTTACACCACAACCTAGTCTAACCTCGGGTCTTAAGCGCGACATGACCAACTTCTCACATTGGGTCCTATTGTTTGCAACTACTAGTTAGGCCGGTCGGTTCCGGGTAGTTTTACGTTGCAAACTCAACCCAACCTCGAGTTGGCCACACTTATATTATCTAAGTTCATCATGTTTCCAAAACATGTTACAAGTTTTTCAAGCATTTGGGTAGACCTAACTTAATAGGTAAATTCCCAAAGGGTAGACCTAACTTAATAGGTAAATTCCCAAGCTCATGTTTTTATGCATACTTACATGCCAACTTCCATGTTATATTTAATGTTACATGTTGTCATGTTATACCCATTTAACCCAAATCATGTTTCACATCATATTTCATGAAACTTCAAGTTAAGTTTTTCATGTATGCTCACGCTCGTCTAACCTAACCCCAAAACGTGTTTCCAACATAAGTATAGACGAGTCAACATAGTAGGAATACTATGACTACAAATTGGCCTTGAACATGCATAGTGTCATAAAAAGGGGTTTTGGCCACAAACACACAAAATGTCACAAGGGAATTTGGCCACAAACATGCATATTATCAAAAAGGGTTTGGCCATAAGCATGCACAACTTAAAAGAGGGGATTGGTCACAAACATGCATAATCTCATAAAGGATTTGGCCACAAACTTGCATGATAGCATAAGGGGTTTGGGTTCATAAACATGCATAAGCCCCAAAATCTAGTCTTAGCCAATGTTTCACAAGTAGAATGGTTCCTAAAGGTTCATGCTAGCATTTCATGCATAAAGATCCAAACTTGCAAGTTAAACTAGGTTATGCATAGCATGAGAGGCATGATTAAGTCACTCACAAGGCCTAAAATCATAAATATAAACACAAGAGGCAAGGTAAGGTTCATATAGGTTCGCATAATCATGTTTAGCCTCATTTTATCCCATGTCATTATCAAAACTACCGTTTCCATCTAAAAGTAGCTAGAACTTACATAGGCAAGGCTTAGAAAAGGGGTCATGCATCATCTTGACGAAGAAAGGTGGCTCCTTTGAAGAAGAACCTTCATGAAACTCGCATAGCAATGTTGATTTGGCCTTGATTTGGTGTAGCAAGCTTGCACCTTTTGATTTGAACTTGATTTGAGTGCGTAGGCTCTAGGGATTGGAGATGGAGGCCATGATCAAAATTGATTTTGGCAGCACTTAGTTGCTAGGTTTGATTTTTAGGGATTTAGGTTAGGTTTAGGGTCTTTTTATAGAGATTAGGATAGTTTTAGGCCCTTAGATTAACCCTAGGATGGATCAGGACCATCAGATCTCGGAAGCTTCCAGAACCAGCCCAAGAACAAGACCAGGTGAGACAAACAGGTGCGCCAGGCAACTTGCTCCGGCCACCCCCTGTCGACAGGCAAGTCGACAGGGCTGTCGACTTGGTCTGGGCCCAAGTCGACAGGCCTGTCGATAGCCCTGTCGACATGGCCTAGGCGGGATGCTTCCCGCCTAGCCCCAGATCTGATTTCCAAAACTGTTTCCGGAATTCAAATTCCCAGAAACCTTCTTTGGGCCTTTTACGGGTCATACGGACTCCGATTCTCGAAAACTCGGACTCTATTTCGCGTATTTTTCCGAGACGAACGCAATGGCATAGCCCGTTTTACTTGATTCAGAATTTAAAATTAAATTCTGCCTTGATTCTCGTCTTAACATGTTATCGAAATACGAGTTGTTACATTCTCCCCACCTTTTAGGATTTCGTCCCCGAAATCTCCAAGTTAGGAAGAACATATCCTACCATCCATCATCCATCTACTCAAAACATCATCCACAAGCAATCATTGTCCTTAGATGATTTCTAATGCTATATGAATATATGCAAAACGTGTGTGTACATGTTCCTTAGCTAATGCTAATGATCAGGCCTGAATAATCTTTCTAATGCAAAGTATGTTTAGTGCCATGAATCCAACATGTATGCAAATAGCCCTAGTCATGTAAATACTATATGCGTGCACAATCATTCATTCATATGCAGCATCCGCATGATAACACATTCGATTTCATCCATAAACAAGTATAAATACTCGTGCATATGCAATATGAAATGTGACCGAGTCGAGCTAATATCTAATGTAAATTCGCGCATCCACGAGCAACCACTTGCAACCATTTGCAACCATATCAACCATAACATGTTTCAAATACATGTTTACATCCATAGGGTTCTACCTAAGATTCCCTGAAACAGGGTCGAGAAGATAAACAAAACAAACTCCGTACGGGGTTTGTAACAGAGACAGGACCGAGAGGATATCCATAAAAGATAGCCTACAAGCAAGCTCAACAGAAAAACAGGGATCGAGGATATATTCCCAAAAGAGATATCATGCACGTATTTAGTCTTCAGTCTCCTGAGTCGCATTACCTTGAGCTTAGTTCCATCGTGCCTTGACCGTCCTTTAACTTCACGATTTCGCAGCTTCTTATTTCCTGTTTCCATAACATGAGTTGGAACTCATTTCCTCGTCGCCTCCCGTTCTACTTGTACTTATTCTCCTTCTAGAATACTTGGTGCAAACAGGACTGCGTACTCATGATTCCATGCGAGCTTTCCAAAATTTACTTGTGAATCCTGAGCCTCGCATCACAAGGTATTCCACGTAGAAAAACTTTCCCTTGAAAGTAAACAGGTTACCATGCGCACTTACTAGGGTAATTCCCATAACCCATACATAAGCGAAGTAAACCATCCGTTTTATTAGCGAACACCACTCGATCGGGTTTTTAATTTCCAACAAAGGCATCTAGGGATTTTAAGTAACTAATCATGACAGAACCCAAAAGGTTACGCGATACTTCAAGGGTATTACCAAAGCGAGCCAAGAGTCTAACTACCCTCCTTCTAAAACCGAGAGTGGCACCCCTTACTGGATAACCACTTTATCCTTAGAATCCATCCATAGCTTATAAACATAAGCATTATTTCCAAGCTCAATACTTGACATAGACATTCTCAAATCCAAACAAGTCATGAATAAATGGACCGATCTTCCAGTAGGACTTGAGACAAAAACGGGATCCTCTATTATACTAGTACTAAGGTGCAGAGACTCAACTATCGAAGCGGACTTAAAAAGATGCGGTGATCAAAACAAAGTCCCGACGGGATGATAGAGAAGAAAAACTAAACCTTTAACAAGATCGTTACCCTCCTTCCGAGGTACCCTAGAAATGAGAGCATACTATTGCCCTCCGAATGATCTTGTCCCTGTTCCATGATACTTAACTATCCGTCCCGTTTCACCATGCCAAAGGTACTCTCTCGTCATGGGTTTCATTGTTCATCTTTCTCCCTCCTTTGAGGACTAAGCCATACCAACACGTTGCTCACCCATAAGCTCATATCCTTTATCCTCTTTCTCACTATCCTTTCTTGTATAACTCTGCAATGGTCTCTCGAGAACCACCTCCATCGTACGGGAAACACTTACGTAGCTAGAAAGACTAGTCGCAGTCAAAACCACTGTGACTACAGATGGAGGAAAGAAAGGAAAAGAGATTAAATCAAGGAAACAAGGATGATGCTAATGGCCTTTGGGAATAGCCTTTTTCTTTTAAAAGAAAATTTTCTTGAAAAATGCTTCTTTGTAAACGGTTTTCAAATAGTTTTCAGAAGGTCTTTAAAAACTTTTGCCCAGTCTAGTAACCTTCTGCTCTGATACCAAATGTAACACCCCGCCTCCGCTAGGGTCACTCGCAAAGGAATGCACTAGCTTTAGAGGGGCATTATTGGTAAACATGCACAGAAATATCACAAGACAGAACATATAAAATAGCGGAAGTAAAATCGAACTTTCATAAACATTAATAATTAAGGTCTAAAGCCTTTTACATCAGAGTACATCAAAACCTGTCTTTCAATAATAAAGAAGCATAAAAACCTTTTCATAAATTATTCCCCAAAGTAAAGCGGTGAGGCAGCCATAGCCAAGAGAAGACCAAGCTATACATCAAGCCATACATGATGACCTTCAACAAAAGAAGTCCGAACTAAACAACATCATTTCCTCCCTGAAACCTGGGGGGGGAAACGGAAGACAAAGAGGCGAAAGAAAACGGGGTCAGTCATAAAGACTGGTAAGTCCTATCTACTTCCAGTATAAAAACAGATAAAGGTGACATGACATGCATAAACTGAAAGTAAACACAAGGATGATGTCAAGATAGATAAACTGAACCAAAATAACAGGATGAACTACTGTACCCAAATAAACTAAGGTGTCATGATAAATTACGATGTCAGATAAAACAAGGTATCAGGCCGTCAGGTTCCTATCAAGCATCATGTCCCATGGTATCTATTTAGTCTAACATTCTATGGAATTTTTCATATATATATATATATATATATATCTTTACTGATTTTTACATGTATATTTGCTCTGCACCCTCCGTACTAGTATCCCAGCCTTGTTATGTGTTAACCATGAATGTCCCTTACTCAAAGTCGTGTAATGGTCCATGTCAACCTAATATATCGCATATATAGGTTACTCAAATCATATGTTTCTTTCCATGTATATAAGTTCAGTCCCTTGCCGTACCTCGTACGGGCTTCCTCATGTCGTATTATCCTTGAAATCGTTTGGACTGTCACCCTTGTTCTAGCTAGGCTCTTCCATGTGAATCATCGTTTGAACTACTAGGACTTACGCCACCTAGCACCACTAGGGATTACGCTTACCTATTGCACGCTTTCGTATTTCGGTTTGGGTTAAACCACCTAGGCCACTAGGGATTACGCTAACCCTCAACCGCGCCCTTTTTCCCATGCATTCATCGTGAATCGTTTTTCTATAACTGTATGCACATGTATCACATCGTGCCATCCGAGTCCTGTCACAGGGCACAACAAGAAATACAGGACTCGGTCGGGAGCTTTAGATTTATCTGCCGATGCAGATGCTAAGGTCTGCTTTTATACACGTGGCTATGGTCCCACGAGACCCCTCCCTCAACTAGTGAAAGGCAACACAAGAGAAAATCTTGCATGAGTACTACACTCCGGCCAGCCCACATCCTACGGCCTACCTCACCCATAATTAGATAGCAATTATGGTCTGTTGGGTGTTCCCTGCCTTTCCGTACGTACACGCTTGACTTAAGATGGTAGATGATCGACGAACTTGCTATCTCGGGCACCTTATGTATTCGTCGACTCACTGCTATCCACCCCAGTCTTTAGGTCGCTCGCATAGCAACCAAGGCATATTCTTGGTTCTTCTACCACAGACCTCAACCTCTCGTGAGCCTAGTATATTGACCTGGCAGCTCACAGAGGGATCCCAAGAATATCCTCACGTTCCTCGAAGCCGCTGCTTCGTTACCCAGTTCGTTGGAGCCTTTATCTAAATCAGATAGCCTGCTCCTACACGCATACTTAAACGTTGACCTAACGTATCGGGTTACTAATCTATCTAAGAAATGGTCCAAATTTCCTTGACTAAGAATTATTACTTAGTTTCCCTTAACTAAGGTTTACCACTTAGCCTTATTTCCATAATCCTTGTTAACTATGGTTATTTACCTAATCCTCCGAATTAGGGTTTATCTAATGGGTTAAGTGTCACTTAAGTTCATAACTTAGCCCGTCTACAAACCATGTCAAAATTGGCTAAGTATCCAAGTCCAAGACTTAACCCTACAAACCATGTGTCAAGTTGGCTAAGTATATTAAGCAATCCATAACTTAACCTCGTCTAATTATCATTTTAGATTGGTTAATTATATAAATTAACTTGACCTTGTCAAATTTCCGAGTCAAATCGGTCAAACGTATTCAAGTGATTCGTGACTTAGCCTTATCATGTTTTCACGTTAGATTGGTTAAGTATAGGTCACTTAACCACATCCAATTAACGAGTTAGATTGGTTAAGTTTAGTTCACTTAACCACATCAAATCTTCATGTATAATTGGTTAAGTATAAGTTGCTTAACCCCATTAAATTATCACGTTAAGTTGGTTAAGTATTGGTTACTTAACCTTATTGAATTACCAAGTTTAAATTGGTTAAGTGTTTAACTTAACCCCATCGAATTACCGTGTTTAGATTAGTTAAGTGTGGATTACTTAACCCCTATCTAATTACCGTGGTTAGGTTAGTTAAGTCTTAATTACTTAACCTCATCTAATTACCCAGTCGGATTAGTTAAGTGTAAATTACTTAACCCCATCTCCTAATCATCTTGCATGGTTAAGTGTCATTAAGGAAATCAAGCCCGGTCCCACTTAACCTACCCATTCGTGTCATATCGGTTAAGTGTCATTAGTCAAATTTACTTAACCTTATCATGTGGCATTAATTTAATTAATGCACTCTTAACCTCTCACATTAGACCTTGTTGTGGTTACTAGTTAAGCCGGGCGGGTCCGGGTAGATTTACACCACAACCTAGTCTAACCTCGGGTCTTAAGCGCGACATGACCAACTTCTCACATTGGGTCCTATTGTTTGCAACTACTAGTTAGGCCGGTCGGTTCCGGGTAGTTTTACGTTGCAAACTCAACCCAACCTCGAGTTGGCCACACTTATATTATCTAAGTTCATCATGTTTCCAAAACATGTTACAAGTTTTTCAAGCATTTGGGTAGACCTAACTTAATAGGTAAATTCCCAAAGGGTAGACCTAACTTAATAGGTAAATTCCCAAGCTCATGTTTTTATGCATACTTACATGCCAACTTCCATGTTATATTTAATGTTACATGTTGTCATGTTATACCCATTTAACCCAAATCATGTTTCACATCATATTTCATGAAACTTCAAGTTAAGTTTTTCACGTATGCTCACGCTCGTCTAACCTAACCCCAAAACGTGTTTCCAACATAAGTATAGACGAGTCAACATAGTAGGAATACTATGACTACAAATTGGCCTTGAACATGCATAGTGTCATAAAAAGGGGTTTTGGCCACAAACACACAAAATGTCACAAGGGAATTTGGCCACAAACATGCATATTATCAAAAAGGGTTTGGCCATAAGCATGCACAACTTAAAAGAGGGGATTGGTCACAAACATGCATAATCTCATAAAGGATTTAGCCACAAACTTGCATGATAGCATAAGGGGTTTGGGTTCATAAACATGCATAAGCCCCAAAATCTAGTCTTAGCCAATGTTTCACAAGTAGAATGGTTCCTAAAGGTTCATGCTAGCATTTCATGCATAAAGATCCAAACTTGCAAGTTAAACTAGGTTATGCATAGCATGAGAGGCATGATTAAGTCACTCACAAGGCCTAAAATCATAAATATAAACACAAGAGGCAAGGTAAGGTTCATATAGGTTCGCATAATCATGTTTAGCCTCATTTTATCCCATGTCATTATCAAAACTACCGTTTCCATCTAAAAGTAACTAGAACTTACATAGGCAAGGCTTAGAAAAGGGGTCATGCATCATCTTGACGAAGAAAGGTGGCTCCTTTGAAGAAGAACCTTCATGAAACTCGCATAGCAATGTTGATTTGGCCTTGATTTGGTGTAGCAAGCTTGCACCTTTTGATTTGAACTTGATATGAGTGCATAGGCTCTAGGGATTGGAGATGGAGGCCATGATCAAAATTGATTTTGGCAGCACTTAGTTGCTAGGTTTGATTTTTAGGGATTTAGGTTAGGTTTAGGGTCTTTTTATAGAGATTAGGATAGTTTTAGGCCCTTAGATTAACCCTAGGATGGATCAGGACCATCAGATCTCGGAAGCTTCCAGAACCAGCCCAAGAACAAGACCAGGTGAGATAAACAGGTGCGCCAGGCAACTTGCCCCGGCCACCCCCTGTCGACAGGCAAGTCGACAGGGCTGTCGACTTGGTCTGGGCCCAAGTCGACAGGCCTGTCGACAGCCCTGTTGACATGGCCTAGGCGGGATGCTTCCCGCCTAGCCCCAGATCTGATTTCCAAAACTGTTTCCGAAATTCAAATTCCCAGAAACCTTCTTTGGGCCTTTTACGGGTCATACGGACTCCGATTCTCGAAAACTCGGACTCTATTTCGCGTATTTTTCCGAGACGAACGCAATGGCATAGCCCGTTTTACTTGATTCAGAATTTAAAATTAAATTCTGCCTTGATTCTCGTTTTAACATGTTATCGAAATACGAGTTGTTACAAAACTGGTGTTTAAGTGCAGTGATTCAACTAATGATGTAGAGATAAACGAATGCGATGTGCCCGAATCGAATAAAGTACGGACAGGATGATCAAACAGAAAAACTAAGCTTTCAAAAGAAATGGTTCTACCTCGTTCTTGCAGCGGTGGGACCGCGAGAGCCTGAACTTGTCCCCTTGCCTGCCCTGGTGCCATAAGAGCCTGCACCTGTCCTCCCGAGGTAGCTCCTTCCCTCTGCCCCTTCTTTGGGCAGTCCTTCACTAGATGTCCCGCTTCGCCATAGTGGAAACAACCAGTCTTCTTTTTCTTTCGGCAATCCTTGCTGAGATGGCCTGGTGTCCCACAGTTAAAGCATTTCTTCTTTCCCTTGCCATTATTGTCTTTACCACCCTTCTTGTTTTGCTGTTGTGGTTTCTTCTGATCCCCTTTCTTCTCGGGTGCCTTATCAGCTTTAGCGCCTTTCTCCTCGTGCATGAGTGCCATGTCTACAGGCTTCTCAAAGGTGGCCCCCATAGGGATGTGGGTCATAGTCAACCCTTGCAACGGTTCATTTAATCCATTAACGAACCTCAGTGCCTTCTTCTCCGGCGTGTTCACTAAGTCTAAGCCAAACCTTGCTAACTGATTAAATTTGTTGACATATTCTTTCACTGATGAGCTTCCTTGCTTTAATGTCAAGAACCTTTCCATATATAAATTCCCTTCTGCCCTTGAGAGAAACTTCGCCTCAAACCTACGTCTGAAATCCGCCTAAGAATCAACAGAACGCTCCCCATTAGTGACCTCCCACCAGAACAAGGCCTCTCCCTTCATTAACCAAGCTGCTAATTTGACTTTCCTCCCTTCTTCCACTTCAAAGATTTCTAGCAATTCTTCCACCTCCCTAAGCCAATCTCTAGCTTCCACAAACGTTTCCGACACTTGAAAAGGTTTCCACCCATAGCCTTAAATTCCTTGCATGTCTTTGCAAAAGTATCTACGCGAGGAGGAGGAGGAGGAGGAACGGGTGCAACTGGTGGTGGAGGAACATTGGCCGGACCTGCGGTGACCCTAGCCTCTAATAGCCTCCTATACCATCTTGGTATCGTTACACCATCCGGAAGGTTAAGATCTTCAGCCATGCTGAAACGAAAAAGGAAAGATTCAAAATGGAGAATTCGAAAGATAAAGATATATGGCTATTGGGGATTATGTTTTTCATAAAAACTTTCCTCTTTAAATTACTCATTAAGACATGTTTTTGAAAACACTTCTTCCAAAAAAATACTTTAGAAAATAGTTTTTCTAAAAATTTTATCTGTTCTGGTAACCTTAAGCTCTGATACCACGTGTAACACCCCACGTCCATTAATGTCACTCACAAAGGGAATGCATTAACTTCCATGGAGGTTTTAAGTGAATATAGAACAGAAAAATTACAACAAGACAGATAATAAGTAGTACTTGGAAATCTAAAACTTCATTTTATTGCAGCGGAATTTAAACATGTTTGTTACATCATAAAACCATAAATCAGAGTCAAGTACAATATCCATCTTCATAAAAACAAAATACATAATCTCATTACACAAATAGCTATTAAAGAAGATAACAAGCTGGACTTTACTTCAACGGTCCAAGCTTTCCAAGAGAGATAAAGCAATCCAATCAAACTCCACTGGAGCTGGGTCCAACCTGAGGACCTGGAGGGGGAAAAGGATAGAAATGGAGGGGGTCAGACATAAAGTCTGGCGAGTATAATAATTCTAACAATACTATTATCAAAATAACTAGACTAAGCTATAAGCTGGAAGACAAGTATATGTCTATGAACTATTAGGTATGGAAGAGCAGATAAAGATAACGTTTAAGATAACGTTAAAGATAACGTTAAAGGCATACCTAATTACTAACGAATAATTACTACACTGCACCGCACATTACTACACTGCACCGCACCAGTCACCCTAAAGGTTGATCCCACTTGCTTCACACAGAAACTATATAAATAGCCTTACGTACCCCTAGCTGACTACATAGGTGCCGTCTGCCCCTATCTCCACTAGGTGTACCCCACTACCCACTTGCGATCGGCTCCCTACTCGTAGATACCCGTGTTGACCCCACAGTGGGGTGTATCACTCCCCTAAAGTGGCAACCCAATACAACTTGAGAATGCACGGCTTATACCTACACGATGCAACAACGTCTTACCTACCAGCCCGGGTCCACACACGCATATGAAACCCGTTGGACTTGCGTTGCCACCGCTCCCCGTTTTGGCCTCTTATAGTCAAACCCAGTATGCGTGTCCCGTCCTCGACTTGGGTCGAGCCCACAAAGATACGTTTGGGATACTGGTTGAAATGGGCCCCCACAAGCTACCCACCTAAGCTTGTCCACTAGTACATCCCACTTAACCCTCTTAGTCATGTTCATTTACATGTGTGTTTGGTTAAGTCTTACTAATCGTATTTCACATGCCACTAAGGGCACCCACTAGATTCCTCATGCCACCCAAGGCACCTACTTAACCCCCATGTACCACCTTACATGTTTATCTAGTTAAGTATTTCTTAATTCATTCATGCCATAACCTCATAAAGACCTCTCACATTAGACTGGCATTTATGGCAGCTGGATTTGCCGGGTGGGTCCGGGCAGTCTTACACCATAAAAGAGTCTAACCTCGTGTCTTTACTACTGTTATGCTTTAGTTTAGGCCTAGGACCTCTCACATTGGGCTGACATTTGTGACCACTGGATTTGTCGGGCGGGTTCGGGCAGGTTTACGTTACAAACGAGTCCAACCTCGTGTCCTAAGCATTGATTATCACTTATAATCTTTTACCCCAGTTTTAATAATTCATTATTCAAATTATTAATTAATTCCAATTTTAATGATGCCCATAATTGACTCAATTATGGTCATCCACTCATGGCATGCAAAATCATATCAATTGCACCCCAACTTCTTATTATTAAATCCTTAATATCACCCCTACCCCATGTTTATACGTTCGCTTATTCAATGTAGAATATACATTAGACTCGAATAGTCTAACTCATAGCACAAAGATAAATTATCACAACATATAGACAAATAAAATAATCCAATCATAATAGGGGTGAAACTTGCATAAACTACACATGTTAAGGATCTAAAGGTGTCAACTTGTTAAATGTCACAATTTACATGATATGATCATAACCCAAATTTATGTATAAACTTTCATATGGGGTTTTAGGCAACATAATGATGGTGTGAACTAGCATAGAATTTCACATATGTCATAGCATAATCCTAGATGTCGTAATAGATGTCATGGCATATGTTCATAACTTTTACTAATCAACCTAAACTTGCATATGTGACTTGTCATATAGATCAACATAGGCCAAATAGTATCAATATTATGATTTGATTAACATGAACTAATTAGCATAGATAGTAACATCATGGCTTTTTAACATGAATGATTCATCACAACTTAGCATAGAAACTCTCAACATACATAACATCATCATAGCATGATTTACAACATATAGGATATCATCACCACATAGCATAGGATTTATAACATACATGATAGCATAAGGTTTACAACAACATATATGACAATCCACATCATCTACTCATAATCCATTCATAACTTAATCTAATTAAAATAATAATAATCTTGTTAAGATCATCATACTCACAATTAGAGAAGAAAAGAGAGTCTTGATTTGCTTTAGAGTTGAGTAGTATTAGAATTGAATTAGCTTTTCTTCCTTCTTAGTTGGCGGCGGCTAGACTGAGTTCCATGGCGGCGGTATGACGGTAGCTATTCTATTTTTCATATGAATTAGAGTGGGAGATTACCTAGGTATTTATAGAGCTTAGGGTTTATTTAGACCGTCAGATCAACTCAGAACTAACCTGAACCGTTTAATTTGCCAACTCAGCCCTAAAGACACATCAGCAGCTCAAGATTGGGCTCAGTCAAAACCCTAGCCGACTGACCAGGTCGACACTATAGTCGACCTGGGGGGGGGGGGGGGGGTCGACACTAGTGTCGACTCCCCAGTCGACCTGCCTGGGCGGGAATTTTTCCCGCCTAGCCCGCTTCTGCACTTTCAGTTTGAATTTTAAATTTCCTGCGGGCTGTTTTGAATTTTCTGAAACCTCCGATGGCCATAACTTCTTCATACGAAGTCCAATTCACGCAAACTCGGACTCTATTTCAACCAGAATTCCGAGACGAACACAATGGCGCAACCCGTTTCCCACAATTCTCATGTTTGAGATTAGTTATTCTTTAATTCGTGAATATTAATA
Source organism: Allium sativum (assembly GCA_030737875.1). Lineage (NCBI taxonomy): Eukaryota > Viridiplantae > Streptophyta > Magnoliopsida > Asparagales > Amaryllidaceae > Allium > Allium sativum. The sequence goes on from CM060909.1 coordinate 1,024,265,545, forward strand.
TTAACAGAATTACAGGGTGTTACAAGTTTCGATCATTTGAATTTTTTTTACTTTCAAACATTTTCATAAGTTTCGGTTTCAGTTTCAATTTCAATTTTGATTTTCAATGGTTTTTAATGAAAATATGACAAAAAAGTTTATAAAATAAAATAAGAAATTAAATATTACTAAGTGCTATTCAAATTAAAGTTAGTAGTAGGTCCAATTTAGTTATAAATTCTTCCTAATTAAACAAGAGCTTAAACTTAATAATAAAAAGTTCAGTCCAACAAAAGAAATACTACAATAAACGGTCCAAGTTAACAATAAAACAATTTAATCAACACCATAACAAAACAAACCGTGTTGCTGATAGTTGTTACTGCTCTTAATCAAAAATTGCTACTCTCAAATAACAAATGTCTCTCTCAAAGTCAGTAGCCGAATCTTTAAAAAGAAAATCGTTATCCAAATCTGTCTCAAAACCAATTGTCTTTCCTCAAAATCAACCATTGCGATAATGCTAGATACTTAAGGACGAATCTACTGCTCTCAAAATCAAGTGGTCGATAAGGGAGAAATTCGAATTGAGGATGCGAGGACAACGAAGTATTGAGATCAGGTACGCTTATCAGGGCTGACGTGGGGATGAGTCCCAACAAACCGTGGAATATAAGAATTGTTAAAGGGACTCCACTTTTGGTTAAGGAGGGGTACCATTTTTATTTTATTGTAAAATTGTTAAGGGGGTTAAACTAAATTAGCTCTCTCTTAAACATATTAATACAATCTCCAATATAATTAATATAAGCTACACATGCGACTACAATTTTTTTATCAATATAATCAGATCTCCAGTTCATAAACCAGTCGTAACAGCTTTCACATACGGTTATCATTAACAACTTTCAGAGCGGTCTTCTTCTCCTCGCCCTTTAGAAACAAGACAAATCATACTTTATCACGCTTATCCGGTTCAAAGTTTGAAAAGAAGGGGAAAAATGCAACATCAACATTTGAATAACCAAACTTTAGCTTTCTTAGACTCAAATTCTCATATTTCATTACATTATACTTTGCATTTGCTGAAACAGAAACCAAATTTGTATTCTTTTTGTTGTTGTGTTCGGCAACAGTGTTAGAGTTATAGCAATACATGAGATTGGTAGGGAAGACGGACAAAAGTGTTTTAGTCTATTTTTATTTTACTTTTTTACATATAATCGTCCCTTTAACAACTTACAAATAAGAAGTGCCCTTGTAAATTAATCGACTGTTGGAGTCCGTCTAAGTTTAACAATCCCGTCAACCCTTGCGTTTGGAGGCAACTAATTTCTTATTTCTCAGCGCAAAAAGAAAAGCGGAAGCTACATCTCCAAAAACAGCTCCAAATCTCTGCCATCACCGTAACTGTGTTGCTCCAGCAAATTACTGCGGTGCACAACTTCGAGCCACTCGCTGCCACTAATTCAGAGGATACTTCCTCTACGCCTCTGCCTCTCGCTGCCCTGCTTGGCTGCTCGAAGATTGCCACCCCTTGCCTACCCCCAGACTAATGTAATTTGTTGAAGGTGTCGTCATTAAACTTTTGTTATTGCTTGATTTCAATTATTAGCCCACTGTTTGCGCCATTGAAGGATTTCAATTTTGGAGATTTGAATAATTGGAGAAATAGGGATAAAGGTATCTATATTCAACCGTTCGCCTATAATTATTTGAAAATTTATTAAGATTTCAGTTTGCTATATATATATATATATATATATATATATATATATATATATATATATATATATATATATATATAGTTATATATATATATATAGTTACAATTAGATATATCAAAATCAATATGTTTAAACTGATATAGTTAAAGCTTATTTTATTTTTCTCAATAAATTGAAAATCTATAGGAAATATGATGAAGAATGAAAATGATAAAAATCCAAGTTAGATTTCAAAAACAACACTCCATATTTTACAGTAGAAAAGTTAATAAAAAATGAAGATGAACTAGCAAAAGCACTTTTGTCACAATCTCTAACATGTTTCAAAGAAAAATTTAAAGATCCCAATCTTCATATCCAATGTGAAGAAGCTTTTGTATGTTAAAGTTGATAAAAACTTATCTTCCAATAACTGTGTCGCGAGAAGGATTAAACATTTGGCGATTGTTTCAACTGAAAAACAAATATTTGGAAGCTTTAAAATATGAAGATATAATTGAAGAGTTGACTTCTAAAAACCTAAGAAGAAGTTGTTTTCATTAAATAGATTGAAGATATTCTTTTGTATGTGAAGCTAATGAAAAAGCATACTCATAATATCATATTATTATTTTTTCTGTGTGAAAAAGCAACGAACTTTGTATAGGCCTAGGGCAACCCGAAGACTAGAACCGGCCCTAAACGCTTATCTGGGTGTTTTTTTTTTTTTTTTTTCAATTTATAAAGTCATTTTCTTGCAAATTTGAGTTTCAGCCTATGATGAATAGAGGCAGAAACTAGGATAATCAGTCAATTGCCATGATATTGGAAATTTGTAAACGAGCGGGTTATTTATTTATTTATCAAAATATCCCTACTTTAGACCATTTTCGGAATACAAATCACTTTTACAGATGCAGCGTTGATTTATCATTATGACCAGCTTTTTGAAAGCCATCACTATTTTCATAAACCATGCAAATAGCGGAAACAAATCCATGTTAAAATGCTATAGGAATTGGAAAAAAAAATATGCCAGCAATTATATCTGAATTCCCACATCATTTTTCTCCAAAAAACAATTTAGATGATTCAATCAATCAGAAAAAGAAAAAAAATCCTGCTTCAACCCTCAAATTATGTCATATGTATTATTTGTGGTGTATTTTATAATAAATAAATAATTTATTTTGCAATTTGGGTATATAATTGGACATATATCAATGATTTAGGCTTGGAACTTATGATTTGATGGTTCACTTGCAAATAAAAATAAAATAAAATAAAAAACCACGTTCCACAATGTTAGTTATTGGGTTACATTCCACAAACCTAATTGACATGGTCTGGGTGTACACATGATTATTGAGTTCAACGTGAAATAAGCGTCAAAGCTTATATGCACCATGTAATATGGTGAATGCGATTCATATGCTCTTGTAATTTGCTTGGTGAATCTGCTGGTGAAATACATGCAGAGTCATTGAACCAATGGTATTTATTTTATTTCTATTGTACGGAATTTAAAGCGAATAAAACACTCAAGGTGTAACATGATTCAATGTATAATATATCACATTTCTGTCGTATTCATAAGCATAGTGTACAAAATTATCTTCAATAAATCACATGTTAAGTTTATTTCAATCTTCATCAAATTTAGAGCTAAAATTGCAATCTAATAGAACTGTTCTTATCGTATGAATATATGGACTGAGAATCTAAAACCGTGTTACTTGGTCACACCCTGAAAAGGAGTAGAGGATTTTGGTCCAAGTAAACTTGACTTTGGGCTAGTAATAGGACCATCAATCGTTCTAAAACAGCGTCATGATGCACTAAAGCCATTTCCTTATGAATCTATGTGTTAGCACACTTCATAATGACAGATGTGAGCAACAATTAGGATGGTGCATAAGTCCCCATTGAACTGGAATTTTATGTGTGTATAATGTATATATGTACGGGGAAGTCTATTCAGACACAAAAGTTAAACATAAATTGAAGGACACAAAACCTCAATCGATTGGCCCATGATTTCCACTCCTCATATGAGGACAAACTGGTCTAACGGTTGAGATTTTATGTTACCCAATTTGTGTCAAATTCTTGTGTTTAAATAGTGGTCCCCTATATATATGTATGTATGTATGTATGTATGTATGTATGTATGTATGTATGTATATAAGGTTATTTGTTTATTAAGCATTAAATATAGGAAATACAATAGATTTGTACCATTTGGGAAATAAATTTGAGCCAAAATGTTATAAGAATTAAAAAAAATGACCGCAACTATTTCTAAATTCACAAATCATTCCTGTTTAAAAATTAATGAAGATGTTTAAATAACTAGTAAAGGTTTCTCCTACTCTAATTCTTTAATAATATCATTTGTAGTATTCTGAGGTATTTACTTAAAAAACACTTATTGTGGTATCTTGGAACTAATTTTCATTCTAGGCATCCCGAAAAAATTATTTCAAGTTTAGGCCCCGTTCGAAAGTTATTTTGAAATATGCCTTTTTTTTTAACTATACAGCGTTGTTGTATATGCGCATTCTAAAAATGCCCATGAACAATTTTTTTTTCTATATAAAAATACACCTGTGTGCTTCGGATTTGTGCATGTTAACATTCAAATTTGTTCGTGCTCATTTTCAGAAAGCACAAAGCTGATAAGTGGAAACGAGGTTTATTTTCATAATAAGTTTCAAATGGAGCCTATACTCGAAATATGTTTTTTCCCGTAAGCTAGAATGAAAATTTATCCAATATATAATTGGGTTTCACAATATAAAACACTTTCCATTATAATTTTCAAAATGACGTACGTTTCAGAACCCTAATTGACACTGTCTAGATGTCCACATGAATACATGATTATTTAATTCAACATGAAACTAACTTCGAGACTTGTATGCATTATGTAATTTGGAGCCTACAAGTAGATAGCTAAACAGAAGGCGAAGTTGATGCCACTTAACAGTTGAGCTTATAAACAATGATACATGGGTCTAACATAGTTAAATTAATTGAGAACCATCAAACATGCGTGTTTCAGCCATGTGTTATTATTTCACAATGTAGGAATCAAACTGTTCTACTGAGAATAAATTTAACAGCCAACGCGGTTGGCTCGATTGGTTGGTAGTTTATACTACGAGATTAAATGTCAGAAGCTTGATTTTCGAGATCGACACTTGCTGACATTAATGAACCATGACCAAAATAAATAAATAACAAAAAGGTGAAAAAACATCTGACCCGCTAAGTTTAATAAATGAAAAATCTACTTTGCTACAGCTAGATTACCTACATAATACATTTCACAACATCAAGGGGGGTAACAGCTGTATGATTCAACCCAAAGCTCAGCGGCCCCTTAAAGTACATGTTGCGTAAAAATTAGTGAATGCATTTCGATCCTGTCCACAGAGTTTGAATGATAGTTTGTTATCCTTGCCTGACACCTTTATGGATGGTGATGAATTCACCGTTGCGCCTGGCAAGGCTGACGAGAGCGTGGTTAGTAAATGACAGAGAGTAGAGGTGATATGGGAGTACGCAGTGGCCGGGAGAGTCTGAAAACACCCTAGTTAGGGTTTGTTATTGTTATTTTCTTTTGTTTCGTCTCTTCTATTTGATTGGAAATAGGGAGTAAAAAAAACTTGATTTTGATTCTTTGGTTGAAGAATAACTAGGATGGAAGATGAAATAAACAAATATGAGGGTTATGTATAAGTTTTCTAAATGCGGTTTTCGTACCAAGGGGCAATGTTAACTATTCCTGTTATTTCGTTTTCCCGTGGATTCTACTTCATTTACAAGGAGTGTTATCCAATTCATAGAAGTTTCAAAAAGTAAGAAAATCCTCATTTGAAATTATAAATTAATGACGTAAATTCAAAGTTTCACGCAATTTTTGAATAACAGATGGTTGTTACAAATTTTGCGTGGAATCATCACCGAATCAGGCCAATCATTTGCATTCTAGTCTTCGTTTTTTCAGCTGCTGTGTTATATTCGATTCCTTCACACTACTTGTCCTTAAGGTAAGCATTAATTCGAAGTTTTAATTTAGTAAATTCTCCAAGCCAAACAATATTAATTTGTTTCTTATTTTAATTTCATTAACAGAGCGGTTGTTCCAAGAGAAACAGTGATTTGGTTGCAGAAAAGAAAATATGAATGGCGACCATGCAGTTGGTGGAATGATAAAGCTCTAACTGGTAGGGATTTCTATTTTTTAATTTGCTTTTGGAATGCCTATTTTATTCTACTTTTGAGTTTAGTTTGATTTGTCTATTGTCAAATATCCAACTTCTTCTTCTTCTTTTTTTTTTTTTTTTTTTTTTTTTTTTTTTTGTGAAATATCACAGGTTTGCCAGTGCAAAATAATGGGTACATTAGAGTCGATTGCTATGGCGGTCTCAACCAAATGAGACGGGATGTAAGTATAATTGCATGTTCATGACCAACAATTTTATATATTGTGGATAAATATTTCCCTTTCTGAAATTTGTTATGCAAATGCTCGATGGGCAATTACGTTTTTTTTTTCCTTCAAAACTACAGGGAATATTTCTAACTTGGTTGCTATTAAGTGACTTTAAACGAATAATAAAAAGTATAGATAAGTTGAAAATTTGTTAACACTTAGTCTTGCAATATGAAATAAAAATTTGCTACTTCTAAATAAAAAAAGGTAAGCTGTTATCAAACAGTACAAAATAAATAAATAAAATAAATTATAAGCTTTTTCTTCCTAATTAGAAGCCACTGCCAAACACTCTTTAAATATGGATATTTGATGCAGTTATGTGATGGCATTGGAATTGCACGTTTATTGAATGCAACTTTAGTTTTACCGAAATTTGAAGTCGCAGCCTATTGGAATGAAACAAGGTGAGATAACAGGAATTCATCAGGTTGATCTGATTCATATGTCATATAATTGCTGATGTAAAGTTTTAATCAGTGGATTTGCAGATGTGTTTGATGTAGATTACTTTATTGAAACATCAAAAGGATTTATTGATATTGTAAAAGAGTTGCCTGATGACCTTGCATCAAAGGAACCGTTTAAAGTAGACTGTAGCAAAAGGAAGGGCAATTTTGATTATGTTGAGGCTGTTCTTCCATCTCTGTTGGAGCATCGATATATCTCTATTACACCAGCAATGAGCCAAAGAAGAGACAGGTATTTCATGAATGCTTAAATTCCTTGTGAATCATATTTTGTTACTTAACTGTGACATGTCTGTAAAATCATATCGGTAGCGAGCTTGATTTGGATAAAAGCTTAATATTGTATGGTGGTTATTCTTTAAACATGAGCAAGTTTTGATTGTCAGACAATGTCCACTGTATGAATATAATAAAATGCGTGAGTGTTTGATGTGGATATTCTGGAACTAAACTATTTACACACCAGCTGTAAGCAATTTTCATTTGGTTGGTACATGAACTTTCTTGGTTGATACGGAGCTAAGAGTCCAAGAGCTTATCATGTTGGTTTTTTTTTTTTTTTTTTTTTTTTTTTCCCTTTTCTTTTTCTGTCTATGCAACAATTATATTAGGTTGTAAACAATTTTAAAAAAAGAACTACAATTCTGTAGAAGCTGTTTTCCATATTGGCACATAGAATTGAAAGTATCCTTTATTTGTATTTCGGTGTAGAGGAAAAAAAAATTATCCTTTATTTGTATAAGATCCCTTCCAAGTTTGTTTATAAATTCAAGCCCGGTATTTGTCCTGACATGGAGTACTAAATTTGAGTATGTCAGCTAAAAAATATGGAGCTTTTTTGTGCAGTCGACTTGCACTTATGAAACATTGATTAGATGATCAGAAGCGCACGCCCACTGTAAGTGCATTCTTTTTCATATACGTATGCTTCATATGTTGTGAAGTGAAACTAAAATGACGAATTTATGGCGGAAAATTCGCTGTATTTTTTTTTTATAGGTTTTATCCAAGCTAAACTCACCGATTTAATAAAGAACAAAAAATAATTCAAAATTCCTGGGGTTGATCTTGCATGTAATATAATGTTATCCAGAAGGTTCAACAATCAGTGATGCATGCCATCTATCATTATTATATAAATTGCAACTGCAATTCATCCCATGTTGAGGATTAAAATAGACCCAAAAAAAGGAAAATGGCATTGTATGAGCATGTTCGCTTAACATACTCTATTTAGTCCATTCACTCCTTGAATCATTTGATTTTTTTGTCATACAAGCTCGGTGCTTGGAATCATAATTTTCAAAACCTTTTCTTAAAAAATACCTTCTTTCTGTGTACTTATGATTATCATTATTTTCTTTTTGCTGTCAATATATTGACGATGAAAACTTGAATTTTCAAATTTAACTGAAAATTAGTTTATTTTAATTACCCAAATGTTATGTTAAAGTTCATGAACAACCATCTCAATCGTAGGTTAGTCAACTTATCATCTTAATACCATAAAAAAATTGAATTTGCATTCACATTTTCGTTATATCCCCATAACACTTTTAAAAAAGAATACAATTATAGTGCACATTGAATACAACAACAATAACAAAACCGTAAATCTCAAACAAGTTGAGGTTGGCTAGAGATGGAACCCAAAAAAAGGCAATTCAAATGTATAGTGATAACAAGAGATTTAAAGTTGAAAGCATAAATGAAAGTAAAACAAAGTTTAGAATAATTAAACACATAATAATGGTAGTAATGTGGCGATAAAGATAATAATAATAGTAATAATAATACTAGTAGTAATGGATACTAATGACCAGCACTACGCCTTATGTCCCTAATACACTAGTCCTATCGACTAGAACTGGAAACGCTCTCCTAAAACTACCGCAAAGCTCAAGGTTCTGGTACATGGATCGTTAACTTCCATGCACTCCTGTTCGACATCAACTCTTCATATATACTTCGATTTCACAATTTTCTTTTTACTACCTTCTTCCATGTCATTCTAGGTCGGCACCTACCTCTATTTGGGCCTTCGGCGTGACCTATAATTCTAGCGTGCACATATGCATTGTGCATCCTTTGTTGGAGATGTCCAAACCATTTCAAGCGGTGTTGGATGACTTCTCTTCAATAGGTGCAACTCCAAGTTTGTCTCGAATATCATCGTTTCTAATTCGATCTCGTCTGGTATGCCCACAACTCCAATGCATCATACCACACTTAGCTTCTGTATGTGTTGCTTTTTAGTAGACCAACACTCTGCATCATATAACACCGCATGCCGGATTGCTATTCTATAGAACTTTCTTTTAAACTTCTGAGGGATCTTCTTATCACTGAGAATGTCATATTCTAGTCACTTTATCTATCATGCTCGAATTTTAAAACTAACATCTTCATCAATCATCTCATCAAGCTGCAATATAGATCATAAATATCGAAAGGATTCTTTATTGGGTACTATTTGACCGGCCAAGGTGATCTTTTTCGTCATCTGACCTGACACCGCTTCACTTACACTTTATGGAAATGAAGTGACAAAAAGTTTACGCTTGAATGTGTAGAAGCTCAAGCATAAAAATCAATTACACGTAAATATATTATTACCATCTAAAGACAAACCGATGCTTTCACATACTCAAGTCTTAGTTAATAACCTATATTGAGGGGATTTCTAACATATGAGTATATACATCTCTACTATTAATAATGTAAATTCAATTAATAGAAGTTTCACCGTGTCCTTTTGGAATTTCGAAAATACCTTAAATAACATCTCTTTTTGGCCATCCATCTATAGAATCATACCATCAATTTGCAACATTCACTACCGTCCCCATTCCGACCATTGTCAACAAAAATCTCATTATCGATTTGTAGTCTTTACCAACAACATGGCTATATGCAATAAATGTGCTTGTAACCATGAAGACTTTTGCACATAAAGCACACATAATAACAATAACATTACTGTAATAAAACCGTTTTGCTGCATTAGTAGAAGTGTGTGCATTTATACTAGTACATCAAAATATGAATCCTTTAGACCTACGATTTACACTATAAATTTACATCCTTTTAAAATATGAATATGATTTTGAAAAGCAAAATTACCTTTATGTAGGTACCCTCGATATGCCAAGGCGGCACAATGCCAAGCCTGCTACAAAGCCCTACGCTTGACAGCTGCCCTACAATCCAAAGGGGCGGCCCTCCTGAACACGATCCCAAAACCTTTCCTGGCCCTCCACCTCCGCTTCGAACCGGACATGGTGGCCTATAGCCGATGTCAGTACCCTTCTCTCTCCCCTTCCTCCCAAAAATCCCTACAATCCTCTTACACTGACGACCTCCGCAAGCCATACACTGGAGAAGCTGCCCTTAAATGGAGGGCCCGTGGCAAGTGCCCTCTCACTCCTAACGAAACTTCTTTCATCCTGCGATCCCTCAACATCCCTACCACCACCAACATTTACCTAGCAGCCGGAGATGGAGTTATGGAAATTGAAGGTTTAACATCAGTGTACAAGAATGTGTACACCAAGGTTTCTTTGATGAGGGAGGACGACTTTTTTAGCATGCATGGGAACACGAAAGCGGCATTAGATTATTATGTTTCAGTGTACAGTGATGAGTATGTTGCTAGTTATTTTGGGAATATGGATAAGATGGTGGCAGCAATGAGGGCTTTGGAAGGGAGGTACAAGACTTTATTTTTGAGTAGAAGGGCATTTTCGGTATACACTGAAAAAGGCTTGACAGGGGTGGAGTTGGAAAGGGCGATGTGGGAGGAGCATAGGCAGGAGTTTGTTTTGGGGAGGGGATCTGCTCTGCCTGATTGCTTCTGTGAGTTTAACGTGTGAATTATCTGAACTTTATACTATTCTATTCAAATTTATATACCTGAACTTGGATTGTGGTTAAAGCATGGTCCATTGTGATAGATGTTTACCAGTTCCTGTGATGACTCTTCTACATTAGCTGAGAGTTTGTGCACTTAGATTTGCATTTTTTTTTTATACAAACCACTATCATGGTAAGAGGACGAGCGAGGACCAGCGTTTGTATTTTGAAGTTCTGTATTCTTACTGTAACAATCATTTAGAATGAAATTGTAACTTGTAGAAATTTAATTACTGATAATTTTGTTGGAGTTGTATGAAGTCTTTGGATATTGAAATTTTCTTTTGTATTACTTGAACATAATACATAGTTCAAACTTTACTGATGCTTTACTTGATTTATATTTCTTATATATTCCCAATTCTTGAACTCGTCGTGGTTTAATTTACTCATCAAGATCTATAAAAAAAAAAAAAAAAAAAAAAAAAAAAAAAAAAAGGAAATTTCAAGTGGGCCGATAAAAAGTAATTGATTTTTCCCTCAACTCTAAATTTGATGTGTAGATTTTTGGTGGTTCGTATAGTTTTTCCATGATGTAGAGGGCTATATTGGAAAACAGGGATGGCTATATTGTATTTTTGGTAAACAGTTTATCTTTTCTGAATTTAATATAAATAGATGTAAAACTGTAAATATCAAAGTTAAATCAAATTAAATTTAAACTGTAAATATCAAAGTTCAAAATTTAAATCGAAACGGGATTTAAATCGTAAACCGTTGATTCAAAACATCCACATTTTAAGGTTCGTATACGTTTTGAAGTTGATTTTGATGCTTGGAACTTTGAACTTCAATAATTAAACTTAAAACTTAATTTTCTCTCGAATTTCATTTTTATTTTGTTTAAAACTCTCGAATTTCATTTTTATTTTGTTTAAAAACATTATTAATGGGAATAATGAATCTAAATACACATATTAAATATGTTTATATGAGTTGAATTTGTTTATGATTTTAATTGTTTTTGAACTGAATTTTAAATCAAATTGGAAAGGGAGGAAACCAATATGAATCGGGATTTAAATCATTAGGTTTTAAAAACAATGGCATAAGGTTTTAAATCATAAAGCGGTGTCCGTATACCATTTGGCACTACTTGAGTAGCATTGTATTGAAGTCCTGATTTATAAATAATAACAACATTGCTGATGTTGAAGGTTGATATTGATATCCTTTGATGATGGTTAATATTAATATCATGGTATAAACCGATTATATCATGTTTGGGCTGCTTATTTGGTAATGAACTTCAAAGCTTGTACACCCTTTTTCTTAAATTTCTTGGTGTATCTGCTTTTGGAATTAACGTCGTTGTCTTCCGGGCCAACTGAAAATTACATACCTTCAATTATTTCAATGAACTTCAAAGCTCCTACAACCTTTTTCTTAAATTTCTTCATGTATCTGCTTTTGGAATTAACGTCTTTGTCTTCAGGATCAACTGAAAATTACATACCTTTAGTTAGTTCCATTAACACGCGCACACACGTTTTATATAGGTGGGAGGGGGATCAAGGCTTGTTTTCGTTTTTTTTTTTTTTTTTTTTGGGGGTTGGGGTTGGGGGAAGGGTGGTGTTTTGTTATTTGGATATTAAATAAAACTCGTGTCCCAATAGAATCCTTAATACTTTGTTTTAATAGGGCGATTTGACTATACCAGTTCAACTGCGTATGAGGATTCTCATTTCACTTAACTGTATAGCTGACTGAGAAAGGAGGTATGCACTGTAGATTATGCTAATTTGATGGTTAAGTTCTTTGATGTCTTAATTTTTCCCTTTGCTCAAGATACTTTCCTACATGCTTGGGGTATGCTTCAAAATTGCATCTTGATAGTAAACAGTTAATCTATGATTTAATGCATGTTAGTGCTTTCGATTGTCATTGATACATGTTTCCAAATGAGCATTGATTATATAACAATTCATGTTTTTCCATTTGGGTTTACAAACATTGTTGTCAGAAATCTTAAATTCCTACGATTTGATTACTGTCTCGGATTAACACTTTTTTTCTTTTTTTAATACCAATTTGATTTACATTCCAATTCAACCTAAGTTTAAATTGCGATATAGAAAATTTATTTAATACATATTGATGGATCAATATGTTTATTTTGGTCTACAATTTCAATCCTAAGTTTATTAAACAAAATAAAATAGAACAAAATAAATAAATATTGAGTTTTAGGTTCAAATCTAGAAGTTCAAACTTCAAAACAATTTTGAAGTGTATATGAACAATTGTTTTAAAAAATCCACCTCAATACTCGTTTTGAGGAAATAAGAGATAAAACGCCTTGGGGCTTATTATAAAGAGCCTTTTACCTCTAAAGTATACGTCTCAACAACCTTGAGGCATATGAAACGTATAAAGCGTATGCCTTGCACGCCTCAAACTGTTAAGGCATATGACTTAAAAATATTTTACCTTTATTGCAAACACTGACATTAGTAAAAGTCATTAACTTTAATTATCTAATGGAAATAAAAAAGAATAAAATTTAAGAAAGTAAAAATTATCATTTTTTAATTTTCAATATCGACATGATCAAGTAAAATTGTTTATGAAATAACGATCAAAAGCTATGTAATGGATTTTTCTCAATGTTATTTAAAAGTGTTTTTCCAATAATCTTCGTTAAATCTTAGCGAATCAATTTGAATTGTTAGAAGATCAAAATTGGAGATTGATGGAATCCTCAAATAGTTTTGAGAGATCAAATTTTGAATCATACGAGTTTCAGTTATTTATTTCTAATCTATAATAAAAATCTATACTTGTTCAAGTCAAATCTTAAATAATTTGTTTTTCATTTTTTGCGTTGGCTAATTTAAAATATCAAAATTTCTCCATATGTTTTACGTTTTATTTTTACCCGGAAAGCTTACGCATAAACATTTCGAGGCTTATGCCTCGCCACATAGACTTGAAAACGCCTCATGTAAGCTTTTCGCATTTTAAAACATTGATATGAACCTTAAAATATGGATTTTTTATATCTACTATTTACGATTTAAATGTCGTTCAATTTGAAATTTGAATAATTTACGATATAAATCTCATTCTAATATCCTTGATTAGCAATATCAGGATAAGTAAAATTTTGGTATATCAATCTATCACACTTAAAAAAATGAACACAACTCAATTTTCATTTGTTTCAGATAACCTCCAATAACCACATAGATTAAAAGAATTAAGTTTTTTTGAAACCATAAACCTTGAAGCAACTTCCATGTTTAGGAAACTTCGACTCTTATAAATAAGTATGTTTTTCCTTTGGTGAAGGTTCATTTTGTGTATGACATTGTTGGGATTAGATACATTGTCATTTTGTTAATAAGTACATTTTATTTGTCAGAAACACAAATCTTTCATGGGGATAAACTTTTTGCAAAATTTGACTTGGAATACGATTATATAACAAGATGATATTATCAAGTACGACAAGCTTAAATTATGGGTAAACGTAGAATATACATGAAAAAATCCTAAGCCTAACACTTGATATTCTTACATTCTAACATATTGGTTAACAACTACAATACATTTCAAATCAAGTCATTTATTGTTGATATCTTTTTTTAATATTTATAAGTTCAACCTTATCACCAACATTGTTTGGTTTTCACGCTTGTGTGTGAGCAAAGCGTTTTTATGTTTCCTTAAATATGTTCAAATATGGTGATTGCCACAAAATATGTTCAAATATGGTGATTGCCACATCCGAACGTAAATAAATAGTTCACCGCTAGCTAAGTTACAGACTCCTAAAAATGTTTGGTATTATTACAACTTTGATTACAAATGCAAATATAATTAACATTTGTGAAGTTACATGTAACAACCCGCCATTTTGTCCGTGCCGAATCGACAAAACATGTCAACTCTAAACGTCCAAAACAACATATTGTTATTAGCTACTGGAGTAAATAGAATAAATCACAGAATCATAGATCACAGATACAGATACAGAGTAATATAATATCTCGCAGCGGAAAATACAAAATACAATAGTAGTTCATGCAGCTACCAATAAATTTTTACATCAGTGTTTACATAAATCAATACAATGGAAGTCTAATATAATAAATTTTGATATATAAGTAAATGATAACAGTATGAAACAAAGCAATGATAATAGCTGTCACTGGAACAACTGATCAAAGAGTAGATACGGGTAAGCAAATCCAATATAAGGTCCAACTCCAAGGATAAATCTCAAAACTGGAATACTCGATCTGACCCGAGCAATAATGCAAAACAAAACAACTCGGATCAAGACTAACATTCTCATGGAAGTAAATCAACTCAAATGAAATGTTCGATGAAATGCAATCAGTAACTTAAAGGATGTTTGGGATCACCATCCTTTAAGGATCCGTCAAACTAATACGATATAGTATAATACGCTATATACAATAGTGTCTATCAGTAAAGTAAAAATATCAAAATAGCGTAAGCGGGATTACCATGATTACCCTTACACCGTTTATATATTCCCATAGTATATACAGTACCGTAATTCCTCCGTAAACTGGAGGTTGATCAGAGGGCACTCCATATAAAACGGTACAAAACAAAGTCGTAGTGGGATCTTTAAGGCATGTGACAAGGCACGCAAGGAATGCCAGGGTGGATTCACCGTTTGCAAAGACGGACTGGTGGTAATGCATAGTAGCTACTACCGCCCACCTCGATACACACTCCCATAATCAAAAGGGCCCAAATCGAATCTCACAGTAATTGAATAATATCGAAGAAGTGTGCTCGATAGGAGGTATGACCTCACTTGGTCCGTGCGTAGCTCCTGTTTTAGCCACATCAAGCTGACTCAAGGTAGTCAGGGTATCGTAATTAATATGAATTAAAACAAACTGGAGTCATTCACCAAATCATCCCCTTCATTCTGGAACTCCACCGCGTACACAGTTGTTAAAGTGGTTTTCGGTATTGGCAGAGAGTATGACAATAGCCGATCCCGGTCTCTTTAAAAGCCAAACGTTTACGTTTTTCACACCATGGTCATTATTTTATAAATCACTTTAGAACATCGATTATTTGAAATCTCATATTCGAATTTCGAAATCAAAATTAAATATCTAACTTCGATTATATTTAAATTTGAAAACAACTCAAATCGCTTAAAACAAATCGATTTAGAACCATATCATAAAGATCATAAATATAGTATAAACTAATAATATACTATTTAACTTCGATTTTTGTTTAATATAATTTCGGAAATTATTTGCATAACGATTTTCAAATCCAAAAATGATTTATATTTGAATCATAATGTAACACCCCGCGAATTCTATAACTGTGAAACTCACAAATTAAAGTATAATTAATTTCAAATCAAAGAACTAAGGGAAACGGGATACGCCATTGCGTTCGTCTCGGAAAAATACGCGAAATAGAGTCCGAGTTTTCGAAAAACGGAGTCCGTATGAAGAAGATATGGCTTTCGGAAGTTTCTAAATTAAATTTAAAATTCAAACAGAATAAAATAAGCTCAGAAAACAAAAATGGGGCCCAATGGGCCAGGGCGGAAAAAGTTCCGCCTGACGCACCCAGGTCGACTGGGCTGTCGACCTGGTCTAACCAGGTCGACAGGCCTGTCGACAGGGCTGTCGACAGGGGTGTCGACCTGGTCCAGACCAGGTCGAGCCCAGTCTAACCCGGCTGGCCTATTCTCTATGTGGTCGATTTTCTGTGGTCTGCTTTGTCATTAGGGCTAGGTGGCAGGCTCTAATTGGTCTCTCCTTAGGATGAATGGCTACGATCAATCCAAGCAACATCAATGGTCCTAATCAGTTCCTAACCTCTATATAAACAACCCTAGACAAACCCTAATCTATTCATTCAAAAATAAGAACATAGCCGCCATGTTGCTGAGGAACGACTAGGAGTAGCCACCAAATTGGAGAGAGGATTAGGAGGAAGATTCTAAAGCTTAAAGCAACCTAAACAAATCAATTCAACAAAGGAATTTGCGTCTTCAATCCCTAAATTAGAGAATTCATCACACCATTGTAAGTAGAGTATTACTTTGGTATGAATAAACAATTGTGTTGGTTTGTATGCTTGAATTGTGGCAATAAAGTAATTCATATTTGTGCGTTCTTATCAATTTGAAATATTATATACGTTTTGATATTTATGAATTATGTTATTCATTATAAAGAACTACATGCGGTAGTTCTATGCAAGTATACGTTTGGAATATTTCGCAAATTATGTAATCCATGTTGAAGCTACATGTATGTAGTTGATTTAAATTCATGCAAGTTTGGGGTTTTGCTACTATGCCATCATGATGTATATTTTTGTGCATAAATCAATTTGTAAGTAATTAAAACAAGTTTGGTTATTATAATCCATATGAAATTATGTTGAGAATTTGGCATCATGTATTAAGCCATGCTTTTGTACTAGAAAACCTATTTGCAAACTTATGAATATGGCTAGGCTATGAATGATATTTGGCATAATTGAAATCCATGATTAAGTCTATCTTGTTTACAAGAATTATATGATGACATATGTGGTACATAGTTAGGATTAGATTCAAAATCCCTTTTTGCAAGTTTACATGACTAAAGTAAGAATCATGATTTCATGTTAGAAATATCTATGCCATGCTTATGTTTGACATTATGCCATGCTTATGTTGGAAATATTTATGCCATGCTTATGTTTGACATTATGCATAAATAAAAGTATAGGTTCATGTTGTAGTTATGACTATGTGTCAATAATGATACCCAATTTAGACTCTTATCTCAACTACAAGTTCACATGCTTTGATTCATGTCACCTATGCTTTATGACCAAAGTATATATGCAAGTACACCAGTTTCTATTTTGTATTTCCAACGTCATATTGCAAGTTCATGCGCTCACATTCCCCTCTTTGTGTATCACGCTTTAAGCCTCCCCTTTTCGCATGGCTAAATTGGGCTTTAAAAGGCTAAGCCCAATATATAAAATAAACGGACGTGTAAAACGGGGGAAAATAACGTTGGGTTAAAATTAATTAATGAATGAAAATATAAAATAGAAGGGCCCAAGTTCAAGTATGGGTTGGGCCCATGATTGGTGTAACCTTTACACCATTAACTTAATAATGGGCCGCAAATATTTACATATAAGAAATGAAGAAGAATGACAAGATATGTAAATGTAGAAAATACGATATGTTTAACCCGAGGTTGGATTGAGTTGTGATGTAAACCTGCCCGGAACCGCCCGGCTGTCCAGTAGTCACAACAATACCTATCCAATGTGGGAGGTTAAACATGGAGCCCAATAAGGACCCGAGGTTAGACTGAGTTGTGGCGTAAGACTGCCCGGAACCAACCGGCAACAGGCAGCCACAACAATACCTGTCTAATGTGAGAGGTCAGGGCCTTAATAAGACAATTAAGGCTGAGTCAGGATTGTTAGGATTAAGTGAACTAAAGACTTAATCAAAATGGAACATGCTAAACTAAACGGACTGGTGGGGTTAGGTTAGGGAAACACTTAACCAACTTAGCATGTTGGCTAGAGATAGAAAACCTAGTAACGGGGGACCCTTTTCAGCAGTAACCCTAGAAGGTGTATCAGGATACCCTGAAACTAGGCAGGGTGGGGCACGATTACTGGGCTGATTGTAAGAGGTCAAATCGACGGCGGTGGTGTAGCAGTGTAGGTTCTAACGGAGTGCGGGCGTGCACACACTCCGGCGCAGAAAAATAAGGCACTGGACACCAGTAGCATACCTGTGCACTCTAAGGTTGTGTCGGGTTGCCACCATGGGACTTAATACACCCCATGGTGGGACCAGCATAGGTAACTACAACATCGGGGGCCGTAAGACACATGTAACTATGCGAGTAGGAGCCGATCATCATAGGATGGATCACTTCACCCTGATTATGGGGTGCCAATTGGAAACTAGTTAAATGGGTTCAGAGATTAATATGGGGTACGATAGTATATTCGACCCTAGACAACTTAACCAAGTTTATAGTGCTTGCCCACTTCTTGTTTATACTTATCATACCCAGTTCTTTATTCATAGACAAAATAGTACTAGACTTACTCAGGCTTTATGTCTGACTCTACTTTTCTTTCGTCTTCTTTTCTTCCGTTCCCTCCCCCCCCCCCCCCCCCCCAGGTCCACAGGGAGGGAACACAGCAGCTTGACCAACCTTAACATCCAGCTTGAAGAAGAGAAATGTATTGCTTGGACTTTCCTGTTTTGAACTATGGCTTTGGACAATCCACTATGGGGACTTTTGCAGTTTATCTATGTTTTATTTATGCTTCTTTAAATAATGTACTCAAGACAGATTATGAAAATGTTATGTTATGTTTTTGGAAAGGATGTAAGACAATCATGGTGATGTTTTGTAACACGTATTTGCTTTTATGAAATAAAAGTTTGTTGTTCTTCCGCTGTTTACAAATATGTGTTCTTATAGCTGTCTTGTATATCTGTGACTTGTACTTATAAACCTCCACCAAAATTAGGGCATTCCCTTTGAGAGTGACCCTAACGGAGGTGGGGTGTTTCACTTGGTATCAGAGCATAGGTTTACCAGATAAGATAAAAAGTTTTGAAAATTATTTTCAAAAAGGAAATTTAAAGAAGCATTTTTAAAAGAAAATATTATTTTATTTTAAAAAGGCAAAGTCCACTCCCCAAAGCCATAGGTACTATCTCTTATCCTTCGTTTTGAATCTATCCTTTTTGTTTCATCATGTCTGAAGATCTTAACTTGCCAGAAGGGGTGCCAATACCTGGTTGGTTTAGACGGTTCTTAGAAGCAAGGGCCACTCAGCCAGGTCCTACCGTTCCTCCTCCCCCAGCTGTAGGGAATCATCCAGCTGCAGCGGCACCTTTTCCTCCACCTCCTCCTCGGGGAAACACGTTTGCTAAGATATGTAAAGATTTTAAAGCTATGGGAGGAAGGGATTTCCATGGAACTGAGTCCTTCGTGGCAGCTAGAAATTGGCTGAAAGAAACGGAGGACCTATTCATCATCTTTGAGGTAGAAGATAGACAAAAAGTACAATTGGCAGTGTGGCTATTGAAGGGCGAGGCTTCCTACTGGTGGGAAGTCACTAATGCTGAAAGACCAGTGGAGACATGGGAGGACTTTAGGGCAAGGTTTGAGACTAAATTTCTCTCAGATGCAGAAAGAAGTTTGCAGTTAGAAAAATTCATATTTCTTAAACAAGGGACAAGACAGTCCGAGAGTATGTGAATCAATTCGATGAGCTGGCTAGGTTTGGGCTTGACCTAGTCAACACCCCGCACAAGAAGGCTCTCCGTTTCGTCAAAGGGTTGAATGAGCCATTACACAGTTTGGCCATGACCCATATACCCATGGGAGCCACATATGAAAGATTGGTGCAAATGGCATTGCTGAATGAAGAGGATAAGGGCAAGAAGAAAGAGGGTTTGCAGCCTAAGAAGGCGGACTTTAAGAAAGGCGGGAAAGGCAACAAAGAGAAGAGGAAGTGCAATTTCTGTGGCAAAGTGGGGCACTTAGTAAAGGACTGCCGGAAAAAGAAGGCCAAGGAGAATGGTGGGTGCTTTTCTTGCGGTGAGACAGGCCACAGGGCTAAGGACTGCCCAAAGAAACGAGGACAGGGGCAGAGGGCTGGATCCACCCCATGGGCACAGGTTCATGTGCTAGAAGCGCCACCTCTGCAACAGCAAGGTATAAATACTTATGTAGAAAGTGTAGTTTACCTTTATGATCACCCCGTTCGCACTTTATTTGATTCTGGCGCATCACACTCCTTTATCTCGTCTGCTTTAGTAGAATCTCTGCACCTAAAAACTAGTATGGTAGAGGACCCCTTAATTGTTTCAAACCCAATTGGGGGCCCAGCTCATTTGTCTATGATCTGTTTGGGATTGAAAATTTCCATTCTAAGCGTAGAATTTCAATGTAGTGCCTTTGTTTTGGGCTTTTCGGGGTATGGTTTGATTTTGGGCATGGATTGGCTATCCAGTAATGGGGCCATCCTTGATTGTGAGAAAAGGGTTGTTAGGCTCCTAACCCAGCTCGGTAATACTTTGGAAATTTCTTGTAATCCCTCACATGCGGTTATGCTTAGTTATCTTGAATCGCTAGATGCCTCTGTTGAAAATTTGCAATCAGTTAGAGTGGTCCGGGAATATCCGGATGTCTTTGAAGAGGTGAAGGGCTTGCCTCCGAAGCGGGAAATAGACTTCCGCATATATCTTGTAGATAATGCAAAGCCCGTTGCGTTGCCTGTTAGACATATGGCTCCACGAGAAAGGAAAGAGCTCAGTAAACAGATTAAAGAGCTTCTAGAAAAGGGGTTCATTAGGAGGAGCATTTCAGAATGGGGCGCTCCAGTGGTGTTCGCTACAAAGGCGGATGGTTCACTCCGTCTATGTGTTGACTATAGGGAGCTAAACAAGCTAACGAAAAAGAATAGGCACCCTCTCCCTAGAATTGACGATTTATTTGACCAGCTAGTAGGAGCGTCTGTTTTCTCCCAACTCGATTTAGCAACCGGTTTTTATCAGCTTAGGGTGGCTGAAGATAGCATCGATAAAACGGCATTTAGAACCCCAGACGGCTTCTTTGAATGGCTTGTCATGCCTTTCGGCTTGACAAATGCACCTTCTTACTTCGTGGACCTGATGAGTAGGGTATTTAGAGATTTCCTCAACAAATTCGTAGTGGTCTTCGTAGATGATATCCTTATCTTCTCAAAGAGTGAAGAGGAACATGCTCAACACTTAAGGGCAATCATGGAAACTTTGCGAGCCCATCAATTAAAAGCCAAGTTCTCCAAATGCCACTTTTGGAGGGAAGAGGTGAGGTTCCTTGGGCACATAGTATCCAAACAAGGGTTAGCAGTGGACCCTGCTAAGGTAGTGGCGGTACAGGATTGGAAGACACCAAGGAATGCGACTGAGGTCCGAAGCTTTCTAGGACTAGCGGGTTTCTGTCGAAAGTTCATAAGGGATTTTGCGAAAATCTCAGCTCCGCTCACGAAATTGACTAAGAAGAATCTAGTGTTCAATTGGGACTTGGATTGCGAGTTTGCTTTCCAACGACTGAAAAGGGCTCTTACAACAGCCCCAGTTTTGACGCTGCCAGATGGGAGAAAGATGTTCACTGTTTATACGGATGCATGTGGGACAGGGCTAGGCGCCGTCTTAATGCAAGAAGGAAGGGTAGTAGCTTATGGCGGGAGGCAGCTGAAGGTGCACGAAAAGAACTACCCAACCCACGATCTTGAGTTAGCCGCAATCGTCTTTGCACTCAAGTCTTGGCGACACTATCTCCTAGGTGAGAAGTTCGAACTTTACACTGACCATAAATCGTTGAAATATCTTTTCTCGCAGAAGGATCTTAACTTGAGGCAACAAAGATGGATGGAGTTTCTTGCCTCGTACGATTTCGAAATCTCCTACACTCCGGCAAAGGCAACGTAGTAGCAGACGCGTTGAGCCGAAAGAAATTGACCCTAAGCCCGTTGTTTGTTGAAAGACAAAGCCTAGAGTTTATAGCCAGCTTCGACTTTAGGCCTTCCTCCGATTTCGTACCAGGCCTGCTTGCATCTCTCGAAGTGTGCCCAACTTTAGTAGATTCAGTAGGGGCAGCACAACGCGAAGACCCTCAGCTTGTGGAAATGATTGATAGGCTAATTAGGGGTGAGACTTCAAGTCACCTCAACAGATACTCCATTGACGATAAGGGTTTGCTAAGGCGAGACGGAAGACTATGCGTCCCACAGACAAAAGATTTAATAAAGAAGGTTCTCGAGGAAGCACATCACTCCAAGATGACGATACATCCAGGCGGAGATAAAATGTACAAAGACATAAAAAGGACTTTCTTCTGGAACGACATGAAAAAGGACGTGGCAGAATTCATTTCGAAGTGTATGGTGTGCCAACAGGTTAAGGCGGAACAGAAAAAGCCTGGCGGACTACTACATCCTCTAGAGGTCCCGCAGTGGAAATGGGATAGCATCTCAATGGACTTCATCGATGGGCTGCCTAGGTCTAGGAGAGGCAACACTAGCATTTGGGTAATAGTGGATAGGCTTACTAAAAGCGCCCACTTTTTACCTGTCAAAAGTAAGAGAACTGCCTCATCCCTAGCATCACTTTACCTCAAGGAAATCGTTCGACTCCATGGAATAATGTCTAGCATTGTTAGTGACCGAGACCCCATCTTCACCAGTGAGTTTTGGCGGAGTCTGCAAGAAGCAGTAGGAACGCAGTTATGCTTGAGCACAGCCTATCAATCCCAAACCGACGGCCAAACAGAGAGAGTGAACAGAGTTTTGGAAGACCTCCTAAGACTATGCGTCCTTGACTTCGGAGGGACATGGGAAGACCACTTTCCTTTGGTGGAATTTGCCTACAACAACAGCTATCAAGCAACCATCGGAATGGCGCCCTTCGAAGCCTTATATGGAAGACCGTGCCGATCGCCCACTTGTTGGTGGGAGTCCACGGATAAACTCATACTTGGACCAGACATGATCCGAGAGACTTCAGAGAAAGTAGACTTAATACGAAGAAGGATGAAGACGGCCCAAGACAGACAAAAGTCCTATGCCGACAAGAGGAGGACCGACCTTGAATTTGAGGTTGGAGACAGAGTTTTTCTCAAGGTATCACCGCTAAGGAACGTTGTTCGTTTTGGAACCACAGGAAAACTAGCACCAAGGTTCGTAGGGCCATTCCCTATCATCGAGAAAATTGGGAAAATGGCCTATAGATTAGAGTTACCCGAGAAGTTGGCTGGAGTCCACAACGTTTTTCACGTTTCACAACTCCGAAAATGTCTACATGAGTCAGCTGAAGTGGTAGAGCCAAATCTCCTCGAAGAGGCCGAAGTGGAACGCGAAGCAACCAGAAGAAAAGTTCCAACCCGCATCTTAGGAACGGAAGTGAAGAAGCTACGCAACCGCGAAGTCAAGCTCGTCAAAGTTCAGTGGAGCGACGCCGAGGGAGACGCGACTTGGGAAACTGAAGCTAGAATACGCACTGCCTACCCTTTTCTGATCGAGAGTACATCCTGGATCTTTCCTTTTTCCTTAAGTTGCGCTTTTATCTATCTTTTTAGGTATATTTCCTCGACCGTATCTTTTAGGTAGAAACCTTTTGGATGGAAACATGTAGTTGAAACATGTTATGGATGATGGTTGCAAGTGGTTGCAAGTGATTGCTAGTGGTTGCTCGTGGTTGCATATACACACACAATCTAGGTTTTAGATCGGCTCAGTCACTTCATATTGCATATGCATATATGTTTGCATTCATATATGGTTGAACATTAATGTGTTGTCATATGGATGTTGCATTTGTATTGAATGATTGTGTACTCATGTAGAATCAAGAATAGGAAAATTTGCATACATAATGGATTCATGGCACTTACATAATTCGCATTAAGGAGGTCAACTGAATCAGTAGACCGCCTGATTTTGCATTAGATAAGTTCATATACACACACACTTCGCATATGATCATGAAGCATTAGAAGTCTTTTAAGGACAATGGATGCTCGTGTTTGATGGATGAGTAGATGGATGATTGGATGTTAGGATATACATTCCTCCTAACTTGAAGATTTCGGGGACGAAATCCTTTTAAGTGGGGGAGAATGTAACACCCCGCGAATTCTATAACTGTGAAACTCACAAATTAAAGTATAATTAATTTCAAATCAAAGAACTAAGGGAAACGGGATACGCCATTGCGTTCGTCTCGGAAAAATACGCGAAATAGAGTCCGAGTTTTCGAAAAACGGAGTCCGTATGAAGAAGATATGGCCTTCGGAAGTTTCTAAATTAAATTTAAAATTCAAACAGAATAAAATAAGCTCAGAAAACAAAAATGGGGCCCAATGGGCCAGGGCGGAAAAAGTTCCGCCTGACGCACCCAGGTCGACTGGGCTGTCGACCTGGTCTAACCAGGTCGACAGGCCTGTCGACAGGGCTGTCGACAGGGGTGTCGACCTGGTCCAGACCAGGTCGAGCCCAGTCTAACCCGGCTGGCCTATTCTCTATGTGGTCGATTTTCTGTGGTCTGCTTTGTCATTAGGGCTAGGTGGCAGGCTCTAATTGGTCTCTCCTTAGGATGAATGGCTACGATCAATCCAAGCAACATCAATGGTCCTAATCAGTTCCTAACCTCTATATAAACAACCCTAGACAAACCCTAATCTATTCATTCAAAAATAAGAACATAGCCGCCATGTTGCTGAGGAACGACTAGGAGTAGCCACCAAATTGGAGAGAGGATTAGGAGGAAGATTCTAAAGCTTAAAGCAACCTAAACAAATCAATTCAACAAAGGAATTTGCGTCTTCAATCCCTAAATTAGAGAATTCATCACACCATTGTAAGTAGAGTATTACTTTGGTATGAATAAACAATTGTGTTGGTTTGTATGCTTGAATTGTGGCAATAAAGTAATTCATATTTGTGCGTTCTTATCAATTTGAAATATTATATACGTTTTGATATTTATGAATTATGTTATTCATTATAAAGAACTACATGCGGTAGTTCTATGCAAGTATACGTTTGGAATATTTCGCAAATTATGTAATCCATGTTGAAGCTACATGTATGTAGTTGATTTAAATTCATGCAAGTTTGGGGTTTTGCTACTATGCCATCATGATGTATATTTTTGTGCATAAATCAATTTGTAAGTAATTAAAACAAGTTTGGTTATTATAATCCATATGAAATTATGTTGAGAATTTGGCATCATGTATTAAGCCATGCTTTTGTACTAGAAAACCTATTTGCAAACTTATGAATATGGCTAGGCTATGAATGATATTTGGCATAATTGAAATCCATGATTAAGTCTATCTTGTTTACAAGAATTATATGATGACATATGTGGTACATAGTTAGGATTAGATTCAAAATCCCTTTTTGCAAGTTTACATGACTAAAGTAAGAATCATGATTTCATGTTAGAAATATCTATGCCATGCTTATGTTTGACATTATGCCATGCTTATGTTGGAAATATTTATGCCATGCTTATGTTTGACATTATGCATAAATAAAAGTATAGGTTCATGTTGTAGTTATGACTATGTGTCAATAATGATACCCAATTTAGACTCTTATCTCAACTACAAGTTCACATGCTTTGATTCATGTCACCTATGCTTTATGACCAAAGTATATATGCAAGTACACCAGTTTCTATTTTGTATTTCCAACGTCATATTGCAAGTTCATGCGCTCACATTCCCCTCTTTGTGTATCACGCTTTAAGCCTCCCCTTTTCGCATGGCTAAATTGGGCTTTAAAAGGCTAAGCCCAATATATAAAATAAACGGACGTGTAAAACGGGGGAAAATAACGTTGGGTTAAAATTAATTAATGAATGAAAATATAAAATAGAAGGGCCCAAGTTCAAGTATGGGTTGGGCCCATGATTGGTGTAACCTTTACACCATTAACTTAATAATGGGCCGCAAATATTTACATATAAGAAATGAAGAAGAATGACAAGATATGTAAATGTAGAAAATACGATATGTTTAACCCGAGGTTGGATTGAGTTGTGATGTAAACCTGCCCGGAACCGCCCGGCTGTCCAGTAGTCACAACAATACCTATCCAATGTGGGAGGTTAAACATGGAGCCCAATAAGGACCCGAGGTTAGACTGAGTTGTGGCGTAAGACTGCCCGGAACCAACCGACAACAGGCAGCCACAACAATACATGTCTAATGTGAGAGGTCAGGGCCTTAATAAGACAATTAAGGCTGAGTCAGGATTGTTAGGATTAAGTGAACTAAAGACTTAATCAAAATGGAACATGCTAAACTAAACGGACTGGTGGGGTTAGGTTAGGGAAACACTTAACCAACTTAGCATGTTGGCTAGAGATAGAAAACCTAGTAACGGGGGACCCTTTTCAGCAGTAACCCTAGAAGGTGTATCAGGATACCCTGAAACTAGGCAGGGTGGGGCACGATTACTGGGCTAATTGTAAGAGGTCAAATCGACGGCGGTGGTGTAGCAGTGTAGGTTCTAACGGAGTGCGGGCGTGCACACACTCCGGCGCAGAAAAATAAGGCACTGGACACCAGTAGCATACCTGTGCACTCTAAGGTTGTGTCGGGTTGCCACCATGGGACTTGATACACCCCATGGTGGGACCAGCATAGGTAACTACAACATCGGGGGCCATAAGACACATGTAACTATGCGAGTAGGAGCCGATCATCATAGGATGGATCACTTCACCCTGATTATGGGGTGCCAATTGGAAACTAGTTAAATGGGTTCAGAGATTAATATGGGGTACGATAGTATATTCGACCCTAGACAACTTAACCAAGTTTATAGTGCTTGCCCACTTCTTGTTTATACTTATCATACCCAGTTCTTTATTCATAGACAAAATAGTACTAGACTTACTCAGGCTTTATGTCTGACTCTACTTTTCTTTCGTCTTCTTTTCTTCCGTTCCCCCCCCCCAGGTCTACAGGCAGGGAACACAGCAGCTTGACCAACCTTAACATCCAGCTTGAAGAAGAGAAATGTATTGCTTGGACTTTCCTGTTTTGAACTATGGCTTTGGACAATCCACTATGGGGACTTTTGCAGTTTATCTATGTTTTATTTATGCTTCTTTAAATAATGTACTCAAGACAGATTATGAAAATGTTATGTTATGTTTTTGGAAAGGATGTAAGACAATCATGGTGATGTTTTGTAACACGTATTTGCTTTTATGAAATAAAAGTTTGTTGTTCTTCCGCTGTTTACAAATATGTGTTCTTATAGCTGTCTTGTATATCTGTGACTTGTACTTATAAACCTCCACCAAAATTAGGGCATTCCCTTTGAGAGTGACCCTAACGGAGGTGGGGTGTTTCACATAACCTTTAAAGATCTATTTTCATTTATATCGATACCAAAATATTTAACTTCAAGAATAAGTTGGTTTGATTTATATTTGCAAAAATAATCCAAGTTCAGAACAATTCGAATTTTTCAATTTTTTCCTTTATAAGAAATCGCTCAGGTCGATTCATAAATCCAACCATTTAGTTCGAGATCAATATAGACAATTCAAATACAAAAGCTTACATTTTCAATTTAATGAATTCGTATCATGTATTGAAATTTAAGTCATACAATTCGGAATCGAAATCTTATGTCTCATTTTAAACTAAAACATATCATATTATAACTCAGGTCAAACCATTCAAATTCATCCAAATAAAGCCTTATATTCAATTCAAACGATTTATACGATTCAAACCATTCTTATGAATTCGATTTAACAAATTTCTAAATTCCAACCAAACAATTCATAAAACTAATTCCATAAAATTTATCATATTCATTCTATGTCAATTTTATATTCAAAACTAACCGCAATTCAAGATCGTTTCTTATAAAAGTTCAAACCAAATTCAAATTCGTATACAGTTGATTTACGATCAAATTCATTCCTTAAATTTGGAAATTCAATTTCAAAACAAATTCACAATTCAAGTTCATCTCTCATAAGTCTATTTCGATTCGAAATCAAATTCGTTTCTTATATACGTTCATTCGTTAAGTCAAATATCATTATAAAATTTATATCTTTAAACCTCGAATTCGAATTGCGAAACCTAACTTATCCAACTATTGGTTTATTATTAAAATTTATAAATTATAAGTAAAAGAAAAATAACTTTAAAATATATATATATATAAGTTTATAAAATTCTTATTAGAATATAGATTATAAACATATATAAGATTAAGTAATATAGAAAAATAAATTTGAAATAAAATTTATAATAATATAAAAGTTAAAAATACTTATATAATTAAATTATATAGTTTAAAATAAATAAAATTATAAGTAAATCCTAAATAAATAAATAAATCTATATTTACTTATAAAAATCATTTTAAAACATGTAATTTAAAATTTATAAAATCTTAATTTAAAAACCTTAAAATATAAATATATGTATATAAATAAATATTAAGTTAAACTCAAATTCCCAAATCCTTTTATTTCGAAAACACGACCAACGGTGTCCGTATATAATTATCTACCCTACGGTCAAGTGATACGGATATTTATCATTTCAACCCGTAATTTATAAATTTCTACGGATCTAGTTTCAACCCGCGATCCCAAATTCATTAAAACCGTTCAGGTCTATAATTTCAACCGATAACGATTTTTCCCTATTCTAATGTCCGTTCGGGTATGTATCATTTCAACCCTTAGTGATTTTTCCTAAAATAGGGGTATCAACAATCACAAACAACAATTACATATCACAATCACAGCATATATATCATCAGTACAACTATGTGTCATATGAATATACCATGTCACATATGAAATGTGCATACATATCAAATCAAACAATTTCTACTAGCAGTCCTAAACATTTCATATAACAGTTCATTATTGATCTAACATCCATGAAAAATGTAAGTCAGGTGTGAGATAAACTCACATGTCGAATCACGGAAATGGAGACAACCGACGGATTTGATACAGAAAGAGATGACGACATCCAGACAAGATTTTGAATGACTTCAACTCGATAATCAACTAAATATTTATTTATTTTTATGAGAGGAGGTCGAGGAATTGTCGATGGATCGGTACGGTTATCGGGTTTTGGGACGGGTTTGGAACTCGACACCAAAATTGACACAAAATAAACACAACACTTTTTTTTTCAAAATAAAATAATAATAATATTTATTTTTAAATAAATATATATACATACACAATAAAATTATAATATCGTTCACAAACACACACAAAATTATTATAAAACGTATATATATACATATACAACACACACATCAATAATTAGATATACATACATATTTTTATTTTAAAACCAATAAGCTTCCAAAACAACTCAGTACTGTTAAACTCACTCACAAGCAAAACACAAATACAAACCCAAATTCACATTCACAATTACACACACGAAATATATACACAACACACAATAACTCAGAATCATTCACACCACAAAATCAAAACACACATGTACGCTGAGTATACACACACGCAAGGACAGAGGGGTTCACGGCAGTCGGGATTCGTGCGGAGTTTGCAGGAGGAGAGGCGGACGTCGGGAAGGACGGAGCTGGTGGGGTCGGTTTCGGATCCGAGTGGACAACATGAGTTAGTCTGTTTGTTTCGCTAGGTCGGACATCGGAGGAGTGGATCTTGGCATCATCAGGAAAGTATGACGGAGACTGTTAGAGGCGAAGCAATGGGGAGGAGATGGTTTTCAGGCGAGCTCGGAAGTGGGAGGGGGCTGACGCGGACGAGTTTGGTCAACAGAGGTTCGACTGGCTAAAGGCCGCGATGGGATGGAGCGCCATGGGTGGAGGCTCGGCGGCTTGCTGACTGGGTTGTAGCGGAGCCGGCAGCAGGTCGGAGTGGGAGAGGCGGAGTTGGTGATTGGAACAGTGGGGAGAAGGCGAAGTGGGGTCAGCGCGAGGTCGGGGAGGGGCGGCTAGAAGGTGAGATCGAGCGGAAAGGCTCACGGTGGAGGGGAAGGAGATTAGTTTGCAAAGAAAATGGGGTGAACAGGGACTGGTGATGGAAGATGAAATGGAGCAGGTTTAACAATGCGTGACCTTCTCTTTTATATATACTTATATTTTATTTTTTATTATTTACGAAACAGTAGTTGGCTGAGTACATCGAAGGATGAGCGTTTCTTCGGGAAAGATGAACGGATCCTTAGGGAAAAAGGGAACGGATCTTTTGATTTTTTTATTTTTAAATAGTATACGAGGGCTGCTGATGATTTTTTCTTCCTCTCGAACAAAGGCGTTTTCTTTTTATTTACTTCCGAAAAGACAACCAGTGAACGAGAGTTTTAGGGAAACCGAATGAGTTTAAATATGCGGAAACAAAGAGAACGCTTTGAATGATTTGAAATTAAAACGAAAGCGAACGGTTTTTAAATGTGTATCGAATAGTTTAAAAAATTAAAATATGGAATAGAACCGACGGTTTTTGAAAATAAAATAAAACAAAAACAGATGGATGTGCAATTAAAAGTGAACGAACAACAATGTTTGAAATATAAAAACTAAACGGACGTTTTCCAATAAAATGAGCAGTTTTAAAAATATAAAAGCAAACGATATCATACGAGATTTAATTCTGATATGGAAGCGATGAACGAATAAAACTGAATTAACAAATCAGAAAGAACGAGTTTGAAATGAAAACAAATACGACACTAGAAATTTGAACAATGTTTGTATCTACTATGATAAATACGAACAGCAATAAGAGAAATATTTTGAAATAAAATATCGAAAACAAATTATATAGTAATACGGTTTAGAGATTAATAGTAAAACTTAAGAATAAATTAAAATTCAAGTAAGTAAGTTTTGAAATTATAAATATTGAAATATATTCATATCGAAAACCAAGTTCATTTGTTATACAAATTCAAAATAAATTTAGTTTTTAAATCATAATCAAAATAGTTATATCGGAAAAATCCAAACAAATCAAATAAATAGAACTAAAATTTAAATTAAATCATTAAATAAAATATACTTAAAATAGGGTTGTTACAATCTCCCCTACTCAACCCTTTTCTTCCCCGAAAAGGAACGAGGTAGAGAAATAGTAGTTATATAATTAATATATATAAACCAAAGATTCATATTTATTGTCATACAACTATATATAATTAGAAATACATATAAATCAAAAGTCAAAATATTTTCAAATATTTCAAATGGTTTTAAGTATTCACTCGACGTCTCAATTGGCGATATATAGTTATCCCACTTTCGAAACCTGAAAATAGATATCGATGATGCCGCGGTCATCACCAGACTCATTTTCAAGCGACTAGAATTTGACTCTATATCTATCAAATATATATAGGGTTTAATATGTACGTTGATCAGATGTATACTCAAATCACTAAATATTCGATATGCCAAATCTGACGCCAAAGTAAATACTCAAAACATCTTTCTATTATTAAACAGAATATATACCAAATTTCAAATCATATATTATAAATAATATATTTCAAATCGTTAAAGTCTTAAGTAGGAAAAAATTATCTCTCCCCCACTCATTTATTTATTAAGATTCAACTTCAATCTAAAATAGATATGCAAATAATATTATTATAAAATAAAATACGTAACAAAGTTATCCAATCAAGATAAAATCAATTTCTTACTAAATTTAAATCTTATTAAAATATATGGTTTATAATATATATATATACATACATACATACATATATATATATATAAGCCTCATATTCTTTCAAAATATTGGTATTACTAAAGGAAAATGTTATTTCAAATATCATCTTCCAAAAATATATGTCAGAATTTCGATATTATATCATGGAAATTATAATACCAATTTCCAACCAATCTTTGATAAGAATGGACTTACTAGAAGACTTATACTCCTTTTCTACATCTTACCCTGTTAGGGACAAGGATAAGTTATAAAACTCGAGTTTAAAGCCGAACGAACAAAAGAATCTAATCAAGGAGGATCTACGAAGGACGATGGATTCGAATGGAAAGGAATTATCAGGAAAGATATAAATATTAAACAAAATTTTATATTCAAAAATATTTGTTTAAAACATTTTAAAACCAATTAAACTTTTAAAAATACGCTCTCTCTCAAGAAGGATTCTGCGACTGATTCCACTCATTCTAGGGTATCACTACCCTATCTCTAATGAGCTTTTACCCCATAGGCTAAAGCTTTGGTAAACCAAAGCTCTGATACCAAATGTAACAACCCACCATTTTGACCGTGCCGAATTGACAAAACATGTCAACTCTAAACGTCCAAAACAACAGATTGTTATTAGCTTCTGGGGTAAATAGAATAAATCACAGAATCATAGATCACAGACACAGATACAGAGTAATATAATATCTCGCAGCGGAAAATATAAAATACAATAGTAGTTCATGCAGCTACCAATAAAATTTTACATCAGTGTTTACATAAATCAGTATAGCGGAAGTCTAATATAATAAATTTTGATACGTAAGTAAATGATAACAGTATGAAACAAAACAATGATAATAGCTGTCACTGGAACAACTGATCAAAGAGTAGATACGGGTGAGCAAATCCAATATAAGGTCCAACTCCAAGGATAAATCTCGAAACTGGAATACTCGATCTGACCCGAGCAATAATGCAAAACAAAACAACTCGGATCAGGACTAACATTCTCATGGAAGTAAATCAACTCAAATGAAATGTTCGATGAAATGCAATCAGTAACTTAAAGGATGTTTGGGATCACCATCCTCTAAGGATCCGTCAAACTAATACGATATATTATAATACGCTATATACAATAGTGTCTATTAGTAAAGTAAAAATATCAAAATAGCGTAAGCGGGATTACCATGATTACCCTTACACCGTTTATATATTCCCATAGTATATACAGTACCGTAATTCCTCCGTAAACTGGAGGTTGATCAGAGGGCACTCCATATAAAACGGTACAAAACAAAGTCGTAGTGGGATCTTTAAGACATGTGACAAGGCACACAAGGAATGCCAGGGTGGATTCGCCGTTTGCAGAGCCGGACTGGTGGTAACGCATGGTAGCTACTACCGCCCACCTCGATACACACTCCCATAATCAAAAGGGCCCAAATCGAATCTCACAGTAATTGAATAATATCGAAGAAGTGTGCACGATAGGAGGTATGACCTCACTTGGTCCGTGCGTAGCTCCTGTTTTAGCCACATCAAGCTGACTCAAGGTAGTCAGGGTCTCGTAATTAATATGAATTAAAACAAACTGGAGTCGTTCGCCAAATCATCCCCTTCATTCTGGAACTCCACTACGTACACAGTTGTTAAAGTGGTTTTCCGTATTGGCAGAGAGTTTGACAATAGCCGATCCCGGTCTTTTTAAAAACCAAACGTTTACGTTTTTCACACCGTGGCCATTATTTTATAAATCACTTTATAAAATCGATTATATGAAATCATATTCGAATTTCGAAATCACAATTAAATATCTAACTTCGATTATATTTAAATTTGAAAACAACTCAAATCGCTTAAAACAAATCGATTTAGAACCATATCATAAAGATCACAAATATAGTATAAACTAATACTGTACTATTTAACTTTGATTTTTGTTTAATATAATTTCGGAAATTATTTGCATAACGATTTTCAAATCCAAAATTGATTTATATTTGAATCATAACCTTTAAAGATCTATTTTCATTTATATCGATACCAAAATATTTAACTTCGAGAATAAGTTGTTTTGATTTATATTTGCAAAAATAATCCAAGTTCAGAACAATTCGAATTTTTCAATTTTTGCCTTTATAAGAAATCGCTCAAGTCGATTCATAGATCCAACAATTTAGTCCGAGATCAATATAAACAATTCAAATACAAAAGCTTACATTTTCAATTTAATGAATTTGTATCATGTATTGAAATTTAAGTCATACAATTCGGAATCGAAATCTTATGTCTCATTTTAAACTAAAACATAACATATATAACTCAGGTCAAACCACTCATATTCATCCAAATAAAGCCTTATATTCAATTCAAACGATTTATACGATTCAAACCATTCTTATGAATTCGATTTAACAAATTTCTAAATTCAAACCAAACAATTCATAAAACTAATTCCATAAAATTTATCATATTAATTCTATGTCAATTTTATATTCAAAACTAACAGCAATTCAAGATCGTTTCTTATAAAAGTTCAAACTAAATTCAAATTCGTACACAGTAGATTTACGATCAAATTCATTCCTTAAATTTGAAAATTCAATTTCAAAAAAAATTCACAATTCAAGTTCATCTCTCATAAGTCTATTTCGATTCGAAATCAAATTCATTTCTTATATACGTTCATTCGTTAAGTTAAGTATCATTATAAAATTTATATCTTTAAACCTCGAATTCGAATTGCGAAACCTAACTTATCCAACTATTGGTTTATTATTAAAATTTATAAATTATGAGCAAAAGAAAAATAACATAAAAATATATATAAGTTTATAAAATTCTAAAATTAATTAGAATATAGATTATAAACATATATAAGATTAAGTAATATAGAAAAATAAATTTAAAATAAATTTTATAATAATATAAAAGCTAAAAATACTTATATAAATAAATTATATAGTTTAAAATAAATAAAATTATAAGTAAATCCTAAATAAATAAATAAATAAATAAATAAATCTATATTTACTTATAAAAATCATTTTAAAACATGTAATTTAAAATTTATAAAATCTTAATTTAAAAACCTTAAAATATAAATATATGTATATAAATAAATATTAAGTTAAACTCAAATTCCCAAATCCTTTTATTTCGAAAACACGACCAACGGTGTCCGTATATAATTATCTACCCTACGGTCAAGTGATACGGATATTTATCATTTCAACCCGTAATTTATAAATTTCTACGGATCTAGTTTCAACCCGCGATCCCAAATTCATTAAAACCGTTCAGGTCTATAATTTCAACCGATAACGATTTTTCCATATTCTAATGTCCGTTCGGGTATGTATCATTTCAACCCTTAGTGATTTTTCCTAAAATAGGGGTATCAACAATCACAAACAACAATTACATATCACAATCACAGCATATATATCATCAGTACAACTACGTGTCATATGAATATACCATGTCACATATGAAATGTGCATACATATCAAATCAAACAATTTCTACTAGCAGTCCTAGACATTTCATATAACAGTTCATTATTGATCTAACATCCATGAAAAATGTAAGTCAGGTGTGAGATAAACTCACATGTCGAATCACGGAAATGGAGACAACCGACGGATTTGATACAGAAAGAGATGACGACATCCAGACAAGATTTTGAATGACTTCAACTCGATAATCAACTAAATATTTATTTATTTTTATGAGAGGAGGTCGAGGAATTGTCGATGGATCGGTACGGTTATCGGGTTTTGGGACGGGTTTGGAACTCGACACCAAAATTGACACAAAATAAACACAACACTTTTTTTTTCAAAATAAAATAAAATAATAATAATATTTATTTTTAAATAAATATATATACATACACAATAAAATTATAATATCGTTCACAAACACACACAAAATTATTATAAAACGTATAAATATACATATACAACACACACATCAATAATTAGATATACATACATATTTTTATTTTAAAACCAATAAGCTTCCAAAACAACTCAGTACTGTTAAACTCACTCACAAGCAAAACACAAATACAAACCCAAATTTACATTCACAATTACACACACTAAATATATACACAACACACAATAACCCAGAATCATCCACACCACAAAATCAAAACACACATGTACACTGAGTAGACACACACGCAAGGACAGAGGGGTTCACGGCAATCGGGATTCATGCGGAGTTTGCAGGAGGAGAGGCGGACGTCGGGAAGGACGGAGCTGGTGGGGTCAGTTTCGGATCCGAGTGGACAACATGAGTTAGTCTGTTTGTTTCGCTAGGTCGGACATCGGAGGAGTGGATCTTGGCATCATCAGGAAAGTATGGCGGAGACTGTTTGAGGCGAAGCAATGGGGAGGAGATGGTTTTCAGGCGAGCTCGGAAGTGGGAGGGGGCTGACGCGAACGAGTTTGGTCAACAGAGGTTCGGCGGGCTAAAGGCCACGATGGGATGGAGCGCCATGGGTGGAGGCGAAGTGGGGTCAGCGCGAGGTCGGGGAGGGGCGGCTCGAAGGTGTGATCGAGGGGAAAGGCTCACGGTGGAGGGGAAGGAGATTAGTTTGCAAAGAAAATGGGGTGAACAGGGACTGGTGATGGAAGATGAAATGGAGCAGGTTTAACAATGCGTGACCTTCTCTTTTATATATACTTATATTTTATTTTTTATTATTATTTACCAAACAGTAGTTGGCTGAGTACATCGAAGGATGAGCGTTTCTTCGGGAAAGATGAACGGATCCTTAGGGAAAAAGAGAACAGATCTTTTGATTTTTTTTTTTATTTTTAAATAGTATACGAGGGCTGCTGATGATTTTTTCTTCCTCTCGAACAAAGGCGTTTTCTTTTTATTTACTTCCGAAAAGACAACCAGTGAACGAGAGTTTTAGGGAAACCGAATGAGTTTAAATATGCAAAAAAAAAGAGAACGGTTTGAATGATTTGAAATTAAAAGGAAAGCGAATGGTTTTTAAATGTATATCGAATAATTTAAAAAATTAAAATATGGAATAGAACCGACGGTTTTTGAAAATAAAATAAAACAAAAACAGATGGATGTGCAATTAAAAGTGAACGAAGGACTTTTTTAGCTTAAATGAATGTGAATGTTTGAAATATAAAAATTGAACGGACGTTTTCCAATAAAATGAGCAGTTTTAAAAATATAAAAGCAAATGATATCATACGAGATTTAATTCTGATATGGAAGCGATGAACGAATAAAAGTGAATTAACAAATCAGAAAGAATGGGTTTGAAATGAAAACAAATACGACACTAGAAATTTGAACAATGTTTGTATCTACAACGATAAATACGAATAGCAATAAGATAAATATTTTGAAATAAAATATCGAAAACAAATTATATAGTAATACGGTTTAGAGATTAAAAATAAAACTTAAGAATAAATTAAAATTCAACTAAGTAAGTTTTGAAATTATAAATATTGTAATATATTCAAATCGAAAACCAAGTTCATTTGTTATACAAATTCAAAATAAATTTAGTTTTTAAATCATAATCAAAATAGTTATATCGGAAAAATCCAAATAAGTCAAATAAATAGAACTAAAATTTAAATTAAATCATTAAATAAAATATATTTAAAATAGGGTTGTTACATTACATCAAATTTTGTTGTGTTTCAAACAAAAATGGGCGAATGTTAACTATTCATGAACATGAAGGGGCGCGCGTGCACATACATATATACTGTGAAGGATCGGCTACACCTCAAACATCCTTTGATCTTAACCCCATTTTGTGATTTAAATAATCATACTTTATTTCTCATGTCGTTTATATAAGTTTTTAAATTGAAACATTTGGCTGGCATCAAAAGAATATTGAGGTGTTACCGATCCAAGCTTATTTAGAGTTGCAAGTCTCTGTTTGAATCAAAAGGTAAAATAATTGTGAATGGCATTTCAAAAAACATTCAAGTATATATGCAGTAGTTGAGGAAAAAATAAATCAGAGAAAAAAAGTTTGTGAGATGACCAAATCAAAAGCGTTTGTTGCCATGTATTAGTAGTTTAAATTTGTTAAAGTTGCATGGCCTTATAAGATGCCTATTTCGCTCACGTGTATTAATTGCACATGGACCATAGTTGGCTTATTTGGTAATTAGTGAAACAAATCATTTTTGGGGATTAATACTTATTCCCTTTTAGGTTGAGGAATGTGTATCGGTACTCATACTTTTGTATATGCATATCCACAGGTGTACATAATACACACATATAGAGCTAGGATCAGTAGCCATCTTCATTTAACACCACTTTGTACATCTGACATCAATCACAAGTTTTTATTCAAGTAGTTGTTTCTCTATTCGTTAACATTAACCATTTAACTATAAACTTGTGGGTGGTATCAAGGGTTACAGTTGATGCAAAATAAAGGATGCTATCGATCCTAGCTCTACACACAAAAGCATATGTTCACACTAATTTTACCATATGACTATATATTTAATGGCAACTTAAGGATCGGACATTGCGGGTGTTTAATTGACGATTTGTAACAAAGATTTGTTCAATCATTTTAGAAGTTCAAGTAAACATCTGGATATGCATTGTAATTTATAGTGTTAGTTACACTATACGTCACATAAATTTGCTTCTTTTTTCTGGGTCAGTTTTATTGATTTGTAAAGAACTGAGTAGTTTGGAATGTTTTCTTAAGCTATTGAAACGTTCATGATGGAATACGAAGAATTAATGTCAAATGGTATTACAGGTAGCAGTCAAGGTTTTGATGGTCTAGGAAAACGTTTAGGTGGAAATAGAATGCAACCTCCATTATCATCTCTATGTCAGACTGCTGTTGCTACAGTAGCAAAGCGGGTCTGCATCGATGTCTTGTTACCTTCTGGACTAAGACACTTGGGTGGTGATAACAAAAAAATGACTGCATTGAATCCGGCTTCCAGAAAATGCTTTTGATATCAAAAGTGAAATGGAAAGGTGGAGCATTCCGCATCTATCAATCTGGAAGAGGCTTTCGGTATTATTGATTCTTTGGTTGAAGAATAACTAGGATGGAAGATGAAATAAACAAATATGAGGGTTATGTATAAGTTTTCCAAATACGGTTTTCGTACCGGGGGGCAATATTAACTATTACTGTTATTTCGTTTTCCCGCGGATTCTACTTCATTTACAAAGGGTGTTATCCAATTTATAGAAGTTTCAAAAAGTAAGAAAATCCTCATTTGAAATTATAAATTAATGGCGTAAATTCAAAGTTTCACTTAATTTTTGAATAACAGATGGTTGTTACAAATTTTGCGTGGAATCATCACCACTTTATTTTTCAATAACAGATGGTTGTTACAAATTTTGCGTGGAATCATCACCGAATCATGCCAATCATTTGCATTCTAAGTCTTCCTTTTTTCAGCTGCTGTGTTGTATTCGATTCCTTCACACTACTTGTCCTTTAAGGAAAGCGTTAATTTGAAGTTTTAATTTAGTAAAATCTCCAAGCCAAACAATATTAATTTGTTTCTTATTTTGATTTCATTAACAGAGCGGCTGTGGCAAGAGAAACTGTAATTTGGTTGCAGAAAAGAAAATATGAATGGCAACCATGCAGTTGGTGGAATGATGAAGCTCTAACTGGTAGGGATTTCTATTTTTTAATTTGCTTTTGGAATGCTTATTTAATTCTACTTCTGAGTTTTAGTTTGATTTGTCTATTGTCAAATATCCAACTTTTGTTTTTGTTGAAATATCACAAGTTTGCCTATGCAAAATAATGGGAACATTAGAGTCGATTGCTATGGCGGTCTCAACCAAATGAGACGGGATGTAAGTATAACTGCATATTCATTACCAACAATTTTATATATTGTGGAAAAATAATTTCCCTTTCTGAAATTTGTTATGCAAACGACCCGATAGGCAATGACGTTTTTTCTCTTCAAAACTACAGAGAATATTTCTGACTTGGTTACTATTAAGTGACTTCAAACGAATAATAAAAAGTATAGATAAGTTGAAATTTTGTTAACATTTAGTCTTGCAGTACGAAATAAAAATAAGCAAGTTTTTTAATTGTGAGTATGAATTTATTTGCTACTTCTAAATAAAAAAGGTAAGCTGTTATCAAACAGTACAAAATAAATAAATAAATTATAAGCTTTTTCTTCCTAATTAGAAGCCATTGCCAAACATTCTTTAAGTATGGATTTTTGATGCAGTTATGTGATGGCATTGGAATTTCACGTTTATTGAATGCAACTTTAGTTTTTCCGAAATTTGAAGTCGTAGCCTATTGGAATGAAACATGGTGAGATAATAAGAATTTACCAGGTTGATCCGATTCATATGTCATATAATTGCTGATGTAAAGTTTTAATCAGTGGATTTGCAGATGTGTTTGGTGTAGATTGCTTTATTGAAACATCAAAAGGGTTTATTGATATTGTAAAAGAGTTGCTGATAACCTTGCATCAAAGGAACCATTTAAAGTAGACTGTAGCAAAAGGAAGGGCAATTTTGATTATGTTGAGGCTGTTCTTCCATCACTGTTGGAGCATCGATATATCTCTGTTACACCAGCAATGAGCCAAAGAAGAGTCAGGTATTTCACGAATGCTTAAATTCCTTGTGAATCATATTTTATTTCTTAACTGTGACATGTCTATAAAATCATATCGCTAGGGAGCTTGTTTTGGATAAAAGCTTAATATTGTATGGTGGTTATTCTTTAAACATGAGCAAGTTTTGATTGTCAGACAATGTCCACTGTATGAGTATAATAAAATGCGTGAGTGTTTGATGTGGATATTCTGGATCTAAACTATTTACACACCAACTATAAGCAATTTTCGTTTGGTTGATACGGAGCTAAGAGTCAAAGAGCTCATCATGTTGGTTTTTTTTCTCTTTCTGTCTCATTGCAATAGGTGAAATGACGACTAGCATCTGGCATTCTCTGCGTTCGGAAGATTCCTCAAAAGCTTAAAGGAAAGTTCTATAGGACAACAATCAGGCCTGCAATGTTATATGGTGCAGAATGTTGGCCTACTAAGAGGCAACACGTCCAGAAGATAAGCGTAGCAGAGATGCGGATGCTGCGTTGGAGCTGTGGGCATACCAGACGAGATCAGATTAGAAATAAGGATATTCGGGAAAACTCGGGAAAAACTTGGAGTTGCACCTATTGAAGAGAAGTTGGTCCAATACCGCTTGAGATGGTTTGAACATATCCAACGTAGACCATACGATGCACCTATACGCGTTGGAATTCTAGGCCGCGCCGAAGGCCCAAAGAGAGGTAGAAGTCGACCTAAAATGACATGTGAGGAGATAATAAAGAGAGATTTAAGTAATTGGAGTTTATCGGAAGAGCTGGTAGTTGATAGGAGTGCATGGAAACTGGCAATCCATGTACCAGAACCTTAGGGTTTTTTTTTAGACTTTATTTCACGTTTACTGAACCTTTTTTTATTACTATTTTAGATTTTATTTCACTTTTATAAAACCTTTTTACTTCTTATTATTATTATTTAAAAAAACCTTTATCGGACGACTTTTTATTTGTTTGGTTATTTTAAACCCTTTATATATATATTATTATCATCATTATTTATTTTATTTTATTTTAATTTTGGGTTCCATATCTAGCCGACCCCAACTTGTTTGGGATATATGGCTTTGTTGTTGTTGTTGTTGTTTGTTGTTGTCTCATTGCAACAATTATATTAGGTTGTAAACAATTTTGAAAAAAGAACTACAATTCTGTAGAAGCTGTAACACCCCACCTCCGCTAGGGTCACTCATAAAGAGAGTGCACTAGCTTTGGTGGAGCATTATCTAGGTAAGCATACACAGAAATATTACAAGACAGAACATATAAAACAGCGGAAGAAGAACCAAATTTCATTGCTTTAAAATCTAGAAAGGTCTAAAGCCTTTTACATCAAAATGCCATTAAATCCATTTCATCGAAATCTGACTTGCAATAGTAAAGAAGCATAAAACCATAGTCATAAAACATTCCCCAAGTAAAACAGTAAAGCAGCCATAGCCAAGAAAGGTCCAAGCCATATATGATGATCTTGAAGCAGAAAGAAGTCCAAACTAAGTAGTAGTGTTTTCCTCCCTGAGAACCTAGGGGGGGGGGAAGGGAAGAAAAAGAGGCGAAAGAAAACGGGTCAGTCATAAAGACTGGTAAGCCCTAGTGACTTTCAGCATAGAAACAAGTAAAGATAACATGACATGTATAAACTGAAAGTAAACATAAGGATGATGACAAGATAGGCAAGTTAAACTAAGATGACAAGATAAACTATACTAACCAGATAAACTACGGTAACAAGATAAACTATGCTAACCAGATAAACTACGGTAACAAGATAAATTATGCTAACCAGATAAACTACGTATAGCATCGCAAGTTTAACATTCTCTACACCAACTGTACTAGTACCCCAACCCGTATCATCCTTTCCATGTATATGTACAGTCCCTTGCCGTATATCGTACGGGTTTCATCACGTATTTTATACTACTTCAACGTAGTGCCACCATTCTTGGAATCGTTTGGACTGCCACCCTTGTTCTTATCATGAACTATCGCGTGTTCAACTAGGATTTATGCCACCTAGGACCACTAGGGATTATGCTACCTATTGAACGTTTTCTAGATTCGATTAGGGTTTATGCCACCTAGGACCACTAGGGATTATGCTACCTAACGAACAACACCCTTTTTCCACGTAACGATCTATTAATCGATCGGCTCCCTACAAGTCCTAGCTCGTTCATGTGTCTGTGTCATACGACCCAATCACGAAATGTAGTCACCTGTACTAGGTCCACCATAGGGTGTATCAAGCCCAGGGTGCCAACCACCGACACGAATCAAACACGCACAGTGTAAACCTACCGGTGCCCAATGCCTGCTTTTTCAACTCTGGACTACGTGCACGACCATAGTCCGCCTGAACCTACAATGGCGCACCAACTCAGCCGTCGTTCTGGTCGCTTACAATCAGCCCAGTAATCGTGCCCCACCCTGCCTAGTTCCAGGGTACCGTGATACATCTAGTGGGTTACTGCTGAAAAGGACCGTGTAACTAGGGTTTCCGTCCAGTAGGTTAAGTGTTGTCATTTAAATTTGAGACTTAACCCCATCAGTCTAACATGTCAAGTTGGTTAAGTATTGTCATTCAAGTTCGTGACTTAACCCGCCTACGTGTCATGTCAAATTGACTAAGTGTTGTCATTCAAGTTCATGACTTAGCCCTACGAATCATGTGTCAAGTTGGTTAAGTATATTCAAGCGGTTCATGACTTAACCCTATCAAATCATCGTGTCAGATTGGTTAAGTATATTCAAGCGGTTCATGACTTAACCCTATCAAATTATCATGTCAAATTGGTTAGGTATATTCAAGCGGTTCATGACTTAACCCTATCAAATTATCGTGTCAAATTGGTTAAGTATATTCAAGCGGTTCATGACTTAACCCTATCAAATCATCATGTCAAATTGGTTAAGTATATTCAAGCGGTTCATGACTTAACCCTATCAAATCATCGTGTCAAATTGGTTAAGTATATTCAAGCGGTTCATGACTTAACCCTATCATGTGGCATTAATTCATTAATGCACCACAACCTCTCACATCAGACCTGTTGTTGTGGTCACTGGATATGCCGGGCGGTTCCGGGCA
Organism: Allium sativum; assembly: GCA_030737875.1. Taxonomy (NCBI): domain Eukaryota; kingdom Viridiplantae; phylum Streptophyta; class Magnoliopsida; order Asparagales; family Amaryllidaceae; genus Allium; species Allium sativum. Next base: position 1,024,309,125 of record CM060909.1, read on the forward strand.
GAATTAAATCACAACTCAGTCTGACCTCGGGTTTTTAAGTGCGATATGACCAACTACCCACACTAGATCCTATTGTTTGCAGCAACTGGATTTGCCGAGCGGTTCTGGGCAGAATTACACTGCAAACTCAACCCAACCTCGAGTTGGCCATTTTCAAGTTCATTCTAAGTGTCATGTCCATGTTCAAGTTTCATGTCAAGTTCGTGTCTAGTTTCATGGCGAGTTTCATGTCAAGTTTCATGTTTTTACTTATGCCCATTATCAAGTTAATGATTCATATTCATAACCAATTCATGTTTCAAGTTCATAAGCATGTTTACGTGCCTTCTAGTTGTCCAATATCAACTATCAAGTCACAGTCAATTTTGTATTCAAGTTATTCCCGTCGTATCAATTTCATGCTATTTGTCGCGTTCCATAATTACCTAAAAACATGGTTTGACTACCAGATTCTATTTTCTCTAATTACGTTCCAAGTTCACAATTCACGTTCATGTCAATTATCAAGTTTACAATCGCTTTCATGTTCAAGTTATGCCAATTCATGTCCAAGCTAATTCATGTCGATTACCAATTCATGTCTAAGTGAATCTTCATGTTTTGTCTAATATCCCAAAATCGTATTCCCACCGTGCGCGTATTGAGATTAATTCAAAAAGGGATAAACAAGAAAATCATGACAAAGATGGGCATGTGAATAGGCATGAGATTATAATCCAAATCATATGTTCAACAGAATTGGTGTATAATAGTTTAACACATCATAGGCATGTGAATAGGATCTAGAACAACAATATGAAAACCAAGGTTTAGGAACATAGGTAGACTTGCATTAATCCAAATTCAAGGTTCAAGAGAGAATAGGATGAAAAAGTCTTATCATCAAGTCAAGGTCTAAGAATTCATATTATAATCTAGCGTTTGAATAATAAACTAGGTCCAACAACATGAATGGGCATGATTCAATCGATAAGAAATAACCCAAAATCCTAGATTCAAGAAGAAACAATAACAGATCTAAATAGATAATCAAGCTTAGGTCCAACTTCATTTTATTCCATGTCCATATTAAATTTAACAAGTTTCAATCTCAAAGTAACTAGAACTTACAGTTCATGGATTAAGAATTGATTCTAGAAACAGTCGTGGCAGTTGTTGAATCTTAATTTGATTAATCTTGATTTGATTTCTTCTTGCTGATCTTTAAGTTGTTTGTCACTAGTTGTTTGTCGAAGAAGCAGCCATTCTCTCTTTAATTTAATTATTTCAAAAGCAGCATAAGGACAGAATGAAATGGTGTGGAGAGAATGAGGCTAGGGGTGAGTTTATATAGGATTAGAGTCACGAATATGGTCAGAAAATAGGTCTAGATTCAGAAAAATACAAAAAGACTCGGATCTGGAAAAAGGGGCCAGGTCGACCCCCAGGTCGACTCCCCAGTCGACCTGGTCATGGGGAGGTCGACACCCCAGTCGACCTGGTTGGGGGGAGGTCGACTCCCTAGTCGACCTGGGTATATGGGCGGGAATTTTCCCGCCAGCCTTCTCTGGGTTTGAATTTCAAATTTCTGGCTTTATTTTCGAGCTGTTTTATTTTATTCAAATTCCTGAAACTTCGGAGGGTCATAACTTGGTCATACAGACTCCGATTTTCGAAAACTCAGACTCGATTTCATGCAGAATTCCGAGACGAACGTAATGGCGCAACCTGTTTCCCTTGGTTCTTATTCTAAAATTTAATTCTGCCTTGATTTATGGTTATAATTTATTATTAAAATACGGGTTGTTACATTCTCCCCTCCTTAAAGGATTTCGTCCCCGCAATCTCTAAGTTAGGAAGTATGTATCCTACCATCCATCATCCATCTACTCAAAACATCATCCACAAGTAATCATTTTCTTAAAAGATTCCTAATGATGTATGTACATATGCGGAAAGTGTGTGTATATGTATTTATTTAATGCAAAAGGTCAGGCGGTTACTGATTCAGTAAACCTCCTTAATGCAAAGTATGCTTGTGCGATGAGTCCAACATGCATGCAAATTCCTATTACATCTCACAATTTCTACATGAGTGCTCAAACATTCATTCATATGCAACATCCAAATGATAGCATATCAAGTTTCCATCCATGTACAAGTATAAACATTCATGCATATGCAATATGAGATGTGACTGAGCCAATCTAGTGCCTAATGTGTGTTCATGCATCCACGAGCAACAACTAGCAACCACTTGCAACCATTTGCAATCATCAACCATAACATGTTTCAAACACATGTTTACATCCACTAGTTCCTACCTAAAGGTATAGACAAATGATAGAAGCAAGTAAAGAAAAACTTTGTACCCATTAGGAAATGTCAAAACTAGAAATCTTCCTCACATAGATACTGATTAGGAGAATAACTCCCCTAAACACTAGCCCTGAAGACCGAAATCAACACCAGGCTGACACCCAGAGAATTACTCAACCCAACCAATATATATGATTCTAGGAAACTAAGCATGATAAACTCCTTTTAGGTCACAAGAAATCCCTTCCTAAAACCAATCCATATCCTATAAAGACCAAAAAGTTTAGTCAACCCAATGAACACCCTCTAGCCCCAACATGTATTACTAACAGATGAGTCATACTCCCTATGGGGTTTGCCACAGAAATAGGATTGAGAAATAGGACCGAGAGGATATACATAATGGATAGCATGCAAGTAAGCTCTACAGGAAAACAGGGATCAAGGATATACTCTTAAAAAGAGATATGATGCACGTATCTAGTCTTCAATCTTCTAAGTCGCATTCCCTTGAGCTTAACTCCATTGTGTTTTGACCGTCTCTAACTTCACAATTTCGTAGCTTCTTAATTCTTGTTTCCAAAATATGAGTTGGAACTCATTCCACTGTTGCCTCTCGTTCCACTTTTACTTATTCTTCTTCTAGTATACTCGGCTTAAACATAACTGCGTACTCATGGTTTTATGCAAGCTCTCCAAAATTCACTAGTGACTCTTGGATCTCGTTTACTCACTATAAGGTATTCCACGCAGAGGAACTATCTCTTGAAAATAAACAGATGTCAGCCATGTTGCCAAATTTACTTACTAAGGTGATTTCCTATAACTCATGCATAAGCGAAATGAACCATCCGCCTTAGTGGCGAACACTACTCGAGCGGATCAACGAATTTATCAAGAGATTCTAGGTAACTAAGCATGACATAATCCTAAGGGTTACACTAGACTTCGAGGGCATTACCAAGGCAAGTCAAGAGTCTAACTACCATGGAACTAGTACAAACAAGTCATGAATATACACTTAGCATAGACATTCTCAATTCCAAACAAGTCATGAATAAATGAGTCGATTCCCCAACAGGATTTGAGACACAAAAAAAATTGGGATACTTTACTATGCTAGTACTAAGGTGCAGAGACTCAACTATCGAAGCAGAATTAAAAAGGATGCGATGTAAACAGGATAGAAAGATAAACTAGACTTTCCTTCAGAAACATTTCTACCTTCTTGTTCTGAGCCTCATTCGCCTTAACCACTTTTATCCTTTCTTATATAATGTGTTAACAGGTCTTTCGAGAACTACCTCCATCGCACGGCAACCCTACAAAGCTTGAAATAAGATTAGTCGCAGATGGAACTAATGTGACTACAGATGGAGAAAAGAAGGGAAAAGGGATTCAAACAAGGAAACAAAGGATAATGCTAATGGCCTTTAGGGAATAGCCTTTAAAAACTTTTCTTGAAAAATGCTTCTTTGTAAATGGTTTTGAAAATAATTTCAAAAGGTTTTAAAAACTTCTGCACAGTCTGGTAAACTTCTGCTCTGATACCAAATGTAACACCCTACCTCCGCTAGGGTCACTCACAAAGGGAATGCACTAGCTTTGGTGGAGCATTATCTAGGTAAGCATACACATAAATATTACAAGACAGAACATATAAAACAGCGGAAGAAGAACCAAATTTCATTGATTTAAAATCTAGAAAGTCTAAAGCCTTTTACATCAAAATGCCATTAAATCCATTACATCGAAATCTGTCTCGCAATAGTAAAGAAGCATAAAACCATAGTCATAAATCATTCCCCAAGTAAAACAGTAAAGCAGCCATAGCTAAGAAAGGTCCAAGCCATATATGATGATCTTGAAGCAGAAAGAAGTCCAAACTAATTAGTAGTGTTTTCCTCCCTGAGAACCTTGGGGGGGGGGGGACAGAAGAAAAAGAGGCGAAAGAAAACGGGTCAGTCATAAAGACTGGTAAGTCCTAGTGACTTTCAGCATAGAAACAAGTAAAGATAACATGACATGTATAAACTGAAAGTAAACATAAGGATGATGACAAGATAGGCAAGTTAAACTAAGATGACAAGATAAACTATACTAACCAGATAAACTACGGCAACAAGATAAACAATGCTAACCAGATAAACTACGGTAACAAGATAAACTATGCTAACCAGATAAACTACATATAGCATCGCATGTTTAACATTCTCTGCACCAACTGTACTAGTACCCCAACCCGTATCATCCTTTCCATGTATATGTACAGTCCTTTGCCGTATATCGTAAGGGTTTCATCATGTATTTCTATACTACTTCAACGAAGTGCCACCATTCATGGAATCGTTTGGACTGCCACCCTTGTTCTTATCATGAACTATCGCGTGTTCAACTAGGATTTCTGCCACCTAGGACCACTAAGGATTAGGCTACCTATTGAACGTTTTCTAGATTCGATTAGGGTTTATGCCACCTAGGACCACTAGGGATTATGCTACCTAACGAACAACACGCTTTTTCCACGTAACGATCTATTAATCGATCGGCTCCCTACAAGTCCTAGCTCGTTCATGTGTCTGTGTCATACAGCCCAATCACGAAATGTAGTCACCTGTGCTAGGTCCACCATAGGGTGTATCAAGCCCTAGGGTGCCAACCACCGACACGAATCAAGCACGCACAGTGTAAACTTACCGGTGCCCAATGCCTGTTTTTCAACTCCGGACTACGTGCACGACCATAGTCCGCCTGAACCTACAATGGCGCACCAACTCAGCCGTCGTTCTGGTCGCTTACAATCAGCCCAGTAATCGTGCCCCACCCTTCCTAGTTCCTGTGTACCGTGATACATCTAGTGGGTTGCTGCTGAAAAGGACCGCGTAACTAGGGTTTCCGTCCAGTAGGTTAAGTGTTGTCATTTAAATTCGAGACTTAACCCCATCAGTCTAGCATGCCAAGTTGGTTAAGTGTTGTCATTCAAGTTCGTGACTTAACCCGCCTACGTGTCATGTCAAATTGGCTAAGTGTTGTCGTTCAAGTTCATGACTTAGCCCTATGAATCATGTGTCAAGTTGGTTAAGTATATTCAAGCGGTTCATGACTTAACCCTATCAAATTGGTTAAGTATATTCAAGCAGTTCATGACTTAATCCTATCAAATTATCATGTCAAATTGGTTAAGTATATTCAAGCGGTTCATGACTTAACCCTATCAAATCATCGTGTCAAATTGGTTAAGTATATTCAAGCAGTTCATGACTTAACCCTATCAAATCATCGTGTCAAATTAGAAGCGGTTCATGACTTAACCCTATCATGTGGCATTAATGCACCCCAACCTCTCACATCAGACCTATTGTTGTGGTTACTGGATATGCCGGGCGGTTCCGGGCAGAATTACACCACAACTCGGTCTGACCTCGGGTTTTTAAGTGCGATATGACCAACTACCCACATTGGATCCTATTGTTTGCAGTAACTGGATTTGTCGGGCGGTTCCGGGCAGAATTACACTGCAAACTCAACCTAACCTCGAGTTGGCCATTTTCAAGTTCATTCTAAGTGTCATGTCCATGTTCAAGTTTCATATCAAGTTCGTGTCTAGTTTCATGGCGAGTTTCATGTCAAGTTTCATGTTTTCACTTATGCCCATTATCAAGTTAATGATTCATATTCATAACCAATTCATGTTTCAAGTTCATAAGCATGTTTACGTGCCTTCTAGATGTCCAATATCAACTATCAAGTCACAGTCAATTTTGTATTCAAGTTATTCCCGTCGTATCAATTTCATGCTATTTGTCGCGTTCCATAATTACCTAAAAACATGGTTTGACTACCAGATTCTATTTTCTCTAATTACGTTCCAAGTTCACAATTCACGTTCATGTCAATTATCAAGTTTACAATCGCTTTCGTGTTCAAGTTATGCCAATTCATGTCCAAGCTAATTCATGTCGATTACCAATTCATGTCTAAGTGAATCTTCATGTTTTGTCCAATATCCCCAAATCGTATTCCCACCGTGCGCGTATCGAGATTAATTCAAAAAAGGATAAACAAGAAAATCATGACAAAGATGGGCATGTGAATAGGCATGAGATTATAATCCAAATCATATGTTCAACAGAATTGGTGTATAATAGTTTAACACATCATAGGCATGTGAATAGGATCTAGAACAAAAATATGAAAACCAAGGTTTAGGAACATAGGTAGACTTGCATTAATTCAAATTCAAGATTCAAGAGAGAATAGGGTGAAAAAGTCTTATCATCAAGTCAAGGTCCAAGAATTCATATTATAATCTAGCGTTTGAATAATAAACTAGGTCCAACAACATGAATGGGCTTGATTCAATCGATAAGAAATAACCCAAAATCCTAGATTCAAGAAGAAACAAGAACGGATCTAAATAGATAATCAAGCTTAGGTCCAATTTCATTTTATTCCATGTCCATATTAAATTTAACAAGTTTCAATCTCAAAGTAACTAGAACTTATAGTTCGTGGATTAAGAATCGATTCTAGAAACAGTCGTGGCAGTTGTTGAATCTTAATTTGATTAATCTTGATTTGATTTCTTCTTGTTGATCTTTAAGTTGTTTGTCTCTAGTTGTTTGTCGAAGAAGAAGCAGCCATTCTCTCTTTAATTTAATTATTTCAAAAGCAGCATAAGGACAGAATGAAATGGTGTGGAAAGAATGAGGCTAGGGGTGAGTTTATATAGGATTAGAGTCACGAATATGGTCAGAAAATAGGTCTAGATTCAGAAAAATACAAAAATACTCGGATCTGGAAAAAGGGGCCAGGTCGACCCCCAGGTCGACTCCCCAGTCGACCTGGTCATGCGGAGGTCGACACCCCAATCGACTCCCCAGTCGACCTGGTTGGGGGGAGGTCGACTCCCCAGTCGACCTGGGTATATGGGCGGGAATTTTCCCGTCAGCCTTCTCTGGGTTTGAATTTCGAATTTTTGGCTTTATTTTCGAGCTGTTTTATTTTATTCAAATTCCTGAAACTTCGGAGGGTCATAACTTGGTCATACGGACTCCGATTTTCGAAAACTTGGACTCGATTTCATGCAGAATTCCGAGACGAATGCAATGGCACAACCCGTTTCCGTTGGTTCTTATTCTAAAATTTAATTCTGCCTTGATTTATGGTTATAACATGTTATTAAAATACGGGTTGTTACAGAAGCTGTTTTCCATATTGGCACATAAAATTGGGAGAAGTTCTCATGATGAATTTTCAAGGTTTTTCTGACAAGACCATAGCATATATTTCGGTGTAGAGGAAAAAGAAATTATCCTTTATTTGTATAAGACCCCTTTCAAGTTTGTTCACAAATTCGATCAATTCGAGCCCTGTATTTGTCCTGACTTGGGGTACTAAATTTGAGTATGTCAGCTAAAAAATATGGAGCTTTTTTGTGCATTCGAATTACGCTTATGAAACATTGATTAGATGATCAGAAGCACACACCCGCTGTAAGCACTTTCTTTTTCATATACGTAGGCTTCATATGTTGTGAAGTGAAACTAAAATGACGAATTTATGGTGGGAAATTCGCTGTATTTTTTTATCTTTTATCCAAGCTAAACTCACCGATTTAATGAAGAACAAAAAATAATTCAAAATTCCTGGGGTTGATCTCACAGGTAATATAATGTTATCCAGAAGGTTCAACAATCAATGATGCATGTCATCTATCCTAATTATATAAATTGCAACTGCCATTCATCCCATGTTGAGGATTAAAATAGACCCAAAAAAGGAAAATGGAATTGTATGAGCATGTCCGCTCAACATACTCTATTTAGTCCATTCACTCCTTGAATCATTTGAATTTTTTGTCGTACAAGCTCGGTGCTTGGAACATTGTTTTCAAAACCTTTTCTTAAAAAATACCTTCTTTCTGTGTACGTATGATTATCATTATTTTTCTTTTTCCTGTCAATACACTGACGCTGAAAACCTGAATTTTCAAATTTAACCTAAAATTAGTTTATTTTAATTACCCAAAAGTTATGTTAAAGTTCATGAACAATCATCTGAATCGTAGGTTTGTCAACTTATCATCTTAATACCATAAAAAATTTGAGCTTGCATTCACATTTTCGTTATATCCCCGTAACACTTTTAAAAAAAGAATGCGATTATAGTGCACATTGAATACAACAACAATACCAAAATCATAAACCCCAAACAAGTTGAGGTTGACTAGAGATGAAATCCATAATAATGGCAATTCAAATGTAATAGTGATAACTAGAGATTTAAAGTTGAAAGCATAAATGAAGGTAAAATAAAGTTTAAAATAATTTAACACATAATAATAGTAGTAGCAATGTGGTGATAAAGATAATAATAATACTAGTAGATACTAAAGACCAGCACTACACCTTATGTCCCTAATGCACTAGTCCTATCGACTAGAACTAGAAATGCTCTCCCTAAAACTTTCGCAAAGCTCAAGGTTTTGGTACTTGAATTGTTAACTTTCATGCACTTCTGTTCGACATCAGCTCTTCAGATATACTTCAGTTTCTCAAGCCTCTTTTTACTACCTTCTTCTATGTCATTCTAGGTCGATGCCTACTTCTATTTAGGCATTCGGCGTGACCTATAATTCTAGCGTGCACAAATGCAACGTGCATCCTTCGTTGGAGATAACCAAACCATTTCAAACGGTATTGAACTAACTTCTCTTTAATAGGTGCAACTCCATGCTTGTCTCGAAAATCATCATTTCTAATTCAGTCTCGTCTAGTATGCCCACAACTCCAATGCGTCATACGCATCTCTACCACGTTAGCTTCTGTATGTATTGCCTTTTAGTTGACCAACATTCTGCATCATATAACATCGCAGGTCTGATTTCTATTCTATATAACTTTCCATTACGTTTCTGAGGGATCTTCTTATCATAGAGAATGTCATGTGCTAGTCGTCATTTTATCCATCATGCTCGAATTTTAAAACTAACATCTTCATCAATCTTCCCATCAAGCTGCAACTTCTAAATATCGAAAGGATTTCTTGTCGAGTACTATTTGACTGGCCAGGGTGACCTCTTCGTCACCTGGCCTGACAACGCTGCACTTATACTTCATGTACTCTGTTTTAGCTCAGATAAGCCCGAAACCCTTTGATTCCAAAGTCTTTCTCCAGAACTTCAGCTGTCTATTGACCTCTATCCTACTTCTATCAATCAACATAACATCATCAACAAAGAGAATACACCAAAGAATCTCATCTTGTATGCATTTTGTGATTTCATCCATCACAAAGACAAAAATATAGGGGTTCAAAGCCGACTCTTGATGTAATCCTTTGTTAACGGGAAAGCCACTGGTCTTACCATCGCATGCTCTAATGCTAGTCACAACCCCATCGTACATGTTCTTGATGAGAGTAATGTACTATGTTGGGTCCCTCTTCTTTTCAAGCCCCACCACATGATCTTCTTCGGTACTCTGTCATAACATTTCTCCAAATCAATAAAAACAAGCTGTAACGTCTCACCCTAAGACTCACTCTAATAAAGAGCATTACTAGGTAATGCTGTCTATTAGGGTGGAGAATAGGGCAAGTTAAGGGCGACCATCCATAAGTTTGCATTAAACGGACATTAAGAATATCGATAAAATGTGCTATCCATTTTTTTTCTCGTGGAGCGATGCTCTTAATCCCTTATTCAACACAATGTTATGGTGGCTAGGATATAATTCAGAACAAATACGAATAATCAACATAACTCACATTACAGAACAGAGCACCCAGCATCAGATTCATATGCATTCCTTATGTCATGTTAGGTGAACTTAAACTTATTATCTCTCACTATTGTTTTGTTCTCAACTCTTTAGATTAAAGAGTGTGAAGAACTTTCTTTTGCTCCATGAATCTCCCTATAAATTGTCTTATCAAGAAAATTGCCTCTGTGGTTGACTTTTCAGGCATGAAACCAAATTAATTCTTAAAAACACTAGTCAACCTTCTCAAACGGTGTCGCTGATTCTCCAAAAGCTTCATTGTATGCCTCACAAGCTTAATTGCTCTATAGTTTGTGCAACTTTGAATATCTCCTTTATTCTTGAAGATTGGAACTGAAATGCTTCTCCTTCACTCATTTAACATCTTGTTTGATTTGAAAATATTATTAAACAACTTACTTAGTCAGGTTGTCCCTTATCTCCAAAGCATCTCCACACCTCAGTACAGATGTCATCAGGCCCTACAGGCTTGCTTGTTTTCATCCGTTTTTGCGCCTCTTTTATCTCAGCCTCTTGAATTCTCCAAGCCAAATGTCTATCGGTGTCGACGACAAAGTCTTCCAACTTGATTGGGGAACTGTCAGTTTCTTCGTTGAAAAATTTATCGAAGTATTCTCGCCATCTATTTTTATCTCTTTGTCCTTCACAAAAAGTCTTATCATTCTCATCCTTGATGCATTTAACTTGATTAAAGTCTCTTGTTTTCATCTTGCGTAGCTTGCCTATCTTGTAAACGTCTCTTTCACCCTCCTTCCTACTTAGCCTTTGATACAAATCTTCATACGCCTCACCGCTCTTTTTGTAGTTTTCTTAAATACCCCTCCTTCCACGTTCCATGCCCCTTCTCCCATCGCTCTTTCCTTAAATACCCATGATGAGTCTCCTTTGAGTTGCCACCATCTAGTCCTACTAGTATTAGCTCTCTTATCCTTCACCACCCGAAGAAAAAACACACATATCAAAAGTTAATATTATAAGACGACATATTCTCCACGTATGACCTTGCAATCAACACAATCTCGTTTGCCGTCTCCAGGTATGACTTTGCAATTAGCACATTCTCTAGATATGACATTGAATACAAAATTTACAAATTCTTATGATCGAGATATTGTTTAACGTCGAATTTCATGAATTTATGATTATGATCCATTTCTCGAATTCCTATTCAAAACTCACATAAAACCTTGAAAAAAAATCATTCAATTCCTTGAAATACAAAATATCAAAATACTTGCGTTACAATTTAAATTTCATGGTCCCCAAAACCGAATAAATATGGAAATGAAGTGACAAAAAGTTTATGCTTAAATGTGTAGAAGCTCAAGCATAAAAATCAATTACACATAAATATATTATTACCATCTTGAACTAAAAATCAATTACGTATAGAAATCAATTTTGACAATTAAAATTAGCTGATGCAAAAATGAAAAACAAATTATTTAAAATCCCACCTTTAACTAATATTTTTTTTATTATAGATTGAAAATAAATAATTGAAACTCATAAGGTTCATTTTTTCGATTTGTCAAAAGTATTTGAAATTCCATCAAACTTCAATTTTAATTCCTTTTATCGATTCTAATCGATCCGCAAAATTTATTCGGAGATTTTATGTAGTTTATTGAAAAACATTCTTTAAATAACAATGAAAAAATTCATTATATAGCTCTTGATTGTCATTTCTTAAATAATCATACTTGATCATGTTGATATTGAAATTGAAAAATAAAAAATTCTAATTTTTGTTTTCTTAAATTTTATTCTTTTTTATTTTCATTAACTAATTAAAGTTCAATGACTTTTATTAATATCAGTATCTACAGCAAAAGGTAAAAAGATTTTGAGTCATATGCCTCGTTGGTTTGAGGTGTGCAAGCCGTATGCTTTATAAGCTTTGTATGCCTCATGATATTGAGGCGTAAGCTTTAAATGTAAAAAGCTTTTTGGAATAAGCCTCAAGGCGTTTTACATCTTATTTCATTGAGGTGCTACTCGAGACAAGTATTGAGACGAGTTTTTTTAAAACAATGCTCTAAATTTGATGTTGTAATATATATATAAATATTGTGAATATGCTTTTATTAGTTCTCTGTTTAGTCCCACATCATGGGAAAAAGTTAAACATCAGCTCCAAAATCTATATATAAAGGAGCCAATGTAATAGAAAGATATACACATCTGAATGAATAGAAATGTTCTATCTCCCTTATTTCTTCTGTTCTGTGTTCGTTTTATAACACGTTTTTAGCACGAAGCTCTATTAGAGATATTGTTTGAAATATTCTAGATCTGTATTTATGGATCTATCATGTAAGTTATTTTTTTTATGTTTTGAAATCATATAGATCTACATATGAACTTGTTTGTGTCTTCTGCTTAGATGTGATCCATACTTCTAGATCACCTTTCTTTTTCAGTTTTTGTAGATCTAGATTCTATTTTAGTGGATCTAACTTTTTAGATCTAATTATCTATTCTGATCCTAAATATGTGTAGATATATTCTTTCAATTCTTTGCGGATCTAATTTTGAGTTCCCAAATCCAAATGGAGATTTGATTATATATGTATTGTTTACATTATTGATGATGTAGAGGTAGATCTAGTTTTATCCTTTCCAATCTACTATTATTCTTCGTATGTGATTCTTTTGGATAGACTAAAGACAAAATATTTCTTGAAAAGAAAATTTGATTTTTTTTTTATGTATATCCAATAGAATTATGGGTATAGAATAGAATGATATAGCATTTAAATTCAAGAGCAGTATTTATTTATCACTGGAAGTGAGACTGAAAACTCATGATGTAAACCAATTAGGAACCTGAAGTTCATATAATTTTTTTAAGTAAGGAACCTGAAGTTCATATGCAAATGAGGAGCCTGAAGTTCATATGCAAATAAAGAACCTGAAGTTCATATGCAAATGAGAAAGATGAAACAAAAGCCCGATGCTTTCTTAAAAGTTGTGACATAAAAGGATTGTACTTCCAGAAGAAGTTAAAAGAGACACACACATTATAATATGTGACAAAAACATTAGATTCAATAGAAAATCTCTAAACATGTTTCATATAACTGACATCTTTCATGTACAGTTTATATTAACTGAATATCCTGAAGATATAGTATACATATTAATCTCTTAAAGAGATGTTTTAGAGATTTGATTTTATATAGCAAATCCAACATCCTAGAAGAGATGTTAGATTTTTTTGTTGCATAATAATTACATAAGTAAAAGATATGTTCCCTGAAGGAATATCATACACTCCAGAAGTAGTGATTTCTTTTCTCTCTTGAATCTTATTTTTATTTAATGCACCTAATTTTGTTAATGCATTTAAGGTTTGAATGTATTTTTGTATATTGATATGACATTTCAATAGTTTGTATATATTTATCTCTGGAAGAGATATGTTCATCCCAGAAGTGATGATAACAAAATATCTTTAGAGGATATTTGTATATTTGGAAATGGTAAAATATCTCTAGAAGAGATCTGTTTATTTGAAAATAATAAAATATCTCCAGAAGAGATTTCTACAATTAAAGGCGATAAATATTTGTAAAAAAAAAGTATTAAAACTCCATAAATGGTGTTTATGGAATATCCCAGAAGCGATATTATATTTTGATATGTCTATAAAAGAATTTGCATTGTAATATTTTCAAATATCAAAGATTATGATGCAAATTTAATGACTAAAGAAAATATGCATCCTGAAGTTCATATTAAGTTAAAATCTAAAAATTGTTCTTAATTCTACACACCGAAAGTGAATGCAAAAACGATTTATTCATTACATGGAAAATTTAGAACCTGCAGTTCTAAAAAGGCAAGAAGTAATTTTGATATAAAAAGAAAGATCTATATATGGATAGTATAAATTGAAACATGTAAAAAAAATTATGTTGTGAATTTTATGTATAGATTTGCAAGTTTTTCGAATCATTCATATTAAAGAATGCAAAATCTCGGTTCTATAATTATGCATTTCTACTCAATTCTGGATCAGTTATTGTGCATGTACATGGTATTTAGAAAATATGATTATTAGGAATGCAGTACAACTGTATGTTGTTTATTTCAGTTTTGATCAATACTGTAGCTAGATCCAAATTATGTTATGTTGTTTTAAGTAAAATTTATTTATTTGATTCATATATTTAGACCGTATAATGGTTATTTCTGTTATTTTTATAATAAATGCATTATATGTACTGTTATGGTAATATATATTGTATTACCATATTATTATAAATGTATTAAATGCATTGGCTATTGTAAGTTAATTGATGTATGTTTGTATAAAACATATGTATTATTATCCGATGTATTTAGCTAGTAATAACTAATGTTATGGAAGAAAGGATAGAACCAAAACCTGAAGTTGTGCAAAGAAAATATTTATACTGGAAATTGTATAACTCAAAGTCTTGGACCTGAAGTCTTGAATTATTTATATATATATATGTATATATGTATGTATATGTATTATATAAACATTTTTGATAAAGTATACAAGTTTGAAATCTTGTTAATGAGCAAGAATGTAAAAGCTTCTAAATTAGAAGTATGTTAAAAGATTGAGAACCAGAAGTTCATCATAAATTTATAAAATTGATATGCATATTTATGTGTATATATATGCATAGGAACTCGAAGTTCCTCAATCAATGAATTTGAAATACTTGATAATTTAAAAGCCTGAAGCTTTATTGAAACAATGTGAAATAATAACATTAACAAAATTGATATCCAAAGATTTCACAATTTTCAAAATGAGTTGTATCTTACATATATATTTATATTTACATATTGTACTGAAGAATAAATTTTAACAACTCGAAGTTGTTATATATTTTATTTGAACCAGAAGTTCAACACATTGGAACCAGAAGTTCAATACAGTGGAACCAGAAGTTCAATACAGCGGAATCATAAGTTCAATATAGTGGAACCAGCAGTTCAATACAGTTGAACCAGAAGTTCAATATAGTTTAACAAACTTGAAATTGTTTATATATTATTTGAACCAGAAATTCAATATGGATTAACAACTCGAAGTTGTTCATATATTTCATTTGAACCAGAAGTTCAATGCAGTTCCAAATCAGATATTTTGGATATTATGAAACGATCTTTAAGATTCACGTTGGCATTGCTTGATAAGCAAAAATTAATGATTGGAACATTATAAACATTTGTTCTAAAATAATAACTTGAATGAGAAAGAATATGCAAATCAATTATATATGTAATACGTGGACGCACGTATATACACATATATGCGATATTTAATTAACAACCTGAAGTTGTTATGAATTCATATTATAATTTATGTAGTCGATTGACATCAATATTGAATGACCTGAAGTTATGTGCATATTCAAATGATAGAAAATTCCTCCAAGTCATTAGATCATTGAAAGGGAATAAGCAATACAATATGAATGCATCTTATCAAGTAATAAGAGCATTATCCTCCTGCAATTGAAATACATCTAATGTATTTGCTAGCTATGATGCTATAATGGATCAAAAATGAATCCAAAGTAGGTTTATTATTTAAAGTGACAATGTTTGTCAACATCGAGGGGGAGGATAAAGGAATCATCGATTTTAAATGTTTGCCAACATATAGAATTATGCAAAGTATTAAGCAACTTGCATAAATTATCAATTATGTCCCTAATAGGCTTTCTCCAATATACATTTGAATCCCCGAAGGAACAAAAGGTGTAAATCATAGCTGAAAATGTGGTATAAAAGTCAGTTCAAAATATTTTTGGAGTAAGTCATAAAGATGCAAAATAAAGGAGGTGAGTGTTCCTGAAAAAACACTTAAGGGTACTTTGAAAGAAACCCATGACATGATTGTCAAAATAACCCCAGAAGTGGTTTAGGTACTAAAGCATGATAAGTTTTGAGATCTCAATAAATTATGTATAGAACTAACAAGAAATAATCATCGATGATAAATTAATAAATAATGAAGCACTTATATTTATAAATGGATTAAAAATCCCAGATTAGAGAGAAACATGATTGGTCATCATGAAATTCTCCTAAATAAGATATATGGACCTGTAGTCCATAAGATATGAACCTGTAGTTCATAAGATAAATATATATATATAATTACTGAAGCACCATAGAGTGTCAACAACATATTAATGCCATGAACATTGTATTTTCAGAGATAACTGAATTGATTGAAGTGGTGAAAGTGTTTAAAACACTTATAATACCCTGAAGGTATAAACAATGAAAGTATACGAATTATAGAAGAATTTAAATAACTTTGGTAGTGATAAAGAGATAGAAATGTAGATTACAACATTCTTTTAAGTATTGTTGTGATGAAAATATTGAAATAATTCATGATGAGTAGATCACTTCCTGCTTTCAAGAATTGTTGTAATAAAACTCTTAATATTCATTGAAGTGGTAGTTGCGATATGCAAAACTTATTATAGTACATAAGTTCCTGAAGAACATAAATAACATTTGTTATTATAAAGAATACCAAGAACATGGGTGATAGATTGCAACATTCTTCTAAGTATTGTTGTAATGGAAATCTTGATATACTTCAAGATGAGTAGATTACTTCTTGCTTAGTAATGAAAGTTGTCTTATTCATCAAATATGTATTGCAACGTGCAAGTCCGATTGAAACAGAAAATTATAAGCACCTGAAGTGTATTCATAAATGAATATTAGTATCATACAAATCACAAAAGGGAGGAGGCATTTTAAATAAAAAAGCAAGCCTGAGGCATGAAAATGCACATGAAATTTTAAAAGAAGAAAAAACTCCATTAAGATGTATTTGTAAGCAATTTGAGTTACTGAAAGAAGAATACGAATTCAAAGGAAATTTAAAATCATGGGGAGCATCCATAAGTATGATATAATGCACTCTTTTTCCTTAACTAAGTTTTTCCCCATCGGGTTTTCTTAGTAAGGTTTTAATGAGGCATGGGTCATGATCCAGAAGTATCAACCCAAAAGTAACATACAAAAATAAGTTACAATGTACTCTTTTTCCTTATTTAAGATTTTTCCCACTGGGTTTTTCTTAATAAGGTTTTAACGAGGCATGACACTGATCCAGAAGTATCATACTACTTTTGACGTAGTAAATATAACATTGTATGTTGTACTATTTTTCCTTCACTAAGATTTTTCCCATCGGGTTTTTCTTAGTAAGGTTTTGACGAGGCAACGTTTTGATCCAGAAGTATCAAACATATTTTGATGTAGTAAACTATTATTTATGAAGAAGACAAGGCAGTTTGCATGGCTCAGATTCAAATGAATTATATCAAGTATGAAAAGATGGAGCACATTTCTTCTAAATTTCTCTTCACATATGCATGAAAGGATAACAAGAAAGAGGAGAAACAAATTCAGTTTCAAGAAAAGAGGGTAGATCTGTTCTCAAAGGCAATTTCCAAATCAACATTCCAAAAGATGATATGCAAAATTGGCATGCGTCGACTACATCAATTGATTAATTGGGTAATGAGTTATAAATAAGGGGAGCATATAAAAATATGCTATATTGTACTCTTTTCCTTCACTAATATTTTTCCCACTGGGTTTTTGTTAGTAAGGTTTTTAATGAGGCATTATCTTGATCCGGAAGTAACAACCCTTACGGTAACATTGTAAAACATGTTATCTAAAGATGAAATGAATTTGCACTCTTTTCCTTGTTTATGATTTTTCCCACAGAGTTTTTCATAAAAAGGTTTTTAATGAGGCATTGTTTTGATCCTGAAGAATCAAACTCTTTTAAGGAATATCATTTTAATATGATATTCATAATGTCAGACGCAATACCCTTTTTCTTGTTCAAGGTTCCCATTGGGTTTTCCTGATAGAGTTTTGAAGGCAACAGACAATAATTGTATCGACGGAACAGATATATGCAAGCAAGATAATAATAAGGGGGAGCAATCATCATATATGTTTTAAAAGGGACAACTTCAAGTTAGCAGAGCATTCAAGTTTTGAAGACGCATATTCAAGGGGGAGTGTTGTAATATATATATATATATAAATATTGTGAATATGCTTTTATTAGTTCTCTGTTTAGTCCCACATCATGGGAAAAAGTTAAACATTAGCTCCAAAGTCTATATATAAAGGAGCCAATGTAATAGAAAGATATACACATCTGAATGAATAGAAATGTTCTATCTCCCTTATTTCTTCTGTTCTGTGTTCGTTTTATAACAATGTGTAGATTTTTGATGGTCCGCATAGTTTTTCAATGATGTAGAGGGCTATATTGGAAAATGGGGATGGCCATATCGTATTTTTGGTAAACAACTTATCTTTTCTAAATTTAATATAAAAGATGTGTGAATCTTTGCCTTTTTAATTTATTCGATCACACTGTCCATTTTCAATTTTGAAGGCGATGAACTTTTATAGATTTATTCACATGATTTTAGGATTTTTCCAATTTAAGTAAATTATTGACTGATTATGAATCTCAACTTTTTGGATCTTGTCCCAGGATCAGCGATTATATGCATGCAGAAAAATAAAAACAAATAGATGGAAAAGTAAAGAATAAAGAAAGAAAAAAGAATAAAAAGAAAAAGGAAGAAAATTCGATGTCAATACTCACCGATATTAGTTTTTTATGTTAGGTACCGGGTACCTATAAATTTTATGTTTCTCTTTATGTTTAAAATAAGTGCAGTTTTGAAAGGAATAAAATAAAATCGGCTGTGCTAAATATTAAGCAAATTCACACTTTATTCAAAATCTATTTGCATTGTGTTCAGAATTACTTACTGGCACAGATTGGATGGACTCATGTTTTGTTTGAATTTTATCTAAGACTGGTTTGCACTGTAACAGACTTGAATCTTTTTAAAATCACTTGCGTTGTATTTGAGATGATTTACAATGGTTTCAAATAAGCTTTTGCGACTTGCAATCTTTTTGAAGTTGGCTTGTCTGCTAACATTTGAATATTATCACCACACATCCAGAAAGCGACTTCAAACTACACATAGTGTAGCATATAAGAAGCAATTTGCTTTAAGCAAGTTCTTTCCTAAAGCGGGGATCCTGCTTCTCTCCATAGTGTAGCATTTCTTTTCGTTTATATTCCCAGTTTCTAGGGTTAGGATTCGCAATGATGAATACTCTCCAAGACTTGGAAGTATGGGAATTCAAAGCACTATAAAAGTCCGCTCAGGAAGATGCTGTAAAAATCCTTGTTAAATTCGCCAAGCAAGTTCAAATGATCATGCAAAGGCCCAATAGAGAGTAAAACTCGTCTCTGAATTCTGGTGAAGTTCATCAAATTTTGGTTTTTTAAATTATTTTGGATAGAAGTATGATATTTAGAAAATTATGTGGCAAAATGCTAATACATTATTGATATTATAGTCTAACCAATCAGGCATTTTTAGAAATAAATGTTTACAATGGTGTTGCAGTGAAGCTTAGATTCAGGAGATCTAACAGAGATATGGATTTCACGCCCTGACCAATTTCTTGATACTGTGCAGCTATGCTTCATTGAGTTGTGCCAAATTCAGCACAGTAAAGCTCGATTTTATAAACTTTGGGATGAGTTATGATTGGTGTTTTCTCACTTCATTCTTTTTATCGTTTGAGTTGCATTACATAGATTCATGTGATGATTTGGTTTAACTGGTATTAGAACATGGATTTGCATCACTACTTCTCCATTATATGCAACTAGAGTCTAGACTACTGCTTTTCTGTTAAGTATGCACCGTCGAGTGATTCTTTAATGTCTGTTTGAAAATGCTAATGAGTCCTACAATGCAAGGTTGTCAAAATTAAATTTAAATCGTAAATAGCAAAGTTCAAATTTTAAATTGAAATGGGATTTAAATCGTTGATTCAAAATATCCACGTCTTAAGGTTCATATACGTTTTGAAGTTGATTTTGATGCTTAACTTTGAACTTCAATAATTAAACTCAAAACTTAAATTTCTCTCGAATTCCATTTTTTATATTGTTTTAAAAACAATATTACGGGAATAGTGAATCTAAATGTTATGTAACGACGATCGGAACAAAGCCCCTCTTACTTGCACGCATATGAGCTAACAAAAGGAATCCCTGATGTTACGTGCATACCAGCTCATATCTGTACACAATTACTTCAATATATTCCATGATGTGGGACTATTGTATTCAAACCATCATTCCTCCTTAACAACATGCGAGGTAATCCTAACAGTCTCCCCCCTTGACTCACATCCTACGAGTATCTTTTGAGAGCACTGTCTTGCCCGCATGACCCAGTCCGAACCTTCGGCTCTGATACCACTGTTATGTAACAACGATCGGAACAAAGCCCCCCTCACTTGCACGCATATGAGCTGGCACACAACTCCCATATAACAAAAGGAATCCATGATGTTACGTGCATACCAGCTCATATTTGTATACAATTCCTTCAATATATTCCATGATGTTGGACTATTGTATCCAAATCATCATTGCTCCTTAACAACATGCGAGACAATCCTAACACTAAATAAGTATATTAAATATGTTTATACGAGTTGAGTTTGTTTTTTATTGTGGTTTTAATTATTTTTGAACTGAATTGTAAATCAGATCGTAAAGGGAGGAAACCGATATGAATAAGGATTTAAATCTTAATATTTCACCAACAACGGCATAAGGTCAATCTCGGCAACTGCCCCAGTTTTCTTGCGATATAGTAAATTTATTCAATACATATTGATGGATCAATATGTTTATTTTGGTCTACAATTTCTGTTAGAACTTTTGCAATTATACAATTGTATTACAAACAGACAGCAACAACAATCAACGTTAATTAATTATGGCACAATTGTCACGTCAAATTGTGTTTACAATAATCACAGAAAGCGTAACCGATTTGTGCACAAGATTGAAGATAAACAGGAAGTATTCTATTTCAGTAATGTCTGAGTCCAGAAATTTTCTGTTTTCTTGAAACAATATTGTCGTCGTATGCACCAATCGACGTAGTTGCAATTTGTTTCTCAGGATAAAAAAGACTAACTCCGTTGCGTAGTGCCAGCAAACGAAGCTTTGACGAATTGAAGTTGATTACAGGAACTAGATCAGAGGATTACTTTGAAGAAGAAGTAATGCAAGCATAAAAAGTGAATTCTGTCTTGTTTTGGGCAGTGTATATATAGGCAAGGAGGAGTGCCTGTTCGCATGCTTTAGTAACCGTCAGAATAGGAAAGATTGCGACCCTTTAACCACCCGGTTATTAATATGCGTACGTTGAGAATTCAAATGGTTGTACTCATTCAGCTAACAGACATTCCTTTCGAATTCTGGACTGAGCGGACACATCTTTAAAATTCTAAGAAAAAATATTCTCATGTTAGTGCACTAGCCCAGTCAGCAACCGTCGGCCATATCCAATCAAGAGACCCCAAAAGGCCCAAGGCCCTTATCTTTGACATTTTAATGTATTATTATGTCATGGCCAAGTACACATCCTCATATCATCCCTCTCCTTTCTATTTTACATAAGTCTATTTGGCTTCTAATATATTAGGAGAGATTGTGCTAATATTTCTATGATGTGGGACTTTAAATGTTGCTATTTCTTCTTCTTCCCTATTTCTTCTTCTTCCCATCATATCATCCCTCTCCTTTCTATTTTACATAAGTCTATTTGGATTCTAATATATTAGGAGAGATTGTGCTAATATTTCTATGATGTGGGACTTTAAATGTTGCTATCTCTTCTTCTTCCCTATCTCTTCTTCTTCCCACTTTCGTCTTTCTTTGCTTATTCATTTCCAACAAGCCCCCACATGAATGAGCAGTCGATCTTAGTTTCATGAATCATTTATCGCATCGGTTAAAGTAGCACATGTGCCTTGAACTTTCCTAGCGATTACCTATTTGAATCACATGCGAATCAGTAGACAGAGATTGTCCTTGAACTATAAGCCTTTTGTGTAATTCCAAAGTAGTTAACACACGATAAATGTTTCTTATAACCCTTCGTTCTGTGTATGTGTTCGTTTTTGCCTTGAACACCTGTCTGGTCTCATAAGTGCTTAGAGAATTTGGCCTCATATTTCTCTTTGAAGCGGCGCCTTCGCACTTACGTAGGTGATTCTGTAAAGGGTATTCTCTAATTCCTCAAATACATACATCATTAAAAGTACCAGTACTTATCCTTATTCAATATATAATGCACTGACTTATCATAGGAATGGTTTGTGTATAAGAGTGTCATCAAGTTTCTCTTAAACTTCGTTGTCCCTTTGAACCTAGATCTTGGGATCTCCAATCAACTAGGTGGAGTTTCTATTTTAGAAAAACCTTTAGTCTATAGGCCTTAGCCCCATTCCCTTTGATAAGGTTAGAACTTTCTCTCTTGGTAAGCCTTTTGTAAGTAGATCCACTAAGTTATCTTTAGATCGAATGTAATCTATTGTGATAACCCCATTAGAGAGAAGTTGTCTTATCGTTTTATGTCTACGACGAATATGCCTAGATTTACCATTGTATAGTGTACTATTAGCTCTTCCAATAGCTGATTGACTATCACAATGTATACATATTGGAGGCATAGGTTTGCTCCAATTAGGAATGTCTTCCAAGAAGCTTCGAATCCATTCTGCTTCTTCTGCGGTCTTATCTAGTGCAATAAACTCTGATTCCATCGTAGATCTAGCGATACAAGTCTGTTTGGATGATTTCCATGAAATTGCTCCATTTCCTAATGTGAACACGTATTCACTTGTAGACTTTGTATCATTTGATCCAGTGATCCAATTTGCATCACCGTATCCTTCCACTATTGAAGGATAGTTTGTATAGTATAGACCATAACTCTGTGTATACTTTAAATATCCTAGAACTCTGATTATCGTTTTCCAATAATGCTTACCAGGATTGCTGGTAAATCTACTTAGTTTGCTTACAACATATGCGATATCAGGCCTAGTACAGTTCATAACATACATGATACTTCCTAGTATACGAGAGTATTCCAATTGGTAAATACCATCACCAGTGTTCTTTACCCAATTTTGGTTCATATCTACTGGTGATTTTGCAATAGTTACATTATATTGCTTGAAATTTTCAAGTATTTTGGTGATGTAATGCGATTGGGATAATGCATATCCCTGTGGTGTTCTCAGAATTTTTACACCCAATATCACATCAGCCAGTCCTAGGTCTTTCATATCGAATCTAGAGGACAACTTATCCTTTGTAGATGTTATTATGGCCTTGTTATTGCTTAGGATCAATAGGTCATCAACATAAAGACAAACCATGACATATCCAATATGTGTATGTTTTATATACACACATTTATCTGATTCATTTATCGTGAATCCATTTGATAACATAGTATTATCTGAAACGACCCGAACTTCCGTACTCTTTGAGTAGACAGATAACACCACACGTCCAACTCAAATTGCACAGAAATACGAATCATTATTAGAAAGAAGTTAGAGGATGAGAAATAGAAAGAAAGAAATATTAGAATAGAAGAAAACGAAGATCACAAACTCACAGCGGAACGAATAAAATATATTAGATAACATACTTTTGAAATGTAAAACAATAACTGTATATATACATACCATCATCAGAGCACAACAGTTATCTTTGGAACAGTTATAAACACCTGTTTCCAGATACAACAAAATACACAGCGGAAAGTATGATAGTCTATAGCTAACAGGTAAAGCCTCCTGCTTCAATCTTCTCCAGGTAAATCTGTAAAATCCTGACTACTTGACTGCCCGTACAAATTTGGGCACCCAAGAGTTTAGGGAAAACAAACAAAATAAACTCTGGGTCAGTCATGGGACTGGTGTGAGTAAACTCCAACCATCTGTTTAACTTTCAAAATCCTTTCGAAAGAAATGATAATCGTAAGACCGATCCACACATAAACACGGATGGTTTTTATCTTACGATAACCAAAAATATTTTGATATCAAATCCAGTGCTATTATAATAATGTCTACATCAAATAAATAGAATCTAGCGGAACGCTTGCATCTCACGCTCCATAAATAATATTAAATCAAAAACCCGCAGGGCACTTATTGGAGATTGAATTTCCAACATGACAAGGTATGGGACCACCTGCCGATAGTGTATCTCTAGAGACGAATACACTGGGTTCAACAAGAACATCTTGCAACCCGGCCCACACATGACCGACCACTCATTTCGCTTGAGTGTATCGAATGTATACCACCGACGGTTGGGATCAGCAACCGCCTCCCGAAAAGGGACAGCATCGATAGATTTAAGAAGCAAAAGGAATTTCTCTAGATAGGTGGTTATACATCCTAATGGGTGCGACCCACATAGCCATGCCGCCTGCCCGATTTTTGTCCAATTCCGGGTTGATGAGGCTTGAGGTTTGAATTATCTTCCAGAACATCTGGCCACCATTCACTTTGAATGCCACATCGTCAGATCCATCGGAAATCACTAATTGATTCCCATAAAAATACTCAGATTGTTAGGCTAAAGAAGTTTCCCTTCTATGCCACTAACTTCGTACGTTTGAAGGAATCAACGTACGTAACTCCCTTTGGAAATACTCTGTCAGACATTCGTCCATACAAGTTGTCCTGGGTCTGAACAAACCGAAGGCACTATCCCGTAAACAGGATAGCCCTTGCATAACTCCGTCTTCAATTTTCTTCAGCATAAGTTGCTTCATTACGCTTACGCCAATACGGAGTGGTTTTCAGATATCAAATCTGATCCCGGTCTCTCTATATTGACAACGGAGGTATATAAAAAAAATAAAACTTTGATAGTCGGTGATTTAACTATCAAAGAACATCCATACAACCAACGATCCTATTTCCAAATGGAAATTCTATCAATCAAGCATCAAACAACACTGGGCCCTTTTTATATTAGTTCTTTATTACATTATCATTTCCAATTCCCATTTTCCACCTTTCGTGTTCTTTCAAAGCTCTATTTTCTCTCTCCATCATTGGGAAACATTTCCAATATGATAATTCCTTTATTGAGAAAATATCCCTTATTCCGGTTAGAAAACATTTCTAAATCCTTTGAATTTAACTGATGTTATAAACATCGTTATTATAATATAAATCATTAGTTAACTAACGACATCACTAACCAATCCTTGCTATCGAGCCTTAACCATTTCTTCGTCAATCATGCAGTCAGTCAAGTTGGGGTATAATTACCTCTCAGACCTTAACTGAACGACATTCTTATACTTTGAATTAGTCAGAGCTCACAACTTTAAACCAAACATTGCTTACGCGACTCTCGGATTTGATCTACGAACACACCTTCTTTATAAAAATATTGATTATAACGGTAGCGTTATAATCGCTGTCTTCAAATGTTTATAAAACATTGCTTTCAACAACAGCGTTAAAACCGCTGTCTTAGCATTATAGAACACTTATCATAACCATAGCATTAAGATTGCTATTAAAACAGTTATTATAACGGCAGCGTCAAAATTTGCTATTTAGATTTACCAAGACATTTATTATAACAGCAGCGTCTAAAATTGCTGTATAGATTTACAACATCTATTTTAACAACAGCGCTAAAATCGCTGTTTAGTTTTATAAAAGCATTTCTCACAAAGGCAGCGTTATAATCGCTGTTTAAAATTATAAAAGCATTTCTTATAACAACAGCGTTATGATTGCTGTTTTGAATAAAATACCGTGTGCGACGTACACGCTTCCGTTGTTCATTTATAAACTCTGTTTATTTTAAACAATTCAAGTTCTCCTTTAAACATATTTATAAACTATACATTCTTCTAACCACTTAATTCGATTTCTATAAATCCCCTTTTTATATACATTTTATTTGCAAAATATTTCCTTGTTTTAAACTATTTATTCTTTTATTTTAAGCATATGAAAATCTTTCTTTAAACTTTCCTCTGTAATTTGCTAAATTCGGATCCATTTCCAAATATTGGTTTCAAAACCGATACTCACTTTCAAATATACATTCATATTTGAACTCACCTTTTAATTTATCCAATGGTTAATGATCCACTTAATTTATATCTTTATTTAAAACATTTTTCTTGGTTTACCCAATGGAATAGGTTTCCATTTGCAACTCAATGAAAAAGAAATTATTTCCAATTTGGAAATAAACTCTGCTTTTAAATTCTAATTTCCTTTTTCACATTCGATGATATTTTACGGTATCTAAAATACCAGGTTCCTAAGGCCAGGGTAAACCAAACACACAAATTCAACCATGGATAATGTAGCATAACATATATCACCATCAAATAAAACAGTAAATAAAATGTTGAGGGATCCAGTTGGATCCCTCCAACCTGTTTCCCTGCATCCACAGATGTTAGTAACATCAAAAATATCGCATTAATGAAAAAATCAATCAACGATGTGATTATATCAACCAATTTATCAACTATTCAACCAAGCAACCATTTCACATTATAAAATAATTTAAAACTCGTTTATATATAAAAATATAAACGAGAGGGAGTTAGTGAGTTTACTCACCTTGTTTCGCAATTGGCGGTTCTACTGTTGTTTCGTTTTAAAATCAAATAGGTGTTTGATTTTTCCATGAAATTCTTATAACTTCGTCCTCACCCGTGTCAATTGCTATAACATAGATCCCATCGTTACAATTCCAACGGGTCCGATCGCGTCAAATTCTGTTCACAAATGGATTAATTATGGTCATTACGAGTTATACAATGAATTGCACATCAGTAGAGAATTAATGATTCTAAATTAATTAAATTTTAACCCTACCCTTTCCCTAATCATTCTTTAATTCTGTGTTAAACACTCCTTCCACCAGGAATTGTAAACCCGCTTCTGATGAAACCCAAAAACCCACAACCAAGCGTTGACCACGTTTTACTTCATACGTTATTAATTTAATTATTAATTAAATAATTAATGAACTAAACAACTGGTTATAACGAATACCTTTATTAACATGATTAACCTCTTTCCAACCACACTGTTAATCCCTCCTAACGCGACTCTTTCTTCATCAAGCAAATTATCCAAAGCTGGATATCACCGCAACAATGGGATACACTGTTCTGAGCTCCTGATGCCTTTTTACCCATTCATGGCGCATCTACCCATCCCTTTCCCGAACGAAATCCCCCATGAAAACACCCCACGCCAGTTCCATTAAACTCCATACCCTGCTGTCTATTGAACCCACAAACGCAGTTACATCCGTCACCAATTTCCGCCAGTAACTTCCCTCACTTCGACTGCAAGTGTCATGGCTCCAAAACCCCACCGATCCCATTGTTTTTTCGTGACCTGAAGCTCACTTGTGAAGTCCAAAAGTATACCAGCTTAAAGGTCTTGTTTGGCTTTTAAATGGATTTACGAAGTTTGATTTCTTTCTTTAGTATCCTTTGTTTAATTTCTTATTTTTGGTTTTTGTCTCAGAACGAGAAAGATGAAATGTCTATTTAAAGAGCAAGAAGTTTGGATGGCACGGCACCTAATAACTTGGCTTGCACGTTAGTTAGAAAGTTTGGTACCCACGGCAAGTAATATTCGTACTGTTAGGGGTAGGTAGGTCTGTCGTATAGTTCTTTTGCCTGCTAGTTTTTGTTGGCATTTTTATAGTTTAGAGAGCTACATAGTTTGTTCACAAAACTCATTTATCCACAACAACTATTCAACTATTTCCTCTACTACAACTACTAACAGTTTTAAAGGTAGGTGACTGTAATACATAGGTAGGTCTGCGTTGGATTTTGATTTACTTTGATTTTAAATTTTTCCTTTGTCACCAAGTTTCTACACGTAGCGTGACGGTGGCACTGTACGCTAGGTCTGCATGACCAGTTAGGCATGTGGAGTTTGATTATAGGCTTTGCTAAGCAGCAGATTTTGTTGTTGGTTTCTGTGAAGAGGGGAGGTTTTGAGTTATGAGTTTGTTCGATGTAAATCCACTTATGCATATTCCCTTGGTGGTGGAGTTTTAAAATGACGCAAAGACCTAGTATACTCCACTGTGTACTTTTATATTTCTAGCCAAGCAGAGAGTGTGTGAACTTTTAGTGTATGTGGCGTGATGAAACCAGTTTAGATATACATTGGCATGCATTAAATAGGAAAATGGTGTTACTGGAAGTCCTTTAATGGAAGTGTAATTGAAAACAAGCAAGTGTAACGTGCATGAGTTATGAGTAGGTATTTGTAAAGGTTAGTTTATAAAAAGAATTTTTCAAACTTCGTCGTCTAAAATTACGTTCATGTCCGAGCCGTTACGAACAGAAGTAAGAATACGATCGTGTCCAGCGGGGTGTCACGATCCCAAAAATATAATAATATCGGTAGTTTAACTTATATTATGAAACCCCAAAATATTGATATAGGGTGCAAAATACTCCAAATAAAAAGTTGCGTATTTAATTAATTAAAAATTACAGAAAAATTCTAAAAATTAAATTATAACTACGCCTCAAAAGAACCTTGTCCAAATTCGTAACCAATCTCTAGTTATATTAACTAACCCGTTATGGTCCATAAACGATTCTACAGCGACTATTTGAAAATTTGATTTGAACGTAACTTACAAATTGTAATGACCCGCATTTTCTGCGATATATAATTAATTTATTTAATTATATAATTGGTGATTTAGAGAAGTTAATGATCGTTTAATTAAATAATATTGAATATTTAATAAATAATTATAATAATATATTATAATGTCGAAATAGTTAGAAATAGTAGAATTCACAATAGAGTGTGAATTGAATAGTATACGAGATGTTGTTGAGTTTCGATTCGAAATATAATAACGAATATATTGAATCGACGACGGTTTGAACGTATAATTATAATATAATTATAATAGAACTCGAAATGGCGCTGCAGTTCGCTATTTGGCGATTTGAACTTCAACTGAATGTACAGGATTCGTTTGAAGCCGGATTTCTGTGAAACAAGAAACGTGTGGAGCTGGTGGAGTATATCTTTCTAATGGAAGAGAAAAATCGGGATTTCGTCGGGTAGATTTTGATGTACGTCTAAATCAAATTTTGAAATAGTCGCTATAGAGTCGTTTATCGACCATAACAGTTTATTCGATATAACTAGATATCGGGGTTGAATTTAGACAAGGTTCTTTTAGGAAATAGTGGTAATTTAATTTTTAGAATTTTACTGAAATTTTTAATTAATTAAATAAACGACTTTTTGTTTGGAGTATTTTGCACCCTGTAATCAACATTTCGGTATTTCAAAAAAAATGAGTTAATCTACCGGCATTTTTATATTTTTGAAATCATGGTACCTTACTGGTCACAACGGTATTTTCATGTCAGTCCATGGACAAACAGAGTTTCGTATAATGGGGTACTCTAAAGTGTAAAACAAATATCTCCTATCCATTTCTATTTCTTTGATCAAACAACAGTACACGCTTCATCCTCTCAGCCACTATTCAGTGAGTGGAAACCGAACAGCCACGTTTCCAATTATTCCCTATAAAATAACTTAACCCCTTAACCTAATTTCATTTTTCAAAGTCAAACCAGAAATTCCGCCGTTGTTTTCTTCCTCTTCTTAGCAACGCAAGTTATAAATTCAAAAACAAATCCAAGGAAAATAAAAGAAAATTCCTAAAATCGAAATCCATAGATTTTCGAACTCCTATCAGCTAGCTCTTCAATTCGATGTGCTCACCATAGTGTTCGGCTGTTTTGAGTGTCGCTGGAAATTCATCAGCGTGAGCTAGGGTGTCGGTTGGGGGCCATCGAGTATGGGTTAGTGGTGATGATTGGGAAGAGGGCTCAACGCTGGTTTGATTGGGGGTAGTTGCGGCCGAAATGGATGGCCGAGGTGGAATGCGACAGCGGGTGTCGCTGTGCTAGGACGTCAGTTCGATTTTGATAGATGGGACCGAGGAGGACTTCAGGGTGGCAACTAGGTGAAGGGTGCGACGCAGGTTCATCTGGCGGTGGTAGTGAAAGCGATTGATGAACGGAGATGTGGCGGTAGACGGTCAAAAAGGGAGGTCAACTGTTCTGTGAGGATGAGGAATCGCGTTTCAATTTGGGGGAAGACATATACGATCGGGTATGGGTTAGAAGTGATGGGCCGGAGATAAAAGCAAATGGTAAAAGGCCCATTTATTTAATAAATAGGGTTTTAATTTATTTAAATAAGTAATAACTTGTAAAATTCATATCTTATTCATACTTAGTCAGAATTGAGCGAAACAAGATCC
This sequence comes from Allium sativum, assembly GCA_030737875.1. Lineage (NCBI taxonomy): Eukaryota > Viridiplantae > Streptophyta > Magnoliopsida > Asparagales > Amaryllidaceae > Allium > Allium sativum. Next base: position 1,024,339,497 of record CM060909.1, read on the forward strand.
GACAGGATCGTATGGATGGTGGCTACACCATGGAACTGACTGGGAGTGAATCCGAGCTCGTCACAATTTATGGCAAAATAAATTGTCCAACTGAATCAAATAACGCAAACCGACATTTATCGGTTAACGCGCAAAAGTGAGTAAATCTCACCAACTCTAAACAGTTTATAATTTCATGTTGTATCTTTAGAACTGTTAGAAATTGTCTGATTTACTATGTATTGATTGTTTGATTGAACTGCTAGTCAGTTAGTTAAATTTCTATATTGATTCTGTTTAACAGAATATATCATATGGAACTGAAAGTGATGTTATCTATACTGTCTAACATCTGTGATGCAGGGAAACAGGTTGGAGGAATCCGACTGGATTCCTCAACAGTTATTTTATTGTTTTTCATATATTTTGATATATGATGTGAATTATAACCTGTTGTTGATTGTGTGTGTATGGACGAGATTAGACATCGTGATTTGATATGATTGAATACCATGACATACCGGAATGTAGATAAAGGAGATTTTTCAAAGAGATATTGAAATTAGAATATTTATAAAATGAGATATTTATAAATAAGACATATTTATAAAGTGGAATATTTATAAATAAGAAATGTTTATAAATTGGAATATTTATAAATAGATAGATATTCAAAAAGGAAATAATTACAAACCATTATCTTTTTGAATGAAAAGGCCTGTGTGGCGAGTTTGGGGATTTTCCCGATGCTCCCGATACAAAGGAGGTTATGGCGAATTTTCCCGGGAATTTAAGGAGTTAGAGTATTTCAAGAATAAATTTGAAAAGGAAATATTTGTAAACCATTTACAAATAGAATTGGAAAGGGAACATTATAAAAAGGACATTTGTAAAGTGTAGAACCGAAAAGTAAATCTTTTCAAATGAATAAAACGTTGTTAAAAAGGAAATCTTTATAAAGTGAATAAAGTAAATCGAATATAGACATTCGAAAGGAGTTAATCGAATATGGTATTCGAAGTTAGTTAATCGAATATAGACATTCGAAGTTAGTTAATCGAATATGGTATTCGAAGTTAGTTAATCGAATATAGACATTCGAAAGGAGTTAATCGAATATGGTATTCAAAGTTAGTTAATCGAATATGGTATTCGAAGTTAGTTAATCGAATATGGTATTCGAAGTTAGTTAATCGAATATGGTATTCGAAGTTAGTTAATCGAATATGGTATTCGAAGGTTAGTTAATCGAATATGTTATTCGAAAGGGGTTAGTCAAATAGAGTTAACCAGTTAGAGTTAATTAGTTAGAGTTAATCGATTAGAGTTAAAACGAACTAGAGTTAATCAAATATAGTTATTTGAGACAGAGTTAATCAAACATAGTTATTCAGGATAAGTTGCCATCTCGTATGACTGCAAGCGAAATTCGCAGGGCTGTAAATAGCCTACGGCGGTCGGATGTTTCCTGAGGGAATCAGGCGTAACCATTGTGATCGCTGCGATCTAGAGTCAAGCGAATGGAAGTAAATCGAATATTAGTTATTCAATAGGAGGTAATCCAGTTGAGTTAAGTAGGGTTAAATAAGTCAAGTTAACCAGTTGAGTTAGGTAAGTCAAGTAAACCAGTAAGGTTAAGTAAGTAGGGTTAATCGAGTGGAGTTATCGAATATCACTTATTCAAAGTAGATTTATCGAATATAGTGTACTCAAAGAGAAGAGTAATTGAATATAGTTTATTCGAGAAGAGAAATCGAATATAGTTCATTCGAGAAGAATTATCGAATATAAGTTATTCGAAGTGAGATAATCGAATATAAGTTATTCGAAGTAAGATAATCGAATATTGGTTATTCGAGAAGAAGTTACGAATATAGACATTCGAAAGGAGTTAATCGAATATAAGTTATTCGAAGTAAGATAATCGAATATTGGTTATTCGAGAAGAAGTTACGAATATAGACATTCGAAAGGAGTTAATCGAATATAGTTATTCGAATAGAGTTAAAGGAGTTATCGATGTTAGTTTCATCGAAAGGAGTTATCGATGTTAGTTTCATCGAAAGGAGTTATCGATGTTAGTTTCATCGAAAGGAGTTATCAATGTTAGTTTCATCGAAAAGAGTTATCGATGTTAGTTTCATCGAAAAGAGTTATCGATGTTAGTTTCATCGAAAAGAGTTATCGATGTTAGTTTCATCGAAAAGAGTTATCGATGTTAGTTTCATCGAAGGGAGTTATCGATTATAGATTAATCGAAGTGAGATTTTCAAATATGAGATATTTGAAAAGGGAAGAGTTATCGAATATTAGTTATTCGGAGAGAGATTATCGAATATCGTTTATTCGAGAAGGAGTTAATCGAATATAGGTTATTCGAAGAAGAGTTAATCAAATAGAGATTTCTCGAAGAGAATTAATCGGCGAATTCGATTATATCGAATTCGGGAAAGTACTTATACTTTCCAGTGTTTAAATAAATTTATTTATTTATAAATAAGTGTTAGGTTAATTATTCACAAATAAGAATAGAAGTTAAAAATTTAAAAGTTAGATAATTCGAAAGTAAGGATTATAACGTTATCGTTATAACCAATGTTTTAAATATAGAAGTAGATTAGTAAAATTGAATCCGAGAAAGGTGTAAAGAAGTTGTTAAAGATTAAAAGATAAACTTTGACCATTTCGAAGTTATAACGTTGTTCAGTCAAGGTCTGAGAGGTAATTATACCCCAACTTGAGTGACTTCCTTCTTAACTAAGAAATGGTAAAGTTGATCGTAAAGGAGTTTTGGAAATGTTTTCCAAACGAGAATCAGAAATGTTTTCTGATAAAAGAAAATAAGAATTTAGAATATAGGGAAATAGGAGATAGTAAATAAATGAACTAAAGGGATTTATGTTAAATGATGTTTTGTTCGATATAATTTCCATTGGGAAATAATATCGTTGTTTGCACACTTGTTTTTCTTTGATAGTTAACTCACCGACTATCGAAGTTTTGACCATTTTAACGTTGTTAATATGGAGAGACCGGTTGGATTATTATCCATAGAACCACTCTATATTGGCATAAGCGTCGCGAATCATATATGCCAAAGATAATTGAAGACGGAGTAAAATGCAAGGGCTATCCTGTTTACAGAATAGTGCCTTCGGTTTGTCCAGTCCCAGGACAACTTGTATGGACGAAGGTCGGACAGAGTATATCCAATGGATCACGTAAATTGATCTGTTCAAACGTATTCACGTTTGGTGGCGGAGGAATTCGTTTCTCTTAGCTGTATACCCGTGTTATTTTTGGATAAGTCAATTTGTGATTTGGCGGGTATGACGATGTGACATTTCTAAGTGAATAAAGATGGATGTCTGACAGAGTATTTCCAGAAAAGTCACGTACATTGATTTCTTCAACCGTACCAAGAGTGGAAGCGGAGAAGGAAACTTCTTTTAGCTGACACGTAATGTATTGTTGTAGACGTCAATTAGTGATTCTGATGGATCTGACAATGTGGCATTCGAAGTGAATCTGATGTGATGATAAAGCGTAGCTTCTAGCCTCATCAACCGGTAAATGACAAAAATCGGGCAGGCAGCATGGCTAAGTCGGTCGCACCGAAGTAGGGTGTATAATCACCTATCTAGTGAATATTCATTTGCTTCTTTTAATCTATCAATGCTGTCCCATATATATATACGGGAACGGTTGCTGATCCCAACCGTTGGTGATGTACATTCGATACACTCAAGCGAAATGAGTGGTCGGTCATGTGTGGCTGAGTTGCAAGATGTTCTTGTTGAACTCCAGTGTATCGTTCCTAGAGTACACTGATCGGAAGGTGATTCCATACCTTGTCATAGTTGGAAATCCAATCATCCAATACGTGTTTGCGATTTTGATTGTATACTATATATGTAGAACGTGAGATGCAAGCGTTTCTACTAGACTGATATTTATTTGTACTTAGACATTATTATAATATCAGAATGATATTGCTTTGCAAAAATGTTTGGATTCTCATAAGGGAAAAACCCGTTCCGTATTCACGGCGTGGTCTTATGAGATATCATATACCTGTTTTAAATGATTTGAGTTTATTCACACCAGTCACATGACTGACCCGAAGTTTATTTGTTGTTTTCCCTAAACTCTTGGGTGCCTAAATTTGTACGGGCAGTCAAGTAGTCGGGTTTTACAGATATACTGGAAGAGCTTGGAGCAGGAGGCTTCAAGATCATATAGCTATAGTTATTTCCGCTGTGTTGTAAGTGCTGTACTCTGATAAGTGCTATTGTATACATAACTGTTATATTTCAAAGTTATGTTATCTATTATATGTTATTCGTTCCGCTGTGAGGTTCGTGTTACTCTGATGTTGTGTTCTTCTTCTTCTTCTATTCTAAGTTTCTATCTTATCTATTCTCACCTTCTAATTTCTTTCACTAATTACCAGGATTTTTCGATGTTTTGGTTATCGACGTCGAGCTTACGTCGATAACCAAAGTCGCCGAAAATCCGGGTCGTTACAGTTGGTATCAGAGCGTAAGTTAAGAATTACCTTGGCTCTGTGGCGTGACTCGGTAGAGATAGGGTTAGTAACACCCTAGATTGAGTTTGAGTGTATATATACGAGTGCGTATTTGTATTTGATATAAAAATGGTTTTATATTGTGGAGATTCATTGGCTGAGTTGTTTATGAGTTCTGGTCGATCAGTTTGATCCACTGTATCGGTAGGAGTAAATAAACACTTGAATACGATGGACCGACACAGTATGGATATGTGATATATTATCATATATAGGATATATTTGTTGCTATTATAATCGAGTAAGATTATAACATGTGAAATGGTTATATGTAACCAATCAGAATTCATATAAGTAAAGTATATGAAATAAGATGAATTAAATATGAATTTAAATCAGATTTGGAATTAAAATAAGGAAATTTTAAGTTCCTGGGAGATTTTGAAATGTTTTCAAAATGGAAGTATTCAGTAATGGTTTTGAAATGATATAGTATTGAAATCACTTGGGTCGCTGGAAAATAATTCCGATGATGACTGCGCAGTATCATCGGTGTGATTTTCGAGTTTCTAAGTGGTGGATTACTACCAAAGATTTTGATTTTGAATTGTTTTGATAAAACAAGTTGTTTAGAAATTCAAAGGCTTTGAATTGGCATTGTAATTTCAAATTGATTTGAAATAGACCCAGGAAATTTAGTTTCGGAATTTAGAATTTAACTTATGAAGTTAATGAGATTGAGATGGTAAAAAATGTATAAATAAATTGGAATTTAACTTGAACCAAGTTAAATAAAACTTGATTTGATTTTAGAATAATCTAGGATAGAATTGAATTGATGAGTTAAGAGTTGAAAATCGAGAATGGAACTCGAGTTGAAATAGAATCCGACTTAGGTATAAGCTAATGATTTGGTTTTGAGAATGAACTGATTAGAGATCAAGTTGGTAATGCATTGTTATATGCAGAAGTGGTAACGAATAGCAGGGATACAGCGATATGCCCGACAAAAAGGTACAAGTTTATATTCTATATGAGTTTGAAATTTATGAGCCGATTTGGCAAGCCGCTTGGCTGTTTGATTTTCTTTGGGGTTGGAGAAGGCCCAGAGAGGCGAGTTGGAGTTTGAGCTATTGACCAGTACAAAGGAAACGCTGGCGAAATTTTCCGAAAATTTAAAGTGTTAGAAAAATTTCAAAATTTTTGAAAATTTTAGTTTGTCGGGATGAATAAATATTTTAATCAATATTAATGGGTTCAGTTAAAATCAGAAAGAAGGGGTAAGCAAATCTTAGGAATTCCAATAGATAGGGTCGTCCACTACCTTAGCAATTTCGAGGACGAAATTATTTTAAGTGGGGAAGAATGTAATGACCCGCATTTTCTGCGATATATAATTAATTTATTTAATTATATAATTGGTGATTTAGAGAAGTTAATGATCGTTTAATTAAATAATATTGAATATTTAATAAATAATTATAATAATATATTATAATGTCGAAATAGTTAGAAATAGTAGAATTCACAATAGAGTGTGAATTGAATAGTATACGAGATGTTGTTGAGTTTCGATTCGAAATATAATAACGAATATATTGAATCGACGACGGTTTGAACGTATAATTATAATATAATTATAATAGAACTCGAAATGGCGCTGCAGTTCGCTATTTGGCGATTTGAACTTCAACTGAATGTACAGGATTCGTTTGAAGCCGGATTTCTGTGAAACAAGAAACGTGTGGAGCTGGTGGAGTATATCTTTCTAATGGAAGAGAAAAATCGGGATTTCGTCGGGTAGATTTTGATGTACGTCTAAATCAAATTTTGAAATAGTCGCTATAGAATCGTTTATCGACCATAACAGTTTATTCGATATAACTAGATATCGGGGTTGAATTTAGACAAGGTTCTTTTAGGAAATAGTGGTAATTTAATTTTTAGAATTTTACTGAAATTTTTAATTAATTAAATAAACGACTTTTTGTTTGGAGTATTTTGCACCCTGTAATCAACATTTCGGTATTTCAAAAAAAATGAGTTAATCTACCGGCATTTTTATATTTTTGAAATCATGGTACCTTACTGGTCACAACGGTATTTTCATGTCAGTCCATGGACAAACAGAGTTTCGTATAATGGGGTACTCTAAAGTGTAAAACAAATATCTCCTATCCATTTCTATTTCTTTGATCAAACAACAGTACACGCTTCATCCTCTCAGCCACTATTCAGTGAGTGGAAACCGAACAGCCACGTTTCCAATTATTCCCTATAAAATAACTTAACCCCTTAACCTAATTTCATTTTTCAAAGTCAAACCAGAAATTCCGCCGTTGTTTTCTTCCTCTTCTTAGCAACGCAAGTTATAAATTCAAAAACAAATCCAAGGAAAATAAAAGAAAATTCCTAAAATCGAAATCCATAGATTTTCGAACTCCTATCAGCTAGCTCTTCAATTCGATGTGCTCACCATAGTGTTCGGCTGTTTTGAGTGTCGCTGGAAATTCATCAGCGTGAGCTAGGGTGTCGGTTGGGGGCCATCGAGTATGGGTTAGTGGTGATGATTGGGAAGAGGGCTCAACGCTGGTTTGATTGGGGGTAGTTGCGGCCGAAATGGATGGCCGAGGTGGAATGCGACAGCGGGTGTCGCTGTGCTAGGACGTCAGTTCGATTTTGATAGATGGGACCGAGGAGGACTTCAGGGTGGCAACTAGGTGAAGGGTGCGACGCAGGTTCATCTGGCGGTGGTAGTGAAAGCGATTGATGAACGGAGATGTGGCGGTAGACGGTCAAAAAGGGAGGTCAACTGTTCTGTGAGGATGAGGAATCGCGTTTCAATTTGGGGGAAGACATATACGATCGGGTATGGGTTAGAAGTGATGGGCCGGAGATAAAAGCAAATGGTAAAAGGCCCATTTATTTAATAAATAGGGTTTTAATTTATTTAAATAAGTAATAACTTGTAAAATTCATATCTTATTCATACTTAGTCAGAATTGAGCGAAACAAGATCCGACAGGATCGTATGGATGGTGGCTACACCATGGAACTGACTGGGAGTGAATCCGAGCTCGTCACAATTTATGGCAAAATAAATTGTCCAACTGAATCAAATAACGCAAACCGACATTTATCGGTTAACGCGCAAAAGTGAGTAAATCTCACCAACTCTAAACAGTTTATAATTTCATGTTGTATCTTTAGAACTGTTAGAAATTGTCTGATTTACTATGTATTGATTGTTTGATTGAACTGCTAGTCAGTTAGTTAAATTTCTATATTGATTCTGTTTAACAGAATATATCATATGGAACTGAAAGTGATGTTATCTATACTGTCTAACATCTGTGATGCAGGGAAACAGGTTGGAGGAATCCGACTGGATTCCTCAACAGTTATTTTATTGTTTTTCATATATTTTGATATATGATGTGAATTATAACCTGTTGTTGATTGTGTGTGTATGGACGAGATTAGACATCGTGATTTGATATGATTGAATACCATGACATACCGGAATGTAGATAAAGGAGATTTTTCAAAGAGATATTGAAATTAGAATATTTATAAAATGAGATATTTATAAATAAGACATATTTATAAAGTGGAATATTTATAAATAAGAAATGTTTATAAATTGGAATATTTATAAATAGATAGATATTCAAAAAGGAAATAATTACAAACCATTATCTTTTTGAATGAAAAGGCCTGTGTGGCGAGTTTGGGGATTTTCCCGATGCTCCCGATACAAAGGAGGTTATGGCGAATTTTCCCGAGAATTTAAGGAGTTAGAGTATTTCAAGAATAAATTTGAAAAGGAAATATTTGTAAACCATTTACAAATAGAATTGGAAAGGGAACATTATAAAAAGGACATTTGTAAAGTGTAGAACCGAAAAGTAAATCTTTTCAAATGAATAAAACGTTGTTAAAAAGGAAATCTTTATAAAGTGAATAAAGTAAATCGAATATAGACATTCGAAAGGAGTTAATCGAATATGGTATTCGAAGTTAGTTAATCGAATATAGACATTCGAAGTTAGTTAATCGAATATGGTATTCGAAGTTAGTTAATCGAATATAGACATTCGAAAGGAGTTAATCGAATATGGTATTCAAAGTTAGTTAATCGAATATGGTATTCAAAGTTAGTTAATCGAATATGGTATTCGAAGTTAGTTAATCGAATATGGTATTCGAAGTTAGTTAATCGAATATGGTATTCGAAGGTTAGTTAATCGAATATGTTATTCGAAAGGGGTTAGTCAAATAGAGTTAACCAGTTAGAGTTAATTAGTTAGAGTTAATCGATTAGAGTTAAAACGAACTAGAGTTACTGAAATATAGTTATTTGAGACAGAGTTAATCAAACATAGTTATTCAGGATAAGTTGCCATCTCGTATGACTGCAAGCGAAATTCGCAGGGCTGTAAATAGCCTACGGCGGTCGGATGTTTCCTGAGGGAATCAGGCGTAACCATTGTGATCGCTGCGATCTAGAGTCAAGCGAATGGAAGTAAATCGAATATTAGTTATTCAATAGGAGTTAATCCAGTTGAGTTAAGTAGGGTTAAATAAGTCAAGTTAACCAGTTGAGTTAGGTAAGTCAAGTAAACCAGTAAGGTTAAGTAAGTAGGGTTAATCGAGTGGAGTTATCGAATATCACTTATTCAAAGTAGATTTATCGAATATAGTGTACTCAAAGAGAAGAGTAATCGAATATAGTTTATTCGAGAAGAGAAATCGAATATAGTTCATTCGAGAAGAATTATCGAATATAAGTTATTCGAAGTGAGATAATCGAATATAAGTTATTCGAAGTAAGATAATCGAATATTGGTTATTCGAGAAGAAGTTACGAATATAGACATTCGAAAGGAGTTAATCGAATATAAGTTATTCGAAGTAAGATAATCGAATATTGGTTATTCGAGAAGAAGTTACGAATATAGACATTCGAAAGGAGTTGATCGAATATAGTTATTCGAATAGAGTTAAAGGAGTTATCGATGTTAGTTTCATCGAAAGGAGTTATCGATGTTAGTTTCATCGAAAGGAGTTATCGATGTTAGTTTCATTGAAAAGAGTTATCGATGTTAGTTTCATCGAAAAGAGTTATCGATGTTAGTTTCATCGAAAAGAGTTATCGATGTTAGTTTCATCGAAGGGAGTTATCGATTATAGATTAATCGAAGTGAGATTTTCAAATATGAGATATTTGAAAAGGGAAGAGTTATCGAATATTAGTTATTCGGAGAGAGATTATCGAATATCGTTTATTCGAGAAGGAGTTAATCGAATATAGGTTATTCGAAGAAGAGTTAATCAAATAGAGATTTCTCGAAGAGAATTAATCGGCGAATTCGATTATATCGAATTCGGGAAAGTACTTATACTTTCCAGTGTTTAAATAAATTTATTTATTTATAAATAAGTGTTAGGTTAATTATTCACAAATAAGAATAGAAGTTAAAAATTTAAAAGTTAGATAATTCGAAAGTAAGGATTATAACGTTATCGTTATAACCAATGTTTTAAATATAGAAGTAGATTAGTAAAATTGAATCCGAGAAAGGTGTAAAGAAGTTGTTAAAGATTAAAAGATAAACTTTGACCATTTCGAAGTTATAACGTTGTTCAGTCAAGGTCTGAGAGGTAATTATACCCCAACTTGAGTGACTTCCTTCTTAACTAAGAAATGGTAAAGTTGATCGTAAAGGAGTTTTGGAAATGTTTTCCAAACGAGAATCAGAAATGTTTTCTGATAAAAGAAAATAAGAATTTAGAATATAGGGAAATAGGAGATAGTAAATAAATGAACTAAAGGGATTTATGTTAAATGATGTTTTGTTCGATATAATTTCCATTGGGAAATAATATCGTTGTTTGCACACTTGTTTTTCTTTGATAGTTAACTCACCGACTATCGAAGTTTTGACCATTTTAACGTTGTTAATATGGAGAGACCGGTTGGATTATTATCCATAGAACCACTCTATATTGGCATAAGCGTCGCGAATCATATATGCCAAAGATAATTGAAGACGGAGTAAAATGCAAGGGCTATCCTGTTTACAGAATAGTGCCTTCGGTTTGTCCAGTCCCAGGACAACTTGTATGGACGAAGGTCGGACAGAGTATATCCAATGGATCACGTAAATTGATCTGTTCAAACGTATTCACGTTTGGTGGCGGAGGAATTCGTTTCTCTTAGCTGTATACCCGTGTTATTTTTGGATAAGTCAATTTGTGATTTGGCGGGTATGACGATGTGACATTTCTAAGTGAATAAAGATGGATGTCTGACAGAGTATTTCCAGAAAAGTCACGTACATTGATTTCTTCAACCGTACCAAGAGTGGAAGCGGAGAAGGAAACTTCTTTTAGCTGACACGTAATGTATTGTTGTAGACGTCAATTAGTGATTCTGATGGATCTGACAATGTGGCATTCGAAGTGAATCTGATGTGATGATAAAGCGTAGCTTCTAGCCTCATCAACCGGTAAATGACAAAAATCGGGCAGGCAGCATGGCTAAGTCGGTCGCACCGAAGTAGGGTGTATAATCACCTATCTAGTGAATATTCATTTGCTTCTTTTAATCTATCAATGCTGTCCCATATATATATACGGGAACGGTTGCTGATCCCAACCGTTGGTGATGTACATTCGATACACTCAAGCGAAATGAGTGGTCGGTCATGTGTGGCTGAGTTGCAAGATGTTCTTGTTGAACTCCAGTGTATCGTTCCTAGAGTACACTGATCGGAAGGTGATTCCATACCTTGTCATAGTTGGAAATCCAATCATCCAATACGTGTTTGCGATTTTGATTGTATACTATATATGTAGAACGTGAGATGCAAGCGTTTCTACTAGACTGATATTTATTTGTACTTAGACATTATTATAATATCAGAATGATATTGCTTTGCAAAAATGTTTGGATTCTCATAAGGGAAAAACCCGTTCCGTATTCACGGCGTGGTCTTATGAGATATCATATACCTGTTTTAAATGATTTGAGTTTATTCACACCAATCACATGACTGACCCGAAGTTTATTTGTTGTTTTCCCTAAACTCTTGGGTGCCTAAATTTGTACGGGCAGTCAAGTAGTCGGGTTTTACAGATATACTGGAAGAGCTTGGAGCAGGAGGCTTCAAGATCATATAGCTATAGTTATTTCCGCTGTGTTGTAAGTGCTGTACTCTGATAAGTGCTATTGTATACATAACTGTTATATTTCAAAGTTATGTTATCTATTATATGTTATTCGTTCCGCTGTGAGGTTCGTGTTACTCTGATGTTGTGTTCTTCTTCTTCTTCTATTCTAAGTTTCTATCTTATCTATTCTCACCTTCTAATTTCTTTCACTAATTACCAGGATTTTTCGATGTTTTGGTTATCGACGTCGAGCTTACGTCGATAACCAAAGTCGCCGAAAATCCGGGTCGTTACACAAATTATAACACGAAATCTGGATTTTTCTCTTTCATATGAAAATCATCATCAATACGGTTCCAACGTTTCTTGTTTCACAGAAATCCGACTTATAACGAATTCTGTATTCTCAGTTGAAGTTCAAAACTTCATATTACGAACTGCCTCGCCATTTTCGAGCTCGTTTTATATTATATAAATAAACTAACGTTCAAACTTCGTTTTATAAACAAATTCGTTATAAATTCTTATATATAATTCAAAATAAAATATTTAGACCAATTTAAATATTCAGAGTTCAATGGCTGAAAATCCGGGTCGTTACATTCCTTCCCCCTTAAAATAATTTCGTCCTCGAAATTGCTAAGGTAAGAAAAGATGCTACATACCCTATTAACTAAGTCCAAAAATCCTTTCTGTTGACTTCTTAACTTTAGTTTAACTAGGCCAATTTATTTCAATTTAAATATTAATTTATTCTTACTAACGAAAATTTTCAAAAATTCTGAAATTTTCTAACATTTTAAATTCTGAAAAATTTCGGCAGCTTCTACTCTGCACGGCTCAACCGGTATAACTACAACTCGCCTCTTTAGGCCTTCTCCAATCCAAAAGAAAATCAAAAAGCCAAGAGGCTTTCCCATAGGCTCACAAAATCATCAAACCCAAGTAATATTGTAAACATGTACCTTTTTGTCGGGCATAATTCTATCTCTTGCATTTGCTTCCATTCAATATCTGCTCAGTACGCATATATTTCCAATAGTTTCCCAAGTCAATTCAACTTCCACTTTATCAATCCAAGTCTGATTCTCATTTAAGCCAACCCACCTATTATACTTGAATCCAATTCCACTGCAGTTTAATTCCAACCACATCATCCACTATATATTCAACTTGTTTACACATTAGTCGAATATTTATAATCCGAATCTCAACATTTCTTTATTTACTTCATTCGAAATAATTTCTAATCTAATCCACTTTTAATTTAACTCGACTTAAGTTAAATTTCAGTTCTTTTGGTACATCTTTACCAATTCAATCTATTCAACTTACACAAGTTAAATTTCAATTCCAGAATTCAAATTCCGGGTTTTATTTCAAATTAATTTGAAATCATATATATATTTCAATTAAAAATTGAATTTCTAAATCATCTTGCCCTTTCCAAACAATTTTTATTCCCAAATTACCTATGGTAGCAATCCATCACTTAGAAACTCGAAAATGAATACCGATAATGTCGCGATCCATTATCAGAATTATTTTCTCGCCACTGAAGTGATTTCAGTGCTTAATCACTTTCAATCTCATTAAAAATCATTTTCATTCAAAAATACCTTCAAGTAATGCTATATTACCTTTAAAATTCTTCAGAAAATATTTCTAAACTCCCGGAATTCGAATTCTAATTCTGGTTTGAATTTAATTCTAGTTTATCTCCTTTGTATACATTATATAACCATTTCAATATTTGGTAATTTCCTTTGATTGTAATAACAATCAACAAAATAAATAATTTCAGAAAATTATCACTTTTGTATAAAAATATCCTTTGGGCAAAATTATATCATTTACCCATCTTTAAAACAATACTATGTCGAATCGTTTTGTTCGAGAGTTTAGAAACACCTATCGATACAGTTGTACATCCTGTATCGACCAGAATTCATAAACCACTCAACAAACCAGTCAACACAATATAAAACAATTTTATATCAAATCTACAAATACGCGCTCATACAAATACATCCAAACTCAATCTAGGGTGTTACTAACCCCATCTCTATTGAGTCACGCCACAGAGCCAAGGTTATCACTCAACCTTCAGCTCTGATACCAACTGAAACGACCCGAACTTCCGTACTCTTTGAGTAGACTGATAACACCACACGTCCAACTCAAATTGCACAGAAATACGAATCATCATTAGAAAGAAGTTAGAGGATGAGAAATAGAAAGAAAGAAATATTAGAATAGAAGAAAACGAAGATCACAAACTCACAGCGGAACGAATAAAATATATTAGATAACATACTTTTGAAATATAAAACAATAACTGTATATATACATACCATCATCAGAGCACAACAGTTATCTTTGGAACATTTATAAACACCTGTTTCCAGATACAACAAAATACACAGCGGAAAGTATGATAGTCTATAGCTAACAGGTAAAGCCTCCTGCTTCAATCTTCTCCAGGTAAATCTGTAAAATCCTGACTACTTGACTGCCCGTACAAATTTGGGCACCCAAGAGTTTAGGGAAAACAAACAAAATAAACTCTGGGTCAGTCATGGGACTGGTGTGAGTAAACTCCAACCATCTGTTTAACTTTCAAAATCCTTTCGAAAGAAATGATAATCGTAAGACCGATCCACACATAAACACGGATGGTTTTTATCTTACGATAACCAAAAATATTTTGATATCAAATCCAGTGCTATTATAATAATGTCTACATCAAATAAATAGAATCTAGCGGAACGCTTGCATCTCACGCTCCATATATAATATTAAATCAAAAACCCGCAGGGCACTTATTGGAGATTGAATTTCCATCATGACAAGGTATGGGACCACCTGCCGATAGTGTATCTCTAGAGACGAATACACTGGGTTCAACAAGAACATCTTGCAACCCGGCCCACACATGACCGACCACTCATTTCGCTTGAGTGTATCGAATGTATACCACCGACGGTTGGGATCAGCAACCGCCTCCCGAAAAGGGACAGCATCGATAGATTTAAGAAGCAAAAGGAATTTTTCTAGATAGGTGGTTATACATCCTAATAGGTGCGACCCACATAGCCATGCCGCCTGCCCGATTTTTGTCCAATTCCGGGTTGATGAGGCTTGAGGTTTGAATTATCTTCCAGAACATCTGGCCACCATTCACTTTGAATGCCACATCGTCAGATCCATCGGAAATCACTAATTGATTCCCACAAAAATACTCAGATTGTTAGGCTAAAGAAGTTTCCCTTCTATGCCACTAACTTCGTACGTTTGAAGGAATCAACGTACGTAACTCCCTTTGGAAATACTCTGTCAGACACTCGTCCATACAAGTTGTTCTGGGTCTGGACAAACCGAAGGCACTATCCCGTAAACAGGATAGCCCTTGCATAACTCCGTCTTCAATTTTCTTCAGCATAAGTTGCTTCATTACGCTTACGCCAATACGGAGTGGTTTTCAGATATCAAATCTGATCCCGGTCTCTCTATATTGACAACGGAGGTATATAAAAAAAATAAAACTTTGATAGTCGGTGATTTAACTATCAAAGAACATCCATACAACCAACGATCCTATTTCCAAATGGAAATTCTATCAATCAAGCATCAAACAACACTGGGCCCTTTTTATATTAGTTCTTTATTACATTATCATTTCCAATTCCCATTTTCCACCTTTCGTGTTCTTTCAAAGCTCTATTTTCTCTCTCGATCATTGGGAAACATTTCCAATATGATAATTCCTTTATTGAGAAAATATCCCTTATTCCGGTTAGAAAACATTTCTAAATCCTTTGAATTTAACTGATGTTATAAACATCGTTATTATAATATAAATCATTAGTTAACTAACGACATCACTAACCAATCCTTGCTATCGAGCCTTAACCATTTCTTCGTCAATCATGCAGTCAGTCAAGTTGGGGTATAATCACCTCTCAGACCTTAACTGAACGACATTCTTAAACTTTGAATTAGTCAGAGCTCACAACTTTAAACCAAACATTGCTTACGCGACTCTCGGATTTGATCTACGAACACACCTTCTTTATAAAAATATTGATTATAACGGTAGCGTTATAATCGCTGTCCTCAAATGTTTATAAAACATTGCTTTCAACAACAGCGTTAAAACCGCTGTCTTAGCATTATAGAACACTTATCATAACCATAGCATTAAGATTGCTATTAAAACAGTTATTATAACGGCAGCGTCAAAATTTGCTATTTAGATTTACCAAGACATTTATTATAACAGCAGCGTCTAAAATTGCTGTATAGATTTACAACATCTATTTTAACAACAGCGCTAAAATCGCTGTTTAGTTTTATAAAAGCATTTCTCACAAAGGCAGCGTTATAATCGCTGTTTAAAATTATAAAAGCATTTCTTATAACAACAGCGTTATGATTGCTGTTTTGAATAAAATACCGTGTGCGACGCACACGCTTCCGTTGTTCATTTATAAACTCTGTTTATTTTAAACAATTCAAGTTCTCCTTTAAACATATTTATAAACTATACATTCTTCTAACCACTTAATTTGATTTCTATAAATCCCCTTTTTATATACATTTTATTTGCAAAATATTTCCTTGTTTTAAACTATTTATTCTTTTATTTTAAGCATTTGAAAATCTTTCTTTAAACTTTCCTCTGTAATTTGCTAAATTCGGATCCATTTCCAAATAATGGTTTCAAAACCGATACTCACTTTCAAATATACATTCATATTTGAACTCACCTTTTAATTTATCCAATGGTTAATGATCCACTTAATTTATATCTTTATTTAAAACATTTTTCTTGGTTTACCCAATGGAATAGGTTTCCATTTGCAACTCAATGAAAAAGAAATTATTTCTAATTTGGAAATAAACTCTGCTTTTAAATTCTAATTTCCTTTTTCACATTCGATGATATTTTACGGTATCTAAAATACCAGGTTCCTAAGGCCAGGGTAAACCAAACACACAAATTCAACCATGGATAATGTAGCATAACATATATCACCATCAAATAAAACAGTAAATAAAATGTTGAGGGATCCAGTTGGATCCCTCCAACCTGTTTCCCTGCATCCACAGATGTTAGTAACATCAAAAATATCGCATTAATGAAAAAATCAATCAACGATGTGATTATATCAACCAATTTATCAACTATTCAACCAAGCAACCATTTCACATTATAAAATAATTTAAAACTCGTTTATATATAAAAATATAAATGAGAGGGAGTTAGTGAGTTTACTCACCTTGTTTCGCAATTGGCGGTTCTACTGTTGTTTCGTTTTAAAATCAAATAGGTGTTTGATTTTTCCATGAAATTCTTATAACTTCGTCCTCACCCAAGTCAGTGCTATAACATAGATCCCATCGTTACAATTCCAACGGGTCCGATCGCGTCAAATTCTGTTCACAAATGGATTAATTATGGTCATTACGAGTTATACAATGAATTGCACATCAGTAGAGAATTAATGATTCTAAATTAATTAAATTTTAACCCTACCCTTTCCCTAATCATTCTTTAATTCTGTGTTAAACACTCCTTCCACCAGGAATTGTAAACCCGCTTCTGATGAAACCTAAAAACCCACAACCAAGCGTTGACCACGTTTTACTTCATACGTTATTAATTTAATTATTAATTAAATAATTAATGAACTAAACAACTGGTTATAACGAATACCTTTATTAACATGATTAACCTCTTTCCAACCACACTGTTAATCCCTCCTAACGCGACTCTTTCTTCATCAGGCAAATTATCCAAAGCTGGATATCACCGCAACAATGGGATACACTGTTCTGAGCTCCTGATGCCTTTTTACCCATTCATGGCGCATCTACCCATCCCTTTCCCGAACGAAATCCCCCATGAAAACACCCCACGCCAGTTCCATTAAACTCCATACCCTGCTGTCCATTGAACCCACAAACGCAGTTACATCCGTCACCAATTTCCGCCAGTAACTTCCCTCACTTCGACTGCAAGTGTCATGGCTCCAAAACCCACCGATCCCATTGTTTTTTCGTGACCTGAAGCTCACTTGTGAAGTCCAAAAGTATACCAGCTTAAAGGTCTTGTTTGGCTTTTAAATGGATTTACGAAGTTTGATTTCTTTCTTTAGTATCCTTTGTTTAATTTCTTATTTTTTGTTTTTGTCTCAGAACGAGAAAGATGAAATGTCTATTTAAAGAGCAAGAAGTTTGGATGGCACGGCACCTAATAACTTGGCTTGCACGTCAGTTAGAAAGTTTGGTACCCACAGCAAGTAATATTCGTACTGTTAGGGGTAGGTAGGTCTGTCGTATAGTTCTTTTGCCTGCTAGTTTTAAAGGTAGGTGACTGTAATACATAGGTAGGTCTGCGTTGGATTTTGATTTACTTTGATTTTAAATTTTTCCTTTGTCACCAAGTTTCTACACGTAGCGTGACGGTGGCACTGTACGCTAGGTCTGCATGACCAGTTAGGCATGTGGAGTTTGATTATAGGCTTTGCTAAGCAGCAGATTTTGTTGTTGGTTTCTGTGAAGAGGGGAGGTTTTGAATTATGAGTTTGTTCGATGTAAATCCACTTATGCATATTCCCTTGGTGGTGCAGTTTTAAAATGATGCAAAGACCTAGTATACTCCACTGTGTACTTTTATATTTCTAGCCAAGCAGAGAGTGTGTGAACTTTTAGTGTATGTGGCGTGATGAAACCAGTTTAGATATACATTGGCATGCATTAAATAGGAAAATGGTGTTACGGGAAGTCCTTTAATGGAAGTGTAATTGAAAACAAGCAAGTGTAACATGCATGAGTTATGAGTAGGTATTTGTAAAGGTTAGTTTATAAAAAGAATTTTTCAAACTTCGTCGTCTAAAATTACGTTCATGTCCGAGCCGTTACGGACAGAAGTAAGAATACGATCGTGTCCAGCGGGGTGTCACGATCCCAAAAATATAATAATATCGGTAGTTTAACTTATATTATGAAACCCCAAAATATTGATATAGGGTGCAAAATACTCCAAATAAAAAGTTGCGTATTTAATTAATTAAAAATTACAGAAAAATTCTAAAAATTAAATTATAACTACGCCTCAAAAGAACCTTGTCCAAATTCGTAACCAATCTCTAGTTATATTAACTAACCCGTTATGGTCCATAAACGATTCTACAGCGACTATTTGAAAATTTGATTTGAACGTAACTTACAAATTATAACACGAAATCTGGATTTTTCTCTTTCATATGAAAATCATCATCAATACGGTTCCAACGTTTCTTGTTTCACAGAAATCCGACTTATAACGAATTCTGTATTCTCAGTTGAAGTTCAAAACTTCATATTACGAACTGCCTCGCCATTTTCGAGCTCGTTTTATATTATATAAATAAACTAACGTTCAAACTTCGTTTTATAAACAAATTCATTATAAATTCTTATATATAATTCAAAATAAAATATTTAGACCAATTTAAATATTCAGAGTTCAATGGCTGAAAATCCGGGTCGTTACATTCCTTCCCCCTTAAAATAATTTCGTCCTCGAAATTGCTAAGGTAAGAAAAGATGCTACATACCCTATTAACTAAGTCCAAAAATCCTTTCTGTTGACTTCTTAACTTTAGTTTAACTAGGCCAATTTATTTCAATTTAAATATTAATTTATTCTTACTAACGAAAATTTTCAAAAATTCTGAAATTTTCTAACATTTTAAATTCTGAAAAATTTCGGCAGCTTCTACTCTGCACGGCTCAACCGGTATAACTACAACTCGCCTCTTTAGGCCTTCTCCAATCCAAAAGAAAATCATAAAGCCAAGAGGCTTTCCCATAGGCTCACAAAATCATCAAACCCAAGTAATATTGTAAACATGTACCTTTTTGTCGGGCATAATTCTATCTCTTGCATTTGCTTCCATTCAATATCTGCTCAGTACGCATATATTTCCAATAGTTTCCCAAGTCAATTCAACTTCCACTTTATCAATCCAAGTCTGATTCTCATTTAAGCCAACCCACCTATTATACTTGAATCCAATTCCACTGCAGTTTAATTCCAACCACATCATCCACTATATATTCAACTTGTTCACACATTAGTCGAATATTTATAATCCGAATCTCAACATTTCTTTATTTACTTCATTCGAAATAATTTCTAATCTAATCCACTTTTAATTTAACTCGACTTAAGTTAAATTTCAGTTCTTTTGGTACATCTTTACCAATTCATTCTATTCAACTTACACAAGTTAAATTTCAATTCCAGAATTCAAATTCCGGGTTTTATTTCAAATTAATTTTAAATCATATATATATTTCAATTAAAAATTGAATTTCTAAATCATCTTGCCCTTTCCAAACAATTTTTATTCCCAAATTACCTATGGTAGCAATCCATCACTTAGAAACTCGAAAATGAATACCGATAATGTCGCGATCCATTATCAGAATTATTTTCTCGCCACTGAAGTGATTTCAGTGCTTAATCACTTTCAATCTCATTAAAAATCATTTTCATTCAAAAATACCTTTAAGTAATGCTATATTACCTTTAAAATTCTTCAGAAAATATTTCTAAACTCCGGGAATTCGAATTCTAATTCTGGTTTGAATTTAATTCTAGTTTATCTCCTTTGTATACATTATATAACCATTTCAATATTTGGTAATTTCCTTTGATTGTAATAACAATCAACAAAATAAATAATTTCAGAAAATTATCACTTTTGTATTAAAATATCCTTTGGGCAAAATTATATCATTTTCCCATCTTTAAAACAATACTATGTCGAATCGTTTTGTTCGAGAGTTTAGAAACAGCTATCGATACAGTTGTACATCCTGTATCGACCAGAATTCATAAACCACTCAACAAACCAGTCAACACAATATAAAACAATTTTATATCAAATCTACAAATACGCGCTCATACAAATACATCCAAACTCAATCTAGGGTGTTACTAACCCTATCTCTATTGAGTCACGCCACAGAGCCAAGGTTATCACTCAACCTTCAGCTCTGATACCAACTGAAACGACCCGAACTTCCGTACTCTTTGAGTAGACTGATAACACCACACGTCCAACTCAAATTGCACAGAAATACGAATCATTATTAGAAAGAAGTTAGAGGATGAGAAATAGAAAGAAAGAAATATTAGAATAGAAGAAAACGAAGATCACAAACTCACAGCGGAACGAATTATATATATTAGATAACATACTTTTGAAATATAAAACAATAACTGTATATATACATACCATCATCAGAGCACAACAGTTATCTTTGGAACATTTATAAACACCTGTTTCCAGATACAACAAAATACACAGCGGAAAGTATGATAGTCTATAGCTAACAGGTAAAGCCTCCTGCTTCAATCTTCTCCAGGTAAATCTGTAAAATCCTGACTACTTGACTGCCCGTACAAATTTGGGCACCCAAGAGTTTAGGGAAAACAAACAAAATAAACTCTGGGTCAGTCATAGGACTGGTGTGAGTAAACTCCAACCATCTGTTTAACTTTCAAAATTCTTTCGAAAGAAATGATAATCGTAAGACCGATCCACACATAAACACGGATGGTTTTTATCTTACGATAACAAAAAATATTTTGATATCAAATCCAGTGCTATTATAATAATGTCTACATCAAATAAATAGAATCTAGCGGAACGCTTGCATCTCACGCTCCATATATAATATTAAATCAAAAACCCGCAGGGCACTTATTGGAGATTGAATTTCCAACATGACAAGGTATGGGACCACCTGCCGATAGTGTATCTCTAGAGACGAATACACTGGGTTCAACAAGAACATCTTGCAACCCGGCCCACACATGACCGACCACTCATTTCGCTTGAGTGTATCGAATGTATACCACCGACGGTTGGGATCAGCAACCGCCTCCCGAAAAGGGACAGCATCGATAGATTTAAGAAGCAAAAGGAATTTCTCTAGATAGGTGGTTATACATCCTAATGGGTGCGACCCACATAGCCATGCCGCCTGCCCGATTTTTGTCCAATTCCGGGTTGATGAGGCTTGAGGTTTGAATTATCTTCCAGAACATCTGGCCACCATTCACTTTGAATGCCACATCGTCAGATCCATCGGAAATCACTAATTGATTCCCATAAAAATACTCAGATTGTTAGGCTAAAGAAGTTTCCCTTCTATGCCACTAACTTCGTACGTTTGAAGGAATCAACGTACGTAACTCCCTTTGGAAATACTCTGTCAGACACTCGTCCATACAAGTTGTCCTGGGTCTGAACAAACCGAAGGCACTATCCCGTAAACAGGATAGCCCTTGCATAACTCCGTCTTCAATTTTCTTCAGCATAAGTTGCTTCATTACGCTTACGCCAATACGGAGTGGTTTTCAGATATCAAATCTGATCCCGGTCTCTCTATATTGACAACGGAGGTATATAAAAAAAATAAAACTTTGATAGTCGGTGATTTAACTATCAAAGAACATCCATACAACCAACGATCCTATTTCCAAATGGAAATTCTATCAATCAAGCATCAAACAACACTGGGCCCTTTTTATATTAGTTCTTTATTACATTATCATTTCCAATTCCCATTTTCCACCTTTCGTGTTCTTTCAAAGCTCTATTTTCTCTCTCGATCATTGGGAAACATTTCCAATATGATAATTCCTTTATTGAGAAAATATCCCTTATTCCGGTTAGAAAACATTTCTAAATCCTTTGAATTTAACTGATGTTATAAACATCGTTATTATAATATAAATCATTAGTTAACTAACGACATCACTAACCAATCCTTGCTATCGAGCCTTAACCATTTCTTCGTCAATCATGCAGTCAGTCAAGTTGGGGTATAATTACCTCTCAGACCTTAACTGAACGACATTCTTAAACTTTGAATTAGTCAGAGCTCACAACTTTAAACCAAACATTGCTTACGCGACTCTCGGATTTGATCTACGAACGCACCTTCTTTATAAAAATATTGATTATAACGGTAGCGTTATAATCGCTGTCTTCAAATGTTTATAAAACATTGCTTTCAACAACAGCGTTAAAACCGCTGTCTTAGCATTATAGAACACTTATCATAACCATAGCATTAAGATTTCTATTAAAACAGTTATTATAACGGCAGCGTCAAAATTTGCTATTTAGATTTACCAAGACATTTATTATAATAGCAGCGTCTAAAATTGCTGTATAGATTTACAACATCTATTTTAACAACAGCGCTAAAATCGCTGTTTAGTTTTATAAAAGCATTTCTCACAAAGACAGCGTTATAATCGCTGTTTAAAATTATAAAAGCATTTCTTATAACAACAGCGTTATGATTGCTGTTTTGAATAAAATACCGTGTGCGACGCACACGCTTCCGTTGTTCATTTATAAACTCTGTTTATTTTAAACAATTCAAGTTCTCCTTTGAACATATTTATAAACTATACATTCTTCTAACCACTTAATTCGATTTCTATAAATCCCCTTTTTATATACATTTTATTTGCAAAATATTTCCTTGTTTTAAACTATTTATTCTTTTATTTTAAGCATTTGAAAATCTTTCTTTAAACTTTCCTCTGTAATTTGCTAAATTCGGATCCATTTCCAAATATTGGTTTCAAAACCGATACTCACTTTCAAATATACATTCATATTTGAACTCACCTTTTAATTTATCCAATGGTTAATGATCCACTTAATTTATATCTTTATTTAAAACATTTTTCTTGGTTTACCCAATGGAATAGGTTTCCATTTGCAACTCAATGAAAAAGAAATTATTTCTAATTTGGAAATAAACTCTGCTTTTAAATTCTAATTTCCTTTTTCACATTCGATGATATTTTACGGTATCTAAAATACCAGGTTCCTAAGGCCAGGGTAAACCAAACACACAAATTCAACCATGGATAATGTAGCATAACATATATTACCATCAAATAAAACAGTAAATAAAATGTTGAGGGATCCAGTTGGATCCCTCCAACCTGTTTCCCTGCATCCACAGATGTTAGTAACATCAAAAATATCGCATTAATGAAAAAATCAATCAACGATGTGATTATATCAACCAATTTATCAACTATTCAACCAAGCAACCATTTCACATTATAAAATAATTTAAAACTCGTTTATATATAAAAATATAAACGAGAGGGAGTTAGTGAGTTTACTCACCTTGTTTCGCTATTGGCGGTTCTACTGTTGTTTCGTTTTAAAATCAAATAGGTGTTTGATTTTTCCATGAAATTCTTATAACTTTGTCCTCACCCATGTCAGTGCTATAACATAGATCCCATCGTTACAATTCCAACGGGTCCGATCGCGTCAAATTCTGTTCACAAATGGATTAATTATGGTCATTACGAGTTATACAATGAATTGCACATCAGTAGAGAATTAATGATTCTAAATTAATTAAATTTTAACCCTACCCTTTCCCTAATCATTCTTTAATTCTGTGTTAAACACTCCTTCCACCAGGAATTGTAAACCCGCTTCTGATGAAACCCAAAAATCCACAACCAAGCGTTGACCACGTTTTACTTCATACGTTATTAATTTAATTATTAATTAAATAATTAATGAACTAAACAACTGGTTATAACGAATACCTTTATTAACATGATTAACCTCTTTCCAACCACACTGTTAATCCCTCCTAACGCGACTCTTTCTTCATCAGGCAAATTATCCAAAGCTGGATATCACCGCAACAATGGGATACACTGTTCTGAGCTCCTGATGCCTTTTTACCCATTCATGGCGCATCTACCCATCCCTTTCCCGAACGAAATCCCCCATGAAAACACCCCATGCCAGTTCCATTAAACTCCATACCCTGCTGTCCATTGAACCCACAAACGCAGTTACATCCGTCACCAATTTCCGCCAGTAACTTCCCTCACTTCGACTGCAAGTGTCATGGCTCCAAAACCCCACCGATCCCATTGTTTTTTCGTGACCTGAAGCTCACTTGTGAAGTCCAAAAGTATACCAGCTTAAAGGTCTTGTTTGGCTTTTAAATGGATTTACGAAGTTTGATTTCTTTCTTTAGTATCCTTTGTTTAATTTCTTATTTTTGGTTTTTGTCTCAGAACGAGAAAGATGAAATGTCTATTTAAAGAGCAAGAAGTTTGGATGGCACGGCACCTAATAACTTGGCTTGCACGTTAGTTAGAAAGTTTGGTACCCACGGCAAGTAATATTCGTACTGTTAGGGGTAGGTAGGTCTGTCGTATAGTTCTTTTGCCTGCTAGTTTTAAAGGTAGGTGACTGTAATACATAGGTAGGTCTGCGTTGGATTTTGATTTACTTTGATTTTAAAATTTTCCTTTGTCACCAAGTTTCTACACGTAGCGTGACGGTGGCACTGTACGCTAGGTCTGCATGACCAGTTAGGCATGTGGAGTTTGATTATAGGCTTTGCTAAGCAGCAGATTTTGTTGTTGGTTTCTGTGAAGAGGGGAGGTTTTGAATTATGAGTTTGTTCGATGTAAATCCACTTATGCATATTCCCTTGGTGGTGCAGTTTTAAATGACGCAAAGACCTAGTATACTCCACTGTGTACTTTTATATTTCTAGCCAAGCAGAGAGTGTGTGAACTTTTAGTGTATGTGGCGTGATGAAACCAGTTTAGATATACATTGGCATGCATTAAATAGGAAAATGGTGTTACTGGAAGTCCTTTAATGGAAGTGTAATTGAAAACAAGCAAGTGTAACGTGCATGAGTTATGAGTAGGTATTTGTAAAGGTTAGTTTATAAAAAGAATTTTTCAAACTTCGTCGTCTAAAATTACGTTCATGTCCGAGCCGTTACGGACAGAAGTAAGAATACGATCGTGTCCAGCGGGGTGTCACGATCCCAAAAATATAATAATATCGGTAGTTTAACTTATATTATGAAACCCCAAAATATTGATATAGGGTGCAAAATACTCCAAATAAAAAGTTGCGTATTTAATTAATTAAAAATTACAGAAAAATTCTAAAAATTAAATTATAACTACGCCTCAAAAGAACCTTGTCCAAATTCGTAACCAATCTCTAGTTATATTAACTAACCCGTTATGGTCCATAAACGATTCTACGGCGACTATTTGAAAATTTGATTTGAACGTAACTTACAAATTATAACACGAAATCTGGATTTTTCTCTTTCATATGAAAATCATCATCAATACGGTTCCAACGTTTCTTGTTTCACAGAAATCCGACTTATAACGAATTCTGTATTCTCAGTTGAAGTTCAAAACTTCATATTACGAACTGCCTCGCCATTTTCGAGCTCGTTTTATATTATATAAATAAACTAACGTTCAAACTTCGTTTTATAAACAAATTCGTTATAAATTCTTATATATAATTCAAAATAAAATATTTAGACCAATTTAAATATTCAGAGTTCAATGGCTGAAAATCCGGGTCGTTACATTATCAAACTTCTCATGCCACTGTTTTGGAGCTTGCTTAAGGCCATAAAATGATTTTACCAGTTTGCAAACTTTATGCTCATTTTCTAAGCTTAGAAATCCTTCAGGTTGTTTCATATAGATTTACTCCTCTAGTTCACCATTCAAGAATGCAGTTTTAACATCCATTTGATGTATTTTCAAGTCATGTATGGATGCAATTGAAATGAGCATTCTAATTGGCGTTATCCTCGTTACAGGTGAATATGTATCGAAATAGTCCAGATCTTCCTTTTGTCTAAATCCTTGGACTACCAAACGAGCTTTGTACTTGTCTATTGAACCATCAGGTTTCAATTTCCTTTTAAATATCCATTTATTACCTAAGGCCTTACATCCTTGAGGTAAATCAATCAATTCCCATGTATGATTGGACATAATGGATTCAATCTCATTGTTAATTGCCTCCTTCCAATAAGGGGCATCGCTGGAAGACATAGTTGTTTGTTTGTCACTGGATCATCTTCTAACATAAATGTATAAAAGTCTGGTCCAAAGGTTTTTAAAGTCCTTGACCTTTTACTTTTTCTTAGTTCCTCCACTTGCTGGCCAATACTACTTTGCTGAGTTTTATTTTGTTCAGCATCCTCAATAGAGTAAGGAACTTCATTTTCCCTTGGTCTCTTAGGTGCATAATTTTCAGTACCATGTTTCAAGGGAAATACATGTTCGAAAAATTTAATATTTCTCGACTCAATGATGATATTTTCATGAATATCATAAATATCAGATTTGTGTACCAAAAATCGATATGTGGCACTGTTTTGTGCATATCCAATGAATACACAATCAATTGTTTTTGGTCCACTTTTGACCTTGTTTGGTTTTGGTACCTCTACTTTGGCAAGACACACCCACATTTTAGGTATTTGTAGGATGGTGGTCTGTTTTTCCAAAGTTCATGAGGAGATTTAGATATTTTCTTTTGGGGTATTTTATTTAAAATATGATTTGCCGAAAGAATAGCTTCTTCCCAAAAGTTATCTGGCAAGCCAGAGCTAATTAGTAAGGCATTCATCATTTCTTTAAGAGTTCTATTTTTCCGTTCGGCTATACCGTTGAATTGAGGTGAATACGGGGCTGTAGTTTGATGTATAATTCCATGCTCAGCACAGAATTCCTCAAATGGAGACTCATATTCTCCTCCTCTATCACTTCTTAAAGATTTTATTTTCTTGTTGAGTTGATTCTCAACTTCTACCTTGTACTGTTTAAACATTTTGAATGCTTTGTCCTTATTTCTAAGGAGATATACATGATAATATCTGGTACAATCATCAATGAATGTAATAAAGTACTTTTTCCACCTCTAGTTCGACACATTTTCAAATCGCATATATCAGTATGTATTAAATCTAGATGTTCTATTTCTCGTTCAACATGATGAAACGAGGTTCTTGTTAATTTTGTTGTTGCACAAACTTGGCATTTATAGTTGGAATCTATATTGCGTTTTGGTATAAATTCTAGATTAATTAATTTTCGCAATGTATCAAAGTTTACATGCTCTAATCTAGAATGCCATATGTCAGAAGATTCAACAATGTAAGCAGAAGATTCACTTTTATTCATATCAGTGCGTGGTACAATAGTGGTTACATTTGCTTTAAATAAACCATCACACGCATATCCTCTTCTAGCATACATTCCATTCTTGGAAAGAACAAATTTATCAGCTTCAAAGATCAATTTGAAGCCATGCTTGCTCAGTAACGATCCTAAAATCAGGTTCTTGCGAATTTCTGGAACATGGAGAACATCATTTAAAGTCAGTTCCTTTCCAGAAGTCAGTTTCAACACAACTTTTCCATTGCCTTCGACCTTTGAAGTGGAAGAATTACCCATAAAAAGTTGTTCAACATCAGTTGCAGTTTTATAGGTTGTAAACATCCACTTGTTAGCATATATGTGTCGAGTGGCTCCAGTGTCTACAAACCATTCCTTTGAGTTACCAACAAGGTTGCATTCTGATATTACTGCACATAAATCAAGATCAGAAATGTCTTTCGAAACATCAGCCGTATTTGCTTCTAGCTTCTTCTTTTTAGGTGCACGACATTCGGTTGCTTTGTGCCCCTTCTTTCCACAGTTGTGGCAAGAACCCAGAAATTTCTTTGACTTCTTAGGAGCATTTTCTCTTTTTCTTTTGTTAGTCTTGTTTGACTCAAAAACATTTGCTTTGACAGCAATATTCTGAAAAATCTTTTTCTCAGAATTTCTGTTATCTTCCTCAATGCGTAGCCAAACTATGAGATCTTCCATTGTCATTTCCTTACGCTTGTGCTTAAGGTAATTTTTGAAGTCCTTCCAAGAACAAGGCAATTTCTCAATAGTTGCAGCAACTTGAAAAGTCTCGCTAAGAGTCATCTTTTCATCTTCTAATTGACGGATGATAAGTTGCAGTTCTTGAGCTTGACTTATCACCGTCTTTGAGTCAACCATTTTGAAGTATAAAAATTTTCCAGCAATGAATTTCTTCATGCCTGCATCTTCAGTATTGTACTTCTTTTCCAGAGCCAACCAGAGTTATTTGGACGTTGCAAAAGTACAATAGACATTGTAGAGGCTATCATCCAGACCATTCAGAATATAGTTTTTGCACATGAAATATGAGTTTGTCCAGATATTAAGTGCCTCTACTTTAGTAGCGGCGTCAGGTTCGAGTTCGTCTACCACAGGAGCCTCTTCAGTCAGAAACTTGGTAAGACTTAATGTTGTTAAATAAAATAACATTTTATGTTGCCAGCGCTTGAAATTGATTCCACTGAACTTCTCTGACCTTTCTCTATGAGACAGTCATTGTTGGAAGCACAAGCGCTGGCTGAGCAGTTGTCACCGTCTGAATCGATGCAGAATCAGTGCTGCTGTTTTTCGTCATCTGCAACAAATATTGTTTCAAGATTGTCATAACTTTTGTAATTACACAATTGTATTACAAACAGACAGCAACAACAATCAACGTTAATCAATTATGCCACAATTGTCACGTCAAACTGTGTTTACAATAATCACAGAAAGCGTAACCGATTTGTGCACAAGATTGAAGATAAATAGAAAGTATTCTGTTTCAGTAATGTCCGAGTCTAGAAATTTCCCATTTCCTTGAAACAATATTGTCGACGTATGCACCAATCGACGTAGTTGCAATTTGTTTCTCAAGATAAAACGGACCAACTCCGTTACGCAGTGCCAGCAAACGGAGCTCTGACGAACTGAAGTTGATTACAGGAACTAGATCAGAGGATTACTTTGAAGAATAAATAATGCAAGCAAAAAAAAGTGAATTCTGTCTTGTTTTGGGCAGTGTATATATAGGCAAGGAGGAGTGTCTGTTCGCATGCATTAGTAATCGTCAGAATAGGAAAGGTTGCGACCCTTTAACCACCCTGTTATTAATATATGTACGTTGAGAATTCAAATGGTTATACTCATTCAGCTAACAGACATTCCTTTCGAATTCCGGACTGAACGGACACACGTTTAAAATTTTGAGAAAAAATATGCTCATGTCAGTGTGCTAGCCCAATCAGCAACCGTCGGCCATATCCAATCAAGAGACCCAAGGCCCAAGCCCTTATCTTTGACATTTTAATGTATTATTATGTCATAGCCAATCCCACTTCCTCATATCATTCCTCTCCTTTCTATTTTACGTAAGCCTATTTGACTTCTAATATATTAGGAGAGATTGTGCTAATATTTCTATGATGTGGGACTTTAAATGTTGTTATCTCTTCTTCTTTCCTATCTCTTCTTCTTCTCACTTTCCTCTTTCTTTGCTCATTCATTTCCAACAATTTCAATCCAAAGTTTATTAAACAAAATAAAATGAAACAAAAGAATAAATATTGAGTTTTACGTTCAAATGTAGAAGTTCAAACTTCAAAACAATTTTGAAGAACCGTTGATTTAAAAAACCCGCATCAATACTCGCATTGAGGAAATAAGAGATGAAACGCCTTGAGGCTTATTCTAAAAAGTTTTTTACCTCTAAAGTGTACGTCTCAACAACCTTGAGGCATATGAAATGTATAAAGTGCATGCCTCACATGCCTTAAACGGTTAAGGCATATGACTTAAAAATATTTTTTCCTTTATTGCAAAATTGACACTAATAAAAGTTATTAAACTTTAATTATCTATTGGAAATAAAAAAAAAAATTAAGAAAATAAAAATTAACATTTTTTTACTTTTCAATTTCAATAGCGACATGATCAAGTATAATGAAATAACGATCAAAAGCTATATAAAGGATTTTTCTCCTTGTTATTTAAAAGTGTTTTTCAATAATCTTCGTTAAATCTTAGCGAATCAATTTGAATTGTTAGAAGATCAAAATTGGAGATTGATGGAATCCTCAAATAGTTTTCAGAAATCAAAATTTGGATCATATGAGTTTCAGCTAATCTATAATAAAAAATGTATACTTGTTCAAGTCAAATCTTAAATAATTTATTTTTTATTTTTTGCGTTGGTTAATTTAAAAAATCAAAATTTCTTCATATATTTTACATTTTATTTTTATTTGGAAAGCTTACACCTCAACGTTTCGAGGCTTATGCCTCGCCTCTTAGACCTGAAAACGCCTCATGCAACCTTCTCGCGTTTTAAAACATTGATATGAACCTTAAAATATGGGTCTTTTAAATCACTATTTACGATTTAAATCTCGTTCAATTTGAAATTTACATAATTTACGATGTGAACCTCATTCTGATATCCTTGTTTAGGAATATCAGGATAAGTAAAAATTTGGTATATCAGTCTATCGTATTTATAAAAAAAAGAATACAACTCAATTTTCATTTGTTTCATATAACCTCCATTAACCACAGAGATTAAAAGAATTAACTTTTTTCGAAACCATAAACCTTGAAGCAACTTCCATGTTTAGGAAACTTCGATCATTTTAGAAGTTCAAGTAAACATCTGGATATGCAATGTAATTTATAGTGTTAGTTACACTTTACATCCCATAAATTTGCTTCTTTTTTCGAGGTCAATTTTATTGATTTAAAAAGAACTGATTAGTTTGGATTGTTTCCTTAAGCTATTGAAACATTCTTGATGGAATGCGAAGAATTAATGTCGAATGGTATTATAGGTAGCAGTCAAGGTTTTGATGCTCTAGGAAAATGTTTAGGTGGGAATAGAATGCAACCTTCATAATCTTCTCTATGTCAGACCACTGTTGCTACAGCAGCAAAGCGGGTCTGCATTGATGTCTTGTTACTTTCTGGACTAAGACACTTGGGTGGTGATAACAAAATAGTGACTGCACTGAATCTGGCTTCTAGGAAATGCTTTTGAGATCAAAAGTGAAACGGAAAGGTGGAGCCTTCCACATTAATCAATCTGGATGAGTTTTTGGTATTATCGATGGCCCTAAGGAAAGATAAGGATTCGTCAACATTTTCTATTTCTTGGGGAAAGAGGCAGTAGGTAGAAATTCTTCTGTTGTGGATATGAATAGGACTTTCTACCGATACTTTTGGATAAGGTTGTTAATGGATACCCGAAAAATCTGAAATCCGTTCACATCCGAAAAATGGATAAATATCCGATATCCGAAAAAAAAGATGTGAATAAGGATACATAGATATCCATATCCGAAAATTAACCGTCCGATTCTTTTTAACTTTATGTTCAAAATTATGCGTATTTTGTACAATGCATGAGATTTATTTATTGATTTACTAAGTCAATGATTTGTATTAAATGCAGGTACTCAAATCTATTTAATTTCATCATATATGTTTATTTTGAATACTTTTGTGATCAATGAAATTGAAAAACATTTATGTTTACCTAAAAAATTCATTTATATTTCTTGATTTATCGATTGTTGTCGGATAGGATAATTATCCGATATCCGTCCGTATCCGCGAATGCAGATATTCGATATATAAAAATGATTTTGGATACTGATACAGATATAGCACTATCTGTATCCGAATGTATCCGTTGGCATCCCTACTTTCGGATATTCGCAGATGGATATATATCTTTTTCAATAATAATGTGTTGTGTATGATCATCATGCCTGCTTGAAATGTGTTTCTTGTCAACAATGAATGGAATGATGGTTATTGGATGTAAAGAGGGCTGAGTGGTGAATGCTGTAACAAAATGCAGGTACGTAAGTTACAAAATAGCTAAAGAACTAAGTGCTGAAGATTATGGCAGTTTAAAGAAAAATTCTTCTTTATTATCTCAACGTTGTCATTACAATTCAACATTCCCTGCCAAGATAGTGTGGCATGGTGGTATGGCGTGTACCTACCGAGTTAAAGGTTAGGAATACGAGACTTCCCTTGCACCTAGTGATGCATTAACCAAATTTTTTATATATAAAAAAAAACATCTCCCTTCTGTTTATACATAGTTGAGATACTAATATAGTAATATGGAATCATTACAGAGCCTTAACAGGTTTTGAATCATTCAAAAACCCAATCAAATTTGGCTTCTACTCTTGCTACATGTCCCGTGCATGTGTGCGTGTGCACGTTATTCGCACCAGATCTGAAATGCACAGATGGGCCAGACTCAGGCGCCTGGTCAAGCCGAGGCTGTCACTGTCCTTGGTAGGTCAACTTCATCACTGAATCTTTGCCTGATGTGTTAGCAGCACTTATAACTGAATTGTTTGTTGAATTGTCTTGTCTCTCTTTTTCCTTCCAGTTGCTTGATGAATCAGTCTTCCATGCCTTCTGCACAATAATTTTATTGGTACTTGATGAATGAACAGTGGGTCTAACATAATGCTAATATACAAACAAGATTTAAAAAAATGTGATGATAAAATCTGTTATGGACAACAATTATTAATTTATACAGATAATATTGGTTGTTACTTGGATTATGGATAAAAAAGGTAAATATCAATCAATAAAATGTGCATAATCTTAGCTACTATATTGATAGGAGTCTGATGGATAATTTTCCAGATATGGACACTGTTGTATCCATTTTTAGATTTTGGATATTTTTTTTTCAAATATAGACGAGAACAAAAAAAATTGGTGTATCCATTGAATGGTTTTGAACGGTTCTGAAGACGAAGCAAGGTGGGAATGTGCATGCTACTCAATCAGGTATCTCAGTAAATCACTCTAGTATGAATATATTATTGAGCAGTGATATTACTAACAGTTTATATGCATTGTTTTCTTATTTTTTTTCCTATAATTGATGTGTGTGTGAGAGAGACCATCGAAATGATATGGATTCTATCATGTTAGATATTTTCTTGTGGTGATAAAAGTTCAGCAGCTGCTGCATCTAAGTTCAAAAACTGGTCATATAAACCTTGCAAAACAGTAGCAAGCCAGATACTTCTACTTATGCAGACAATTATGTCACCTTAACCGCATTGCATTAGTTTCCAGGTAAGTTGGTTCCTGCTGCAATGATTCATACGCCGGATTATTATTTAATATTTTTTGATTATATATTTACTAGTCAAGCATAGGTGTTGTTTGTAGCTCTTTTTATTCCACACGCCCGACGTGTTTGATATTCTTTTTGATATGCCCTTTCTGATGTTGCGATTGTATCAAAATGTTTTATGTTATGAAGTTGGTTTGAATTAAATTCAAGCAATTTATAGTGTTTTAGTTTGCTTATTTTTGCAAATTATTGATATATAATATTTATTAAAAAATAATAATTACTTAATAAACTATAAATTAGCGAAACGAAAAATCAATACTTAAATGTTATGTTTTAATGTTTCGTTCAAATATCATGTTTGTAGCTGCAAAGCATCTTCTATTTATTTGTATATCCCACTCAAATGTTTTTGTTTTTCGTTTTATTGCGGAAGCACTTGTAGAATCAATGATTATTTTGTTGGAAAAAAATCCATCATGTATTAGTGGTTTAGTCATAGGTAGATGCTCTAAGTCACCTAAGTGTGGCGGATCATTCGTCCAGTTTGCTAAAGGATAATCTTAAACCTTTTCCTAAGTGCATAGAGCAACCTAAATGGAATTATCAAATGAAACCTCAAATTGTGTAATTTCCATTTTGATGATTCAAAATTCATTTTAGATGGTCCAACCCAAGCAATAAATAAGGATGCAAAATTACTTCCTTATTCTAATGGATGCAAATTTGATGTTTAATAAGAGAAATTTGAGGCTTTAAAATAGTTTTGTTATGGTTTATTTGAGTTGCTTTTTTTTTGGAAATTTAAAATACCTACTTATCATCTTGATAATCTTTTTTTTAACGTAAGGAGACATAAATAAACAAAAAAAGGTCTATCTTTGGTGGTTGGAAAAGCAAAACAACAGTGCGATACATACAACCGAGTCTGAAACAAAATCCAAAAAACACACAAATGCCAATGCAGCAGTACGGAGAACCCCGCTCACACCAACAATTCAAAAACCACGCAAACCAACACATAAAGAACATCTGCTTTAGAGCTCCGAAAAAGCAATGGGAACCAACCGTAACCCAAACATCTGTCCAACAACAAAGCAAAACCAATAAAATGCCAACAACCTGCACCACCACAAAGCGAAAAAACTCTCCAGCACCAAAATCCCTGAGACAACCGTATGGAACATCCAACGAGTCAGATCTGTCTGTTAGCAACGCTGGCCCCGCTATCAACCAACCCTAGCCAAACAAGCCATCAACTGAAGCAATGTTAACAAGCTCTAACCATAACCTATAAAAAAAACCTCACCCCATCCTTGTTCGTGGATGAGATCCCAACAAAACAGAAAAAAACATAGGCCAACGACAAAGATTGCGGATGGAGGTTGCCTATAAAGGGTCTACCTCTGAACGCCAAAGAAGACATCGTCCTAGACCTTATGGATGATTGAAGTCGACATCATTGATGACTCGTCGAAACCTCCCTTGTTTCGAGAGCACCAAAGATGCCAGCAGATGATACAAGGAACAAGACAGGAAAAGATGGACCTTTGACCCTTTCCGGTTCACCCATCCCACCATAAATGAAGCATGTCAAGCAGGGAAGAGGACTCCCTGCTAAGACCAACCAATTCCCCAAAAAGACCAGACAAGACTTGCACACTTACCTTTCAAGAATAAATGTGCAATTGATTCCAAAGCACCGGTCCTACAACAACTGCACCGGGAAACAAAAGGGATATCGGTCCTCACAAGGTTAACATCTGACGAATCCCCACATGAAGGATTTTCTACATAAGAATGGATAGCTTGGGAGGAATGTGACTATCTCGGTGAAAGAGAATGTTGGATCTAGATTAACCCTAGAGGGGGGGGGGGGTGAATAAGATTTATTGAATATTTAAGCAATCATAGAATAAAAAAAAATTATAGAAAGGAAAATCATACAGAAATTATCCAGCTTCGGCAAACCTTCCCTACTGCTGCATTCCTAAGATATTTACTAGGTATTAAAACAGATCCCGCTTACAAACCCCTGTAAACTTGCAATCCATGCTCCTGTTCTAATCCTACGCTCAAAATCCTAGACTATTCTTTATACCCAAGATCGATTTTTTCCCAGATTACAAAGCAGTAACCTACAAACCCTAGTTTAGAGGTAAACTTATAGAATGTTTACGGAATTAAAACATCTAAAAACAAAAGAACCACAAAGAGATAAAACCCTAATACATATAAGCCTTGAAATGAAAAATAAAGGTTATCCCCTTAAA
This sequence comes from Allium sativum, assembly GCA_030737875.1. NCBI lineage: Eukaryota > Viridiplantae > Streptophyta > Magnoliopsida > Asparagales > Amaryllidaceae > Allium > Allium sativum. The sequence goes on from CM060909.1 coordinate 1,024,375,364, forward strand.
AAAACATGGCCATTTTCTTTCATTTCATTTCCGCCCAATAGAAATGTCGGCTAGGGTTTTGAGTTTTTCCAAATCGTCGAAATTGAGATGAATCGACTTCAGAAAATTCTCAATCTTGAGTGCAGATGAATTTTTGTGATCTCTGAATCTAAATCTCTCAGTCGAATAGAAAGTAAGCTTCTCTGATAAATTTTCTTGCTTGAATACTTTTGCTTGATTTGTTTTTCAATTTGGACGAAATTGCCAGTGAGGAGTTAGGTGGTTTTATAGGGTCTTGGAAGCCCTAACTCTCTGATTCACATAAAGACTTTCCTAGTTTGGTTGTGAGAATTTTTTGAAATAAAATTGATTCGATTTTATGGGCCTTGTAGAATATTTGAACATTTCTAAAAATATTTTAATCGAGAATTTATATGAATCTCAATCTCTCGGTCGAATAGAAAGTAAGCTTCTCTGATAAATTTTCTTGCTTGAATACTTTTGCTTGATTTGTTTTTCAATTTGGATGAAATTGCCAGTGAGGAGTTAGGTGGTTTTATATTGTCTTGGAAGCCCTAACTCTCTGATTCACATAAAGACTTGCTTGGCTTGGTTGTTCAAATTTTTTGAAAAAAATTTGATTCGATTTTATGGGCCCTGTAGAATATTTGAACATTTCTAAAAATATTTTAATCGAGAATTTATATCGGTTGTCAGATTTTTTTTTTTTTTTAAAAATTGATTCAATTTTATGGGCCCTGTAGAATATTTGAACATTTCTAGAAATATTTTAATTGAGAATTTATATGTTTCTAGAAATCATTTTCTTTGAAAATTTGGGGGGGGGGGTGAATGCGTGATTTAAGTTATGAACCCAGTCATGTTTTTGGCCTTCAATGAAGCAACGGTTTTGATTGTTTTCCTAAACAGTATTTGTGCTTCAATTTGCCGAGGCAATCTTTCCTGAATTTTGGCTGATTATCTATCCTTTGAGAATTGATTTGTGAGAATATAATTCCAGTTTTGGCTACTGCCGGCACTGCAAACAATAATTCTATTTTGATCGAAATGGAAAGTTCTTGTCATACAGTATTTAAATGAAAATTTTATTTGCATATATGGCAAGTTTTTATCCAGAGTAATCATCATATACACACTAAAAAAGGTGTATATTCATACTAGAGTTTTATAGCCTTGTTTCCTAAAAAAACTTTGTACCATTTTTAGTTTATCTTTGCACAGATATGGGTTCACAGATCATTTACTTGCATACACGTGCTTTATGATTTTGCCCAAAAACATTTGCATTTTCTTGCTCCTTCTGTTCCATGCTTTGTGGTACATGTGGCCAACCAAACCTGTTTTGTCCTTGCTATCTTCAACCATGCAAATTTGAGTTGATTTGAGAAGCTTGCATTATTTTGGCAATTGTACTTGGGTTGTAGTTCATGCTGTGTACACAGTGCATATGCCATGCAACAGAGTTGTTCTATCTTAGTTTAACCTGCATATTTTTAGCCTGTTGTTCATCATGTTTATTGCATTTCTGGCTGTATCACCTTGTGTGAATCTGAGTTATTCACATGAGTTCTGGTATGGCCTTAGCTTTTGTACTGTTATGTGAATCTGGGCTGTCTTGACTTGCTTTTGCTATTTTGTCTTGAACCATGTTTGTTTGGCACTTCTTGGACATGTAAAATTGTGTGTGCCATTGTTTTGTTGCTGAGATTTCAAGCCAACCTGTTCCATTCATGTACATCATCCTGTTTTGACCAGTGTACATATGTGCTCTTTCTTGTTTGTGGTTGTACCTCTGTGTACACTGTCTTGAGTTTGCATGACTTGTAATTTTACTTGTCCATCCTGGTTTGACTACTTGATGTTGTATGCTTGTGCCATCTAAAAAAAGGGGTTGAACCACTGTTCCTACTGTACACACACACACACACACACACACACACATATATATATATATATGCACAGATGTATATATATGTGTGTGTTTTGTGTTTGCATATGTACTGGATTTCTTGGTTTATGCTTGTTTGCTGAATTGACCTTGTTGCTCGTGCATGCCTAAAAAAGTGTATATACATACATCTATGTGTATACATGTTTTGTGTACAGGTAGAATATGTGTGTGTGTGTGTGAGCACTACAGACGATGTCTACCTTGTGGTATTTACAGTGTATCATTGTGAATATCACAAGCTGTCTAGACACAGATGGATGTCCATAAATATAAATCAGACAAGTCAGAAATATGATGAGAAACACACCAGAAAATCTAAGGAAAATAAAAAATTTAAATTAAATTTATATTTGCTTAAACTTGTATTTGTTTAGCTCCACTCTACTTGTGTGTTTGTTTCTGTGACAGGTTTCCAAATGATGGGACAAGATCAAATTGAGGATGAAGATACAGTAAGAGTGAACAGATAAAAGAACTGAGTGAGAGAGAAATTGTAGTGAGAGACATATGTAAAAACTGAATGCAATGTTTGAGTATATATGAGAGTTCTGAAAAGAATGTACTATTCTTTTTGTGAAATAAAATTTATTTTTGAACAACAAATACTTGTGTGAATATGTTAATTCTGTGTAGAAGTATTATCAGTCAAAAATAATTTTTATTTTTGTATGATGTTAAAAAATAGAGAACAATACAATTTCAAACACATTTGTAAAATAAAAAATGTTTGTTATCATCAAATAAAAAAATCACATATTCAACAATCTCCTCCTTTTGATGATGACAAACATACTTAAGATTTCGAATATAGCAATCGTGTTTGACTTTGAAATATGAGAACCTTCTACATATGTGCTCCCCCTATAACACGACTCCCCCTATAACTGGAAGTAGACTTAATAAATTTAGAAGAAATTTGAGAAATACAGAAATTAATTAACCACTTAGCATTAATGGAGAAATAATTTCTACAGATGTCTGCGTGCTCCACAAAATCTTAACTCTTCTCCCCCTTTTGTTATCATTAAAAGATGAACAAGACTGAAAATTTGCATAGGATATGGAATATAAATATAAATTCTAACCAATCGACTGAATCAAATACCGCAAATCCCAAAACAATCAAATAAAAAATCATAATAACCCATAAGATAGAAACACATTTCACGAATTAGAGGATGGATTGGAGGAATAGTTATTACATACTATGGAGTATTTCACATATTATTATTATTATTATTATTATTATTATTATTATTATTATTTACTTTTCCTTTTCTAATACTACATTTTTTTTATTAATTTATTTCAAGAGCACACTAAACACGCATAACTATATCTTGGATTTTTAAATGGATTAGTTGCAACATGAAAAAATAACTCATAACCATGCATGACCAGATCTTGGGTTTTTAAATGAGGTTAGAGAAACACTTATTATTGTTAAACATAAAATCCCCTTAATACATAAAACTATAATGGATGGTAGAGAAGTGATAGAAATATAGATGGATGTGAAATAAATTCCTAAATTCCTCATATTATGAAATATATTCAATCAAATCATGACTATTGAGAGTCTTTCAACTATCTCATGTTTTGAAATATAATACAGTCATAAATTTATCATAAATATCCAAAAGAGACTGTTCTTTTCTCAATGAATTCAAAGATTGGTTTGATTTGTCAGAAGATGAAATTGATAACAAAACACCCAAGAAAAAATTTAACCAAAAATGCAGAGAGTTTAATCAATTTCTATAATCCCCAAATCCAATCGTAATCTGCAAAATCTATCTTCGGGAAGGGTTTTAGTAAAAATATCAGCAAGTTGAGATTCAATTGGAATAAATTCAATACAAATGTCTTCAGTAGCAATATGATCTCTAATGAAATGGTGTCTCACATCAATGTGTTTTGTTTGTGAATGATGGACATGATTATTAGATAAATTTATTGCACTCTTACTGTAACATTTCAACTTGTTTATAAATTAGCCCAAAATCAGATAGAGTTTGCATCATCCATAAAATTTGTACACAATAACTTCCTAAGGCAATATATTTAGCTTTAGTGGTGGATAAAGCAAAACAATTTTGTCTACGATTTGACCAAGAAACAAGAGAATGTCCTAACATGAAATAGGTTACACTGGTGCTATTCCTATCAGTGAGTGAGCCAGAATAATCAACATCAGAAAAACCAACTAAATCAAAGTTATCACAAGAGGGATACAACAAGCCAAGTTTTTGTGTGTGCAATAAATATCTCGAAATTCGTTTTGTGGCTTTTAAATGAGATTCTTTTGGATTAGAGTAAAAACGAGCACACAAACAGACAGAAAACATAATAACGGTTCTAGAAGCAGAGAGATAGAGAAGTGAACCAATTATACAACGATATTTTTTCTGATCCACAGCAATACCTTTTTCATCTTTGTTAAGCTTGGTTGTTGGGCTCATTGGTGTTCTCATCAGTTTTGCATTTTCAACTCCAAATTTTTTCAGCAACTCCATCACATACTTTTTTGAGAAATCAAGATTCCTTTGCTACTTTGTTTGATTTGAAACCCAAGAAAGTACTTCAGTTTGCCAACCAAGCTCATCTCAAATTTGTCTTGCATAACTTTTCAAATTTCTCACACAAAATATCATTAGTAGCACCATAAATAATATCATCAACATAAATCTGAATAATCAAGAAATCATTACCATCATGGAATAGAAACAAAGTATTGTCAGCAAATCCCTTTTTAAAACATTTTCCAAAAGATATGTACAAAGATGGTCATACCATGCTCGATGAGCTTGCTTAAGACCATACAATGCTTCTTCCAGTTTGTACACATGATTTGGAAATTTTTAACTCTCAAAACTAGGGGGTTGTTCAACAATAACTTCTTCTATTAGCTCGCTATTCAAAAAGGCACTCTTAACATCCATTTGCTTAAGTTTGAAACCTTTAAAACAAGCAAAACTTAGCAAAATTATAATTGCTTCTAGCCTAGCAAATGGGGCAAACGTTTCATCAAAATCAATGCCTTCAATTTGATTGTATCATTTTACGACCAACCTAGCTTTTCTTCTAATTACATTTCCAGATTCTTCAAGATTATTTTTAAACACCCATTACGTTCCTACAATTGGATAGTCACTTGGCCTAAGAACCAGTTTCCAGACCTTATTCCTCTCAAACTGATTGAGTTCATCCTGCATGGCTAAAACCCAACATTCATCATTATGAGAAACATCATAAGAATTTGGTTCAATTTCAGAAATAAAAGCATTATGATTACAAAAAGCACAAGTACTCTTATTCAGAGAGGAACGAGTGCAAACACTAGTTGTTGGACTTCCAATTACCAAATCTACAGGATGGTTGGGTTTGAACTTCAACTTCTCAGCTTCAACTATTGCTTCTGTGACCTTATCATAACCAATTTCAACTTCACTGCTTTCTCTATCATCTTCTTGTACAACACCATCATCATTTTCTTTTCCATAAGCTATCTCCAAGTCTGATTCATTAAACTTCACATTAATGGTTTCAACAATTGTTCTTGATCGCTTATTGAAGATCCTGTAAGCTTTGCTCCATGAAGAATAACCCATGAAAATTTCGTCATTAGCTTTTGATTCAAATTTACCAAGTTGATCTCCTATATTAAGAATATAACATGGACATCCAAAAACTCTGAAATATGGGATGTTAGGATTTTTGTCAGACTATAATTCATATGATGGTTTATTAAGTATTAGTCTAATCATAACTCTATTCATTACACAGCAAGCAGTATTAACTACCTCAGCTCATAAAGTTTGAGGCAATTTATATTCACTTAACATGGATCTAGCCAGTTCTTAAAGTGTACGATTTTTCCTTTCGACCACCCTATTTTGTTGAGGTGTTCAAGGAGCGGAAAATTCATGTTTAAAACCATTTTCATCACAAAATTTCCAAAGTCTAAATTTTCAAATTTACCTCCATGATCACTTCTCAAAATCTTAATTGAAACACCTTTATCATTTCGAACTAATTTTGAAAACTCTGTAAAATATTCAAATGTTTCTGACTTTTTGGCTAGAAAATAAACACATGTGAATCTAGAATAATCATTGACTAATACATAATAATAATGTTTTCCATTTAAGCTTGCAATATCACTTGGTCCGAACAAATCCATATGAATTAACTTAAGAACCCAAGAGGTTCTCACAACATTTTTAGAGTGAAAATATGAACGATTAAGTTTTCCCATAAAACAAGCTTTACACACTTTAGTCCTTTTAAAATTCTGATGTGGTAGACCCTTGACAAGCTCTTTTGATTCCAAATTTTCCAAAAGGCCCATACTAGCATGTTCTAGTCTCCTATGCCATAGAGTTTCCTCTTCATCTATAGCCGCCAAACACCTAGAAATAGTTACATCATCAAAAGAAGGTGTGTAAATATTTCCTTTTCTTTTGCCAGAAAAAACAATGTTGCCAGTGGATGTTTCAATGATTTTGAAAATCTTACAATAAAAGACTACATTCATTCCTTTATTACACAGTTGGTATATAGTGATGAGATCGTAATATAAATTGTCAACGTATAAGACATCAGTTAAGGCAAATTGTTACCTACTTTTTTTTACCAACAATCTTGCACTTGCTATTGTTGCCCAGAGTCACACTCCCATCTTTATAATTTTTTAGGCTAAGGAACAATTTCTTGTCTCCTGCCATATGTCTAGAGCAACCTGAATCCAACTTCCATTTATGTCACTCCTCAGCCCGCCAACATACCAATACAAGAAGGGAAGAGGATGACCCAGAGATGCTCTTAGGTCCAAGCATATCAGTGATTGAAGCACTATGAGTATAAGAACCTTTTGGAACCCAGATTTGTTTTATCTTTTTATTTATGTTCTAATAGTGATGGTAATTGTGAGCCAAGTGCTTAGGAATCCAATTTTGACTGAATTTTCTAGTTTTATTCCTGTACTTACAAGTTTCCGAACTATACCCAATTACCCTACATTTCACACACTTATGAAAGATTCTTCTACCTTTTGAATTATCTTTCACATCGTTATGTATCTTACTAAAACCTAGTCCCTTTCTATTGTTAAATACAATTGATTTCCTAATAACATTTTAAAAGATGTTTGACCAATTGAAACTTATTCAAGGTAATCTCAAGATCTTGGACTTTGGGTCTTAGTGTTGCGTTTTCAGTCAAGAGTGAGGTGCATATATTTATGAAAATTTCCCTTTTAATGTCATCATTATTTTTCGAAGACAATGTTTCTTTCTCAACCTTTTCAATGTTGAACTTGAATGTTGACAATTCTAGATTTAGACAGTTACATTTTTCATAATCTAGATTTTGAAAATTTGAAACTTTTTCAAGTTCAGCTTCTAATCTATTGTTATTGTGAACAAGTTTCAGACTTTTTTGCTTTTAATTTTTCCACTTCTCGTTTAATGTATGAATAATTTCAGAAAGATTTTGACACATCAAAAATAAGTATTTGTTACTATTTACCTCACTATGTTCGTCTTGGCTATCTTCTGAATCTGATCGTGCCATAAAGCATAGATTAGCTTCTTCCTCGCTGCTATCAGATTCTTTGTCTCCTTCCTCATCATCCCATGTTGTTGCAAAAGCCTTCTTCTTCTTTTTGTTTTTAAGCATTGGAAATTTTTGTCTCATATGCTCGGGCTTCTTGCACTTGAAGCAGATTAGCTCTTCGTCTGAATTATCAAAGTTCCTTAGTTTGTTGATTTTGGGCTTGTTCCTCGTGGTTTGAATTTGTTAAATTTCGTGAGATGTCCCATAGCCATAGCAATCTGTTCTACAGGATCTACTGTATCGTCATTGTTGTCAACAGTATTAGACAAGGCTATTTGCTTCTTCTTGGAATCTGAGTTATTGCACTCTTTTCTTGCCTTCAACTTCATTTCATCTGTAATCAAATTTCCAATCAGCTCTTCCATTCTCAGTTTGCTTAGATCATTTGATTCTTGAATAGTTGTGACTTTATCGTCGAAGTTCATTGGTAGAACTCGCAAGACTTTTCTTACTAGTTCCACTTCAGTGTAAGCTTTCCCAAGCGCCTTAGCATTGTAGACCATCGTAGAAATTCTATTGTACAAGTCCTTAATACTCTCGTCCTTTGGCATTGTAAAGTTTTCATATTCGTTGCATAATAGAGCAAGTCGAAACTCCTTGACTTGAGATGGTCCTTCATGAGTGACTTCCAAAGTACGCCAGATTTCCTCTACAGTATCACATTGAGTAATTATGTTAAATTCAGTTTTTTCAAGAGCACAGATAATAACATTCATAACTTTAGCATTTAAGGAAAATAATTTTTTATGAGTGTCATCCCATTTATCTCTGGGTTTGGGAAATTCAACATCATTAATTGTCATAGTGAGCTCCTTATAACCTAATTCAATAATACTCCATACATCACAATCAACGGACAAAAAACCTTCATTTTAGCTCTCCAATACGCATAGTCAGTTCCATTAAACATAGGTGGCCTAACAGTTGACTGGCCCTCAAAGAAAACATAATTAGATGTATTTATGACTCTAGGGTTAATTAAACACCCGCTCTAATACCACTTGTTGGATCTAGATTAACCCTAAAGGGGTGGTGAATATTGTTTATTGAATATTTAAGCAATCAAAGAATAATAAAAAAATGCAGAAAGGAAAATCACACACAGAAATTACCCAGCTTTGGCAAACCCTGCCTACTACTGCATTCCTAAGATATTTACTGGGTATTGAAACAGATCCTGCTTACAAACCCTTGTAAACTTGCAATCCCTGCTCTTATTCCAATTCTACGCTCAAAATCCTAGACTGATCTTTATACCCAAGATCAAATTTTCCCATATCAAAAAGTAGTAACCTGTATACCCTAGTTTAGAAGTAAACTAGTGAACTTATAGAATGTTTACAGAATTATAACAACAATATACAAAAGAACAACAAAGTGATAAAACCCAGATACATATAAGCCTTGAAATGAAAAGCAAGGTTATCCCCGTAAAAAAACACTTGTTTTCTTCCATTTCATTTCTTCCCAAAAGAAATGTCGGCTAGGGTTTTAAGTTCTTCCAAATCGTTGAAACTGAGATGAATCGGCTTCAGACAATTCTCGATCTTGAGTGCAGATGGTTTTTTTAATCTTTGAATCTCAATCTCTCGGTCGAATAGAAAGTAAGCTTCTCTGATAAATTTTCTTTCTTGAATACTTTTACTTGATTTTTTTTTCGATTTGGATGAAATTGACAGTGAGGAATTAGGTCGTTTATTGGGTCTTGGAAGCCTTAACTCTCTGATTTCACATAAAGACTTGCCTGGGTTGGTTGTGAGAATTTTTGAAAAAAAAATGATTTGATTTTCTGGACCACGTAGAAGATTTGAACATTTCTTGAAATATTTTAATCAAGAATTTATATGTTTCTAGAAATCATTTTCTTCGAAAATATTGGGGGGAAAAATGGACGTTTTATGTTATGAACCCGATCATGTTTTTGGCCTTTAATGAATCAACGGTTTTGATTGTTTTCCCAAACAATATTTGTGCTTCAATTTTTCGATGCAATATTTCCTGAATTTTGGCTGATTATCTGTCCTCTGAGAATTATGAGATTATAATTCCAATTTTGGCTACTGCCAGCAATGCAAACAATAATTCTATTTTGATCGAAATGGAAAGTCCTTGTCATACAGTATTTACATGAAAATTTTGTTTGCATATATGACAAGTTTTTATCTAGAGTAATCATCATATACACACAAAAAATTGTGTATATTCATACCAGAGTTTTGTAGCCTTGTTTCCAACAAAAACTTTGTACCATTTTTAATTTCAGCTTTGCAAAGATCTGGGTTCACATATCATTTACTTGCATGTACATGTGCTTTGTGATTTTTCCTAAAAACATTTGCATTTTCATGCTCCTCCTGTTCCATGATTTGTGACACAGGTGGCCAACCAAACCTCTTTTGGCCTTGTTGTCTTCAACCATGAAAATTTGAGTTGATTTGAGATGCTTGCATTATTTTGGTATTTGTATTGGGGTTGCAGTTCATGCTGTGTGCACAATGTACATGCCATGCAACAAAGTTGTTCTTTCTTAGTTTAACCTGCATATTTTTTGCCTGTTGTTCATCATGTTTATTGCATTTCTGGCTGTAACACCTTGTGTGAATCTGAGTTGTTCAAATGAGTTATGGTCTGGCCTTAGCTTTTGTACTGTAACCTGTTATGTGAATCTTGGCAGTCTTGACTTTCTTATGCGGTTTTGTCTTGAACCATGTTTGTTTGGCACTTCTTGGACATATGAAACCGTGTGTATCATTGTTTTGTTGCTAAGATTTCAAGTCAACCTGTTCCAATCATGTGCACCATCTTGTTTTGACCAGTGTACATATGTGCTCTGTCTTGTTTGTGGTTGTACCTCTGTGTACACTGTCTTGAGTTTGCATGACTTGTAATTTTACTTGTCCATCCTGGTTTGACTACTTACTACTGTAAGCTTGTGCCATCTAAAAAATCATGTTGAACTACTATTCCTACTGTGTATACACATGCGCGCGCGCGCACACACACACGTATATATATATATATATATATATATATATATATATATATATGTGTGTGTGTGTGTGTGTGTGTGTGTGTGTGTGTTTTGTTTGCATATGTACTTGATTTCTTGTTTCATGCCTGTTTACTGAATTGACCATGTTGCCCCTGCATGCTTGAAAAAATGTGTATATACATACATGTATGTGTATACATGTTTTGTGTACAAGAAGAATATAGATATGTGTGTGTATGTTTGTGTGTGTGAGTGAGAGAGAGAGCACTACAGACGATGTCTACCATGTGGTATTTATAGTGTATCACTGTGAATATCACAAGCTGTCTAGACACAGATGGATGTCCATAAATATAAATTAGGCAAGTCAGAAATATGATGAGAAACATACCAGAAAATCTAAGGAAAATAAATTTTTTTAATTAAATTTATATTTGCTACTTGTATTTGTTTAGTTCCACTCTACTTGTGTGTTTATTTCTGTGACAGGTTTCCAAATGATGGGACAAGATCAAATTGAGGATGAAGATACAGTAAGAGAGAACAGATAAAAGAAACTGAGTGAGAGAGAAATTGTAGTGAGAGACATATGTAAAAACCGAATGCAATGTTTGAGTGTATATATGAGAGTTCTGAAAAGATTGTGCTGTTATGTATGTGAAATAAAAATTATTTTTGAATAATAAATACTTGTGTGAATATGTTAATTCTGTGTAGAAGTATTATCCATCAAAAATAATTTTTATTTTTGTATGATGTGAAAAGATAGAGAACAATACAATTTAAAACACATTTGTAAAATAAAATATGTTTGTTATCATCAATAAAAAAATCACATATTCAACAGAGAAAACAATAATTCTGGGAATTGGAATTCTCGTTGAATTCTAAGCTACCCTTAGAGAGAAAGGACCCTCGCCCTAGCAATCACCCGGATTGTGGGAATCAGAAATAGTCTTCACTGATTGCATGTGTTTCCACGTCTTACTTGCGTAGACGGGGAGCTATTGAAATCGAAGGTAACTGGCATCGGCACTTGAAACAACGTCTAAAGAGAGTCGTTTGAATGGAATCTAACCCACAACTTACAAGCATACACCTTACAGACGCCCCATGGGTTCCGCCGTCCCAGGCCAACCTCGCGCCTTGGACGATAGATGACATCCCAGGAAACCCAATGGTGCGTCTTCACATTGTTATTTCTCACTCAGAAATAGAAGCTACTAAAGTCCGATAGGAATGGAAGAAAGAAGACGTAGGCGTCTTGGTTGAAAAAATATGAGATCCAAGAGAATTTAGGACCAACTTGATGAGAATAAGTCTTCCAGTCTAAGAGACGATAGCTGAGTTCCAACGGAAAATCTTCCCTTTAGCTTTGTCTATTAGGGGATCGAAAATCGCATTGAGTTTTCACCTTTATAAAGGACGATGTCAAGGTAATTCAAAGGGAGGGAGGAAACCCGAAACCCAAAAAAGGACTCTAACCAACAAATGCTTCCAGGGTTCGTAGAATTAGTGAGAACGAAACATCTCTTCAAAGTATTGATTAGTTTCCCCGAGCACTGTTCGTAAAGATGGAGAAAATCTAGGAGCTGACATATGGAACATCGATTCCCATTAGAGAATAAAATGATATCATCAGAAAAGACAAAGAAGAAATCATAGGACAACCACTAAGAGTACCAAAACGATGAATTTGCCTAGCCATCGTGAGAGAATGGACCCTTCAGATGAGAACCTCTATGGCTATGACGAGGATCGCCTAGACGAAATCCCCTTCTTGACAGGAAATAACCATTGGCTGCTCCATTGATAATAATAAAGAACCAACAATTTGAAATGAGCCTTTAAATAAAATTTGTTAGCAGTTCAGAAAACCCAAAAGCTCGAAGGACCCCGATAATGAAAAACCAAGACATGCGATTGTAAGCCTTCGCCATATCAAGATATATTACCATATTCGAACCCCGAACCTTCCGACCGATCTGGGAGATAAGTTCTTGGGGAAGAAGGAAATTGTCAGTGATCAGATGACCTTTGACAAAACCTGTTTGAGGCAACGAGATAATACTATCAAGAATAGGCACGAGTTTAGAAAACAAAATCTTGGAGACGACCTTGTTCGAAAAGTTACACAGGCTTATTGGTATGTAATCAACACAAGTTATGGGGATCTCACGTTTAGGGATGAGAACCAGATTGGTAGAAGTCTACCCCTTCGGGAGCACACCACCAGAGATGAAAGATTGCATCGCGTTGGACAAGTCTAATTGAATGATCGGCGAGGAACTCCGATAAAAAAAACCTCTTTGTAGCCGTCAGGGCCACTCGCACTATCCTTACTATAGGAAAAAACACAAAAATAGATCTCCTCCAAAGAGGAGGACGACTGAGAGAAAGAGCCTCCTCTGAGAAAACCAAGAGAGGAATAAAATACAAAAGAACCGGGTCTGGTTGGTCGATAGATGAATATTGAAGAAATGATTGGAAATGGGAAATGATCGTCTCTTCGACCTCTGCGGGAGATGAGGCCAAAGAAAGGTTAGAGCGAAGAATTTAACAAATAGAAAGGGTATTATTCTTTTTTCTAATAATAGAATGAAATAATTTCGAGTTGGAGTCGACATCCACAATCCACTTGATTCTCGCCTTATAATGAAGAGAATCATTTTTGATGCACAACTTAGAAAAAATGGCTAGTTGAGCCTGAACCTAGTCCTCCTTGTTAATAGCTAAAGGATCTTCGGTTGGAGTTTGTTCCCTAGAGGCAATCCATCCATTTGATGTGATTAATAACATCGTTGACGCTATAATTTTATTTCTAATAAAAGATTCTATTATGTTATATTTACTGCATAATATAAATATTAACATAATAGAAGTCCATAGAATTATAATACATAATTATATAGTTTCAGGCAAGTGACTTGAACATGAGATTGTATAATATAATAAGTATTATAATTCTTAAATGTCTTTAGTCAAGTTTTATTGTATATAGGACAACAATAAAACATTGAGACTGGTATGTTGATTGACTGATGATCATATCTCATTGATCATTAATATAAGTGATATTAATGTCAATACATAGATACATATTTGGGAATAGTGTATTGGACTGACCCAATTTGAGAAAGCTTCATGGAGCATAATTAATAGTGTCAAAAGTAATTCTCATAGTGACAGTGATGTAACGGTCCTCGGACCTGAAATCATTATATACTTTATTCGAGGATATTTGTTTTTTGATATCATCAAAAGTTACTTTTAACCGAGTAGATGATAAAGGTGATTATCAGATGCATCTCGAATCGATTAAATAATATGAATGATCTAGATGGGATTTGACCCTACAATATAAGTAGACATATCCATAGGCCTCTTAGTTGAGTATGATTATGAAATGCATGGCCGTGCTCAAATATTGATTAGTTTTATATAATCTTTTCATCAATCAAGATAAAAGGAATAAATTACAAAGAGGGTGATACGTTTTATGCCTTGAGTTTAATCTTGGATATATTGGTTAAAAGGATTAAATTACGTAGAAACACTTGTCATAGAAAAGGTTGTATCGAATCGTTGATTTAATTATAACTTGGGTAACAACGATGTATTATTAGATGTCACTCATTGTTTATAATTTTAAATATGATTTAAAATTATTGCCAACGTTATGATAACCTACAGGGTCAAATAAATAGAATGTTAAAAAGAGGGTAACCATTCTTCTAATTTTAAATGGCCAAACGTTGATATTTAAATTTCATAAGACTTCGTAGGACGATAGTTTTTTGTGGACACGTTATTTTCATTTTTTGTAAAAGAAAGGATTTCTTCCTTTTGTAAAATACAATACAAACGCATGAAGATAAGTTTTTCCAAGATTGAAATAGAATTTCCCATGGCTAGTACCATACAGGTCTCCCCTTTCCTCGAATTTGTGTGATGAGATTGAGGATGCGTTCATGGACTCTAGTAGAGGGTCGTCGTCCAATAGCGCTCACAACCGGTTCGAATTGATCCACATTCTCCAAGGTTTATGATTTTTCAAAGTCTAAATGGTATGACTTTAACTCAATTTACAAATTATTGCTTGGATCCTGATTTGAGTTTAATTAATTTGTGATTGAAATTGTCGAATTGATCTGTAAATTCCTTCGATGGTATCATAGCTTAGGCTTGCAAAATTGTATTTTGAGTCTTGAATCTGGGTTTTGGATGTACAATTTATTGCAAAATTCACAGTGTTATGAACATTGATGCAACTTTCAATTGGGGATGTAATATACATACTCATTTCAGAAAAGAAATTGCTTCTTTGTAAAACAATTTTATATTTGATATAAAATGTTGAAATGAATTGATGATTAATATTTGATATTGACTCTGATTTACATTATCATTGTATGCTCGGTTGAAATCTGGATGTCTGGTTTAATGTTTGCCTCTATATGCTTTATTGAATAAGTTTGGGTCTGATTTGAACTATATCAAACACTGATGCAAACTGATTGATTACTGAAAGTGTACATTGGTGCAGTTTATTGTTTAAAGTTTAATGCATGTTTTGATTTATCTATATTCAGATCAGTATGACCGATTTTATTTAATTTACTTAATCAAAACATACATACACAAAAGTATAGATGATACAAAAAAGATCTTCTTCCCTCCCAGTTATGCATGTTTAGGATATATGTATGGATGCCAGACCTTGTTACTATATTTTTCCTATACTTGATGGGGTTGTGTAGTATGTATATACATGCTTATAAATAAGCTACTAGATTTTATAATGATAAAATCCACTGACTAGTGTAGTTGATTATTTCATCGTCAACGCTTTCTCGTACTATGTATATTAGCAACTATGAACCTTTATTTTCTCTCCCTTGCTCTTGGGGTGTGTGTGTGTGTGTGTGTGTATTAGAGCCTTGACATTGAACTGGCATTTAAACTGATTTATGTTTTAATGCAAATGCGATTTGGACTTTTAGCTCTTTAATGTACATGTTTCTGATATATGATACATGTAGCATCTTAATGCTTGAATTCAGGTCTGTAATAATTTAGATTAAGCTGATTGCATAACCAATAAACCTAATCCAGTCTAAAATTACTACTTTATAATGCCTGATAAGCTATACAATAGTGTATGTGTATGCATTTGTTAATATGCTATAATCTAATTGAATTTTATAATGATAAATGTGTTTTAAGAAACACAGTAAGAGTGACATGGTTTTAGTTTCATGATTATTGTGCATATATGCTTGGACATTAAATATTTTTTTGGAACTGGTTCATGTACAATATATGCCAATGTAAATCATTTGAATTATTCACTAGTGTGCATATTGATGAATGTTATTTGCAAATGTGATTTGCAGTTTTACATCTTTAATTTGTACATGATATTGGTGTATGTATATATAAGATCTACTGTAAATTACAATGACAATTATACATATTTATATCAGTTTACACATTTTATAATATGTGTATGATATGAACATAAATGTATAGATGTATCATTGGTTTATCTCATATATAAATGTTTGAAACACGACCTAGACATTTTTTTTGTGATCATATGTATAGTGCTTGCATATAAAATGATACATATGACTTGGCGTGCATGCATACACATACACACACACACACACACACACACACACACACACACACACACATATATATATATATATATATATATATATATATGAACATATTCCTTGATATAGAGTTTAGTTCATACAATATTATATATATATATATATATATATATTTGATATGTTTTGCTCATTTTGATATACTTCTCATATTTAAGAACATCACTACAAATTTGATTTGTAGTTGGTACTTGTATAGAGTATGTAATGTATCAAGATACATGGATACTGTATTCTACTGTTGGGATGTACCTGCCACAACAAGTATGACTTGCTGAATTTGCATTCTTATTATATATACTCCATACATATAATAATGTCAGTACTATCATTTACACTGTCCATCTTAAGGTAACAATCTAACGAAGTAGTATATATGTTAGCCCACTTTGTGATCGGGCTACACAAAGCTAAGGGAGTTACTCATCGAACAAGTGTGAGCAAAGAGTATGTAGCAGGCAACCGGATCGGTTCGGGTACTCCCCTCACTGGGCTCTTCCCCTTCAAAGTAAGTAGTTCATGAAATGAAGAGCGGAGGACACATCCGGATCAGATCGGCGCTTTCCGATCCGAACCCCCATCGTCACTCTGATCCGAACCATGGCGCTGTATCTGGAAAGCATGACCTCCTCCAAATGCGGAGTGGTTAGGAGCCCATTTTCCCATGATCACCCACGTTCATCATGCGCTATCATCATCATAAGATTTCCTACCCCGGCTTTCAAGGGATGAAAGCCACGTATATCCGAACCGGAGCCATTCCAGAGAGATTTCTTGCCTATAAATACATCACTAAGCATCATTGGAAGGGATCTTTTGGCAAATTTTTGACTCAAACACCTGCTATATCTGAATTTCATCACTTTAATCAGATCACCATCAATCTTTGAAAAATATTTCAGTGAGTGTTGAGCGAAATTATCCATTGTAAAAGTGAGACTGAGCTAAAACAATCATTGTATTTGTATTCCAATCATCAATCAAAGAGATATAAAGTGGACATAGGCTCTTTAACGCCGAACCACTATAAATCGTGTGTTTCTCCTTGTTTTTATTTTCATTTCACTTAGAATTATCAATAGTTTGGGTGTTAGAACCATTTTTGGATCTTACATTTTGGTGCTTTCGCTGAGAACTTTTAGAATTCTCTACACTTTGGGCTACCATTCTACTATTTGGGTTTGTATATCCGAAGAAGATAGTCCATACAGTTAATATTTCTGAAATTCTCTTCAAAAAAGAGGTCTCGACAAGTTGAATACTATGACCAAAGGAAAAGGAAAAGAAGTGCAAAATGCGCGGGAAAGCGGAGTAGGTGAGGATCAACAAGCTATGGTTGTCACAAGATCAAGGGGACAAAGTTTAGGAGCTACCTGATCTGGCAGGGCATCTCCAACCCGATCTGATCCCCAAGCTCCGAATCGATCCGAAGAGGCTACCCCGAACCGGCCCGGTTCCATGAACGCTCCTATTTTCTCTCCTCCGATCCAAACCACAGAGGCAAGGGGAGGCCGATCCAAACTGAATTTGGTTGAAGTTGCTACCTTTACTCGAGATCCTACAAATGCTCTGATACCAGCAGTGGCAACTGATGATCAGCCTACACCTTCTGCACTCGTAACCCATGAGGAATTTTCCTGCTTGCTTGATATGCTTAAGAGCACTAGGGAAGCTTTGGAGGATCACAAATGCGATAGGGTTCTCATGAGGGAAAACATGAAGGTTATGAGCAAAGAAATAAGTGAACTCCGCAGACAAAGAGTATCCTCTCCAATTCATCATCCTACTATGGACCATTCATCATCTTCAGACGAAGAGCGCCCACGTGTAAGGTGGTCGTATGAAAGTCCCGAAAATATGGACCAGTTGACATTCAGATCATTTGGATCTCGTGAGGATGCGGCTCGTAATCTAGGGCCCGACGATCCGAGTTTTGAGGAACTAATGCTGTTACGGATGCAAGGATCACGTGTTCTCCCCAGTGATCCAAATATTACCAATCCCACCCAAGTACAACTCCTTCAGCCTGTTTGTCCTGTGAATGACTGGGACCACAGGAGGCGAGGAGATTCAACTACCAACCGAAACCAAAGGGCGTCACCTGAAGTAGGCGGTAGACGTGTGAGAAGAGATAGAAGCATGGATCCTGAACCGACTCTAACCAACGCAGAAGTAGAAGCGATGGTGCATCAAATCATGGCCGATAGTTGCTGATATACCAATACAGATTGGAGTATTAAAAGCAGTCATACACCATTTACTGATGACATCCTAAATTTCCAATTCCCTCGACGGTTCAATTTGCCATAAATGGATCGACGATCCAAAACAACATCTGATGAGGTATGCGTGGTATATGAACGCTGCAGCCGCACCTGATGCCGTAAAATGCAAAGCCTTCCCGATATATCTAGAAGATGTTGCATTAATGTGGTTTACACGAATTCCCCCACGATCGGTGTCAAGCTTTCAAGAACTCAACGAATGTTTTATGAATCCGTTCCGACTCTATGCCCGGAAAGCTAAAAGTGTTATCGAACTGTCCAGAATCAAACAGGCCCCTGGAGAATCTCTGAAATCGTACTTGGATCGCTTAAACTTAGCAGTTACTGAAATAATCACGAACCAACCATTTTGATGGCCTTAATAGATGGTGTCAATCCAGATACTGAACTCGGAGTTTATTTAGCTGGGAAACCACCATTGACTAGGGAGAATTTCTACAAAAAGGAAAATATTCGTCTACGATGGGAAGAGATGTACACCAATCAAAAGAGAAAGTCTGATGGAGCTTCGAGAGTAGATATCCAAAGTAATGTTGCTGTGAAACAGTCCGGTGACAGTTCAGGGAAAGTTGAGGTTAATGTTGGTAACAAAAACTAAGGAAGTAACAACAGGAATGAAAACGGCAGCAGGAGGAATAGGAACCGAGGAAACAACTCCGGTAAAAGGCCTCGATTCCAAACCTTTGAAAATTACTCACCGCTGAGTGACACGTTGCAAAACATCTACCTGGATACTTACAACGTCTTGCTATATAAAAAGCCTCCGCCCAGAGACTCCACGGAGAAGGAAGTGGCGACCGGAAAATTCTGTCTGTTTCATAGAACCCATGAACACTCTACTAATGAGTGTTGGCATTTGAGAGACATTGTTGAAAAGCTATTACGGGAAGGAAAGTTAGATGAAGATAAGGTTTCCAAGAGAGATAGGGGGCAAGGAGGACAGATCCCGAATCAAAATCAGGCCGCTCCTAAATCCACAGCTCAACAAAAAGGTACGGGAATTGTCATCAACACTATAGTTAAAATACAATGCTATGACGACTCAAATGAGTATAGCAAATGTAAGAAACCCCCTTATGCAACTAATTAAAACCCCAAATGCAAGCAAACTTGATCAAGACTCCTCCTTTATGATGCCAATAGAGAAACAAGACTTTAATGCAAGCTAAAGAGGATCATACAAGCCCAAATACACTTGTATGCATGGAAATCTCTTAGAAAATTGTTTAGGAATTTGATGAAGAGAGTGGAGTCCATGAGAGGATTGATTTTGCCATAGTTTAGTTGTAGGATAGATTAATGATGATTTAGGGTAGGTTAGGGTCTTATTTATAGATTAGGCTAGTGATTTAGACCATAGGGTTAAACCCTAGTTCTCATCTCAACCCTCCAAATCGAATCTGGCCCCCCAAGCTCAACACAAACCCAAAGTGGTGCACCAGGCAGAACTGGGCGTCTGAGCCAAGTCGACAACCAAGTCAACAGGGCTGTCGACCTGGTCAGACCCAGTCGACTCCCAAGTCGACAGGGCTGTCGACTTGGGTTCTGTGGCGGGAATTTTCCCGCCTTGGCCCAACTGGCCCAATTTCCAAGCTTAGATTTGAATTTGAAAATCTGTTTTTATTTAGAAATTTTCTGAAAACTTTGTTGGGCCTTAATCGGGTCATACGGACTCCGATTTTCGAAAACTCGGACTCTATTTCGCGTATTTTTCCGAGACGAACGCAATGGCATAGCCCGTTTCCCTTGATTCAGATTTTATTATTTAATTCTGCCTTGTTTTGTGTTACATCATGTTCTTAAAAATACGGGTTGTTACAATCAACATATAATACTAGGAATGTAATATTACTCTCACTAACTTCCTTATATGTACAAGGTTCAATGGTATTTTGTGGTTCCCGAGATTTTCGAGTTCTACTTTATTCCCATCAGAACTTTTAGAGACTAGTTCTCTTTCAAAATACCAATTTGAGCAATAAACATTTTATTCTTATAAGATTTGCAGAAATAATATCCTTTTTTTCTTTTGGATATACCACAAAATAACACTTATCTGATTTGGGTCCAAGCTTGCCAAAGGCAAGGCGTTTAACAAACGCCTCATTTCCCAAATCTTTATCAAAGACACACTAGGACATTTCCTATTCCATATCTTATATGGCACCTTCAGAATCGTTTTAGTAAGATTACAATTAAAACGAAGGCAATTGTTTCAAGGGCATTACTCCTAAATCTGTTAAAAAATTTGTAAAACTTATCATTGATCGCACCATATCTAATAAAATGTGATTTTTCTTTTCGGAAACACCATTCCATTGTGGTTTTCTAAGTAGAGTGGGTTGTGAGACAATTTTACACTCTATTAGATAGTCATCAAATTATTGGCTTAAATATTCTACTCCTCGATCTATTCGAGGGTACTTATATTCCTTCCAAGTTGGTTTTTGAACTTCATTTTTAAATTCCTTGAACTTTTCAAAGGATTCCGGTTTGTGTCAAATAAGATATACATAACCATATTCACCGAGATCATCAGTAAATGTAATGAAGTAATAAAACCTGCTCCTAACTGATGTACTCATTGGTCTATGTACATCATTATGTATAATGCCCAATACATCATCAGGATACATTCCATCATGTTTGTGGCACTTCCGGAGCCATACATGGGGTCTGAAGTGCTTTCCAGTATTACCTTTTCCCTTAGCTTTGGGGGTGGATTGCTCATTGTTTCCAATAATATTTGAATTCTCTAGGCTAAAGACGTCCCTATGCGCCTTCTTTTCGACTTGGTTCAACTACTATCGATTGAGTATTTGATTTTGTTCTTTCCTTTCCCTTTCATGTTTTCCACAGTCAAAGCAAGGTATGACCGCATCGAGCATATGACCTTGTGGCACGATATCTTGTCCCTTTCTGTGCTAGGTTGGTGCATCTATCATTGGAAGCGATTTCAATGTCGTGTCTTGCCAGGCGAAGTCCTCTATTAAGTTACTAACCATATGACAATGGGGGATTTCAGTTCTTTCATCATCAAATTGGGTTTAACGAAAGTGTCGCTTGTTTACGTAATAATCGATGATTTTTCTAGATTTACTTGGACTTTGTTTCTTAAAAATAAAACTAATTCTTTTGATTAATTTAAAATTTTTTCTAAAGGATTCAAAATTTATTATCACTAAAAATCAAAACAAAATGTAGTCACCATGGCGGAGAATTCAAAAACGAAAATTTTGAAAAATATTGTAATAAAAAGGGAATAACCCATAGTTTTTCTATTCCTAGAACCCCTCAACAAAATTGAGTAGTTGAACGTAAAAATAGGACGATACAAGAGTATGCTAGAACTACGTTATCTGATAGTAATTTACCAAGAAATTTTTGGGCTGAGGCAGTTGCAACAGCTTGTTATATTTTAAATAGAATTTTAGTTAGACCCTTAACTCATAAAACTCCTTATGAACTTTTGTATAATAAGAAACCAAAATTGTCATATTTTAAAATATTTGGAAGTAAATTTTTTATACTTAATACTAAAGAAAATTTAGACAAATTTGACTCGAAATCCGTAAAGGAATAATTATTGGATATTCAGAAAGAAGAAAAGCATATAGAGTTTTCAATACTCAAAGCAATACTATAGAAGAAAGCTTATTGTTTGACCAAAATTATAAAAGTATAACACAAAACAATGAAGTTGAATGTGAAAATGAAATTAATGAAACAAATTATGAAGATAGTCAACCAAATAAACAAATTAGATTACTTAGAGACCATCATGTAGAAAATATCTTAGGAGCAATTGACTCTGTTGTTAGAACCCATAATCAATTAAATAATATGAGTAATACTGCATTTATTTCAATTATTGAATCTAAGAATCTAAAGGAAGCATCTTTTGATGATTCATGGATACTTGCTATACAAGAAGAACTGAATCGGTTTACTAGGAATGATGTATGGGAACTTGTTCCTAGACCAGAGGATAAGACTATAATAGGAACCAAATGGGTTTATAAAAATAAAATGAATGAACATGTGAGGTCGTAAGAAATAAGGCACAACTAGTATCACAAGTTTATACTCAAGAAGAAGGAATAGATTACGATGAAACTTTTTCCCCCGTAGCAAGAATAGAAGCCATTAGGATTTTACTAGCCTTTGCAAACCATAATAATTTCAAATTATATCAAATGGATGTAAAAAGTGCTTTTCTAAATGGATTTGTTAAAGAAGACATATATGTAGAGCAACCACCTCTATTTAAAGATGAAAAATTACCAAATCACGTATATAAGTTAAAGAAAGCATTATACGGATTAAAACAGGCTTCTAGGGCTTGGTATGGTAGATTAGGAAATTATTTGTTACAATCCAACTTAGAAATAGGAAAATTAGATAATACTTTGTTTATTAAGAAGAATAATAATGATATACAATTAGTACAAATATATGTTGAATATAAATTTTCGGATCAACAAACGATAAGATGAACAAAGAATTTTCAGATATTATGACCCAAGAATTTGAGATGAGTCATACGGGAGAACTAACATTCTTTTTAGGCTTACAAATTTGTCAATTAAAGAATGAAATGTTTATTAATCAAGAAAAATACGCAAGATATCTAATTAATAAATATAATTTAACAACAACTAATGGGAGACCAACATCGATGGTGACTAATATAGCATTAAGTAAAGATGACACATCAAAAGACGTTAATAAAAAACTATATAGAGGAATGATAGGATCGCTATTATATATAACCGCCAGTAGACCATATATAATGCATAGTGTATGTCTCTATGCAAGATATCAATCGCAACCTAAGGAAACACATTTAAAAGCCGTAAAACGTATTCTAAGGTATGTAAAGCATACATCAGACTTTTGATTATTTTATCCTAAGGATGATTCATTTGACTTAGTTTCTTATTGTGACATTGACTATGTGGGATGTGAATCCGATCGTAAAAGTACTAGTGGAAAATGTCACTTCTTAGGACATTCACTAGTCTCGTGGTTTGGTAAAAACCAAAATATGGTATCTTTGTAAACAACTGAAGCAGAATATATCTCTGCTGCTTTGGCTTGTTCACAAGTAATATATATGCAACAAACTCTAAATGATTTTGGATTAAATATAAACAAATCACCAATATACTATGATAATATGAGTTCTATAGATATTTCTCAAAATCAGACTCATCATTCAAGAACTAAACATATCAATATACGACATCATTTTCTTATAAATAACGTAAGTAAAGAGAAAATTTCACTTGAATTTATAGAAACAAATAAACAAATAGCAGATATATTAACAAAACTATTAAATGAAGCAACATTTACTAAATTTAGAAGAGAATTAGGAATTTGTTCACTAAGTGAGTTAAAATAATTAAATATATTAATATATAAGAATAACATCAAAAATTAGAAAAATAAAATAAAAAATACAAGTATGCTGACATACATATGTCACTATGTCGACATATAACTGCCAGATTTTTAAGACTAATTCCCTCCAAAAGTTAGTTACAATAATCATTTAAACTCTCCACTTCGAATTTTCTTCTTCATTCTTATTTCTCACTTCTGTAAAAACTCTAAATTAAAATAAACAATGGCCTCCACCACTTTAAACACTCAAATCAATCCTGAATCATCCCTTGGACCATCCGAAGGTCCTTTTCAACGTTCTACCCTATCACGTGTCATCAAACTTGAAGAGAAGATGGAATATACTCTTCAAATGCTTGCTGAAATACAAATGCTTCCAATTCGAATGAGTCAAGAGCAAAATCGACAAGAAAAGATGTTAAGGAGTCTTAATAAGTTCATAATGGATAACCAAGCAACCCAATCATCATCAAAGATAATAATGAACCTATGGAAGAAGAGGAAGAACCAGAAGAAGAGGAAGAAGAGACAATGGAGGACAAGGAACCCAAAGAGGTACAACAAGAAGTCTCAAATGAGGAAGATCAATTCGTTTGCGTGGGTGAAGTCCTGTACGATCATAATGGAAATGTGATTGAACGAAATGGAGATTTTTGCCTCCATTACCCAAACTGTCCTACCCATAAGTCTCTTATAGTTAAGGACAAATAGAATTTAGGTTTTTTGTGACAACAAGGAATTTCGCTCGATCTGAATCGATCGCTAAACCGACCAAGACCGTTCGAAACCCGTGATTGTTTTGAGAATAAGACTCATCGGAACACAAACAGAAGAACATTTCATTGTTAATTACAACAATTCCATCAGAATACAAGAATATATAGAGTAAGAATAAATATTATACATCAGAGAAATATCAGAGATTTAAATTACATTACTGCAGCGGAAAAATAATACAATACACAACTGAAGGAGATATACGGATATAGAGCTTTTCAGATATCGTTCCAGCTGTAAATCAGGATCCTGTGAATATAAATCTGCAAAACCAAAACTACTAGCTGCCCGTGTCAAAATAAGGGCACCCAGAGTTTAGGTTAAAACAATAAACTCATGGTCAGTCATGTGACTGGTGTGAGAACTAAAACAGTTATTAATCTTTATTTTAAAGTTAGGTAAATCAAGGGACCACGCCTATAACACGGAAAGGGTTTCCTCCCAAGAACACCAGTGCATAAAATAACAGCGCAATGCTAAATAAAGAACAATGAAGCGATTATAAGACCCAGGTCCCATCACACAATGCAACACAAGCCGGAGGATAGGGTTTTTACCTTATAATAGCCAAGAATGCTTGATACGCTAAATTTCATCTTTTATTATTACTATAAGTGTATAGTGTCAAAACAATTTCAATCATAAGTATCAATCATAGACGGCATAAGTGCCCCCATACCACTATGTCGCCATATATAGGTTCGACAATCAAAACCGCAAAGTCACGTATTGGAAATTGGATTTCCATCTGTGAACCGAGGCAAAGGATAGTCCTCTACCGATTCGAGACTCTCTAGCCCGAGCCTCAGGATTAGAGCTCGAGTGACCCTTCGATCTTCAGGGCCGGTCCACAGAAGTGGATTAAACTTAAACCCTGGGCACTGTGTTTCCCCGCCCTTTGGGGCGTAAATGAGCCAAATGACTCTGTCGGCTCCACATAGTCACCGATATATCCGAGGCGCCTCGCTATCCAACAACCACACAGGTGAAAATAATATAAATGTCAGGGCTGGTAGGTCACTGACACCACCCTAGTTAGAAGGAAACACATGCCCTCCCTGCAGTCGTCTCCCGTTTCTGGTTCACAACCGGGGTGTGAGGCTCGCAAATCAACGTTACACAAAGCTATGCCACACAGGCGGTGCTTTGATCATCAACCACAAGACTTTACTTTTCAACAGAAGCCTTGATCAATTGCCACTTAGGCATGCCACATAGGCATTTCACTCCATGCGATTGATATCCATCAATATATAACCCCCGAGCTCGTACGTCTCAGAGAAGTGCGTTAAGCAAGAGAATAAATTCTTTGCTGCCAAACAGATATATATTTAATAGAAATCAATCACACAGAATAAACTCCAATGTCAGACACACAGTCCATTTACAAGTTCGTTCTGGGTCTGAACGAAACCGGAGGCACCTTGTACCTCGCATATCCATCGATCTCCCAAGTACGTCTGGACGATCACCAACTGATTCCCTCCTCTTGGGTGTACAGCCCAATCAAGATCATCAATAATCACCCAAACGATGTGAAGACCTCCGGTCTTCGACCACCGTCTTCATCCTCGACACATTGTCGAATCAGTTATTCAGAATGTGATAAACCCGGTCTTTCTGAATAGCTCGCATATATAATAAACAAGTGTTACACAAATACAACATACGCCTCATTCCAATTTAGAATATTCTTTTATTCAAATATTCTTATACTTTGGGAAAGGTTCCCATTAATTTTATCAAAGATAAATTCTTTAAATTTATTCTTTAATCTTCTTTTGAATATCAATTCAAACCAAATTATGGTTTATCCAAACTAGTCGGGATTAGCAAACCTTACCGAAGTAATCACTTGTTAAATTTCCCAACCCCAACCTATTCATCCCATGAAGTAAAACTGGTAATACTTCATATCTAACACCACAATGTTATCGGTAAATTCAATTACCATTTCACGTTCAAATCTAATTAAAGATTTAACTATCGCCTGGAGCAAAACTGGTGGTACTCCATTCTCGATCATCTCAACCTAATTAAAGATTCATTAAAACTCCACTTGGTTTTAATCTTCCCAAAAATCACTATCAATGATTATTTAACTTGGGAAATCATATCCTATCTTTAACTGGGTTAAAGAACCAATCTCATTTAAAACAAGATTCACAATAAACCCAAAATCACATTCCATTTAAAATGGAATCTTCATGGAAAACAAATCGATATATATAATCGATAAAAACTTCCATATCCGACTAATAATATAAATGGAATAACGGCAAGGCCTTCTAAATTCCAGATATATTAGTTGTCTTCCTCCACAGAAATTCACTTCGATTATTACCAAATCGAATTCCATTCCATTCCATTAAATTGGAAAACTTTACTTTGGAAAATTTCCTTTAAATCTTAACAAAAGATTTATAAATTCCAAATCACATTTCACTGTAAATCGGGTTAAAGAACGAACGTCGTTAAAACGCAGTTCACGATAAACCCAAAAATCAATTCAAATTCAATTCCAATTAAATATCATTTAATTGGTATACTTCATTAAATCTAAATAAAAGATTTAATCTTTTTCTCAACTGGGTTTAAGAACAGTGTTAATGAAGATAACATTCACGACAAACCCAAATCCCATTTGATATTAAATATAAGGCTCTGAATAGAAAATATATCGACTTATATTCAATATCAAATTCTACGACCAACAAATATCGTATTGGAAATAATGATATAAATATATCTTTCAAATTTCCATAACACTATCTGTATAATCACGAAATCCAACATCGAAATATTCCAAAGACAATTTCGATTCAAATCCATTTCCACTTTATATATTGGAAATTCTGGTTATTTTCAAAACCATTTGAAATCACTTTATTTATTTTAAAAATAAATGGGATTATAATTCTAGTTCAAAACTAGTTCATTTCGATAAAAATCTATTTTTATCTTTTCAAATATGGATTTTTTCATCCCAATTCTTTCCAAATCATTTCTTATGATTTTACAAAAATTATTACTATTTTTAATAATTTTATCAAGGCCCGTACAGACGATTTCCATCAACGGCCATCGAACTGCACTTACAGCGACCTTTTACAAATTTGATTTGGACATAATTCCAAATCCAACCGTTAGATTTAAAATCTCTAATATTCGTTAGAAAGCTCTTTTCGATACGAACCCAACGGTTCCAATTTTAGGAGAATCCGACGGTCGGATCTCCCGTAACATCCATTCGAGGTCAATGGTCGAAATTCGCGAACTACCGCAGCGCGGTGCATACTATTCAGTCCATTATATATATATATATATGTATATTATATTTCATCGATTTCCTTTTAAAACGTATTTTATAAATCATTTTAAATTCGTTTTCAAAACGATTTCAACTTCATATTCAATTTCGAATCAAAATTGAATATTCCACATCATCGATATACAGACGATAATATTTTCAAAATATTATATTTTGAAATCACTTCTTTTCCCATAATCATTATAAAAACGAATATAATCGATATAAATATCGTTTGCGTCAATATGGCGCATATCTAACCAACACGGCTTTATATATTTCAATAACTTCGTTATTTTATTCAACAAATGAATATTTTCTTCAACACATGAATATATATATTTTTATTCAACACATGAATATATATTTTATTCAACACATGAATTTATATTTTTATTCAACACATGATATTTATTCTATTCAACACATGAGTTTATATTATTATTCAACACATGAATATTTGTTCTATTCAACTCATGAAATTTTATTTTATTCAACACATGAATTTTCTTTCTATTCAACACATGAATTTTCTTTTATAATATTCCTTATTTTCCAAATTGGAATGAGGCCCAATCAATTACCATATAACGTTAATTATATGGATTCCCTACAACACATGTATATAATAGCAACGATAAATCATCAACCATCATCCAGAGTGCACCACACAACTGCATAAGCATTAAATACAAATAATTAACGCTTGCACAGTCTGTCAACCCATCGATTGACATACAACTAAACAATCGGGATTAGTGTACGTCAAATATCATCCCAATACCCATGTGGGGTTTCAAATCAACAAACACAGATTTTTATTTGTGCAGTTGGGAGATGTGTAAAATTTATCGTTCCAATCAATATCAGTCAAATGGGTGTACATAAACAAATCATCCGATTTTTTTATGAATATTTATTTTGTATACACGTTAAAAATTATATTTTTAACTATAAAATATTTATAACGATAAAATATTTTATTTCACTCCACATCACACAATAAAATTTTCACAACACAACAAAATCAAATAAGTCGTCCATGGTCTGTGGATGACGGGCGTCGGGTGCTGCTAAGCACCGTCTGCATCCTAGTATATATTTCAAACTAGAAATTAAAATAAAAGTGAGGAGTTCTCACCTTTGGGTTCCACTCCGCCATTCTATTCTGAACTTCTGAACCATTTGGTTTCGTTCGAAATTCCAGTGCATCCTCTTCACGCTGTTCATATATAAATAAAAGTCACATTTTTAAATTCACTATTATATATATAGAAATCAAATTTTTATTTCAAATCTATACATGTAAAAATCGAATTTTTATTTCACTACTATGTAGGTAAAAATCGAATTTTTATTCTGCTACTTCATATATATAAAAAAATCGAATTTTCATTCTATGTTTTCATATATAAAAATTATATTTTTATTTATAAACAAATATCACATTTTTATTTTGTTAATTTAAAAACAAAGGTCACATTTTTATGCTAACCCCATTCACATAAAAATCATATTTTTATAGCGATATTCGCATTATAAAGATGACAAATTTTGGCATCGCTACATGTATAAAGATCTCACCTTTATATTCATAAAAATCTCGCCTTTCTATTTTTAAAAATCTCGCCTTTCTACTTTTAAAAATCTTGCCTTTTCGCTTTTAAAAATCTCGTCTTTTCATTTTTAAAAATCTCGTCTTTTAACTTTTAAAAATCTCATCTTTTCACTTTTAAAAATCTATTCTTTATATTTTTAAAAATCTAATCTTTAATTTTCTACTTCATATATAAATATCGCCTCTTTAATCTAAAACCATATATATAAATCTTGTCTTTATACTATGTCATATATAATAAAAATCGGATTTTTCTATACTAATCATATTAAGAAAAACTAAATTAACTAAAAAAACCTTACCTTTGTCAAATGAAGAGGGAGAAGGAGGTCGGGGGAATGGCGTCGGGCTGTAGGTGGGTGGCGCAAGCGAGGTGGAGGCCGCAGGTGGCCGGCGCGGTATAGGAGGTGGCTGGCCGTCATTTCTGCGCTGGAGGAATGGGGTGGGGCCACGTCGGTCGATTGTAGAAGAGGGGGAGAGGAGAACGGGGAGTCGAGGGTGGAGGCCAGAGCTGAGCGGCGGTGGGGCGTGGGCGCGCGCGACGGTGGCTGGAGGAAATCGCGATTTAGGTTTTTTTTTTTTGAAATCGATTTCTGATGTGGGCTGTGAGAGAGAAAAGGAAAGAGGTGGGGGGTTTAAATATAAAAATATATATTTATTTAATTTATTTTCTTCTAAAAGGTTGACTTTTCAAACGAGCTCTGCATCGAGTCTAACGATTGTCATCCCTAACGTAATACCCTCATTTCGAACACAATGGGATATGTTTCATAAGCCAGTTCGATCGTTTCAGTCAGTTTCCGTTCAAATCAAAATATAAATCAATATATGTTGAATTTGAACGCATATTTCAATTTACCAGGGCCACATACAGACCCTAAAAATTCCCGAAAAATTATTTCTATTTTCGTATTGACGATTCGGTCCTAAAAAAACTAATTTCATCGAATTCTGAGACCGTTTGAAAAATGGCCATTTTCTGGTCGATCGAAATTGACTAAAACTATTAAAACACGTTTAACTTCGCCACGCTCACATATTGGTTCAGAAAATTATGCAAATTGGAATCTAGTAATAATTCGACATCCCGGATCCAACAAAAGTGGTTTCATCGAAAACACAGGTCGTTTGCAAAATTTCCATGTTTAAGGGCCTAAAATTCTATAGCGACTATTCTGAAATTTCAATTGGGCATAACTTTTTATCCCCGCTATAAAATTTCAATTTTTTTGGATTCGTTGGAAAGATATTTTCAAATAGATTCTAATATTTTTGGTTTCGCTAAAATCCGGTTTATTTTGAATCATGTACATTCAGTTGAAATTTGAAATCGAATTTTCAAACTACCGCACCATTTTCAATTCCTTTTATAATTTAAAATAAATAAATATATATATATATTCAAACGACAATCTATATAAATATATACGTTCTAATTCTATTCAAAATAAATTTCTCATCGTTATTATTTAAAATAATTCATTTTAAATATTCAAAATTTACTAAAATTGCCAAAATAAAAATTTTAAATTGGCTTGGATTTTCCGGGTTAGTACATTTTTGATTCGTTTTTTGTCATATATTTTCGTTTCTTTTCATCAAATTCGATGTATAACATGTTCATGTAATATCGTTTGTAAAAACAATGGTTAAATATATTGCTTGCTTTGTCTAACATAAGTGTTCTATTACTTTGTTATATAGGCAATAATTTAGGGGGTGTCATATATGTCAAGTATTACAATCAGAAATTATACATATATATAATATAATTTAGATAGTTATTGGATTTAGGGGGAATAGTTTTAGAATTTCTTTTTGATAATGCCAAAGGGGGAGAAATTATAAAATATAGAATTAATTTATAGGAGGGAGTAGTAGAAGAATCATCATTAACAGGTATGTACAGGTATGATATTTTATAAACTAAGGTTTCATCATCAAAAAGGGGGAGATTATTGGAGAATGGAGTTTTGATGACAACAACCTTATTTCAATATTAATTGATTACAAAATATATACTAACACTGTTGTCTAGAATATATATATATATATATATATATATATGCATGATTTATATACAGGAATTAAAACTGAAGACTGTACAGTTAAAGAGCTTCTAAGAGACTCAGGTTTCAGAGATGATTCAAGACTCATGAGTAATCAAGATTTCAAGAGTTCAAGACAAATATAGTAATAGAGTCTAGTTTATGTAAGACTCTGAATAGCACTTCAGGTTCAAATTCAAATTCTGTTTTTCAATTTCTAATTTTCAAATTCAATTTATATTTTCAAATTTTATTTTCAATCTTTATTTTCTTTACTTTACTTTCTCTATTTTACTTTGAATTTAAACTCAAGTTTTATACTTTATAAGTTTATATATTATATACTTTATATTTATATAGTTTTAAACTCTATAATTTTATAAATATGTTCATATATCTTATATTTATGTTTTCATATGATTTTCTACTTTATAATACTTATTTATAACACTATGTTTTAATTCAAGAATTTCCAGAATTATATATATATATATCAAAACATTTGAAAAATGCTCAAAAATCAATTTTGAACTATGATATGTCGACATACAAAGATGGCTATGTCGAGATATAACCGTCATA
The DNA here is from genome assembly GCA_030737875.1 of Allium sativum. NCBI lineage: Eukaryota > Viridiplantae > Streptophyta > Magnoliopsida > Asparagales > Amaryllidaceae > Allium > Allium sativum. The sequence goes on from CM060909.1 coordinate 1,024,407,630, forward strand.
TTTTCAAAATTGAAAGGAAGTGTCTTTTCACCATTTATAATGTTCCAGAAGCGTTGCAACCTTTCAAATCTTATAAATAAGGTTTGATTTCAATTTTTTTATTAATTCTCCATCTCCATCTCTTTCTTTACACCATTATTATTTCTTATTTTTGTGATTTCTAATCTTATACCCTGCCGAATTCAATTCTATTTACAAAAACTTCTCTTCTCACTCTCTACTCATTACTCTCTGAATCGAAGTGTTATTTAAGAGTTATAGGGCTATTGTAATTGTTTGGGAAGTGTCTGGGAAAAAGGTGTTTCCATATAGCCTTGAAATCAAGGAATCGGGGCGGTGTTAACCTTGTAGCCGTGAAATCAAGGGGAATATACTTGATCAAGGGTTTTTGGAATCAGTGTTAACCTTGTACCTATGATATCAAGGGGGTTGTACTCGGATATTAATATAGCAATAAAACTTTGTGCAATCCAGCATTGCGTGGGACTGGACGTAGGAGTAATCCAGATCAGTATAAAATCCGGTGTGTTCTTTCTTTTTCTGCACTTCACTTTTGTTTATCTTTGTGTTTGTTCTTGATTCTGTGTCTGTGATTGTTTCTGTGGTTTGAGATTCATATAGTAGATCATATAAGTATTAGATTTTGTTTAATTTCTCAAAAACACTATTCAACCCCCCTTCTTCTAGTGTTAATTTTGTCTTAACGATCCACTCTGCAATCCCTAACACGATAGTGTAACAAAACGTGGTATCTAACCACAATAGATACAACATTAGTCTAAAATGAAGATACTACATATCAAGGTACATGGATCATAAACATCTGTCTACACAAAATAGCCATTGGATAGCCCAAACTGAAAAGTATCCATGACGGAAGCAAAAGGTATCTATATTAGCTGGCGACCTGCTAATGCTCAGTCTGACCCGAGCATTAACGCACATGGGTCAGTCTAGTCAATAGTATGTAATAACATGTATAAGAATAGATAAACATATAATGTACAACTCTTTTATACAAAGAGTTGGGAATTAGAGAACATAAAGAGGTGACATGATTAAATTCACACACATCCCGTTATAAATGTATGCACTAGTCCCTTGTACTAGCCTCAAGCTAGGCACAACATCATTCTCAAATAACACAGTGGTTACAACAATGAAATCATCATATAATCTCATGAGGGTAAAGCATCAATAAAAATAGTACTTCTCTCCAAAACATCGTAAAGCCCAAAATCAATGAATTAGAATCCCAAATGCACTTCGCAAATGTATGATCACCTCGATCAAGTGAAAAAGCATAAATAAAAGGAGCATTGCACTCCAGAACATAGAAATCACAATATGGATGGATTTAGACATCCAAACGCTCTTCGCAAAATGTATGACCACTTTGATCTAATCAAAATCATCGATTATCAAATCATAATATGAATCCATCATAAAAATACGCATGTATCGACATACAAAAATATAGCCCACTTCAAACTACAATATTCCCCACTTTGGGCTTCAATATGGCCTATTTCGAGCCCAGCCAAGTACTTATATGTATTCCAATTAGGCGCCCGTTACTACGACCACTTCGATTGAGTATATCTTGACCATTTTGGTCAAGTGAATACGTATAGTTAACTCCTCCAATCCCCGGCTTCCCCGAAGAAAGTACTAGCATATCCCCATACAATATGCGTCACTGACCCTCAGTCAGTGACCTAAACATTGGTAACAGTGTGTCCCATACCACACGTTTTCACTATTTAGTTTGCTAGCCGCTTGTCAACTTTGCATTGGAAAACACATAAGTCATCAAATCATAGAAATCACCAAATCAATTGCTTCAATCTGACAAAAATAGAAATTAACCAACTTCGTATACCGCCTTGTCTTATACCATGGGGGTTATAATATCGTTTAATACACGTAATGTCATCTCGAAGGGTGCAGAAAGATGTGGTTTTTATATAGAAAAATACTTGATTTTACGAAAACAAGTTTATTAAAACAATTTTGGAAATCAATTGTTTCCCTTCCTTAAATCCATATATAATACGAAAATAGGTTTTTAACTATTGTTCCGAGGCCATTTATAATTAAAACTAAAGTCAAGGAAATTGTCTAGCCTCAGAACTATACAGATAACACTTACTTGTTTATTTATCGAAAACTAGTTCAAAATCATGCAATGTGTACTCAATATCACCAAAATTCATCATAAAACTCTATAACAATGGAATTGCCAAAATCTCTCAAAATTCAGAATTCGTATTGTGTATTGAATGGCTTGAATAGCCAAGCCCATCAGGTATTAACTGGAAACGATAGGAAAACACTTAGGAAATGAAGCCTCAAACTTCAAGAATCCATACACAAAAGAGCTATGCTCCTACGCAAATTCACTGCCCATGGCTCGACCCCCTTATTAGCGGAATTCGACCGTACGGTCGTTCGACCCATCTAAGTCAGTTCCCGACCTCTTGATCGACCTGTGTAAAAGCATTTTTGCAGGGTGGTTTCTATCTCAGGTTGCTACTTTCAAGTGATTTTCCGATATCCTAATGACGTTGGATTGAGCTGAAAACTGACCTACTTGTTCATGGAACACTCTACTTCAGCAAGCAAAAAGATTTACACCCAAATCATCACGGACTAGAAAGATATGACAACCTAAAGTTGGACTTTGGCTGTGATTTCATCTCAAAAACAAATTGGACATCAAAAAGTTGAAAACTACTTATTTTTACATAGAAAGCTTCAGATGAACACTAATTAACAATTTTATAACTGAAGAGTAGAAGAATGTGTGGCTCACTCATCTTTGAAACAATTTAGAGCAAGATTCACAAAGATTTAGGAGGCTCTAATGTTGAGAGGATTCACTGCTTTTACCTGTAGGACGGTTCATTGAAACATGTAAAAAGATTTCTCACTATAAATCAAAGATTCTTCAACAAACAGTGATAAAACTTGGATTAGATCAGAGTTTTGGATTAATTGCCTGTTGCTACTGGTTTTAAACAACTAAAATATTCAAGTTTGAAGTGGGTTGAAGCTTGATTTAATTTACTGTAAATGGTTTTCTTATGTTTCTTATTTAGAAAAGAAGGAGGCTTCAAAGAAAATGAACGTATTGAAGCTTCCTTCAGATATTTCTTTTGATTGGAAAAAGGTAATTAGGCCCAAATGATAATTTAACAAGCCCAATCACTACACTTAACCTCTAATTAGCTCGTTATGCCATGTTACCAAGTAATTAGCTTATAAAACCATGATTTACAATATAATCTCAAATATCAACCATGGATTTACAACAAACAATGTTAGATGATTTTGTTAACATTATATTTAAAATGTTTTAAAGCTTATTAACTCTAAAACACTCATTTCACAACAAAATCTACAAATTTAATCACTTTTACACAAATATGAACATTTTGTTCACATTAGTGTAACCTTTATACTTTGACTAAATTAAATATTTCATTTGACTTATTTTTGACACAATAAATTATTAAAACTTTATATAGCATACATTTTTACATATTACATGCAAATAAGCATTTCCCTTATATTCGCGTAATATTTACAATTTTTGTTACTCAATTATTTTAATATCTTGGTCTTTAACAAGACAAGTTATTAAAGTATGGAAAACACATATTCTTCATTTATTATTGCTTGCAACAAATTTTACGTGCATATATATATATATATATATACACACACACACACACGCACACGCACACGCACACGCACATATATTACTTCATGTTCCTATTAAGACTTCAATGTTAACCCAAATATTCAATAATTAAGCTTTAATCCCAAAAGCCATTTTGACACAAAATATATTTCCTATGGGTTCATCACTTCTAGTTTTCATAAGAAATATTTTTGCCCCTTTTTCTTCTTTATTGCAACATGTATTAAGATTTGTTAATATTCTTGTTTGCCACATTATCAAATTTCAATCTAAACCCAATATTTAACAACTTATTACTAAATTCATACCTACTTAACCCAAGCCTCAAGTTTAATCACATATGCATGATTAAACTCCATAACCAAACCACAAAGCATCATTTTATTATCAACACGAATAAGTAAATTAAATAATCAATTTAGTGATATGAATTCGACTTAATTATTACCCAATTATTTATACTTTAATGGCGATTTAATATAGCAGGTAATTACCGAAAACCCAGGTTGTTACAGACTCCCCCTTACAAAAATTGTGTCTCCACAATTTCCTTAAGGATAGGTGCGTACAACCAAACTAAACCCAACTTACAAGACATTCACATGCACAAAAGATGTACATGCAGGAGAAAAGATACGCACAAGATAAATAATTTCTCACTTCCAACGAGTGAGAAAAGAAATATGAGATAAAGATGCTCAGTCGGTCCTTTAGTTTCTCATCCATGTATAAGGTGTCCCACCTCTGAACCAAAAGTGTGAATAGGCGATGGATAAGACTGAAGATATGTCAAGTTCAAGTTGTTTACATGGACTAACAAAAAAATTTTGAAGTCCTAGGATACTCTAGGACCTTGTATTTTGGAGCTTCTTATCCTCAAGCTCAAAAGATAGAAAATTGGGGTTTGACACACTTAATAGGCTAGCGAGTAAATAAATAAGCGTAAGCATCAAATAAAGTAAGAGTACCGAAATTTTCTTCGAAGGTGTTCATTCTTCAAAGCAAAACACCTAAGGATACAACAAAAGATTCATCACCTCAAACATATTTTAAGTGCAGCAATAAAGACAACACCGAATAAGAATATCATAAGTCCTTCCTTATAAAAGACGCAATGCATGCTTGTGCACTGCCAGAATTAACCAGGAAAGGTTACACCGAACATCAAGATAAATAAGCTAGGAAATATAAAGTGGCTACAATTATAACGCAAATTCCATTCCTCACACAAACACTTCACTTTACAAAAGAAGATATTGAATTAGGAGAGAACGATTAATAGAACTCAAGATACCCCATCATGGTTCGTGTTGATTTTAAGGCAACTCAACGCCTTTTTTCCTTACACGAGCAAAAGATGCACCAACACAAAAGCTTCCCCAAAGAGAATAGGAGTTTAATACATTTATACTCCCAAACAGAATCAATTCCAACAAAACGGCGATCAACATAAAACATTAGGCATGACCCTATTAAAAGCCATGCCTAAAACACAAAAAAGAATATTCACCCAAGATGTGGTGCATTTCAATTATAAAGCAGATGGTTTTCATGGGAGCCACCCGATCAATAACAATACCATAATTGGGTCAACCATCCTCGAGCCAAGTGCTTACACAAAAGGATAAATTGCAGAAGAAGAACAAAAGAATTTAAACTTCCACACCCAAGCCCCTGGAGGTTTAGACAACCTTTACAACTATCCAACATATCCCCAATACAATCAACACAAGATCGAATCACTCTGAATCTTACGATTATCCAAGCTAGAATGACACAAGAATTAGAGTTAGATTGGGTATGATTAGAAAGGATAATAAAATCCATATATAGCCACTTGATCCTTCCGCGAAGGCAACATAAAGCACTGGTACTAAGATTCCACAACCGAGTGTTATAGCAGCAAACTTACGTAGATGGATACAAATACATGCTCAAGGTATAGTTCTAAGCTACAACACTAAAACAAGTGAACACAAAAGGGTTTTCAGGTATAATTATTATTATCAATTCGGCTTTTGTTCACTACTATGCCTAATTAAATTTCACAATTATCTTATGATTGTCCTCGAATTTCTTCGAACAAAATACACATTTTAGTTTGAAACATCAATTATTAATTATCCCCCCTCGCCATTTATTAGGGATGATAAAAATTATTACTAATATATTCATAAATCCTTCACTTTCTAAGGTAGTTAGGTTTTTCTTTCATTTAATAAGTTGAAAAAAAAATCAAGTGTCCCTAAAATTTATCATTTATAGGTCAACTTCAAAAGTACAATATTCTACTTTATTAAGGTCTTTCTAACCCTTAATATTATAACTCATACAAAAGAAAACAAAATTAAAGAGAGTTTATTTCCCTAATCACATCATCTCTATGCTAAATCACAAATTTATAGTTATATATATAGCTCAAAATTCTTTGATTCAAATCCTTGAAATTCGAGTTTCACAAATTCCTATTTCAAAAATGACACAACTAGACGTAAAAGAGTTTTTTTTACTCATATACTACTTAACTATTTTCATTCTTAAAATAACTTAACTAGAAAAGTTATAAAGGACATTCTTTTAATGTAAATTTTTTTATATTAATTATATTTTTATGTCAACAATGCCATATACGTTGCTATATAACTGTTATTGACCTAAGGCGTACCTTGTCTCGACCAGAGTTCTTAAACGATGCCCAAACACATCGACACAATTAATAACCACTATAAAACACCAATTACTTGTATTTTAAGTCAACTTAATTGACACCTTAACCTCCTTATATCAATAATTAAAGAAGGTTCTTCTCACTAAATCACAAGGTATATTGAGCACTGTGCTCAACTAAAACAACCAACTTGTTTCCACTATGCACTCTGATAAATAAAACCTATCCACTTAGTGGTATTCAACTAAGTTTAAATCATATTTAATCTCCATAGAAAGTAATATAAAAGATACTGACTCGATAACATAATCAAGTACTTGGATTTACATCACAAGCTAACACAAATAGGAAGAGAATATAAATTCTCTAAAGGATTAAGGGTAATGGTGTCATATTGCATCACGAAATTCAACGAGAATATATGGGTGGTCTAAACCCCTACTCAAAGTTTGGAAGTATTAAATACTCTAAATAATCCGAATAAGATATCTAATGAAATCACTGAATTTAACGATATACATCTTGATAAATGATCAAATTACGGAAGGTATACAATCCACAAGATAGGAAATCTACATGGAAAAGTCTCACGCTTACCCATGTCATCAACACATCATGACCACTATTTGGGTGTATGGTCAACCTATCAGTCCCTCGTTCCACATCACAATGACAAGGACAACGACAAGGTAATTCCAAAAGGAATTCCCACTCCGCCATAGCCCAACAATCACAGATACACAGGTTTCAACACAAAGTCCAAAAAGGAATAGAACTAACATGAGGAATAAGAGGGTATCTTTCGCCTTTCCAGCGAAGGAAGAGACTAGGTGGCCCTCTTTCCTACATTGAAAACAGACAATCAATTTGGAGCACCCACGAAGCAGATGTCTAGAAGAATTACAGTTATAACACTGGGGTGGAAACAAACGAGACACACTTGGATCAGAAACAACACGGGTACCATGATTCACCTCCCTAAACCTCTTAAGAGGGATAGACGATGAAGACTCAATAAAAGCTTGTTTTCTCTTGGACTTCTCAACTAAGGATCTTTTTACAGCATTAGGAACAAATCTCAGCAGAAAGTGTTCCTTGAATTGTTCCTAGCACGCAATCTTCTCATATATTCCCCACATTAAGGACTCGAACCAATCAAGAGGTTTGCTGCGTAGCGTACTCGATGCTACTAGGACGCACTGTCGATCGAATAAGTCCAAATCGGAAAATACACATTGGTATGTCTTGAGCCAATTCAAAGTCCGAGGAGCATCCTATGTCCCAAAAAAAGTTGAGCCGCCAAAAGAAAAGAATTCCCTATAGACTTGAATAAATTCGGCTCTGCGGCGGATTAGAGAAAAGACAGCAACAAGAGGATATAATCTAGTGACGATCTCAATAAAATGATCGATCTCAGTAGGACATGGGTTGCCAGCGGGTCCTACGCCGATATTACTACCTTGGATACTGTCAGCCGTAATAAATCTGAAATAAAATGTGAACAGGCATAGACCATAAATTGGGTTAAATACAACCAAAGGGTAAAGGAAAGATAGAATTATGCACAAAACAACGATTTATATAGTTTGGAGCGATACCACGGAATGTTAAACGGCTTTTCCCATTCCTAAACATATCCACCTTCCTATATCTACCCTACAACAAAAGAACTTAAGGCACGACTTTGCACGATTAGACTCAAGGTTAAGAAACAAAGGTTAGATATACCACATATATTGTATCTTAATATACTATATATGCTCGTATTCTGTTCTGTATTAATCGCAATTTGTTTTTAACTCAACTCTAATACCAAGCTATAATGCCTCACCCCGAGACCCATATTACTAAAGAACATACGCTAGTAATGGTGTCTACTAATGCGAAGAATAGAGCAGGTCAAGGGCGACCATCCATAAGTCTTCTATTAAATAAACATTAAGAGCATTCATAAAATGTGTTATCTACTATGTTTTTCATGGCTTAATACTCTTAATTTTTATCCAATACAATATAATGGAAGCTAAATGATAGTTCGGAACAAATACAAATAATAAATATAAAGCACATCACAGAACAGATCACCCAGTATCACATACATATACATTTAATATACAGTGTGTAACAAACCGTGGTATTTAACCACAATAGATACAACACCAGGCCAAAATAAAGAAACTACATATCATAGTACATGGGTCACAAACATCTATCTAAGAAAAAAGCTACTGGATAGCCCAAATTACAAAGGATCCATCACGAAAGCAAAAGGTATCTATATCAGTTGGCGACCTGCAAAAGCTCAATCTGACCTGAGCATTAACAAAAACAGGTCAGTCTAGTCAACAGTAAGTAATAACAGGTATAAGAATAGATAAGCATATGATCTACAACTCTTTATATAAAGAGTTGGGAATAAGACAACATAAAGAGGTGATATGATTTAATTCACACACATCCCGATATAAGGGTATGCACTAGTCCCTTGTGCTAGCCCCGGGCTAGGTACAACATCATCTAAAATAACACGGTGGTCGTGTATAATCTCAAGAGGGTAAAGCATTAACAAAAGGAGTACTTCTATCCAAAACATCGTAAAGCCCAAAATCTATGGATTAGAATCCCAAACGCACTTCGCAAATGTATGATCACCTCGATCAAGTTAAATACTATCAATAAAAGGAGCACCACACTCCAAAACACAGAAATCACAATATGAATGGATTTAGACATCCAAATGCTCTTTACAAATTGTTTAATCACTTCGATTAAGTCAAAATCATCAATCACCAAATACCTATATGAATCCGTAATAAAAATATGCGTATGTCGACGCACTAAAATGTAGCCCACTTCGAGCTACAATATTGTCCATTTCAGACTTTAATATAGCCTGCTTTGAGCCCAACCAAGTACTTATACATATTTAAATTAGGCGCCCATTACTGCGACCACTTTGATCAAGTATATCTTGACCACTTCGGTCAAGTGAATATGTATATGTGACTCCTCCGAGCCCAGCTTCCCCCGAAGCAGGTACTGGCATATCCCCACACAATATGCATCACTGACTCTTAGTTAGTAACACGAAAAGTGGTAACAGTGTGCCTATACCATACGTTCCCATTGTTTAGTTTACTAGCCACTTGTCAACTTCGCATTAGAAAACACATAAATCATCAAATCATTAAAATCACCAAATCAACAAATTATTTGCTTCAATTAGACAAAACTGGATATTAATCAATTTTGTATACCACCCTCTAGAGTAATATAGAGCATACTAGATCAACAAACGTCTAAAATATGATCAAGTCAAGGGTTTAAATTGTGGAATCGAAAAGTTTCTAGAGAATATGGATACGGGAAAGATCCGGAATAACAAAGAATTAGACTATAGAGGACGACTGGGTCGAATTTCTAGAGATTTTTATTCTTTTACTAGATCTATATCTTGGAAATACTATAAATACCCTTACCTAGCTCTAATTTAGATCATCTTGGCATTGGATGCCAAGTGGCATCAACTTAGGCTTTCACTTTTCTTTCTTTTCTTCTTAGTATTAAAATTTTCTCTTATAGTATCTCAACTTCTTATTTCATCAGTAAAATTTGTTGAGTTCTTCTTTGTTCTAATTTATGTCTGTGTTCTCTTTTGGTTTATTCAAATTTCTGTTTTTGCTTGCAATGGATTTTCTATTTTTTTTTTTTTCTTGAGTTCTATTGATTTGCCAAGAGGTTAATAGATCACATCCCTAATTCTTATAGTTCTTAAATATTCTCTGCAAAATCGTTACTTTTCTCTTCTAATTTCTTGATTAAAATATTAATCCCGAATTCATCTAACACACCAAGAGTTTAAATAAGCATTAGTAATTATGTAACTCCCTGCGGATTCGATCTGTACTCGCACAATTATTACAATAAACGTCGTGCGCTTGCGGTACAATATAATCGTGGTTTTTGTCACAACTAAAATCGTCGGTTGTTAAACCAAAAAATGGTACTAACACCCACTGCAGTGTGAAATCCTCATAGTCATATATTGTAGCCACCCGAAATTCCCCGGTAAGGAAAGCCCGAATTGCCTTGAGAACAACACATATTGGAACACAAACAGAAGAACATTTCATTGCTTATTACAACAATTCCATCAGAATACAAGAATATACAGAGTATGAATAAAAATACATTCGACAAATATCAGATATTACAATAAATTACATAGAAATGGAAAAACAATACAAAACACTACAAGAAGAAGATATATGGATACAGAGCTTTCCGGATATTATTCCAGCTGTAAATCAGGATCTTGTGAATATAAATCTGCAAAACCAAAACTACTAGCTACCCATGTCAAAATAAGAGCACCCAGAGTTTAGGTTAAAAACAATAAACTCTAGGTCAGTCATGTGACTGGTGTGAGAACTAAAGCAGTTATTTAAAACTTTACTTTAAAAGAGGGTAATTCAAGGGACTACGTCGTATAACACGGAACGGGTTTCCTCCCAAGAATACCAGTGCATAGAATAAACAGCGCAATGCTTTTTGGAAAAATGAAGCTATTATAAGACCCAGGTCCCATCACACAATGCAACGCAAGCCGGATGATAGGGTTTTCCCTTATAATAGCCAAACATGCTTGGTACGTTAAAACAAATCATTTGATACTATTATAAGTGTATAGTGCCAAAACAATTTCAATCATAAATATCAATCATAGACGGCATGGGTACCATATATCATGTCGCCATACTAGTTCTACAATTAAAACCGCAATATCACGTATTGGAAATTGGATTTTCGTCATGAGTCGAGGCAAGGGGCAAGCTCCTCTCCGTTTGAGACACTCTAGAAAATGTCTTAGGATCGCACACAGCGGTCCTTGGAATCGGCTGGGCCGGTCCTCTCTTACTTTTGAGGAATGGCAATTCCTGAACACATGTTTCCCAGTCCTATTAGACCTATATCTGAGGCGCCTCGCATTCCAACAACCACACAGGTGAAAAGTATATATAAATGTCAGCCAGTCTAAGCACTGACACCACCACTAACTAGAAAGAAACGTCATGTTCTCCCAACGGTCCGTATCCCATTTTTGACTCATACCGAGGTGTGAGGCTCGCGAATTAATGCTATACACAAAGCTGCGCCACACAGGCCGTGCTTTGATCATCAACCACAAGACTTTGCTTTTCAACAGAAGCCTTGATCATTTTGCCACTTAGGCGTGCCACACAGGCAATTCACTCCATGCGACTGATGTCCATCGATATACAACCTCTGAGCTCGTACGTCTCAGAGAAGGGCGTTAAGAAAGAGAATAGATTCTCCGCCGCCAAACAGATGTATATTTAATAGAGATCAATCAACACAGAATAAAATCCAATGTCATACACACAGTCCATTTGCAAGTGAACGAAACCGGAGGCACTTTCCTCGCATATCCATCGATCTCCAAGTACGTCTGGACGATCACCAACTGTTTCCCTCCTCTTGGGTGTACATCCCAATCAAGATTATCAGTAATCACCCAAACGATGTGAAGACTTCCGGTCTTCGACCACCGTCTTCATCTTCGACTTATCGCCGAATCGGTTATTCAGAATGGGTATAAACCCGACCTTTCCGAATAACCCGCGTATATATAAACACGTGTTACACAAACACAACATACGCCTCATTCCAATTCAGAATATTCTTTTATTCAAAAATTCACATTCTTAGGGAAAGGTTCCCATTAATTTTATCAAAGATAAATTCTTCTAAATTTATTCTTTAATCTTCCTTTGGATATCATTTCAAACCATATTATGGTTTTCCAAACTAGTCGGGATTAGCGAACCACACCGAAGTGATTATTTATTTTATTTCCCAATCCCAACCTATTCATCCCATGGAGCAAAACTGGTAATACTCCATATCTAACACCACGGTGTTATCGGTAAAGTTAATTACCATTTCACGTTCAAATCTAATTAAAGATTTAACTATCGCTTTGGAGCAAAACTGGTGATACTCCATTCTCGATCACTTTCCAATTTTGATAATTTAAATTATCAATTCACATTTCAATTTAATTACAGATTCATTAAAACTCCACTTAGTTTTAATCTTCCCACAAATCAATATCCTGTCTTTAACTGGGTTAAAGAACCAATGTCATCTAAAACACGATTCATCATAAATCCAAAATCACATTCTATTGTTAATCGGGTTAAAGAACAGGTGTTATTCAAAACACCGCTCACAATAAACCCAAAACCAATTTAAATTCGATTCGAATTAATATTATTTAATTGGTACACTTCATTAAATCTAAATAGAAAGATTTAATCTTTTTCTCAACTGGGCTTAAGAAGCTAATGAAGACACCATTCACGACAAACCCAAATCACGTTTGATATTAAATACAAGGCTCTCAATAGAAAATATATCGGCTTATATTCAATATCGAATTCTACGACCAATAATTATCGTATCGGAAATAATGATATAAAATATATCTTTCAAATTTCCACAACCATATCTGTATAATCACAAAATCCAACATTGAAATATTCCGAAGACAATTTCGATTCAAATCCATTCCAATTCACGTATTGGAAATTTCTGGTTATTTTAAAACCATTTCAAATTCAATTTATTTATTTCAAAAATAAATTGATTTTAATTCTAGTTCAAAACTAGTTCATTTCGATAAAAATCTATTTTTATCTTTTCAAATATGGAGTTTTTCATCCCAACTTTTCCCAAATCATTTCTTATGATTTTACACAAATTATTACTATTTTTAATAATTTTATCAAAGCCCGTACAGTCAATTTCCATCAACGGCCATCGAACTGCACTTACAGCGAACTTTTCCAAATTTGATTTGGACATAATTCAAATCCAACCGTTAGATTTAAATTTTTTAATATTCATTGGAAAGCCCTTTTCGATACGAACCCAACGGTTCCAGTTTTAGGAGAATGCGACGGTCGGATCTCCCGCAATGTCCATTCGAAGTCAATGGTCGAAATTCGCGAACTGCCGCATCGCGGCGCGTTCTATTCAAGCCATTATATATAATATATATATAATATATTTTGTCAATTTCCTTTTAAAACGTATTTTATAAATCGTTTTAAATTCGTTTTCGAAATGATTTCAATTTCGAATCAAAATTGAATATTCCACATCATCGATATACAAATGATAATATTTTCAAAACATTATAATTTGAAATCACTTCCTTTTCTATATTCATTATAAAAGTGAATATAATCGATATAAATACCGTTCACGTCAAAATAGCGCAACTCTAATCAACACAGCTTTATATATTTCAACAACTTCGTTATTCTATTCAACAAATGAATATTTATTCTATTCAACACATGAATCTATATTTTTTTCAACACATGAATATTCTCAATACATGAGCACTGTCAACACACGACTATTTGTATTATTTAATATATTTTATAAAATTATGGTATCTATCATTTGATTTTTAATCAGACTCCAATTGTAAAGTAGTAAGAGAATGATTCCCTAAGTATTAATCCCGAAGGCCGAAACCAACCTCAGATCAATACCCAGGACACCACTCATCTTATCTAGTTTCCAGTTAGTTTCTAATCTTAAATATGATATAAGATGTAAATTTTATTGTTAAAATATTTCTTTCAACACATGAATATTCTCAACACATGAGCATCGTCAACACATGACTATTTCTTCTATTCAACACATGAATCTTTATTTCTATAATATTCTTTATTTTTCCCAATTGGTATGAGGCCCAATTAATTACCATGTAATGTTAATTATATGGATTCCATACAACACATGTATATAATAGCAACTATAAATAATCAACCATCACCCAAAGTGCACCACACAACTGTATAAGCATTAAATATAAATAATTAACGCTTACACAGTCCGTCGACCAATCGATCGACATACAACTAAATAATTGGGATTAGTGTACGCCAAATATCATCCCAACACCCGTGTGGGGTTTCAATCCTCAAACACTGAATATTATTTGTGCAGTTGGGTGACGTGTAAAATTTATCGTCTCAATCAATGACCTTCAAATAGGTGTACATAAACAAACCGTCCGATTTGTAAATGAATATTTATTTATTCCTATTCACTATATTCATATTCACGTTAAAAACTATATTTTTAATGATAATTAATTTATTTCAACACATGGATATTCTTTTATCAATTTCATATCAATATCACAAACAAACTTCACAACACAACAAACAAGCATACAAGTCGTCCATGGTCTGTGGACGACGGGTGTCGGGTGCTGCTAAGCACCGTCTGCATCCTAGTATATATTTATAACTAGAAAACAAGATTTAAAGTGAGGAGTTCTCACCGACTAGCTAAACCAATACACCGCGACTCTTCATATGTAGAAGTCTTCGCCGTTCTCGCCTATTGTCACTTTCGTTGCCCGTAGCCACTACATATATAAAAATCACATTTTTATATTGTTGCTATGCATATAAAAATCACATTTTTATAATCGCTCTATATGGATTAAAAAAATCTTTTTTTACACCGCTACTATATAGATAAAATTTTTATTTTTATAACGGTGTTCATATAATAAAGATTATATTTTTATTACGCTATTCTCTATATAAAAATTATATTTTTATATCGCTCTTCTTCCAATAAAGATTATATTTTTATAACGCTGCTTTAAAAATCACATTTTTATTTCAACATATATATAATAAAAATCAGATTTTTATTTCGCTACATATATTAAAGATCAAATTTTTACTGTCTATATAATATAAAAACCGTATTTTTATTATCTCTATAATATAAAAATCACATTTTTATTCTTTCTATTATATAAAAATCATATTTTTATTCTCTACATTATATAAAAATCATATTTTTATACTCTATATTATATATAAATCATATTTTTATATCGTTGTTCATGAATAAAAATCTAATCTTTGTCGCCTAAAAAAAATAATCTAAACTTTAACGTTCTAAAAATCCTATCTTTCCACTATTAAAAATCCAATCTTTCTCATCATAAAAATTCAAACTTTGATCACATTAAAACTCTAAACCTTACGCATTTAAAAATGTAAGCTTTCGTATGCATTTCATATAAATAAAAATCGTTTCTTTATATATAAATAAATCCTAACTTTATATATATATATATGGTTTGATAAAGGAAAATCGGATCTAAAAGAAATTTAAAATAAAATAAGAAGACTTACAGGGTTTTTTTCTTCAGCGAAGGGGGGGGGGTTCACTGCATCGCAGGGGGTCAGGGGGGAAAGGAAGCGCGCCGGAGTTGGTCGGGGATGTGACGTAGGGTGCGGTGGGCTGTGGAGCGACTGGCGGTCGCAATTTGGGGATTCGAGGGGGGCGCGGTCCTTGAACAGAGGTAGAAGGAGGCGGAGGAGAAGAAGGGGAGGGGGATCGGCGGCGTAGGGCCAGGGGCAGTGGAGCGACGACGGTCGGAGGGTGGAGGACCGGATGCGCGTTTGTTTTCCTTTTTTTTATTAAATCGATTTCGATTTTAAAGATAAAGGAGGGGGGGGTGAACAGTATAAGGGAAAGAGGGTTATTTATTTATTTATTTAATTTCAAAAAGGTACTTTTTATTTCGACCTCGAAACGAGACCCACCGCCTATCGTCCATAGCTAATTACCCCCATTCCGAACACAATGGGATATGTATCGCAGGCTGATTCAACTGTTTCGATCAGTTTTCATCAAAATCAAAATATAACTCTATATATTGAATTTGAACGCGCATTTCAATTTACCGAGCCCACATACAGACTCTAAAAATTCCCGAAAAATATTTTCTAGCTTCTTGTTGATGATACAGTTCTAACAAAACTAATTTCGTTAAATTCTGAGACCGTTTGAAAAATGGCCATTTTCCAGTCGATTAAAATCAACTAAAACTAGTCAAACACGTTTTCGTTTGCCACGCTCACATATTGATTCGAAAAATTACGAATTTTGGAATCTAACAATAACCTGACATCACGGATCCAAAAAAAGTGGTTTCGTTGAAAACCGAGGTCGTTTGCAAAATTCCCATTTTCAAGGGTCTGAATTCCATAGCGACTATTCTGAATTTTCAACTGGGCATATCTTTTGATTCCCGCTATGAAATTTCAATTTTTCGGATTCGTTGTAAATATATTCTCAATTAGATTCAAATGTTTTTTGTTTCACTAAATTCCGGTTTATTTTGCACCTGGTACATTCATTTGAAATCGAATTATTGAACTACCGCGCCATTTTCAATTCCTTTTATAATTAAAATAAAATGTTTATATTCTAACGACAATTCAAATAAATATATATGTTCTAATTCTATTCAAAATAAATTTCTCATCGGTTTTATTTAAAATAATCCATTTTAAATATTCAAAATTCGTCAAAATTGCCAAAATAAAAATTTTAAATTGGCTCAGAATTTCCGGGTTATTACAATCTCCCCCACTTAAAACTTTTCGTCCCCGAAAAGGAACAAAGCCGAAATTTGTATGACTAACCAACTCAACTTCCATTATTTTCGATTACGGCTTAAGTTCTTCAACTTTTCAGTTTCTAAGAACTTTTCAAATTTTTCAAAAATTTGGCTAACACCCTAAATTTCGCCATAACCTCCCCTACACCGGGGACTTCGGGATATTTCATATAGCCTCCCATGGCCTTCTTCAATCCAAAAGAAAAGGAAAAAGCCAAGCGGCTAGCCAATCGGCTCATAAAATCATCCAAAACCCAAGAAATACAATAAACATGTACCTATTTGTCGGGCAAACAATTTTATTCTTCTGCTCTAGCCTCCTTGCTATGACATGTTCACACATATATATGTACATGCATTCATTTGCAAACAATTTTCAATACAACCCATTATTTGGTTCAATTTGGCTAAAGGTTCAACATTTAATTAATCAAACAACACAATCAGCAATCTATTAGTTGATTAATGTTTCAAATTCATAATTTTGATACATAGTCAAAAATCATGTTTTTGATGCCAAATCACAACAATAAGACCTATCTAATTTTGGTTCTCACACCAGTCTATGGAAATATATAAATATCACACTTTCGTCACTCGAAGATAAATTCTGACGACGAGTACTCAACCATCAGAATCATCTTCGGGCCACTAGAGTATGATTCTATATATATGCAGTATATTAAAACTTCGAATGCACGCGGATCAGACGTATACGAAAAATCTTTATATACTGGATTGTCCAAATTCAATATAAAATAAATAATCAAATACGAATAATTGATTTAAATTTTCAAAACAAAACTTGTTTTCATTTTAAAAATTTACTCTTCACACTTGTTCTAGGATACTACTGATCCCATCTCTAACGAGTCATTCCCAATGGATATTACTAACCTAATCTCTGATGAATTCTTTCGTATGGTTCTAACGTGTCTTGTTCTCGAGCTCTGTAAACCAAAGCTCTGATACCACTCTGTAGCGACCCGAACTTCCCCGGTAAGGAAAGCCCGAATTGCCTTGAGAACAACACACATTGGAACACAAACAGAAGAACATTTCATTGCTTATTACAACAATTCCATCAGAATACAAGAATATACAGAGTATGAATAAATATACATTCGACAAATATCAGATATTACAATAAATTACATAGCAGCGGAAAAACAATACAAAACACAGCTAGAAGAAGATATACGGATACAGAGCTTTCCGGATATCATTCCAGCTGTAAATCAGGATCCTGTGAATATAAATCTGCAAATCCAAAACTACTAGCTGCCCGTGTCAAAATAAGGGCACCCAGAGTTTAGGTTAAAAACAATAAACTCCAGGTCAGTCATGTGACTGGTGTGAGAACTAAAACAGTTATTTAAAACTTTACTTTAAAAGGGGTAATTCAAGGGACTACGCCGTATAACACGGAACGGGTTTCCTCCCAAGAATACCAGTGCATAGAATAAACAACGCAATGCTTTTTGAAAAAATGAAGCTATTATAGGACCCAGGTCCCATCACACAATGCAACGCAAGCCGGAAGATAGAGTTTTCCCTTATAATAGCCAAACATGCTTGGTACGTTAAAACAAATCATTTGATACTATTATAAGTGTATAGTGTCAAAACAATTTCAATCATAAATATCAATCATAGACGGCATGGGTACCATATATCATGTCGCCATACTAGTTCTACAATTAAAACCGCAATATCACGTGTTGGCAATTGGATTTCCGTCATGAGTCAAGGCAAGGGGCAAGCTCCTCTCCATTCGAGACACTCTAGCAAATGTCTCAGGATCGCACACAGCGGTCCTTGGAATCGGCTGGGCCGGTCCTCTCTTACTTTTGAGGATTGACAATTCCTGAACACATGTTTCCCAGTCCTATTAGACCTATATCTGAGGCGCCTCGCATTCCAACAACCACACAGGCGAAAAGTATATATAAATGTCAGCCAGTCTAAGCACTGACACCACCACTAGCTAGAAAGAAACGTCGTGTTCTCCCAACGGTCCGTATCCCGTTTTTGACTCATACCGAGGTGTGAGGCTCACGAATTAATGCTATACACAAAGTTGTGCCACACAGGCCGTGCTTTGATCATCAACCACAAGACCTTTCTTTTCAACAGAAGCCTTGATCATTTTGCCACTTAGGCGTGCCACACAGGCAATTCACTCCGTGCGACTGATGTCCATCGATATACAACCTCTGAGCTCGTACATCTCAGAGAAGGGCGTTAAGCAAGAGAATAAATTCTCCGCCGCCAAACAGATGTATATTTAATAGAGATCACTCAACACAGAATACAATCCAATGTCAGACACACAGTCCATTTGCAAGTTCGTTCTGGGTCTGAACGAAACTGGAGGCACTTTCCTCGCATATCCATCGATCTCCAAGTACGTCTGGACGATCACCAACTATTTCCCTCCTCTTGGGTGTACAACCCAATCAAGATCATCAGTAATCTCCCAAACGATGTGAAGACTTCCGATCTTCAACCACCGTCTTCATCTTCGGCTTATCGCCGAATCGGTTATTCAGAATGGGTATAAACCCGGCCTTTCCGAATAACCCGCGTATATATAAACACGTGTTACACAAACACAACATACGCCTCATTCCAATTCAGAATATTCTTTTATTCAAAAATTCACATTCTTAGGAAAAGGTTCCCATTAATTTTATCAAAGATAAATTCTTCTAAATTTATTCTTTAATCTTCCTTTGGATATCATTTCAAACCATATTATGGTTTTCCAAACTAGTCGGGATTAGCGAACCACACCGAAGTAATTATTTATTTTATTTCCCAATCCCAACCTATTCATCCCATGGAGCAAAACTGGTAATACTCTATATCTAACACCACGGTGTTATCAGTAAAGTTAATTACCATTTCACGTTCAAATCTAATTAAAGATTTAACTATCGCTTTGGAGCAAAACTGGTGATACTCCATTCTCGATCACTTTCCAATTTTTATAATTTAAATTATCAATTCACATTTCAATTTAATTACAGATTCATTAAAACTCCACTTAGTTTTAATCTTCCCACAAATCAATATCCTATCTTTAACTGGGTTAAAGAACCAATGTCATCTAAAACACGATTCATGATAAACCCAAAATCACATTCTATTGTTAATCGGGTTAAAGAACAGGTGTTATTCAAAACACCGCTCACGATAAACCCAAAACCAATTTAAATTTGATTCCAATTAATATTATTTAATTGGTACACTTCATTAAATCTAAATAGAAAGATTTAATCTTTTTCTCAACTGGGCTTAAGAACAGTGTTAATGAAGAAACCATTCACGACAAACCCAAATCACGTTTGATATTAAATACAAGGCTCTGAATAGAAAATATATCGGCTTATATTCAATATCGAATTCTACGACCAACAATTATCGTATCGGAAATAACGATATAAAATATATCTTTCAAATTTCCACAACCATATCTGTATAATCACAAAATCCAACATCGAAATATTCCGAAGACAATTTCGATTCAAATCCATTCCAATTCATGTATTGGAAATTTCTGGTTATTTTAAAACCATTTCAAATTCAATTTATTTATTTCAAAAATAAATTGATTTTAATTCTAGTTCAAAACTAGTTCATTTCAATAAAAATCTATTTTTATCTTTTAAAATATGGAGTTTTTCATCCCAATTTTTCCCAAATCATTTCTTATGATTTTACACAAATTATTACTATTTTTAATAATTTTATCAAAGCCCGTACAGTCGATTTCCATCAACGGCCACCGAACTGCACTTACAACGACCTTTTCCAAATTTGATTTGGACATAATTCCAAATCCAACCATTAGATTTCAAATTTTTAATATTCATTGGAAAGCTCTTTTCGATACGAACTCAATGGTTCCAGTTTTAGGAGAATCCGACGGTCGGATCTCCCGCAATGTCCATTCGAAGTCAATGGTCGAAATTCGTGCAATTAAAGTTCGTGATCCTCTATAACTTTGGCGCTTCGTCCAAGTGTTCTGCCAATATATGCTTGCTTGTACTCAAGTCCTGAGTAGTTCCAGAAATAGAATTCGAGGTGTGACAACTTTGACCAAAAAGTGTGTCAACCTCGATCAAGTTTTTAGCGCCGTTGTCGGTGAGTTCTAATAATTTCTATTTGTTTATTTAATATTTGATTCGTGTTAGTTTTATTTTATTTTACTTTGTTTTCAATTTTCTATTTAGATTTGTAGTTTTTGATGTTCCTTTCATTTTCTTCCATTAGTCTAGTTGCTTGATTTACTTAGTTCTCTATTAAAAAAAAATCAATTTTCTTCGTTTAGTTTTCTTTCTTCAATTCAGTTTCTTTGGTCCTCATTGGTAGTTATTGTTTCCTTTGTTAGAAAAAGCAATTTTTTTATTCTGTAGTTTACTTCTTCAATTTAGTCTCACAGTATTAATTTTTCTTATTTTTATTTTCTTTAATATACAAAAACAAAAAAAACTTTTTTTCCCTTTCTTCTTTTATTTAGTTGTTTATCTTGTTTTGCTTTCTTATCAATTGTTTTTGTCTTATTTTCTTTTTGTTTACTCAACAACAAAAAAAACTTGCCTTTTTCTGATTTCTTTCCTTCTTTTAATTCCCATTCCAATTTTCAATACATCGCTTTTCCTTCTTTTTACAAATCTCAGTTGAAAAAACATTCTTTTGCAATTTTATATTTCTCTTACTTTGGATTTCTTTGCTTTTTCTCTTTTACCATATCGAAATCCTTTTGTATCAGCACTACCACGCTGCTTCACCAACCACCGTCAACCTGCATGCACCATCACCTCCTCATAACACCCTTCTGCCGCAACTCCCTCAACCGATACAATCTTATCCATCATCCATTTCCATACCCACAACCCTCACCAAAAATAGCACAACTAAACTATGATCACAATTTTCCCAGACTTTTTCTCCACTAGAAATCATCGCAAGTAAACAAACCCACATCAATTCATAAGATCGACTACTATATACTCACCTTCACTCTTGCCTCCATTTCGCAACAAACCGTACATCAAAGCTGTGGTAACCCGAATTTCGATAGATAGATTTTTTTTTTTGCTTCAAAAATTCCAATCTATCGAAGTTGGAGTTGGCTTGTCTAGAATCCTTCATAAAAAACAGGGATGATAAATATATTAGAATTCGATAAAACATTTCACATCAGAATGAATAAAATATAATGATCAAATATAGCCTTACCGAAATAATAACACTATCTATCAATCCTCCAAAGGCTACCCAATCTCTGACATAAATCTAACATGCGAGTATGTTATGAGGAAGGCTAGAACACAAAGTTCTGGTGGCTGGACAAATTATACATTCTGAAATAACCCTACATATCCCGTTCAATCATGTTTTCTTAATTATTATGTTATCTGGGTTAAGAGCCCTCAAGGCTCTATACTCACGTCGTACTCATCTACTACTCGGTAGATTAAACCTAATATAGCATATATGTAGCTAAACCCAACATCTCAAAGTACTCACCATAGTACCCTCCTCATACGGTCTCCGCCGTCATGCCACGAAAGCGTATACAACATTTGTCCTATGCTAAATTGCGTATGGAAATCTATATCATTATGCCACATAATCGCACAGAACTGCCATTGATGTAACGACCTGGATTTCGAGCAACTTTGGTTATCGACATTAGCACGATGTCGATAACCAAAACATCGAAAAATCCCGGTAATTAATGAAAGAAATTAGAAGGTGAGAATAGATAAGATAGAAACTTAGAATAGAAGAAGATGAAGAAGAACACAACATCAGAGTAACACGAACCTCACAGCGGAACGAATAACATATAATAGATAACATAACTTTGAAATATAACAGTTATGTATACAATAGCACTTATCAGAGTATAACACTTACAGCACAGCGGAAATAACTATAGCTATATGATCTTGAAGCCTCCTGCTCCAAGCTCTCCAAGTATATCTGTAAAATCCTGACTACTTGACTGCCCGTACAAAATTGGGCACCCAAAAGTTTAGGGAAAACAACAAAGTAAACTCCGGGTCAGTCATGGGACTGGTGTGAGTAAAACAGTTTAAACAGGTATATGAACAAGTAAACGATATCTCATAAGACCACGCCGCAGAACGGAACGGGTTTTTCCCTTATGAGAATCCAAAATATCTTTATATCAAAAACCTTTTGATATTATAATAATGTCTATGTACAAATAGATATCAACTAGCAGAAACGCTTTAATCTCACGTTCTACATATATAGGATACAATCAAAATCGCAAGCACGTATTGGATAATGGATTTCCAACTATGACAAGGTATGGAACCACCTTCCGATCAGTGTACTCTAGGAACGATACACCGGAGTTCAACAAGAACATCTTGTAACTCAGCCACACATGACCGACCACTCATTTTGCTTGAGTGTATCGAATGTATATCACCAACGGTTGGGATCAGCAACCATTCCCGTATATATATATGGGACAGCATTGATAGATTAAAGAAACAAATGAATATTCTCTAGATAGGTGATTATACACCCTACTTCGGTGCGACCGACTTAGCCATGCTGCCTGCCCGATTTCTGTTATTTACCGGTTGATGAGGCTAGAAGCTACGCTTTATCATCGCATCAGATTCACTTCGAATGCCACATTGTCAGATCCATCGAAAATATAATTGACGTCTACAACAATACATTACGTGTCCTTTCTGGAAATACTCTGTCAGACATTCATCAACACAAGTCATCCTCATTCACTTAGAATGTCACATCGTCATACCCGCCAAATCACAAATTGACTTATCCAAAAATAACACGGGTATACAGCTAAGAGAAACGAATTCCTCCGCCACCAAACGTGAATATGTTTGAACAGATCAACTTACGCGATCCATTGGATATACTCTGTCAGACCTTCGTCCATACAAGTTGTGCTGGGACTGGACAAACCGAAGGCACTATTCAGTATATCCATCTTAGTCACTGTTATCTAAGACTTATACAACAGCCCTTGCATTTTACTCCGTCTTCAATTGTCTTTGGCATATATGATTCGCAACGCTTATGCCAATACAGAGTGGTTCTTCGGATAATAATCCAACCGGTCTCTCCATATTAACAACGTTAAAATGGTCAAAACTTCGATAATCTGTGAGTTAACTATCAAAGAAAAACAAGTGTGCCAACAACGATATTATTTCCAGATGGAAATTATATCGAACAAACATCATTTAACATTAATCTCTTTAGTTCATTTATTTACTTATCTCCTGTTTCCCTATATTCTAAATTCTTATTTTCTTTTATCAGAAAACATTTCTGACTCTCGTTTGGAAAACATTTCCAAAACTCCTTTACGATCAAACCTTACCATTTCTTAGTTAAGAAGGAAGTCACTCAAGTTGGGGTATGATTACCTCTCAGACCTTAACTGAACAACGTTATAACTTTGAAATGGTCAAAGTTTATCTTTTAATCTTTAACAACTTCTTTACGCCTTTCTCGGATCCAATTTTACTAGTCCACTTCTATATTTAAAACATTGGTTATAACGATAACGTTATAATCCCTCCTTTCGAATTATCTAACTTTAATTATAACTTCTATTCTTATTAGTGAATAATTAACCTAACACTTATTTATTTATAAATAAATAAATCTCTATTTAAACACTGGAAAGTATAAGCACTTTCCCGAATTCGATATAATCGAATTCGCCGATTAGCTCTCTTCGAGAAATCTCTATTTGATTAACTCTTCTTCGAATAACCTATATTCGATTAACTCCTTCCTTTCGAATATACTGTATTTGATTACTCCTTCTCGAATAAACGATATTCGAAAATCTCTCTTCGAATAACTAATATTCGATAACTCTTTCTTTTCAAATATCTCATATTTGAAAATCTCACTTTCGAATAAACTATATTCGATAATCTCTTTTCGAATGACTCTTATTCGATAAATCTCACTTCGATCAAACTATAATCGATAACTCCTTCGATGAAACTAACATCGATAACTCCTTTCGATGAAACTAACATCGATAACTCCTTTCGATGAAACTAACATCGATTAATTTAACTCGACGAACTTAACTCGACTAACTCGACTTACTTGGTTGGACCAATTTGATTCGATTAACCTAGGCTTGACTAACTTGGTTTTATTTAACTCAACTTGATTAACTCCTATCGAATAACTAATATTCGATTTAATTCCATTCGTTTGACTCTAGATCGCAGCGATCACAAATGGTTACACCTGATTCCCTCAGGAAACATCCGACCGCCGTAGGCTATTTACAGCCCTGCGAATTACGCTAGCAGTCATACGAAATGGCCACTCATTTGGATTAACACTTATTTGATTAACTCTAACTGATTAGCTCTAATTGGTTAACTCTAAGTGATTAACTCTAACTGGTGGTTAACTCTAACTGATTTACTCTAACTCGACTAACCCCCTTTCGAATAACATATTCGATTAACTAACTTTCGAACACCATATTCGATTTACTCCCTTCGAATACCATATTCGATTTTACTCCTTTCGAATAACTAATATTCGATTTACTTTATTCACTTTATAAAGATTTCCTTTTTAACAACGTTTTACTCATTTGAAAAGATTTACTTTTAAATAACGGTTCTACACTTTAAAAATGATTTCCTTTTTATAACGTTTCCTTTTCAATTCTATTTGTAAATGGTTTACAAATATTTCCTTTTCAAATTTATTCTTGAAATATTCTAACTCCTTAAATTCTCTGAAAAATTCGCCATAACCTCCTTTGTAACGGGAGCATCGGGAAAATCCCCAAACCTGCCACACAGGCCTTTCCATTCAAAAAGAAAATGGTATGTAATTATTTCCTTTTTGAATATCTCCTATTTATAAATATTCCAATTTATAAACATTTCTTATTTATAAATATTCCACTTTATAAATATCTCTTATTTATAAATATCCCATTTTATAAATATTCTATTTTCAATATCACTTTGAAAATCCCCTTATCAACATTTCGGTATGTTATGGTATTCAATCATATCAAATCACGATGTTCAATATCGTCCAAGTACATATAATCGCCCACAGATTTTATATCACATCATATAACAATATATGAAAAACAATAAAAATAACTGTTGAGGAATCCAGTCGGATTCCTCCAACCTGTCTCCCTACATCCACAGATGTTACACAATATGATTATCATCACTTTCATTTCAATATAAATTATTCTGATAGCAGAATCAATATATAAATATTTAACGGTTTATATATATATATAATTACATATATATATATATATATATAATTTTCACTAACTGACTAGCAGTTCAATCAATCAACCAACACACAACAATCAACAGATGATTAACAGTTCTAAGAATACATTATAAAAATATAACTGTTCAGAGTTGGTGAGTTTTACTCACTTTGGCAGTTCATCGTTAAAGAACGATAAACTGTTTGTTTGATTTGAATCAAACAATTTATTCCGCCATAAATTGTGATGAGCTCCAATTCATTCCAGATTTCACGGTTTGTAGTTTATTCCGATGCGGTTCCGATGAACCTTATCTCGTCCAATTCTGATACAATATGACTGAGGTATTGAATTTATAACGTATACACGATTTAATATACAATAATATTTATTTAAACATAAATGGGCTTAACTTCCTTTTCTCTGGCCCATTTGAAATTTCCAGCCCGTTCCCTTAAAGCCCAGACCAAAATGAATTCAACCCTTCCAGGAAGTATTCTCCTTCCCTGATTCGCAAACTCACTTCTGTTCTTCAGGCCATACCGTGCATTTACAACCACAGTTTCCCCCTCATCCAACCACTGAATCCAAAAAGAACTCCATCACAACTGTGCCTTTCAACGCAGTAACACTCCACTGCCTTCACCCTTTTCTTTTCGGAATTCCCTGTATAACTCCACACCATCACCGAGCACCAAAACAATCACCATCATTTCCTTCCTCCACCCATTTTAAAACCATTTACTCCTTCAACAAAGAAAAACCCAAATTCGCTATGCTTAAAATCACTAACCAGTATTCAACCAAAATGGTCATTTCGTTGTATTCGAACTCCCAATCCTCCAATCACCGTGAGCTGCTTCCCATTCACATTTGAACTCATCATTCTCCAACCATGGACCTCACGCTGTACAGTACAGCCATCAACACTTCATACCACCGAATAACCCAGAAATTTGCCAACACAAGCTACATCGCTTCACAAACCTCAACTCCATCGTTCTCGCATGCTGACTCATCCCCGCTCCCATGCTCAGGCACCCAAAACCATCGAACCTCCTCACCACGAACTGGAAACCCAACTTCCCATTCTTATTTTCATCACTTTGCCACCTCCAAACAGAACTCCGTCGAACCCTAGTTCGCTGCCTGGAAGACCCGTGACATCAGATGGTTCGATTCTAGTAAATCGCATATGAGCTTAAAGAGGGATACAAAAGGAATTCGAAGATAGTTGTTTTGAGAATTCTAAGAATTTATTTGGTTTTATTTGATTTTTCAAAGATCGCTTTTTGGTTGAGAGTTTTTCCTTGGCAGCTGAGAAGTGTTTTGACCGGAAGGAAAGTGATTTTAGGGTTAGAGAGAAGTTGGTGGTCTATTTATAAGAAGGGTTTTAGTTTTATATTCAATATATATTCGTTCTCGCCTTCTAAAAATTCGTGTGATCACACACGATACCCAAAAATCATGAAAATTGACATGCAGCTAGAGTTCAACACTACGGTCCCAACGAAACTGGTTTCGTCGAATTCCGACTCCGTCTGCTCACACAGCGTATTTTTAACTATCAAAATACTAACTGTTTTCACTCTAAAAATCCGTACGGCCACATACTGACTCTAAAAATCACAAAACCTGACATCTAACAATAATTTGATGTTGCGGATCCAACAAAACTAGTTTCGTCGAATTCCGACTTCGTTTGCAAAACCGGCTATTTTTAAAGCTCTAGATGACCCATTTAAATATATAAATATATTTAAATATAATTAAATTAAATATAAATAAATTTATATTATCGTATATCTTCGCATATGATATCGTACAACTCCAGAATATCATACTAGAATTACAGCTTGATATTTCAGATTCCAGATTATCTCGATATTCAATTTATATCAAAAATACTTTTATAACGTAAATAAAGCGTTGCAAAATATAAAGGAA
The DNA here is from genome assembly GCA_030737875.1 of Allium sativum. Taxonomy (NCBI): domain Eukaryota; kingdom Viridiplantae; phylum Streptophyta; class Magnoliopsida; order Asparagales; family Amaryllidaceae; genus Allium; species Allium sativum. The sequence goes on from CM060909.1 coordinate 1,024,435,801, forward strand.
TTCCACAGCGACTTTTCTGAAATTTGATTTGGACGTAAATCAAAATCTACCCGACGAAATCTCGATTTTTCTCTTCCACTAGAAAGATATACTCCACCAGCTCCACACGTTTCTTGTTTCATAGAAATCCGGCTTAAAATGAATCCTGTACATTCAGTTGAAGTTCGAATCGCCAAATAGCGAACTGCCGCGCCATTTCAAGCTCTATTTTAATTATATTATAATTCTACGTTCAAACTGACATCGATTGAATATATTCATCAATATAATTCAACTCTAAGCTGAATTAAATCTTAGGGATGACCCAGTTCACAGAATATTGTGATTTCCAATATTTTTGATTATTTCTAAATTAAATATATTATTCTATTATTTAAATTAATTAAATATTCCATGTTATTTAATTAAACCACTATTTAATTCACTATATCACTATATATAATTAAATAACTTAATTATACCCATGGAAAATGCGGGTCATTACAATTGATATGCCACATAAGCGTACGGATCATCGTATCCAAACTCCTCGGTCAAATTAAGCCTCAACATGGATTAATGTCCTACTATCTATAATAAACCACCCAATGTGTGTATCTAGACCCTCACACAAACGTACTGTCTATTGTACCCCGAGTTTCATAATAGGGATGCATCCAATGCAAGGAACTCAGTAGGGAGCTTTCCATATCTGTAACGGTCTGCCTCATGAGGCTTACAATACCGATATCAAAGTATGGTCTGCATTTTAACGGTGGCTATAGCCCCAGTCTAGCCCTTCCCTCAAATAGTGAAGGAATACATCAAGAGCTAAGTGACGTGCCCATATCAAAAAAATCTAACATCCATATTGGCGTTTCCCGCAACCAACATCTCGATAGTGAAAGATCGATGGTCTTTAGCTTTAGCTCTAGTTTTGCACATCACGCAGACTGTCGATGACAGGTACCCGACGATTACTATCTTGTATTGATCCTGACCTGCCTCTCCCGAGGCAAACTGCCGAATCACCCAACGCCATCTGCCACAATCTTCCAACTTTCAAACTACATTGCATTCAAGGTATACTCGTCGGGTGGTACCACGTAGAGCAAACCTCTACGAGTATAGCCTGAGCATGTGCCGCACAGAAGACCACCACTACGTACCCTACCATGTCCCGTAGAAGACGTTGCTTCCCTCCAGTCCTGCAGAGCAATCAGACATAATAAACAAGCATAATAATTAGATAGGCATGCTCCTCTCGTGTCTCTAGACACCACGATGATCTACCCGTTGGGTTCTTCATCTTCATACTTGCGGACTAGTCCAAGAGCATCACACTAATGTGTTATTAGATCTTACATCTAATATCTTAATCGGGCGCTTGCTTTATCTCATCAGGTTGCTAATTAACTTGATTATCCACGTATTCATTTTTCATTCAAGTTACTAGATTCATTGGCTTCCAATTGGCTGCTTACTTTCTCTATTCTGCCCAATGCCGCCGGAGCGGTCTTTCGCTTACTATTTATTACGTTTATTAGACCTAATACTCCCAATTATAAGTCTATTTACAGTAAGCCTACTTTTTTCTTTCTTATTTACTCAAAATCTTGTCTTATACTGTTATCATAACTTGTTATTGTTCTTTACTTATTACCTTAGTTCTCTTACCTAAGTTTTTTAATTAGTTCTCTTTTCATTTATTATAACCAATGTTATAACTCCACTTGTACCTAGGACAAACCAACCTATTATATTACATTCTCTTTTATATAATTAATTATAATTGGTTTTTTTCCCCATTCATCACAATTCTTCTTAGGTTCCTTAACATGAACCAACTTTAACATTGTAATCTTTCTTTAATTACCGTCATGTTCATTTTTATCATTTCAGGAAAACACTACGCACACTTCATTACATTGGTTAATTGAAAAAATTAATAGATCTATTTCCATAACGTACATCAATTAAGATCCATAGTTGCAAGTTATTTCTTTTATTTCCGTGGTGGATGTACATGTATATTTTTTTTAATTAGTATCCAATGCGGTAAAAGTTCCCATATTTGACAATATTCTCCTTTTCCTTTCTTTACTTGCAATTATGTTCTTAATAATTTTACCGTTATGGAAATGTTTCCATCTTCCCAAAGTCCAACTAACTCAGTCCACTACTGATATTACCCCTTTTTAATTTCTGAGTTAGATGTTAATTCTTGTTTTCATTACCATTTTCAATTACTGTAAATTTTCCATATTACTGCGAAATTAACATGTTTTCCTATTTACTGTCAAATTAACATGTTTTCCAATTTACTGTCAAATTAACATGTTTTCCAATTTATTGTCAAATTAACATATTTTCCAATTTACTGTCAAATAGTAATCTCAAGACTATATGCATAACTATTATCCAATTTACCATTTCAGTATTACAGTGATTTTTAACCCCAAACAGGGAACTAATTACAACAACAATATTCTCAGCTTATTTTAAATAGGATTCAATATAATTACTACAAATTACAGTTATTTAACATGTTAAGAATTATGGGGAATGTAAACGGTAAATATACCGTTACCCAAAAGGTATAATTCTAAATTGTAATAACCCGGAAAATCCAAGCCAATTTAAAAATTTTATTTTGGCAATTTCGATGAATTTTGAATATTTAAAATGATTATTTCAAACAAAAATGACGAGAAATTTATTTTGAATAGAATTAGAACATATATATTTATATAGGTCGACGTTAGAATATAAATATTTATTTTTAATTTTAAAAGGAATTGAATAGCGCGGTAGTTTGAAAATTCGATTTCAAAGTTCAAATGAATGTACAGGATTCAAAATAAACTGGATTTTAGAGAAACCAAAAATATTTGAATCTATTTGAGAATATCTTTCCAATGAATCCGAAGAATCGAAATTTCATAGCGGGGATAAAAAGATATGTCCAGTTTAAAATTCAGAATAGTCGCTATGGAATTCTGGCCTTTAAAAATGGGAATTTTGCAAACGACCTCAGAATTCAACGAAACCACTTTTGTTGGATCCATGATGTCAAGTTATTGCTAGGTTTCAAAATTCGTAATTTTTCAAATCAATATGTGAGTGTGGCAAAGGAAAACGCGTTTGACCAGTTTTAGTTGATTTTAATCGACTGGAAAAATGGCCATTTTTCAAACGGTCTCAGAATTTGACGAATTTAGCTTTGTTAGGACCGTATCGTCAATACGAAGCTGGAAATAATTTTTCTGGAATTTTTGAGACTGCATGTGACCCCGATAATTTGAAATGTATGTTCAAATTGAATATATATATATTTATGTTTTAATTTAAACGAAAACTGATTGAAACAGCCGAATTGGCCTGCGATACATACCCCATTGTGTTCGGAGTGGGGGTAATTAGCTAGGGACGACAGTCGTTGGGCCTCGATTAGAGTCCGAACAAAAAGTCAACCCTTTTTGAAAATAAATTAAATTAAATATATATATAATTTTATATAAAACCCCCTATATCCTTCCTCCTTCTCCCCCCCCCCCCCCCATTTCCTTCAGACCCGACACAGTTTGAAGGGAGGAAAAAAAATCGAAAAGGGGAAAACCGCACCTCCTCCCCAGGCATTGCCGGACCACCACCCATCTACCCAAGGCCATCACTACTCGCGCCTGCTCCCCTCCGACACCCCCTGATATGCTCCCCTCTCTCTCCCCGCGTTGAACCCTAGACCACCCCGAATCAGCCGCCAACCACCACGCCTCGACCACCAGAAGGCCGCCGCTGCTGCACTACTCCCCTGGCGCCACCTCATGGCCTCGACGCCGCCCCTGCTACCACCAGCACTCCAACGCACCACACCAGTGAGCCCCCACAGCCCTTTCTCCCCCCAAAAACCGAGCCTCCAATGAACTGTGAGCTACCATACGGGCGTCGCCACCTTCCATCAGTACCTCATTCCTCTTTTGATCGAAAATGTAAGCTTTTCTTTTATAAATTTATTCAATTAGTTATTAAATAAAATCAGTTTCGTTTCTATAGAAGAGTATAGATTTTATTTTTCATTTTCTTAAGAAAGGTTCGATTTTTTTTTCAAAGAAAGGTATAATTTCTATAACAAAGAAAGGTATAATTTTTATTGCAAAGAAAAATACGACTTTTAGTAATAAAAAGGTAGGATTTTTACACTAAAAAGGCAATGATTGTTGATAAGGAAAAATTATGATCTTTAATGTGAAGGTAGCGATATAAAAATTCGATTTTTATATATTGAATAGCTAAATAAAAATTCGATTTTTATATATTAAATAGTGGAGTAAAAATTCGATTTTTACATATATGAAGTAGCGGTAAAAATTCGATTTTTACATATAAGAAGTAGTGAATTAAAAATATGATTTTATCTTCTAGAAAATATAAAAATGTGATTTTTAATATATGTAGTGAATACGGGCAACGAAGGTAACAAAAGGCGAACACGATGAAGATTTCCTACATATGAAGAGTCGAGGCGTTTGGTTTAGCTAGTCAGTGAGAACTTCTCACTTTAAATCTTGTTTTCTAGTTAAAATATATACTAGGATGCAGACGGTGCTTAGCAGCACCCGACACCCGTCGTCCACAGACCATGGACGACTTGTATGCTTGTTTGATGTGTTGTGAAGTTTGTTTGTGATGTTGATGTGAAATATATAATAAAATATTCATGTGTTGAAACAAATTAATTATCGTTAAAAATATAATTTTTAATGTGAATGTGAATAAATAAATATTCATTTACAAACCGAACGGTTTGTTTATGTACAACTATTTGAAGGACATTGATTGGGACGATAAATTTTACACATCGCCCAACTGCACAAATAATATTCAGTGTTTGTGGATTGAAACCCCACACGGGTGTTGGGATGATATTTGGCGTACACTAATCCCAATTATTTAGTTGTATGTCGATCGATTGGTCGACAGACTGTGTGAGCGTTAATTATTTATATTTGATGCTTATGCAGTTGTGTGGTGCACTTTGGATTATGGTTGATTAATTATCGTTGCTATTATATACATGTATTGTATGGATTCCATATAATTAACATTATATGGTAATTGACTGGGCCTCATTCCAATTGGGAAAATATAGAATATTATAAAATAAAGATTCATGTGTTGACAGTACTCATGTGTTGAGAATAGTCATGTGTTGGAAGAAATATATATTCATGTGTTGAACGAAATATTTTAACAATAAAATTTACATCTTTATCATATAAAATTAGAAACTAACTGGAAAATAGATAAGATGAGTGGTCTCCTGGGTATTGATCTGATGTTGGTTTCGACCTTCGGGGTTAATATTTAAGAAATCGTTCTCTTACTAATTTACGGTTGGAATCTGATTAAAAATTAAACGATAGAAATCAAAATTTTATAAAATATATTACATAACAAAAATAATCATGTGTTGACAGTACTCATGTGTTGAGATTAGTCATGTGTTGAAAGGAATATAGATTCATGTGTTGAATAGAATAAATATTCATTTGTTGAATATAATAACGAAGTTATTGAAATATATATAGCTGTGTTGATTAGTGATGCGCTATTTTGACACGAACGATATTTATATCGATTATATTCGTTTTTATAATAATAATAGAAAAGGAAGTGATTTCAAAATATAACGTTTTGAAAATATTATCATTTGTATATCGATGATGTGGAATATTCAATTTCGATTCGAAGTTGAATATGAAGTTGAAATCGTTTCGAAAACGAATTTAAAACGATTTATAAAATACGTTTTAAAAGGAAATCGACGAAATATATATAATATATATACTATATATAATGGCTTGAATAGAACGCGCCGCGCCGCGGCAGTTCGTGAATTTCGACCATTGACTTTGAAAAGATATTGCAGGAGATCCGACCGTCGGATTCTCCAAAACCCGGAACCGTTGGATTCATATCGAAAAGAGCTTTCCAACGAATATTAGAAATTTGAAAGCTAACGGTTGGATTTGGAATTATGTCCAAATCAAATTTGGAAAAGGTCGCTGTAAGTGCTGTTCGTCGACCGTTATTGGAAATCGACTGTACGGGCCTTGATAAAATTATTAAAAATATCTATAATTTGTGTAAAATCATAATAAATGATTTGAAAAGAACTGGAATGAAAAACTCCACATTTGTAAAGATAAAAATATATTTTTATCAAAATGAACTAGTTTATAACTAGAAAAATAATCCAATATTTTTAAATAAAATAAATTGGACTTGTGAATGGTTTTAATATAATCAGAATTTCCAATATATAAATTGGAATAGATTTGAATCGAAATTATCTTCGAAATATTTCGATGTTGAATTTCGTGATTATACAGATATGGTTGGGGAAATTTGAAAGATATATTTTTATCGTTATTTCAAATATGATATTTGTTGGTTTCAGAATTTGATATTGAATATAAGCCGATATATTTTCTATTCAGAGCCTTGTATTTAATATCGAATGTGATTTGGGTTTGTCGTGAATGGTGTCTTCAATAACACTGTTCTTGAACCCAGTTTAGAAAAGAATAAATCTTTTAATCAAGATTTAGTGAAATTGTCCAGTAAATTAGTATTTAATTGGAATTGAATTTAAATTGGTTTTTGGGTTTATCGTGAGCAGTGTTTTGAATAACACCTGTTCTTTAACCCGATTAACAATGGGTTGTGATTTAGGGTTTATCATGAACCGTGTTTTAAATGACATCGGTTCTTTGACCCAGTTAAAGATTAAAACTAAGTGGAGTTTTAATGAAATCTTTAATTAGATTGAAACGATCGAGAACAGAGTATCACCAGTTTTGCTCCAAAGCGATAGTTAAATCTTTAAATAGATTTGAACGTGAAATGGTAATTAATATTTACCGATAACACCGTGGTGTGAGATATGGAGTATTACCAGTTTTGCTCCGTGGGATGAATAGGTTGGTATTGGGAAGTAAAATAAATAATTACTTCGGTGTGGTTCGCTAATCCCGACTAGTTTAGAAAACCTTGATACAGTTTGAAATGATATCCCAAGGAGGATTAAAGAATAAATTTAAAAGAATTTATATTTGATAAAATTAATGGGAACCTTTCCCTAAGAATGTGAAATTTAGAAACTCAGTGTAGGTTAGCTAAGATGAATGGTTTCTTGGATATTGATCTGATGTTGGTTTCGGCATTCGGGGTTAATATTTGGGGAATGTTCTCTTGCTAATTTACGGTTAGTGACTGATGAATTGGAATGAGGCGTAGTTGTGTTTGTGTAACATTTGTTTATTATATACGCAGGTTATTCGGAAAGGCCGGGTTTATACCCATTCTGAATAACCGATTCGACGATATGTCGAGGATGAAGACGGTGGTTGAAGACCGGAAGTCTTCACATCGTTTGGGTGATTACTGATGATCTTGATTGGGCTGTACACCCAAGTTGAGGGAATCAGTTGGTGATTGTCCAGACGTACTTGGAGATCGATGGATATATGACGAAAGTGCCTCCGGTTTTGTTCAGACCCAGAACGAACTAGTAAATGGACTGTGTGTCTGACATTGGATTTTATTCTGTGCTGATTGATCTCTATTAAATATACATCTGTTTGGCGGTGGAGAATTTATTCTCTTGCTTAACTCCCTTCTCTGAGACGTATGAGCTCAGAGGTTGTATATCGATGGACATCAGTCCCATGGAGCGAATTGCCTATGTGGCATGCCTAAGTGGCAAATGATCAAGGCTTCTGTTGAAAAGCAAAGTCTCGTGGTTGATGATCAAAGCACGGCCTACGTGGCATAGTTTTGTGTATAGCGTGGATTCGCGAGCCTCACACCTCGGTATGAGTCAAAAACGGGATAGTGACTGCAGGGAGAACACGACGTTTCTTTCTAGCTAGAGGTAGTGTCATTGCTTAAACTGGTTGACATTTATATTATATTTACCTATGTGGTTGTTGGAATGTGAGGCGCCTCAGATATAGGTCTGTTAGGACCGGGAAACGTGTGTTCAGGAATAATTAATCCACTAACGTAAGTGTGGACCGGTCCTGAAGCATCCGAGAGGCTACCCAAAGAGAGTAGTCCTGGGACATTTGCTAGAGTGTCTCGAAGCGGAGAGGAGCTTGCCCCTTGCCTCGACTCATGACGTAAATCCAATTTCCAATACGAGATATTTCGGTTTTATTTGTAGAGCCTAGTATGGCGACATGGTATATGGTACCCATGCCGTCTATGATTGATATTTATTATTGAAATTGTTTTGACACTATACACATATAATAGTATCAAATGATTTGTTTTAAACGTACCAAGCATGTTTGGCTATTATAAGGGAAAACCCTATCCTCCGGCTTGCGTTGCATTATGTGATGGGACCTGGGTCTTATAATAGCTTCATTTTTCGAAAAAGCATTGCATTGTTTATTCTATGCACTAGTATTCTTGGGAGGAAACCCGTTCCGTGTTATACGGCGTGGTCCCTTGAATTGCTCTCTTTTAAAGTAAAGTTTTAAATAACTGTTTCAGTTCTCACACCAGTCACATGACTGACCTGGAGTTTATTGTTTTAACCTAAACTCTAGGTGCCCTTATTTTCGACATGGGCAGCTAGTAGTTTTGGTTTTGCAGATTTATATTCACATGATCCTGATTTACAACTGGAACGATGCTCGGAAAGCTCTGTATCCGTGTGTTACTTTCAGTTGTGTTTTGTAATATTTTTCCGCTGCTATGTAATTTAAATCTCTGATATTTTCTATGTAATATTTATTCATACTCTGTATATTCTTGTATTCTGATGGAATTGTTGTAATAAACAATGAAATGTTCTTCTGTTTGCGTTCTATTTTGTCGTGTTCTCAAGGTAATCCGTGCTTTCCTTACCGGGGAAGTTATGGGTCATCACATAAATCCAGTCACCTGACAGCTTCCCAACCCTTGAATCTGATTTTGATCTGTGATTTTGTGGTCTTTCTAGCTAAATCTAGTATTAAAATAACACAAATTTACAAACCTGATGCTAAAAGAAGAGGGAAAGAAAGAAACTGTAATGACCGGCATTTTTCAGCGATATAATAATTAATGTATTTAATTATTTAAATAATGATTTAGATAATGGTCGTTGAATTAAATAAGAGTGAATATTTAATTAAAATAATAATTAAATAATATATTTAATTCTGAAATAATCAGATTAGGCTGAAATGGCGATATGGTGTGAATTGGGAAATTCAAAATATATAATTCAGTTTGGAGTTGAATTATATTAACGAATATATTTAATTAACGATGGTTGAACGTATAAATTATAATATAATTATAATCGAGCTCGAAATGGCGCAGTAGTTCGCGATTTGGAGATTCGAACTTTAAACGAATATACAGAAGCCATTTTAAATCGGATTTCTGTGAAACAAGAAACGTTGGGGGCTGGTGAAGTATATTTTTCTAGTGGAAGAGAAAAATCAAGATTTAGTCGTGTAGATTTTGATTTATGTCCAAATCAAATTCTAAAATAGTCGCTGTGGAATCATTTATAAACCATAATGATATATTTAATTTTAATTAAATATTGGCTTCAAATTTAGACAAGCCCTTTGAGACGTAGTGATAATTTAATTTTTAGAATTTTACTATAATTTTTAATTAATTAAATAAACAACTTTTTATTTGGAGTCTTTTGCACCTTTAATCAGCAATTTTGGGGTTTCACAATATGAGTTAATCTGTTGATATTATTATATTTTCGGGATCACGGCACCTCACTAAACACGACTGTATTTTTACCTCAGTCTGCAACACTCATATATAAATATAACCGTACATAGTGGGGTGGGTAACTTTTTAAAACTTTAAAATAAAATACCCTAAGCCATTTTGGGACCAAAGAGGAGTCCACGCATTGTTGTTTCAGCCACAAAAGAAATTCTTGTTCCTCAATCAAAAACGTGGACCTCTATCCCTCACAAAATCAAACCCTTTAAAATCAAAATACTCCACCCCTTAAAACAAAATTCACTTTCTCCAAACAAAAAAATATTAGCCGCCATCTCTGTTAAAAACAAAAGCAAAACCGTGGGATTTTAAATCCAAACAAAGTGGATGCTTAACGGAATCGAACAGGGGTTGGTTCCTTGGGTTTGTATACTTGCGTCCTTTAGTCTCGTACCCTTTCCATTTGGCTCGATATGTTCTGAAGGGTGCGGTGTTGTGTTGAACAAGGAACAGGAACGTGATGTTATTGGCAAGGTATTGTTGGTTTTGAAACTTGAAGTGAGGGAGAGAACGTGAAGAGTGGGTACGGTTGCTGGAGAGGTGGCGGAGTGTTCTGATGAGATGGGGATATTTTGGTTCGGTGTTGGCTGTTGTCAAGAGGAAATGGTGAGGTGGTGCTTGGAGGTTGGAACGCGAGAGAGGGAGACGAGCTGGTGATCTTTGGGTTGACTTAGAAAAGGGTTAGGCGAAATGATGTTTAGTAATTTCACTGTTGGAAATTGGGTAACAAATAATGGATTTTAGGAAGATCGGATAGAAGGTGAAATAACTAGTGGTTATGGGTTCATGAGTCTCCAGGAGGAAGTAAGAAGAAGATGTAGCCTGTTGGATGTTTTCGTGGGTCTCAGAAGAATATAGTTGGGCTGACGGGAAAATAGTAAGGCCCAATTATCCAGTTCATTTAAATTAAATTATTTAAAATATCCCATTCATACGTTGTCAGTTTCACGAATGGTTTGATCCATTAGGATCGTATGGACGACGGCTACGCACTGGAACTGACTGGGAGTGAATTCGAGCTCGTTACAATTTATAGCAAAATAAATTGTCGGATATGAATCAAATCAAAGACAGTTATCTTTATTAATGATGATCGTCCAATGTGAGTAAAACTCACCAACTCTGAACAGTTCTATTTTTATAACGTATATTTATAACTGATAAATGATGACTGATTGCTGTGTGCTGACTGTTTGGTTGAATTGCTTGTGTATTGGCTGAAAGAATTAGATGACGATATATATATATATATATATATATATATATATATATATATATATATCGTTAATCAAATATTGATTCTGTTTAACAGAATATTTCATATAGAAATGAAATTGATGTTAATTATGTTGTTTAACATCTATGATGCAGGGAAACAGGTCAGAGGAATCCGACTGGATTCCTCAACATTTATTTTATTGTTTTTCATATATGATGATATATGATGTGATATATAATCTATTGTTGATGATGTGTGTTAGAATGATATGATCATTGTTATTTGGTATTTTAAATACCATAAAGAATACTGGAATGTTAAAAAGGAAAATTTTGAATGTAGAATTGAAAAAGAAATATATATAAAATCAAAGGATTTTATAGAAAGAGATATTTATAAAATCAAATCATTTTATAAAAAGGATAATTGAATAGAGAGGATAAAAAGGAATATTCATTTGTTAAATGAATAGAGAGGATAAATGAAATATTTATTTGTTAAGTAAATAGAGATAAGGGAAATTATTTGTAAAACAAATATAAAAGGAAATATATTTGTAAAACAAATACAAAGGAAGATATTTGCAAAATGAATAGAAAAAGGAATATTTGTAAAACAATTACAAATAGAAATAAAAAGGAAAACATTTGTAAAACATTTACAAATGGAATTGGGAAGAAAATAGTTGTAAAACATTACAAATAGATTAAATGGAAATATTTATTTATAGGAAATAAATAAAATGTTATAAATGAGATATTTATTTGTAAAATAAATAGAAAAGATAAAAGAAATATTTATTTGTTAAATAAATAGAATTGAAAAGGGAATAGTTATTTGTTAAGTAAACAAATAGAAAAGGAACAAAGGAGATAATCCAAAGGAGATAATCCAAAGGAGTTAATTCAAAAGAGTTAGAGTTAATCAATTAAGGTTGACCGGTTAGAGTTAACCAGTTAGAGTTAACCAGTTAGAGTTAATCAATTAAAGTTAATCAATTAGAGTTAGAGTTAGTTGATTAGAGTTAGTCGATTATTGGTTAATAGAGTTAAAGGAATTAATCGAATATAGTTTATTTAAATAGAGTTAAAGGAATTAATCGAATATAGTTTATTCGAAATAGAGTTAAAGGAATAATCGAATATAGTTTATTCAAAATATAGTTAAAGGAATTAATCGAATATAGTTTATTTAAATAGAGTTAAAGGAATTAATCGAATATAGTTTATTCAAATAGAGTTAGAAGAAGTAATTCAATATAGTTTATTCGAAATAGAGTTAAAAGGAGTTAATCGAATATAGTTTATTCGAAATAGAGTTAAAGGAGTTAATCGAATATAATTTATTCAAAATAGAGTTAAAGGATTTAATCGAATATAGTTTATTCGAAATATAGTTAAAGGAGTTAATCGAATTTAGTTATTCGAAAGGAGTTATCGATTTGTTTAATCAAAAGGAGTTAATCGAATTTAGTTATTCGAAAGGAGTTATCGATTAGTTTAATCGAAAGGAGTTAATCGAATTTAGTTTTTCAAAAGGGAGTAATCGAATATAGTATTTGAAAAGAGAGATTATCGAATATCGTTTATTCGAAAGAAGGAGTAATCGAATATTAGTTATTCGAAGTGAGTTATTCAAATATTAGTTATTCGAAGAGAGTTAATCTGCGAATGCGATTATATCGAATTTGGAATAGTACTTATACTTTCCGGTGTTTAAATAAAGATAGATTTATTTATAAATCAAGTGTTTGTTTATTTATTCACATTAAAGAATAAAAGTTATAATGGAAGTTAGATATTTCGAAAGTAGGGATTATAACGTTATCGTTATAACCAATGTTTTCAATAAAGAAGTGGATTCGTAAATAGAATCCGAGAGTTACATAAGGAAGTTTGTTAAAGGTTTAAAAGATAAACTTTGACAATTTCGAAGTTAAAACGTTGTTCAGTTAAGGTCTGAGAGGTAATTATACCCCAACTTGATTGACTTCCTTCTTAACTAAGGAATGGTAAGGTTTGATCGTGAAGGAGTTTGGAAATGTTTTCCAAATAAGAATCAGAAATGTTTTCTGATAATAGAAGATATGAAATATTGAATATATGGAAACAGGAAATGAGTAAATTAATGAACTAACGAGAGAAATGTTGAATGATGATTGATTGATATAATTTCCATCTGGAAATAATATCATTGTTTGCGCACGTGTTTTTATTTGATAGTTAACTCACCGACTATCAAAGTTTTTGACCATTTTAACGTTGTTAATATGGAGAGACCAGCTGGATTATTATCCGAAGAACCACTCCGTATTAGCATAAGCGTTGCGAATCATATATGCAAAAGATATTGAAGACGGAGTAAAGTGCAAGGGCTGTTGTATAAATCTTAGGTAAAGATTGCCTAAGATGGTTGTACTGAATAGTGCCTTCGGTTTTTCCAGTCCCAGGACGACCTGTATGGAAGAATGTCTGACAGAGTATATTTAATAGATCGCATAAGTTGATCTCTTCAAACGTATTTACGTTTGGTGGCGGAGGAATTCGTTTCTCTTTGCTGTATACCCATGGTATTTTTAGGGAAATCAATTTGTGATTTGGCGGGTATGACGATGTGACATTCAAAGTGAATAAACGTGTGATCTATCAGAGATAAGCGTGGCTTCTAGCCTCACAACCGGGAAATGACAGAAATCGGGCAGGCAGCATGGCTATGTAGGTCGCACCTATTAGGGTGTATAATCACCTGATCTAGAGTTTCGTTTACTTCTTAAAATCTATTGTCGATGCTATCCCATTCGGGAAACGATTGCTGATCCCAACTGTTGGTGATATACATTTGATACACTCAAGCGAAATGAGTGGTCGGTCATGTGTGGTCGGGTTGCAAGATGTTCTTGTTGAACCCGGTGTATTCCTCTCTAGAGGTACACTAGCAAAAGGTGGTTCCATACCTTGTCATAGTTGGAAATCCATTACCCAATACGTGCTTACGGTTTTGATTGTATACTATATATGTAGAACGTGAGATGAAAGCGTTTCTGCTAGATGATTATTATATTGTGGTTCATAGACATTATTATAATATCAAAAGGTTTTTGATATAAAGATATTTTGGATTCTCATAAGGGAAAAACCCATTCCGTTATACGGCGTGGTCTTATGAGATATCGTTTGCTTGTTCAAACTATTTTAAACTGTTTTACTCATACCAGTCCCATGACTGACCCAGAGTTTATTTTGTTTGTTTTCCCTAAACTCTTGGGTGCCTAAATTTGTATGGGCAGTCAAGTTGTCGGGATTTTACAGATACACTTGGAGAGCTTGGAGCAGGAGGCTTCAGGATTATATAGCTATTGTTTATTTCCGCCGTGTTGTAAGTGTTGTACTCTGATAAGTGTTATTGTGTACATATTGTTTGTATTTCAAAAGTTATGTTATATTTTATTTGTTCCGCTGTGAGATTCGTGTTTACTCTGATGATGATGTTCTTCTTCTTCTATTCTATTAGTTCTATCTTATCTATTCTACCCTCTAACTTCTTTTCATTAACTTTCTGGTTAATTTCGATCCTTGGATGTTCGATATGTTTTGTATATCGGATAACCAAGATCGCCTTTTTTCGGGTCGTTACAGTTGGTATCAGAGCTTAAGGTTAAGTAATTACCTTGGCTCTGTGGCGTGACTCAGTAGAGATGGGGTTAGTAATACTCTAGATTGAGTTTGAGTGTATAAATACGAGTGAACGTATTTGTTATTGATATAAAAATTGTTTTATATTGTGAATATATATTGGTTGAGTTATTTATGGGTTCTGGCCGATCAGTTTGATCCACTGTATCGGTAGGAGTTTCTAAACACTCGAATACGATGGGTCGACAAGATATGTTTTGAAAAGAGGGTAAACATAATTATTTTACCCAAATTATATTTTGATATAAAGAAGATATATATATTGGAATGAATATATATATTGGATATATTGGTTGTTATTATAATCGAGTAAGATTATAAATTAAAGGGTTATGTAAATAACCAATCAGAATTCATATAAGTGAAATGTATGAAATCGAAATGAATTAAATCTAAATTCAAATAAGAATTTAAATTAAAACCCTGGAAAAATTGGAACGGTGTTTGTAAATGGAATTGGAATAAATATATGTGAATTTTGAAATCCTGGGAGATTTTAAATTGTTTTACAAACAGTGGAAGGATATTTTGAAATAAATTTCAAAGTGGAAATGTTAGAAATGGTTTTGAAAAATGATATAGTATTGAACTCACTTCGAAAGCTGGAAATGGATTCCAATGATGATCATGACATCATCGGTGTTCAATTTCGAGTTGTAAGTGACGGATTACTACCGAAAAGATTTTGTTTTTTGAATTGTTGTGAGAGAAAACAAGTTGTTGGAAAATCCAAAAAGGAATATTTGATTTTAGAAAGGAAAAGTTGTTTAAAACTCCCAGGAAGAGACTGTTTGAATTAAAAACAAATTTAAATAGAAATTTGTGAAACTGAGCTGAAACTGAATTGAAACCAATTAACTGGAAATTGAATTGGATACGATATATCAAGTAGAATCAGATTTTGAATTGTGAGATAGAATCTAAAATGGTATTGGATTGATGAGTTAAGAATTTAAAAATCGAAAATGGAACTTTGACTTGATATTGAATTCGACTTAGGTATAAGCGAATGGTTGGATTTGTGGATAAAAACAGATTGGAATTTGATTGGGATGACCCTTGTATCTGCTGAATTGATAACAGGGGGAAAGGATATAGTGATATGTCCGACAAAAAGGTACCAGTTTATATTATATATGCCTTTGAGATTTTGATGAACCGATTGGCAAGCCGCTTGGCTGTTTGGTTTTCTTTCGGGTTGGAGATGGCCCAGAGAGGCGAGTTGGAGTTTGACCTACTGACCAGTACAAAGGAGGTGCTGGCGAAATTTTTCGAAAAGTTAAGGTGTTAGAAAATTTTCAGGATTTTTAAAAAATTTCATTGATAAGAATTAATTAATAATTTAAATGAAATTAAATTGGTTCAGTTGAAAACTGAAGTTAAGAAGTGAACAAATAAGTTCTAACCAGTCGATAGGGTTTGTTTTCTACCTTAGCAATTTCGAGGACGAAATTAATTTAAGGGGGGAAGAATGTAATGACCCGCATTTTTCAGCGATATAATAATTTATTTATTTAATTATTTAAATAATGATTTAGAGAATATAATGGTCATTGAATTAAATAAGAGTGAATATTTAATTAAAATAATAATTAAATAATATATTTAATTATGAAATAATCAGATTAGGCTGAAATGGCGATATGGTGTGAATTGGGAAATTCAAAATATATAATTCAGTTTGGAGTTGAATTATATTAACGAGTATATTTAATTAACGATGGTTGAACGTATAAATTATAATATAATTATAATCGAGCTCGAAATGGCGCGGCAGTTCGCGGTTTGGCGATTCGAACTTTAAACGAATATACAGAAGCCATTTTAAATCGGATTTCTATGAAACAAGAAACGTTGGGGGTTGGTGAAGTATATTTTTCTAGTGGAAGAGAAAAATCGAGATTTCGTCGTGTAGATTTTGATTTATGTCCAAATCAAATTTTAAAATAGTCACTGTGGAATCGTTTATAAACCATAATGATATATTTAATTTTAATTAAATATTGGCTTCAAATTTAGACAAGCCCTTTGAGACGTAGTGATAATTTAATTTTTAGAATTTTGCTATAATTTTTAATTAATTAAATGAACAACTTTTTATTTTGAGTATTTTGCACCCTTAATCAGCGATTTTGGGGTTTCACAATATGAGTTAATCTACCGATATTATTATATTTTCGGGATCGCGGCACATCACTAAACACGACTGTATTTTTATCTCAGTCTACAACACTCATATATAAATATAACCATACATAGTAGGGTGGGTAACTTTTTAAAACTTTAAAATAAAATACCCTAAGCCATTTTGGGACCAAAGAGGAGTCCACACATTGTTGTTTCAGCCACAAAAGAAATTCTTATTCCTCAATCAAAAACGTGGACCTCTATCCCTCACAAAATCAAACCCTTTAAAATCAAAATACTCCACCCCTTAAAACAAAATTCACTTTCTCCAAACAAAAAAATATTAGCTGCCGTCTCTGTTAAAAATGAAAGAAAAACCGTGGGATTTTAAATCCAAACAAAGTGGATGCTTAACGAAATCGAATAGGGGTTGGTTCCTTGGGTTTGTATACTTGCGTCCTTTAGTCTCGTACCCTTTCCATTTGGCTCGATCTGTTCTGAAGGGTGCGGTGTTGTGTTGAACAAGGAACAGGAACGTGATGTTATTGGCAAGGTATTGTTGGTTTTGAAACTTGAAGTGAGGGAGAGAACGTGAAGAGTGGGTACGGTTGCTGGAGAGGTGGCGGAGTGTTCTGATGAGATGGGGATATTTTGGTTCGGTGTTGGCTGGCGTCAAGCGGAAATGGTGAGGTGGTGCTTGGAGGTTGGAACGCGAGAGAGGGAGATAAGCTGGTGAATTTTGGGTTGACTTAGAAAATGGTTAGGCGAAATGATGTTTAGTAATTTCACTGTTGGAAATTGGTTAACAAATAATGGAGTTTAGGAAGATCGAATAGAAGGTGGAATAACTAGTGGTTATGGGTTCATGAGTCTCCAGGAGGAAGTAAGAAGATAATGTAGCCTGTTGGATGTTTTCGTGGGTCTCAGAAGAATATAGTTGGGCTGACGGGAAAAGAGTAATGCCCAATTATCCAGTTCATTTAATTTAAATTATTTAAATGTGTATATTAACTTGGAATTAAAATATCTCATTCATACGTTGTCAGTTTCACGAATGGTTTGATCCGTTAGGATTGTATGGATGACGGCTACGCACTGGAACTGACTGGGAGTGAATTCGAGCTCGTTACAATTTATAGCAAATAAATTGTCGGATATGAATCAAATCAACGACAGTTATCGTTATTAATGATGATCGTCCAATGTGAGTAAAACTCACCAATTCTGAACAGTTCTATTTTTATAACGTATATTTAGAACTGATAAATGATGATTGATTGCTGTGTGCTGACTGTTTGGTTGAATTGCTTGTGTATTGGCTGAAAGAATTAGATAACGATATATATATATATATATAAATCGTTAATCAAATATTGATTCTGTTTAACAGAATATTTCATATAGAAATGAAATCGATGTTAATTATGTTGTTTATCATCTATGATGCCGGGAAACAGGTCGGAGGAATCCGACTGGATTCCTCAACATTTTTTTATTGTTTTTCATATATGATGATATATGATGTGATATATAATCTGTTGTTGATGATGTGTGTTAGAATGATATGATCATTGTTATTTGGTATTTTAAATACCATAAAGAATTCTGGAATATTAGAAAGGAAAATTTTGAATGTAGAATTGAAAAAGAAATATATATAAAATCAAAGGATTTTATAGAAAGAGATATTTATAAAATCAAATGATTTTATAAAAAGGAATATTCATTTGTTAAATGAATAGAGAGGATAAAAAGGAATATTCATTTGTTAAATGAATAGAGAGGATAAATGAAATATTTATTAGTTAAATAAATAGAGATAAAGGAAATTACTTGTAAAACAAATATAAAACGAAATATATTTGTAAAACAAATACAAAGGAAGATATTTGCAAAACGAATAGAAAAAGGAATATTTGTAAAACAATTAAAAATAGAAATAAAAAGGAAAACATTTGTAAAACATTTACAAATGGAATTGGGAAGAAAATATTTGTAAAACATTACAAATAGATTAAATGGAAATATTTATTTATAGGAAATAAATAGAATGTTATAAATGAGATATTTATTTGTTAAATAAATAGAAAAGATAAAAGAAATATTTATTTGTTAAATAAATAGAAATTAAAAGGGAATAGTTATTTGTTAAGTAAACAAATAGAAAAGGAATAATTCAAAGGAGATAATCCAAAGGAGATAATCCAAAGGAGTTAATTCAAAAGAGTTAGAGTTAATCAATTAAGGTTGACCAGTTAGAGTTAACCAGTTAGAGTTAACCAGTTAGAGTTAATCAGTTAGAGTTAATCAATTAGAGTTAATCAATTAGAGTTAGAGTTAGTTGATTATAGTTAGTCGAGTATTGGTTAATAGAGTTAAAGGAATTAATCGAATATAGTTTATTTAAATAGAGTTAAAGGAATTAATCGAATATAGTTTATTCGAAATAGAGTTAAAGGAATTAATCGAATATAGTTTATTCGAAATAGAGTTAAAGGAATTAATCTAATATAGTTTATTCAAATAGAGTTAAAGGAATTAATCGAATATAGTTTATTCAAATAGAGTTAAAAGAAGTAATCGAATATAGTTTATTCGAAATAGAGTTAAAAGGAGTTAATCGAATATAGTTTATTCGAAATAGAGTTAAAGGAGTTAATCGAATATAGTTTATTCGAAATAGAGTTAAAGGAGTTAATCAATTATAGTTTATTCGAAATAGAGTTAAAGGAGTTAATCGAATTTAGTTATTCGAAAGGAGTTATCGATTTGTTTAATCGAAAGGAGTTAATCGAATTTAGTTATTCGAAAGGAGTTATCGATCAGTTTAATCGAAAGGAGTTAATCGAATTTAGTTGTTCGAAAGGGAGTAATCGAATATAGTATTCAAAAAGAGAGATTATCGAATACCGTTTATTCGAAAGAAGGAGTAATCGAATATTAGTTATTCGAGGTGAGTTATTCGAATATTAGTTATTCGAAGAGAGTTAATCGGCGAATGCGATTATATCGAATTCGGGAAAGTATTTATACTTTCCGGTGTTTAAATCAAGATAGATTTATTTATAAATCAAGTGTTTATTTATTTATTCACACTAAAGAATAAAAGTTATAATGGAAGTTAGATATTTTGAAAGTAGGGATTATAACGTTATCGTTATAACCAATGTTTTCAATAAAGAAGTGGATTCGTAAATAGAATCCGAGAGTTACGTAAGGAAGTTTGTTAAAGGTTTAAAAGATAAACTTTGACTATTTCGAAGTTAAAACGTTGTTCAGTTAAGGTCTGAGAGGTAATTATACCCCAACTTGATTGACTTCCTTCTTAACTAAGGAATGGTAAGGTTTGATCGTGAAGGAGTTTGGAAATGTTTTCCAAATAAGAATCAGAAGTGTTTTCTGATAATAGAAGATATGAAATATTGAATATATGGAAACAGGAAATGAGTAAATTAGTGAACTAACGAGAGAAATGTTGAATGATGATTGATTGATATAATTTCCATCTGGAAATAATATCGTTGTTTGCACACGTATTTTCCTTTGACAGTTAACTCACCGACTATCGAAGTTTTTGACCATTTTAACGTTGTTAATATGGAGAGACGGATTGGATTATTATCCGAAGAACCACTCCGTATTGGCATAAGCGTTGCGAATCATATATGCCAAAGATATTGAAGACGGAGTAAAGTGCAAGGGCTGTTGTATAAATCTTAGGTAAAGGTTGCCTAAGATGGTTGTACTGATTAGTGCCTTCGGTTTTTCCATTCCCAGGACGACCTGTATGGAAGAATGTCTGATAGAGTATATTTAATAAATCGCGTAAGTTGATCTCTTCAAACGTATTTACGTTTGGTGGCGGAGGAATTCGTTTCTCTTAGCTGTATACCCATGGTATTTTTGGGGAAATCAATTTGTGATTTGGAGGGTATGACGATGTGACATTCAAAGTGAATAAACGTGTGATCTATCAGAGATAAGCGTGGCCACTAGCCTCACAACCGGGAAATGACAGAAATCGGGCAGGCAGCATGGCTATGTAGGTCGCACCTATTAGGATGTATAATCACCTGATCTAGAGTTTCATTTACTTCTAAAAATCTATTGTCGATGCTGTCCCACTCGGGAAACAGTTGCTGATCCCAACCGTTGGTGATATACATTCGATACACTCAAGTGAAATGAGTGGTCGGTCATGTGTAGCCGGGTTGCAAGATGTTCTTGTTGAACCCTGTGTATTCCTCTCTAGAGGTACACTAGCAAAAGGTGGTTCCATACCTTGTCATAGTTGGAAATCCATTACCCAATACGTGCTTGTGGTTTTGATTGTATACTATATATGTAGAACGTGAGATGAAAGCGTTTCTGCTAGATGATTATTATATTGTGGTTGATAGACACTATTATAATATCAAAAGGTTTTTGATATAAAGATATTTTGGATTCTCATAAGGGAAAAACCCGTTCCGTTATACGGTGTGGTCTTATGAGATATCGTTCGCTTGTTCAAACTGTTTTACTCATACCAGTCCCATGACTGACCCGGAGTTTATTTTGTTTTTTTCCTAAACTCTTGGGTGCCTAAATTTGTACGGGAAGTCAAGTAGTCGGGATTTTACAGATACACTTGGAGAGCTTGGAGCAGGAGGCTTCAGGATTATATAGCTATTGCTTATTTCCGTTGTGTTGTAAGTGTTGTACTCTAATAAGTGTTATTGTATACATACGGTTTGTATTTCAAAAGTTATGTTATATTTTATTCATTCCGCTGTGAGATTCGTGTTTACTCTGATGATGATGTTCTTCTTCTTCTATTCTATTAGTTCTATCTTATCAATTCTACCCTCTAACTTCTTTTCATTAACTTTCCGGTTAATTTCGATCCTTGGATGTTCGATACGTGTTGTATATCGGATAACCAAGATCGCCTTTTTCCGGGTCATTACAGAAACCTAAATAATTCAGATTCATAGGACTTACCTAACGTTGACCGAAAATCAGAATACCTATGTTATAGATTTACATTCTTTGTCGTCAATGTTGGAGAATTGAGTTTTGATGACAACAACCTTATTTCAATATTAATTGATTATAAAATATATATACCAATACTTTTGTCTAGAATATATATATATATATATATATATATAGAGAGAGAGAGAGAGAGATATGCAGGATTTATATACAGGAATTATATGCTGAAGACTGTACAGTTTAAAGATATTAGAGATTCGGAATTTAGATATATTATCAAGACTCATGAGTATTCAGGATTTCAAGAGTTCAAGAGTTCAAGACTAATATAGTTATAAAGTCTAGATTATGTAAGACTCTAAATAGCACTTCAGGTTCAAATTCAAATCTTGTTTTTCAAGTGGTGTTTCCAAATTCTATCTTCAATCTTCTCTGTTTTATTTTCTATCTTTTCTATTTTTCTTTCTTACTCTACTTTTATTTTCAAACTCAAGGATTATAAGTTTCTTATTTTATGTTTATATAGTTTAAACTTTATAATTTTATAAATATGTTTATATAGTTTATATTTATGTTTTCATATGATTTCCTACTTTATAATATTAGTTTATAAGACTAATTTTAATTCAAGAATTTCCAGAATTATATTTATATCAAAACGCTTGAAAAATGCTCAAAAATTAATTTTACACTATGTGTATGTCAACATAAGAAAAACATTATGTCGACATATAACTATCATTTTTTTCAGTTTTGAAAGAAAGTGTCTTTTCACTAATTGTGACGATTCTGAAGCGTTGCAACCTTTCACACACTATAAAAAGGGCTTAAATTCGAATTTTTAATTACTTCTTCTCCCTTTCCACTCTCTTTCATTACACCATTATTTCTTATCATTTTTATGATTTCTACACCTATACTCTGCCAAATTCAATTCTGTTTTCACTAATCTTCTTCTCTCTACACTCTATACTCATTAATCTCTGAATCAAGTGCTATCGAAGAGTTATAGGGTTGTTTGTAATTGTTTGGGTTGAGTAACGTAATCACTGGTATCCCTTGTAGCCGTGAAATCAAGGACGGGTAATCGGTGGTATTCCTTGTAGCCATGAAATCAAGGACGGGCAAAACTTGATCAAGTGTGTGTTGAATCGGTGGTATCCCTTGTAATAGTGAAATCAAGGAGGGTTGTAATTGGATATCGATATAGTAATAAAACTCTACGCAATCTAGCGTTGCGTGGGGCTGGACGTAGGAGCAATTCCGAACCCGTATAAAATTCGATGTGTTCTTTACTTTTCTGCATTATATTTTGTTTATCTTTGTGTTTGTGTTTGATTCTATGTTTGTGATTTTTTTTATGGTGTTTGATTCATATAGTAATTCATATAAGTTTTAGATTTTGTTTAAATTCTCAAAAACACTATTCACCCCCCTTTAGTGTTTGTTTTGCCTTAACGATCCATTACGCAATACCTAACAATTAGTATTAGAGCAAGGTCTTTCAAAAAGTTCATAATCTAATTTTTGAAATTTTTAAAGTGGAAAATTTTGAAATAATTGGTAACATTAGTTTTAATTCTTGTATTGCATCAGTATTAGATGAGTCTACATTCAATTTTATTGAAAAATCAAGTTATTATGATATGATTTCTTGAAAAATTTAAATGGATATATCACAGAATCGTGATGATGTTATTATTTCAAAGTGAGTTATTTTGAAAAATCACTTGATTCTTTGAAAAGTTGTGTTGTTTTGCAGGAAAAGATGTGTTATATGGCTTTTGAAAATTCAAAAGTTGAAAAGATGGGTAATGTGGCTGTTGGTGATTCAAATTCCGAAATGGTGAGTAATAACCCGGAAATTCTGAGCCAGTTTAAAATTTTTATTTCGGCAATTTTAGCGAATTTTGAATATTTAAAATGAATTATTTTAAATAATATCGACAAGAAATTTATTTTGAATATAATTTGAACGTATATATTATATACGTCGCCGTTAGAATATAAATATTTATATATAATTATAAATAGAATGGAAAATGGCGTGGTAGTTCGATAATTCGATTTCAAACTTCAATTGAACACACTAGGTGCAAAACATTCCGGATTTTAGTGAAACCAAAAATAATGGAATCTAATTGATAATATCTTTCCAACGAATCTGAAAAATCAAAATTTCATAGCGGGAATCAAAAGATATGTCCAGTTGAAAATTCTGAATAGTCGCTATGGAAATCAGGCCCTTAAAAAAGGGAATTTTGCAAACGACCTCGGATTTCGACGAAACTAGTTTTGTTGGATCCGTGATGTCAAATTATTGCTAGATTTCAAATTTCATAATTTTCTGAATCAATATGTGAGCGTGGCATAGGAAAACGCGTTTGACCAGTTTCAGTTGATTTTAATTGACTGGAAATTGGCCATTTTTCCAACGATCTCAGAATTCAACGAAACTAGTTTTGTTAGGACCGTATCGTCAATACGAAGCTAGAAAATATTTTTTTGGAATTTTTAGAGTTAGTATGTGACCCCGGTAAAATGAAATGCGCGTTCAAATTCAATATATAGAGTTATATGTTGATTTTGACGACAACTGATCGAAACAGTCGAATCAGCTTACGATACATATCCCATTGTGTTCGGAATGGGGGTAATTAGCTATGGACGACAGGCGGTGGGCCTCGATTAGAGGTCGTATGTAAAAGTCAACTTTTTGAATTTTAAATTAATAAAAAATTAATTAATTTCTCTCTCTCCTTCCCTTTTATCATTGCTCAGCCCCCCCTCCCCCCCCCCCCCCCCCCCCGATTCAAAACACTTTCAGAATAAAAAAAAAGAACGCAGAAGAACCGCCGCCCTCCACCCTGGCGCCTCCGACCATCGCTACCCGCGCCACCCACCACCGATCATCCAGCGTCGCCCCCCCCCTCCCGTTTCCCCCTCTGCTTCTCTTCTTCTCCTCCCTCCAACCATCGTTCGAGCCCTCCCCAAGCCCTAGTTTCCCCGAAGCCGCCTGAGACCACCTCCAAGCCGCCATACGACCACCGACGCCGCTCCCCTAACCTCGTCAGCCTCCGAAGCAGCCATCTCCACTCCAAGACCCACCGTGAGTTTTTAATTTTCATTTTTTTTATATATAACTGAAAATTTGATTTTTATTTATTTATAAGGTTTGAATTTCCTTTATTTAAAAGCTTAGATTTTTTTATATATAAATACAACGCTAGGTTTTTAAAAAAAAATAAAAAGTTAGGATTTTATTCATAGAAAAGATCATATTTTTAAAATGGAAAAGATTGAATTTTTAAAATGGAAAAGATCATATTTTTAAAATGGAAAAGATTGAATTTTTAAAATGGAAAAGATCATATTTTTAAAATGGAAAAGATTGAGTTTTTAAAATGGAAAAGATCATATTTTTAAAATAGAAAAGATTGGATTTTTAAAATAGGAAAAATTAGATTTTTGAAATGGGAAAAGGCGAAATCCTTGCAAAGTAAAAATGTGATTTTTATATATTGAACATCGAAGTAAAAATGTGATTTTTATATATTGAACATCGAAGTAAAAATGTGATTTTTATATATTGAACATCGAAGTAAAAATTCGATTTTTATGTATTGAACAGCGAAGTAAAAATTCGATTTTTTCATATGTAGTGACTACGGGCGACGAAAGTGATAAGAGGCGAGAACGACGAAGACTTCTACAAAGAGATAGAGTCGTGGTATTGGATAGCTATCGGTGAGAATTTCTCACTCTTTAATTTAGTTTTCTAGTTATATATATATATACTAGGATGCAAACGGTGCTTAGTAGCACCCGACACAACCGTCCACAGACCATGGACTTGTTTGTTTGGTTGCATAGATTAGTCAGATTATTTGATTTGAATTTGGTTGTTTGGTGAATTTGATTGATGTGTGAATGGCGTGGGCCTTCACTAGACCGGGGATAAGGCTAGGCCTTGTCCCGTTTCTAGTATCGTGCCGTTATGCCGCCGAAATTTTCTAAAATAAATTAGAAAAGTAAAAATATCATTTTATTGAATAAATGAACTGAATAAAATATTTTATCGTTAAAAATATAATTTTAACGTGAATGTGAATAAATAAATATTCATTTACAAACCGAACGTTTTGTTTATGTACACCTATTTGAAGGACATTGATTGGGACGATAAATTTTACACATCGCCCAACTGCACAAATAAAAATCTGTGTGTGATTGCTTGAAACCCCACACGGGTATTGGGATGATATTTGACGTACACTAATCCCGATTGTTTAGTTGTATGTCGATCGATTGATTGACAGGCTGTTATAAGCGTTGAATATTTATATTTGATGCTTGTACAGTGTAGAATGCACTTTGGATGATGGTTGATTATTCATCGTTGTTGATATATACATGTGTTGTAGAAAATCCATATAATTAACATTATGTGGTAATTGTCTGGGCCTCATTCCTGTTTTGAAATTGAATTTGAAAAAGAAATATTCGAAGTAGAATATTTGAAAATTGAAATATATGAAGCCGCGTTGATAGATTGACGCCATTTTTGACGTGAACGATATTTATATCGATTTTATTCAAATTGAAGTGAATTCAAAAGAGAGTTGAAATCGTTTTTGAAATGAATCCAAATAGATTTGAAATGAATTTGAAATGAATTCGAATAGAAATTGAATAGAAATGAATTCGAATTGAAATTGAATTGAATTGAATTGAAAGCGAATTGAACTGAATTCAAATTGAATTGAAATGAATTCAAATTGAATTGAAATTTGAATTGAATAGAAATGAATTTTAAAACGAATTTAAAAAGAAGAATTCAATTTTGATTTGAATTGAAATGGAAGTTGAAATTGCTTTTGAAACGAATTTAAAACTATTTATATAATTCGTTTTAAATAGAAATCGATGAAATATATATTGTATATATTATATATATATAATATAATGGTCTGAATAGAACGCGCCGCGCCGCGGCAGTTCGTGAATTTCGACCATTTCTTTCAAACGGACATTACGGGAGACCCGACCGTCGGATTCTCCTAAAACCGGAACCGTTGGGTTCGTATCGAAAAGAGCTTTCTAACGAATATTAGAAATTAGAAATCTAACGGTTGGATTTGGAGATACGTCCAAATCAAATTCGAAAAAGGTCGCTGTAAGTGCAGTTCGATGGCCGTTGATGGAAATCGACTGTACGGGCCTTGATAAAATTATTAAAAATAGTAATAATTCGTGTAAAATCATAAGAAATGATTTGGGAAAAATTAGGATGAAAAACTCTATATTTGAAAAGATAAAAATAGATTTTTATCGAAATAAGCTAGTTTTGAACTAGAATTATAATTCTATTTATTTTTAAGTAAATAAATTGAATTTGAAAAGGGTTTTAAAAATAACCAAAATTTCCAATGATTGCATTGGAATGGATTTGAATCGAAATTGTCTTCGGAATATTTCGATGTTGGATTTCGTGATTATACAGATGTTATGGAAATTTGAAAGATATATATATATTTATATCGTTATTTCCAATACGATATTTGTTAGTCGTAGAATTTGATATTGAACATAAGCCGGTATATTTTTTTATTCAGAGCCTTGTGTTTAATATCAAATGTGATTTGGGTTTGTCGTGAATGGTGTCTTCATTAACGCTGTTCTTGAACCCAGTTGAGAAAAGATTAAATCTTTTTATTTAGATTTAATAAAGTGTACCAATTAAATGATATTTAATTGGAATTGAATTGATATTGATTTTTGGGTTTATCGTGAACAGTGTTTTAAATAACACTCGTTCTTTAACCCGATAATTAATGGAATGTGACTTTGGGTTTATCGTGAACCGTGTTTTAAATGACACGGATTCTTAAACCCAGTTAACGATTAAAACTAAGTGGGGTTTTAATGAATCTTTAATTAGATTGAAAAGGTGTTAGAATGGAGTATCACCAGTTTTGCTCCAGGCGATAGTTAAATCTTTAATTAGATTTAAACGTGAAATGGTAATTGAATTTACCGATAACACCGTGGTGTTAGATATGAAGTATTACCAGTTTTACTTCATGGGATGAATAGGTTGGGATTGGGAAATTAAAACAAATAATTACTTCGGTAAGGTTCGTTAATCCCGACTAGTTTGAATTGATATTCAAAGGAGATTAAAGAATAAATTTAAAGAATTTATCTTGGATAAAATTAATGGGAACTTTTCCCAAAGTATAGGAATATATGAATAAAAGAATATTCTGAATTGGAATGAAGCGTATGTTGTGTTTGTGTGACACTTTTATAATATATACGCGAGTTATTCAGAAAGACCGGGTTTATCCCATTCTGAATAACTGATTCGACGTGGTGTCGAAGATGAAGACGGTGGTTGAAGACCGGAAGTCTTCACGTCGTTTAGGTGATTACTGATGATCTTGATTGGGCTGTACACCCAAGAAGATGGAAACAGTTGGTGATCGTCCAGACGTACTTGGAGATCGATGGATATGCGGGGTACTAGGTGCCTCCGGTTTCGTTCAGACCCAGAACGGACTTGTAAATGGACTGTGTGTCTGACATTGGATTTTAGTCCGTGTGATTGATCTCTATTAAATATATATCTGTTTGGCGGCGGAGAATTTATTCTTTTGCTTAACGCCCTTCTCTGAGACGTACGAGCTCAGGGGTTATATACCGATGGATATCAAACGCATGGAGTGAATTGCCTGTGTGGCATGCCTAAGTGGCAATTGATCGAGGCTTCTGTTGAAAAGCAAAGTCTTGTGGTGATGATCAAAGCACAGCCTGTGTGGCACAGCTTTGTGTAACGTGAATTCGCGAGCCTGACACCCCGGTTGTGAACCAGAAACGGGAGAGGACATCAGGGAGGGCATGCGTTTCTTTCTAGCTAGGGTGGTGTCAGTGACCTACCAGCCCTGACATTTATATACTTTTCACCTGTGTGGTTGTTGCTGTTGCGAGGCGCCTCGGTTTGATCGGACGATCCGGGTCCGATGGAGTCATTCTTTTTGGCTCATTAACGCCCCAAAGGGCGGGGAGACGTATTGTTCAGGCATAATAATCCACATCGGTGGACCGGCCCTGACGATCCAAGGGGCAGTTGCGGCTGTTCCTGAGACACGGGCTAGAGCGTCTCGAATCGGTAGAGGACGATCCCTGGCCTCGGTTCATAGATGGAAATCCAACTTCCAAATACGTGATTTTGCGGTTTTAATTGTAGAACTAGTATGGCGACATGATATATGGTACCCATGCCGCCTATGATTGATACTTATGATTTGAAGTTGTTTTATACACTATGCACTTATAATAGTATCAAATAATTTGTTTTAAAACGTATCAAGCATTCTTTGGCTGTTATAAGGGAAAACCCTATCCCCCGGCTTGCGTTGCATTGTGTGATAGGACCTGGGTCTTATAACAGCTTCATTTTTTCTCTATTTAGCATTGCGCTGTTCATTTTATGCACTGGTATTCTTGGGAGGAAACCCGTTCCGTGTTATACGGCGTGGTCCCTTGATTTACCTATCTTTAAAAATAAAGAATAAAAACTGTTTTAGTTCTCACACCAGTCACATGACTGACCTGGAGTTTATTGTTTTAACCTAAACTCTAGGTGCCCTTATTTTCGACACGGGCAGCTAGTAGTTTTGGTTTTGCAGATTTATATTCACAGGATCCTGGTTTACAGCTGGAACGATATCCGGAAAGCTTTGTATCCGTATATTTCTTCTAGTTGTGTATTTCATTATTTTCCGCTGCTATGTATTTAAATGTAATTTAAATCTCTGATATTTCTATGTAATATTTATTTGTTTATACTCTGTATATTCTTGTAATCTGATGCATTGTTGTGATATACAATGAAATGTTCTTCCGTGTGCGTTCTGTTATGTGATGTTCTCGAACTATCCGCCGCTTTCCTTTACGGGGAAGTTACGGGTTTTCACAGTTGGTATCAGAGCTTTGGTTTACAAAGCTCAGAGAACAAGGCACATTAGAACCATACGAAAGAATTCATCAGATATTGGATTAGTAATATCCAATGAGAATGACTCGTTAGAGATGGGTTCAGTAGTATCCTAGAACGAGTGTGACGAGTATATTTTTAACGTGAAAACAAATTTTGTTTTGAAAATCTAAATCAATTATTCGTATTTGATTATTTATTTGTATTGATTTGGACAGTCCAGTATATAAAGATTTTGCATATGCGCCTTGCAAACGTATATTCGAAGTTTTAATATACTGGATAGATATAGAATCACACTCTAGTCACCCTGGGATGATCCTGATGATGGTGCATCATCATCAGCATTTATATTCGAGTGTCGAAGGTGTGATATCTATATATTTCCATTAGACTGGTGTGAGAACCAAAATTAGATAGGGCCTATTGTTGTGATTTGGCATCAAAAATTTGATTTTTGACTATATATCAAAGTTATCAATTTGAAAAGCTAATCAACTAATTGATTGATGTTTGCGTTGTTTGTTTATTTGTTTGCTAATTTTTAGCCATTTAGCCTAATTGAATCACATATTGAATTGTATTGAAAATTGGCCGCGTTTGCTTGCATATACTTGTACTTACCTTGAACAGGTCATAGCAAGGAGGCTAGAGCAGAGAATAAAATTTGTTTGCCAAACAAATAGGTACATGTTTACTACATAATTTACTGTTTTGTTTGGGTGATGATGATTTTATGAGCCTATTGGCTAGCCGCTTGGCTTTTTCTTTTTCTTTTTGAGATCTGAAGGACCGGGGAAGCTATTTGAAATTCCCCGATGCTCCCGGTGCAGGGGAGGTTATGGCGAAATTTTTCAAAAATTTAGGGTGTTAGCCAAATTTTTGAAATTTTGAAAATTCTCAGAAACTAAAGAGTTGGAGAATGGAAGCCAGATCGAACGTAGAGTTGAATAATCAAACCACTTTCGACTTTGTTCCTTTTCGGGGACGAAAAGTTTTAAGTGGGGGAGATTGTAATAACCCGGAAATTCTGAGCCAGTTTAAAATTTTTATTTCGGCAATTTTAGCGAATTTTGAATATTTAAAATGAATTAATTTAAATAATATCGACAAGAAATTTATTTTGAATATAATTTGAACGTATATATTATATACGTCGCCGTTAGAATATAAATATTTATATATACTTATAAATAGAATGGAAAATGGCGCGGTAGTTCGATAATTCGATTTCAAACTTCAATTGAACACACCAGGTGCAAAACATTCCGGATTTTAGTGAAACCAAAAATAATGGAATCTAATTGATAATATCTTTCCAACGAATCCGAAAAATCAAAATTTCATAGCGGGAATCAAAAGATATGTCCAGTTGAAAATTCTGAATAGTCGCTATGGAAATCAGACCCTTAAAAATGGGAATTTTGCAAACGACCTCGGATTTCGACGAAACCAGTTTTGTTGGATCCGTGATGTCAAATTATTGCTAGATTTCAAATTTCATAATTTTCTGAATCAATATGTGAGCGTGGCATAGGAAAACGCGTTTGACCAGTTTCAGTTGATTTTAATCGACTGGAAATTGGCCATTTTTCCAACGATCTCAGAATTCAATGAAACTAGTTTTGTTAGGACCGTATCGTCAATACGAAGCTAGAAAATATTTTTCTGGAATTTTTAGAGTTAGTATGTGACCCCGGTAAAATGAAATGCGCGTTCAAATTCAATATATAGAGTTATATGTTGATTTTGACTACAACTGATCGAAACAGTCGAATCAGCTTACGATACATATCCCATTGTGTTCGGAATGGGGGTAATTAGCTATGGACGACAGGCGGTGGGCCTCGATTAGAGGTCGTATGTAAAAGTCAACTTTTTGAATTTTAAATTAATAAAAAATTAATTAATTTCTCTCTCTCCTTCCCTTTTATCATTGCTCAGCCCCCCCCCCCCCAATTCAAAACACTTTCAGAATAAAAAAAAAGAACGCAGAAGAACCGCCGCCCTCCACCCTGGCGCCTCCGACCATCGCTACCCGCGCCACCCACCACCGATCATCCAGCGTCGCCCCCCCCCCTCCCGTTTCCCCCTCTGCTTCTCTTCTTCTCCTCCCTCCAACCATCGTTCGAGCCCTCCCCAAGCCCTAGTTTCCCCGAAGCCGCTTGAGACCACCTCCAAGCCGCCATACGACCACCGACGCCGCTCCCCTAACCTCGTCAGCCTCCGAAGCAGCCATCTCCACTCCAAGACCCACCGTGAGTTTTTAATTTTCATTTTTTTTATATATAACTGAAAATTTGATTTTTATTTATTTATAAGGTTTGAATTTCCTTTATTTAAAAGCTTAGATTTTTTTATATATAAATATAACGCTAGGTTTTTTTAAAAAAATAAAAAGTTAGGATTTTATTCATAGAAAAGATCATATTTTTAAATGGAAAAGATTGAATTTTTAAAATGGAAAAGATCATATTTTTAAAATGGAAAAGATCATATTTTTAAAATGGAAAAGATTGAATTTTTAAAATGGAAAAGATCATATTTTTAAAATGGAAAAGATTGAGTTTTTAAAATGGAAAAGATCATATTTTTAAAATAGAAAAGATTGGATTTTTAAAATAGAAAAGATTGGATTTTTGAAATGGGAAAAGGCGAAATCCTTGCAAAGTAAAAATGTGATTTTTATATATTGAACATCGAAGTAAAAATGTGATTTTTATATATTGAACATCGAAGTAAAAATGTGATTTTTATATATTGAACATCGAAGTAAAAATGTGATTTTTATATATTGAACATCGAAGTAAAAATTCGATTTTTATGTATTGAATAGCGAAGTAAAAATTCGATTTTTACATATGTAGTGACTACGGGCGAAGAAAGTGATAAGAGGCGAGAACGACGAAGACTTCTACAAAGAGATAGAGTCGTGGTATTGGATAGCTATCGGTGAGAATTTCTCACTCTTTAATTTAGTTTTCTAGTTATATATATATATATACTAGGATGTAGACGGTGCTTAGTAGCACCCGACACAACCGTCCACAGACCATGGACTTGTTTGTTTGGTTGCATAGATTAGTCAGATTATTTGATTTGAATTTGGTTGTTTGGTGAATTTGATTGATGTGTGAATGGCGTGGGCCTTCACTAGACCGGGGATAAGGCTCGGCCTTGTCCCGTTTCTAGTATCGTGTCGTTATGCCGGCGAAATTTTCTAAAATAAATTAGAAAAGTAAAAATATCATTTTATTGAATAAATGAACTGAATAAAATATTTTATCGTTAAAAATATAATTTTAACGTGAATGAGAATAAATAAATATTCATTTACAAACCGGACGGTTTGTTTATGTACACCTATTTGAAGGACATTGATTGGGACGATAAATTTTACACATCGCCCAACTGCACAAATAAAAATCTGTGTGTGATTGCTTGAAACCCCACACGGGTATTGGGATGATATTTGACGTACACTAATCCCGATTGTTTAGCTGTATGTCGATCGATTGATTGACAGGCTGTTATAAGCGTTGAATATTTATATTTGATGCTTGTACAGTGTAGAATGCACTTTGGATGATGGTTGATTATTCATCGTTGTTGATATATACATGTGTTGTATAAAATCCATATAATTAACATTATGTGGTAATTGTCTGGGCCTCATTCCTGTTTTGAAATTGAATTTGAAAAAGAAATATTCGAAGTAGAATATTTGAAAATTGAAATATATGAAGCCGTGTTGATAGATTGACGCCATTTTTGACGTGAACGATATTTATATCGATTTTATTCAAATTGACGTGAATTCAAAAGAGAGTTGAAATCGTTTTTGAAATGAATCCAAATAGATTTGAAATGAATTTGAAATGAATTTGAAATGAATTCGAATAGAAATTGAATAGAAATGAATTCGAATTGAAATTGAATTGAATTGAAAGCGAATTGAAATGAATTCAAATTGAATTGAAATTTGAATTGAATAGAAATGAATTTTAAAACGAATATATAAAGAAGAATTCAATTTTGATTTGAATTGAAATGGAAGTTGAAATTGCTTTTGAAACGAATTTAAAACTATTTATATAATTCGTTTTAAATAGAAATCGACGAAATATATATTATATATATTATATATATAATATAATGGTCTGAATAGAACGCGCCGCGCCGCGGCAGTTCGTGAATTTCGACCATTTCTTTCAAACGGACATTATGGGAGATCCGACCATCGGATTCTCCTAAAACCGGAACCGTTGGGTTCGTATCGAAAAGAGCTTTGTAACAAATATTAGAAATTAGAAATCTAACGGTTGGATTTGGAGATACGTCCAAATCAAATTCGAAAAAGGTCGCTGTAAGTGCAGTTCGATGGCCGTTGATGGAAATCCACTGTACGGACCTTGATAAAATTATTAAAAATAGTAATAATTCGTGTAAAATCATAAGAAATGATTTGGGAAAAATTGGGATGAAAAACTCCATATTTGAAAAGATAAAAATAGATTTTTATCGAAATAAGCTAGTTTTGAACTAGAATTATAATTCTATTTATTTTTAAGTAAATAAATTGAATTTGAAAAGGGTTTTAAAAATAAACAAAATTTCCAATGATTGCATTGGAATGGATTTGAATCGAAATTGTCTTCGGAATATTTCGATGTTGGATTTCGTGATTATACAGATGTTATGGAAATTTGAAAGATATATATATATATATTTATATCGTTATTTCCAATACGATATTTGTTAGTCGTAGAATTTGATATTGAACATAAGCCGGTATATTTTTTTTATTCAGAGCCTTGTGTTTAATATCAAATGTGATTTGGGTTTGTCGTGAATGGTGTCTTCATTAACGCTGTTCTTGAACCCAGTTGAGAAAAGATTAAATCTTTTTATTTAGATTTAATAAAGTGTACCAATTAAATGATATTTAATTGGAATTGAATTGATATTGATTTTTGGGTTTATCGTGAACAGTGTTTTAAATAACACTCGTTCTTTAACCCGATAATTAATGGAATGTGACTTTGGGTTTATCGTGAACCGTGTTTTAAATGACACGGATTCTTTAACCCAGTTAACGATTAAAACTAAGTAGGGTTTTAATGAATCTTTAATTAGATTGAAAAGGTGTTAGAATGGAGTATCACCAGTTTTGCTCCAGGCGATAGTTAAATCTTTAATTAGATTTAAACGTGAAATGGTAATTGAATTTACCGATAACACCGTGGTGTTAGATATGAAGTATTACCAGTTTTACTTCATGGGATGAATAGGTTGGGATTGGGAAATTAAAACAAATGATTACTTCGGTAAGGTTCGTTAATCCCGACTAGTTTGAATTGATATTCAAAGGAGATTAAATAATAAATTTAAAGAATTTATCTTGGATAAAATTAATGGGAACTTTTCCCAAAGTATAGGAATATATGAATAAAAGAATATTCTGAATTAGTATGAGGCGTATGTTGTGTTTGTGTGACACTTTTATAATATATACGCGAGTTATTCAGAAAGACCGGGTTTATCCCATTCTGAATAACTGATTCGACGTGGTGTCGAAGATGAAGACGGTGGTTGAAGACCGGAAGTCTTCACGTCGTTTAGGTGATTACTGATGATCTTGATTGGGCTGTACACCCAAGAAGATGGAAACAGTTGGTGATCGTCCAGACGTACTTGGAGATCGATGGATATGCGGGGTACTAGGTGCCTCCGGTTTCGTTCAGACCCAGAACGGACTTGTAAATGGACTGTGTGTCTGACATTGGATTTTAGTCCGTGTGATTGATCTCTATTAAATATATATCTGTTTGGCGGAGGAGAATTTATTCTTTTGCTTAACGCCCTTCTCTGAGACGTACGAGCTCAGGGGTTATATACCGATGGATATCAAACGCATGGAGTGAATTGCCTGTGTGGCATGCCTAAGTGGCAATTGATCGAGGCTTCTGTTGAAAAGCAAAGTCTTGTGGTGATGATCAAAGCACAGCCTGTGTGGCACAGCTTTTTGTAACGTGAATTCGCGAGCCTGACACCCCGGTTGTGAACCAGAAACGGGAGAGGACATCAGGGAGGGCATGCGTTTCTTTCTAGCTAGGGTGGTGTCAGTGACCTACCAGCCCTGACATTTATATACTTTTCACCTGTGTGGTTGTTGCTGTTGCGAGGCGCCTCGGTTTGATCGGACGATCCGGGTCCGATGGAGTCATTCTTTTTGGCTCATTAACGCCCCAAAGGGCGGGGAGACGTATTGTTCAGGCATAATAATCCACATCGGTGGACCGGCCCTGACGATCCAAGGGGCAGTTGCGGTTGTTCCTGAGACACGGGCTAGAGCGTCTCGAATCGGTAGAGGACGATCCCTGGCCTCGGTTCATAGATGGAAATCCAACTTCCAAATACGTGATTTTGCGGTTTTAATTGTAAAACTAGTATGGCGACATGATATATGGTACCCATGCCGCCTATGATTGATATTTATGATTTGAAGTTGTTTTATACACTATGCACTTATAATAGTATCAAATAATTTGTTTTAAAACGTATCAAGCATTCTTTGGCTGTTATAAGGGAAAACCCTATCCCCCGGCTTGCGTTGCATTGTGTGATAGGACCTGGGTCTTATAACAGCTTCATTTTTTCTCTATTTAGCATTGCGCTGTTCATTTTATGCACTGGTATTCTTGGGAGGAAACCCGTTCCGTGTTATACGGCGTGGTCCCTTGATTTACCTATCTTTAAAAATAAAGAATAAAAACTGTTTTAGTTCTCACACCAGTCACATGACTGACCTGGAGTTTATTGTTTTAACCTAAACTCTGGGTGCCCTTATTTTCGACACGGGCAGCTAGTAGTTTTGGTTTTGCAGATTTATATTCACAGGATCCTGGTTTACAGCTGGAACGATATCCGGAAAGCTTTGTATCCGTATATTTCTTCTAGTTGTGTATTTCATTATTTTCCGCTGCTATGTATTTAAATGTAATTTAAATCTCTGATATTTCTGTGTAATATTTATTTGTTTATAATCTGTATATTCTTGTAATCTGATGCATTGTTGTGATATACAATGAAATGTTCTTCCATGTGCGTTCTGTTGTGTGTTGTTCTCGAACTATCCGCCGCTTTCCTTTACGGGGAAGTTACGGGTTTTCACATGGTGGCTATTGACAATTCAAACTACAAAATGGTGGCTATTGAAAATTTAAATTCTAAAAAGGTGGTTATTGAAAATTCAAATTCCGAGTTGGTATACATGGGTGTTGATTAGTAGAAACTTTTGATTATCATCTACAAGTAGATTCAATATTGTACTTCTCTTCATTTTTTTTGGAATGCCGCTGGTTTCATGTATATTTGTCAAGAATTGATCAAGTAATGATCAAATGATGTT
Source organism: Allium sativum (assembly GCA_030737875.1). Classification (NCBI taxonomy): domain Eukaryota; kingdom Viridiplantae; phylum Streptophyta; class Magnoliopsida; order Asparagales; family Amaryllidaceae; genus Allium; species Allium sativum. The sequence continues at coordinate 1,024,473,015 of CM060909.1, forward strand.
TTGGTGAATAAAGAAAGAAGGAAACCAAAACTTTCAACGGTTATCTTCAAATTTCATCCATAGGTTAGACTATTTTGTCTCAAACCCTTTTCCAAATTGTATTTCTCGTTCTCGCGGTCGATTTGATGGGTAAATCGTCAAATTTCGATAAAAAATGAGTGAGTACGACCATTTGAAGTTGGCTATGGAAAACTGAAAAATTATTACAAGATTTCATGCATATCTCTTACTGTTTTGACTTGCTGCACCCCAATACCATCCAAATTCATCCTTAAACTGTCACTATTTCGTACTCCATGAATTCCTCTTTGATTTGCCCCTGATTTCGTCTAATTCCATTAAGAAACGAAGAAGTTATGCCTGTTGGAAGTTTGATTGAAACTGAAAAACGAGAAGAAGAAGAAGAGAAGAGATTGTGAGGAGACATGACATTTGGGCCTTTATATAGTAGTTGAAGTGTCCATTCGTTCAAAATTCAAATTCAAATTTTGGCGCCAAGTTGGTTGAACTACTAAATCTTTAATATGTTTCTCATACGGTGTTCAAATTCAGCAAATGAATATACTATCCTGACCAGAAAAACGAGCCCGTTGCAAAAGAGCAGATCTCATCGTCAAATTCCAGAAGATCAATTCAGAATTCTGGGAATCTTGAAGAAATAGATTTAAAAACCAGGTATGCATTAATTATTATTTTTGGTTGAATGGATGTTTTGTTTGCTTTGTTTTGATTACTTTGATTTAAATTTGAAATTTAAAACTTTAAAATCTAAATTTGAAATTTAAAAATTCAAATTCAAATTTTGAAATTCAAAACTTTAATAAATAATAAATATAATAATAAAATAAATTTTAGACGTTTGTTAGGATTAATATTATTTTAAGAAACTATTAAACCTGAAATATAAATCGATAATATAAAACTAAGAAGGAAAAACAATATATCTTTTGATTTTCTACATGTATGTCGACATATAAAAATGGTCATGTCGACATAATGAAGTTTAAAATTTAAATTTCAAGAGTTTAAACTTTCAGACTTCCCTCCATCTTTTCAATTAGAAAATGCCAGTTCAAATTCTAGTTATTAATTATCTGTCTACTTATTTTCTTGTTTCAATATATATATATATATATTATAAGTATATAAATTAATAAAATTATATAGATATGTTAATATGATATAAGAGTTAAAATAATTTTTTATAGTTATAAAATATAATTTTACTTATCTTTCATATATAGTTTAAACATGTATATTGTTCATATGATTTCACAAATACTATTTGTAACTTAATACTTATTTTGACTTCTTATTAATATTTATAAAAGGTTGAATATTTAACCTAATATTTTGGTATAAAAATAATAATATATATATGACTTTTATGTCTTAAAAATATAATCTAAATATAAGAAATTATAGCTTTATATATTACTTCATATTTTGTTATAACTATAGATTTATGTTAAATTTTAACATATAATTTGTTCTCTAGCAAATAAATATGTTTGGATTTCTAAAGTTTAAATTTAAAATCAGTTTTTAAATACTATTATGATTATATGTTTATAATCTACTTTGTATAATTTTATATTCTCGCTAAAAGGATCTTCAATTCTTACTATATTTACCCTACTAATATTATTTAACTCTATAATTATTTTGAATATTTTACTACTTATCATGAATATTTTTTAATTAAACTATATCTTTATTATTATTTCAATCACTTTCATTAGTATAATTAACCTAAGTCTAGAAATTAACATTATCCTTGTTTGATTCAAATAATTTATTATATGCATAATTAGATATTACTTTAAGTATCTTTTATAGAAATACATATCATCATCAAATCATTCTATATATTATTACCATAATATCATTACACATCTTATTTCATATCATACATCATTACAGTGCATCTCAAATTAAAATCATTCACATCACAAGTTGCATTTCATTCAGTATATCACTGCATATAGATTTGCATATGACATACTGCATTATAACTAACACACTACATTACATGTTACTCCACACATAACAATTATATAGTATGAAAAGTTTTTATCTAATTAGAAATATAGGATTGCAAATCAAATACATAACATATTTACTTTGTCTTGATTAATTTGATTGACTTACTTTGCTTGATTAAATTAATTGAATCGATCAACTTGTTTGGTTTGTTTGATTAGTTTGACTTAAATAACTTGATTGACTTACTTGACATGGTTAAATTTCATTAGTGGTTGATAGGAGCTTTATAAATTTTAGGATAAATAGAAAATGTCTGATTTTATGTTTAAATTGATTGATTGTTTGGATTAAATTGTTTACTTAAGGATATCTTATTAGAGTTATTTCTTAGTCTAGATTAAAGTCTTACTATAGTTTTAAGGGAATTAGAGTATAGGATAGGTTTATTCTTGTATTAGATTAAGGGGGAGTTTTATAGTTTCTAGGATTAGTTGAAGGTTCAAGAAGTATTTATTAACATATATTATTTAATTTGGTTGATTTCTTGAATTGTTTGCTTGAATTGCTTGCTCGAATTGCTTGTTTGGATTGATTGTTTGGACTGATTGTAAATATTGATTGGATTGCTTAGTTTATTATCCTTCTTTTCAGTTTATTAGACTAGCAAATTTTAGAGGGAGTTATAATCTTTTAGGATTAGAATCATAGATTATTCAATTCAGGAAGTATTATATATATAGTCATTAGGATATAATATAGGCATAAATTTAGGGAGAGTTATATTTAATAGTACTTCAGTATAGAGTTAAATAGGATATATAGATATATATATAGGATTTAGGGGGAGTACTCAGAATTTCTTAGTGATGACCCCAAACTCCCGTGGTTCGAAAGTAAGGATAATCATTTGGAATACAACATATTTACAACAAAAACAGATCTCAGATAATTATCATAACACATAAACCATTGCATTGGAAATAAATGTCATCAGCATCATAATATCCAATACATCAGAGTACGCTGTACAGGATACAACTTAGCCAAATAAAGAGTCTCAACAAAAGGGAAATAAGTTTCATTGGAAAAGAAACAAGTCTCAAACTCCATTACATACATCAAAGCTACAGAAGATAAAATGTCTCAAAGCAGAAGTAAAAACTAGAGAAAAGGTCTTCTTTTTCTTCCTTCCAAGCAAGCTCCAATCAGAATGTATCACCTGAACCTGTCAATTGGTTGCCCGTGTGGAAAGAGGGCACCCGAGTTTGCAAAAGTGAAACAAACTACGAGTCAGTCATGGGACTGGTATGAGAATTCTTAACTAATTTATCCAACAACGTGGCAAATCACAGGACCACGCCGCTAACGCGGAACGAGTTTACTCCATTGGATTGCCAATGCATAATTGAATAAAGTTTATACAAAAACAACAAAATGACTTTTGAAAAATGAAATCATCATAAGACTCAAGTCCTATCACACAATGCAATGCCCACAGGAGGATAGAGTTTTCCCTTATGATGATCAAACATGCTTAATACGTGAAAAATAATATTTTTATATTATCATTAGTTTCTAAGCATTATTAAAATACTTCAATATAAATGTATCAATCCTAGACGGCATAGTACCCCATCTAACAATGTCGTCGTATATAAGTTTACAATCAAGACCGTAATGTCGTACTGGAAATTGGGTTTCTGTCATGAAATCGAGGCTAGGGATCGTCCTCTTCCGATTCGAGACACTCTAGCAAATGCCTCAGGATCACACCTATGGGCAACCCTTGGAGCGGTAGGGCCGGTCCCCACCTAACGGTAGTGGATTAGTTATGCCTGAACACGCGTTTCCCGGTCCCTTTGGACCTATAGTATGACTACTTCCGGCCTATAAAACCTGAGGTACCTCAATCCATCATCCACATAAGTAAAATGCCAGCCAGTTTAAGCACTGACACTACCCCTAGCTAGAAAGAAACGTGTGCACTCCCTACGGTCCATATCCCGTTTTTGACTCATACTGGGGTGTGAGGCTCGCGAAGACACGCTATACACAAAGTTATGCCTAAACAGACTATGCTTTGATCATCGACCACAAGGCCTGCTTTTCAACAAAAGCCTTGATCATTGCATCTTGGCGTGTCACATTGACAATTCACGATACTATATACCAGGGTGTTAAGCAGAGAATAAATTCTCTACCACCAAACAGACATATATTAATACAAATCGATTTAATTACATGAAATGAATTCCAACGTCAGACACGCATCCATTTACAAGTCCGTTCTGGGTCTGAACGAAACCGGAGACACCTGAGAGGTTCTCTCTTATCCACACAACCAACACATACGTCCGGACAATTACTGCTTCAACCCCGTCCTGGGAGCAAGTCAGTCCAAGGCATCAGTAGTCGTCGTCCATTCGATGTGAAGATCGCCGGTCTTCAACCATCGTCTTCTTATGTCTTTGATTTAATCGTCGTGCAATTATTTGAAATGAGTTAAAATCGGCCTTTTCAAATAATTGTCGCATAATTATCATTTAAAACATTTCATATACACTTATGACTATTTATCGCTATTTTTATTTATTTGAAAATAGCTCAAAATAAATAAACGACGCTTCGGGTCAGTGAGCGGCCCTGGCGCTGTTTTTACCACATTTTGATTTACACATACCTTAAAATCTAACCATCGGATTTTGATGAAATTTATATCGTTGGAAATCTTTCCCAAAGCGGTCCTAACGGTTCTAGTTTTTGGAAAATCCAACGGTCGGATCTTTCGGTATAATCGTTTAAAGTTACGATTGTCGATACGTAAACTGCCGCGCGCGTTTCGTTAAATTTTATATTTATTAATATATATAAACATCTATAGATATAAATCGTTTAGCGATTTCAACTATTATAATTTATTCTTTTCATCGCACCTAAAGTGACGATAAAATTAACATTTCTAATTTCTACTCTTTTATCGCACCTTGTCATGATGATAAAGATGTGCTTCATAAATTCATATTTTTATTTGCAACTGGTTTGCAAACGAAAAATACACTTATTTATGATGGTGTTTTATTTTATTCTTCATGTGAAAAAAATGTGATTTTTTTCTCCCTCTTCTTCTTCTTATTAATTTACGCTATAATGTAAATAAAAAGTTTCATTCCCTTATTTATTTAACTAAATGTAAATAAGTGCTTTCACTATAAATATGTTCTTTTTATTTACATAAGAAAATGTAAATAAAGTAAATTCTTTTTATTCCTTTTTAGTTTTCTTGCTTACTTACACCAAATGTAAATAAATGTCCTTTTTGTCTAATTCACTTTTCTAATACATGAAAATGTACTTTTTCTCTAATCCATTTTTATAACATAAAAATGTATTTTTCTCTAATTCATTTTTATAACATAAAAATGTACTTTTCTCTAATTCATTTTTATAACATAAAAATGTACCTTTCTCTAATTCATTTTTATAACATAAAAATGTACTTTTCTCTAATTCATTTTTAATACCTAAAAATGTACCTTTCTCTAATTCATTTTCATAACATAAAAATGTACCTTTACCCTATTTATTTTTAATACCTAAAAATGTACTTTTTTTATCCTATCCATTTTTAATACATAAAAATGTACTTTTTACCCTATCCATTTTAATACATAAAAATGTACTTTTTACCCTATCCATTTTTAATACATAAAAATGTACTTTTATGTTTCTATATAAAATGTAAATATTTTATATCTTTTTATTTACATTGAAAAATGCAAATTCTTATCTCTTTTCTTTTACATAAAAAAAATGTAAATTCTCTAATATTACATTAAAAACACATCTTCTTAATAAAATGTGATTCTTTTACTACTCTTTTTATTTCATGTTATATTTTATGTTGGGAACACAATAACAAAGAAAAATGAACTTATTTGTCTATGTAATATTTGCATTGAAAAATGCAAATAAAAAGGTGAACTTTTTATTCCTAAGTTTTATTCACATTAGAGAACTCAAATGAAAAGTTAATTTATTTTCTATCTAATATTTGCATTGTAAAATGCAAATAAAAAGGTGAACTTTTTATTTCTAAGTTTTAGTGTCAACGTACATGTTAAATATGATATCTCAATTCAAATTTTGGTGTCAACCTACGTGTGATTTGGGGTTAAAGTTTTTCATGTCAACGCAACGATGGCAAACTACAATTCGGTGTCAGGTTTCATGTCAACACACACATCAACAACATATGATTTGGTGGATAATTCTCATGAATCAAAACAAAGGTCTCATCTTTAATTTATTTTGTAAATCAAAATAAAATATCTAATCTTTATTTATCTTTTAATTAAAATTTAAAAGATTTAAACTTTCTTTATTTTATAAATCATAAAACAAAATAAAGATTCAACTTTTTGTTTATTTTGCAAATCAAGATAAAAATTCAAACTTTCATTTATTTTTTGAATCAAAAGTAAAGATTTACCTTTCTTTTATTTTGCTAATCAAAATAAAAATTCAATTTTTCATTTTATTTTGTAAATCAAAAGTAAAGATTTACCTTTCTTTTATTTTGCTAATCATAAAACAAAATAAAGATTCAACTTTAATTTTGTTAATCAAAATAAAGATACACTTTTCTTTTTATTTTGTACATCAAGATATAAATCCAACTTTTTCATTTTATTTCAAAATATTATAACTTCCTTTTATTTTGTAAAACAAAATAAAAATTCAAACTTTATTTAGTAAATCAGAATAAAAATTCAATTTTTCATTTCTAGAAATAAATAAAAATAAAATAAAAATAAAATAATAAAGATGAGAACTTTATAGAGATTACATCAGAATTTATAAATCTAAACTAACATGGTTATATCATGACATCACAACACATCTTAACAACCATACAACAATCACAACATCGCAGATCAGAAATAATAACATACAGATCGTGATTCCATAATTATGATTTATTTAATAAATCAGAATTCTCACAGTTATAGATCCGCCTTGGCTTTTTGACAAAAATTTGACTCGTTCAGAATTGTCCCAAATCAGTATGGAAAAATAGCTTTCTGCGTCACGAGTCCAACGTTTCAGAAATCGTCCAATTCTGATTCAGTACGAATGAGATACGATTAAATTAAGTTGGATAATAATTTATATTAATTAATTAACGAATTAACCTTCTTCCACCTAACCGATGAACGGCCGCACCCATTTTACTACTGTTCAGAACTAGGGTTCAAATTTGCGATCAAACCGGGACGAATTGGCACGATTGGATGTCCCTGCGTCGGAGGGCACGGCAAGGCGCACATGCGCCTGGGATAGGGGGACACTCGGTGGGGTCAAGGGGAGGGCGATGGGGCTTTTGGCGGCAGGTTTATGGGTGTGTGGCTCGGTGATGGAGGTTCCAGAGAACGATCAGGTGGTATGGAAACGTAGAGGAGAGAAATAGCTTCGGAGTGGTATGAGGAGTGGGTTCTAATTCAAAGAGAAGAAGAAGATATTAAGGGAGGAAGGTGGTGAAATTTCGGCCATTGAATAGGGGGATGGCGGCTACAGAAGGAGACGATGAATAGTGTTTTAGGGTTTGGGATTTTCCAATTTTTATACTATTTTATGTCTAATTTTATAAAAAAAACCGTAACTTTTAAACCGTACTGATTCCAGTCCAGCAGAAAGTGACCCTAGCCAATAACCCATATTCCGGATCCAACGGGACAGTTCCCGTTAGCTCAAACGGCTGTCTATGGCCTTTTTTATTTAAATTTAATAATTAAATCCTTTATTAATTTAATTTGTCTGCATAAATAAATTCACCGAGGCCACATACGGACTCAGAAAAATCCAAAAAAAATATATTTGGCTTCTTTATGATGATACGATCCTAACAAAATTAATTTCATCGAATTCTGAGACTGTTTGAAAAATGGCTATTTTTCAGTCGATTAAATTTTGACTTAAACCGACAAAACACATTTTCCTTCGCCACGCTCACATATTAATTCGAAAAATTCTAAAAATTGAAACCTAGCGATAATTTGACATTCCGGTTACAACAAAAGTGGTTTCGTTGAAAACAGAGATCGTTTGAAAATCGACTATTTTCACTGGCTTTAATATTATTTAAAAAAAGAAAATTTTAATTTCTGCCACATTTTCCCACCAAATTATTTAAAATAAAATTTTTAAATTGGTTCGGATTTTCTGGGTCGTTACAATCTCCCCCACTTAAGAGTTTTTCGTCCTCGAAAAGGAAACAAAGTGAAGTAGGAAACAAGATGGAAAATGTAAATTGGGGTAAACGTACCTTAATACAAAAGTTATTCGGAGATGTCCACTCTGCACTTGGGGTAAGCCTTTTTGATGCTATCCTCTGTCTCCCAAGTACAGTCTTTAGGATCCCCACTCCATTGAACCTTGATTAGGTTGATCCTCTTGTTCCTCAAAATTTTGGTTTCTTTGCCAATGATCTTTATCGGGTCTTTTCTCAATGTTAGATTTGGAGCAATATCTAGGACCTGTTGATTTAGTTCATCCTCAATCAGATCTGGATCATGCACATGTTTGCGGAGTTGAGACACATGAAATACATCATGCACCCCTGGCAACCAGTCAGGCAGCTGCACTCTATAAGCGAGAGTACCAATCCTTTCGAGAATAGGAAATGGACCAATGAATCTCGGTGCCAACTTTCCCGTCTTCCCAAAATGAATCACGCCTCTCAAAGGAGAAACCTTCAAGTATACTCGATCACCCATAGAGAATTCTAAATTTCTTCTTCGCTGGTCTGCATAGCTCTTCTGTCGGCTCTGAGCAGTCAACAAGCGTTTCTTAATCAAGTCAACCTTATTCGATGCTTCACGAACCAAGTCGGGGCCCAAGACTAGTCGATTGCCTGACTCCACCCAACATGCCGGAGATCTGCATGGCCTGCCATATAGTAATTCAAACGGTGACATCTTCAAGCTTGCTTGGTAGCTATTATTATAAGAGAATTCCACCAAGTGCAAGTGATCCTCCCATGAGCTGCCATAATCAAGAATGCAAGCTCGCAACAAGTCTTCTAAAACACGGTTCACCCTCTCAGTCTAGCCATCTGTCTGAGGGTGATAGGCAGAGCTCAGATTCAACTTGGTCCCAAGCTCTTCTTGAAAAGCTTCCCAGAATTTGCTGGTAAATAATGGATCCTGATCACTGACAATGCTTTTGGGAACCCCATGTAGTCTGACTATCTCTTTAAAATAAAGCTGTGCCACACTACGAGCTGTTCTATTGGACCGAACAGGGATGAAATGGGAAGACTTTGTTAAGCGATCCACAATCACCCATATGTTATCATTCCCTTTTCTGCTTCGGGGCAAGCCATCTATAAAGTCCATAGAAATTTCCTCCCACTTCCACCCTGGAACTCCCAATGGTTGCAACAAACCGGCCAACTTTTGTTGATCACTTTTAACTTGCTGACAAGTGGGACATCTAACAACGTAAATAGAAATATCTCTCTTCATCGCTTTCCACCAAAAGGTGCGCTTATGATCATGGTACATCTTGTTTACACACGGATGGATGCTAATTTTAGATTTGTGGCACTCATTCATAACTTCTCTTTTTAGCTCAGCAATGTCTGGCACACAAATTCGCCCTTGCAATCTAAGGGTCCCATTACTGTCAATTTGGAAACTTGAGGCCTCGCCCTGTTGAACTCGCTCACAAAGCTTCTGAATAAATTTATCATTCTTCTGAAGAACAGAAATTTTATCAATCAAGGTAGGAGTGATAATGAGACTGGCGAGAATGAGATTGTTGCTATCTACGTTCTTTCTACTGAGCGCATCGGCTACAACGTTGGCTTTCCTCGGTGTATATAGGATATCCAGGTCATATGATGCAAGAAATTCAACCCAGCGTTGCTGCCTCATATTCAAATCTCTTTGGTTAAAAGATGTTTCAAGGATTTGTGATCCGTGTATATTTCGAACTTCTCACCCAAGAGATAATGCCTCCATATTTTAAGAGCAAACAAAATGGCCATTAGCTCAAGATCATGCGTGGCGTAATTCTTCTCATGCGGTTTCAGCTGGCGGCTAGCATATTCGACTACTCTGCCTCTTTGCATCAGCACCGCACCAATACCTTAAATAAATAAGGGATAACATGTTAAAATGAGATTTGACATTAAAAGAAAATGTTATCTCTAACATGTTAATTTATAAAAGAAACAACCTTGCTTAGAAGCGTCGGTCTAGACCTTCAAATCCTGATTTCCATCTATGATGGTCAACACAGGAGCATTGGTCAACCTCTTCTTTAGCTCTTGGAAAGCTGTCTCGCATTCCGGTGTCCAATTGAATTTCGTATGCTTTTTGGTCAGGTTTGTCAATGGGCAAGCTACCTTTGAAAATGACAAATTTCCGATAATAACCAGCCAGTCCCAAGAAACTTCTGACCTCTACTGAGATCTTTCCTGGATCTACTGAGATGCCTTCCTTTGAAACAACATGGCCGAGGAATTTCACCTCTTCTTGCCAGAATATGCATTTAGAAAATTTGGCTTTCAGCACATTTCTTCGCAAAATCTCCAAGACTTCCTTCAAATGTTGTTCGTGCTCAGCAGTGGATTTGGAAAAGATGAGGATGTCATCGATGAACAGAGCACAAATTTATTTAAAACATCTCTGAACACTCTATTCATCAGATCAACAAAATATGCTGGAGCATTACATAGACCGAAGGGCATTACTAGTCATTCGTAAAATATATTTGGTCCTCTGAAAGCAGTTAAAGGCACACACTCTTCTGCAATGCGAAGTTGATGGAAGCCTGTAGCTAGGTCCATCCTAGAAAATACTCGTGCTCCATGCAAGCGGTCGAGCAAGTCATCAATACGAGGCAGTGGGTATTTGTTCTTCAGAGTTTGTTTGTTAAGATCATGGTAGTCTACACATAGCCTGAGAATACCGTTTTAATTTGGGACGAACACCACTGCTGCACCCCATTCTGAGAAGCTAGGCCTGATCAGACCCTTCCACAAAAGTTGCTTGGTTTGATTTCTCAGCTCCTCTTTTTCTTTTGGCGACATTCTCCGAATGGGATGTACGACAAGCCTTGCATTCGAAGCTAAATCAATTCGGAAGCTGATTTCTCTATGCGGAGGTAAGCCCTCAACTTTTTTGAATACATCAGCGTAATCTTTGACGATAGGGATATCCTCAATAGAAGTAGGGGTAACTTCTAGAGAAGACCAGAAGGTTTTTTTGTCGGTGGCTGAGCCATGGCATGGTATAGATATGGTATCTCTAAATTTGGGTTTGATCTTAACTATTCTTTCAACGCATACTAATTCAGCCTCATATTTTGCTAGCCAATATATACCAAGTATGATATCATATCCAGAAAACTCCATGATGATCAAATTAAAAGGAAACTGATAGCAAGAATAGGAGATAAGCACTTTACAATACAGATCTAGAATGAGGGAACCTCCTATCCGACTATTAGCTCTAATCAAATTTTTGAGTTTTCTTGGTTTCAGTTTCAACTTTTTAATTGCATCTTTAGAAATAAAGCTTCTTGCAGCACCAGTATCAAATAAGACAGTAATAGGGATGTTCCTAATATTAAGTGTACCTCCTAAGACATCGGGTTTACCTGGCCCCTCGGCAGAAGCTGGTGCATCTGCTCCCTCATAAACATGTGCCACTTCAGTTTTCTTCAACAGGGGACAGTTTCTGGAAAAGTGCCCTGGCTTATGGCAGTTATAGCAATCCTGCGCGTCCTGGGAGCAAGTCAGTCCAAGGCATCAGTAGTCGTCGTCTATTCGATGTGAAGATCGCCGGTCTTCAACCATCGTCTTCTTATGTCTTTGATTTAATCGCTGTGCAATTATTTGAAATGAGTTAAACTCGGCCTTTTCAAATAATTGTCGCATAATTATCATTTAAAACATTTCATATATACTTATGACTATTTATCGCTATTTTTATTTATTTGAAAATAGCTCAAAATAAATAAATGACGCTTCGGGTCAGTGAGCGGCCCTGGCGCTGTTTTTACCACATTTTGATTTACACATATCTTAAAATCTAACCGTCGGATTTTGATGAAATTTATATCGTTGGAAAGCTCTTCCCAAAGCGGTCCTAACGGTTCCAGTTTTGGGAAAATCCAACGGTCGGATCTTTTGGTATAATCGTTTAAAGTTACGATTGCCGATACCCGAACTGCCGTGCGTGTTTCGTTAAATTTTATATTTATTAATATATATAAACATCTATAGATATAAATCGTTTAGCGATTTCAACTATTGTAATTTATTCTTTTCATCGCACCTAAAGTGATGATAAAATTAACATTTCTAATTTCTACTCTTTTATCGCACCTTGTCATGATGATAAAGATGTGCTTCATAAATTCATATTTTTATTTGCAACTGGTTTGCAAATGAAAAATCCACTTATTTAAGATGGTGTTTTATTTTATTCTTCATGTGAAAAAAATGTGATTTTTTTCTCCCTCTTCTTCTTCTTATTAATTTACGCTATAATGTAAATAAAAAGTTTCATTCCCTTATTTATTTAACTAAATGTAAATAAGTGCTTTCACTATAAATATGTTCTTTTTATTTACATAAAAAAATGTAAATAAAGTAAATTCTTTTTATTCCTTTTTAGTTTTCTTGCTTACTTACACCAAATGTAAATAAACGTCCTTTTTGTCTAATTCATTTTTCTAATACATGAAAATGTATTTTTTCTCTAATCCATTTTTATAACATAAAAATGTACTTTTCTCTAATTCATTTTTATAACATAAAAATGTACTTTTCTCTAATTCATTTTTATAACATAAAAATGTACCTTTCTCTAATTCATTTTTATAACATAAAAATGTACTTTTCTCTAATTCATTTTTAATACCTAAAAAATGTACCTTTCTCTAATTCATTTTTATAACATAAAAATGTACCTTTACCCTATTTATTTTTAATACCTAAAAAATGTACTTTTTTATCTTATCCATTTTCAATACATAAAAATGTACTTTTTACCCTATCCATTTTAATACATAAAAAAGTACTTTTTACCCTATCCATTTTTAATACATAAAAATGTACATTTATGTTTTTATATAAAATGTAAATATTTTATATCTTTTTCTTTTACATTGAAAAATGCAAATTCTTATCTCTTTTCTTTTACATAAAAAAATGTAAATTCTCTAATATTACATTAAAAACACATCTTCTTAATAAAATGTGATTCTTTTACTACTCTTTTTATTTCATGTTATATTTTATGTTGGGAACACAATAACAAAGAAAAATGAACTTATTTGTCTATGTAATACTTGGATTGAAAAATGCAAATAAAAAGGTGAACTTTTTATTCCTAAGTTTTATTCACATTAGAGAACTCAAATGAAAAGTTAATTTATTTTCTATGTAATATTTGCATTATAAAATGCAAATAAAAAGGTAAACTTTTTATTTCTAAGTTTTAGTGTCAATGTACATGTTAAATATGATATCTCAATTCAAATTTTGGTGTCAACCTACGTGTGATTTGGGGTTAAAGTTTTTCATGTCAACACAACGATAGAAAACTACAATTCGGGGTCAGGTTTCATGTCAACATACACATCAACAACATATGATTTGGTGGATAATTCTCATGAATCAAAACAAAGGTCTCATCTTTAATTTATTTTGTAAATCAAAATAAAATATCTAATCTTTATTTATCTTTTAATTAAAATTTAAAAGATTTAAATTTTCTTTATTTTATAAATCATAAAACAAAATAAAGATTCAACTTTTTGTTTATTTTGCAAATCAAGATAAAAATTCAAACTTTCATTTATTTTGTGAATCAAAAGTAAAGATTTACCTTTCTTTTATTTTGCTAATCAAAATAAAAATTCAATTTTTCATTTTATTTTGTAAATCAAAAGTAAAGAATAACCTTTCTTTTATTTTGCTAATCATAAAACAAAATAAAGATTCAACTTTAATTTTGTTAATCAAAATAAAGATTCAATTTTCTTTTTATTTTGTACATCAAGATATAAATCCAACTTTTTCATTTTATTTCAAAATATTATAACTTCCTTTTATTTTGTAAAACAAAATAAAAATTCAAACTTTATTTAGTAAATTAGAATAAAAATTCAACTTTTCATTTCTAGAAAGAAATAAAAATAAAATAAAAATAAAATAATAAAGGTGAGAACTTTATAGAGATTATATCAGAATTTATAAATCTAAACTAACATGCCTATATCACGACATCACAACACATCTTAACAACCATACAACAATCACAACGTCGCATATCAGAAATAATAACATACAGATCGTGATTCCATAATTATGATTTATTTAATAAATCAGAATTCTCACAGTTATAGATCTGCCTTGGCTTTTTGCCAAAAATTTGACTCGTTCAGAATTGTCCCAAATCAGTATGGAAGAATAGCTTTCTGCGTCACGAGTCCAACGTTTCAGAAATCGTCAAATTCTGATTCAGAACGAATGAGATACGATTAAATTAAGTTGGATAATAATTTATATTAATTAATTAATGAATTAATCAAAGAATTAACCATCTTCCACCTAACTGATGAACGACCGCACCCTTTTTACTACTGTTCAGAACTAGGGTTCAAATTTGCGATCAAACTGGGACGAATTGGCACGATCGGATGTCCCTGCGTCGGAGGTCACGGCAAGGCGCACGTGCGCCTGGGATAGGGGGCCACTCGGTAGGGCCAAGGGGGAGGGCGACGGGGCTTTTGGCGGTGGGTTTATGGGTGTGTGGCTTGGTGATGGAGGCACCAGAGAACGATCAGGTGGTATGGAAACGTAGAGGAGAGAGAGAGCTTCGGAGTGGTATGAAGAGTGGGTTCTAATTCAAAGAGAAGAAGATATTAAGGGAGGAAGGTGGTGAAATTTCGGCCATTACATGGGGGTGGCGGCTACAGAAGGAGACGATGAATAGTGTTATAGGGTTTGGGATTTTCCAATTTTTATACTATTTTATGTGTAATTTTATAAAAAAACCATAACTTTTAAACCGTACTAATTCCAGTCCAGCAGAAAGTGACCCTAGCCAATAACCCATATTCCGGATCCAACGGGATAGGTCCCGTCAGCTCAAACGGCCGTCTATGGCCTGTTTTATTTAAATTTAATAATTAAATCCTTTATTAATTTAATTTGTCTGCATAAATAAATTCACCGAGGCCACATAAGGACTCAGAAAAATCCAGAAAAAATTTATTTGGCTTCGTTATGACGATACATTCCTAACAGTATTAATTTCGTCGAATTCTGAGACTGTTTGAAAAATGGCTATTTTTTAGTCGATTAAATTTTGACTGAAACCGACAAAACACATTTTTCTTCGCCACGCTCACATATTAATTCGAAAAATTCTAAAAATTAAAAACCTAGCGGTAATTTAACATTCCGGTTCCAACAAAAGTGGTTTCGTTGAAAACAGAGATCGTTTGAAAATCGACTATTTTCACTAGCTTTAATATTATTTAAAAAAAGAAAATTTTAATTTGTGCCACATTTTCCCACCAAATTATTTAAAATAAAAATTTTAAATTGGTTCGGATTTTCCGGGTCGTTTCATTCTTTTTGATAATGCCAAAGAGGGAGAAATTATAAAATATAGGATTCATATAAAAAGGGGAAGTATTTGAAGGATCATCATCAACAGGTATATACAGGTATGATATTTTATAAACTAAGGTTGTCATCATCAAAAGGAGGGAGATTGTTGGAGAATGGAATTTTGATGACAACAACCTTATTTCAATATTAATTGATTATAAAATATATACTAACACTTTTGTCTAGAATATATGCATATGCAGGATTTATATACAGGAATTATATACTGAAGACTGTACAATTTAAAGATATTAGAGATTCAGAATTCAGAGATATTTCAAGACTCGTGAGTATTCAAGATTTCAAGAGTTCAATAGTTCAAGACTAATATAGTTATAGAGTCTAGATTATTTAAGAATCGAAATAGCACTCCAGGTTCAAATTCAAATTCTGCTTCCAAATTCTATCTTCAATCTTCTCTATTTTATTTTCTATCTTTTATATTTTTCTTTCTTACTTTACTTTTGTTTTCAAACTCAAGGATTATAAGTTTTATTTATTAATATTTTTATATTTTATATTTATATAGTTTTAAACTTTATAATTTCATAAATATGTTTATATTTATGTTTTCATATGATTTCCTACTTTATAATATTAATTTATAACATTATTTTTAATTCAAGAATTTCCAAAATTATATTTATACCAAAACACTTGAAAAATGCTCAAAAATTAATTTTACACTAGGTGTATGTCGACATAAGAAAAACACTATGTCGACATATAACTATCATTTTTTCAATTTTGAAAGAAAATGTCTTTTCACTAAATGTGACGGTTCTGAAGCGTTGCAACCTTTCACACACTATAAAAAAGGCTTGAATTCGAATTTTTTATCACTTCTTCTCTCTTTCCACTCTCTTTCATTACACCATTATTTCTTATCATTTTTATGATTTCTACACCTATACTCTGCCAAATTCAATTCTGTTTTCACTAATCTTCTTCTCTCTACACTCTCTATTCATTACTCTCTGAATCAAGTGCTATCGAAGAGTTATAGGGCTATTTGTAATTGTTTGGGTTGAGTAAAGTAATCGGTGGTATCCCTTGTAGTCATGAAATCAAGGACGGGTAATCGTGGTATTCGTTATAGCCGTGAAATCAAGGATGGGCAAAACTTAATCAAGTGTGTTGAATCGGTGGTACCCTTGTAGCCATGAAATCAAGGAGGGTTGTAATTGGATATTGATATAGTAATAAAACTCTGCGCAATCCAGCATTGCGTGGGACTGGACGTAGGAGCAATTTCGAATCAGTATAAAAATCCGGTGTGTTATTTCCTTTTCTGCATTATATTTTTGTTTATCTTTGTGTTTGATTCGATGTTTGTGATTGTTTATATGGTGTTTGATTAATATAGTAGTTCGTATAAGTTTTAGATTTTGTTTAAATTCTCAAAAACACTATTCACCCCCCCCCCCCTCTAGTGTTTGTTTTACCTTAACAATCCTTCCACAATCCCTAACAAACAAATCTTGAATTAGAATTTCTTAAAGCTTATTTTCTAATTTCTGAAAGATTTGGAGAGGAAAGAAAATGGCAGAACCTTGGCGTCGTCTCAGAAAATATGAGTTGAAAGCAAGGACCTGCTAGTCTATTTATAGATGTACAGGAAATTCTGGTCTGTCGAATTTAATAATATAAAATCTAAACCGTTTAACCTAGAAATACACATCATCAAAATGCAGATCTGGCCCTGGGTGGGTCAACCCATGTGTCGACCCACCTTAAAGGTGTTTCGACCCTATGGTCGACCCAGAGCATGGGTCCTAAATGTGCTTTTAGTCGTGTTAATTTCATTTTTATCGTTGATACTAAAGCTCGTTTTATTTCTAAATGTTCCTTATGAGAATTATTATTTTCCTCTTATAACACTTATCTAATTTTAAGTTTCGAATTTATGTGTTTATATACACGCAATCTTTATTCTATTCAAAATTCAAAAGCGTTATGCCGTCATTTATTTCTTACTCATTTTACTGATTGCATGTTTATTTTGGATTTCTTATACACACACACACACACACACACACATATATATATACACACACAGGAGTGGCTGTAGGAACACAAAATTGGACACAAAATTATGTACACAAAATCTGGACCACAAGATTTGTTTGTCTTTATGTGTGAAGTGGAATTCGAAGGTAGATCTAATGGCTCAAATTTTGTGTGTTTAATTTTGTGTCAACAATCTGTGTCCATTTAGACTTTCCCTAGTATATTTACACACACATACGCATGTAGACACATATGCATGTATACACATACATATATATAATATATATATATATATATATATATATATATATACTCACCTATATGGATAATTTTTCTTATATGTACATTTGTACATATTTTTCTCTTAGAAGATTCATTTCCTCAGTCGTTTCTTTAAATTAAAAAACATGACGCTAACGTTGCTCGAACTTGAACCACTCACATAAGAGAGACATACCTCTACCAACTGGACTACATAAGCTTTTGTACAAAAGTCTAAAAACATTGGTGGCCATTGTTTTTCTAAGTGTTTTTTCTATATCTTATTTTCTCATTTGTTGCAATAATTCATTTAAAGATATTTTTTCATTTTTTATTCATTTTCTACAAACCACAAATCTAAATTGATCAGAAAATTGCCATGGACTCAATGACGCTAATTCCGTAACCAATTTCTAGAAGAAAAAAATTAAAAACTTATTTTATTATTATATTAAAAATGCAGGGTGTTACATTCTCCCACTCTTAGGAAATTTCGTCTTCGAAATTTGGTAAGGGTAAAATTAAGTAATTTCTCGCATAATTTACACCATCATGTGTACATCCAATTTTGCAACCATTTGTGCAAAGTGTAATACAACATAATAATGCATGAATGCCTAAGCGGTTCCTCCTATATGAATGCAATTTTTTCTTGAAAACTTTTTGAAAACATGATGCACACATCCTAAATATAAAGGCAGTTTTATTTTGAATGCAATATTTTGAAAACAAAAATACTTTTTCATCTAATTTTTCTCACACTCTCACAAAATTAGAATGTAGTTCATCCAATTTCTACATTCAAACCCTACCAACCAACTTCAATTTTTTGAATTACAGAAAAGCCTAATTTTTTGAATTAGATTTTTTATGTTACAAAAAGGTAAAAAACAGAAAACTTTACATCTTCCGTTTTCCTTTAATGTATTTTTCTATCTATACTTGGATTTTATGCAACTATTATATAAAGATTTCTTATCTTCCTACCCAAGCATAGTTTACACAAGAAAATTTTCTTCTCCAACTTACTTTGAAATAATCCAAAAAAAAAATCTTGAAATTTTCCATTTATCTCCATTGTCAATTTGTTGCTTTGTTTTTGCAGTTGTCATCATTGTTTGTTTTCTTTTAGTTATGTCATTACCTTTTTCCTTAGCTTATTTAACTTAATCAACTGTTCTAAGCTTAATTTTATATAAGCCTTCTAATTCTTTCAAAACTAGAATAGGAAAACAAGCACACTACGCAGCTACTACCAAGGGCTAAGAATCTTAGGACCATGTCCCTGCTAACAAAGAAAAGTCCAAATCACATGATCTGAATAACTCACTTGCCTTCTACCTATGCAATTAAAGCCCCACTTTAGCCCCGAAAAAACTCCACTAGAGCTCATAGCGCTCTACAACCGCTACGCTATTTCAATTTAGCGTTGGTGAGCAGTCGATCCGCTTTTAGCCCCGCTATTTCTTGTGCATCCGTTAAATCAATGCTTTTTAGCACCCACTTTAGCAATGTTGATATACAAGCTTGATTTGACTAGTTTTCTTTTTAGTAAGAAAATAAATTTAGTGTAAAGAGCTAATTTTATGGCATAATTGTCCAATATATTATAGAAATATATTACAATCATCAAATCTAATATGTTTAACCATGATATTTTAGATTTTGTAATATAAGATTAATTAATGTTAATTTCTTCTAGTACATATAATGTGAGAACGTTAATTAATTAACTTTAAATATTTGGTTTCACATCTAATGAACATTTTTGTACCTCCACTATATTTTCGCTATTTCATCCCTACACCTTTTTGCACCTTTACCGCTATGGAAAACTCTAAGCACTTAAACTACCCAGCTGCTACCACTTACTTTTCACAACTAGTCCTTATTGTATACTAACAGTCTTTTCCAAACAACTACCTAGGATCTATAGTAATTACGCACTTCTATGGGAATTAACTATTATTCCAAAATAATTCTTGCTATTTACTTTATACTCTCGAAAACTTTCTCCGTCTTTTCTAGGTATTAATGCTTACTGACTCCATGATTTAAATGTTAGAGTATATGCCCTAGAGGCAATCCATTTGATGTGATTGATAACACTGTTGATGTTATTATTTTATTTGGAATAAAAATATTCTGTAATGTTATATTTACTGTGTAATATTATTATTAACATAATATAAGTCCTTAGAATAATAATATGGAATTATATAGTTCGAGTAAGACTTGAATTTGAGATTATATAATATGTAAAATATTATGATTCTTAAATGTCCCTAGTCAAGTTTTATTGTATGTAAAAGGACAATAATAAAATGTTGAGACTAGTATGTTTGTTGACTAATGATCACATCTCACTGATCAATAATACACGTGATATTAATGTCAAGACATAAATACGTACTGGAGAATGGTATATTGGGATGACCCACTGTGAGCAAACTACAAGGAATATAATTAACAGTACCATAAGTCATTCTCAAAATGACAGTGATGTAATGGTCCTCATACCTGAAATCTATAATTTTATTCGAGAATATTTGTGTTTTGACATCATTTAAAGTTACTTATAGCAGAGTAAACGATAACGGTGATTATTGGATAAATATGAAATCGAATGAAAATTATGAATGATCTAGATGGAATTTAATCCTACGATATATTTGTAGTAATATCCATGGGCCTCTTGATTGAGTGAGACAGTGAAATGCATGGTCATGCTCAAATATTGATTTGTTTTCAGCAGTCTACTCATCGATCAAGATAAACGAATTAAATTATAAAGAGGGTGATTGTAACAACCCGAATTCCTACAGACCGATTTTTTTCCCTTTAAAATTCCAATCTATCGAAGCTCAAGTTATTGTGCTCTGGTATCCTGCAGATAAACAGAGACATAAAATATGTCAGAGCTCAGAATACATCTCACAGTAGAATGGATAAAATATAATATAATCAAAGTATAGCCTTACCTTATTAATAATACTGCCTAACCCGTATCCAAAGCTATCATGTCTCTGCTACAAATCTAACATGCGAGTATGTTATGAGGAGGGGGTCAGAACACAAGTTCTGGTGACTGGATTTAAATTATACACTTTGAATAATCCTACATATAACGTTCAATCATGTTTTCTTATTTATTAGGTTACATGGGTTAACAGCACCCAAGGATTACACACACGTCGTACCCATTTACTTCCCAGTGGATTAACCTAATATAGCATATATGTAGCTACCCCTCAATACTGAGGTACACCCCATGATACCCCGCTCGCACGGTCTCCACCGTAATGCCACAGAAATGAATGCAGTCCCTCATCGTACGCCGGAGTGGCGTATGGATCTCTACATAATAATGTTACATTCCGCATATATCTGTCATTACTGCGCTACGTAAGCGTACGGACTATCATCGTCGATCGAATCAGATTTCATACCGGAGTAATGCTCTCAAGTCTACGATACACCACCCAGAGCCGACATGCATGTATCTAGACTGTCCCAAATACGTATCGTCAATTTTAGCCTGATGCCTTAACCGCACGTTGGAAGGGAAAAACAAGAAACATGGAACTCGGTTGGGAGCTTTTCCATATCTGTACAGGTCCGTCTTTAAAAGCCTCTATATACAGATATTCCTAGGGTCTGTTTTCATGGTGGCTATGGCCCCACCTCGGCCTCTCCATTAACTAATAAAGACTACAAGAGCTAAACGACTACCCCTAAAAAACAATCTAAATATCCATCTGGCATCTTCCCTCAACCACCGTACCTCGATAGTGAAAGGTGAGTGGTCTATTGGTTTTAGCTCTAGTCTTTCGCATCCCACTAACTGCCGATGACAGGTATTCGACGATCTACTATCCTTGTTGGTCGTGACCCTTCGCCTCCCCGTTGAGGCGACCGCCGAATCACCCTGGTGTCACTGCGTCACAGTATTTTGACTGCATAGCTACTTTTGCAGTAAAGGCCCACCTAGTAGTTACACGCAGACCCACCTCTGCGAGAACAGCCTAAACATCTGCTACCGCATAGAGGACTACTAAGAGCACCTTATGTATCTCAGGAAGTCGCGTGCTTCCCCTTCCAGTCATTCGGAGTCGACAGAATAACCAGATAAATGTGCACTCCCCTCGTGACTTATAACACCATGATGATATACCCCGTTGGCGGACTGGTCCAAGCGCCTCACTTTAATATGTTGTTAGACCTTATGCCTAAACATTCTTTTACGCGCTTGCTTTACCTCATCAGGTTTCCATTTAACTTGGTTATTCTCATTCATATTGAATTCTTAATCAAGTTACCAGGTTTCTCTTGCTTATTAATTTCAGTTATATAACTTAACCCATTTAGGTTAATTAATAAGCTCACAACATGTTATTCTCTAGATTGTGGTCCAAGGTCTGTAATCACAATCCCTTTATATTCTTGTTTGATTTTATCGTTACAATAACATGTTCTACTTAATATGTAATTAAGTATATCCCAATTCACATGTTTTCTGTTTAACATGTCAGTCAATACTCATGATTAAATATTACTTATTTCATAAGTTTTCCTCATTCTTTCTCATTTAATCATAATTCCATTTTACACCGTTACTACAACTTATCGTCGTTTACTTATTAACTTAGTTCTCTTAACTAAGGTCCATTAATAAGTTTCTCTACCTATTTATTATAACCTATGTTATAATTTCCTCTTGTCCCTAAGACAAGTCCAAACATGTTATTCTTATCAGCGGGTTTCAGACTTCCAAGTTTACATATTACTTAATTCATAATTAAGTACAACTTCTTATATTTCATATATTTTCCCCCTTTTCTCAACTGGTTTCCGGCTTTTCCCATTTACTGGTTACTTAATTTACAATTAAGTGTCCCTTATCTCATTTCACCAGTTATCCCATTTCCTTACTAGTCTACTTTAACCTAAGTTATAATCTTCACTTGTCCCTAGGACAAGTCTACCTATTATACAACATTCTCATTAATGTAATTTATTTATAATAGGTGATTATCATTCTCCCTTTAAACCATTCACTGTTGTAATCCATTGTTCTTTATTCACTATAATATATGTTCCTTATTTTATTAAGGAAAACACTTCATGCACCTTATTATTATGATTTATAGAAGGAATCAATGATTTGTTTTCATAACATATTCCCATCTAAATTCGTGGTGGCAAGTAATTTCTTTCCTTTTTCTGACTTTATTCACTGTGGCTTACTTGCAACCACGTTCTTAGAAATAAGTCATTTAGGGAAATACATCACTTTTCCTTTGCATCACAATAACTCAGTCCATTACATCCCTTCCTTTCTTATTTTCTGAGTTAGACATTCAATTATCATCATTGCCATTTATTCATATCTTGTTATGTGTGTGTGTGTGTGCACTAGACCACTCACATTAAGCGTACACTTGTGGATGCTGTAACACCCCACACCCGCTAAGGTCACTCACTAAGGGAATGCCTTAACTTCGGTGGAGTATTTTAAGTGAATATAGAACATAAAAATTACAACAAGATAGATATAAATAATACTTGAAATCTAAAACATCATTTCATTGCAGCAGAAGATAAACATGTTTGGTTACATATCAAAACCAACTAAAACAAGAGTCAAGTACTAAATATCCATCCTGATAAAACATAAGTACATAATCCCACTACATAACTAATAGCCAAAATAGAAAAGATAAGCTGGGCTTTACATCACGGTCCAAGCTCCAAAAGATAGATAAAGCAATCTGATCAAAGCCCACTAGTGCTAGGCCCACTCTGAGAACCTAAGGGTTGGGAAAAAGATAAAAACAACGGGGTCAGACATAAGTCTGAGTGAGCCCTATAACTTTAACAATACAATCATTAAAGTAATTAGGGTATGATATAAACTTGGTACGGTGATGACTGGGAATAAATGACTACACTAAGCAGCCAACTAGACATATGACGAACGAAGATAACGGTAAAGACGCATCTACCCACCCAAGGGTAATTACTACACTGCACCACACCAGTCATTCCTATTTAAAGGTTGATCCCACCCAAGGACTTAGAAAATATAAATAGTAGTTTCTTGTACCCTTAGCTGACCACATAGGTGCCGTCTGCCCCTATCTCCACTAGGTGTACCCACTACTCCCCAAGCGATCGGCTCCCTAACGTAGATACCCGTGCTGGCCCCACAGTGGGGTGTATCACTCCCCAAAGTGGCAACCCGATACAACCAACGGTGCACGGCTTATACCTACATGATGCAACAACGTCTTACCTACCAGCCCGGGTCCACACACGCATATGAAACCCGTTGGACTTGCGTTGCCACCGCTAACCCGTTTTTGGCCTCTTATAGTCAAGCCCAGTACGCGTGTCCCGTCCTCGACATGGGTCGAGCCCAATAAGATACATATGGGTTACTGGTTGAAATGGGCCCCCACAAGCTACCCACCTAAGCTTGTCCCTTTTTCTAGTGCATCCCACTTAACCCTTTAATCATGTTTAATTACATGTTTCCACTTTGTTAAGTGTTCTAATCGTATTTTCTATTGCCACCCAAGGCAACTCACTAGATTTCCACATGCCACCCAAGGCACTTACTTGATTTCCACATGCCACCCAAGGCACCCACTTAACCCCTCATGCCCCACTACATTCTTATCTGGTTAAGTGTTTCTTAATTGATTAAGAACGTAACCTTTGTAAAGACCTCTCATATTAGACTGTCTTTTATGGCAGCTGGATTTGCCGGTCGGTTCCGGGAAGCCTTACGCCATAACAGAGTCTAACCTCGTTTCTTTACACTTGTCACGTATTTAGTTTATGCCTAAGAGCTCTCACATTGGTCCAATCATTTGTAGCCGCTGGATTTGCCGGTCGGGTCCGGGCAGTCTTATGCTACAAAAGGGTCCAACCTCGTGTCTTAGTCGATTAATTACACCTAATTAATCACCCCCATAATTTGTATTAATTATCCCTAATTAATTACAAATTTAACGATGTACATAATTGACTTAATTATGTCCATCCACTTTATGGTATGCATAATCATACCAACTTCCCACCATTTTATTAACATGAATATTAACCCCATCGTTCCCCACGTAATACGTTGACATGACATTCCTAAAAGGGGAGATTCATCACAAACACAATGGGTTCAACTTGCATAACATTAGCATCAACATGGGTTTTAAAGGTGTCAACATGCATATATGACCATAGCATCAAACCCAACTAGCATAAATAATCAACCCAAACTTGCATGAATCGCATATGTCATAAAGAGGGTAACTTGCATAAGTTACTTATGTCATACAAAGGGGTAAACTTGCATATGTATGTATGACATACAAAGGGGTTAACTTGCACATGTTACTTGCATATAATCAAACACCAAACTTGCATAACATGTCATATATGAACTTGCATATAATCAAACACCAAACTTGCATAACACGTCATATATGAACTTGCATATAATCAAACACCAAACTTGCATAACACGTCATATATGAACTTGCATATAATCAAACACCAAACTTGCATAACATGGTGTCATAATGGATCAATGTTTATCATAGTGATTTGCATAACTAGCATCATGAACACATAGCATAAAACTTGCATAACTAGCATCATGAACATATAGCATAAAACTTGCATAACTAGCATCATGAACTCATAGCATATGACTTGCATAACTTGCACAACATCATAAACACATAGCATATGACTTGCATAACTTGCATAACATCATGAACACATAGCATATGATAACATAACTTGCATTGATCCACATACATAACCATAACCTCATTATATCCTATCATAATTAGTTTAGCAATTGCTTGCAAAAGGCTTAGAAACTCACAACTTGTTGATTAGCACTCCTATGAAGAAGATTAAGTTGCTAGAGTTGATTAGAAGTTGATTTGAGAAGCTATCTTCTTCTACAATTTGATGGAGGCTCCTTCAAGTTGCATTTTGACGGCATAACGACGTTGTATCTATTTTTAGTATGAATTAGGGTAGTCTTAGGGTGTATTTATAGAATTAGGATGTAGTTTAGGCCCTTAAATTAACCCTAATTTAGTTTAGAGCCGTCATATTTCGTCACAAGCCACCAAAACACAGCCCAAAGCTCAAAACAGTGCACCCAGGCCAAACTGACCGACAGGGAGGGTCGACCCCTGGGTCGACACATGGGTCGACCCCGTGGGGGGGGATCGACACCCATGTCGACCCTAGTGTCGACACCCTCTGTCTGGCGGGAATTTTTCCGCCTCTTTTGAAATTTGAAATTTGAAATTTGAATATTTTAAATCTGTTTTGAATTTTCTGAAACTTCGGATGGCCATAACTTCTTCATACGAAGTCCAAATCACGCAAACTCGGACTCTATCTCAACCAGAATTCCGAGACGAACACAATGGCGCAACCCGTTTCCCTTAATTCTCACGTCTGAGATTAATTATTCTTTAATTACTAAACATTAATATTAAGTGAAATTCAGGGTGTTACATTCTCCCCTACTTAAAGGATTTCATCCCCGAAATCTCCAAGTCAAGAAGAACGTATCCTACCAACCAAACAACCATCTACTCAAACCATCAAACATTGGCATCCATTGTCCTTAAAGTTTCTAATGCTGTATGAACATATGCAAAAAGTGTGTGTATATGTTTCCTGTCTAATGCAAAATCAGGCGGTCTACTAATTCAGTTGACCTCCTTAATGCAAACCATGATAGTGCCATGCATCCAATATGTATGCGAAAGAATCCTATCGACACATACTATTACTGCATGTGTGCACAACCATACACCAAAATGCATCATCCATATGACAACACAACCATTATACATCCATTAATATAGCTACCTACACACAATTATATGCAATATGCAATATGAAGTGACTGAGCCGATCTAGTGTCTAAAGTGTGTATGTGTGTATGCATCCACGAGCAACCACTAGCAAACACTTGCATCCACACGCATCCATCAATCATAACATGTCTCAAACACATGTTTCAACCATAGGTTTACCCTATCTAAATGTCAAAGGTACTAATGAGAGGACATACTAAAGATAAGATAAGTACTAGACAAACGATAAAGGAGAAGTTAAAAGACATACCCTCAAAAAGGAATGGGTACAATGAACGCATCTTTGCTTATGTCTCCCAAGTAGCATTGCTCTCATCCTCTCCCCATTGCACTTTGACTAGTCGAACCTCTCTGTTTCTCAACTTCCTAATCTCTGACCCAAGGATGCAGGTAGGAGCTCGTCGAATAGTCGCATCACGCTCTACCTCCACTTCTCTAAGCAAGCTCGGCTCTACCACCTTTGCGGTCTCATGTAGGCACTTCCTCAAATGTGACACATGGAATACGTCATGTACCTCAGTAAGTCTCTCGGGTAAATCCACTCTATATGCCATCCGTCCAATCCTTTCCTTAATAGGAAACGGTCCTACAAATCTTGGTGCTAACTTCCCAATGGACCCAAAGCGAACAACATTCCGTAATGGAGATACTTTAATAAAGACCATGTCCCCAACATCAAACTCAAGATCCGTCCTCCTCTTATCCGCGTAAGATTTCTGCCTATCTTGCGCTGCTTTCATCCTTCTTCGAATTAAATCAATCTTTTTCGAAGTCTCTCTAACCATATCGGGCCCAAGCAAGATCTTATCCGTAGATTCCCACCAACATGTAGGTGATTGACAAGGCCTTCCATAAAGAGCTTCAAAAGGAGCCATGCCAATACTAGATTGAAAGCTGTTATTATATGCGAACTCCACTAATGGAAGATGCTCTTCCCATGTACCTCCAAAATCTAAGATACAAAGCCTTAAAAGGTCTTCCAGAACACGATTCACCCTCTCGGTCTGGCCGTCCGTCTGAGGATGATATGCGGTGCTCAAACACAACTGAGTCCCTACCGCCTCTTGCAAACTCTTCCAAAACTCGCTAGTGAAGATAGGATCTCGATCGCTCACTATGCTAGAAGGTACACCATGCAACTGAACTATCTCTCGAAGATAAACTGAAGCTAGCCATGGAGCAGTCCTCTTACTCTTCAAGGGTATGAAATGGGCGCTCTTAGTAAGTCTGTCTACCACAACCCAAATTCCTGTATTACCCTTCCTCGATCTCGGTAACCCATCAATAAAATCCATCGAGACGCTATCCCACTTCCATTGCAGAACTTCCAATGGGTGAAGCAACCCACCAGGTTTCTTTTGCTCCGCTTTCACTTGTTGGCACACCAAGCATCTAGCGACATACTCGGCCACATCTTTCTTCATACCGGCCCAAAAGAAAACTCGCTTCATGTCTTGGTACATCTTGTCCCCACCGGGATGAATGGTCATCTTCGAACGATGCGCAACATCAAGAATAGCCTTCCTCAAACCCTCGTCTTGCGGTACACAAAGTCTACCGTCTCTACGCAAGCACCCCCTATCGTCTAGGGTGTACCTACTCAAATGGCTGGACGACTCCCCCCTTATGAGCCTCTCTACCAACTCAACCAACTGTGGGTCGTCCCGCTGTGCCTCGTCAATCCGTCCCAAAAGAGTAGGTCTGACCTCTAAAGATGCTAGCAAACCGGGTACGAAGTCAACGGAAGGTCTGAAATCAAACATCGAGATAAATTCCAAGCTTCGTCGTTCCACGAACAATGGACTCA
This sequence comes from Allium sativum, assembly GCA_030737875.1. Lineage (NCBI taxonomy): Eukaryota > Viridiplantae > Streptophyta > Magnoliopsida > Asparagales > Amaryllidaceae > Allium > Allium sativum. The sequence goes on from CM060909.1 coordinate 1,024,501,684, forward strand.
AGGACAACCTTTTTCTACTTAAGGCGTCTGCCACCACGTTACCCTTGCCAGGGGTATACGCTATCTCGAAATCATAGGATGCTAAGAACTCCATCCACCTTGTTGTCTCAAGTTAAAATCCTTCTGAGAAAACAAGTACTTCAATGATTTGTGGTCGGTGAACAATTCGAACCTCTCTCCAAGAAGATAATGACGCCAAGTCTTAAGCGCAAAAACAATAGCGGCCAATTCTAAATCATGGGTAGGGTAATTTTTCTCATGCTTTCTCAACTGCCTTCCCCCATAGGCTATTACCCTTCCCTCTTGCATTAAGACTGCGCCTAGTCCTATCCTACAAGCATCGGTATAAACAACAAATGGCTTACTCCCATCTGGCAACACTAAGACTGGAGCTGTGGTTAAAGCTCTCTTTAACCGTTGGAACGCATCATCACAATCTACGTCCCATGTGAAGACCAGATTCTTCTTCGTCAAGCGAGTTAATGGGGCTGATATTTTCGCGAAGTCCTTGATAAACTTCCTATAGTAGCTAGCCAACCCCAAGAAACTCCTCACCTCGGTAGCATTCTTCGGAACCTTCCAATCTTGGATGGATACTACCTTCGCGGGATCCACAGCTATCCCTTCCTTGGAGACCACGTGCCCCAAAAACCGCACTTCCTTCCTCCAAAAGTGACATTTAGAGAATTTAGCCTTAAGACTATGCGCTCGAAGAGTCTCCAACACTTCCCTAAGATGTAGGGCATGCTCTTCTTCACTCTTAGAAAATACTAAGATGTCATCCACAAAGACCACCACGAACTTATTAAGGTACTCCCTGAACACCCTACTCATCAAATCAACAAAGTATGCGGGGGCGTTCGTCAAACCAAATGGCATCACAAGCCACTCAAAGAAACCATCCGGAGTCCTAAAAGCAGTCTTCTCTATACTATCCTCAGCCACTCTCAACTGATGAAACCCCGTGGCTAAGTCCAACTGCGAGAACACTGAGGCGCCAACCAACTGATCAAAGAGATCATCAATCCTCGGCAGTGGGTGTCTATTCTTCTTTGTGAGCTTGTTGAGTTCTCTATAGTCTACACAAAGTATGAGGGACCCATCCGCCTTCGTGGCAAAAACTACTGGAGCACCCCACTCCGATATACTTCGTCTTATGAACCCCTTCTCAAGCAACTCCCCTACTTGCTTATGGAGTTCCCTCCTCTCACGAGGAGCCATGTGGCGCACTGGGAAAGATACTGGTTTAGCATTGTCCACCAGATATATTCGGAAGTCTATCTCCCGCTTCGGAGGTAAGCCCTTCACCTCCTCAAACACATCCGAGTATTCCCGGACCACTCTAACAAATCGCAAACTCTCGACCGAAGCGTCAAGCGATTCAAGATAACTTAGCATAACAGAATCCATGGGATTACAAGAGATCTCGAGAGTGTTACCCAAGCGGGTCATGAGCCTAACAACTCTCCTTTCACAATCAAGAACGGCACCATTACTGGATAACCAGTCCATGCCCAAAATCAACCCATAGCCTGTGAAGCCCAAAACAAAAGCATCACATCTAAACTCAACGCTAAGTATAGAAATCTTCAAACCCAAACATATCATGGACAAATAAGTGGAGCCCCCAATTGGGTTTGAAACAACCAAGGGATCATCTACTAGACTGGTGTCTAAGTGCAGTGACTCAACTAATGATGATGAGATAAACGAATGCGATGCGCCAGAGTCGAATAAAGTACGGACAGGATGATCAAACAGAAAAACCAGACTTTCAACGGAAATAGTTCTACCTATTTCCTGAATCGGTGGAACCGCGAGAGCCTGAACTTGCCCCCTTGCCTGACCTGGTGCCATAAGAGCTTGCACCTGTCCCCCTGAGGTAGATCTCGTCCTCTGCCCCTTCTTAGGGCAGTCCTTCACTAGATGCCCTGCTTCGCCACAGTGGAAGCAGCCCGTCTTCTTCTTCTTCCGACAATCTTTGCTTAGGTGGCCCGGTGTCCCGCAATTGAAGCACTTCTTCTTTCCCTTGCCACCGTTGCCTTTCCCACCCTTGTTTTGCTGTTGCTGTTGAGGTCTCTTCTGATCTCCTTTCTTCTCGGGTGCCTTATTAGCATTGGGACCCTTCTCTTCCTCATGCATGAGTGCCATGTCTACTAGCTTCTCAAAGGTGGCCCCCATAGGGATGTGAGTCATAGCCAATCCATGCATTGGTTCATTCAAGCCCTTAACGAACCTCAAAGCCTTCTTCTCCGGTGTATTCACCATGTCTATGCCAAATCTTGCTAGCTGATTAAACTTGTTGACATATTCCTTTACTGATAGGTTTCCTTGCTTTAGAGTCAAGAACCTTTCCATATACAGATTTTCTTCCGCCCTTGAAAGAAACTTTGCCACAAACCTTTGTCTGAAATCCGCCCAAGAGTCAACAGGGCGCTCTCCATTAGTGACCTCCCACCAGAAGAGGCCTCTCCCTTCATTAACCAAGCAGCTAACTTGACTTTCTTTCCTTCTTCCATCTCAAAGATATCTATCAACTCTTCTACCTCCTTAAGCCAATCTCTAGCTTCCACAAAAATTTCTGATCCTTGAAAAGGTTTCCCTCCCATAGCCTTAAATTCCTTGCAAGTCTTAGCAAAAGTATCCGTGCGAGGAGGAGGAGGAGGAGGAAGATCGGGTGCAACTGTTGGTGGAGGAACATTTGCTGGACCCGCAGTGGCGGCCCTAGCCTCCATCAACCTCCTACACCATACTGGAATCGCTACGCCCTTCGGAAAGTTAAGATCTTCAGCCATGCTGAAACGAAAAAGGAAAGATTCAAAACGGAGAATTCGAAAGATAAAGATATGGCTATTGGGGATTATGCTTTTCTTTCAAAAAACTTTTCTCTCAAAAGACATGTTTTTGAAAATACTTCTTCCAAAAATGTTTTTAGAAAAATAGTTTTTTCTAAAAGTTTTATCTGTTCTGGTAACCTTCAGCTCTGATACCACGTGTAACACCCCACACCCGCTAAGGTCACTCACTAAGGGAATGCCTTAACTTCGGTGGAGTATTTTAAGTGAATATAGAATAGAAAAATTACAACAAGACAGATATAAATAATACTTGAAATCTAAAACATCATTTCATTGCAGCAGAAGATAAACATGTTTGGTTACATATCAAAACCAACTAAAACAAGAGTCAAGTACTAAATATCCATCCTGATAAAACATAAGTACATAATCCCACTACATAACTAATAGCCATAATAGAAAAGATAAGCTGGGCTTTACATCACGGTCCAAGCTCCAAAAGATAGATAAAGCAATCTGATCAAAGCCCACTAGTGCTAGGCCCACTCTGAGAACCTGAGGGTTAGGAAAAAGATAAAAACAACGGGGTCAGACATAAGTCTGAGTGAGCCCTATAACTTTATCAATACAATCATTAAAGTAAATAGGGTATGATATAAACTTGGTACGGTGATGACTGGGGACAAATGACTACACTAAGCAGCCAACTAGACATAGGATGAACTAAGATAACGGTAAAGACGCATCTACCCACCCAAGGGTAATTACTACACTGCACCACACCAGTCATTCCTATTTAAAGGTTGATCCCACCCAAGGACTTAGAAAATATAACTAGTAGTTTCTTGTACCCCTAGCTGACCACATAGGTGTCGTCTGCCCCTATCTCCACTAGGTGTACCCACTACTCTCCAAGCGATCGGCTCCCTAACGTAGATACCCGTGCTGGCCCCACAATGGGGTGTATCACTCCCCAAAGTGGCAACCCGATACAACCAACGGTGCACGGCTTATACCTACACGATGCAACAACGTCTTACCTACCAGCCCGGGTCCACACACGCATATGAAACCCGTTGGACTTGCGTTGCCACCGCTAACCCGTTTTTGGCCTCTTATAGTCAAGCCCAGTATGCGTGTCCCGTCCTCGACATGGGTCGAGCCCAATAAGATACATATGGGTTACTGGTTGAAATGGGCCCCCACAAGCTACCCACCTAAGCTTGTCCCTTTTCCTAGTGCATCCCACTTAACCCTTTAATCATGTTTAATTACATGTTTCCACTTGGTTAAGTATTCTAATCGTATTTTCTATTGCCACCCAAGGCAACTCACTAGATTTCCACATGCCACCCAAGGCACTTACTTGATTTCCACATGCCACCCAAGGCACCCACTTAACCCCTCATGCCCCACTACATGCTTATCTGGTTAAGTGTTTCTTAATTGATTAAGAACGTAACCTTTGTAAAGACCTCTCATATTAGACTGTCTTTTATGGCAGATGGATTTGTCGGTCGGTTCCGGGCAGCCTTACGCCATAACAGAGTCTAACCTCGTGTCTTTACACTTGTCACGTATTTAGTTTATGCCTAAGACCTCTCACATTGGTCCAATCATTTGTAGCCGCTGGATTTGCCGGTCGGGTCCGGGCAGTCTTATGTTACAAAAGGGTCCAACCTCGTGTCTTAGTCAATTAATTACACCTAATTAATCAATCCCATAATTTGTATTAATTATCCCTAATTAATTACAAATTTAACGATGTACATAATTGACTCAATTATGTCCATCCACTTTATGGTATGCATAACCATACCAACTTCACACCATTTTATTAACATGAATATTAACCCCATCGTTCCCCACGTAATACGTTGACATGACATTCCTAAAAGGGGAGATTCATCACAAACACAATGGGTTCAACTTGCATAACATTAGCATCAACATGGGTTTTAAAGGTGTCAACATGCATATATGACCATAGCATCAAACCCAACTAGCATAAATAATCAACCCAAACTTGCATGAATCGCATATGTCATAAAGAGGGTAACTTGCATAAGTTACTTATGTCATACAAAGGGGTAAACTTGCATATGTATGTATGACATACAAAGGGGTTAACTTGCACATGTTACTTGCATATAATCAAACACCAAACTTGCATAACATGTCATATATGAACTTGCATATAATCAAACACCAAACTTGCATAACACGTCATATATGAACTTGCATATAATCAAACACCAAACTTGCATAACACGTCATATATGAACTTGCATATAATCAAACACCAAACTTGCATAACATGGTGTCATAATGGATCAATGTTTATCATAGTGATTTGCATAACTAGCATCATGAACACATAGCATAAAACTTGCATAACTAGCATCATGAACATATAGCATAAAACTTGCATAACTAGCATCATGAACTCATAGCATATGACTTGCATAACTTGCACAACATCATGAACACATAGCATATGACTTGCATAACTTGCATAACATCATGAACACATAGCATATGATAACATAACTTACATTGATCCACATACATAACCATAACCTCATTATATCCTATCATAATTAGTTTAGCAATTGCTTGCTAAAGGTATAGAAACTCTCAACTTGTTGATTAGCACTCCTATGAAGAAGATTAAGTTGCTAGAGTTGATTAGAAGTTGATTTGAGAAGCTATCTTCTTCTACAATTTGATGGAGGCTCCTTCAAGTTGCATTTTGACGGCATAACGACGTTATATCTATTTTTAGTATGAATTAGGGTAGTCTTAGGGTGTATTTATAGAATTAGGATGTAGTTTAGGCCCTTAGATTAACCCTAATTTAGTTTAGAGCCGTCAGATTTCGTCACAAGCCACCAAAACACGGCTCAAAGCTCAAAACAGTGCACCCAGGCCAAACTGACCGACAAGGGGGGTCGACCCCTGGGTCGACACATGGGTCGACCCCTTGGGGGGGTCGACACCCATGTCGACCCTAGTGTCGACACCCTCTGTCTGGCGGGAATTTTCCCGCCTCTTCTGAAATTTGGAATTTGAATATTTTAAATCTGTTTTGAATTTTCTGAAACTTCGGATGGCCATAACTTCTTCATACGAAGTCCAAATCACGCAAACTCGGACTCTATCTCAACCAGAATTCCGAGACGAACACAATGGCGCAACCTGTTTCCCTTAATTCTCACGTCAGAGATTAATTATTCTTTAATTACTAAAAATTAATATTAAGTGAAATTCAGGGTGTTACAGATGCTGGATTTGCCGGGCGGGTCTGGGTAGGCTTCTACCATAAGTTGACTTAACCTCGTGTCTTAGTACCATTGCATGTTTTAATTATGCACTTAGACCCCTTACATTAGATTTACCACTTGTGAACGTTGGATATGTCAGGCGGTTCCGGGCAGACTTCTATCACAAGTGCAATCTAACCTCGTGTCTATGAGCGTTACAGTGTCGAACTACTATGAATCTAGGCATGTTCGCTCTTTAACAATCATTCCTATTTTATGTAAATTTTAGGCATATTGTCCTTTTCATATGTTTACTGTAATCCAATTTACATGTCATCAAATTATGCCTATATTTTATCGTATGTCCTTTTTAACATGTGTTTAATTCTATTTTGACATGTAAATATTTAATCGGGTAGTTGTTCAAATCCAACAAGTTAATCATGTCATTTACTCAATAATATAGCCCAAGTGAATCATGTGATTATAACAACAGTAGTTATTACCCATTTTCTAACAAGTTTGTTTTCAACATGTAATCATTTCGACACTTTAATTGATTCAACATATGAATTATTCATATTAACATCTCAACTTGTTATAACAGTAATTCTTAATTATTCTGGCAAATTCAATTATACAAAATGGGGAATGGTAAACGATAACATATTATTATCTAAAATGCTATAGCTTAAACCCACTCACCTCGTACGCTTTCCCAATTCTGGATCTGATCTAGTTTTAGCATGCATGGTTTTTCCCTTAATCGAATTCAAAACCTAACGACCATGGATTGATTATTTTCATTAAAAGAGAAAGGAAAGAAAGAGGAGGAAAATAGAATAAATCGAATCTAGAAAATCAACTTACTACGACATGAGATCTAAATACCTACTTACAAAAACTCATTCCTTTTCTACAGATTTGGATTCAGAATTTTTTTCCTAAACTAAAAATCTTAATTTTCTAAATAGATTTGAGAAGAGGGAAGAATGGTAGAGCCTCCGCATAGGCTTAGAAATATGAGGCTTAGGGTTGGCTCTACAGACTTATTTATAGGTGTTGCAGAAAGATCTGAAGCTTTAGATTTAATTAAATTAAATTCGAACTGCGCACACATATAACAGAATGTCATATAAACATGCTGCAACACCTATGGGTCCTCACGTGTTATATGTGCTGTGTTGTTTTTATATGTTAACGTTTATTAATTTTTAAATGTTAATTTGCTTCCTTTTTTTATTCTTCTGATTTTAATGTTTATTAATTAAAGGTTTATCACTTGCTTGTTATGTCTCCTTTAACTAATCTTGTTCCTGTTACAAACCATACCCGCTTTTGAATTTCAAATTTGTGTGCCATAAATATATATATCTTCCCTTCATTATTTCATGCATTACCTTATTTATTTATTTATTTATTTTAATGCAATCAATTCATTGCATTGTTTCCTTTCTATTTATCTCTATCAATTCATTGCAATGTTTCCTTTCTTTTATCGCATGTTGCATTAATTCCTTATGCACACTTTTATTCCTTTAATATCAGGTTGCAAACATTCAGTTCTCTAGTTTAGAATTTCATGGTTATATTTGTATGCCTTTTTTTATGCAATAACTTGATTGCTTTATTTCTTTCTTTTTATTGCATACCTTTATTATTACTGCTTACATTGTTAACTTCCTCCTTTTTTTCCCATGCATTAAAACTATTAACCGTCATGTATGTATATACATTTTTCCTCATTTTTATTGTTGCATGAAATTGTCTCATTAATTTATCCTTGCTTATCTCTCTTTTTATGTTAATGCATTCACACACTGATTTCTTCTTTTTAAACCTTTCCATGCATTGCACCAATTAATGTTTCTCTTTTTCTTTTCTTTCTTAAAATATGCATTTCATGCATTGCATTAATTAGCGCATATATTACCCCTTTTAATTGCATGTGCCCTCTAAAAAAATTGTATGCATTCCTTCCTATTTTTAAAATATACATATTTCTGCACATATATACATATATTTGTACGTTCAGTTGGCCCTCTCTAAGACAAGAATAAAAATTATGTCATCGCCAGGGTTTGAACCCCCGACCTCTATGTTTGAAACGATAAGGAATTTCGCTCGATTCGAATCAATCGCTAAACCGACCAAGACCGTTCGAAACCCCTGATTGTTTTGAGAACACGACGAATCAGAATGCAAACAGAAGAACATTACATTGCTTATTACAACAATACCATTAGAATACAAGAATATACATAGTATGAATAAATATTACACAGAAAATATTAGAGATTTAAATTACATTTAAATACATCGCAGCGGAAAAACAATACAAAGCACAACTGAAAACAGATACACGGATACAGAGCTTTCTGAATACCGCTTCAGCTGTAAATCAGGATCCTGTGAATATAAATCTGCAAAACCAAAACTACTAGTTGCCCATGTCGAAAATAAGGGCACCTAGAGTGTAGGTTAAAACAATAAACTCCAGGTCAGTCATGTGACTGGTGTGAGAACTAAAACAGTTACTAATCTTTATTTTAAAGTTAGGTAAGTCAAGGGACCACGCCGTATAACACGGAACGGGTTTCCTCCCCAGAGTACTAGTGCATAAAACAACAGCGCAATGCTAAATAAAGAACAATGAAGCTATTATAAGACACAGGTCCCATCACACAATGCAACACAAGCCGGAGGATAGGGCTTTAACTTATAATAGCCAAAGCATGCTCGATACGCTAAATTTCATGTTTTATTATTACTATAAGTTTATAGTGTCAAAACAATTTCAATCATAAGTATCAATCATAGATGGCATAAGTGCCCCATACCACTATGTCGCCATATATAGGTTTACAACTAAAACCGCAAAGTCGCGTATTGGAAGTTGGATTTCCATCTGTGAACCGAGGTAAGGGACCGTCCTCTACCGAATTCGAGACGCTCTAGCCCACCCCTCAGGAACAGCTGCAACTGCCCCTTGGATCGTCAGGGTCGGTCCATCGATGTGGATTATAAAGCCTGAACATTGCGTTTCCCCGCCCTTTGGGGCATCAATAAGCCAAATGACTCCATCGGCTCCACATAGTCAGCGATATATCCGAGGCGCCTCGCAATCCAACAACCACACAGGTGAAAATAATATAAATGTCAGGGCTGGTAGGTCACTGACAGCACCCTAGCTAGAAGGAAACGCATGCCCTCCCTGATGTCCTCTCCCATTTCTGGTTCACAACCGGGTTGTGTGGCTCGCGAATCAACGTTACACAAAGCTATGCCACACAGGCGGTGCTTTGATCATCAACCACTAGACTTTGCTTTTCAACAGAAGCCTTGATCAATTGCCACTTAGGCATGCCACACAGTAATTCACACCATGCGACTGATGTCTATCGATATACAACCTCTGATCTCGTACGTCTCAGAGAAGGGTGAAGTAAGGGAATGAATTCCCCTTCACCAGGCAGATGTATATTTAATAGAGATCAATCAACACAGAGCAAAATCCAATGTCAGACGCACAGTCCATACAAGTTCGTTCTGGGTCTGAACGAAACCGGAGGAACCTTATTCCAAACATATCCATCGATCTCCAAGTACGTCTGAACGATTACCAACTGATTCCCTCCTCTTGCGTGTACAGCCCAATCAAGATCATCAGTAATCACCCAAACGATGTGAAGACCTCCGGTCTTCGACCACCGTCTTCATCCTCGACACATCGTCGAATCAGTTATTCAAAATGGGATAAACCCAGTCTTTCTGAATAACTCGTGTATATAATAAACAAGTGTTACACAAACACAACATACGCCTCATTCCAATTCAGAATATTCTTTTATTCAAATATTCTTATACTTTGGGAAAGGTTCCCATTAATTTTATCAAAGATAAATTCTTTAAATTTATTCTTTAATCTTCTTTTGAATATTAATTCAAATTAGTCGGGATTAGCGAACCACACCGAAGTAATCATTTATTTTATTTCCCAATCCTAACCCATTCATCCCATGAAGTAAAACTGGTAATACTTTATATCTAACAACACGGTGTTATCGGTAAATTCAATTACCTTTTCACGTTCAAATCTAATTAAAGATTTCACTATCGCCTGGAGCAAAACTGGTGATACTCCATTCTCGATCATTTCAATCTAATTAAAGATTCATTAAAACTCCACTTGGTTTTAATCTTCCCAAAAATCACTATCAATGATTATTTAACTTGGGAAATCATATCCTGTCTTTAACTGGGTTAAAGAACCAATGTCATTTAAACACGGTTCACTATAAACCCAAAATCACATTCCATTCATTATCGGGTTAAAGAACAAGTGTTATTTAAAACACCGTTCACGATAAACCCAAAAATCAATTCAAATTCAATTTCAATTAAATACCATTTAATTGGTATACTTCATTAAATCTAAATAAAAAGATTTAATCTTTTTCTCAACTGGGTTTAAGAACAGTGTAAATGAAGACACCATTTACAACAAACCCAAATCCCATTTGATATTAAATACAAGGCTCTGAATAGAAAATATATCGGCTTATATTCAATATCAAATTCTACAACCAACAAATATTGTATTGGAAATAACGATATAAATATATCTTTCAAATTTCCATAATAATATCTGCATAATCACGAAATCCAACATCGAAATATTCCAAAGACAATTTCGATTCAAATCCATTTCCACTTTATATATTGGAAACTCTGGTTATTTTCAAAACCATTTCAAATCCACTTTATTTATTTTAAAAATAAATGGGATTATTATTCTAGTTCAAAAATAGTTCATTTCGATAAAAATCTATTTTTATCTTTTCAAATATGGAGTTTTTCATCCCAATTCTCTCCAAATCATTTCTTATGATTTTACACAAATTATTACTATTTTTAATAATTTAATCAAGGCCCGTACAGTCGATTTCCATCAATGGCCATCGAACTGCACTTACAGCGACCTTTTCCAAATTTGATTTGGACATAATTCCAAATCCAACCGTTAGATTTTATATCTCTAATATTCGTTAGAAAGCTCTTTTCGATACGAACCCAACAGTTTCGGTTTTTGGAGAATCCGACAGTCAGATCTCCCGTAATGTCCATTCGAAGTCAATGGTCGAAATTCGCGAACTGCCGCGGCGCGTTCTATTCAGACCATTATATATGTATATATTATATATATTTCGTCAATTTCCTTTTAAAACGCATTTTATAAATCGTTTTAAATTCGTTTTCAAAACGATTTCAACTTCATATTCAATTTCTAATCAAAATTGAATATTCCATATCATCGATATATAAATAATAATGTTTTCAAAACATTATATTTTCAAATCAATTACTTTTCGATATTCATTATAAAAATGAATAAAATCAATATAAATATCGTTCACGTCAAAATGGTGTCAATCTAATCAACACGGCTTTTATTCAACACATGAATGTTTATTCTATTCAACACATGAATATTTATTTTATTCAACACACGAATATTTTATTTTATTCAACACATGAATATTTATTTTATTCAACACATGAATATTTTTTTTTCAACACATGAATATTTATTCTATTCAACACACGAATATTTTATTATATTCAACACATGAATATTTATTCTATTCAACACACGAATATTTTATTTTATTCAACACGTGAATATTTATTCTATTCAACACATGAATTTTCTTTATTTTCCAACTTGGAATGAGGCCCAATCAATTACCATATAATGTTAATTATATGGATTTTTATACACACCCGTACACTACCACAATCAAACACAGTCAACCATCACTCAAAGTGCATTCTACACTGCATAAGCATCAAATATAAATATTCAACGCTTATAACAGCCTGTCAATCAATCGATCGATATACAGCTAATTATTGGGACTAGTGTATGGCCATTTTCATCCCAACACCCGTATGGGGTTTTCAAACAATCAAACACAGGTTTTATTTGTGCAGTCGGGCAATGTGTAAAATTTATCGTCCCAATCCATATCTGTCAAATGTGTATACATAAACAAATCGTCTGATTTGTTTATAACTATTTATTTTATATACATGTTAAAAAATATATTTTTAACTATAAAATATTTATTCACTCCACATCACACAACCAATATTCACACCACAAACAACAAACAAACAAGTCATCCATGGTCTGTGGACGACGGGTGTCGGGTGCTGCTAAGCACCGTTTGCATCCTAGTATATATTTCAACTAGAAATTAAATAAAAGTGAGGAGTTCTCACATTGGGTTTCCATTCCGCCGTTTTATTTCTGAAATTCAGAACAGTCTGGATTTGTCCGTGCTTCCAACGCAGTCTTCTCCTCGCTGTTCACATTAAAATCACATTTTTAATATGATGTTCTATACATTAAAAATCATATTTTTATTTTATAAATAATATAAAAATCATATTTTATTCTTTCTATAATATAAATATCATATTTTTATTCTTTCTATAATATAAAAATCATATTTGTATTCTTTCTACATATATGATAAAAATCACTTTTTCATTTCGCTAAAAATAATATTTTTATATTCTATAAAAATCACATCCTTATAGTCAATAAAAATCATAATTTTATAATCAATAAAAATCGTACCTTTCTTCATCACTTTAAAGATATTAACTTTATCACATTAAAAATTTTACCTTTATCACTTTTCAAAATCTTGTCTTTCTTTTTATAAAAATCTCATCTTTTCCGTTATAAATCAAAGCTCTAAACTATTAAAAATCCGATTTTTCTATGCGACATTTATAAATAAAAATCCAAACTTTTCATTTAATAACCACACTTTTAAATAACGCATAAAATATAATGAAAACTTACTTTTCATTGCTGAAAATCGGATTTTTCTGTCGGAGGAGGGTGTTCAGTTGAAGGTGGGGGCGCTGGGAGTGGTGAAGAGGGTCGGAGGAGGGTGTGGGGTCAGATGGCGGCGCGGTGGTGCTGGCGGTTCACGGAGGAGGGCGGTGCCCTTCGGCGTGGGGTTAGGGTGCAGATCCTTCAATCGGGAGAGGAGTAGGAAATGGAGGAGGAAGGCGGAGATGGGGGGTCTGGCGGTGGAGCGCCCTCAGGCGGCGGCGTCGTCGAACTAGCGGGGGGAGGGGGGCTCCGTCGATCTTCCATTTTTTTTATTCGATTGAAAAAGTAAACGGGGAGGGGGGGCTGAGAGTATAGAGAGGGAGAGAGATATTTTTATTTTTATTTAATTTAATTTCAAAAAGTACATTTTTATTTTGAACTCAAAATCAAACCCACCGACTGTCGTCTCTAGCTAATTACCCCCTTTCCGAACACAATGGGATATGTATCTTCAGTTGTTTCGATCAGTTTTCGTTTAAATTAAAATATAAATCATTATATTGAATTTTAAACGTACATTTCAATTTACCGGGGCCACATACTGGCTCTAAAAATTCCCGAAAAATACTTTCTAGCTTTGTATTGATGATATGGTTCTAACAAAACTAATTTCGTCAAATTCCGAGACCGTTTGAAAAATGTCCATTTTCCGGTCGATCGAAATTGACTAAAATTGTCAAAACACGTTTTCCTGTGCCACGCTCACATATTGATTCAGAAAATTATGAATTTTGGAACCTAGCAATAATTATACATCCCGAATCCAACAAAAGTGGTTTCGTCGAAAACCGAGGTCATTTGCAAAATTTCCATTTTTAACGGCCAAAATTCAATAGCGACTATTCTGAAATTTCAACTGGGCATAGCTTTTTATCCCCGCTGTGAAATTTCAATTTTTTGGATTCGTTGGAAAGATATTCTCAAATAGATTCTAATATTTTTGGTTTCGCTAAAATCCGTTTATTTCGAATCCTGTACATTCATTTGAACTTTGAAATTGAATTTTCGAACTACCGCGCCATTTCCAATTCCTTTTATAATTAAAATAAATTATTTATATTCTAACGAAGATTCGAATAAATATATACGTTCTAATTCTATTCAAAATAAATTTCTCATCGTGATTATTTAAAGTAATTCATTTTAAATATTCAAAATTCATCAAAATTGCCAAAATAAAAAATTTTAATTGGCTCGGATTTCCGGGTTATTACAATGTTGCATATCCAATACCTCAACTAACTGAGCTATGAAGTCTTTTGTTAATAAGTTTAGAAACAACGGTACTCATTTCTCTCCTTCTTTATCTTATTTTCATGTTTTGCTGCAATGCTTCATTTAAAGGTATCTCTTTCATCTTAAATCGGTTTTCTGTAATCTATAGGTCTAAATTGACCAGAAAATCACCATGAACGTAATGATGCTACTCCCGTGGCCAAATTCTGGAAGCTCTTCAAAAAAAATTATTTTTCTTATATGCATTATTTAATTGTTACAAAAATGCGGGGTGTTACATTCTCCCAACCTTAGGAAATTTCGTCTTCGAAATTTGATAAGGGTAAAAATCAATTAACCCCTCGCATAATATACATCCACCATGCGTGCATCCAATTTTTGCAAACATTATGCACTTGTGCAAAGTGAAATACAGCATAATAATGCATGTATGCCTAAGCGGTACCTCCTACGTGTATGAAATTTTTTCAAAAATCCTTTTAAAATATGATGCTCACATCCTAAATATACTGGTAGTTCTATATAAATGCAACATTTTGAAAATCAGAAATGCTTTTTCATCCAAATTTTCCCACATTCTCACTGAGTAAGAGCGTAGTTCATCCAATTATTGCATCCAAAATCCTACCAACCAACTTTATTTTTTGAATTTCAGAAAAAATCTAATTTTCTAAATTCGATTTCTTATGTTACAAAAAGATAGAAAACGGAAAATTTTGCATCTTCTGTTTTTCTTTTTCAAGTTTTTTTTCTAACTGTACTTGGATTTGATGTAACTATTTATAAAGATTCCCCTATTTTTCTAATCCAAGCATAACCGACATAAGAAAATTTTCTTTGTTATAGATTTTCTTTTTCATCTTATCTTGGAAAATTTTATTTTAGACAAAATTTTCGCAAGAAATCATTATTTACAAAATATACCCCATTTTACTTCAAAACCCGATATGTACTTCTTTACATATTTTAAAACTATAACTTTTAAGATTAAAACTTGAAAACACCATAAACCATTTTCCCAAAAAATTTACAATTTCAAGTTCTTAAAAGTTAACAATGGGGTTAGAATCAATGCGGGTTTCCAATTTCTCATAGGTTTTCATAGTCACTCCCACAAAATCAATTCTCTCAACTATATAGATTCCTAATCCATCTTTCTCTTTCTAACCTTTTCCAATTTATAAGGTTTTACTGCCAAACCCACTAACCCAAAGTACTAATTATATGGGATTCACCTTCCTTCCATACAAAATACATTGTACACTTTCCACCCAAATTACCTAAGGGTCTCAGATTTCCATATTCCTTTCTTTAGTGTATAAAATAGTCTTACCGTTTTTTTTAATTCCAATCTATCGAAGCTCAAGTTGTTATGCTCTGGTATCCTGCAGAAAAGACAGAGACATAAAATATGTCAGGGCTCAGAAAACATCACGCAGCGGAGTAGATAAAATATATTATAATCAAAGTATAGCCTTACCGTATTAATAATACTGCCTAACTAGTATCCAAGGCTATCATGTCTCTGCCACAAATCTAACCTTCGAATAAGTTATGAGGAGGGGGTCAGAACACAAGTTCTGGTGACTTGATTTAAATTATACACTTTGGATAATCCTACATATAACGTTCAATCATATTTTGTTATTTATTAGGTTACTTGGGTTAACAGCACCCAAGGCTTACACACATGTCGTACTGATTTACTTCCCAGTGGATTAACCTAATATAGTATATATGTAGCCACCCCTCAATACTGAGGTACATCCCATGGTACCCCACTCGCACGGTCTCCACCATAATGCCACAGAAATGAACGCAGTCCCTCATCCTACGCCGGAGTGACCTACGGATCTCTACATAATAATGTTACGTTCCGCATATATCTGTCGTTACTACGATACGTAAGCATACGGACTACTATCGTCGATCGAATCAGATTTCATACTGGAGTAATGTCCTCAAGTCTACGATACACCACTCAGAGCTGACATGCATGTTTCCAGATTGTCCCATATACATACCGTCAATTTTAGCATAATGCCTTAACTGCACGTCCTTTAATGTGCATCGAGTCCCGCGGTAGGGTGATACAAGAAACACGGAACTCGGTCGGGAGCTTTTCCATATCTGTACAGGCCCGTCTTTAAGAGACTCTATATACAGATATTCCTATGGTCTATTTTCACGGTGGCTATGGCCCCACTTCGGCCTCTCCCTCAAATAATTAAGACTACAAGAGCTAAACGACTGGCCCTAAAAAAACAATCTAAACATCCATTTTGCATCTTCCCTCAACCACCCTATCCAGATGGTGAATGGTCTATTGGTTTTAGCTCTAGTCTTTTCGCATCCCACTGGCTGCCGATAACTGGTATTCGATGATCTACTATCCTTGTTAGTCGTGACGCTTCACCTCCCCATTGAGGTGACCACTGAATCACCCTGGCATCACCGCATCACAACATTCTGTCTGCATAGCTAATTTTGTAGTCAAGGCCACCCATCTAGTAGTTACACGCAGACCCAACCTCTGCGAGAACAGCCTAAACATCTGCCACCGCACAGAGGACAACTAGAAGCACCTTGCGTATCTCAGGAAGCCGCGTGCTTCCCCTTCCAGTTCTATGGAGCCGACAGAATAATCAGATAAATGTTCGCTCCCCTCGTGCCTTATAACACCATGATGATCTACCCCGTTGGGTTATTCACCCTCAAACGTGCGGACTGGTCCAAGCGCCTCACTTTAATATGTTGTTAGACCATATGTCTAGACATTCTTTTATGCGCTTGCCTTACCTCATCATGTTTCCATTTAACTTGGTTATTCTCATTCATATTGAATTCTTAATCAAGTTACCAGGTTTCTCTTGCTTATTAATTTCAGTTATATAGCTTAACCCATTTAAGTTTAGTAATAAGCTCACAACATGTTATTCTCTAGATTGTGGTCCAAGGTCTGTAATCACAATCCCTTTATATTCTTGTTTGATTTTATCGTTACAATAACATGTTCTACTTAATATGTAATTAGGTATATCCCAATTTACATGTTTTCTATTTAACATGTCAGTCATTACTCATGATTAGATATAACTTATTTCATAAGTTTTCCTCATTCTTTCTCATTTAATCATAATTCCATTTTACACCGTTACTACAACTTATCGTCGTTTACTTATTAACTTAGTTCTCTTAACTAAGGTCCATTAATAAGTTTCTCTACCCATTATTATAACCTATGTTATAATTTCCTCTTGTCCCTAGGACAAGTCCAAACATGTTATTTTATCAGCTTGTTTCAGACTTCCAAGTTTACAGATTACTTAATTCATAATTAAGTACAACTTCTTATATTTCATATATTTCCCCCTTTTCTCAACTGGTTTCCGGCTTTCCCCATTTACTGATTACTTAATTTACAATTAAGTGTCCCTTATCTCATTTCACCAGTTATCCCATTTCCTTACTAGTCTATTATAACCTAAGTTATAATCTTCACTTCTCCCTGGGACAAGTCTACCTATTATACAACATTCTCATTAATGTAATTTATTTATAATAGGTGATTATCATTCTCCGTTTAAACCATTTACTGTTGTAATCCATTATTCTTCATTAACTGTAATATATGTTCCTTATTTTATTAAGGAAAACACTTCATGCACCTTATCAGTTTGATTTATAGAAGGAATCAGTGATTTATTTTCATAATGTATTCCCATTTAAATTCGTGGTGGCAAGTAATTTCTTTCCTCTTTTTAACTTTATTCACTGTGGCTTACTTGCAACCACGTTCTCAGAAATAGGTCATTTAGGGAAATACATCACTTTTCCTTCGCATCACACTGACTCAGTCCATTACATCCCTTCCTTTCTAATTTTCTGAGTTAGATATTTAATTAACATCATTGCCATGTATTCATATCTTGATATATATATATATATATATATATATATATGCACTAGACCTCTCACATTAAGCGTACACTTGTGGACGTTGTATTTGCCAGGCGGGTCCGGGCATGCTTCTACCACAAGTTGACTTAACCTCATGTCTTAGTACCATTGCATGTTTTAATTATACACTTAGACCCCTCACATTTGATTTATCACTTGTGAATGCTGGATATGCCGGGCGGTTCCGAGCAGACTTCTATCACAAGTGCAATCTAACCTCGTGTCTAAGAGCGTTACAGTTTCAAATTATTGTGAATCTATGCATGTTCGCTCTTTAACAATTATTCCTATTTTATGTCAATTTTAGGCATATTGTCCTTCTCATATGTTTACTGTAATCCAGTTTACATGTCATCAAATTATGCCTAAAATTTTTCGCATGTCCTTTTTAACATGCGTTAAATTCTATTTTGACATATCAATATTTAATAGGGTAATTGTTCAAATCCAACAAGTTAAACATGTCATTTACTCAATAATATACCAAAAGTGAATCATGTGATTATAACAACAGTAGTCATTACCCATTTTCTAACAAGTTTGTTTTAAACATGTAATCATTCCAACACTTTAACTGATTCAACATATGAATTATTCATATTAGCATCTCAACTTATTATAACAATTCTTAATTATTCTGGAAAATTCAATTATACAAAATGAGGAATGGTAAACGATAACATATTATTATCTAAGATGTTATAGCTTAAACCCACTCACCTCGTACGCTTTCCTAATTCAGGATCTGATCCAGTTTTAGCATCCACGGTTTTTCCCTTAATCGAATTCAAAACCTAATGACCGTGGACTGATTATTTTCATTAAAATAGAAAGAGGAGGAAAATTGAATAAATCAGATATAGAAAATCACCTTACTTCGACATGAGATCAGAACACCTACTTACAAATACTCGTTCCTTTTCTTCAGATTTGGAATCAGAATTTTTTCCTAAACTAAAATTCTTAATTTTCTTAATAGATTTGAGAAGAGGGAAGTATGGCAGAGCCCCCACGTAGCCTCAGAAATATGAGGCTTAGGGTTGGCTCTATAGACTTATTTATAGGCGCAGTAGAAAGATTTGAACCTTCGAATTTAATTAAATTAAATCCGAACCGCACACGCACATCACAGAATGTCATATAAACGCGCTGAAACACCTATGGGTCCTCATGCGTTATACGTGCTGTGTTGTTTTTATATGTTAACGTTTATTAATTTATAAACATTAATTTGCTTCCTTTTTTATTCTTCTGATTTTAATGTTTATTAATTAAAGGTTTATCACTTGTTTGTTATTCCTCCTTTAATTAATTGTAACAACCCGAAAAATCAGACACAATTTAATTTTTTTATTTTGGCTATTTTAATGATTTTTGAATATTTAAAATGATTTATTTTAAATAATAACGACTAGAAATTTATTTTGAATAGAATTAGAACGTATAAATTTATTTAATCGAAATTAGAATATAAAAATTTTATTTTAATTATAAAAGCAATCGAAAATGGCGCGGTAGTTTTAAAATTCGTTTTCAAGTTTAAATGAATGTATAGGATTCAAAATAAACCGGATTTCAGTGAAACAAGAAATATTTGAATATGTTTGAAAACATCTTTCCAACGAATGTGAAAAATCCAGATTTCATAGCGGGAATAAAAAGTTATATCCAGTTGAAAATTCAGAATAGTCGCTATGGAATTTATATAATATATGGCCCTTAAAAATAGCGATTATTGCAAACAACCTCCGTTTTCGAAGAGACCACTTTTGTTAGATCCGGAATGACAAATTATTGCCGGATTCCAATTTCCATAATTTTTGGAGTTCGTATGTGACCCCGGTAAAATGAAATGTACAGTTAAATTTAAAATATATTGATTTATATTTTAATTTTGATGAAAACTGATCGAAATAGTCAAATTGGCTTACGGAACGTATCCTACTGTCCGGAATAGGGGTAATTAGTTAGGGACGATAGTCGGTGGCTTTGATTTGGAGTTCGTATGGACTAAGGGGTATTTTTGGATTTAAAAGGTAATTAAAAATAAAAAAATAAATTCTACATCCAATTATAAAGCGGCGTTGATTAATTCATTTATCTGAAAACCCCCGTGACCCTCTATCGAATGGAGGAAAAGCCTACTCCCATTCCAGCTCGGATTCCTCTCAAATCATTCAATGAAATTCAGTGATCCTTTGGAGGATTTTGTAGTGCTCTCCACAAGCTTTAATTCCATACCAGTTTCTCCTTCTATCATCTGGTATTTTTCGAGAATCACCCTCGTGAACCACCGCCGCTCGTGCCGGATTTCCTCCCTCCGACCATGTTTGAACTCGACGAGTGTGGGACCGCCGGGTGCGCCATTCGTAGCTCTACGCCGTGGTGGAATCCGATCATCCCTTTGCTGCGCAATTTGAATGCAAATTGATGACCTAGTTTTGAACGGGTTGAGCTGAGGTACTACAGTATATTATTTAAACTGTTTCGACACTTTAAAGCATTGCAAAGGTTGATTAGATTATAAAAATCATATCTTTTTGCTATGATGTCGAAATCCAGTGAAGCAAGAGACATTGGACTCGTGATGACATCCTCTACATTCTATAAGAGACCGGGGAGATTTTGGAGCTTGCTACAGTTTTAGGCGAAGTTAAAATCAATGTGAGAACTTCTCACTCTAATCTTGTTTGCTAGTTAAATACATACTAGGTTGCAGACGGGGCTTAGTAGCTCTTGACACCGTCGTCCACAGACCGTGGACGGCTTGTTTGATTGTATTATGTGGTGGAAATTGATTGTGATTGTATTGTGAAATGGAATATAAAATATTCATGTGATGAATAAAATATTTGAAGAATAAAAATATCATTTTTATTGTATATATAAAATATATAAAATATTTGTGTATGGAATAAAATATTTGAACAATAAAAATATACTTTTAATTAAATGTATAAAATATATAAAATATTTATGTATGGAATAAAATATTTGAACAATAAAAATATCATTTTTATTGTATATATGAACTGAATAAAATATTCATGTGTTGAAACAAATATTCATTTACAAATCAGACGATTTGTTTATGTACACCCATTTAACTGGCATTGATTGGGACGCTAATATTTTACACATCGCCCAACTACATAAATAGTAATCTGTGTTTGTTGTTTGAAAACCCTACACGGTTATTGGGATAATATTTGACATACACTGATCCCAATAGTTAGTGGTATGTCAATCGACGGGTTGACTGACTGCATAAGCGTTATTTATTTTAATTCTTATACAGTTGTAAAATGCACTTTGGATGTTGTATGGATTTTTAATGATTGTTTACCATTATTGTTGTATACATGTGATGTTGAAATCCATGTAACTGAAATTATATGGTAATTGACTATGTCTGAATCCAATTCGGAAAGAACGAATATTTTAAATTAACGAATATTTGAAAATGGCGAATAATGAATATTTTAAAATAACTAATATTTTAAAATAATATTCAGTAATGGATCAAAATATGATTTTAATGTCCGATTTGGGATGGACACGAAAATATTGAAATATATGAAGCCATGTTGATTAGATTAACGCCATTTGGACGTAAACGATATTTATATCGATTTTATTCATTTTTATAATGGATACCGAAACAGAAATGATTTCAAAATCTGGTATTTTGAAAATATTATCATTTATATATTATTATGATAAGGAAAATTCAATTTTGATTTAAAATTGAAAATGAAGTTAGAATCGTTTTAAAACGAATTTATAAAATATGTTTTAAATGGAAATCGACGAAATATATATATTATATATATAATAAAATGGCCTGAATAGAACGCGTCGCGTAGTGATCATTCGCGAATTTCG
The DNA here is from genome assembly GCA_030737875.1 of Allium sativum. Lineage (NCBI taxonomy): Eukaryota > Viridiplantae > Streptophyta > Magnoliopsida > Asparagales > Amaryllidaceae > Allium > Allium sativum. Next base: position 1,024,523,739 of record CM060909.1, read on the forward strand.
ACCATTGACTTCGAATTGAAATTACGGTAGATCCGACCATCGGATTCTCCTAAAATTGGAACCGTTAGATTCGTATCGAAAAGAGTTTTCCAACGAATATAAGAGATTTAAAATATAACGGTTGGATTTGGAATTACGCCCAAATAAATTTTGGAAAAAGTCGATGTAAGTGCAGTTCGATGACCGTTTATGGAAATCGGTTGTACGGGCCTTTATGAAATTATTAAAAATATTAATAATTTGTGTAAAATCATAATAAATGATTTGGAAAGAATTAGCATGAAAAATTCCATATTTGAAAAGATAAAAATATATTTTTATCGAAATGAACTAGTTATTAACTAGAATTAAATCTAATTATTTTTAAATAAATAAATTGGATTGAGAATGGGTTTTAATATAACCAAAATTTCCAATATATGAATTCGAATGGATTAGAATTGAAATAAACTTCGGAATATATCGATGTTGGATTTCGTGATTATACAGATATTGTTATGGAAATTCGAAAGATATACTTATATTGTTATTTCCAATACGATATTTGTGGGTTTCAGAATTTGATATTGAATATAAGCCGATATATTTTCTATTCAGAGCCCTGTATTTAATATCAAATAGGATTTTGGATTTGTCGTGAATGGTATTTTCAGTAACACTGTTCTTAAACCCCGTGTGAAAAGAATAATTCTTTTAATTAAGATTATTAGAGTTTCCAGTTAATTTACATTTAATTGGAATAAAATGGAATGTGAATTGGGTTTGTTGTGAACTGTGTTTTTAGCGACATTCGTTCTTTGACCCAATTTACAGTGAAATGTGATCTGGAATATATAAATCTTTTTATTAAGATTTAATGGAAAATTTCCAAAGTAAAGTTTTCTAGTTTAATATATTAAATTGGAATGGAATGGAAATCGACTAGATAATAATCGAAGTGGGGTTCTGTGGAGAAAGAATGTTACTATATATGGAATTTAAAAGGCTTTGCCGTTATTCTATTTACATTATTAGTTGGATACGGAAGTTTATATCGATTATATATATTGATCTATTTTCCGTGAAGATTCCATAATTAATGGAATGGGATTTGGGGTTTATCACGAAATGTGTTTTAAAAGACATTAGTTCTTTAACCCAGTTAAAGATAAGATTAATTTCTTAACTTTGAATAATCATTAAGTAATGATTTTTGAGATTAAAACTGAATTAGAGTTTTAATGAATCTTTAAATAGATTGGAATGTGAATGGGATAATTAAATTTATCGAATTCATGAAATGATCGAGAATGGTGTATCACCAGTTTTGCTCCAAGCGATAGTTAAATCTTTAATTAGATTTGAATGTGAAATAGTAATTAATTTTACCGATAACACCATGGTGTTAGATATGAAGTATTACCAGTTTTGCTTCATGGGATGAAAAGGTTGGGTTTGGGAAATAAAACAAATGATTACTTCTAAACCTTAATTTGGTTTGAATTGATATCCAAATGAAGATTAAAGAATAAATTTAAAGAATTTATTTTTGATAAAATTAATGGGAACCTTCCCCTAAAGATAAGAATATTTGAATAAAAAAATATTGTGGATTGGAATGAGGCGCATGTTGCGTTTTTATAGCATTTGTTTATAATATACGCGAGTTATTCGGTAAGACCGGGTTTATACCCATTTTGAATAATTGATTCGACGATATATCGACGAGGAAGACAGTGGCTGAAGACCGTAGGTCTTCACATCATTTGGATGATTCCTGATGTCTTGATTAGGTTGTATACCCAAGACGAGGTAATAAGTGGTGATCGTCCATACGTACTTGAGATCGACCGGATATGCGAGGACCTCTCTCCTGTACTGGACAAATGAGACGAGAAATAAGGTGCCTCCGGTTTCGTTCAGACCCAGAACGAACTTGTAAATGGATGTGTGTCTGACATTGGATTTTATTTTGTGTTGATTGATCTCTATTAAATATATATCTGTTTGGTGGCGGTGAATTTATTCTCTTGCTTAACACCCTTCTCTAAGACGTACGAGCTCGGAGGTTATATATCGATAGACATCAGTGGCATGGCGTGAATTGCCTGTGTGGCATGCTGAGATGCAAATGATCAAAGCTTCTATAGAAAAGTAGAGTCTTGTGGTTGATGATCAAAGCACGGCTTTAATATAGCATAGCTTTGAGTATAACGTTAATTCTCGAGCCTCACACCCCAGTGTGAACCAGAAACGGGAGAGGACGTCTGGGAGGATATGTGTTTCCTTCTAGCTAGGAGTGATGTCATGGTATGGAGCCCAGACAATTTTACTTACGTGGATGATGGAAAGCGAGGCGCCTCAGATATATCGGTCTCTACGGGGCCGATGGATGGTTTGGTCGATATACTGACTAGTTTTACGCCCCACGGGACGGGTAAACGTATTGTTCAGGCATTTTATCCACTCCGTGTGGACCGACCCTGACGATCCAAGGGTCACTCGAGCTCTGATTCTGAGGTTTGGGCTAGAGAGTCTCGAAGCGGTAAGGACGATCCCTTGCCTTGGTTCACAGATGGAAATCCAACTTCCAATACGACATTGTGCGGTTTAAATTGTAGAACTAGTACGTCGACATGATATATGGTACCTATGCCGTCTATGATTGATACATTTGTATTTGAAGTTGTTTTTAAACACTATGCACTTATAATAATATCAAAATGATTTGTTTTAAACGTACTAAGCATGTTTGGCTATTATAAGGGAAAACACTATCCTCCGGCTTGCATTGCATTGTGTGATGGGACCTGGGTCTTATAATAGTTTCATTTTAGGTAAAAAAACAAACATTGCGCTATTTGTTTTATGCACTGGTATTCTTGGGAGGAAACCCGTTCCGTGTTATACAGCGTGGTCCCTTGATTTACTTTATTTTTAAAGTAAAGATTTAATAACTATTTTAGTTCTCACACCAGTCACATGACTGACCTGGAGTTTATTGTTTAAACCTAAACTCTGGGTGCCCTTATTTTCCACACGGGCAGCTAGTAGTTGGGTTTTTGCAGATATTATTTTCATAGGATCCTGGATTTACAGCTGGAACTATATTCGGAATGCTCTGTATCCATGTATTTCTTTCAGTTGTGTTTTGTATTATTTTCCGCTGCATTGTAATTTGTAAATCTCTGATATTTATCAAATGTATATTATTTATTAATACTCGGTATATTCTTGTACTCTGATGTAAATTGTTGTAATAGCAATGAAATGTTCTTCTGTTTGTGTTCTGATTTGTCATGTTCTCAACTCAATCTGGGCTTTCCCGTAAGGGCAAGTTTGGGTCGTGTCAGCTTGATATCAGAGCTTTGGTTTACAGTGCTCGAGAACAAGACACATTAGGACCAAACGAAAGAATTCATTAGAGATTGCATTAGTAATATCCAATAAGAATGACTCGTTAGAGATGTAATTAGTAGTATCCTAGAATGAGTTGGAAGACCGTTATTTATAAAATAAAAATAAAAACAATTTTTTTTGAAAATTTAAACCATATTATATGTATTTGAATATATTAATTTAAATTGATTTGGACTATCGTGTATATAGAGATTTTAATATACATCTGATCTACGTGTATTGAAGCCTCAAATATACGGGATGGATATAGAATCACACTCTAGTCGCCCGGGGACAATTCTGATGATGGAATATTTTAATTTAAATTGATTTGGACTATCGTGTATATAGAGATTTTAATATACGTCTGATCCACGTGTATTGAAGCCTCAAATATACGGGATGGATATAGAATCACACTCTAGTCGCCTGGGGACAATTCTGATGATGCGGCCGCATCATCAGTATTTATGTTCGAGCTTCGAAAGTGGGATATCTATATATTTCCAATTTACTTGTGTGAGAACCAAAACTAGATAGGGTTTATTGTTGTGAATTGACATCAAAAATATGATTTTCGACTATATATATTAAAGATATATGTTTGAAAAGCAAATTCATAAATTGATTGTTGGTTGTGTTGTTTTATTATTAGTGTAACTAATAAAAATATTGGAATGATAATTAAATAAACCAATATGAAAACGAAAGGTAAAATTAGCCAAATCAAATCAAATTTTGGACTGAATTGAAAATTGGTTGAAATTGAATACATGTGTGCATGTATATATTGAACAGGTTATAGCAGGGAAGTTAAGCAGAGGAATAAAATTGTATGCCCAACAAATAGGTACATGTTTACTAATTTATTGGGTTTGGATGATTTTATGAGCCGATTGGCTAGCCGCTTGGCATTTTCTTTTTCTTTTTGGATGATGAGGGCCCTGTATGGCTAGTTGTGGTTTTAAATGTCTTCCCGTACAAAGGAAGTTATGGCGAATTTTTTCAAAAGTTTAGGGTGTTAGCCAAATTTTTGAAGAATTGGAAAATTCTTAGAAACTGAAAAGTTGAAGAATGAAAGCTAAACTGAAAAGTTGAAGAATGAAAGCTAAACTGAAAGTTGAGTTGGCCAGTTAAACAACTTTCAGCTCCGTTTCTTTTCAAGGACGAAAAGATTTAAGTGGGCGAAATTGTAACAACCCGGAAAATAAGAACCAATTTAACATTTTTATTTTGGTTATTTTAATGATTTTTGAATATTTAAAATGATTTATTTTAAATAATAACGACTAGAAATTTATTTTGAATAGAATTAGAATGTATAAATTTATTCAAATCGAAATCAGAATATAAAAAAATTATTTTAATTATAAAAGGAATTGGAAATGGCGCGGTAGTTTGAAATTTCAATTTCAAATTTCAAATGAATGTACAGGATTCAAAATAAACCGGATTTCAATGAAACAACAAATATTTGAATCTGTTTGAAAATATCTTTCCAAGGAATGTGAAAAATCCAAATTTCATAGCGGGAATAAAAAGTTATGTCTAGTTGAAAATTCAGAATAGTCGCTATGGAATTTATATAATATATGCTCTTAAAAACAGCGATTTTTGCAAACGACCTCCATTTTCGATGAGACCACTTTTGTTGGATCCGGAATGTCAAATTATTGGTAGATTCCAATTTTCATAATTTTTGGAGTCTGTATGTGACCCCAGTAATTTTAAATGTACGTTTAAATTTAAAATATATTGATTTATATTTTAATTTTGACAAAAACTGATTGAAACAGTCAAATTGGCTTATGAACATATCGCACTGTGTCCGGAATAGGGGTAATTAGTTAGGGACGACAGTCGGTGGGTTTGATTTGGAGTTCGTATAGACTAAGGGGTATTTTTGGATTTAAAAGGTAATTAGAAGTAAAATATAAATTCTCCATCGAATCATAAAGCAGCGTTGACTAATTCATTTATCCAAAAAAAAACCTGTAAACCTTTGTCGAACGGCTGAAAAGCCTTCTCCCCTTCCAGCTCTGATTCCTCTCAAATCATTCAATAAAATTCGGTGCTCCTTTGGAGGATTTTGTAGTGCTCTCCACAAGCTTTAAATACATACTAGTTCCTCCTTCTATCGTCTAATATTTTTCTTCAAGAATCACCCTCGTGAACCGCCGCCGCTCGCGCCGGATTTACTCCCTCCGACCAAATTTGAGCTCGACGAATGTGGGACCGCCGGGTGTGCCATTCGTAGCTCTACGCCATGGTGGAATCCGATCGTCCCTTAGCTACGCGGTTTGAACGCAAATTGATGACCTAGTTCTGAATGGGTTGAGCTGAGGTACGGCAGTATATTATTTAAACTGTTTCGACACTTTAAAGCATTGCAAAGGTTGATTATATTATAAAAATCATATCTTTTTGCTATGATTTCGAAATCCAGTGAAACAAGAGACATTGGACTCGTAACGATATCCTCTACATTCTAGAAGAAACCAGGGAAATTTTGGAGCTTGCTACAGTTTTCGGCGAAGTTAAAATCAATGTGAGAACTTCTCACTCTAATCTTGTTTGCTAGTTAAATACATACTAGGATGCAGACGGGGCTTAGTAGCTCCTGACACCATCGTCCACAGACCATGGATGACTTGTTTAATTGTATTGTGTGGTGGAAGTTGATTGTGATTGTATTGTGAAATGGGATATAAAATATTCATGTGATGAATAAAATATTCGAACAATAAAAATATCTTTTTTATTGTATATATAAAATATTCATGCATGGAATAAAATATTTGAACAATAAAAATATCTTTTTTATTGAATCTATAAAGTATATAAAATATTCATGTATGGAATAAAATATTTAAACAATAAAAATATCATTTTTATTGTATATATGAACTGAATAAAATATTCATGTGTTGAAATAAATATTCATTTACAAATCAAACGATCTGTTTATGTACACCCATTTAAATGGCATTGATTGGGACGATAATATTTTACACATCTCCCAACTACACAAATAATAATCTGTGTTTGTTGTTTGAAAACCCTACACGGGTATTGGGATAATATTTGACATACACTGATCCCAATAATTACTGGTATGTCAATCGATGGGTTAACAGACTGTATAAGCGTTATTTATTTATTTTAATGCTTATACATTTGTAAAATGCACTTTGGATGTTGTATGGATTTTTAATGATTGTTTATCATTATTGTTGCATACATGTGATGTTGAAATCCATATAACTGAAATTATATGGTAACTGACTGTGTCTGATTCCAATTCGGAAAGGACAAATAATTTAAATTAACGAATATTTTAAAATGGCGAATAATGAATATTTTAAAATAGCTAATAATTTAAAGTAATATTCAGTAATGGATCAAAATATGATTTTGATGTCCAATTTGGGATGGACACGAAAATATTGAAATATATGAAGCCATGTTGATTAGATTAAAGCCATTTGGACGTAAACGATATTTATATCGATTTTATTCATTTTTATAATGAATATCGAAATGGAAATGATTTCAAAATCTGATATTTTGAAAATATTATCATTTATATATTATAATGATAAGGAAAATTCAATTTTGATTTAAAATTGAAAATGAAGTTAGAATCATTTTAAAACGAATTTATAAAATACGTTTTAAATGGAAATCGACGAAATATATTATATATATATATATATAATGGCCTGAATAGAACGCGTCGCGCAGCGACCGTTCGCGAATTTCGACCATTGACTTCGAATTGACATTACGGGAGATCCGACCGTCGGGTTCTCCTAAAACAGGAACCGTTAGATTCATATCAAAAAGAGCTTTCCAATGAATATAAGAGATTTGAAATCTAATGGTGGATTTGGAATTATGTCCAAATCAATTTTGGAAAAGGTCGCTGTAAGTGCAGTTTGATGGCCGTTTATGGAAATCGACTGTACGGGCCTTGATTAAATTACTAAAAATATTAATAATTTGTGTAAAATCATAATAAATGATTTGGAAAGAATTAGGATGAAAATTTCCATATTTGAAAAGATAAAAATATATTTTTATCGAAATGAACTAGTTATTAACTAGAATTAAATTCCAATTATTTTTAAATAAATAAATTGGATTGAGAATGGGTTTTAATATAACCAAAATTTCCAATATATGAATTGGAATGGATTAGAATCGAAATAATCTTCTAAATATTTTGATGTTGGATTTCATGATTATACAGATATTGTTATGGAAATTTGAAAGATATATTTATATCGTTATTTCCAATACGATATTTGTGGTTTTCAGAATTTGATATTGGATATAAGCCGATATATTTTCTATTCAGAGCCTTGTATTTAATATCAAATGGGATTTTGGGTTTGTCATGAATAGTGTTTTCAATAACACTGTTCTTAAACCCTGTGTGAAAAGAATAAATCTTTTAATTAAGATTATTAGAGTTTCCAGTTAATTAACATTTAATTGGAATAATGGAATGTGAATTGGGTTTATTGTGAGCTGTGTTTTTAGTGACATTCGTTCTTTAACATGATTTACAGTGAAATGTGATTTGGAAAATATAAATCTTTTTATTAATATTTAATGGAAATTTTCCAAAGTAAAGTTTTCCAGTTTAAAATATTAAATTGGAATGGAATGGAATTCGATTAGATAATAATCAAAGTGGGCTTCTGTGGAGGAAGACTGTTACTATTCCATTTATATCATTGGTTGGATACAGAAGTTTGTATCGATTATTTATATTGATCTATTTTCCATAAAGATTCCATAATTAATGGAATGGGATTTTGGGTTTATCGTGAACTGTGATTTAAAAGACATTAGTTCTTTAACCCAGTTAAAGATAAGATTAATTTATTAACTTTGAATAATCATTAAGTATTGATTTTTGAGGTTAAAACTGAATTAGAGTTTTAATGAATCTTTAATTAGAGTGGAATGTGAATGGGATAATTAAATCTATCGAATTCATGAAATGATCGAGAATGGAGTATCACCAGTTTTGCTCCGAGCGATAGTTAAATCTTTAATTAGATTTGAACGTGAAATGGTAATTAATTTTACCGATAACACCGTGGTGTTAGATATGAAGTATTACTAGTTTTGCTTCATGGGATGAATAGGTTGGGATTGGGAAATAAAACAAATGATTACTTGGGTAAGGATCGCTAATCCCGACTAGTTTGGATGAACCTTAATTTTGTTTGAATTGATATCCAAAGGAAGATTAAAGAATAAATTTAAAGAATTTATCTTTGATAAAATTAATGGGAACCTTTCCCTAAAGATAAGAATATTTGAATAAAAGAATATTCTGGATTGGAATGAGGCGTATGTTGTGTTTTTATAGCACCTGTTTATAATATACGCGAGTTATTCGGAAAGACCGGGTTTATACCCATTCTGAATAACTGATTTGACGATATGTCAATGAGGAAGACGGTGGTTGAAGACCAGAGGTCTTCACATCATTTGGATGATTACTGATGTCTTGATTGGGCTGTACACCCAAGACGAGGTAGTAAGTGGTGATCGTTCAGACGTACTTGGAGATCGACCGGATATGCGGGGACCTCTCTCCTGTATTGGACACATGGGACGAGGAATAAGGTGCCTCCGGTTTCGTTCAGACCCAGAACGAACTTGTAAATGGACGTGTGTCTGACATTGGATTTTATTCTGTGTTGATTGATCTCTATTAAATATATATATATATATATATATATGTTTGGTGACGGTGAATTTATTCTCTTGCTTAACACCCTTCTCTGAGAGGTACGAGCTCAGAGGTTATATATCGATAGACATCAGTCGCATGGCATGAATTTCCTGTGTGGCATGCTGAGATGCAAATGATCAAGGCTTATGTTGAAAAGCAGAGTCTTGTGGTTGATGATCAAAGCACGGCTTTAATATAGCATAGCTTTGTGTAGAGTTAATTCGCGAGCCTCACACCTCGGTGTGAACCAGAATCGGGAGAAGACTTCAGGGAGGACATGTGTTTCCTTCTAGCTAGGAGTGATGTCATAGTATGGAGCCCAGACGTTTTTACTTATATGGATGATGTAAAGCGAGGCGTCTCGGATATATTGGTCACTACGGGGCCGATGGATGGTTTGGTCGATATATTGACCAGTTTTACGCCCGTAAGGCGGGAAAACGTATTGTTCAGGCATTTTAATCCACTTCGTGTGGACCGACACTGACGATCCAAGGGTCACTCGAGCTCTGATCCTGAGACTCAGGCTAGATAGTCTCGAAGCGGTAAGGACGATCCCTTGCCTTGGTTCACAGATGGAAATCCAACTTCCAATACGATATTGTGCGGTTTTAATTGTAGAACTAGTATAGCGACATGATATATGGTACCCATGTCGTCTAAGATTGATACATTTATATTTGAAGTTGTTTTTAAACACTATGCACTTATAATAATATCAAAATGATTTGTTTTGAATGTACCAAGCATGTTTGGCTATTATAAGGGAAAACCTTATCCTCCGGCTTGCGTTGCATTGTGTGATGGGACCTGGGTCTTATAATAGTTTCATTTTATCCAAAAAACATTGCGCTGTTTGTTTTATGCACTGGTATTTTTGGGAGGAAACTTGTTCCGTGTTATACGGCGTGGTCCTTTGATTTACTTTATTTTTAAAGTAAAGATTTAATAACTGTTTTAGTTCTCACACCAGTCACATGACTGACCTGGAGTTTATTGTTTCAACCTAAACTCTGGGTGCCCCTATTTTCCACACGAGCAGCTAGTAGTTGGGTTTTTGCAGATATTATTTTCATAGGATCCTGGATTATAGCTGGAGCTATATTCGGAACGCTCTGTATCCGTATATTTCTTTCAGTTTTGTGTTTTGTATTATTTTCCGCTGCATTTTAATTTGTAAATCTCTGATATTTATCAAATGTATATTATTTGTTAATACTCTGTATATTCTTGTACTCTGATGTAAATTGTTGTAATAGCAATGAAATGTTCTTCTGTTTGTGTTCTGATTTGTCATGTTCTCAACTCAACCCTGGCTTTCCCGTAAGGGCAAGTTTGGGTCGTGTCATTAATCTTATTCTGTTACAAACCATACCCGCTTTTGTATTTCAAATTTGTGTGCCACAAATATATATATATATATATATCTTCCCTTCATTATTTCATGCATTACCTTTTTTATTTATTTGTTTTAATGCAATCGCATTGTTTCCTTTCTATTTATCTCTATCAATTCATTGCAATGTTTCCTTTCTTCTATCGCATGTTGCATTAATTCCTTATGCACACTTTTATTCCTTTAATACCAGGTTGCATACATTCAATTCTCTAGTTTTGAATTTCATGGTTATATTTGTATGCCTTTTCTCTTTATGCAATAACTTGATTGTTTTGTTCCTTTCTTTTTATTGCATACCTTCATTATTGCTGCTCACATTGTTAACTTCCTCCTTTTTTCCTATGCATTAAAACTTTTAACGGTTATGTATGTATATACATCTTTCCTCATTTCTACTGTTGCATGGAATTGTCACATTAATTTATCCTTGCTGCTCTACAGACTTATTTATAGGTGTAGTAGAAAGATCTGAACCTTCGGATTTAATTAAATTAAATTCGAACTGCGCATACACATCACACAATGTCATATAAACGGGCTGTAACACCTATGGATCCTCACGCGTTATACGTGTTGTGTTGTTTTTATATGTTAACGTTTATTAAGTTTTAAACGTTAATTTGCTTCCTTTTTTATTCTTCTAATTTTAATGCTTATTAATTAAAGGTTTATCACTTGTTTGTTATGTCTCCCTTAATTAATCTTGTTCCTGTTACAAACCATACCCGCTTTTGAATTTCAAATTTGTGTGCCACAAATATATATCTTCCCTTCATTATTTCATGCACTACCTTTTTATTTATTTATTTTAATGCAATCAATTCATTTCATTGTTTCCTTTATATTTATCTCTATCAGTTCATTGTAATGTTTCCTTTCTTCTATCGCATGTTGCATTAATTCCTTATGCATACTTTTATTCCTTTAATATCAGGTTGCATACATTCAATTCTCTAGTTTTGAATTTCATAGTTATATTTGTATGCCTTTTTTTCTTTATGCAATATTGTTTTATTTCTGTCTTTTTATTGCATACCTTTATTATTGCTGCTTACATTGTTAACTTCCTCCTTTTTTTCTCATGCATTAAATTTTTAACCATCATGTATGTATATACATCTTTCCTCATTTCTATTGTTACATGAAATTTTCTCATTAATGTATCCTTGCTTATCTCTCTTTTTATATTAATGCATTCACACATTGATCTCTTCTTTTTCAACCTTCCATACATTGCACCAATTAATATTTCTTTTTTAAAAAAAAATGCATTTCATGCATTGCATTAATTAGCGCATACATTACCTCTTTCAATTCTCTAGTTTTGAATTTCATGGTTATATTTGTATGCCTTTTTTTCTTTATGCAATATTGTTTTATTTCTGTCTTTTTATTGCATACCTTTATTATTGCTGCTTACATTGTTGACTTCCTCCTTTTTTCTCATGCACTAAATTTTTAACCATCATGTATGTATATACATCTTTCCTCATTTCTATTGTTACATGAAATTTTCTCATTAATTTATCCTTGCTTATCTCTCTTTTTATATTAATGCATTCACACATTGATCTCTTCTTTTTCAACCTTCCATGCATTGCACCAATTAATATTTCTTTTAAAAAAAAAATGCATTTCATGCATTGCATTAATTAGCGCATACATTACCTCTTTTAATTGCATGTGCAATCTAAAAAAATTGTATGCGTTCCTTCCTCTTTTTAAAATATGCATATTTCTGCACATGTATACATATATTTATATGTTCAGTTAGCCCTCTCTAAAACAAAGATGAAAATTATGTCACCCCCAGGATTTGAACCCCCGACCTCTATCTTGCATATCCAATGCCTCAACCAACTAAGCTATGAAGTCTTTTGTTAGTAAGTTTAGAAACAATGGTACTCATTGCTCTCCTTCTTTACCTTATTTTCATGTTTTGATGCAATGCTTCATTTAAAGGTATCTCTTTCATCCTAAATCGGTTTTCTTTAATCCATAAGTCTAAATTGACCAGAAAATCCCCACGAACGTAATGACGCTACTCCCATAGCCAAATTCTGGAAGCTCTTCAAATTTTTTTCTTTTTCTTATATGCATTATTTAATTATTTAATTGTTACAAAAATGCGGGGTGTTACAGTGATACGTTCCATGCCTTGAGTTTAATTATGTATATATTGGTTAAAAGGATTATATTATATTGGTACACTGGTCATAGAAAGGTTGTATCGAATCATTGATCTTATTATAACTTGGGTCGCAACGACGTAATACTAGATGCCAATCAATATTTTTGATTTTAAATACGATCTAAATCATTGCCAATGTTATAATAACCTATATGGTCACACGATAGAACATTGTAAAGGAGATTTTATTTTTGACAAATAAAATATCAAAATGTTGATATTTTATTTGATATTGAAAGAGTATTCAATTGGGTTCCTATTTGATAGTAAAGCTTTGGTTTAAAAGAAAGACATGTATTCCTTTAAGAACACGGCTAGAACCCTAGGCCAAGTTGAGATAAGATCAAACCAGAAAAGTCGATGAGATTTTTTATTTCAAAAACCTAGAATAAAACGGAGGCTAGTACCCCCTTTCATCTTCCACTTCAATTTGATTGAAATCAGGAAAACGTTCTACTGGATACATATAGAGGCGCGACAAATCATTGTGCTATATGGTTCGATTCAACACAGACTCGTCTTTGAATCTGGAAGCATGAAACCCTAGGTATGATTTCATCTCTATTTATTGTTTATCGTAATAGATCCTTATTAAGGTTTGACTAATTCCATTGCAAAATCATTTATGAAACCCTAATTTCACTTCCAATGGTATCAGAGCATCGAGTTTACGAAAATGATTGATTGAGTTTATGCGGTGTTGTTTCATGTTTGATTCATTCGATAGTCGAATTTGGGTTGATGCAAATAATGTTGAAACTAAATCGACACTCGGTATTGACTGTAGATTTTTTTTTTTGGGTATGTTTGTTGGATATCAAAACTTGATTTTGAGCATCAACGTATGTTAATCCTATCTCAGCTGTGGTAATGACCATAAAATGGAATTCGATGCTATGTTTAATAAAATGTTATGATTACAATAAGATGTAAGAAAAGGTATATAACAGAATCTTGTTCTGTGATGTGATCTATTGTTATTAATGAAGTTATATTGCCATTTCTTACATGTTAATAAATTTGGGAACATGTTAATAAATCTGATCACCAATTAAAAATTAAAAATTGCAACTACTTTGTTAGTATAACTAAGAACCCTGAATATAAATCAAAACCTGTTTTGATTGATCAGGAAAGGCAATTTTATTTAATTGTGAAATACTGATTTCATAAGTTATATTATTGGTAGATGAATAAAAAAGGGGTTTATTAAATGCTGCCACTATATGTTTTATGTATATATATATAAAGTAAATATCTGATAATTGTTAGGAAATAAATCGAAATACTGAAAGTCGGCATTGGTGACTTTATAAGGTTTATTTAATATTAGATATTATGTTTTGAATTGATGAATTATCACTGGATGTATATTTCTTCAAAGTAAATATGATATCATGATTTTAATTAATGATCAGGAATGATTTAATAATCTTTTGAATCTAGTACACCTTGATACCCCATTTCTCTAGTTATGACACTATGATATCTAGGACAAAACTGTTTTGTTTAACACAGTTCGTTTTAGACATTAATTATATTTAAACATTACATAATTTTAGATTTATTTATATAAGTTAACTGTACTAAAATAATAATCAAAGCTTATTTGATTTATATGTATTAAAGTCATGATCTTATCAATTTATAATACAGACTAGATTTGTTTTGATATCGATCATGAAACAATAGTGAATCATCACTCTAATCAAAATAGTAAAAGGATTTGATCCTTTTAATCTGAGTGATAAACCTTGCTCACTCCTAAATCTTTTATTGTCATTTTAATTGAATTTAAATTGTACATCACTTTATAATTATAATTGGAATAGTTGTAAATGTTATAACATTGATATGCTTTCCCATTGTAATCCCCTGAGATATATACATACACACACACACACACATATATATATATATATATAGATATATATATATATATATATGTTTATGCAAAGCAGCATGACTTCCCCTTTTGTTTTAACACCATTTACATTTGCATAAGTATTAAGGTACTGTTTTTATCAAATTGGTTGATATCTTGATGTTAACATATGGATATACGTAAATAGTGCTGAAACATTGATCCCTTTTATAAGATTATATAAACCAGTTACCAGATTTCACCTTCTAAAACATGTAACAAAGCTACTTGATACATGTATGGTTGGCTTAATAATTTGCACATTACATTGTATGAGGTTGTAAGTTATATATTGATATTTAACAAATTCTAATCAGTTTGACTGATTTTGATCCACTCATTTAAGTCGATACGCACATACTCTTATGTATGTAATTTCGTAACTTTTCTCCCTTCTTAGAAGTACTAAAATTTATGCATAGGTCTGAATTTTATTTGCTACATTCAATTTGACGTGTTAATAAAAACTGTTTGGGGATGTGTTTTAAAATATATATGTATATTTATGTGTGTGTGCGTGTATGTGTGTGTATATATGCATTAAATAGATATGACTTGTTTTTGGTAATTTTATATGTATATATATAAAGATACATATTTATGCATATGTTAAAATTCTTTGCAGGTTAATTTTACATACGATGTTGGTTTTATTATATAAACTTGATGAAGTTTAGTTTTAAGAACTGAAAAACAAATATGATTTGTTATAGTTTGAACTATCAATGTTCATATAATAAAAATTGGTATTGAGATAAATTATGATACATTATTCATATATATCTACTCAGACATATGTGATGGCTAATAGATTCTATAGTTTTGGACTTATATACATATATGTATACAGTGTAAACTATTATCAAATTATATGAACCTTGAAAATCTGAACCTAACTACAGAAATTCACCTTATTAGTTAGACCAACAAGTTCAACTTTATACTATGTGTATCCTTAAGCCTGGGGAATAATTCATCTTATTCAGTCAGATTTATCATCCTAAATTTTAACCCCTATTGGTTAGTAATATTGCAAATATGATTTGCAGTAAATAATATACACAGTTATATGAATCTAGGAATTATTATTACCTTGATACTCTGTTTCATACATGTAAAAGCATGATATTAAAGTATATGGATATTAAATTATGTTATATGCAAATTTGTATGTAACGGATAACTAAAATGATCACCTGTTTAATTATGGTATCAATACTACAAATGATAATTATATATGATATAAATCATAGAGTGAATCATTTAAAGTGTTTCATTAGTATGTACATATATACATGCAGTAATGAATTTTATTACTATGCTCTTTCTAATGTTGTCTACATGAAGTTCATAAAAGCGACAACTTGTGCACATAATAATTGTGTGTACAATTCACAATTTATGAACTAAATCTAAAATATCAACCGGATAAAAACACCTATTAATATCAATTTTTTTTTTATTCTAGTGTGTTTAATTAATACATTTAATGCAAATTAAACTTGAAGCAAATGGATTGCTAGAGTACGCAGCAGTGAAGACAAGAAGAGAAGCAAGTTCGACTTGTTATAAATGATGTAAAAATTTATAAGAGTATATGTTTGGGTTTTTTTAGACTTTATTTCTTTTATTGAACCTTTTTACTTTTTTATTACTAATTTAGACTTTATTACACTTTTATTGAACCTTTTTTTCTTCTATTATTTAAAAAACCTTTATCATACGACTTTTTATCTGTTTGGTTATTTTAAACCCTTTATATATATATATATATTATCATTATTATTTATTTTAATTTTGGGTTCCATATCTAGCCAACCCCAACTTGTTTGGGATATTTGGCTTTGTTGTTGTTGTATATAAGTATATGTGTCATTCACACACACACACACACATATTGTATAATACATAAAATTATATATATATATATATATATATATATATTGAAACGATCCAAACTTCCTCTATTGGGAAAGCCCGGATTGCTTTGAGAACACGACTCATCAGAACACAAACAACAGAACATCTCATTGTTATTACAAAAATTACACTAGAGTACAAGAATAAATCATAGCATGTATAAATATTACACAACGGAAAATATCAGAGTTTAAAATACATAGCAGCGGAAATAAAATGTATAAATACAATGCGTAGTGGAAATACTTCAATTGACACAACTAAAAGAAATACACGGATACAATGCTTTCCGAATATAGCTCCAGCTGTAAATCTAGGATCCCGTGTATAGAAATATCTACAAAACCGAAACTACTAACTGCTCGTATGGAAAATATGGGCACCCAGAGTTTAGGTTAAAACAATAAACTCCAGGTCAGTCATGGGACTGGTGTGAGAACTAAAACAGTTATTAGCTTGATTTTAAAGTTAGGTAAATCACGGGATCACACTGTATAACACGGAACAGGTTTATCCCCCATGAATACCAATGCATAAAAATAAACAGCGCAATGCTAACTAGAAAAATGAACCTATTATAAGACTCAGGTCCCATCACATAATGAACGCAGTCAAGGATAGAGTTTTCCTTTATAATAGCCAAATGTGCTTGATACGCAAAATTTCGTCTTTTATTATTACGATAAGTGAAGAAATCAACTTCAAGTATAAATGTATCAATCATTGGCGGCGTAGGTACCATTATATTATGTCGCCGTATAGGTTTACAACTAAAATTGTAAAATCGCGTATTGGAAATTGGATTTCCATCTATGAACTGAGGCAAGGGATCTTCATTGATTTCGAGACATTCTAGCAAATGCCTTAGGATCCCCCGCAGTGAACCCCTTGGATCTTCACGGCCGGTCATCCGTCGATGATTAGTTATACCGTAAACTATATGTTAGCCGGTTCTATCAAACCTCAAAAATGGGTCAGTATGTCAATCACTCTAGAGCCTCTGGGGACTCAAATCATATCTGATCCTTTCAATCGTCCCGAATTCTGAGGTACCTCACTTTCCATCAAATAATATGCAACATCCACATAAGTAAACTGTCTGGGCTCCATACCATGATGTTACTCATAGCTAAAACTAACATATATCCATTTCCATGCACTCACTATCCCGTTTTTGGTTCATACAGGGGTGTGAGGCTCGCGAATTAACGCTACACAAAGCTATGCTAATTAAAGTTGTGCTTTGATCATCAACCACAAGACTCTGCTTTTCAATAAAAGCCTTAATCATTTGCATCTCAGCATGCCACACTGTCAATCCATACAGTACCACTGATTTCCACTAATATATAACCTCTAAGCTCGTACGTCTCAGAGAAGGGTGTTAAGCAAGAGAATAAATTCTCCACCACCAAACAGATATATATTTAGGCCCTTACAGTCGGTTTCCAAACATATATAATTTTTCCATATTTTTAATAATTTTATCAAGGCCCTTACAGTCGGTTTCCAATAAGGCCACCGAACTGCATCCATAGCGACCTTTTCTGAAATTGATTTGGACATATTTTAAAATCCGACCGTTCAAATTTAAGTCTCTTATATTCATTGGAAATTTCTTTTCGATACGAATCCAATGGTTCCGGTTTCAGGAGAATCCGACGGTTCGATCTTCCGTTACATCAATTTGAAGTTAATGGTTGAAATTCGCGAACGGTCACTGCACGTCGCGTTCTATTCAGGCCATTATATATATAATATATATCATCAAGTTCTATTTGAAACATATTATATAAAATATTTATAAATTCTTTTTAAACGATTTTAACTTCTTTTTCAATTTTAAATCAAAATTGAATATTCTATATCATTATAATATTATAATGATAATATTTTCAAAATATCAAATTTTGAAATCAATTCTTTTCGATATTATTTTAAAATGAATAAAATCGATCAATAAACCCGTTCGGGTTAAAAATAGCGTTTAACTACTTAACTCAGCTTCACATCTCAATAGTTTTTGTGTCCATCCAAAATCGGACATCAAAATCACATTTTTATTTCTTTCCTAAATACTATATAAAAATATTCGTTTATATTCTGAATCGGAATGTGGCTCAATCAATTACCATATAATTTGGGTTATATGAATTTCATACATCGCATGTATTCAACAATGATGATAAACAACAATAAAAAAATTCAAACAACATCCAAAGTGCATTCTACAACCGTATAAGCATTAAAATAAACAAATAACGCTTATAACATTCCATCAACCAATGGATTGACATACAACTAAATTTTGGGATTAGTATGTTAAATATCATCCCAACACCCATGTGGGGTTTCAACCAACAAATACTGATTAATATTTGTGTAGTTGGGCGATGTGTAAAATTTATCATCCCAATCAATATCAGTTAAATAGGTGTACATAAACATGTCATCCGACTTGTAAATGAATATTTATTCCAATTTCTTTTTATGAAAATTTTATATACATTTTATATAAATAATTTATACAGTTCAGTTTCAGAAAAATTTGACATTATAATGGCACGATATTAGAACTGGAATAATGTCTAGCATAATCTCTCTCTCCTGATACTGGCTCGTGCCATACACAACAATCAATCAATCCAATAATACCACAATACAATCAATTTTTCTACAACACAATCATATCACATAAAATCATCCAAGGTTTGTACAAAAAGTAGTGTCAGGAGTTACTAAGCCCCATCTGCAACCTAGGGTATAATGACGTAACAAAAATGATTTGAGTGAGAGAGTTCTCACCTTTGGTTTCCACTCCGTCAGTCTTTAATTAACGATTTTGGTACCGTTTCGATTTAAATTTTCTTTGAATTCAAACAAGCTCCAAATTGGACCCAATTATTTTTGTTGCGAAGCTCTCGCTCCACAATCGCAACGGATCTAGTTTCATGCAATTTCGAGTTCGTGACAAAAAGTTATGAATGTACAAAGTTTAAACAAATTAAGTAGTAATTAAATTAATTAAATTCCTAATTTACCTTTCCCAAACCATTCACCGTTGTTCCACTCTGGCCATCACCTGAACCACCGTTGTGGGGCCACCTGGGACCAGACCGCCACCACCAGCCGCTTCGCCTACATGTGGCACACTGTAGCCGCTGGCGCTTCGTCCAACTCACCTCCATTGATTGAAATTTCTCGTTTTCCCCCTTTCCACATCAAAGTCGATTTCTCTCTCCCTGCCGCACAAGGTGATCGCGGACCACCACCAATCGAACCGTCATGCCACCGCCGACCGGTCCCCTTCAGTGACCAAGACCTGGAAACGCCTGTGGCGGCCGCCGTGGATCCAAAATCGTTTGCTGCTTCGAAGTTGTGCTGGTCTCCGTTCATCTTGAATTTCCGGTTACCTCAGGCCACATCAGGCTGACAACCCAAAGACAAACTTGTCAAGCATCCTCTCCTCTGCCATTTTCTCTTTGGTGCTACTATCTAATACGCAACGGATTGATCACAAAACCCAAAAGTCGAAACTGAGTTTTATGGCTTTGACCGCTGATTCCGACGAATCCGTGCGATGATAGGTTATGGAATTTTTGTGGTAGGTAGAGATCATTATGAGCTACAATATTGCCTTTATGAGTTTGGGCTAATTGTTCTCGGATTGGAAGCTATAAATTATCTAAGATCCGGGGTCTTTTTTGGAAAATTACGGGAGAGAGGGTGAGGGTTGGCTACGTTTTTGAAAAGGGGAAGGAGAATGAGGTTTGGGAAGTAGAAAAGATGTTATATAGTGGGGGTTATTTTTTTATTATTTCTTTAGTTCACGCTCTCTCCGTTCGACAATTATCGATGCCACGGCCACACACGAACTCCGTTGGCAATGAAAATTGACATGCTACTATGTCTTGACGGTACGGTCCCAACAAAACTGGTTTCGTCGAATTCCAAGTCCGTTTTCTCAGAAAGCTCTATTTCTGGCTTAAATGGCTGATTGATTCACAATTTATTGTGCACGGCCATATACTAGCTCCAAAAATTACGAAAGTTGGAATCTAGCAATAATGTAATATTCCGGATAAGTGGTTTCCTCAAAAACGGAGATCATTTGCAAAATGGCTATTTTTAAGGGTTGTATATTGTATTAATATATATATATATATATATATATATATATATATATGAATTCCATAGCGACTATTTTAAATTTTAAACTGGACATAACTTTCAATTTATAAAGTGAAATATCATTTTCTTACATTTGTTAGAAAGATATAGTTAAATGGATTCTAACATTTCTTGTTTTACTGAAATCCGACTTATTTTGAATTTTGTACATTCATTTGAAATTTAAAATCGAATTTTCAAACTACCGCTCCATTTCAGGCTCGTTTTATAATTAAAATAAATTTATACATTTTAGCTTTGATTAAAATAAATTTTTAGTCGTTATTATTTAAAATAAATCATTTTAAATAATATAAATCCATAAAAATAGCTAAAATAAATTTTTTAAATTGGTTCAGAAATTTCGGGTTGTTACAAATATATTAGCTACTGTAATGAAAAAGCTGGTTGTATAAATGAATAATTTGTTATACATATATGTAATGTTTAATAGCATATGCAGTATGTATATTAATGGATATATGACTTTTCCAGTATTGTATTTTTAATGTATACAAAAGGGTATGACCCTCTTCATTTCAGAATTTCTTTTTCCTGTTTGATAAATGGCATAAGTTAGAAATAAAAGTTTGATTCTATCTAGATTTTATCTTATTATGCCATTTTGGATCTGACTGGAATAATCAAGGCTTTATGTTGACAAAGCTCATGATAGAGTGTGTGTGTGTGTGTGTAAGCCATGGATTCTATAAACCATAGGGATGCAAATTTTAGTATACAAAATAAATTAGTTGTTTCTTTGATAATTGGATATCTTTTATGTGCACACGTACTCACATCAAACACTAATTTTATTATTATACCCACATGAAGCAGCATAATAGCTGTGTCTATTCGATTTGCATAACATATAAGTGATGTTATTTTGAATTGCTCAAAAGGAAATATATTGATGTGATCTTACATATATATCATTGAATTTAAACTTACATATATAATTCATATGTGTGTATACATTATTCAAATTATATTACGAATATAAAGTACATGCATTTTAATACGTGTAAATAACTGTAATATTATTCGCCACTACGAATTATAAATTCCCTTTAAAGAAAATTGTGTTATATTAAGTCATAGTGAAGTCTTCCAATAGTACGCCCATCAATGTCCAATCTCATTGGATGTAGGTAATGGCAAAGCGTTGTGCATCCTTTTATTTTGGTTATATGCGGTAGGAGTAATTGTGATGCTTTGACTGTATTATTGGGTCTGATTTAACAAAGGCTGCATAATAGGATTATGGCCTTAGAGACAATAGCATGAATTATTCTATATTTTAAGCAAATGAATAATATTGAACGAAATGTTCATCATGCGATCCAAGAGTTATATATGCAATATAATTGACATAAGATGTCTACCTAAAAGGTTGTATTTTGCGGTGTTAGCCAAAGCTAGGTCAAGGCTTGACTAGATATGGATCTTGGAACACCATTATATATATACACACACACAAACACACACATATATACACACAAACAGAGGGATATTGTAATGACCCGCATTGGCAGAGGTATTATAATTAATTTATTTAATTATTGAAATGGTGGTTTAGAGAATTTAATGGTCGTGGAATTAAATAATGGTGAATATTTAATTAAAATAATAAATTAAATAATATATTTAATTCTGAAGTAATAAGAATTGGCTGAAATGACGATATGGTGTGAACCAGATCATCTGTGATATTTAATTCAGCTTGGAATTTAATTTGAATAACGAATATATTATATAAACGACAGTTTGAACGTATAGATTATAATATAATTATAATCGAGCTCGAAATGGCGTTGCAGTTCGTAAATTGGCGATTCGAACTTCAAATGAATATAAAGAATTCGTTTTAAGCCGGATTTCTGTGAAACAAGAAACGTATGGAGCTGGTGAAGTATATTTTTCTAGTGGAAGAGAAAAATCGAGATTTCGTCGTGTAGATTTTGATTTACGTCCAAATTAAATTTCATAAAAGTCGCTGTGAAATTCCTTTATAATTTGCAACGCTTTATTTACGTTAGAAAAGGAATTTCAATATAAATTGAATATCGATATAACTGAGAACCTTGAAATATTGAGTTATAAATCCCAGTGGAGCCGTATGGTATTCTATTGTAAATATATACGATAATATATATTTATTTATATTTATTTATATTTAATTTTATTTTATTTAAATATATTTATATATTTAAATGGGCTATTTAGAGCTTTAAAAATAGCCACTTTTGCAAACGACCTCAGAATTCGACAAAACTAATTTTGTTGGATCCGCAGTGTTAAATTACTGTTAGATTCCAATTTCCGTGATTTTTAGAGCCAGTGTGTGGCCGTACGGATTTTTAATGTGTGAAACAGTCAGTATTTTGACAGTTAAAAATAAGCTGTGTGAGCAAACGGAGTCGGAATTCGACGAAACCAGTTTCGTTGGGGTCGAAATGTCTAGTTGTAGCTGCATGTCAATTTTCGTGATTTTTGGGTATCGTATAGGATCATACAGATTTTTAGAAGGTATATACAAACAACGATGACTTAAAAACAAATATAAAAATATAAAAAAATATCTCCTATAAGTACCACCCCCTTTCCCCTAAACCTAAATTTACATTTCCCTTTGTCAACGAGGCATTTCCGTCATTGCTTTTCCTCTCAGCAAATGTTCGATCCCTTTTAAAAACCAAAGGAAATTCAAACAAAAGTTATAAATCAAAATATATATATATTCGAATTCGGTTTTGGTTCCTCTTCAATTCGGTGGTAGTTTCACTGGTTGCGATGGATATTTCCGAGTTGCGGTTTTCTTCACAGAAATTCTAGGGTTCAGTTTTTGGGATTTGTCGAAGCAGTGATTCATTTTTCGGTGTTGGTGTTGAGTTCAGCGAGGCAAACACTATCTAGTAGCAAAGTATGGTGGGTTTCGGTTGTAAATTTGTTCGGAGGTTTGCTGTGTTCGATACTTGTGGGTTTCGACGAAAACCAGGAAATGATGACGAGTTGGGGTTTATGGTGTTGGGATGGATGAGAAGGTGGAGAAGAGTGGAACCGTGGGTTTTGTTTGGAGTTTTGTTGATCGGTGGAGGAAGAGCGAAGTCATGAGGATTGGAAATGGTTTGGATGGTTACTGGGAATCGTCGGTTGAAAGTGGGGAAGAAAGTAATTAACGGTTGGGCTTGGGAAAGGGGTAATGGGCCGGTGATGATTGAGAGGTTAAGGCCCATTTTTTATTTTAAATTCATGTTTTTATTTTTAATTAAATGTATTAACTTGTGTAAGTCATAACTGGGTCATACGTGAACGAAATTCAGCAAAACAAGATCCGTCGGGATCGTATGTACGGTGGCTACGCACTGGAACTGACTGGGAGTGGAGTGGAGCTCGTTTGAATTTATGGCGGAATAAATTGTTTGATTCAAATCAAACATCAGTTTATTGTTCTTTAACGATGAACTGCCAAAGTGAGTAAATCTCGCTAACTCTGAACAGTTTATCAATTCATGTTGTATTTTTAGAACTGTTAAATATTGGCTGATTGACTGTGTGTTGATTGTTTGATTGAACCGCTAGTCAGTTAGTTGAATTTCTATATTGATTCTGTTTAACAGAATATATCATATGGAACTGAAAGTGATGTTGATTTTATTGTGTAACATCTGTGGATGCAGGGAAACAGGTTGGAGGAATCCGGCTGGATTCCTCAACATTTATTTTACTGTTTTTCATATATTGTGATATATGATGCGATATATAATTTGTTGTCGATTATATGTGTTTGAACGATATTGGTCATCGTTATTTGATGTGCTAAATACCATAACATACCGGAATGGTGAAAAGGGAATTTTCAAAATAAATATTGAAAATAGATTATTTATAAAGTCAAAGGATTTCATAAAAGAGAAAATATTTATAATAATCAAAGGAGATTTTATAAAAAGGAAATATTTAGAAAATAAATAGATTTATAAAAAGGAAATTTGTTTATAACCGAATAGGATGTTATAAAAAGGAAAACGTTACTAAAAGGGAAATCATTTGTAAAGTGAAGAACCATTACTAAAAGTAAATCTTTATAAATGAATAGTTTATTCGAAAAGGAGTTAATTGAATATTAGTTATTCGAGTATTAGTTATTCGAATAGAGTTAAAGGAAAGGAATTATCGATTATTAGTTAATCGAAAGGAGTTATCGATTATTAGTTAATCGATAGAGTCATCGATTATAGTTTAATCGAAAAGAGTTATCGATTTGTTTAATCGAAGTGAGTTATAGAATATTGGTTATTCGAAGGAGTTATCGAATTTAGTAATTCGATGGAGTTAATCGATTAGAGTTAAAATAAAGGAGTTAATCGAATATAGTTTATTCGAATAGAATCAATTGAGTTAATCGAATATTAGTGATTCGAATAAAGTAAAAGGAGTTATCGAATATTAGTTATTCGAATAAGAGTTAAATATAGTTATTGAATATTAGTTATTCGAATAGAGTTAAAGGAATAAATCGAATATAGTTTATTCGAATGGAATTAAAGGAGTTAATCGAATTTAGTTTATTCGAATAGAGTTAAAGGGGTTATCAACTAGAGTTAATCCAATAGCGTTAGTCCAATAGAGTTAATTGATAAGGGTTAATCGAATAGAGTCATCGAATATACCTTATTCGAAGGAAAGAATTATTGAATAGACATGATTCGAAAGAGAGTTACGTAAGGAAGTTTGTTAAAGAATTAAAAGGTGAACTTTGTCTATTTCAAGGTTAGAAACGTTGTTCAGTGAAGGTCTGAGAGGTAGTATTACCCCAACTTGATTGACTTCATTTTTTACTAAGGAATGGTTAAGGTTCGATAGTGAAGGTGGGTTAAAGGAATTTAGTTAATAAGCGTAATGGTTTGAGTTGGCATCGCGATGGTTTGTTTAAAACATCTGTCTAAGTCCAATGAAGGAGTTTTGGAAATGTTTTCCAACTAAGAACCAGAAATGTTTTCTGATATAGAAAACAAGAAATGGAAATGTTTTCCAATGGTAGTAACATATATTTTCTAAATTTAGAAAATAAGAAATGCTGAATATAGGGAAACAGGAGATAAGTAAATTAATGAAATAAGGAAAATACGAATATATATATATATATATGATTGATGATTGATTGATAGAATTTCCATCTGGAAATAATATCGTTGTTTGCACACGTGTTTTTCTTCGATGGTTAAATCACAGACTATCGAAGTTTTGACCATTTTAACGTTGTTAATATGGAGAGACCGGTTGGATTATTATCCAATGAACCACTCTGTATTGGCATAAGCGTTGCGAATCATATATGCCAAAGATAATTGAAGATGGAGTAAAGTGCAAGGGCTGTTGTATAAATCTTAGATAACAATGTCTAAGATGGATATACTGAATAGTACCTTCGGTTCATCCTGTTCCTGTATGACTTGTATGGATGAATGTCTGACAGAGTGTTTCCAGAAAGGTCACGTACATTGATTTCTTCAACCGTACCAAGAGTGGAAGCGGAGAAGAAAACTTCTTTTAGCTGACACGTAATGTATGGTTGTAGACGTTAATCGGTGATTTGATGGATCTAACAATGTAGCATTCGAAGTGAATCTGATGTGATGATGAAGCGTAACCTCAAGCCCCATCAACCGGTAAATGACAGAAATCGGGCAGGCAGCATGGCTAAGTAGGTCGCTCCGAAGTAGGGTGTATAATCACCTGATCTAGAGTTTCATTTATTTCTAAAAATCAATTGTCGATACTGTCCCATTCGGGAAACGGTTGCTGATCCCAACCGTTGGTGATATACATTCGATACACTCAAGCGAAATGAGTGGTCAGTCATGTGTGGCCGGGTTGCAAGATGTTCTTGTTGAACCCAGTGTATTCCTCTCTAGAGGTACATAGCGAAAGGTGGTTCCATACCTTGTCATAGTTGGAAATCCATTACCCAATACGTGCTTGCGGTTTTGATTGTACTATATATGTAGAACGTGAGATGAAAGCGTTTCTGCTAGATGATTATTATACTATGCTTGATAGACATTATTATAATATCAAAAGGTTTTTGATATAAAGATATTTTGGAATCTCATAAGGGAAAAACCCGTTCCGTTATACGGCGTGGTCTTATGAGATATCGTTTACTTGTTCAACTGTTTTAAACTGTTATACTCATACCAGTCCCATGGCTGACCCGGAGTTTATTTTGTTTTGTTTTCCCTAAACTCTTGGGTGCCCAATTTTGTACGGGCAGTCAAGTAGTCGGGATTTACAGATACTTGAAGTGCTGGAGCAGGAGGCTTCAGGATCATATAGCTATTGTTATTTCCGTTGTGTTGTGAGTGTTGTACTTTAAAAATGATGTATATTCAAGTACAGATGTATATTTCAAGTTATGTTATATATATTATATGTTATTCGTTCCGCTGTGAGATTCGTGTTACTCTGATGTTGTGTTCTTCTTCTTCTATTCTAAGTTTCTATCTTATCTATCCTCACCCTCAAATTTCTTTCATTAATCATCCGGTATTTTTTGATGTTTGTTAGTCATCATTGAGTTTATGGCGATAACCAAAGTCGACAAAAACCCGGGTCATTATAGTTGGTATCAGAGCATAAGTTAAGTGAATTACCTTGGCTCTGTGGCGTGACTCGGTAGAGATAGTGTTAGTAATGCCCTTGATTGAGTTTGAGTATATATATATATATATATATGAGTGAACGTATTTGTTATTGATATAAAAATTGTTTTATATTGTGGAGATTCATTGGTTGAGTTGTTTATGGGTTCTAGTCGATCAGTTTGATCCACTGTATCGGTAGGAATTTATAAACACTCGAATACGATGGGTCGACACGATATGTTTTGAAAAGAGGGTAAATTAAAATAAGTTTACCCAAGGTATATCTTGATATAGAGAATATATATATATCAAAATTATAATATAGGGGATATATTGGTTGTTATTATAATCGAGTAAGATTATAAATTAAATGGTTATGTAAATAACCAATCAGAATTCATATAAGTGAAATATATGAAATTGAAATGAATTAAATCTGTAATTTAAACCAGAAACTGAATTAAAATTCTGGAAAATTGGATAAGTGTTTGTAAATGGATTGGATTAAAAATAAGGAAAATTTAAGATCTTGGGAGAATTTAAATTGTTTTATAAGCAGTGTGAATTATATTTTGAAATGAATTTCAAAGTGGAAATGTTTAGAAATGGTTTTATAGTATTGAACTCACTTCGATCGCTGGAAAATAGATTCTGATGATGACAGTTGCATCATCAGTATTCATTTTCGAGTTGTAAGTGACGAATTACTACCAGAGATACTGTTTTGAATTTGTTTTGGGAAAGACACATTGTGTTGAAATTCAAATGGGATTTATAATATAGAATTTGAATATATAGAATTTGAATATAGAAATTCAAATGGGATTTATAATATAGAATTTGATATATAGATTTGAATAATAGAAGTGATATAAAATTTGAATAGAAATTGAATAGAATTAACTAAGTCGAAGAGGAATTAGTTAATTGAGTTTTGAATTTGAAGTTGAACTTTGAAAGGTGAATTGGATTTGTAAGTGGATATTCGAAATCGAATATAGAACTTAAATTTGAAATTTGGATTCAAATTAGTTAATAAGCAAGTTAAAATATATTTGAACATGTCATGTTCAAATATAAAAGTGAAATAGACTAAAGAGTTAATTAACAAATTAATTAACGAATTGAGTTAAAACGATCAGGTATAGTTAAAATAGATTGGGCATGTATAAATATACATGAGATAGGTATGGATAAGGTATGAAGGTATATAAATAGAATGCTCGACGAAAAGGTATGTATTTAATTCTTATATGAGATTTTATGCGCCGTATCGGCTAGCCGCTTGGCTTTTTCTTTTTCTTTTGGATTGGTAAGGGCCATGGGAGGCTATTTGAAATATCCCGATGCTCCTGGTACAAAGGAGGTTATGGCGAATTTTTCCGGGAATTTAAGGAGTTAGTATATTCTTAAGATAACTTGATAGTTAGAAATCAATGTATCGATATATATATATATATAAGTCGATAAGGAAATGAACATAGAAATAGAATAGTAAAATCAAAAAGGAAGACTAAGAATAAAATCTAGTAAGAATAGAAAGAGGAAGCGTATACGTGTTTAAAAGTGAATAAGTAGTTGTATGGTAATGATTATTCGAGTAAGTAGTCATATCTGTTTTGACGTTATAAATGTTATTCAGTCAAGGTCTGAGAGGTAGTTATACCCCAACTTGATTGATTTCATTATTAACAAATAAATAGTAAGATTTCAGGCTCGAAGATCAATAATGAATAAGAGTTAGTTGAATATAGTATTTGGGTTGTCGTAACGATGTTTTACACAACATCCGTTTTAACCCAAATAAGTGTAAGCTTGGAAATATAATAAAGAATATTTCCTAAGTATAGAAATAAACGAGATCGGAAAAGAGACAAGTAATTGGAATATTTTCCAATTATAAATAGCGTATATTTTCTAAAGTTTAGAAAATAAAGGAAGGCGATATTCGGAAATGTTTTCCAAATAACATAAAAGGCCAATATGGTTATTGAAAATATTTGGTTAACAAATATTGATAAAGAAATAGAGAAGTGATTTAACTAATGGAATATTAATTAAGGGCTCAGTGACATGTTCAAAAGGAAAATTTGATTTTTTTGAAAAGAGTAAACTGTTTAAAAACTCCTAGAAAGACTATTTGAATTAACAACAAACTTAATAGAAATTTGTAAAAGCAAATTGGAATTAAA
This sequence comes from Allium sativum, assembly GCA_030737875.1. Taxonomy (NCBI): domain Eukaryota; kingdom Viridiplantae; phylum Streptophyta; class Magnoliopsida; order Asparagales; family Amaryllidaceae; genus Allium; species Allium sativum. The sequence continues at coordinate 1,024,553,315 of CM060909.1, forward strand.
AATAAAGCCAGTAAAGTGGTAACTGAGATTGAATTAGAATGATATCAAGACAAATTGGATTGTGAGATTCAAATTTAAAGTGTAATGTGATAATCAAGTTAAGAGTTGGGAATCGAGAAGAAACTCGAGTTGAAATGATATTTGGCTCGGATATAAGCGAATGGTTGTGTTGTGGATAAAAGCAGATTGGATTTTGATTGGAATGACCCTTGTATCCGCTGAATTGATAACAGGTGGAAAGGATAAAATGATATGCCGACAAAAGGTACAAGTTTATATTTCAATTGGATATAAGATTTATGGCCGAATTGGCAAGCCGCTTGGCTGTTTGATTTTCTTTTGGGTTGGAGATGGCCCAGAGAGGCAAGTTGGAGTTTGACCGATTGACCAGTACAAAGGAGGTACTGGCGAAATTTTTCGAAAAGTTAAGGCATTAGAAAATATTCAGGATTTTTGAAAATTTTCGTTGATAGGAATTAATTAATAATTTAATTGAAATTAAAATGGTTCAGTTGAAACTGAAGTTAAGAAGTGAACAAATATGTTCTAACCAGTCGATAGGGTCGTTCTCTACCTTAGCAATTTCGAGGACGAAATTATTTTAAGTGGGGAAGATTACATTGGCAGAGGTATTATAATTAATTTATTTAATTATTGAAATGGTGGTTAAGAATTAAGTAATGGTGAATATTTAATTAAAATAATAAATTAAATAATATATTTAATTCTGAAGTAATCAGAATTAGCTGAAATGACGATATGGTGTGAACCGGATCATCTGTGATATTTAATTCAGCTTGGAATTTAATTTGAATAATGAATATATTATATAAACGACAGTTTGAACGTATAGATTATAATATAATTATAATCGAGCTCGAAATGGCGCTGTATTTCGTAAATTGGCGATTCAAACTTCAACTGAATATACAGAATTCGTTTTAAGCCGGATTTCTGTGAAACAAGAAATGTATGGAGCTGGTGAAGTATATTTTTCTAGTGGAAGAAAAAAATCGAGATTTCGTCATGTAGATTTTGATTTACATCCAAATCAAATTTCAGAAAAGTCGCTGTGAAATTCCTTTATAATTTGCAACGCTTTATTTACGTTATAAAAGGAATTTCAATATAAATTGAATATCGATATAACTGAGAACCTTGAAATATTGAGTTATAAATCCCAGTGGAGCCGTATGGTATTCTATTGTAAATATATACGATAATATATATTTAATTTTATTTTATTTAAATATATTTATATATTTAAATGGGCTATTTAGAGCTTTAAAAATAGCCACTTTTGCAAACGACCTCAGAATTCGACGAAACTAATTTTGTTGGATCCGCAGTGTTAAATTACTGTTAGATTCCAATTTCCGTGATTTTTAGAGTCAGTGTGTGGTCGTACGGATTTTTAATGTGAGAAATAGTCAGTATTTTGACAGTTAAAAATACGTTGTGTGAGCAAACGGAGTCGGAATTCGACGAAACCAGTTTCGTTGGGGCCGAAATGTCGAGTTGTAGCTGCATGTCAATTTTCGTGATTTTTGGGTATCGTATAGGATCATACAGATTTTTAGAAGGTATATACAAACAACGATGACTTAAAAACAAATATAAAAATATAAAAAAAAAATCTCCTATAAGTACCACCCCCTTTCCCCTAAACCTAAATTTACATTTCGCTTGGTCAACGAGGCATTTCTGCCGTTGCTTTTCCTCTCAGCAAATGTTCGATCCCTTTTAAAAACCAAAGGAAATTCAAACAAAAGTTATAAATCAAAAAATATATATATTCGAATTCGGTTTTGATTCCTCTTCAGTTCGGTGGTAGTTTCACTGGTTGCGATGGATATTTCCGAGTTGCGGTTTTCTTCACAGAAATTCTAGGGTTCAGTTTTTGGGATTTGTCGAAGCAGTGATTCATTTTTCGGTGTTGGTGTTGAGTTCAGCGAGGCAAACACTATCTAGTAGCAAAGTATGGTGGGTTTCGGTTGTAAATTTGTTCGGGGGTTTGCTGTGTTCGATACTTGTAGGTTTCGACGAAAACCAGGAAATGATGATGTGTTGGGGTTTATGGTGTTGGGATGGAAGAGAAGGTAGAGAAGAGTGGAACCGTGGGTTTTGTTTGGAGTTTTGTTGATCGGTGGAGGAAGAACGAAGTCGTGAAGATTGGAAATGGTTTGGATGGTTACTGGGAATCGTCGGTTGAAACTGGGGAAGAAATTAATTAACGGTTGGGCTTGGGAAAGGGGTAATGGGTCGGTGATGATTGAGAGGTTAAGGCCCATTTTTTATTTTAAATCCATGTTTTTATTTTTAATTAAATGTATTAACTTGTGTAAGTCATAACTGGGTCATACGTGAACGAAATTCAGCGAAACAAGATTCGTCTGGATCGTATGTACGGTGGCTACGCACTGGAACTGACTGGGAGTGGATTTGAGCTCGTTTGAATTTATGGCGGAATAAATTGTTTGATTCAAATCAAACATCAGTTTATCGTTCTTTAACGATGAACTGCCAAAGTGAGTAAATCTCACTAACTCTGAACAGTTTATCAATTCATGTTGTATTTTTAGAACTGTTAAATATTGGCTGATTGACTGTGTGTTGATTGTTTGATTGAACTGCTAGCCAGTTAGTTGAATTTCTATATTGATTCTGTTTAACAGAATATATCATATGGAACTGAAAGTGATGTTGATTTTATTGTGTAACATCTGTGGATGCAGGGAAACAGGTTGGAGGAATCCGACTGGATTCCTCAACATTTATTTTACCGTTTTCCACATATTGTGATATATGATGCGATATATAATTTGTTGTTGATTATATGTGTTTGAATGATATTGGTCATCGTGATTTGATGTGTTAAATACCATAACATACCGGAATGGTGAAAAGAGAATTTTCAAAATGAATATTGAAAACAGATTATTTATAAAATCAAAGGATTTTATAAAAGAGATAATATTTATAACAATCAAAGGAGATTTTATAAAAAGGAAATATTTAGAAAATAAATAGAGTTATAAAAAGGAAATTTGTTTATAACTGAATAGGATGTTATAAAACGGAAAACGTTACTAAAAGGGAAATCATTTGTAAAGTGAAGAACCGTTACTAAAAGTAAATCTTTATAAATGAATAGTTTATTCGGAAAGGAGTTAATCGAATATTAGTTATTCGAATATTAGTTATTCGAATAGAGTTAAAGGAAAGGAATTATTGATTATTAGTTAATCGAAAGGAGTTATCGATTATTTGTTAATCGAAGGAGTTATCGATTATAGTTTAATCGAAAAGAGTTATCGATTTGTTTAATCGAAGTGAGTTATAGAATATTGGTTATTCGAAGGAGTTATCGAATTTAGTTATTTGATGGAGTTAATCGATTAGATGTAAATAAAGGAGTTAATCGAATATAGTTTATTCGAATAGAATCAATTGAGTTAATCGAATATTAGTGATTCGAATAAAGTAAAAGGAGTTATCGAATATTAGTTATTCGAATAAGAGTTAAATAGAGTTATCGAATATTAGTTATTCGAATTGAGTTAAATGGAGTTAAAGGAATAAATCGAATATAGTTTATTCGAATGGAATTAAAGGAGTTAATCGAATTTGGTTTATTCGAATAGAGTTAAAGGGGTTATAAACTAGAGTTAAATCAAATAGAGTTAATCCAATAGCGTTAGTCCAATAAAGTTAATTGATAAGGGTTAATCGAATAGAGTAAATTGAATAGAGTTTTCGAATATACCTTATTCGAAGGAAAGAATTATCGAATAGAGATGATTCGAAAGAGAGTTACCTAAGGAAGTTTGTTAAAGAATTAAAAGGTGAACTTTGTTTATTTCAAGGTTATAAACGTTGTTCAGTTAAGGTCTGAGAGGTAGTATTACCCCAACTTGATTGACTTCATTTTAAACTAAGGAATGGTTAAGGTTCGATAGTGAAGGTGGGTTAAAGGAATTTAGTTAATACGTGTAATGGTTTAAGTTGGCATCACGATGGTTTGTTTAAAACATTTGTCTAAGTCCAATGAAGGAGTTTTGGAAATGTTTTCCAACTAAGAACCAGAAATGTTTTCTGATATAGAAAACAAGAAATGGAAATGTTTTCCAATAGTAGTAACATATATTTTCTAAATTTGGAAAATAAGAAATGTTGAATATAGGGAAACAGGAGATAAGTAAATTAATGAAATAAGGAAAATATGAATATATATATATATATATATATGATTAATGATTGATTGATAGAATTTCCATCTGGAAATAATATCGTTGTTTGCACACGTGTTTTTCTTCGATAGTTAAATCACAGACTATCGAAGTTTTGATCATTTTAACGTTGTTAATATGGAGAGACCGGTTAGATTATTATCCAAAGAACCACTTTGTATTGACATAAGCGTTGCGAATCATATATGCCAAAGATAATTGAAGATGGAGTAAAGTGCAAGGGCTGTTGTATAAATCTTAGATAGCAGTGTCTAAGATGGATATACTGAATAGTACCATCGGTTCATCTTGTTCCTGGATGACTTGTATGGATGAATGTCTGACAGAGTATTTCCAGAAAGGTCACGTACATTGATTTCTTCAACCGTACCAAGAGTGGAAGCAGCGAAGAAAACTTCTTTTAGCTGACACGTAATGTATGGTTGTAGACGTCAATCGGTGATTTGATGGATCTGACAATGTAGCATTCGAAGTGAATCTGATGTGATGATGAAGCGTAACCTCAAGCCCCATCAACGGTAAATGACAGAAATCGGGCAGGCAGCATGCCTAAGTCGGTCGCTCCGAAGTAGGGTGTATAATCACCTGATCTAGAGTTTCATTTATTTCTAAAAATCTATTGTCGATACTGTCCCATTCGGGAAACGGTTGTTGATCCCAACCGTTGGTGATATACATTTGATACACTCAAGCGAAATGAGTGGTCGGTCATGTGTGGCCGGGTTGCAAGATGTTCTTGTTGAACCGAGTGTATTCCTCTCTAGAGGTACACTAGCGAAAGGTGGTTCCATACCTTGTTATAGTTGGAAATCCATTACCCAATACGTGCTTGCGGTTTTGATTGTACTATATATGTAGAACGTGAGATGAAAGCGTTTCTGCTAGATGATTATTGTACTGTGCTTGATAGACATTATTATAATATCAAAAGGTTTTTGATATAAAGATATTTTGGAATCTCATAAGGGAAAAACCCGTTCCGTTATACGGCGTGGTCTTATGAGATATCGTTTACTTGTTCAACTATTTTAAACTGTTTTACTCATACCAGTCCCATGACTGACCCGGAGTTTGTTTTGTTTTGTTTTCCCTAAACGCTTGGGTGCCCAATTTTGTACGGGCAATCAAGTAGTCGGGATTTACAAATACTTGAAGAGCTAGAGAAGGAGGCTTCAGGACCATATAGCTATAGTTATTTCCGTTGTGTTGTAAGTGTTGTACTTTGAAAATGATGTATATTCAAGTACAGATGTATATTTCAAGTTATGTTATATATATTATATGTTATTTGTTCCGCTGTGAGATTCGTGTTACTCTGATGTGTGTTCTTCTTCTTCTATTCTAAGTTTCTATCTTATCTATCCTCACCCTCTAATTTCTTTCATTAATCATCCGGTATTTTTCGATGTTTGGTTATCATCATTGAGTTTATGGCGATAACCAAAGTCGACAAAAACCCAGGTCATTACAGATATTAATTTGAGTAGGAGCGTATTTTAGTTTAAAATTATACATTAATATAAATATGGATTTTGATTGTCAAAATTTTATATTTATATTAAATAAATATTATAGAATTAGTTATTATTTATTATCTATTGTAGATATTAAATAACATATAACTCCAATAATTTAAATTAATTCTTGAGAAGGATAAATTAAATTAAATCAAATTTCTTAACTAACATTGAAATTTGAGGATTGTCCTCAAACAAATTAAACATGACCGTTTAGCTATATAGAGGATCGAAAATGAAAGTTGAAGTATGACTTCAACTGAATAATATATAAATGTTATAACAATCTACTTATATATTTCTAGCATTAGATACAAGATATAAATCACATAATGTATGTTGATTTACAAAAAATGCAGAATAAGTAGAAATTTGATAAAAGGACAAGTGGACTTACGATTGAAAATGAAGCAAATGTTGTTGGATTATACATAGGTAGTTGATTCTTATTGAATATACTAGCTTAATTAAATAAATAAAATAATTGTTATTATAAAATTCCACTTAAAATAAATGTTATAATAGATCTTGTTTAGACAAGTTTGAATTTCATTTGTAATAAAAGAACAGTTATTATTCATTTTATTTAAATGAAATATCGTATGGAATTTCACAAATAGTTAATGATCTTTGTAAATCCTTAATTATAATGTACTTGACATAAAAAATGAATGGATTAAGTTCAGTGATTTAAATCCAACATACCTTAGCATTGCGAGTTAGCCCATATAAACAAGAAAGTATACCAGAAACTCCATAATGATGGAATTTTGAAATCATTTGATTTAGAATCATATGGAAAAAAAACAAATCTTGTTTATTAGGCAAAATAACTGAATCACCTTTCACTTGACACAGTGAATGAGTGATAAGTACTGGGTCTCATGCATAGTGATATATATGGAGCAATGAATACGTAAGCTAAAGGTAGGTTTTATTACTTCATTATATTTACTGATGATGTCAGTAGATTTGGATATGTGTATCTTATGAAATACATACCAGAATCCTTTGAAAAGTTCAAAGAATTCAAATATGAAGTTCAAAACCAATTTTGATAGAAAATAAGTTCTCTTCGAACAAATCGAGAGAATATTAAACCAATTTTATAATAACTATCAAGATGAGGTGGAAATTGTTTCACAACACACTCCATCTAGAACACCATACTGGAATGGTGTGTCTAAAAGGAGACATTGCACCTTATAAGATATAGTACGATTAGTGATAAGTCATATAGATCTTCCAATGAATTTAATTTAGAACAATTGTTTTAAATCCCACTAAAACGATTCTGAAGACGCCGTATAAGATATGGAATAGGAAATGTCCAAGTATGTCTAATGCGAAGATTCAGAAAGTAAGGTGTTTATTGAACGTCTTTCCTCTGATAAGATCGAACCCATATTAGATATTTAATTTGTGGAATATCCATAAGAATCAAATGGATATTATTTCAAAAAAAAAATTTGAGAATAAAATGATTATTGCTCGAATTGGTATCCTTTATAAAGGAGATATCCTTTATAAAGGAGAGCCAGTCTCTGAGATACCAATAGGAATGAAATAGAATTCGAAAGGTCTTTGAAACAACAAAATACCATTGAATCTTGTATAAACAAGAAATTGAGTGGGAGTGAAACAATAATTTTAATGTTATTTGATAACACATTAATTATTGTAAATAATGGTAGTTTTAAAGCAAGAAATAAATACTGGTTCTAAGAAAGAAAATGTTGGATTAAAAAGTTCCTAATTGAACTTAATTCATTGTTGATCCAACGATTTACATTGCGATAACAATGTGGCTAATGCTCAGGCCTAAAACCTTAAATTCACTATTGATCCAAACATATTTAAGTAATATAATTCTTATGTGAAACTGTTCATAGAGAAAATAAACATATCTGCAAAGTTGCAAAAGTTGTAATGTTGCAGACCTACAGAATTAAACTCTGTCGCAGCAGAAGTTTAATAGTTGCACTAGTTTCATAAGCATATGGTACATGAATGATTGATTCTAGTGCAAGTGGGAGATTGCTAGAGTTTATGCCCTAGAGGCAATCCATTTAATGTGATTGATAACACTGTTGATGTTATTATTTTATTTGGAATAAAAATATTCTGTTATGTTATATTTCTGCGTAATATTAATATTAACATAATAGAAGTCCTTAGAATAATAATACGGAATTATATAGTTCGAGTAAGACTTGAATTTGAGATTATATAATATGTTAAATATTATGATTCTTAAATGTCCCTAGTCAAGTTTTATTGTATATAAAGGACAACAATAAAATGTTGAGACTAGTATGTTGGTTGACTCATGGTCACATCTCATTGATCAATAATACACGTGATAATAATGTCAAGACATAAATACGTATTGGAGAATGGTATATTGGGCTGACCCACCGTGAGAAAACTACATGGAATATAATTAACAGTATCATAAGTTATTCTCATAATGACAGTGATGTAATGGTCCTCAGACCTGAAATCATTATAATTTTATTCGATAATATTTGTGTTTTGATATCATCTAAAGTTACTTGTAACATAGTAGACGATAACAGTGATCATTGGATACATCTCGAATCGAATGAAAAATTATGAATCATCTAGATGGAATTTAACCCTATGATATATTTGTAGTAATATCCATGGGCCTCTTGATTAAGTGAGACTGTGAAATGCATGGCCATGCTCAAATATTGATTTGTTTTAAATAGTCTACTCATCGATCAAGATAAACAAATTAAATTATAAAGAGGGTGATACGTTCCATGCCTCGAGTTTAATTCTGGATATATTAGTTAAAAGTATCATATTACATTGATACACTAGTCATAGAAAACTTGTAGAATCATTGATCTTATTATAACTTGGGTAGCAGCAATGTATTACTAAATGCTAATCACTGTTTATGATTTTAAATACGATTTAAAATCATTGCCAACATTGTAATAACCTATAGGGTCACACGATAGAACGTTGTAAAGGAGATTTTATTTTAGACAAATAAAATATCAAAATGTTGATATTTTATTTGATATTGAAAGAGTATTCATTTGGGTTCCTATTTGATAGTAAAGCTTTAGTTTAAAAGAAACATATGTATTCCTTTTAAAAAAGGCTAGAACCCTAGGCTAAGTTAAGATAAGATCGAACCAGAAAAGTCGATGAGATATTTTTTTCAAAAACCTAGAATAAAATGGCGGCTAGTACCCCTTTTCATCTTCCACTTAAATTTGATTAAAATCAGGAAAATTGTTCTAGTGGATACATAGAGAGGCGCGACAAATCGTTGTGCTGTATGGTTCGATTCAACACAGACTCATCTTTGAATCTGGAAGCATGAAACCCTGGGTATGATTTCGTCTTGATTTATTGTTTATCGTAATAGATCCTTATGAGGGTTTGACTAATTCCGTTGCAAAATCATTTATGAAACCCTAATTTCATTTTCATTAAAAACGTGGTTTGGCCTCATCATTCCATTTTCCTTCCAAAAATTAAAAGCTTCGAAATTTTATTTTTCTTCATTAAAACTTACTTTTGCCAAACCATAAAAAATGACATCTCATAAAAAACACAATTCCTTTTTTTTCTTTTTCAAACCATAAAAACTGGAATAGACAAGGACAACCATTTCTCAATTATACTATGCAACTTCAGTTACTTAAAAAACAGTGTTAATTTCTAAACTTATCCTATACATCTGCTCTATTCTAAATTTTACAACTTATTTTGTCTACCCATCAAAGTTTATGCAAAACAATTGTCAAAAGAATAAAGGTTTTCAAAATTTTCCTTAGCGAAAATTGTAGTTTTTGACAAAATGCAACTTTTTCTATGTTTTGTTATTTAATTTTTTCACGCCTTATTGCTTAAAAACTATTGAGCTATACATGCTCTATAATGTATACATTTTTCTAAAAGAATTCGTTTTTACAAAAAATTCATAAGAATTCACCATTCCCAAAATATACCCCATTTTTCTCCAAAACACAATATATACTGTTCAAATATGTTACTTACATATATTTTTTCCAAATGTCAAAAACACCTCTTTTTATTTCAAAAATTATTTCTATATAATTTAGCTAGTACATATTTTATTATTGTAAACCTTTAAGGTCAAAACTGGAAAAACATCGTAATATACCACCCAAAAGCTTTTAAAATTTCAAGTTCTTAAAAGTTAGCAATTGGAATAGACTCAAAGTGGATTTCTAACTTATTTAGACCTCCCTAAATATTCCCTCAAAGACATTTTTCTCAAAATGTATATATTCCTAATCCATTTCCTCTTTACTCTTTCCCAGTTTATAAGGGTCTACTGCCAAACCCACCAATGTGAAATACTAACATTTCAGATACTAACATATAGGATACATCTTTTTTTTCATTACAAAAATTATTGTAAACTTTTCGCCCAAACCACTTAAAGGTCTCCTATTCTCATATTTCCATAACCATTTTTTTAGTGTGCATAATTGATATCCCAACCCTTTGCATATGCCACCCTTCCTATTTAGTGGGTGCCTTTATGGATATATGTGTTGTATATATAATATTTATATATTTAAAAATACAAATGCGTTCACTCATAATCTATACATAAATCCTAAACGTAAGCTCTGATACCAGATGTAACAACCCAAATTTCGATAGACTGGTTTTTTCTTCAAAAATCCCAATTTATCGAAGCTCGAGTTGGCTTGTTTGGTATCCTGCAGAAAAGACAGAGATAAAAAATATATCAGAGCTCGATAAAATAACTCACGGTGGTATGGATAAAATATAATAATCAAATATAGCTATATCAAAATAATAACACTGTCTATCAAGTGTCCAAAGGCCACTAAATCTCTTCCATAAACCTAGCCTACGAGTGTGTTATGAGGAGAGGGTCAAAATACAAAGTTTTGGTGGCTGGACAAATTATACATTCTTAAATAACCCTACATACACCATTCAGTTATGTTTTCTTAATTATTAGGTTATTTGGATTAATAACGCTCAAGGCCCTATACTCACGTCTTACCCATCTACTCCCCGGTAGATTAAACCTAATATATTAAATATGTAGCTAAACTCAACGTCTCAAGGTACTCCCCCATAGTACCCTCCTCGTACGGTCTCCGCCATCACGCCATGAAAGTGTATACAACATCCATCCTACACCAAATTGCATACATAAATCTATATCATTACGCCACATAATCACACAAAACTACCATTGCTATGCTATGTAAGTGTACGGATCGTCGTATTTGAACTTCTCGGTCAAATCAAGTCTTAACACAGAGTAAATGTGATGACCGCACACAACCCCTGCACTTAACAAGAGGAATAATGCACTGAAAGGTGTGTCAGGCAGCTGTGGACGATCATCATAGGTAAACGACATCATCGGAACCTATCGTAAAACTCACAGCGCAAGGATAAAATATAATATAACATATACAATAAGTAGAAATAGTGGAGCATCATATAACAAACTTTTGAAGACTTTCACAACATCCTGAAAGGTTATCTATACATCATAGGAATATCAAAGTCTATACATGAAGCCTCACTACAACACTCAGAGAGAAACTCATACAGCAGAAATAGAAATACTAGATAGTAGGTAAGATATTACGCCAGCCTCCTGCTCGCCTTTGAACTGCAACATCGTCCTCACTAAGCTATTACCTATCACCTGCCACCTAGTCTGTCTATCCACAACCAGATGAACACCCCAAGGTAATAAGAGGGAAACATAAAAGCTTGAGTCAAACAACAGTCTTAATGAGCGATAAAACAGCTAACAAACATCAGCAATAAAGTACATGAGAATGGATAGATAAACATACTAATCTACCCACAACACCAGAGAAGAACTCAACCCCATCTTCCCCATATCTGACAGTGATAGCCTTTACAACAACATTTCAACCATACATCCATGGAAACCAGAACACCTATTCAACCACGAGATAATACTCATGACATCCAAATTATATATCTTATGTAAACCATCCTAATCGAATTCAACATCTCCCAAGCCAAGCCCCAGAAGCCTAAACCAATATCAGACAAGCACCCAAGGAACATCTCCTTCGAAGTTGAACAATCTACATGAGATGGTTCAAACAAAGCAATTAATCAACCATGACAGACTCTGGCCATCACCGCCAATCCTACTTCGAAACTATCGTTAATCGTATGATGGCCAACCTTGCCATATGTCAAGGGCTAATGTTAACCCCAGTTATAGCATAAACTCCATACGCCTTTCAACGATACGTATGTTTGTCCAACCTTGACAACTAAGCCTTTCAACGATACCCAGGGTACTCGACCAGCAACCTTTCAGTCTTTTGGGTGCCCCCATTGTACCCCTGCTTTGAGCTTGCTATAACTTACGACAACGGTGACTTCTCAGCCTTCACATCTCTAGCCATCCAACTCGACGACTTTTCATAGCTCAAGCAACTATTTTCCACCAACTCACGACCTTTGAGTTGCCACCACATTCGTTGTTCTACACCGATCAATGAACACATTCAACACTTTGAATATTCCCACTTGAACATACTTCGAAGTCACAACATCACTGAGCCAAATTACATCACTGCACTGCAGTTAGGGTTTGGGGGTTGCCCCCGATTTTTTTTCCAGACCCTTTTGATCAAATTTGGGTCGTACCTGAAAAATATAATTTTTCATAAATGACCTTGTGCGACCGACCCCCTGGTGCGACCGACCCAATCCCTAGTGACCGACCAACAATGACCGACCAGGCTGCCCTATGCACGACCGACCCATCTTGGTGCATAACCCCACTATGACCTACCCAGTTGTGATCGACCACCCTTCTGGTCCAAGACCCACTTGCATTACATGACCGACCAGAACTCCAGGTTACTCCGACCGACCAAAATGTGCACGATCGACCAAAGGTCCTGCTCGACACAACCAGACCGACCCCCTTTACTCGAGCCCATGTTCGACCGACCCGGTCCCTCATGCTCGACCCCCTTGCTTGAGCCCATGCTCGATCGACCAGCTCCAAGCCCGACCGACCAGACCCACAGGCTGCTCGACCGACCCTATTACCTTTACTACATTGTACTACGCGCTCGACCTGTGGCCTGTACAGCCCCAATCCAAGTCCAATTTTGACCAAAACTTCGCCAATCAACAAAATCGACGAACTCTACTCGTCCAATTCATCAATTACAACCATAAACATGTTCTGAAATCACTAGCAACATGAATATGACAATTTTCACCAAAATTATGCAAACATCACCAAAATCGTGAGAAATGAACATAATTACGGATCTAACTTGCAAAAACATATGAAATATATGTAAATTACCGGTTTAAAGTTGCTAAATTAGATCCTATGGCGATTCATATGAAAATAAGCTTACCATGATGTAGATCTAAGGAAAACGACTTGAATATGATGAAATTAAGATCATATAACTCATATACTTGATTGAATCCGCGTGAGAGATGCATATCACTCACCAATTCTCCAAAACAACCCAAAATGATTGTATATGATTCTGGACAGCAAAGAATTTGATCCAAACTCTTCCATTCGATGATCTCTCCCTTGGAATGATGTAGATCTAGCTTCCAACGATGTAGATCTTCAATTCTCTAATGTAGATCTCGAATTTTAATGGTGGAAAGGTGTAGGAGAATGGAGAAATGGAGGATCACAAGCTCCTCCAAATGAGAGAATGGAGAAAGCAAACTATTCTCCATGCCCCTACCTTCTATTTATAGCCTCCACCAGCCCACTAATGGGCCTCCCCAAATCAGTCATTATAGCTTCCCAAATCTAAACCGTCAACCGTTAAACCTTAATACAACGATTCCTCCCAAATCGCTAAGCCAAATCTTTAATGTGACCACTCTACGGAAAGGGAAACATCATTTCCTTTCCAATGGCATAGGTCTTAACACCTGATTCGACCAGAGTCAAAAGTTATGCCCTGTACAAGACTGACAGGGGAAAAATGGTCACAAACAAAATTGGTAAAAATTATGGATATGTCTCACATACCCATAAGCAACATATTAAAATATGAGAATGAACCAACCCTCAGGGAATAGAATAAAAATATTTTATGATCTTCCGATACGTAAAATGCGGATTGTTATAGTAATGCCCTACTATCTACAATATACCACCCAATGCGTGTATCTAGACCCTCATACGAACGTACTGTCTGTTGTACGCCGAGTCCCGTAATAGGGCTGTATCCAATGCACGAAACTCGTTCGGGAGCTTCCCATATTTGTCAAGGTCCACCTTATGAAGTCTACAATACAAAAATATCCAAGTATGGTCTGCATTTTCACGGTGGCTATGACTCCACCCTGGCCCCTCCCTCAACTAGTGAAAGACATCAAGAGCTAAGTGACGTGCTCTTATCAAACAATCTAACATCCAAATTGGCATGTCCCGCAACCAACATCTCGATAGTGAAAGATCGATGGTCTTTAGGCTTAGCTCTAGTCTTTCCGCATCACACTAACTGCCGATGACAAGTACCTGACGATTACTATCATGTATTGGTCCTGACCCGCCTCTCATGAGGCAAACCACCGAATCACCCAATGTCATCCGCCACAGCCTTCTGACTGCCGAACTACCATTGCAGTCAAGGTATACTCACCGGGTGGTACGGAACAGACCAAACCTCTACGAGTACAGCCTAAGCATGCACCGCATAGAGGACCACCACGAAATACCCTACCACGTCCTGTAGAAGCCCCCCCAGTCCCACAGAGCAATCAGATAGAATAACCAAACATAGTAATCAGATGGTCATGCTGCTCTCGTGTCCCCAGACACCATGATGATCTACCTCGTTGGGTTCTTCATCTTCGTACGTACGGACTGGTCTAAGCGCATCACACTAACGTGTTATTAAGTCTTACGTCTAATCTCTTAATCAGGTGCTTGCTTTATCTCATCAGGTTTCTAATTAACTTGATTATCAACGTATTCATCCCAATGCCGCTGGAGCAGTCTTTCGCTTATTATTTATTACATTTATTAGACTTTATACTCCCAATTGTAAGTCTATTAATAACAAGCCTAATTTATTCTTTCTTATTTACTCAAAACCTTGTCTTATACTGTTATCGTACTTGTTATTGTTGTTTACTTATTAACTTAGTTTTCTTAACTAAGGTTTACTAATAAGTTATATTTTCATTTATTATAACCCATGTTATAACTCCACTTGTCCCTAGGACATGCCTACCTATTACATTACATTTTATTTCACATAATTAATTATAATAGGTTATATTCCATGTTCATCGCAAGTCTTCTTAGGTTCCTTAATACGAACCAATTTTATTGTTGTAATCTTTCTTTAATTACCGTCATGTTCATTTTTGTCATTTCAGGAAAACATTTCGCACTTCATTACATTGGTTAATAGAAAAATTAATAGATCTATTTCCGTAACGTACATTAATTAAGATCTACAGTTGCAAGCTATTACTTTTATTTTCAGTGTGGACATACATGTATATTTTATTTGATTAGTACGCAATGCGGTAAAAGAATCTCTATTTCACACTAATCCTTTTCTCCTTTCTTTTCTTACAACTATGTTCTTGATAATTTTACCATTATGCAAATGTATATATTTTCCTAAAATCCAACTAACTCAGTCTACTACTGACTTTTCCCCTTTTAAATTTCTATGTCAGATGTTAATTCCTATTTTCATTTACTGTAAATTTTCCATATTACTGTCAAATTAACATGTTTTCCAATTTACTGTCAAATTAACTTGTTTTCCAATTTACTGTCAAATTAACAAGTTTTCCGGTTTAGTGTCAAATTAACATGTTTTTCAATTTAATGTCAAATAGTAATCTCAAGACTCTATGCATAACTATTATCAAATTACCATTTCGGTATTACAATGATTCTTAACCCAAACAGAGAGTTAATTACAACAACAATATTCTCAACTTATTTTAATTAGGATTCAATACAATTATCACAAATTACAGCTATTTAACATGTTAAAAATTATGGGGAATGTAATCGGTAAATATACCATTACCCAAAAAGTATAATTCTAAATCCACTCACCTAAAAGCTTTCCAACCTTGAATCTGATTCAGATCTGTGACTTCGTGGTCTTTCTGACTGAATCTAGTATTAAAATAACCATGAATTTACAGCTTTGATCCTAAAAGAAGAGGGAAAGAAAGAAATCTAAATAATTCAGATTCACAGGACTTACCTAATGTTGATCAGAAATCTGGACACCTATGTTGTAGATTTACATTCTTTGTCTTCAAAACTTAAATCAAAATTTTCTAAAGCTAATTTTCTAATTTCTAAAATATTTGGAGAGGAAAGAACATGGTAGAGCCTTGGCGTCATCTCAGAAAATATGAGTTGAAAGCCAGGCCCCACTAGTCTATTTATAGGTGTACAGGTAATTATGGTCTATCGGATTTAAAAATATAAAATCCAAATTGTTTAACCCATAAATACACGTCACTCAAAATGTAGATTTGGCCCTGGGTGGATCGATCAATGTGTCGACCCACCTTAAAGGTGTGTCGACCCTTTGACCGACCCATGTATTACCTGGGTCGACCCAGAGCATAGGTCCTGAACGTGATTTCAGCCAATGTTAATTGCAGTTTTAACGTTAATACTAAGATTTGTTTTATTTCTAAATATTCCTTATAAGAGTTATTATTTTTTGGTCATAACACTTAACTAATTTTAAATTTTGAATTTATGCGTATATATATATACACACACAATCTTTATTTCTATTCAAAATTCAAACGACGTTATGTCGTCATTTATTTCTTACCCATTTTATTGATTGCAGGTTTACTTTGGATTTCTTATACAAACACATATATTCAAATATCCATGTTTACTTATATATTCATACTTACCTATATGTATAATTTTTCTTATATGTACATTTATACATATTTTGATCTTAGAAGATGCATTTCTTTAGTCGTCTCTTTAAAATTAAAAACATGATGCTAACGGGGCTCGAACTTGCACCACTCACATGGGAGAGACATATCTCTACCAACTGGACTACATAAGCTTTTGTTCGTAAGTTTAAAAACATCGGTGGTCATTGTTCTTTTAAATGTTCTCGTATCTTATTTTCTTGTTTGTCGTAATACTTCATTTAAAGGTAACTTTTACATTTTAATCCATTTTTTTTGCAAACTATAGGTCTAAATTGATCAGAAAATTGCCACGGATGCAATGACGTTAATTCCGTGACAAATTTCTGAAAACGTTTAAATTTTTATTTTACTATTTAATTAAAAATGCTGTGTGTTACAAAAACCAACTCTGATTATGCATATGTTTCAATCAGTACATGCCTTTAATACTGCACCCTTACACCTATCAACAACCTCCCTTCCAAACCCCTAATGCAACCCTTCATCGTTATCTACTAGCAACACTCCCTCATCATCATCATTCACCAACCGATCCAGCCTAAACCAATGCTAGCCCATCCATTAACGTCCGCACCTCAGCTAGATCCCCAATCCAGTAGTACTCATAACCTCATCGCACCTGAAATCACTCCCTTTACTTCACCCTTCATCAGTTCAAACCAACACAACCACCTCACTGGAATTCCATCATCAAATCACTCGAACAACAACACCTATCAAAGCCTCGCAATCGGTACCCTAACCGAGCAGCAATATTGTGGTGATTGTGATCCAAAATCGAAAGAAAAAAGGGAAAATCCAAAGTTGTGTTGTGAAGAAAAGAAGTGACAAAAATCTACTTTACTATTTTGGGCTAAACATTTAAGTAGAGAGAAGAAGTATTAGAAATAATAATAAAAACAAAGGTCAGGTGTTTAGGAAAGAAAAGGTACTCATGAGCAGGAAGCGTGAAATTACTAGCATTATTAGAAGAAACAACGTAGTGGCAAACTCGAGCAATCAGATCAACTCGGACGAAGACTCAATTTTGTAAGTGTTCACTTTCCATCTGAAGTCATTTCTAATTTTGTTTCTATATCATTGAGAAAAGGGGAGAATGGACGGAAATCAGTATAACGAATTTTCATTAAACTATTATCCAAAAAGAAGGAAAAACTTTATAAGAGTTAATATATGGTCAAAATAACCAAAGTTAAAATTTTAAACATAATTGAAATAACGGATTTAGATCAAACTATAATAATTTCAATTATTCGCCTAATCCACCTAAAATAATTATGAATCCGAAAGGAATCAATATGCGTATGAAAATCGCCTTAAGAATAATTTGTTAGTGGAAATGACTTTGGTTATAATACAAACGATTTTCAAAGCAAACAACATTTTAAAAATAATCCAAATCATAATTTTGAAAGGAACCATAATTATAATTATTGTTCTAACTCTGGTAATTTTGATTATGACCACAATTCTCATCATCAAAACGATTTTCACTAGCAAAATAATAATTTTCATTTCCAAAACGATTTTCAACATCAATATGATTTTTATGAAACGGAAAATAATTCTGATGATGAAAATGACATGAATTATAATATTAGAGTATTTATGTCGAGAAGATCACCTAAATGAATATCAAAATGAAATTAATTTTGGAAATAATGTTGATGGTAAAAATTACTTGGATTATAATTTTGCAAATAACTCTTGTATGGAAGATTATACATATATCAAGCAACAAATTGAGGAATATAAAAAGCACCTTGAACGAAGGCATAAAGAATTAGATGATAAATTCAATCAACTCAAGCACATGATAAAGAACTTATCAATAAATAAAGAGAATGGAGAATTACCAAGCAAACTTGCAACGAACTTAACGATAACCCAAATTCTATTCACAATGATAATTTTGAAATAACAACTTATGAAATTGGAAACGATAACCCTAATGAAGTTGTTGAAAATTCATGGACAGATTTGGATTTAAATTCTTTTAAAGAAACTGACTTAAGTCTGAACTGCAATCTCTCGGTGTCTGACATTAATAAAATAAAAACAACAATTTTTGAAATTGAATATGACGAAGATAATAAAATTGTCGATGGCTACGTCAAAGATGAAGAATTTTGCAAACATGATTTTTTGGACTGTTCGAGAATGAAGTTTCACCCTACGATGAGTTAAATTTGAATTTTGAAAAAATAGCAAAAGAGGAAAAAACGTGAGAGTTTTGTGTGTGAAGTTGAAAATTCTACTAATGAAAATGATTGTGAATGTGAATCCAGGCTTGGTCTAAAACTTGACGAGAATGTTGAAACGTCAACTAACAAGGTACATGATAATCTTACATACGTCGCACCCATCTAATCCCTAGTAGATTAACCTAATATAGTGTATATGTAGCTACCCGCAACTAAGGTACACCCTACTCGCACGGTCTCCACCATATCATCGCAGGAATATAGCAGTCCCTAACCCTACGCCTGATTATCGTATGGATTTCTGTATATATGTCAACGCTACGTCTGCAAAGAACCACTACTTCTATATTACGTAAGCATTCGGACTGCCATCTTTGAACCAGTCGATCGAATTAGGTTCCATCCTCGAATAATGCCCTCTAGTCTTATGATACACCACCCAGAGCGACATGAGTGTACCTAGACTTTTCCACGTACGTATCGTCAATCGTTCTCGATGTCTATTGCACATGTTCTCTATATGTGCGCCGGAGTCCCGTGGCCGGGCTAATCAAGAAATACGGAACTCAGTCGGGAGCTTTCGGATATCTGCCAATTGCAGATGCTAAGGTCTGCTTTTACAGTGGCTATGGTCCCACTAGACCCCTCCCTCAACTAATGAAAGGCACCCAAGAATATCAAGAATGAGAAATTAACCACGACCCCCTTTGCCCTTCAAACCTGATAGCCAACCTCTCCCATAACTAGATAGCAAAGTATATGGTCTTTTGGAGTTCTCCGCCTTTCCGCTTTACGTACTGACTGAAGATGGTAGGTAGACGACGAGTTTCTATCACAGGGCACTAACTGGTCTCGCCAAATCACGCTGGCCCATCTTAGTCTTTTGATTGCCCCTTATTATTGCAATCAAGGCATACTCATTGGTTCACCTACGTAGACCTAACCTCTGTAAGTACTGGCGGATCATCTACCACTCACAGAGGAATACCAAGAGTACCTTACGTCCCTGGAAGCCGCGTGCTTCTTAACCCAGTCCGTTAGAGCCTACAATAATATCTAGATGGACATGCGTTCCTCTTTGTGTCTTTTGACACCCTGATGATCTACCCCTTATGGTTATTCATCCTCTAACGTATGGACTGGTCCAAGCGCCTCAGTTTTATATATCATTAGACCCTACGTCTAACCATTAATCACGTGTTTGCGCCACCTCATGAGTTTTCTCATTTAACTTGGTTATTCTCCTTCACATTGACTTCCTTTTCAAGTTTACCAAGTTACCCTCGCTTATTAATTCAATTTATAACTTAACCTGTTTAAGTTCATTAATAAGCCTACAACATGTATTCTCATAATCTATTCATTATTCCATCCCATGGTTACCATAAAATATTCTACTTAATTTATAATTAAGCACATCTTAATTCATAGATACATTGGTAAGAGGATAATTTCATTTTCCCTATCATTCCTTATAACTTATCTTATTTCATAAGTTATAATTTCCACTTGTCCCCAGGAGAAGCCTACCTATTATCTTTCTTATTCAAGTTCATTCATAATAGGTTATTATCATCATTCCCCATTTTGGCATTGATTAAGATTAACTTAACCTTTCTCATTTCTTTAGCAAATGTACTTAACCCTACTCAATTCAACTGGTTCGTAACACCACTACAGATTTAATTAGGTTAAGTATTCCAATTTAACAAATTACCATGCTACCCATGTTACCCACTTAACCCCTTTTATTATATCCATGTTAACCCTATATTTGTCGTCTTGGTTAAGCGTTCATTATTAATTATTATGTCCGTAAACACACAAGACCTCTCACATTAGATTGTCATTTGCAGTTGCTGGATATGTCGGGCGGTTCCAGGCAGACTTCTACCACATCTGAATCTAACCTCATGTCTTGACACCATTACGGGTCCAAGTTCCACCTAGGACCACTCACATTAGATTACCGTTTGCGGTTGCTGGATATGCCGGGCGGTTCCGAGCAGACTTCAACCGCAGACCAAATCTAACCTCGTGCCTTAGGCATATAAATTCTTATTATAACTTATACTCATAATTCAAATCTTGGATTATAATATGTGTCAATTTACCCGTAAACCCTCAATTCACATTTATGCTTATAATCCTATCAATATATTATGCCTACAATACCAATTCAACTTATAATCCCAATTTCATGTTCAAAATTGCAATTTGATTTATATATACAAATCTCATCCTAATTATATTCATAATTCCAAGCATAGTTATGCCCAATTCTCCATATATGTCGCATTTCTTCTTACAATTAATTAACTTCAATAAAGTGAAATTATTCCAATTCTACCAATTGTTCATATTCATTGAAGTTATGCTACAAAATTCAAACCTATCAGTTTTGCCCCAAATTACCCAACCTTAAGTTGCGCTCAAATTACAATCTTGCTTATTCATGTCCATTATTAATCCACGCACTTCCCAATTATCCCAACATACTTAATTGTTCCAACTTAATTTTCACATATTTTCACTAATGTCCCAGATTAATATTTATAGTTATGCGCCAAATTACCAACCCACTTAATTTCAAGTATTTTATAAGTTGTACAACAATTCCCCAAATTTCCAATTTTGTCATAAGTTATGCTACAATTCTTCAATTATAGGTTATACCCAAAATTAAACATTAATTGTGCCCAAATCAACCCAACATTTGCTAAATTACCATTCGTACGTTCTTCTCTACGAGATTTGGCCGAGGCTCGAAGGTAGTCTGGCTATAAAAATAAAAAGGGAAGGAGGAAGGGAGGAGATAAAGAACATGCATAATAATAAAAGTTGTAACATTTTAATTGAGGAACTGCTAAATGATATGTATTCAATTATTCACAAGAATAATTTAAACCCACTCACCTTGCTAGGATTAGAAAAGAGATAAATCGCTGTTGTAACACTTTGATGTTGATTAACCTTCTAAATTGATTGTTGATGAAGAACTTGTCTCTAAAAATCTCTACTTTAATTTATGTTGAAGGTGGAGGCTAGGTTAGTTGAGAATTTAACAACATGGAGGTTAGAGTTAAAGAGATAGATCAGATTAGGATTGGGTTTGATGTTTATTTATAGTTGTAGTAGGTGAATTAGGGCCTTAGGATTAAAATAGAATCCATCTAAACCTTCCACCTCGCTAAAAAAAGAAGAAGGTTCTAGAGTAGGCTAAACCAACCCAATTGCGTTGCACCCATACACACGCGTGGACACTGATGGTATTGACACCTTCCTATATGCGATTTCTTTTCTTTTTGTACAAACAAAATCTTAAACGCTCCTTAATATATGCAAAGCATGTTTCTTTTCCATTAATGCATCCTTCGCTGTGTCATTATTTTATATATAATATGAATTGTATTAATTCTTTTAATATTAGCTTACTTTAATTGAATCAATTTATGTTTATTTTCCAACTTCTTTCCGTGCATTAAACTTTCCCATGTGACATTATTTCTTTGTTGCATGTATTTCTAATATTCTTATTTAAATGCGTTAATGCTTTCCTGTTTCATGCACTTGATATGTTACTTCTTTTTAACGCATTAAATTGCTTGGTTCCTCTTTCTAAACCTTTTTTTCTATGCATGCTTTAATTGCATAATTGACATGTTTGCATTCTATATTCTTTTTCTTTTGTTTGCATGACATTAATTCGTTCTTATTTAGGTTCATGCATCTACACATTTCTATTATTTTTATTTTGGTTCATGCATCTACACATTTCTATTATTTTTAGTGCATGTATTATCTTCCTACAAAATTTTGAATTTCAAATAACATGTATACACATATGCCCCTTCTCAATTATTGTTGCATGCAATTTTATTAATTCACCTTTTTACCATTTACATTAATTACATTAACGTTTCTCTTTATTTATTGTTTTCTCTATCATAATTACATGCATGTAATTCATTTTCCTTTTTAACATTATTACATGCGCAATTGTAATGCATACTTTTTTTCTTGCATTAACTTCTTTTTAATTTATATATATATATATATATATATATATATATATATATATATATTGCATGCAATTCATTTTCCTTCATTTCAATGCACTGATATATATATATATTTTTAAATTTTCCTTTAAATATATCTATGCGTATAATATATATATATATGCATATTTTTAATTATCACTAAAAATGCGGGGTGTTACATTCTCCCACCATTAAGAAATTTCGTCCCCGAAATTTGGTAAGGGTAAAATCAAATGATCCCTCGCATATTATACATCCATTATGTGTGCATCCAATTTTTGCAAGCATTGTGCACATGTGCAAAGTGAAATACATCATAGTAGTGCATGTATGCCTAATTTGGTACCACCTATATGTATGTAAACTTTTAAAAACTCTTTCAAAACATGATGCTCACATCCTAAATATACTTACAATTCTATATAAATGCAATATTTTTGAAAATCAAAACGCTTTTCATCCAAATTTTCCCACACTCTTACAGAATGAGAGCATAGTTCATCCAATTGTTGCATACAAAATCCTACCAACCATCTTTAAATTTCAAATTATAGGAAAAATCTAAATTTCTAAATTCGATTTCTTATGTCACAAAAAGGTATAAAACAGAAAAGTTTACATCTTCCATTTTTCTTTTATGTTCCTTTTCTAATTGCACTTGGATTTCACGTAACTACTCTATACAAAGTTTCTTATTTTCCTATCAAGCACAACTACATAAGAAAACTTTTTCTTTTTCTTTTCCCATCATGTTTTGTTGCTTCTCTGAATTTATTGTTTTCTTTTTAATTAGGCTATTTTTCTTTCTTAGCTTATTTTACTTAATCCAAGGATTTAAGTTTATTCTTTTCAAATAAGTCTTTCCATCCTACACAGCTACTACTAAGGGCCAAGAATCAATGACTATTTCACTAATGAAAAGTCCAACCGCAAACTCTCAACGCTCACTTGCCCTTCACTAATTAGTAGTCACTAATAGTCCTTGCTGTGCTTTACTAGCCTATACTTTTTCTGGACTAGCTGTGCTTTACTAGCCTATACTTTTTATTTTTCGAGCAACAGTTCTAGTCTTTACAATGCCTATGCATTCTACGGGAATTTTCTACTATTCCAAGATAACCTACGCTATTTACTTTATAGCCTCAAATTTCTCCGTTCTTTCTAGACACTAACCCTTACCTACTCCCTTAATTTTAAAACATGGTTTGGCATCTTTTTTTTTCAAACATCAAAAATACTTTTAAGATTAAAACTTGAAAACATCATAAACTCTTTTGCCAAAACTTTACAATTTCAAGTTCAGTGGGCTTCCGACTTACCTAGGCTTTCCTAGACACCCCCACAAGGTCAATTCTCTCAACTATATATATTCCTAATCCATTTCCCTTTTTCTATTTAGTGGGCTCCTCTATGGATCTAGGTTTTTATATATAATATATTTATATTTTAAAATACAAATATGCTCACTCATTATCTAAATAAGGAATCCTAAACCTAAGCTCTAATACCAGATGTAACAACCCTGATTCTGACGAACCGAATTTTTTTCTAAAATCCCAATCCATCAAAACCTGAGTTGGTTTGCTCTGGTATCCTGCAGAAAAGACAGAGACATGAAACATGTCAGTGTTCGGAAAACATCTCACAGCGGAAGGAATAAAATATAATGTAATTAAAACATAGTTTTACCTTAATAATAATACTGCTAAACCAGTATCCAAAGCTATACAGTCTCTATCATGAACCTAACCTGCGAATGTTGTGAGGAGGGGGTCAGAACATAAGTCCTGTGTGACTGGATTTAAATTATACTTTTGGATAATCCTACATATACCGTTCAATTACATTTTCTAATTTATTGGGTTATCTGTGTTATTAGCATTCAAGGCTTACACACGTCGCACCCATCTACTCCTTAGTAGATTAACCTAATACAGTGTATATGTAGCTACCCCCAACTAAGGTACACCCCATGGTACCCTACTCGCACGGTCTCCATCGTATCATCGCAGGAATATAGCAGTCCCTAATCCTACGCCCGAATGTCGTACGGATTTCTGTATATATGTCAACGCTACGTCTGTAAAGAACCACTACTTCTATATTACGTAAGCGTTCGGACTGCCATCTTTGAACCATTCGATCGAATTAGGTTCCATCCTCGAAATATTGCCCTCTAGTCTTATGATACACCACCCAGAGCAACATGAGTGTACCTAGACTTTCCCACGTACGTATCGTCAATCATTCTCGATGTCTATTGCACATGTTCTCTATATGTGCGCCCAAGTCCCGTGGCAGGGTTAATCAAGAAACACGGAACTCGGTCGGGAGCTTTCAGATATCCACCGATTGCAGATGCTAAGGTCTGCTTTTATAGTAGCTATGGTCCCACTAGACCCCTCCCTCAACTAATGAAAGGCACCCAAGAATATCAAGAATGAGAACTTAACCCCGGCCCCCTATGCCCTTCAAACCTATTGGCCAACCTCACCCATAACTAGATAGCAAAGTATATGGTCTTTTGGAGTTCTCCACCTTTCCGCTTTACGTACTGACTGAATATCGTAGGTAGACGACGACTTGCTATCACAGGGCACTAACTGGTCTCGCTGAATCACGCTGGTCCATCTTAGTATTTTGATTGCCCCTTATTATTGAAATCAAGGCATACTCATTGGTTCACCTACGCAGACCTAACCTCTGTTAGTACAGGTAGATCATATGCCACTCACAGAGGAATACCAAGAGTACCCTACGTCCCCGGAAGCCGCGTGCTTCTTAACCCAGTCCGTTGGAGCCTACAAGAATATCTAGATGGACATGCGCTACTCTTTGTGTCTTTTGACACCCCGATGATCTACCCCTTATGGTTATTCATCCTCTAACATATGGACTGGTCCAAGCTCCTCAATTTTATATGTCATTAGACCCTACGTCTAACCATTAATCACGCGCTTGCACCACCTCGTGAGTTTTCTCATTTAACTTGGTTATTCTCCTTCACGTTGACTTCCTTTTCAAGTTTACCAAGTTACCCTCGCTTATTAATTCAAATTATAGCTTAACCCATTTAAGTTCATTAATAAGCCTACAACATGTTATTATCATAATCTATTCATTATTCCATTCCATGGTTACCATAACATGTTCTATTTAATTTATAATTAAGCACATCTTAATTCACAGATACATTGGTAAAAGAATTTCATTTTTTCCTATCATTCCTTATAACTTATCTTATTTCATAAGTTATAATTCCCACTTGTCTCTAGGACAAGCCTACATATTATCTTTCTTATTCAAGTTCATTCATAATAGTTATTATCATCATTCCCCATTTTGGCATTAATTAAGATTAACTTAACCTTTCTCATATCTTTAGTAAATTTACTTAACCCCTACTCAATTCAACTGGTTCGTAACACCACTACAGTTTAATTAGGTTAAGTATTCCAATTTAACAAATTATCATGCTACCCATGTTACCCACTTAACCCTTTTTATTATATCCATGTCAACCCTACATGTGTTGTCTTGGTTAAGTGTTCAATATTATTTATTATGTCCGTAAACACGCAAGACCTCTCACATTAGATTGTCGTTTGCGGTTGCTTGATATGCCAGGCGGTTCCGGGCAGACTTCTAACGCATTCGAATCTAACCTCGTGTCTTGACACCATTATGGGTCCAATTTCCACCTAAGATCTCTCACATTAGATTACCGTTGGTGGTTGCTGGATATGCTGGGCGGTTCCCGGCAGACTTCTACCGCAGACCAAATCTAACCTCATGTCTTAGGCACATAAGTTCTTATTATAACTCATACTCATAATTCAAATCTTGGATTATAATATATGTCAATTTACCCATAAACCCTCAATTCACATTTATGCTTATAATTATCAACAGATTATGCCTATAATCCCAATTCAACTTATAATCCCAATTTCATGTTCATAATTCCAATTTGATTTATATACATAAATCCCACCCTAATTATATTCATAATTCCAAGCATAGTTTTACCCAATTCCCCGTATATGTCGCATTTCTTCTTACATTTAATTAACTTCAATAAAGTGAAATTATTCCAATTCTATCAATTGTTCATATTCATTGAAGTTATGCTCCAAAATTCCAACCTATCAGTTTTGCCCCAAATTACCCAACCTTAAGTTGCGCTCAAATTACAGTCTTGCTTATTCATGTCCATTATTAATCCACACACTTCCCAATTATCCCAACATACTTAATTGTTCCAACTTAATTTGCACATATTTTCACTAATGTCCCAGATTAATATTTATAGTTATGCGCCAAATTACCAACCCACTTAATTTCAAGTATTTTATAAGTTGTACAACAATTCCCCAAATTTCTAATTTTGTCATAAGTTATGCACTTATGCTACAATTCTTCAATTACAGGTTATACCTAAAATTTAACATTAATTATGCCCAAATCAACCCAACATTTGCTAAATTACCATTCGTACGTTCTTCTCTACGAGATTTGGCAGAGACTCGAAGGTAGCCTGCCTATAAAAATAAAAAGGAAAGGAGGAAGGGAAGAGATAAAGAACATGCATAATAATAAAAGTTGTAACATTTTAATTGGGGAATTGCTAAACGATATGTATACAATTATTCACAAGAATATTTTAAACCCACTCACCTTGCTAGGATTAGAAAAGAGATAAATTGTTGTTGTAACACTTTGATGTTGATTAACCTTCTAAATTGATTGTTGATGAAGAACTTGTCTCTAAAAATCTCTTGTTTAATTTGTGTTGAAGGTGTAGGCTAGGTTAGTTGAGAATTTAGCAGCATGGAGGCTAGGGTTAAAGAGATAGATGAGATTAGGGTTGGGTTTGATGTTTATTTATAGCTGTAGTAAGTGAATTAGGGCCTTAGGATTAAAATAGAATCCATCTAAACCTTCCACCTCACTAAAAAAAAGAAGGTTCTAGACTAGGCTAAACCAACCCAGGTGCGTTGCACCCATACGCACTCGTGGACACTGATGGTGTTGACACATTCCTATATGCGGTTTCTTTTCTTTTTGTACAAGCAAAATGTTAAATGCTCCTTAATATATGCAAAGCACGTTTCTTTTCCATTAATGCATCCTTGCATGTGTCATTATTTTATATATAATATGAATTGTATTAATTCTTTTGACATTAGCTTGCTTTAATTGAATCAATTTATGTTTATTTTCCAATTTCTTTCCATACATTAAACTTTCCCATGTGACATTATTTCTTTGTTGCATATATTTCTAATATTCTTATTTAAATGCGTTAATGCTTTCCCGTTTCATGCACTTGATATATTACTTCTTTTTAACGCATTAAATTGCTTGGTTCCTCTTTCTAAACTTATTTTTTCTATGCATGCTTTAATTGCATAATTGACATGTTTGCATTCTATATTCTTTTTCTTTTGTTTGCATGACATTAATTCGTTCATATTTAGGTTCATGCATCTACACATTTCTATTATTTTTATTTAGGTTCATGCATCTACACATTTCTATTATTTTTAGTGCATGTATTATCTTCCTACAAAATTTTGAATTTCAAATAACATGTATACACATATGCCCCTTCTCATTTATTGTTGCGTGCAATTTTATTAATTCATCTTTTTACCATGTACATTAACGTTTCTCTTTATTAATTGTTTTCTCTATCATAATTACATGCATGTACTTCCTTTTCCTTTTTAACATTATTACATGAACAGTTGTATTGCATATTTTTTTCTTGCATTAACTTCTTTTTAATTTATATATATATATATATATATATTGCATGCAGTTCATTTTCCTTCATTTCAATGCACTTATATATATATATATATATGAATTTTCCTTTAAATATATCTATGCATATAATATATACGTATATGCATATTTTTAATTATCACTAAAAATGCGGGGTGTTACAAAAATGGAGGCGAGTTCCTTCTTCTCGAAATGTCTATGCAGCCCAAAATGATCCAATTGTTCAAGAAGTAGCTTGCTTCTTCTTCCCAGAGTAATGGAGTATGCTTGGGAGGTTCTAGGAAGGTCTTCTTCTTCTCAAAGTATTCAAAGAGCTTGAAGGCAACCATTTTCATGTGGCAAGTTAGGAGGTATTTATAGGAGAGCTGGAGGAAGTGAGGCAGGTAGGAGTAGGTGAGGTGTGGGCCCCACACCAGCTTTTCGTGCCCCGGGATCAATAATGATCTCGAGGTCGGTACATATCCCTGAGATAGTTTTCTCGTGTGTTTTGCTCCAAAATGCTTCATATTCGCTCACTTGCTCTTTGTATCTGTGTATTTCCTGTCCCCTTACTAGGTTTACTTCTAGGAATATGTTTGGGGATACAAAATATGGGATAAGGGCAGGATACGAATAGTTGGAAGAAACTTAGGGTACAAAAACTGAGGAAATGAAGTGGGGTATGAAATGTCGTGGAGGCAAATACGGATCTTGAAAATCGTAACTCGAGATACGAATTTGGACTTGGTGTTGGAACTTTGAGGAGTTATTGAGGGACTTCAGAATACGAAATCTCTATATCGCTGGATCTCGAGTATTTGGCTATATTTGAGTAGTCTGGTTGAGCCAAGGCAACTGTTCTTATACGACTCCATCTGTGTTTGAGTCCTGAATGTTTCGACAATGCCTTTGAGCTGTATAACCACGCGATAAGTCAAGTAGTGTGGGCTTGGACTGCTTTTGGTAGCCAGACCAAAAGGCCAGTTAACACTTAACTTCTTTCCATGTGCTTCAAGACAACTGCTTAGAAGATCATGCCCTTCAGGTTTCATTGACAAGAGCATTCCTCACAAAAGAAAATCCTTGGCCTCTCCAACTTCCACTCTAGAAGCAATTATGTAACGTCCCGGAAAAAGTCGATCTTGGTTATCCGATATACAACACTATCGAACATCCAAGGATCGAAAATGCCGGTAGTTAATGAAAGAAATTAGAGGGTGAGGATAAATAAGATAGAAACTTAGAATATAAGAAGAAGAAGAACATACAACATCAGAGTAAACACGAATCTCACAGCGGAACGAATAAATATATTTCATAACATAACTTTGAAATATAAATCTGTACTTGAATATACATATCATTTCCAAAGTACATCACTTACAATATAGCGGAAAAACCATAGCTGTATAATTCTGAAGCCTCCAGCTCCAGCTCTTCAAGTATCTGTAAATCCCGACTACTTGACTGCCCGTACAAAATTGGGCACCCAAGAATTTAGGGAAAACAAAACAAAATAAACTCCGGGTTAGTCATGTGACTGGTGATAGTAAACTCAAATTATTTGATTTAACTTTCAAAATCCTTTTGAAACAATGGATAATCATAAGACCGATCCACACATAAACACGGATGGTTTTTACCTTACGATAACCCAAATCATTAGTAAAACAATATTATTATGATACTATAATAATGTTTAACAGAAGTAATATCAATCTAGTAGAAACGCTTGCATCTAACGTTCTACATATATAATATACAATCAAAACCGCGGGCTCTTATTTGGGGAATGGATTCCAACTATGACAAGGTATGGATCCACCTTCCGCTCAGTGTACTCTAGAAGTGATACACTGGAGTTCAACAAGAACATCTTGTAACTCGGCCACACATGACCGACCACTCATTTCGCTTGAGTGTATCGAATATATTGTCACCTTACAGTTGGTAAACCAACACAACCAATCCCGGGAGATACAAAATTGAAAGAAGAAACAAATATGAATATTCTCTAGATGGTGACAATATACCCTACTTGGTTGCGAACCACTTAGCCATGCTGCCTGCCCGATTTCTGTCATTTCCCAGTTGATGAGGCTTGAGGTTATAACGTATCTCTATACAGATCACATCTTCATTTACTTTGAATGCCACATCATCATACCCATCAAATCACAAATTGATTTCCCCAAAAATACCATGGGTATAAGCTAAGAGAAACGAATTCCTCCGCCACCGACGTAAATACGTTTGAAACGATCAACTTACACGATCTACCAGATATATTCTGTCAGACATTCGTCCATTCAAGTTGTCCTGGGACTGGACAAACCGAAGGCACTATTCCGTACATCCATCCTAGGCAATCTCTACCTAGGACTTATACAACAACCCTTACGTTTTACTCTGTCTTCAATTTGTCTTCGATCTATTTGATTCGAAATGCTAACGCCCATACGGAGTGGTTCTTTGGATAAGAATCCAACCGGTCTCTCCGTATTGACGACGGAAAAATGGTCAAAACTTTGATAGTCTGTGATTTAACTATCACAGAAAAACACGTGTGCAAACAACGATATTATTTCCAGATGGAAATTTTATCGATCAATCATCATTTAACATTTATCTCTTTAGTTCATTAATTTACTTATCTCCTGTTTCCATATATTCTAAATTCTTATTTTCTATTATCAGAAAACATTTCTGATTCTTATTTGGAAAACATTTCCAAAACTCCTTCACTGGATTTGAACTGATGTTTAAATCAAACATCACCATGCCAACTCAAACCCTTTCACTCATTAACTAAATTCACTTAACCATCATTCACTATCAAACCTTACCATTCCTTAGTTAAGAAGGAAGTCAATCAAGTTGGGGTATAATTACCTCTTAGACCTTAACCGAACAACGTTTTAACTTTCGAAATAGTCAAAGTTTATCTTTTAAATCTTTAACAAACTTCCTTACATAACCCTCTTTCGAATAAATCTCTATTTGATAACTCTTTCCTTCGAATAAACTATATTCGATGATCTCTCTTCTTCGAATAACCTATATTCGAATAACTCTATTCAATTAACACTATTCGATTAACTCTAATCGATTTACTCTTATCAGTTAGCTCTATTTGATTAACTCAATTCTATTAAATCTATTTGATTAACTCTATTGGGTTAACTCTATTTGATTTACCCTACTGGATTAACTCTAGTCAATTAACTCTAACTAATTTACTCTTATCAATTAACTCCTTTCGAATAAACTATATTCGATTAACTCCTTCCGAATAACTAATATTCGATTAGCTCCTTTCGAATAACTAATATTCGATTACCTCCTTTCGAATAACTAATATTCGATTAACTCCTTTCGAATAACTAATATTTGATAACTCCTTTCGAATAACTAATATTCGATAACTCCTTTCGAATAACTAATATTCGATAACTCTTTTCGAATAACTAATATTCGACAACTCCTTTCGAATAACTAATATTCGACAACTCCTTTCGAATAACTAGTATTCGATAACTCCTTTCGAATAACTATATTTGATAACTCCTTTCGAATAACTAATATTCGATAACTCCTTTCGAATAACTATATTCGATAACTCTTCTCGAATAACTATATTTGATAACTCTACTCGAATAAGCTATATTCGATAACTCTACTCGAATAAGCTATATTCGATAACTCTACTTCGAATAAGTGATATTCGGTAACTCTACTTCGAATAAGTGATATTCGATAACTCTACTTCGAATAAACTATAACTCGATTATCTTAACTTGATAATCTTAACTCGATAATCTTAACTTGATAACTTAACCCTATTACTTAACTCGATAATCTTAACTTGATTATCTTAACTCGATTACTTAACTCGATAATCTTAACTCGATTATCTTAACTTGATAACTCGACAGTCTTAACTCGATTTTCTTAACTCTAATCGATTAACTTAATTTGATTAACTCTAATTGATTAACCCTAACTGGTTAACTCTAACTGATTAACTCTAACTGGTTAACTCTAACTGGTTAACTCTGACTCTAATTGGTTAACTCTAACTGGTTAACTCTACGTCCATATTCAGTTTCAAATATCGATGTTGAAATCGATTCTTACTTCTCTATATAAGTCCTGACTTATATATTCTATTTATCCAATGATAAATATTTTACTTAATTTATAAAATATTATTTATAAATTAATCTTCCTAATTTATCTATTAAAACAGATTTCTATTTAATTCCACTTTAAATAAATCTTTTCCATTTATCTGTTAAAACCATATTTCCATTTTTCTTTTCATTTTCTAAATATTCCTTTGATTTAATTCTATTTATTTTCCAAATAAATATTCTTTTGCTTAATCCTATTTATTTAACAAATAAATATTTACTTTTAATTCTATTTATTTAACC
The DNA here is from genome assembly GCA_030737875.1 of Allium sativum. NCBI lineage: Eukaryota > Viridiplantae > Streptophyta > Magnoliopsida > Asparagales > Amaryllidaceae > Allium > Allium sativum. The sequence goes on from CM060909.1 coordinate 1,024,586,532, forward strand.
AATAAATATTTCCTTTTTATCTTTCTATTTATTTTCTAAATAAATATCTCATTTATAACATTCTATTTATTTCCTATAAATAAATATTTCCATTTAATCTATTTGTAAATGTTTTACAAGTATTTCCTTTTAAATTCTATTTGTAAATGTTTTACAAATATTTTCTCTTATATTTGTTTTACAAATATTTTCCTTTATATTTGTTTTACAAATATATTCCTTTTATTTGTTTTACAAATATATTTCCTCTATATTTGTTTTACAAATATATTTCCTCTATATTTGTTTTACAAATATATTTCCTCTATATTTGTTTTACAAATATATTTCCTTTTTATTTCTTTGATTTTATAATTATTTCCTTTTATAAAATCCTTTTCCTTTTATATATAAAATCCATTGATTTTATATAAATAATTTATTTTCAAAATATACTTTGAAAATCCCCTTTTCATCCCCGTATTTCTTACGGTGTTTAAAATACCTAATAACAGTGATCGATATCATTCAAACACATATAATCAACAACAGACTATATATCACATCATATATCACAATATATTGAAACAAAACAGTATTTATATATTGAGGAACCCAGTTGGGTCCCTCCAACCTGTTTCCCTGCATCACAGATGTTAAACAATATAATTAACATTCGAAAATATTTCGCTATGAAATATTCTGCTAAACAGAATCGATACTAGATTAACGATTTATTTATATATATATCGTTATCTAAAATTTCAACCAACACATAAGCAATTTAACCAAACAGTTAACATACAACAATCAACAGATAATTATCAGTTCTAAGAATACGTTATAGAAATATAACTGTTCAAAGTTGGTGAGTTTTACTCACATTGGACGATCATTGTTAATAACGATAACCATCGCTAGATCCAGACGGACAATTTATTTCGCTATAAATTGTAACGAGCTCTGATGGACTTCCAGTCAGTTCCATTGTGGAGCCACCATCCATATGATCCCAACGGATCTTGTTTCGCTGAGTTTGGATAACATATGACAAAGGTATGATTATTTGAAGTTAATACACAATTATATTTTAATTAATAACTCAATCAAATGATTTATTGGGCTTTTACCAATTAACCAGGCCCATTCACCTTTAATCCGCCCACGAACAGTGCCCTCTCCCTCACAAGAAAACTGTCGTGCCTTCCTTCAGTTAAACACACCATTGCCGCACCTTTGGACAGCTCGAACTCCCTCTCTACTCCACCATTCCTCAAACCGTCGCCACCAACGGACTCTCCTTCGCCATCTCTATCTAGCCATCACCTCACCTCCAAACTCGCACGCGACACCCAAACCTCGACGCTGGGCTGCTCCAGTTCCTCCCAGTGACACGAGCGACATCTTTTGTCTCCTATTCATCTTAAAGTCTCACTACGGATGCTAAATCCCATTCTAAATCCAAATACAACATCGGAAATCCACATCGATGCTCACATTACCCGAAATCATCAACCCTAAACCTACTGTACATTTTTCGTACCTCAGAAAAACTGATCGTACACAAAGCTAAGGACATCTATGGAAATCCCTTGCTTCCACGAGCTCAAAACAATTGGTTTCAACATATTAGGATTTTTCTACACTTTGTTTTGATTTTCCAAACGATCGTTTGCTAAAATAAAATGAAGAAAAGTAGCGGCGGGATATTTTGACCAAGGAAGAAAATGGAGTTAGGGTTAGAAAGGAGGTAGTGTATTTATAGGAAGATTTAAATCATTTTATATTGATTATTTTATTGATTTATAATGAATCGCTACTTGTATTTGTATTCTAAAAATCCGCATGATCCCATACGATATTCAAAAATCATGAAAATTGACATACAACTAGAGTTTGACATTACAGACCCAACGAATCTAGTTTCGTCAAATTCCGACTTCGTTTGCTCACAGAGCATATTTTTAGCCGTCAAAATACTGACTGTTTTTCACATTAAATGTTACTTTTATTAATCCCCTTATTATCACAAAACCAATTAGCAATATGAAGGGGAACATCTTAGTTTCTATCCAGGATCTTAGTTCAGTATTTTCCGATGTGGGACAACTTTGAAGCACCATTCAACACACCCCCTTGCTTCAAAGTTGTTGAGCTCAAAGCACTTTCTCTTCGATTTGTGATGCACTTTCTCATCACCTTCAATTTTTGAAGCACTTTCTCTTCAACTCTACTGAAATCCTGAGCTCTGATACCATGTTACTTTTATTAATCCCCTTATTATCACAAAACCAATTGGCAATGTGATGGGGAACATCTTAGTTTCTATCCAGGATCTTAGTTCAGTATTTCCCGATGTGAGACAACTTTGAAGCACCATTCAACATTAAAAATCCGGACAGCCACATACTGACTTCAAAAATCACGAAAATTGAAATCTAACAATAATTTAATATTGCGGATACAACAAAATTAGTTTCATCGAAAACAGAGGTCGTTTGCAAAACTGGCTATTTTTAAAGCTCTAAATAACCCATTTAAATATATAAATATATTTAAAAATAATTAAAATATTAAAAATAAATATTATCGTATATATTCACAATAGAATATCATACAGCTCCACTGGGATTTACAACTCGATATTCAAATCCCCGTTGAATCGATATTCAAATTTAGATTGAAATTCCTTATATATATATCGTTATAAATTATAAAGGAATTCCATAGCGATTTTTCTAAAATTTGATTTGGACATAAATCAAAATTTACACAATGAAATCCCGATTTTTCTCTTCCACTAGAAAAATATACTTCACCAGCTCCTAACGTTTCTTATTTCACAAAAATCCGATTTAAAACGGACCCTGTATATTCAGTTGAAGTTCGAATCGCCAAATAGCGAACTGCCGCGCCATTTCAAGCTCGAATTTAATTATGATAGAATTATACGTTCAAACTTCGTTTATATAATATATACGTTATTCTAATTCAACTCTAAGCTGAATTATATATATTTTGAATTGTCCAGTTCACATTATATTGTCAATTCACTATTTCTGATTATTTCAGAAATTAAATATATTATTCTATTATTTATATTAATTAAATATTCAACATAATTTAATTAAACAACCTTTTCACTATTTAAATAATTAAATAAATTAATTATTATCCGTATAAATACGGGTCGTTACAAATTATCTGAGAGAAATATTTTGACCGTGCCGAAGGATTTCCATCTTCAGCATCCTTTTACTTTTAGGTTTGGCTTTCGGTTTCCCTTGGTTATTTTGATGCTAACAGATTGCTTTGTTGAAACTTATGTTTTCTTATCAAGAAAACATAAGATATACATTTTCCATTTACTTTATTGCACAAACAGTTCATAATATGATTAAGTTTTGCTTTAGTTATTAATCAAGCTTAAGGACTAATAATTCCAAATGTGAGAATTTACTTACTCTAAATGTATTTAGCCATTCACAACTCGATGTTGCATCAAGAGTAGTTTCAATGAAAAACACTAAAGCTTTTGCCAAAAAAGGGTTAAGTACAAGAACAATCCGGATTGTACATTAATGTTGTTTACAAAAATTCTCTAACATATTCGAGCATGCAAACTTGATATCTTTTCTCATTATTTATTTGTTTTTGTTATGTTTACACTACTAATTTTACTCGTTTTCTTTTCAAATGATATGTGCTTATAAAATAACAATATCACCAATGAAATAAATCTTCATTTTATTGATTATTCTTTACCTTTGCAGTTGTATGTCAATTTGCATTTGCAAATCATGTGTTTTCTGCTATAGATATATTCTTCAATTTTTAAAACGTTCGTCGTTCGTTCGTTATTATCTTCAGATACACGTCTGTAGGATAATTTGTTCATAACACCCCTTTTTGTAAATTTTGTTCATTGGCTCTTGGCCCACTTAGTAGGAAACAGATTAGGCCTCAGACTATAAAGTTAAAAAAAAAAAGAAAAAAAAGAAAAAGAAAAAGAAAAACCTAAATTGCGATTCGGTCGGAAGATCAAAGCTCAAGTGGCTAATGGCGCGGCGAAAGAGGAAATCAGCTTCCATTTCAGGTTCTGTTTCTATACTACTGTTTTCTAAGCACTTTGAATTTACATTTTAAAACATGTACAGATTGGGATTGTAAATTCGTGTTCATGCTATCTACTGTTGTGAATAGCTTGTTTTGGTTTTACTCAAGGTGAAAAGATAGTTTGGCTTTTTCATATATTTTGTAAAAAATTCCGTGGATACTCAAATAAATTAGTTTTCTTTGCTTGGATTTGGTTTAAGTATTTTCTCGGATTAGGTTTTTTGGGGCATGGGGCTGCTTTAGGTGTTAATGTGGAAACGTGGATTTGTATGCCGGCACTAATATCGAAATTGATTTGGGAACTTGGGTTGGTTTTCTTGCAAAAATGGTGAAGCTACAAATCTTGGCCTTTCCAGATACGATACAGTTTTACATGGAAAGCCATAAAACCTTGAATTATAGCTAACAATAACATTGTTGCTATCCAAAAGGATTTCAATATTTGATGAAAAGCATTACTATTCACCCCGCTTTATTAATCCACTAAAAATTACGCGAGTTTTGAAATTACCCCAGCCCAGTTCTCCACTTATTTTATTCGATTAAAAATCATTTGGCAAGTGTCAACTGATACATTAATCATGCAAATGGCAATATAGCTTGAGTTTCTGTCATTTTCCTATTTAGTTGACCCTTTTTGCCAAATTACCGGGTAATTTTTTGTACATGCAAAATTGAAATGCTTCTTTCTACTATTGGGTAATTTTAAGTGAATTTTATGGGCCAAATACCAATGCTTTTAATGAAACCTTCTACTTTTGTTTTTTTTAAAAGAAAGTTGACCATTAAAGGGAAAGTTAAAAGATGGATATGGGGTATGATTAGATGAATAGAAAGTGAAAAAATATGGAATGTGGATAGGAGGAAAGTTCACCTTATCAAGAAACTTCCAAATTAAAAAAGGCAATTGCTTACCTGATGTGTTCCATACTTGGCAAGTACATTTCTCTTGTAAGCCTAAATTAAATGGTTGCATGTGTATTTAATATGGATCCTATTGAAGATGAGATTCATTTTGGTTGTTATTTTGCTACTATAGGTTAAAGTCTTTAGAGAAATGTTTTCAGTGGAAACATTTTGACTGAAATTGTTTTTGGCTTAAAAACATCGTTTAAAGAAAAATTGTGAAAGGTATTTTTATGACGATGTTATGATTTGGAAATGTCATGTTGAGGTCTCATGGAAATATTTTATTGAAGAAAATATTTTATTAGAATACCATTATTTGAGAAAGTACTTGTTCAATAGAATATGTGAAAAACTTCTTTATGTGAGAAACATGTCTTATTCAAAAAGATACCTTTTAGATTGAAAATTTTGTATTTGGAAGTTACTTTTGGTTGAAAGTATTTTTATTCAATGGATACTTTTTGGTAGACGATATTTGATAGGAAAACGTTTTTGAGTAAAGGACTGCGGTTGGAAAATACCCAATTTAGAAACGTCTTATCGAAAATACTTTTCACCACATTTTATTGAGAAAGGATGAAAATATTTTACAGAAATTAGGATGATTTGATTCAAAAATGAATAGCTGAAAAAGTAAAATATTTGAATCGGATAACAAACTTTAGTAGTGTTTTTTTTTTTGAAAGGATATTTAATCGAAGACATTTTGCGAACCGTGAAACTAGATTGAGTGGCATGGGAGACGGGATGACTTAGCGATGCGAGTTTTAAGTTTGCTCAAAATCCATTGTGGTGATGTAAACTGTATGACTTTTATGTGTGACTCTCTAATGTGTTCTAAGTATGCCTACTTATTTCCTTCCCTTGCGAGTGTTTAGATAAAGTTGTGATTACCTATTTCGATGTATGTGATAGTGGCATTTCATTTTGTATGTATTTGCTTTCTTTGGGTTGGATTGTTTGAGTCGTTATCCATTGTGATGATGTGAACTATACGCTTATTATGTGTTACTTTCTCTAGTGTGTTGCAAGGATGTCTACTTATTTTCTTTCCTTGAGAGTGTTTAGACAAAGTTATGATTATCCGTTTTAAAGGTAGGAATAAGAAATATTTTTAATAAAAGGACTTTGGTTAGCATATAAAATGTAAGCTTTTATTTGGAAATACATATTTTATCAAATGCTTTTATTTGAGAATGCATTAGAAATGACTAATAGATCCCTCTATGATATTTTAAGTGAGTTATCCCTGTCATCAAATACCATGAAAGAATCATGGAGTTGGATTTTTTGATGTGGTCCAAGGGTTGAAACTAGGTCATTTCCAGTGTGGATATGCACCAAGAGACCATCGATGATTGAAGACTTTAAGGTGTGCTCATAAAACTGAACCATCATAGTATTTTTTTTTATATTACAAAAAAAGGGGTAGGTAGGGATGCTCATCTAGTGTAGTCAGTGTGTACCTGGTATCTACCCATATTTTTGAACGTCTTTGTGCTCAATTCCCATTAGTCTGGCAGAGATACGAGCATCATGTGGCTTTGATGTTTATATCATATATATATATATATATATATATATATATATATATATATACCCAAAAGTGCTTGGTATGCAGCCGTCTATGTGGGACCTTTATATCATCGTATATCCAAGAGTGCTTGGCATGTGACCGTATGTGTGGGGTCATTTTTTTTATTGTTAGTGTGTCTATACTTCTTGATTGTCTATTTGAGTCTATTTTGACCATTTGTGTAAGGTTTATACTTACCGATCATCTGTGGGGTTCAAGAATTGATGATTGATGCAGCTGCAGTATGAGTTGATGATTATGTTATTTAAAGATGTATGCATGAGTGGACACATCTTATGTTTAGCATGTAGCCATGAGTATACACATATATTTCTAAGAATTCAACAGTGTGTCGGTGCACATGATGTTTTTAAAGGTTTTAAGTATGGAACAATACACTGTATTGGATGTGACTGTGAGGAAGTTCATCAGTAGTATTAAAAACACATATTATGATGGATGTTTAGTCGGTATAGAAGTTAACACACTTGCATTCCTTGCTGGTATGCTAGTGTGATGATGATACCTTGTTGTTTTGAGTATTTCAACTTTGTTTTGATGAACTACACCGATTGATGACTTGCGTTTATATGTACATGCATTCTTGAATTAACCTAAGTTTTTTACCGCGACCTTTTATTATGCGTTATTATGTTTGAATGATTGAGGTTGCTCTTATGTTTGTTGATAGAGAGTTATTTTTACATATACATCATATGGTTGGATTGTATGATTGAGGAAATCCAAATTTTTCTATAGTATGTGTATAGAGTTGCATTCTCTGTTGGGAATGTATCTTGTTTTGCAATGATTGATTGTGTTGTGTAGTTATCGTGCACCACTTTTGAAGTAGTTAATCGTGATTGCTATACTCCATATTTTGTACAATTGAGCATATGATATGATATGGTGTTTGATGGCTTCCATTTGGGGTTTATTCTTTGATAAATGGAGGGGTAATTCTTTTAAAAGGGAAGAATGCATCGATTCAAAAATTTTGACACATCAATCATTAATTAATATTTAAGTAGCTGTTTGAATTCAATAGACAACCGCGTTTAGAGATATTTTCCATATATAACATGATGTACTTGCATTGATGTGCGGAAACAGATGTTTCGGGCATTGACTACTTTGGTCTAACATGGCCATTGCCTATAAATATGTTGCTGTGAAGAAACCCTAGAAATCCCCGAACAACATTTTATTCATTTTCCTATCTTTTCCTCCTAATGTCTAAGCTCTCATCTAATGAATGTTAGATCTCTTAGTCACAATTAACACTAAATGGGTTATGGTGCCAATCATCATCTATATATAATATATTGATCGAACATCAGGAGAGATGCAGAGGCATTTGAGGTATGTTTACTAGTTCAGTCACCTACATATAATATATCGGTCGAACATCACGAGAAATGAAGAGGCATCTGAGGTCTGTTTACTAGTTCAGTCACCGACATATAATATATCGATCGAACATCATGAGAAATGAAGAGGCATTTTAGGTTTGTTTTCTAGCTCGATGCACCAACATACTTGAAATTTGTGAACAAATTTGGATGTCCATTTTAGAGTTTCACAAACTTAGACGATGCGACGATTCGATGGTACAACCATGTAGATGATGACTGTAGGAGTTCACCCATTCCCGTTGATCAACACAAATCGTCAATTTTTGGTGGAATTGTCAAATAAAGCTCATGAAATTGGGTTTCGTGGTGCTAAAGTAGGGGTTGGATTCTAGCGAGTGGTGGCGTCGCGGTGGTTCACAAGGGTGGTGTATGACATTGGCATCTATTGCCATGAAGGCTAAGCGACGACGGTCTGGTGCGCAGAGGCGACAACGGTTAACAATAATATATATATATATATTATATATATATATATAATATATATATATATTAATTTGGGGAGTGGGTCGAAAGGGTATTTTGAAATGTAGTCCTTAATAATATATATATATATATATATATATATATTAAACATTCATCTAATCATTATATTTTTTGCATACAAGCTACGTTTTACGTGTTATATGATCCACTGGACTCGTGGAAAATTCCGAATGATTTGGCATATGGTTTCCTGATATTTGGAGTTTGCAAAATGCATTGGTATGGTTAAATAACTTTTTTTTTAAGGATAGCACGAGTCCAAAAAAATCTAGTTTTTTGTTCAATTTAAAACATGATTATGGAGTTTGGGCGTCTTATTTAAATATTCCCACTTCTCATCGACCATCGTGGAAGAAATATGTTTTGAACTAGTTTGAAACATGTTTCTAATCATATAAACCTTATTTCCTTCTATTTGTCAAATGGAAACTGTGATTTGTACTAAGAATTGGTTAGCTTATATAATTTCAACCTCTAGTGTTGGAACTTGGTTTTAGACCCATTGGCTAATTCCAAATTGGGGTCTTTGTATTGTTATTAACTTAAAGAAATACAACTATTTTATACGCATTAATGATTTTAATGATGATAAATAAGAGCGAAACTAGAAATGAGAGTATCAAAAGAAGTACGAGCTCCATTTATAACGTGAAGATGATAGAGAGAGCTTGAGAAATTAATGTCTATCTTTGTTATCAAAATATTATTGTGACAACCCACAAATTTGAACAATATAACTTGCTCAAAATGATAGATAATCAATGGGGTAAAATAAGAATCAACCACAAAAACATAGACACAAAAATACAACTTAGAATCTCCCAGTTGAGATAAATAACTACATAAATATTTCATAAGGTACATTTTATTTTTCTAAATAAAACAAACAACCGGAAATAACATAAATTCAACAACTGGATAATTAAACCGAAATGATGAAATAAACCAAATAAAGACGGAGTCTAACAATGTCTTCGTCTCTAAAAAAGCAATCCGCAATTGTAATACTCCTGCGACCTAAGCATAATGGAAAACATAATAATCTAGTCAAAACTTTCTAATTTAAATCAACAAAAGAAAGTGCATAGTAATTTAGGAGATGTTACGAGATTTTTCGTCTTCTAAGGATTTGTTAAACCATCTATATACAATAAGATATGCTACATAGATAATGTCTACCACTAAAATAAATATTAAAATAGCGTTAAGACTTCACATTGATCCATCTTAACACATTTTAAAATATGTACTCTATGCAGGTCCTGTAACACAACCAGTAACGTCGGTCAGTGAGTCCAACAAAATCGTAGTGGGCTTGTATAAGAATCAAATACGTTAAATCACGTGAGGCAATGTCCATGGTAGAATTCTACCAGCTTACCATTTCTGATTGGTCGTAGCCCATATCGGCCAAGCGCGTACAACACCCCAGGTAAATCAAGGTGCACTAATCAAATCACAAATCAAGTGAATATACGAAGAGGTGTGTTCACTAGATGTAGCTAGCCTCAATGGCCAGACATAGACAAGGTTTTAAATCTCGGATATCAGTCGCGTTTCGTCTTGGGAATTTTAGAGACTTGATCTCGTATCGGGAGGGATCTCGAATGAAATGAGTTTGAATTGGATGTTTATCTCATCTCGGGTTATAGAGCTCATATCGAAACCATTTCGAGGTATATGATATATTAAAATTTGATCTTATAAAATAAATTTTATGAATGCTACTATATAAATAATAACTTAATTTTGAATGGCAAAACCACTCCATTTGCTATATTAATCTAGGCAAGAACATTCATATTCATCATAATATGTTTAATCTAGAAAATAACACAACACAAGTAGACTGTAGCTTACAACTTATAATTCATTTGCATGAATTATTATTAGACACATAACATAAAAAGATCCACAACATTATACAGTTTCACATAAGTAGAACATAAAACACATACTTTCATGAGTAGCATGCATGTAAAAAATGATGAATCTAGATATTCTAAACATTTTAAAACATATATGAATATACGATATGGTCATATAACATGCAAAATGCACAGAAAATATTAAAATTTAAACATTCAACATTATTCTTTTCGGATCTTTTATTTACATACAAGCAAAAAGAGCGTCATTGTAAAACAAAATAAAATTTGTCTTTTAACAAGCTAACTAACAAAAAGTGTCATTAATATCTTAAAAGGCTCTTCTTCAAGTGACTTGAGATGTTACTCAGATGTCTCATATGAGGTTGATCAACTTAAAGAATTTTTAGGGTAAATTTAGCAAATAAAAGGGGAGGGGTTCATTATTAAAATAGCAGGGAATTGTAATGGCTAAATTTGAGTTTTATTGTTAGTGTTTTCTGTTATGCACGGATTTGAATTTTAGCCAAAAAAGCCAAAATCTCGATCGATATTTTAGTATCTCATCTCGATTGATATAACGTCGATGTTGCTATATTACAAATGATATATTCGAAAGGGGATTTACAACGAGGTTTGCTGTTTCGTATCGAATGGAGACCAAAATGAGATATCAGACAATATTTCCGAGATCTGAAATAGTGGACATAGGCTTCTGTTTTGATCATTTTAACTTTGGTACGACCGTCAAGGTTATCCATTGTTGTTCACTTCATTTCAATAAACGTTCATCAATCCAACCACTTCATTGTCGAACATTCCACGCGTACATAGTTATTAAAGTGGTTCCATGTAGAGTGTCAATATCCGGCCTTGGTCATTAACAACCAGTCGTCATTTTACACACGGTGATCAATTTATTATTCAATAAACATCATATTTTCAAGTCACAAATCGGTTTAGTTTAAATTTCAATTCTACATTTTCATATTTCAGATCAATTTAATATTGGATTCAAGTTTCAATTTCGTATTTTCAGATCACGAATCAATTCATTATCTGGTTGACATAATCAACAACTATGTAATAGAGTATCTCGTTGTTTAAAGAATATTTTTCAATGAACTTCGTTAAATTTCTAAATAAATTTTACAGATCGATTTGAATTGATAGAAGGAATCTAAATTGAAATTTGATGGAATCTTCAAATATTTTTGAGAAATCCAAATTAAAATCATATGAGTTTCAATTATCTATTTTTAATCTATTATAGAAATATATACTTGTTCAAGATTGGATCTTAAATGTTTTGTTTTTCATTTTCTACATTGGTTAAATAAAAATGTCAAAATGTCTTTTTATGTTTTTCGTTTTATTTTTACCCAAAAAGCATACGCCTTAACATATCAAGGCTTACGCCTCGCCTCATAGACCTGAAAACGCCTCATGGACGCATTTGGCGTTTTAAAACTTGGGCTTAAACTAAACACTCATCTAAATTTAAATTCAAACTTAATTTTCTGAGTTTCTTTTTAATTCAAATAAATTGAATATTGTTAATTTTTAAACGGTAAATTTGTGAGTCGTTAATTTTTAGGATCTATGTTGCAGTTTGCTGGAGAGATTGATAAGGATGTTAGTTTTAGAATTCAAGCAGGATGAGTGAAATAGCGACTAGCATCTGGCATTCTCTGTGATCGGAAGATTCCTCAGAAGCTTAAATGAAAGTTCTATAGGACAGCAATCAGACCTGCAATGTTATATGGTGCATAATGTTGGCCTACTAAGAGGCAACACGTCCAGAAGATAAGTACAGCAGAGATGCGAATGCTGCGTTGGAGCTGTGGGCATACCAGACGAGATCGGATTAGAAATGAGGATATTCGGGAAAAACTTGGAGTTGCACCTATTGAAGAGAAGTTAGTCCAATACCGCTTGAGATGGTTTGGACATATCCAACGTAGACCATACGATGCACCTGTACGCGCTGGAATTCTAGGTCGCGCTGAAGGCCCAAAAAGAGGTAGAGGTCGACCTAAAATGACATGGAAGGAGATAATAAAGAGAGATTTAAGTAGCTGGAGTTTATCGGAAGAGCTGGTAGTTGATAGGAGTGCATGGAAATTGGCAATCCATGTACCAGAATCATAGTGGTTTTTTTTCCACGTTTACTGAACCTTTTTACTTTTTATTTACTATTTTAGATTTTATTTCACTTTTATTGAACATTTTTACTTATTATTATTATTATTTAAAAAAAACCCTTTATCGGACGACTTTTTATTTGCTTGGTTATTTTAAACCCTTTATATATATATATATATATATATGTATTATCATCATTATTTATTTTATTTTAATTCTGGGTTCCATATCTAGCCAACCCCAACTTGTTTGGGATATATGGCTTTGTTGTTGTTGTTGTAAATTGTGTCGTTACAATCTCCCCAAAACTTATGTCCTCGAAGAGGAATGGAACATAAATTCAGTAATCTGATATATTTATCAAATAATCAATTTGTAAACATGTAAACTACTTTGTTTTTTATAATCTGGTAGATGATCAATCAAAAGTTTAATATTTTCAAATCTCTTTCAAATTATGATTTGATGTGTCAATTGGTATATTATACATTTCTCACTTCTGAAACTCGAAAATAAATTACGATGATGCTATAGTCATCATCAGAACCATTTTCAAACGGGATTCATTAATGTCTATCTCGTACGTACAAAACTTAGTACATACGTTGGTCAGACGCATGCCTAAAATCTTTAAATACTCAACAGACCAGCTTCAGCATCAAGTAAAATATTTCAAAATTTGTTTTCTCTCCGGCCATTTCTTTCTTATTCTTCGGCCTTCGGTCCCCCAACCTTACTCATGGCAACCTTCCGGCCGTACCAGCCAAGATGAAGCTGGCCCTTCGAGAATCGAACAACGTCAAACAGGGTTAAAAGCAGTAGATAGCCTGGTTCCTATAGGCCGTATTCTGCTTAGTTTTCCCAACCTATTCGGTAAGTCAGTTATGTATTCAATTAGACCTTACTTAGCTCGAAAGCGCTTAGCGCTTGTGCTAAGGAGTTAGCGCTTTAGTTTCTATCACCGTCGCTCGGCCCTCGTTTTTCAGGGCGAGGTGCCATTACTTGCATAATGAGTTGCATCGACATCTTTGCCCATGATCAAATGTCGTTCGCGAAGGAACCGGACTTTTGACGGGGCAATCCTTTTTGATGCAAGCTGAAACCACTCTTTCGAAGGCAGCAAAGTGCAACAACAAATACCGACTTAACTTGGTGGGGTAGGCTGTATGCGGTGAGAGTCGCACGTACGGTAACGAGGGGGGTTCGCTTCTATATGTGGTTGGGCCTACCTAAATATTCAAATTTCTCAAACATTCCATATTATATATAGTAAATTTCAAATAATTTTATTTTACACCATATAATTTCAAATTAGGAAATTCCTTAAACATATATGTTTATATACATCACTGAGTTTTCATATTGAAGAACTTACATAAAATTTATTTATATATTGAAACTAAAATTTTAATAGCTTACAAGTTATCATTTGTAAAAGTCTTACTTTCAAAAGGTAGATTTCATTTATAACTACAATTTTGAATTTTCTAATGTAAACATCTTTATAGTTATGTGTAAAATAAATAATTATTAACATCATTACTCATATTTACAAGGAGAACTATTTCAGTTATCAAATTTATTATTCAAAAAAATTCGGTTAAAATTCTTTTTAAGAGAGGAAAACATAACGACTCTAGATAAAATCACTTTTTATATAAATATTTCTATATGAATATCACTTATTCTGTTCATATTTTGACTTTCTACCATTTATCCAAAATATAATCAATTTATGATACAATGAGAAATCATATAAGTAACGTCTTCAAAATATAGGTTTTATACGATTTCTTATCATATATGTGAATTTCACTTAGGTTACAGTTTTGTTTAATTTTTCAAATTCATACCTTTAATTTATTATTTAACTTTATGCCTTAACTTTCCCTTTTCAATTAGCATTTATGGAGAGCATACTATTTTAGTTTCCATTATATATATATATTAATGTTTAAATTACATCCTGGATAAAGTATATTCAATGTCATTAATGAATATTCAGATCAATATTATCATTAACTATCATTAATGTTACCAAAGTTCAGATTATCATCAATATATTACTACACTTTTTCAAGCTTGATTCCAAATGAATGACAATCAATTTATTTATTTACTTTGCAAATTATGTCTCAAAATCAATACTTAGATAGATCATACTTATTGAAATCCATTTTAACTTTCATAAATCGAATTTATATATATTCCTTAAAATCATTATTTTTTATTACAACTTCAAATCCCCAATAAAATGGACTTTTAACAATGTCATAGATATTCTATATGGAATCAAATTAGTATTCATACCTATGAAATGTAATCAATATTATCTATAAAGGTGGATACCCAGTGCCGAAGGCTCCCGTACTCAAGCGTGAGGACTTCCTAGACAGTCCCATCTGGTACTATTCTCACGGCTTTCCGGGCTCTGGGGTGGTCGATTAGTGCGCACAGCCTTTCCCTCACATTATGTGAAGAGGCCGGGGCTCGAACCCATGTGTTCCAGATTACCAGCCGGGTAACCTTACCGTTTGCGCTAGGCACCACCTAATCAATATCATCTATATTACAGGAAATTATTATTTCCATAACCATTTTATATTTTATTTTTTTAATAAAATCTATTAATTCAAGGGATCTTTAAACAAAGTTTTCTTAGATAACTATGAACTATTTTTACTAGTAATCTTTACTATGTAACCATGGTTCAAGCCATTCGGCACATCATAATTCTGGCTATACCGAATCGGTATCGTCGATGATCAGTCCGAAACTAAGCTAAAAAATTGGTTTCGGAACGGGTAAGAAAGATAAAAAAACTGAATCGACAAGAAAAAAAGAGGAATCGAAGGAAAAGAAATAAGCCTCAAATCATGTACATAGTTACTCATCTTTGCCCTATTCTTGAATTCAAGATGATTGTACAGTCGATTTGTTTTGCACGTTCAGCTACGAGCTGAAAGTATTCCATAAAATCGAGAAGCATCTTCTGTTTATTCCTCTGATTCTTACGAATTCAAAGAAGTCTACATAGCAAGCAGCATCGCTCTTTTATAATTACAGAGTGGCTTTTGTGTTTTCCAGCCCTACCTTTCGAATTAATGCAGTGAATGAATATAGAAGGAACATGGCACATGAGCTATTGTGTGGGCTATTTTAATTCATTTTCTCTTTTAGTTGGTTTTTGTAACTCAAGCTGGGCTAAACACAGTAAATTTCTAATTAGTGGTGGATACCTAGTGCCAAAGGCTCCCGTACTCAAGCGCGAGGACTTCTCAGGTCAGTCTCCCGTCCTGGTACTATTCACTGTTTTGTGTAATTTAGATTTTTAGTTAATTACAAATCACGTTTTTAATTGAGTTTATTTTAGTTTAATCAAAATTTGTTCAGTTCGTGTCATTGAAAAAATCAGTAATCAAAGCAAGGACCGAAACTGAAACAGTCGAAAATTTCTAAATTGACCGAAATAAAGAAATTTTTAAAATGTCGAAACCGAAACAAAGTTCTCAAACCTTGTATGTAACTCACACAAACAAAGTTATAAATCTTCATCTGGATTTCTTTCCTCTTTAAAATGAAATTATTTACTTACAAACTATCATTTCAAATCTTACTTATATAGATTTCCTTAATATAACATTTTCAAAATATATAAATCCTTTACAAAGTCTTGAAAATCTATTTATTATTACATGTTATATAATATCCTTTATGAAACTATTTCGTAAGGTTCCTTTTAAAATATTTCATTTAAAATCAATAGTTAATAAAACTAAGTGATAACAACCATATTTCTAAATTTCTGAACTTAATCCTCAAATATAGTTTATACTTGTAATTTCTTCTGTTACCCATCTAGTTAAGGCAATGATAGGTTTAGAACATAAATTAGAAGCTAAATTTAAGAAAGAACCTAATCAAAATAAATCTATGAAGGACGAAAGACCCGATTTAAGGTAAATTTTGAAAATAGTCAAGATTTTAAAATAATTTATTATATTTTAAAAATACGCTCCCTCAAGAGATATTCTACTCATTCTATAGTAACTATTACCCCATCTATAATGAGTTTATCCTCATAAACTTAAATGTTTGGTCAGCTTGGGCTCTGATACCAACTGTGACAACCCACCATTTTAAACAACATAACTTACTCAAATGATATATTATCAATGGGGGTGAAATAAGAAACAATCACAAAACATAGACACAAAAAATACAACTCAGAATCTCGCAGCGGAAATAAATAAATGCATAAGTAGTTCATAAATTACATTTTATTTTTTGAAATAAAACAAACAATTGAAAATAACTTAAATTTAGCAATTGCATGATTAGACCGAAATGATGAAGTAAACTATAAAAATGGAGTTTCCAACAATTTCTTCGTTCTAAAAAAACAATCATCAACTATCATACTCAGGCTGATCCTAGCATAACAGAAAACACAATACTCAAGTCAGAACTAACATTCTCATGTAAATCAACAAAGGAAAGTGCACGATAACTTATGAGATGTTACGTAACATTCCATCTTCTAAGGATCCATTAAACCATCTATATATAATAAGATACACTATATAGATAATGTCTGTCAGTGAAATAAATATTTAAATAGCGTTAATGCTTTACATTAATCCACCTTAACACATTTTAAAGTATATGGTTTATTCAGGTGCTGTAACACAACCAGTAACGCCGATAACCGATGAGTCCCCTATAGGTACAATGCTAAAACAAAATCATAGTGGACTCGTATAAAAATAAAATATATCAAGGCACGTGAGGTAATGCTCAAGGTAGGATTCTACCAGCTTATTCTTTATGGCTTATCGTAACCCATACTGGTCGACTGCGTATAACGCCCCCATTCAAATCAAGGTTCACCAATCGAATCACATGTCAGGTGAGTAATACAAAGACGTGTGTTTGTTATAGGTAGCTAGTCTCGATGGTCAAAAGTAGGCTCAATTTTAGTTATTTTAATTTTGATATAAGTGTCAAGGCTAGCCATCATCGTTCACGCACTTCATTTTAGTAAACCTTTGTCAATCTAACCACTTTATTTTGAAACATTATATACGTAAATAGTTATTAACTTGGTTTCAGTATTGATAGAGAGTGTCAATATCTAGTCCCGGTTTCTTTAACAACCAATCGTGATTTTGCACACCATGGTCAATTTATTTTTCAATATACATCATGTTCCAATTCTGGTTTAGTTTAAATTTTAATTCTACATTATCATATTCCAAATCAATTCAATACTGGATTTAAGTTTCAGTTCCATATTTTCATATCATACTTCAGTTCGCTATCAAGTTTTAATTTTAATGTCGGATTTTCATGTCGTAGATATCATTATTCAAATGTAGTCATTTATTTATATTCAAAACAATTTGGGCTCAAAAAGTTTGGATATGCAATAATTTTTTAGTTAAAACAGTTTTATATATAAAAAGCAGTTGAATTAAAAATAATAATAGTTTTAATAGAAATAGTTCAAGTTTTAAAAGAATTTAACTGAAAATAGTTTTTAATAGAGATAGTTTAAAATAAAATCATATATTGGAAATTAGTTTTAATGGAAAATAGTTTAAAATAAATAATACCAATTTGAAGATAGTTTTTAATGTGATAGTTTGAAATAAAATAGTTTATTTTCCTTCCAACTATTCGAACCCAATCTCAAATTCTCAAAATTTCACTTTAAGCCGTTTGGAATCTCATATTCCAATATAAACCAAATTTCAAGCTTCAATTTATAGCCAGTTTACATTCCAATTTCCCGATCCAAAATCAGTTTCAGTTTAAACAGTTAAATCTTAATTTTCAATTCAACATATTACGTTAAATTGGTTTCAGCTTAAATTTCAAATTTCTAAACTCATCTTCATTAAAATGATTTAAAGTTTTAATCACAAATTTCAAGTTTGGCGCTTGAAATAATTCAATTTCAGTAAATTTAGATTAAACCTTAATTTCAACTTTTTAAGATTTAAACCCAACAACCTTTTAAGTAAAAATTTTATTTTTCGATTCATTTAGCCAATTCAAATTTATAAATTCAAAACATTTCATTTATTTTATATCACATGGTCCATTTCAAAACATTGAATTTTGAATTAACTTCGCCAACTTTGCACTCAGTCATTTCAAAATTTGAACAAATTTCAGTTTCATATCTTAATCTAGATTAAACATAATTAGATTAATTTAAACTTAAATTCAAATTAGAATCAAGATTTATTAACTCAAGTTCAATTTAAAGTCAAAGTTAATTAAGTCAATTGAAATTTCAAAATCATTAGTTATTTTTTGATATTTTGGCTTAACTTTGTTATATTTAGATACCAATTCCAGATATTGGCTTAACTTCATCAATTCCAATTTCAATGAATCTGGACGTGAATATTCAAAAATCAAGTTTTAAACTTAATAAATCGATTCATTTCAACATTACCATACATTTCAACAAAATTCACATTTTCTTATAAACCGAGTAATATGTAAATTTTTTGAAACAGATTTCCATTTAAATTTCAAACTACTATTATTAAATCTCTAACGATTTCAAATTTCATAAACATTTATTTAACAAATGGTGTTTATTATTTAACCTTTCCAATGTCATAACTATATGCGTTGAATCATGTCCAATGTCAATAGGGAGTTTACAACAATTATAATGACAATTTATAATCATAACTATAATATCCAATATTTGATACATGGGAATGACACGATCAAATTATAATTAAACTACACAAGCATATAATGTCAAACAAGTGTAGATCAATCATAATAATTATTCCATAATTCAACAAATGTTAATTTAAGTTCAGCTAACTAATATAATTTTCAAATATAACTCGATTTAACTTGTATGGAAACGTTAGTGTATTGTGAGTGAGTTTGAAGCACTCACCTCGACATGGATCTGAACACTGCACGGACGGACAGGACAACAGAAATACACGACTATCTCCAGACCCAGTCCCAAAAGATGTAAAGAGCATGCAGGTTTAGCTTATACAGCGGATAATTAAATGTGGCCAAGAAACGAAAATTTCACCAACATGAACCGAGCAGGCAAATATAGGCTCTCTGGACAGGCCAACTGCATTGCCGATCAGCAACTTCAGTCGGGCAGGGTAGATAAGTGCACAACATAGTCAGATTGAAGTGTACATTAAGAGTGCACAAGGAATGTATAAGCTAATATAAAGTGATCCGATTGATCACCAAGCCCTACACACTCCATCTCACCATAATGCCTCACATGATTATGAGCTCACATCAATTAGCATGGCTGGTTTGAAAGGACGGACTGTCGCCTGGAGTGGCTTGAAGGCAGACTGGACGGGTGGCTATGGTGTAGTGGGGCTTAAGGCAGGACTGAGGTGGGTGTTGCGAAGAGGTTGATGGGTTAACAGTTGGTTTTGGTGTGAAGTCGGATTGCATGTCGTGGCGAGGGTCGTGTTTGGGTGGCGGAACAGCCAGGTGAATTGCAGACGTGGAGACGGTTTAGGGCAGCTCAGGCGGTTCAGGTGGGGTCGTGGGACTGGTCGGATCTCCGGTGGCGGTCGCGAGGAGGGGCTCAAGGCTGGAGCTGCTAGCGGGCTGTGAAGATTGTGCAGTGGTTGGACAAGGAGCTGCTGTGGCAGGGTGAAGGCAGGAGTTGCCGACGTGTGTGTATGGGTGGAAACGGAGGCGGAGACAAGTGACAATGGCGTGGGCAGAGGAGCTGGTCGGGCTGATGTGAAGAAGGGTGAAGTCGGGTAAAGTTTTGATTTTTAATAAATACGGCTTCAGAGTGACATGAATTTTGAAATGGAAGAAGATGAGAAATATGAATTCGAAAGTGAACCGATAACGTACAGCAGTCCCAAGATTTAATAATGTAAATAAGTTGGCAGTTTTAAATGATTAAGTTTTGAACGTGTTTACCTCTTATCAGCTCAACACCAAAATCACTGAAGAATAGGTCACGAGGCCATCGATTAAACGCTTTATCGTTTGATTTTATTTCACTTTAGCTTCCTTATTTTCTTTTCTCGCCTTTTCTGTTTATCTATATCATAAATACGGTAGGTCCAATAATCGAGTACACTATAAACAAAATTCGAACTGCTTCTGAGCGTCTAAAACACACAATAAGACATCGTTATACTCAGAGCGTCGATATGAACTGAATGACACACTGGAAACTTATATTTTATTGTTCACATAAAATTTTATTATTTTTGTTATACACACTACTGATAGTCATTAATCGATCATATAAATTGATTTTCAACAGAGCTACTGAAATCGAGATTCGATGAAACAAACACAATGTTTTAATTACAAAATTTTCTAGAACAATATTAAGTAAAATATTTATATTTCTAAAACCAATAGTTTATTATTATATTATCAACTGATTTTACGTAAACATTTCAAAATCGAATATATTTCCGTGTTAACGATCATTCTGATTTCTTTAATTTAAACCAAACATATGCAACCTAAATATAAATTCAAAATTAATTTTCTAAGTTTTGTTTTTATTTCAAATAAATCGAACATCGTTTATTTCTAAATGGCAAATTTGTTAGTCGTTACAATTAAAATGTGAAATATGTTGAGATGTGAATTGTTTACCATGACCATAAAAGTGTGTGTTGAGAATAGTTCCACATCATGAACTTAAGAATATAAATTGATCAATTTTCACATTGCCACGGAGATGGATTGTGGGTGCAAATCAGAGATTCAGGAATTTCTTCCAAGGTGATGTTTTGACAAAAGAAACATACCATTGTACTTCTTCCCTGTATAGATGATTATGACACACTATTAAAAATCTTATTTTCAGTAGATAACTTATTTTCCCTTGAAACGCTCACAAACCATGGGATCCAAATCAATTCATGTTGCTGCTTCGCTATGGTAACTCGCTGCCTAATTGATTTCTCACTGCAGCCTCTGCACTGACTTGCTGCCATTCCAATTTTTGGCTACTTGCGTGTATATGCGTACATGTAAATTTGTGAAACAAAAAACATACCCTTGGTTTGTTTACATCATTTATTTATTTTCAGAAAATTTTATCATTTTGAATTCACTTCAAAATTTATACTTAGGTTTGAATATTAAGTTAATTGTTTTTACGAAGATTCAAGGTTTGAACCGAAACATCGAGATTTTGGTCGTTTTGTTTTGGATTTCATCAAAAGGAAACAAACCCAAACTTTAAAGGAAACACACCGAAACTTCAGTTTAATAAGAAAAGACAACTGAACTTCTACATTTACAGAAGAAACTCAAAAAATGAATTAATTTGTGTTTCAAATATTTGAATATTGAAAATATGAAATTTTAACCTAGAGACATACAAAATCACAAAGTACGTAGTGGTATAAACCAATATTTTAAAACGCAAAAGGCATACGTGAGGCGTTTTCTGGTCCGTGAGGCGAGGCGTAGCCTCGAAGCATTGAGGCGTAAGCCTTTCGGGTAGGAAAAAATTGCAACACATAATTTTTAATGTGAAATCACATTAAACGTCCAATAGTAAATAAAAACCATAAAGCAATCAAAGCAATTCAAACAAAATATGATCATCCTTGCACATTTAATATAAATTGCTAAAGATCAAATGATGACTTCCGTCTCGTCCATAAGCATGTTGCCATCCATTTAATATTTCGTTTGCTCATTTTAAATTATCCTAGCCGACAATAGAAATTATGAATCAATTAAACAAGTCTGCTAAACAAAAATACAGCAAAATAAAAAACAAAAAAAATACAGTAAAAAAAGGAATCAAGCCCGATTCCATCACTGGAATCGATTTCAATTCCAGTGAAAGAATCGAACTCGATTCCAGTTGAATCGAGTTTCCAGTACGAAGATTTCAAGCTCGTGTACTTTTTTTTAGTCTGATTACTTGCGATAGGGCTTGAGCGATAGGGAAGAAATGAAGAATGAGAAGTGAGGAGCGGTAAGAATATATATATACATACCAGTGTATTAAAAAACGCGCCTGAGGTGCGCCTGGCGGTGGCTAAAACGCCCGGAGACGTGCTTCAATAGGCGTTTTCCTCCTGAGGCTTACGCCTCAGTGGTTTGAGGCATGGAAATCGCCAAAAACGCACGCCTCAGAGCCTCAACTCTCTGAGGCGTGCGTCTGTTTTAAAAAAAAAAAAATTCAGTTGAAAGAGGAATCGAAATCTATTCCTGTTGTGGAATCGAAATCGATTCCTTAACTGGAATCAAAATCGATTCCTGGAATCGATTTCGATTCCACAACAGGAATCGATTTCGATTCCTGTTAAGGAATCGAGTTCGATTCATCCTGTGAATCGAACTCGATTCCTTAACAAGAATCGAAATCGATTCCTGTTATGGAATCGAGTTCCATTCCTGAATCGATTTCGAAAGAGAGTTTTTTTTTCTTTGTTTTAAAACTGCTGTGTGTTCTGTCTTTTTTATTATTATTATTTGTTTTTTTTTAAGCTGTTGTGCACTGTCTTGAGCTATTTTAATTATGTTAATGTCCATGCTCGTTAAAAAATGAGCAAACGGGATATGTGTTGCGCCTCATTTTTCCCTGAAAGGCTTACGCCTCAACGCGTCGAGGCTTACGCCTCGCCTGACGGACCCGAAAATGCCTCGCGTACGCCTTTTGCGTTTTAAAACATTGATACACACACGTACGCCTCAGCCAATTGAGGTGCTGAGGTGTACGTTTTTCGCGTTTTTCACGCCTCAATTGGTTGAGGCGTAAGCCTCAGAGGTAAAACGCCTCCTAAGTTGCACCTCGAGACGTTTTTGCTCACGGCTCGCCTCAAGGCGCGGCTCAGGTGCATTTTTTAAAACACTGGTATTTAAAAAAGCAATACAAACAAATGACTAAACATTCTTCAGTGTATTACTATTTTTAATTGACTATATTTTATTTTTCAATTAATTAAAAATTATTACAATTTTCTCAATAAATCAAAGAAATATGTGTTTCTCGAAATTTTATGAATTAGATTGAGATTCCTAAAATGGCAGAAGATTGAAACTGAGATCACAAACCTTGGTTTTTTCGATCGCACTACACGTGCCATTTTTTTATTCATCAGCAATCTCAGCGTTAGGATTATAATTGATTGATTGTTATGAATAATTTTCTAGGGAGGCCACATTTTTTATAATATTGTTGGATATTTTCTGTGATACCGTTGGATTTGATATATTTCTTATAATTAATATAACCTTCGGTTTCATTCTAAAAACTTGGTATTTCTTTTTGAAGAACTTTAATGTTATTTATCCATGTTATTTTTGGCAACTTTATAAACAAGTTAAAACCTAACAACTTTATTTGACATCCCTTTTTTTTTTTTAAACCATGTTCATTGCAGAAACTTAAATAATTTGTTAGACAAAACAGTATTGTCTCTAAATTTATTAGCTTTAAATTTCCTTTTAGCTTTATTGTGTTATGGAAAAATCTCCATATCGATGTAAAGTCTTTTCAAACTCTAGCGCGGCAAGAGAAACCTTCCTACTGAGTGCCAACCTTGTGATTGTTCTACTTGGATGCTCAAAGTAAACCACTTTACAGAGTTGACCCTACAGTTTAGCGAACGGAGCAAGTGAATTAAACCTTTTTATTTACGTGGTTAAAACATGGACGAAATTATCAGCATCTGATAGTAATAATAATTTAACGATTAATTTAGCAGTATGGGGACAAATGCAGACTTTTTTTTTTTGGGAAATTAAGTAGGACGAGGTTAAGCCCTTGTACATTTCTTTTTCATTTTCCAGCCATATTCCCAAGGCCCAACTGATGAACATAGGTAAACTTTACCATTAATGATTATTTATTAAATTGAAAATAAAAATAATAATTACTATACATATTTTCTATTCTAAAACCCTCAATCCCCTTGCAAATTGAAACAAAGTGCAGGTATTATTAATTTTATGATTTCCAGGTTAGTACTTTGTTTGTTGCAAGGATTTGTTGACTTTTCTGATTTACTTTCATCATCCTTTTGAATTACCTATATTTAATTTGTTTTCGGAGTCTACATCAATATTCAGCTTTCAAAGCTGTTCTATGGTTCATGACAAACAAATTGATATCTCAGTCGAGTTGTAGATTTTAAAATTATAATCTCATATATTGTGTGATTCGTGTTTAAAGTAAAGTTTTTAAAGTCTGGTCGATTGTGACAAATTAGGTTGATAAGCTTCTTTGGCTTGTTGATCTGAAAGTAATCTTGGCCGCATTGAGTTGATTTTTGGTTCTTAGACATCATTCATTTTGAAATATTTCAAGAAACACTATGCTAAAGATATTGTCTGCATTTTATTACTGTTTTAGTCAGTATGAAAACAAAACAAAAAAAGGCATGTTAAAGGCACTATCTTTACAAGGAGCCTAATCATTTTTTGTTTTTAATATGGCCTTTGATTTTGTTCGAAGATGTCCATGCGTCCCTATGCATTCTTCTGGGACATAGCAGGACAATATATCCTCTTGCCTGACTTGAATGCTAGTTTCGTTTTATTCGGAGCAAATTTTGTTTAGTTTCAAAATGTTGGTGTTTGGCTGCATTCAGTAGAACCTGAACCCTAGGGAATTAGTTTGATAACCAACTTTATGGAGGTTAAGTCTAATAAAACGAGGATGATTACCTGATCTATACGTAATATCATTGATTATGTTATGCATGAAAATAATATTTATGAAAATTGTACCTCTTTACTTATTTATGTATGTAAATAAAGTTAATGATTGCAAAGGATGGATCACTTATGAATTTGTGATCCATGTTAAGCTTTCCTATGAATTACATTATTTACATTTAAAATAGTATTTGCTTTGTACATTATATTTAGAGTTAAAAGGTAGAAGCTTTCCTATGAACTTGTCTTTATAAGGCATTATGATTGCAAAGGATGGATCACATAGTTTTGCTGTCTCTCGTTTTGTAATCCACTGAAGAAGTCTAAGCCATGTTGACCTGGTTCTGTTTTATATTCTTTACGATTTCTTTTCTAAAACCTGCTTGTTCATTTGGATCAAGTTTCGTTTGTCCCTATTTTTATGGTTTCAACTTCTTGTCTACTCTGTTTGCATGAAATTATCTTTTCAACTGCATGAAAGACCAGCGAGTAACGACATTTTCTGTAGCATGCTATCTTTCAATTTGCATTCCTATTTTTAAAACTTGTATGTGTATGAAATGCATTCAGGTGAACGATCCCCAGCGCAGGCTAAGCAAGAACAGAAAACTGAAATGCAATACTCAGTACAGGTTAAGCAAGAACAGAAAACTGAAACGCAATCCCCAATACAGGTTAAGCAAGAATGGAGAACCGACTCGAATATTGATTTTACTGAGGAGAAACTGATTGCTAAATCTGACAGCATATCAAAAGGTAAAATAACTGGTTCAAAAAACCAAAGCATCAACACCAGTTCAGAAAAGAAGTCTACAGATAACACATTCACTGATTCTGAAAATGCTGCAAAGAAAGCGAGTAATGAACCTCAAAATCTGACCATTAAAAGTGAAAATGAGATGGCTGAGAAGAATCGTGATGAACCATCTGACAATCAACTATCACAAATTAATGAACTTGCTGTATCAAATGATGCTGACAGTATCAAACAATCACCAAAAAAGGATAAAAAACTAAAGAAAAAGAGTCAAGAGAGGTTTAATGATTCATTAAATGATAAAGATTTAGAATTGGTTAGTTCACCATCAATGGCAGCTTGTGATACAGATGAACCACATAAAAGGAAGCATAAGAAGACGGCGGCGGCGGCGGCTGATGATAAAGTATCAAGTGAGGACAATGCAGAAGAAAATATTTTGCCTTCACTTTGCAACCCGGAATTTAGTAACTTCAAGTTGTCTGATGGAGTCATGACTGTTAAAGGAGAAGGCGTTGATTATACTCCTGAAGATAGATCGGAAGCAAGCACAGCGAAGAATGAGGAACAGCAGAGGAAGATGGATAAAAAGAGGTCGGCAAATGATTGTGTATTATTCAGTGAAAGCAAATCAGAAGGAAATCTGTATGCATCAGTCTGCAATCCAAATGCAACAACTAATTTAGAGTTAGCTACAGATGTCATGACTGTTAGTGGAATTGGAGTATCCGGTGTAGACGATGCCCCTGATATCAGTTTGGAAGCAAATACTGCAGAAAATGAAGGGCCATCAAAAAAGAAGCGTAAGAAGAGGAAGAGGAAGAGGAAGATGGATAAAACAGGTGCTGGGGGCGAGACTGAATTATTGAGCAATGACAATTTGGAAGGAAATCTTCATCCCCCAATTTTTAATCCAAATACAACAACCAATGTAGAGTTGGTTGCTGAAGTCATGACTGGTAGTCGAGTTAGTTTATCAAAAGGTGTAGATAATACCTTTGATATCAGATCAGAGGTAGATACCGTGGAAGCTAAAGAGTCATCAAAAAAGAAACGTAAGAAGCGAAGGATGGATAAAAAGAGGGCAGAGAACGAGAATGAATTAGTGAGTGAAAACAATTTGGAAGGAAATCTTCATCCTTCTAATTGCAATCCAAACGTAACATCTGGTCTAGATTTGGTTACTGAAGTCGTGACTGATAGTGGAGTTGGTTTATCAGACGGTGTAGATGATACCTCCAAAATCAGATCAGAAGCAAATATTGTGGAAAATGAAGAACCATCAAAAAACAAGCAGGAGAATAGTAAGATGGATAAAAAAAGGGCAGTGAATGAGAATGAATTATCGAGCAAAAACTATTCAGATGAATGTCTTCATCTATCATTTTGCAATTCGAATGCAACAACTACTGAAGTCACGACTGATAGTGTAGCTAATTTATCTACCTCTGAAATTAGATCAGAAGCAATTACTGCGAGAAATAAAGAATCACAAAAAGAGAAGCGTAAAAGGAGGAGGAAGAATAAAAAGAGAATGGCGAATGAGAGTGAATTATCGAACGAAAACAATTCAGGTGGAGATATTCATCCATCAGATTGTCATCCAAATGTAACAACTAATTTAAAGTTGGCTACTGAAGCGGTGACTGTTGGTGAAAATATTTTATCAAGTTGTGTAGATGGTACCTCTGAAATCAGATCAGAAGCAAATACCGTGAAAAATAAAGATCTGGAAAAAAATAAGTCTAAAAGGGAGATGATGGATAAAATTAATGCGTTGAATGATAATGAATTGTTGAGTGAAAAAAAGTCTGAAGGAAATCTTTCAGTTTGCAATCTAAACGCAACATGTAATTTAGGGTTGGCCACTCTTACTATGACATCGGATCGAGTTAGTTCATCAAAAGCTGTGGATGATGCCTCTGAAATCAGATCTGAATCTAATACTGTGAACGTTGGAACCCCAAAAAAGAAGAAAAAGAGCAAGAGGAAGATTATTGCTAATAGTGTGGTGAGCAGCTGTGGACTGTTAAATAACAATATGAAAGAAAACATTCAACCATTGGTGGAAGTTTGTTTTTCAAGTGCATCATGTAATCGTGAGTTGGCTGATAGATCTTCCGATGAAGCATCTCAACCAGTAAATCAGCAGTTCACTGTCAATGAAACTTCATCAAAAGGTGCAAATAATTCTAGCGAAATTAATTTGATTTCAGATACTCTGAAAAATGGCAATCCACGTAAGAAAAACGAACATAGGAAAAAAGAGTATAAGAAGAGGATGATAGACGACCAAGATGTCCAAAACAAGGGCATAGGAGTGAAGAACATCGAGATATCACAAGATAACCGGCTGTTGCCAACAATTAAAAATGAAATACATATGCCGAGAAGGTTTGGTAGAAGAAAACTGCTTGTTCTTGATTTGAATGGGCTACTTTGTCAGGTTATTCGTGGCTATCCCAGAACAGGAAAGCCATATAAAAGAGTCAATCGATCAGCAGGTGAAACTATTGATGCTTTATGTTTTGATAATTTATGAGTATTCATAGAGATACTATATTTCTATTTTTGACCACAAGAACTCATGGTGCTAACTATAAATTTCTTTTCAGTTTTCAAAAGACCATTCTGTGATGATTTCTTGAAGTTTTGTTGTGAGAATTTTGATATAGGCGTGTGGTCTTCAAGGAAAATGTAAATTTCTTTAATTAAAGCTTGACTTGATGTTTATTCTTTTCATTTCGTTTTTTTTTCCTTTCCAGAAAGTTTCCTAGACAAGACATTTTCTTCAGCTAGCTACTAAATTCAATGGAATTATGAACCTTTACAGGGAAAATGTCCATGGTGTGGTCGATGCAATCATGAAAGATTTTAGAGATGATCTTTTATTTTGCTGGGTAAGAGTTGCACCTTGCCATATCATAGCATGTATTCCTTCAACTCTCGATCCAAAATTTGGCTACTTTATTTTATCAGTATTCTGGGCTTAAAATGCTATATAATATTAGGATAGTGTTAATGATCTTTGAAATGGTCAGAAATTGTGTTATTTCTTTGTACCTCTTATGATGTCTACCTTCAATTGGATTGTGGATGTTCATATAGAGCCTTTCTATGAGTTTGAGTTGCCTCATATACCTTAAACTTGATTGTGGATGTTCATATGAAATTAGATTTAAATTTTGGGCAAAGTTGCATAAGCGTATAGAAAGGACCTTTTTATTCTTTGGTTTTTCAAAACTATTGCTTAATATACTGTAAAATTATAGTGCTCTTATGTATGTTTAGGGAAATGTCATATTTGCTTGCTAGATCTGTCAAAAACTATATGTCGATTATTTCAAAGATGAAAGCTATATAGATACCAGTGTATGTCGAACAGTTAAGTGGATACATGTTGGAAGTAACGAACCACCAGAAAGTTCCAAACATTGTCCAGGCATGCCATATGGATATCCCATCATAAAAACCGAAAAGGGAAAATAAATACAAAAAATCTCATTTTTCATGTTATATTGCTCATTGTTTAACTGCAATCATTTGTCTATTCTATTATTATTACAGAGTGCATCGGAATGCACTTATACTCCATACAAAACTTTAGAAGACTATAAGAAACCATTAGTTTTGAAGAAACTGCAGAAGCTGTGGAACAAAGAGGCTGGAAATCTTCCTTGGGAACTAGGGGACTACTCTCCATCAAACACACTGCTCATCGATGATTCTCCATATAAAGCTATATGCAATCCTGTAAGTAAACTCTGTCACAACCTAATTCATATATGCCAACTGATCAGTTTTAAGTTAAATCTTTTCTAATTTATATTGCTTTAGCCTTACACCGGTGTCTTCCCTCACCCCTACAACAATTATAATGACGAGAGGGATAATGCTTTGGGTAAGTCTCTCCACGTACACTATCCACTTAACACATCCTTATGGAATTCTGACAATTTTTCTTTAAAATAAAAATAAATCAAACACTGAAAATAGGACCAGGGGGAGATCTTAGAGTTTTTCTAGAAGGATTGGCGTTGGCTGAAGATGTGGAGTCCTATGTCCAATGGCATCCATTTGGTAAGCCTGCAATAACTTCAGCACATCCATCATGGAGCTTTTATGAGAGGATTGTTAACTACTACAAGTAGAAATCACACCCCTGTGACAGAACTTCTTAACCATTGATAACAAACTGTTCCCAATATTCTTTTGTTTGGGTGTTACAATGTAACATGCAGGCATGATGTTTTTATAGATTTCTGAAGGGGTTACTGCTTACTGTTATGGTTTTGTGTTCCTTTAATATGGAATGATTTCTGTATGCCAATTTTGGCTTTAATGTACGGAGGATTATTAATTTTTTAAAGGTAATTTTATGTTTTCAGATCTTGAGGTACTGCAATAAATGCATATTTTCGCACCTTGTCCTATCTATTGTAAGGGATGGGCTTTTGATTACAAGTTCTTGTGTCTTACGGATTCCTTGTGTGATGCGGTTATGAAGTTTTCTGTTTCGTTGCATCCTGCAGGACCTCTAAATGCGTCGTGACATTAACAAGTTTCATTTCTTTTTCCTTCTCAGAGTATTAATTAAGTAAAAATTTGTGGTTAATGTTAGGATATCGCAAAAGAAGAGCATTGTAGAGCGCGAAGCACGCATATAATGTAGAGGAACGTTTCAACGTATTCCTGTTTTGCAACATCTCTTTAGCATCTTTACCCTACCGTGAGCTACACTAATCATAATTCAACAAGATTTTGTAGTTATTCAATCATATATATATATATATATATATATATATATATATATATATATATATATATATATATATATATATATATATGAGGCAGGTTCAATGGCACCTCAAATAGTGAGCATCCCTTTAGCCTATCACTTTTTCACCCCTCATTTCTCACTAACTCCCCTCTCTCTCCTTCCACTAACCCTCTCACTTTCAACTCACTTTTTTTTAATGTAAATAAGAGGTGGAAATCAAGGGGCTTTTGGGGTGCTCCATTTTTTGGATGCCAAGGAACGCTTGCCTATATATATATATATATATATATATATATATATATATATATATATATATATATATGAGGCAGGTTTAATGACACCTCAAATAATGAGCACCCATTTAGCCTACCACTTTTCCACCACTCATTTCCCACTAACTCCCCTTTTCTTTCCTTCCACTAACTCTCTCATTTCTCATTCACTTTCTTTAATATAAATGAGAGGTGGAAATTAGGAGGCTTTTGGGGTGCTTCATTTTTGGGGTGCAACGGAACGCTTGCCTACCAAATAGTACAGCACCCCTTTTGCCTCCTGATTTCCACTACACATTCTCGTTTCTCTCTTCTCCCACCCACTCTCTCTCCCTCCACTATTTTTTTTTAATATAAATGGGGTGCTCCCAAATAGGGGTGTCATGGAACCCTCCTTATATATATATATATATATATATATATATATATATATATATACATATATATATATATATACATATATATATATATATAGCGAGCGTTTAATGTCACCCTAAATAGTGCAGTACCCCTAAATGCCTTCTGATTTCCACCACATATCCAGTTTCTCTCTCCCTCCACTCATTCTCTCACCTCCCACTCACTTATTCTGATATAAATTCTTGGTTTATATAGGGAGGCAAATGAGGTGCTCACTATTTGTGGTGCCATTGAACACTCATATATATATATATATATATATATATATATATATATATATATATATATATATAATCATCTATTCAAAATTTGAGCTCGTTTCGACATTGTAGAATAATATATTCGAAGTTTAAATACAACAGTTGGAATAAATGTCTGAACGGCGAATAATTGAACTTTGATTTTGAAAATGTTACGAATGTTGGAACGAGTTCAAATTTTGGATGAATAATATATATATGGATTGAACATCTACAAAATCTTATTGGATTTGGATTATTGTAGCTTGCGGTAGGATAGAGGTGCTGCAAAACAGGGGTGTCCCATAAGTGTATGTGTGTGTATATATATATATATATATATATATATATATATATATATATATATATATATGTATAGAGAGAGAGAGAGCGACTATTGAGACACAAAATCGCACACAAATTTATGTATACAAAATTTGGACCACAAGATTTGTTTCTTTATATGTGAGGTGTAATTCATGAGAAGATCTAATGGTTCAAATTTTGTGTGTGTAATTTTATGTCGATATTTTATGTTCATTTAAAGAGAGAGAAAAGAGAGAGAGAGAGAGAGAGATGTATGCTCCACAACATTCGTATTTTACAACATATTTATATTTAAATAAGTTAGTGAGTGAAAAAAGAGTTAGTGACAGAAGTGAAAAAGAGGATTATGTAGTGGAAATCAAAAGCGAGAGAGAACAAAGATGTAAATTCATGTGCATTGTGTCTAGTTATTTAATTTTATGGTTGGTCCCCAAAACTTTAGGCTCTATTTGGTTAAAAATGTATTTTTTAAAATACAATCTTACTAGTGTGTAACTCGTGCGTCGCACACGAAAATATTATTAAAAATAACATTTTATTATTTTAATGTTAAAGTGAGCACCTTGTTACAATATATGACTTTTGTGTCAAATGTATATACTATAAATTAAAATTATTAGTATGATTTGTGTGAAATTTACATTTTAGCTTACGCATACAATACATATGCGTGTGTGTATTCGAAAAACAAAATAATTTTATTATTTTCGTTAATGTGAATATATTGTATATACTGAAACTGATGTATGTTAATAATCTATTGAATGAATCAATAACTATTATTTAATGTAATTTGTTCAATAAGTAAAACCTAAAATTATGAAATTAGTCTGTGTATATAAACTTGCACGAAGAATTGAGAAGAAATTTATAAAAAATGTATAAATTTGTTGTGTAGTTATTGCCATTAAAGAAGGATTTTGTGATATAATAGCTGATAAATTGTTGTTATAAACGTATTATAATTAATTTTTAATGGATATTTGTTTTAATGACATATTTTAGAAAAAAATTAGATCAAAGGACAAACAACTTTTGCTACCTAAATCAATGACAACTTTCATGTTTTAATTGAAAAAAGTCCAAATATTTTAAAATAAGGACACAAGTTGACATTTCACATATAACAAAAATATTTTTCTGTGATTATAGTATTAAAAATTAATTAGAAAATATATATTTGTTTCGTAAATATGGAAAATATACATATAAGAAAATTTAGAGCGGAAAGCTAAATGCATATAGCTTCGTTTTATACATATAGCTCTTTTCGGGTGTAAACGACATTAGCTTTAAAATGGCTTGGTTTTTTTGTTTAGGTGACATAGTATAAAGCTATATTTTCAGTAATAAAGCTATATTCATTTAGCTTTCCGAGCTGATTATTTCTATATGTTTATAATTACATCAATCGACTAAAATAATTTTGAAATTACTTTTTTCTCTCCAATTTTATGGGTAATTTTTTATTTTTTATTTAATTTAGTAATGATGATAAATTAAAATGAACTCCATACTGATATAATATAATTTCGTCTTTGACCTTCATTTAATTATTAAACTTAGTTGTCATTTGACCTTTTTTTTGGAAATGTGTCGTTAAAACTAAATACCCCTAATTTTTAAACTAACTTTGTTGTTATTGATGGTGTACATAATTTGTGTTATGCGACTTATACATCTTCATAGTTGATTGGAATTATACCACTTTTCTTAATATGGATATATGGAGTAAAATTAGCGTATATTTTAAAGACATTTTTATTAATAGTTGTTATACCTTTGGTGTTACATTTTCTTGATGTCAATGTAAATTACCAAACCCCTATATAAGTATCAACAAATCTCAATATCTTTCAAAAATATGATCTTATAGTTAAACTTCTTTAAATTTCAAAAAAGGGCCCTTACACAGGTATCAATAAAGGGGATTGTTAAAGAGACTCCACATTCGGCTAGGGGGGGGGGGGATAATTTTAAGGGGACTCCAACTTATTTTGTTTGGTTAAGGGAGGTCTATATTATTTTAAAAGAAAAAGAAAAAGAGATCTAGATGCTCTTGGCTCGTCACTTGTGTTAAAATCTAACGTACTAAATTCAGCGTAAATAGCAAATGCGTGCTTACAAAAATAAAATAAAAACAACTACAAAAAAAATGTTGATAAAATAAACAACAATATAAAATACGTAGCATGTTAGATCAAAATTTTCGTTTCCGCATTTAATTTTAATTGAACATATTGATTCCAATATGAAATTATAATTAATTACCTGATTCGATACCTTCCGATCTCCCACGAAACTTTTTTGTGTCTTCATTACATTAATTATATTCATTTTTTATTTTTGCGTGTAGCGTTAAATTGTAAGTATTAATTAATGTTTAAGTTTTATGGTTTTTTATTAATGAGGATCATAGGGGGTTAATATCGGAATTTTAAATTATCAAACCGACCATTAGGGAGGTTTCCCTACTGTAAGAGGGCCAAAATCAATTTGTCTATCCCAATGAATATCAACCTAAATCTAGCGCGTTCCCCGACACAATTACATCGTTTTCTCGTCTCATCGCATTTCTCGTTCATTCCTCTTCCATGCCTTATCTGAATTGCATCTCATCAAATATCTCTTCTTTCTTCTCTAACAAATATCTCCTTTTTTCTTCTTTAACATTATGATTAATTCTTATCAATTATTTTCAATCTCACGTAATCATCAATTTCCATTCCGTAAATGCGAATCGCTGTGAGATTTCTTCAAAACCCAATCTCGGATTCCCGATTCAGCGTGTACCCTATTCAACCTCAACCTCACTTCATCGTTTATCACAATACAAATGATTTCAAAACCCTAACTCCCCTGTCTGAATTACCTCACCAGTCACCACACACTCATCAGCCTCCATATAAACCGCCACTGCTTATCTACCGCCTCCATATATTTTGTCGCCAACATCATGAACATCGTGCCTAAAGCCACCTAATTTTGCCTCTCTCGGTCGGTTAGAAAAGGCTTTTTAACTTCATTTTGTATTTTTTTTTCACATGGTTGTTTGACTGCTAAAGAATTAATCTTTTTTGCTGTATTTTTTCCCAATGTATATTTGTTGACTTCTAGATTCCTTGCACTGTATGACTATTCGGAATTCTCAATTTCAATTTGTAGCTCTAGTTAATGCAAAGAAAGTTAGCTCTCCACCTATGTGTTGTGGGATGTTATTTTTTAAAACAAAGCATGAGAATTTGGATTTTCAGAATTTGAACTTTGGACTTTTGAGTCAAATTCAGAAATTTTAGGTTCTTAAAAATTTGGGACACATGTGGATTATTATACAAAAGTTTTCAATTTTGATTTTACAAAAAATATGTTCATTGTAAGTTCTCAAATGTATCCGGATATGACATTCAACTCATTAGTATCCAGATTGGAAGTCTTTTGAGTCAAATTAAAAAAATTAGGTTCTTTAAAATTTGGGACACAGGTGGACTACTATACAAAAGTTTTCAATTTTGATTTTACAAAAAAATATGTTCATTGTAAGTTCTCAAAAGTATCCAGATATGGCACTCATCTCATTAGTATCCAGATTGGAAGTTCACACTTCATTGTTTGATATATAAAGCAATAACCAATTAAGGGCTACATTTGTAATACATTATTTTGTACCACGCCAATTCATCATTCCCCAACTTGTACATAGTCACATGCATAGTGTATTTTCAGAATTTTTCTGTTAGTTGATTTATCACTAAAAGAATGATAGTGGATCGTAACTATGTTTTGTACTTTCTTTGTTTCCTATATGGGAATGAATTTTAAGCAAAACAACGAGTATCCAACTAAAAGAGTCATATACGGGACATATTGATGTTGGATTTGATAGTACGTCGTTTGAATACTTAACATATTGACTAGACGTTAGTGGGTACTCTTGGATATTCATGTGCTGTTTAAGTAAGTCATTTGTGTATCCATCAGGAACTCCATAACTTGACTGATGCATATATGTCATCTATGAACACTTGTGTAATTAAGCTTGCTGCTAGGAACTGAGGAAGGAAAGGAAATTAGATATGGTAAAGCATAGACAGTTCAGGACAATGAGTGGTATAGTTAGCCAATATAGAGAAGAAGTAGTGAATAAACACATCTTTATTTTCGCAGCCGAGTGATGGGAGTTTCCTTTGGAATCCTTATTGCGGAATATTTTAGGGTTTGCTTGATAAATTCTCCGGGAGTTGTGATAGTATTTAGTGTTCAAATCATTGCGTCTTCTAGGTATTTATTTTGATAATGTAGTTCATTGATGTATGATTAATTTATTACACTTATTATTGCATTATTTATTTTCTTTAATTGGCAATTAATTCATAACTATAGTGATATGTTATAAGCTAACATTTGCTTGATTTCTTATTTCATTTTTATAAAACGGTAATGATTCAAAATATATTAATTGATAGAATTTACATATTTGCACTTATTTTCATTTTTTAAATAACAATGTGAATTTTTCATTAATTTCTTGTTTAGGAATATAGTTAATAGAATTTTTTTTTCTTTGATATCAGATAATCTAACAGTCAGTTTTCCCGCCGTTATGTGGTAATACTAGTATGTTTAAGGGAAGACTAATTTATTTTGTATCCCCCATAACAATTATACACTATATTAAAATTGATCCCCCTTTAACCAAATTTGGAGTCTCTTTAACAATCCCCTTAATAAATCCCTAAATCTTTTAAAAGTATGATCTAATATCTGAACTTATTTAAAATTTCAAAATATCCTTATATGTTCAAAAATAAGATCTTATAGTTAAACATCTTCACAAATTCAAAATGTCATTTCATGCTTAAAATTAGGATCTAATGAATAAATGCCATTTAAGCAAATAAATATCATTTACAAATTTATCGCTTATCTTTATTTTTAATAATAATTGTAATTTTTTAATAGGTGACTTAAAAGCGTAAATTTTTTGTTTGACCGTGAATTTCTAAAAGTACCCATTTGATTAGTCTTAATCGGGTAGACCGAACCGGGCAGCGAGGTGTTCGTGTCCTGTCCTATAAGACTTTCAGACATACACAGACCGAACAAGGAGTTGACTCGGGCATTGTTCATACGAGCCTGACAACGTTCGGACAAAAAAAATACCAAACTTTTTCGAATAGACATATTTTCGTACACTTTTTCTTGTCATAAATCATGTTCTAAATGAGAATTGTACGAACACGGACCAAACATCTTTCCCCGTTGAACCAGGCCATACAACGGACTTTCCTGTCCTATTGACACCCCTACATCTGGTATCACATTGTTTTTGATATATAATTTAAAGTATTCATTTATGCTTAAAAATAGGATCAAATGATTGGACTTCTTTACAAATTCAATATATCCCTTTATGTTTAAAATTAAATGTAACAAATAAACACCATTTAAACAAATAAACATCATTTACAAATTCACTATTTATTAATTAATAAAATACAAACTAACGAAAGATTAGATGATGCAACGTAGAAATAGAATTTTCTGTTAACTACACATGATTTCAACATAAAAACATGGCTAAATATTTATGAAAACTAATTACTCTTGTATGTGTTAATCACATATAATTTATAGAAAAATAATTCAAGTGCGATGCATATGCCATCATTACGTGCAAAGCGCATGCCATAACATCCGTATTAGAAAAATGGGCTAAATATTCATCATGGTTATCTAAATAATATGAATTCATGATTTCACGATTAGTTTGAGCAAATAAATTTAAATATAAAGTATCATGAACAAATTAAGGGGGTTCGGTAAATAATTGTACAGTGGAGGCGTTTGAAGTTGGAATTTTGTTTCTTCAATATATGATACATTTTTGAGACAAACAAATAATATATTAAATTTACTATTGTTGTTTATGTAAATTATTCATATTATGTGACTTATTTAACTTTATAATTGTCATCAGTTTTGATATGAATACGATATACATTTTAAAACGTCATATTTAGTGTTAATTAAATGAATTAACAATTATTTATTGATTAAATTTATTTACCACAGAATCACATAATTAATTTAAATATATTGACTTAAATATACAATATTAAGTGTTATTGTGGAGTGTTTTGTAAATAACTCAATAAATGAAATGTATGTGTTTGACATTAATATTACATTGCAATACTGGATGAATATATCGATGTAAACGAATTAAACTTTGAACTTGTGATTATTATTTATGTGTATAATTTATATGATGTGATTGATGTATTTATATATTTGAATAGGTTTTGATGTATTTATATATTTGATTTTTTTTTCTCATTTTCATTAATATAAATATGGTTAATGTTGATGTGATTCATTAGATGAACCAATAAATATCAATTTGCTAAAACTATTTAAATACTTCTAACGTTAATCGTAATATATGACCTTAAATGTAAAATAACAGAAAAAAGTTAAGTAAAATTTTGTAGCTGATTATAGAAATTTTAAAGCTTATGTAGTTGCAGCAAAAAAACTACATTTTGTCATTCTTTAGTATTTATAAGAAATATTAGTTAATTAAAGGGATTTTTATTTTAAAAGGAAAACTTGCAACCTTTTCTAACATCAAGGACAACCACTTCAAAATTTAAGCCTCATTTGGATCGACTTATATAGTTGTTTTTTGACCTTTTGAAAGTCGAAATGAACTACGTATTGGTTTGAGAAAGTCAAAATGACTTATCTCAGTCGATCCAAACGAGCTTTTAGTCATAAGGACAACAAATAAAAATAAAAATATATAATTATATGAAAGATTATGCAAAACTAGTACCAAGCACGTTGTCCTTCTCAGAAAATCTTTGTCCTTATGGTATATTAGTTGAAAAGTTTATCCGTCTCAGTAGAAAATTTGAGAGCATGTTATTAAGGCTAAAAATTGATGATTTTTTCCTTTACACTATTTTCTTATTAAATTTATTTAAATAACTTAAATGTTAGGTTATGTAATTAATTAAAATATGTGGACTTAGATATAAAATATTATGAGCTAATGATAAATTATACATAAATAATTATATAAATTTTAAAATGTCCATATCAAAACGTAAAACCATGGAAAAGGTAAAATAATGTGAGAGAATTAGTAAATAATTGTAAAGTTATAAGTTTATTTGAAATAAAATATTGATAAAGAGATAGAGCCAAGGAAAAGAGAGAGACCCCATAATCATTGAGAAAACTTGAATTCTTCTGTTTTACCATTATTTAATAAAATTTTGAAAAAGCTAGATAATATTCCACTTTTGCTTTGAAAGGTACTTTCATCACACAAAGAAAAAATGCTTATATTCTAGAATTATATATTTAAAAAAAAATCATTTTAGACATTTCATTATCTCAAATCGATTTTGATGAAACATAATTCCAATTTGTCAACCTCGATTACATCGAAATCAGTCGTACTCGTTGTTTGTTTCAAAATATCAGTCTAAACTAAGGCGAAAGTTTAGAAATGACAACCACCTACAAACTTTTTTTATGAGAACAAAGCTTATAATGAAACTGCCATTGATGGAGAATTCTGCGGTCAACAAAAACCAGAAGATGTAATATTCTTAAATTATGCACATTTCAGTAAATATTAATTTAAAATTTAGTAGATTTCAAGTTTAAATAAAGACATTCAACTATAATCTTAATTGTATATTGTAGAAAATAGTATAGTTCTAAAAATAAGCCGTAGATTATGTTAAACAATAACAAAATTTTGTTAAACCAAAATTTCTTTGGTAAATAGTTGCTATTTATAGGTTTGTTAATAAAAACATTTGCCAAACAACTATTTGTTGTCGATATGTTTGGTAGCGAAAACATTTGCATGAAAAATATTATTAGGTAAAATATTTTCTTGCAAAAATTCTCCCAGTGGTAAGTTTTTACCCAAAAAATGTTTTTATTTGATATTTGACGTCCAATTGTATTTGATAATATCAAATTTTATGCAAATTTTGTAATATTCTCTCAAATTTTGATACATACTAAGTTAAAATAAAATTTGAATAATGATATTAGACTACAAACATATTATACAAAAAAGTATTAACTTTGAAGATAGACTATGGAAAAAGCCTAGCAACTACTAAGCATAAATTTGTTCGCAAACAAATTTTATGTAAGGAAATTTTTTAACATGCAATAATATTTGACATTACTCCTCGTAGTTTTTGTTTAGTATCAAGTCAAGTTTTAGTGGGTTGTAAGTGTGAATAATGGTATTTAGTATTATCCATAAACTTTGCATAAAATGTTTGCAGCGAGCGAAATAATTACATCTAAAAAAAAGTCTATTTTGGATTAATTTGGGCCTATGGGGTCTAAAGGGTAGTATTAGATCCAATGTAATTAATTTAAATTGAATCTCAATTTATTTGATTACTTTCTTTATTAATTAATAAATTTAATAAATTAATATTTATATAGTGTATCATTATACACTAATAAGTGTATAACGTGCACGTGCAACATGGCATAGGGTATAGCATTTTCTATATACATACACTTTACTCCTTCATATCTATCAATTGCCTGAGTAAAATATTTAATAAAAACGATGATTTTTTTTTTTGTGTGTGTGTGTGTGTATATATATATATATATATATATATATATATATATAATGTGAATATTTAATAGATCCTTACTAATAATTAAACTTTTGAAATAGCTAGATAATATTCCACTTTTTCTTTGAAAGGTACTTTCATCACACAAAGAAAAAATGCTTATATTCTAGAATTATATATTTTTTAAAAAATCATTTTAGACATTTCATTATCTCAAATCGATTTTGATGAAACATAATTCCAATTTGTCAACCTCGATTACATCGAAATCAGTCGTACTCGTTGTTTGTTCCAAAATCTCAGTCTAAACTAAGGCGAAAGTTTAGAAATGACAACCACCTACAAACTTTTTTTATGAGAACAAAGCTTATAATGAAACTGCCATTGATGGAGAATTCTGCGTCAACAAAAACCAGAAGATGTAATATTCTTAAATTATGCACATTTCAGTAAATATTAATTTAAAATTTAGTAGATTTCAAGTTTAAATAAAGACATTCAACTGTAATCTTAATTGTATATTGTAGAAAATAGTATAGTTCTAAAAATATGCCGTAGATTATGTTAAACAATAACAAAATTTTGTTAAACCAAAATTTATTTGGTAAATAGTTGCTATTTATAGGTTTGTTAATAAAAACATTTGCCAAACAACTATTTGTTGTCGATGTGTTTGGTAGCGAAAACATTTGCATGAAAAATATTATTAGGTAAAATATTTTCATGCAAAAATTCTCCCAATGGTAAGTTTTTACCCAAAAAATGTTTTTATTTGATATTTGACGTCCAATTGTATTTGATAATATCAAATTGTATGCAAATTTTGTAATATTCTCTCAAATTTTGATACATACTAAGTTAAAATAAAATTTGAATAATGATATTAGACTACAAACATATTATACAAAAAAGTATTAACTTTGAAGATAGACTATGGAAAAAGCCTAGCAACTACTAAGCATAAATTTGTTCGCAAACAAATTTTATGTAAGGAAAATTTTTAACATGCAATAATATTTGACATTACTCCTCGTAGTTTTTGTTTAGTATCAAGTCAAGTTTTAGTGGGTTGTAAGTGTGAATAATGGTATTTAGTATTATCCATAAACTTTGCATAAAATGTTTGCAGCGGGCGAAATAATTACATCTAAAAAAAAGTCTATTTTGGATTAATTTGGGCCTATGGGGTCTAAAGGGTAGTATTAGATCCAATGTAATTAATTTAAATTGAATCTCAATTTATTTGATTACTTTCTTTATTAATTAATAAATTTAATAAATTAATATTTATATAGTGTATCATTATACACTAATAAGTGTATAACGTGCACGTGCAACATGGCATAGGGTATAGCATTTTCTATATACATACACTTTACTCCTTCATATCTATCAATTGCCTGAGTAAAATATTTAATAAAAACGATGATTTTTTTGTGTGTGTGTATGTGTGTGTGTATATATATATATATATATATATATATATATATAATGTGAATATTTAATAGATCCTTACTAATAATTTTTACAAACTTATTCTAAAATTTTGTAAGTCTAAATGATGAATGATAACAAATAGAATTAAAACAAAAATAGTTTGAAAATGATTGGATATTACAAATCAAAATCATATCTAACAAATTAAACTGGGATAAATAAACCTTTTCACCCTTTCTTCAAACATTCCTCTCATCCTGATTAGGTTCATGTTAAATCAAGATAGTACGTTAGGTCGACAGAGATAGGGAAGAAAATGCTAGATAATTGACTATTCGAGAAAAAAATTACCCTAAAATGGCAATGATGAGAAAGTCGACTTCTTTTTATTTAATGTAATTTAATTACTAAGAATGAACAATTGAGATTAATTTCTATAATAAATAGGTATTAAAAGACAAAAGGACACCCATTAAAGACCTAAGGCAAATTTCTAATTTTGTTGCTAGAGAGAACATAGTTTTGTCTCCAGCTGTTTGTGCAGTTTATGCCCTGGTATTACCCCGCCATATCCCCGCTATACCGTGTAGCGGATTTAAACCGCTACGCTATTTTCAAATAGTCTTTGAAATAGCCTTTCCGCTTTAAGCCCCCGCTATATTCCGACATTCCCGATATATCCCATTATTTCAGCTATATTCCACTATTTCCGCTATATCTTCTATAAAAGAAATTAATTGAAACCAGACATTTTCACATTATAAAATCTATAAACTTAGTGTTTAATAGAATTTTTTGACATATATTTTTCAGTATAGATAATACTATAATATTCTATTAAGTTTAATCAAACTAAATAGGAGGTTAAATTTATTTACAGATATTTGGACATGCATTTATTTAAAATTAAGAATGTACTAAATATAATTAAATTGTATGTTAATTAATTAATTAATTTATTTATCATTTGTATATTTGTAAAATCATTATATATGAATTTTATATGCTATTTAAGACTAATCTGCTATTTCCCCGCTACAACGTTTTACA
The DNA here is from genome assembly GCA_030737875.1 of Allium sativum. Classification (NCBI taxonomy): domain Eukaryota; kingdom Viridiplantae; phylum Streptophyta; class Magnoliopsida; order Asparagales; family Amaryllidaceae; genus Allium; species Allium sativum. Next base: position 1,024,629,610 of record CM060909.1, read on the forward strand.
CCTCTAACACATTGGATCCGTTGAGCGCTTTAACTGCACAGCCAGCTTGTTAATTGTTAAATAAAAATTAATTAATTTGTCTCTGGGTTTTGTCATAAATGTAACATTTTCTTGTAGTGAATAGCATGAACATAAGAGACAATAATAATAGTATGAGCTAATCATCAAAGCAATATTCACAAAGTTATACATTAAATGTCATATGCTAAACAAAATCATCTTAATGAACTATCTCAATAATTAGAACAAGCAAGCACTGCCATGATCTCCACAACGAAAAAGATAGACTCCATATATTTCTAAAATGCGAGATAGCTCCTTCTCGCTTGTTCTTTGCATAGCTTCTACATCACCTACACCTGCTATGTAGTCTATTAATTTAAGAGCACCCAAGATAATAAGAAAAAAAACGTTAAACACTGGGTTAGACAACTGTATGGAGTGAGCAATAAATGACTCTTAAAATACTAAGCAGTAAAATATAGTAATGAAAAGAGGTAACAAATAATACCTAACATGTTCTTGCAACTAGAGAGTTAGCATATAGCAATGCTACATTACCATATTATAAATCTATTACACACCAAAAAAAATAGCAGGTGTCCTTGAGCTCTGTCTCCGTCTCCAGTGTACCTAATTTCGATGACATCCCTTAGTGATATCTTGCTAAAGAAAACATATCAGCTATAGCATCCAGTAAGCAATCTTAGCTTTTCACTTTGTTTTGCCCTGAATACATGACAACTTGTATGGCCTTCATGCCAGGAACTAATGGTAATTCAGTTTTTGTTGTACTCTCTTATCACGTCGCCTAAAGCTCGATACATGTCCCATAATCCTAGAGCTAAAAACCAAACCCAAAGTTAGTGGTCTAGGGTATACATGTCCGTCAATTGATCCATCGACATCTCCACTTACAATACCTCTGCTTCAAACACATAAAAGACACTTTGTGTTATCAACATTTCGTTAGCACCAACCATATCTAAGTCGTCCTTATAGTTTAATTAAGATCTTGATCCTTCTTGCGAAACCTTGTTTCCATTACCTAGGAACCCACTACGTTTTCAATCATGACTCCCTCCTTTATCAAGAATTCGTCGTCAGCGCCTACTCCTACGCGAGGTAATAACTGAGGATCCATAACTTTTTTGATGCCCTTACATCACCATCCACCCCTGATGTGAACTAACCACCACCTTCGGTACGATCTACGAAACATTTACACCAGTCCCTAGAAGTTCCATCATCACCCGACCATCCTCCATAACCCGATGTTGAGTTAATCTTATAATTCGATGTCATGATATCATTTTGCCAAATCTTTGTTTGAACTTCCTTCATGCTTGTAGTACATTTCTTGTAGATGCTTTAAATCCTGATCTGTCCATCAAAGCAACTCAGTCTTCACTTCCAAGCATTTAACTCCAAATTGCAAAAAGCAACCCGTCATAGCATCCAACACTTAGCCAATTTTCATACACCTTGCCATAGAGAGCCTCTGTTAGCTCTGCTCTTCCCATCCATCATGTTGTCAAACCCATCCAAGTGTTCCCCATAGGTTGGGTCCGACCTATCCCATAACTCTGGCCTGAGTCTTCATTTCAAATCTAATGATGATGCGAGTTATCATGCATACTTCCCCTATTTTCAGAGCCTCTCTTCCAATTTATCCAATTCTAAACATCTTTGCCTTCAATTTGATCAATTATCCAACCTATCTTTCTATGCATTCAAAATACTAACAACCAACATCAAAGCATATCATACAAGCAATTTCATCCATTCAAACAGTTTCATCCACTTAAAATAAGCAAACCAATTCCTAACATAGATCTATATACCATTCGAATATTTGAAAATAAACGAACTAAATTCAAGATCAGTCTAAATCATATACACAAGTTAATATGTAATTTGTAGGATCTAAATTAACCCTAGAGGGGCGGTGAATAGGGTTTATCGCAGATTTTCACAGAATAATAATCGCAGAACAGAATAAATGCAGAAATAAATAACACACAGATATACCCAGCTTCGGCAAAACCCTGCCTACTGCTGCATTCCCCAAGGTTTCTACTAGGAGTTAAAACAATCTCTACGCTTACAATCCCCTGTAAACTCGCGACACTCGCTCCCAACTGTTCTTAACCCTACGCTCAAAACCCTGCACTGGTTTTTATCCCCAAAACCAGATTTCCCCGAATTACAAACCCTGTAATTCGTCTCCCTAGTTTTAGAGACAAACTAGAAAACTACAGATTTGATTACAAATTTAAATTGAAAAAACAAACAAGAAAAAATAATCCTTTAGGAGTTTAAAAGATGGGTTATCCCCTTTTAAAATCTCTTAGCCCTTTGGTATAACTTGGCCGTCCACTTTTGTTATTGCTTCACCACTTTATTTTGCTCGATCTCTTTCCTTAAAAATGGCGGCGGCTCTTGAGAAATTCCTAGGGTTTCCTTCTTGCGATCTAGGGTTTCCTTCTGGAATCCGATTCTCTGCAAAATGATTGATCGTACTCTTGCTCTGATGTTTGTCGATGTTGGTCTCGTGCTCTGATGGTTTTCTGGTTCTTCGATTTGCAGATTCACTCGATCCAGATCCAAGTGAATATTGGTATGATTTTTCCACTTCTAATTTTTCTTTGATTGTGTTGAAACTTGGATGATATTAAAAACGATGATGATTTGGTGTATTTATAGGATTAAAACTCCTAAATATTTGCTCTGATTTCTACGTTGAGACTTGGCCATGGTATATACGAGAATTTTGGGGCTTTTTGAATTGGCTTTCTTGCGAATAATCTGGTGATTTTTGACTGAGTCTTCCTTCTAGAATTTCTCGATATAACAGATTTGTAAATCCAATTTTCTGGAAACATTTTGCATGATGAATCTTTCAATTTTGAATACGAGAATTTTGGGGCTTTTGAATTGGCTTTCTTGCGAATAATCTGGTGATTTTTGACTGAGTCTTCCTTCTAGAAATTCTCGATATAACAGATTTGTAAATCCAATTTTCTGGAAACGTTTTGCGTGATGAATCTTTCAATTTTGAAATGGTCCTTCTTGACTTTGAAATTTATTTCTTAGATTTTTGGAACTCTGAATTAGTCTTGAATTCTGGAAGGATTAAATTTGAGTTTTGCTGCCTTTTAAAACTTTGATTCAAACACTGTTTTGTTCGAGAATTTTTCTTCCAAAAAAAATGCTAACTTTATGGAACCATAATAACCCTTGATTGAAAACTGAAAACACACATTGCTCTTGATTATTTTTTAAATAAGAACAGATACTATCCTTGAGCATGCGACAAATACTGTGCTTGACATTTACCCCTGTATGCTTGACTTTTTAACTGATGTTTTTCTTTGATAAGAACAGAAACTATGCTCGAACTTGTTATGCAATTTCAGTTTAACTTTCTGCTGATTGAATTGATACTTGCAGTCACTTGTGTGTATATATATTTGTATCTGAATACCATGCCTTTTTACCATGACTTATAAACTTCGGCACGAGCTTGATTCTGCTCTTTAATACTTTCATGTTTAAATCCTGATTTCTGGAAATTTAAAAGATTCTTTGAATCATTCTTTTCGAAAACAAAACCATTTTTTTTCTGTCTTTAAGTCTGATATGAACAGTTGCTTTACACCTTGCCGTATCTGATTTGAACTGATAAGATCAGACGAACACTTGAATTTAACAGTGCCTTGCATTCTCGTTCTCCATACTGCTTTGATCAATTGTTATACTGTTTCATTTATCACTACTTTTACGTTCTTCATCTAAGTTGATGACATCATGTTGTTCTGACCATACCATTCTTGCATGAATGCTTGTTTACTACAACAAATTTGCTTATTGTCTTAAGTGAGTTGATCCCATGTATAATCTATATTCCTGCTATGCTTAGCTTCATGTTCCATTGCTGATTTGCTTGATATTGAACTTTTTGTTGGTCTGTTGATGCTCGAGTAGTTTATTGCCATTTCTTGTATGGATACATTGAACCTTTAATACTTCTGCTTGCTCGAACACTGGTAATACTTGTATTCGAGCTACTGCACTTTTTGCTTGAGTTATTTTCATTTTTGATTTGGTCATTGAATTTGGTTTTAACTGATAAGAGCAGTTTCAATCTTGATCATCCCTTAGGATGCTTGCACTGCTCGACTTGCCATGCTAAAAACATGCTTTCCATGCTGTACTACTAATCTCGACCATTTGTCCATTTGCTTTGAATCATGCTGAGATGAACCCATGCTCCAATGCTTGACTCTTTTGGGTATTCATATGAATTGCTATGATCTTCAAAACTGTCTGGAACCATGTCTGTTTTGCTTTGGTGCTTACTGCCCTGTGCCATTGTTCCTGCCCTGTTTCTTGACTTTTGATTTTTGACCATGTTTTGCTGTGTTGACTTTATTTCTTAAACTTGTATTCGATTGTCCCATTGTTGATTGTACACTGGGTCAAAGACGGTCCATTGTGACTACTCCTCAGTCGTTTGCTGATTGGCGGGGCAGTGCGCACGTGTATAATTGTACACGTGTGTACATGCAGCCATCCAGACGAGTTTTCCTGTCCCTGCATATCAGACAAAGTCTAGAAAAAATGATGAGAAACACACCGCAAATCTGAGGCAAATAAAATTTAAAAATAAATTTTTATTTGCTTTTATTTAATTTTATTTTTGTTGCAGTCTACTGTGTGTGTTCTTCTGTATGAACAGGTATGAAGATGACTGACTGAAAGCTGTGAAGACAGAAGACTGAAGATGAAGACAAGAACAGCGTTAGTGTGTTTGTATTTGTGAGTGAACTGTATAGAAATGTAAACGACTGTTGAGTGAACTGTAGTGAGTGTAGTGTATATGAAAGTGTAAGTGTTGTTGAGAGGAGCTGAGTATGAAAATTGAAAATTTTGAAATGTATATCAGTGATGTATATACAAATAGTGAAGTTGTAAATCTGTACTGTTTAAATATTGAAATAAAATATTCTTGTTCAAATAAAATACTGTGTGAATATTTAAATTTTTGTATAGTTGTATTTTATTCAAATAGAAATATTATATTGCTATCTGTTGTGTAGTATACCAGTACAGTTACAAACACATTCAATAATAAAATATATTTGGTTGTTATCATCAAACAAAAATCATATAATTGTGTATACAACACTGTTATATACAACAATCTCCCCCTTTTGATGATGACAAACAAATAAAAGATTTTGAATGTGTTTGAACGTGAAATATATTACTCCCCCTATTTGTATGCTCCCCCTACAACTGAACTCCCTCTATATATGTGGAAAAATATGATGAAATCCAATTGACCATTCTCCCTCTAGATATTTAATTTCCAATCTTAAAATATTTTTGAATTGTATACCCATCAATCAAAATCTTGACCATTCTCCCCCTTTTGTTATCATCAAAAGGAAAATAGAAATCGAAACAGTGATGAATATAGACTAAAAATATAAATTCATATTCAGAGAGAGAATATATATCGTAAAACCCATTTAATCAAACAAAAATCATAATAATCTTTAAATCAGAAGCAAATTTCACTTTCAGAATGAATGGATTTACGATGGATTTTATCGAATGAGGAGAGTTCAATAAAAATTGAATATTTGAATATGAATTTTAAAGATTTTAAGTATGCTAAAAAAAAATGTGTTAAGCACTTTCTAACCACGCATAGCCCAAAGGTCTTTTAAATGGGGTTAGTAGTAACTTAACTTTATCCTCTCTAATGAGTTCCATCCATGCACAGCCCGAAGGTCTTTTAAGTGAGAATGGAAGCACATAGAAATTAAGGTAATTCACCCACGCATAACCGCGAGGATTTTTAAATGGGAGTGAATACCAAGGATAAATTATTTATTTTATTTTATTTTATTTTTAATTTTAAGAATAATTAGAACTCCCCAAATTAAATAAAACCATGATGAATGACAGAAATATGGTAGATATAGAAGATGGTCGTGAAATAAGCTCTAATTCAAAGATATTATAAAATTTGTCCAATCATCCTGTGATTTAAAATAATATCTCCTCTAGTTAAGAATTATACGATAGTCACAACTCATCACAATTTCATAAATCTATTAACGATTTTGATGAGTCACAAAATGGTTCAAATTAATCAATAATTTCAATTTTTGAATAAATAATCAAAAATAATTTTAAAATTGAAAATATTAATTTCAAGAGGAGTTTTTGAAAAATGCAAGTTGAAAATCAACTTAAAAAAATCAATCAGTTAAAAAAAATGAAATTTTCTAATATTTTTAACACTGATTGCTCCTAGACAATTTTTAAAACCATTTTAATTCAAATTGCCTATGAATTTTAACTAAATCCAGTCACTGATTTTCCAACTTATCATTTAATCACCAATGAATCAAATCAATTTCCTTATCAGAGTAGCACAAGATTATTTTCAGAGAATTTTTGGACAAACTCAAGAAACAGTCAACTTATCAAATCTGAAGATAATTATTTGAAATCACCAAAAAAAATCAATTTTTTATAATCCAAGAATTTCAACAATCCATAACGAATGATTTCAAAAACAGCCAAGTAAAAATAAACTAAAAGGAATAAAAGTACGAGTTTAGAGATCATACCTGACTTACCGTAATCAACGTGATGCAATGAATCTCCAACTCTGAATCTATGGCTAAGGAACTCCAAATAATTCGATATATGAATCAACTTGAATTTTATCTCACTAAAGTACAGTTGTTCCTTAGCCTCCTACGATACCTAAATGTTTATATGATCGAGTGGTCTAACAAAAGTTGTTTTACCACTCTTATCTTCGTTTACACGTTTTGGTACCCAAACCCGTTTATATAACAATCCATTACTATTCACTAGCGTATCCTTTGGAACCCAAATTTGTTTAGATTTGCTTAAATTTATTTTGTTAATTTTTGGAATCCAAACAAATTTAAATGAATTGTTTTTAAACGAGTTATCAATTTGTTTATGATTTAAAAATCCTTTGAAATTATTAAATTTCAAAAATTCAGTTTGATTGTTTTCAAAGCCAATTAAAGGATTTTTAAACTCATTAGAATTTTGTTTTTTAACTTGATCAGATTCAAATCCAAGTCCCTTTTTATTCTGAACAAAAAATTGATTTTTGAACAACATATTCAACGATTTCTCTCCTTTAGAAAATTTAGTCAAAGCTGACTCAACTCGTTGAATTTTAAATTTAAGATCGCTATTTTCTTTCATTAAATTTGAACAACGATTAATAGCGATTTTCCTCTTTTCAGCATCAGTCTGTTTTAAAATCAAATTTTCGTTTTCAAGTGCTTTGATTCTAGCATCGGACTTGGAAATTTTACTTTCAAATTGTTTTCGCTTTCCAAAATCAAGTTTTTCAGATTCTCTAAACTTTTCAATCTCCTTTTCAAAATCATGATTTTCATTTTTCAAATTCATGTTTTCACTTTTAAGTAACTCAAGATCAGTTTTTAATTTCAAAAAATCGTTACTCAAAAATTGACATTTTTCGCATTCTGAAACTAGTGAATTCTTAACTTTTTCAAGTTTTCTTTCTAAACTATTATTTTCATGAACTAGTTTTGACCTATCAGATTTTAATTTCTTAACTTTTAGTTCAAGAGAGTCAATAGTTTTTGTGAGGTCGTGACACATTAGAATTAATTCTTTATAAGTAAAATTCGATACCTCACCAGAATCCTCTTCACTACCTTCTGAATCAGATTGAGCCATAAGACACAAGTTAGCTTCCTCTTCATCACTTTCAGAAACTTCTTCTCCTTCTTCGTCATCCCAAGTAGCAGCAAAAGCCTTCTTCTTCCTTCTGAACTTCTTCCTCTTTTCATTTTTAAGCTGTGGGCAATTTGGTTTGATATGACCGGGTTTCTTGCAATTGTAGCAAAACACTTCATCGTCTGAATTATCTGAACTTCCGGACTTGTCGGTTTTTGAATTCTTCTTTCGTGGTTTGTATTTTCCTTTGGCCCACTTTTTCAAAACCATGGCTAGCTCTTCAGCAGGATCATCATCATTACTTTCAACAGAATTATTTAGAGCGATCGTCTTTTTCTTTGATTTAGAATCCTTTCGTTCTTCTCTTGCTTTTAATTCGATCTCGTATGTAATCAGATTTCCGATCAACTCTTCCATGCTTACTTTATTCAGATCTTTTGATTCTTGTATTGCCGTCACCTTAGCTTCAAAATTCATCGGTAGCACTCTCAATATTTTTCTGATCAATTCCACTTCGGTATAGGTTTTTCCAAGAGCTTTTGCATTGTAGACTAGTGACGAGAAGCGTCCATACATCTCTTTTATATCTTCGTCTCGTTGCAAAGAGAAATTTTCATATTCGTTGCTGAGAAGAGTGAGACGAGATTCCTTCACTTGAGATGTACCTTTGTGTGTGACCTCCAACGTATGCCATATTCCCTGCGCAGTCTCACAATGAGAAATTCGATTAAATTCAGTTTTATCAAGAGCACAGATTAAAGCATTCATCGCTTTGGCATTAGTTGAAAATAATTTTTTATCATTAGCATCCCACCTGTCTTTTGATTTAGGAATTTCAACACCACTAACTATAACAGTGGGGGATCTATAACCCGTTTCGATAATATCCCACACGTCATAGTCGACTGAACTCAAATAAATTTTCATCCTAGCTTTCCAATATGCATAATTAGTTCCATTAAACATTGGTGGCCTAGCTATGGACTGACCCTCAGAAAACGCGTTATTGGACAGATTCATGACTCTAGAGTTAAAATAAAATAAAAAATACCTACTCTGATACCACTTGTAGGATCTAAATTAACCCTAGAGGGGGGAGTGAATAGGGTTTATCGCAGATTTTCACAGAATAATAATCGCAGAACAGAATAAATGCAGAAATAAATAACACACAGATATACCCAGCTTCGGCAAAACCCTGCCTACTGCTGCATTCCCCAAGGTTTCTACTAGGAGTTAAAACAATCTCTACGCTTACAATCCCCTATAAACTCGCGACACTCGCTCCCAACTGTTCTTAACCCTACGCTCAAAACCCTGCACTGGTTTTTATCCCCAAAACCAGATTTCCCCGAATTACAAACCCTGTAATTCGTCTCCCTAGTTTTAGAGACAAACTAGAAAACTACAGATTTGATTACAAATTTAAATTGAAAAAACAAACAAGAAAAAATAATCCTTTAGGAGTTTAAAAGATGGGTTATCCCCTTTTAAAATCTCTTAGCCCTTTGGTATAACTTGGCCGTCCACTTTTGTTATTGCTTCACCACTTTATTTTGCTCGATCTCTTTCCTTAAAAATGGCGGCGGCTCTTGAGAAATTCCTAGGGTTTCCTTCTGCGATCTAGGGTTTCCTTCTGGAATCCGATTCTCTGCAAAATGATTGATCGTACTCTTGCTTTGATGTTTGTCGATGTTGGTCTCGTGCTCTGATGGTTTTCTGGTTCTTCGATTTGCAGATTCACTCGATCCAGATCCAAGTGAATATTGGTATGATTTTTCCACTTCTAATTTTTCTTTGATTGTGTTGAAACTTGGATGATATTAAAACCGATGATGATTTGGTGTATTTATAGGATTAAAACTCCTAAATATTTGCTCTGATTTCTACGTTGAGACTTGGCCATGGTATATACGAGAATTTTGGGGCTTTTTGAATTGGCTTTCTTGCGAATAATCTGGTGATTTTTGACTGAGTCTTCCTTCTAGAATTTCTCGATATAACAGATTTGTAAATCCAATTTTCTGGAAACATTTTGCATGATGAATCTTTCAATTTTGAATACGAGAATTTTGGGGCTTTTGAATTGGCTTTCTTGCGAATAATCTGGTGATTTTTGACTGAGTCTTCCTTCTAGAAATTCTCGATATAACAGATTTGTAAATCCAATTTTCTGGAAACGTTTTGCGTGATGAATCTTTCAATTTTGAAATGGTCCTTCTTGACTTTGAAATTTATTTCTTAGATTTTTGGAACTCTGAATTAGTCTTGAATTCTGGAAGGATTAAATTTGAGTTTTGCTGCCATTTAAAACTTTGATTCAAACACTGTTTTGTTCGAGAATTTTTCTTCCAAAAAAAATGCTAACTTTATGGAACCATAATAACCCTTGATTGAAAACTGAAAACACACATTGCTCTTGATTATTTTTTAAATAAGAACAGATACTATCCTTGAGCATGCGACAAATACTGTGCTTGACATTTACCCCTATATGATTGACTTTTTAACTGATGTTTTTCTTTGATAAGAACAGAAACTATGCTCGAACTTGTTATGCAATTTCAGTTTAACTTTCTGCTGATTGAATTGATACTTGCAGTCACTTGTGTGTATATATATTTGTATCTGAATACCATGCCTTTTTACCATGACTTATAAACTTCGGCACGAGCTTGATTCTGCTCTTTAATACTTTCATGTTTAAATCCTGATTTCTGGAAATTTAAAAGATTCTTTGAATCATTCTTTTCGAAAACAAAACCATTTTTTTTCTGTCTTTAAGTCTGATATGAACAGTTGCTTTACACCTTGCCGTATCTGATTTGAACTGATAAGATCAGACGAACACTTGAATTTAACAGTGCCTTGCATTCTCGTTATCCATACTGCTTTGATCAATTGTTATACTGTTTCATTTATCACTACTTTTACGTTCTTCATCTAAGTTGATGACATCATGTTGTTCTGACCATACCATTCTTGCATGAATGCTTGTTTACTACAACAAATTTGCTTATTGTCTTAAGTGAGTTGATCCCATGTATAATCTATATTCCTGCTATGCTTAGCTTCATGTTCCATTGCTGATTTGCTTGATATTGAACTTTTTGTTGGTCTGTTGATGCTCGAGTAGTTTATTGCCATTTCCTGTATGGATACATTGAACCTTTAATACTTCTGCTTGCTCGAACACTGGTAATACTTGTATTCGAGCTACTGCACTTTTTGCTTGAGTTATTTTCATTTTTGATTTGGTCATTGAATTTGGTTTTAACTGATAAGAGCAGTTTCAATCTTGATCATCCCTTAGGATGCTTGCACTGCTCGACTTGCCATGCTAAAAACATGCTTTCCATGTTGTACTACTAATCTCGACCATTTGTCCATTTGCTTTGAATCATGCTGAGATGAACCCATGCTCCAATGCTTGACTCTTTTGGGTATTCATATGAATTGCTATGATCTTCAAAACTGTCTGGAACCATGTCTGTTTTGCTTTGGTGCTTACTGCCCTGTGCCATTGTTCCTGCCCTGTTTCTTGACTTTTGATTTTTGACCATGTTTTGCTGTGTTGACTTTATTTCTTAAACTTGGATTCGATTGTCCCATTGTTGATTGTACACTGGGTCAAAGACGGTCCATTGTGACCACTCCTCAGTTGTTTGCTGATTGGCGGGGCAGTGCGCACGTGTATAATTGTACACGTGTGTACATGCAGCCATCCAGACGAGTTTTCCTGTCCCTGCATATCAGACGAAGTCTAGAAAAAATGATGAGAAACACACCGCAAATCTGAGGCAAATAAAATTTAAAAATAAATTTTTATTTGCTTTTATTTAATTTTATTTTTGTTGCAGTCTACTGTGTGTGTTCTTCTGTATGAACAGGTATGAAGATGACTGACTGAAAGCTGTGAAGACAGAAGACTGAAGATGAAGACAAGAACAGCGTTAGTGTGTTTGTATTTGTGAGTGAACTGTATAGAAATGTAAACGACTGTTGAGTGAGCTGTAGTGAGTGTAGTGTATATGAAAGTGTAAGTGTTGTTGAGAGGAGCTGAGTATGAAAATTGAAAATTTTGAAATGTATATCAGTGATGTATATACAAATAGTGAAGTTGTAAATCTGTACTGTTTAAATATTGAAATAAAATATTCTTGTTCAAATAAAATACTGTGTGAATATTTAAATTTTTGTATAGTTGTATTTTATTCAAATAGAAATATTATATTGCTATCTATTGTGTAGTATACCAGTACAGTTACAAACACATTCAATAATAAAATATATTTGGTTGTTATCATCAAACAAAAATCATATAATTGTGTATACAACACTGTTATATACAACATAATTAAGGTTAGAAAAAGTTTTATTATCAGAAATCATGTTAAGTCATGCAGTTTAACTATATAATCCTGTGTAAGTTAGCGGGAAGGCATACACAGCTCACCGATTATCGAATTTAATCAATTTTAGCATAGATCTTATTTAGAAGGTGATGGGGAACAATTCAAATGTGCTAAAATAATGATGTCTAACCTTTTAATTAATGATCCAATCACTAATCTTCTAAATTTTCTTGATTTAGGGAGTAACTAGGGCGATTTTGGATGAATATAGGGCTATTTAGGATGTCAACTTTATTTCGAGAGGATGAAACTCCCATTGCCTTTATTTATAGTACTTTGGGATTAGATTAATGGGCCTACTAATGAGCTTAATTAGTTAAAAATGAACTCTGGACATCAACTTCTGAATTTTAAAATAGGCATAACATCCTTACCATAAGTCCATTTTCCTATTATGACCACTCTAAGGAAAGAGAAATCATCATTTCATGGTGATGAAACAGGTTTGAGATCCCAATTTGACTCATGTCCGAAGTTATAGCCCAAACAATATTCTTGAAGTCAAAACGGTCACATAATTTTTTTTAAGAAAAATCATTGATGTATAGAATGTCCGTAAGAGTTATATCCTAAAATTATAGATTCATATGACTTATATGAATGAAATAAAAATATTTTGTGATTCTTTGATATGTAAAATACGGGCTATACTATCTCCTCTTTAGGAATTCCTCCCCGAAAATCCCCAAACAAGTCAAGGGACAATAAGCCATAGCTATTCAATATGGTTGCTAACTTCTGCAATCATCACACATGTTAAGTAGGTAGCCTTGCAACCATTAGTAAAGGTGAACCTATCCTAGCATGTAGAATACTAATCTATAATAAGATATTTTCAATGTTGAAAGTAAATATGATTAACATCAGGATTTACCACTCAAAAGAGCTCAGGATAATTCATTCTCATGCTCTTTTTATATTCCAACGTATAGTCGTCATCACTTCCACTCCACTATACCTCTAGCTTTATGACCTTTCACCTAAATTGTTTCATATTGTAACCAAAAACACTAAGCGACCTATGAGATCTAAAAACATCTGGTTTTACCTCAACATCTTATAGTCGATCTAGTGCAATCATTACATTTGAGTCATGCCATGAAATTTTGTAGATATGATACATGCAAAACATCTTGCACCCTCACCATCTTTTGAGGTAAGTTGGCATTGCCAATTTCTAACCTTTCTTTATTATTAGGAAAGGTCCTACAAATCTTGGTGCTAACCTCCCCTTCCTACCGAATCTAACTATATTGTTTCGCGAGAAACTTTACAAATACCATATCTCCAACCGAATACTCAAAATCTTTTCATCTTTTATTAGCACATTTTTTTGTTGATCTTGAGCAATTTTCATTCATTTCCAAATGATTTCAATCTTCTCAAATGTCTCCCTAATCATCTCTTGTACTAGTATTAGTTTCTCGCTTTCTTCCAACCAACATAAACAAGTGTTGCATGGCTATCCATATAGTGCTTCATGTTAGTACCATGGGTAATGGTTTTGATGACAACAACGCAAGCAATAATATAAAATATGAATACTAATGTTATAAATGTTTATCTAGGTATATATTATATATATAGTGCATGAAGTTGATAGGTATTAATGATGAAGAATGTAAAGTATGAAGTGTAGATTCAATATGATGCTGCTAATACAAGATTCATGAGTTAGAGATTGAAGGCTCATCAGTATTAAAAAGTTCAAAATTTCAAGATGATCTAAATGAGTATATAGTCTTAGAATAAATGTTAAAATTCTAATAGCACTTGATCTCCTTTTCAAATGGTTTCCCAATAACTTTCAAAATGGTATTCAGTTAATACAAATATATGTAGATGATATCATCTTTAAGATCTACAAATGATAAACTAAATAAAAAATTATCATAAAAGAATTTGAAATGATTCATATAGGAGAAATAATCTATTTCCTAGGTTTATAAATAAATTAACTAGACAATATAATATTTATAACTCAAGAAAAATATGCTAAAGATCTAGGAAAGAAATTTGGAATGTCAAGTGTTGACACCAAAAAATTAGCACAACACACAAAGAAAGGGTTTTGTAGAGAATAAGTGAAGATAAATGATTGCAAAACTGAAAATATAGGAAATCACACACATGTTTATAGAGGTTCGGCGTTAACGAGTCTACATCCACTTTATAATCTCTTATATACTTTATCAACTATTACAGTCGAAATAGTTACAATGGCAATATAACAAGAGATTGGAAAGTATCTAAGAACAAAAAATACTATCAGTTCTCCAAAAGTCCTTTCTTCTGAGTCCAGAAAGAGTTATTTATAGATGATATGATACCTACGCTGGCTGGGATACGTGTAAAGCGATCCAGAATAATAGGAAAGCACGAAGAGGCATTCTCCTACTATGAAATTGACATGATTTGAATCTATGATAACAGGTGGTGGCTGATCCGTTCTATGTGGACAATGTGGAATAGATGAAGCCGGGCACGAGCTACTTTTCATGTAGATATTCAGTTTAGGATCAAGTATGGCTTGACTCGGTCAGTCCAATAACGGCGGGTTCCAACTGGGTTGCATGCTAATTCTCTATATTAAGTTTAACGAGGCTTGGGCCAGATTGCCCGCTAACTGGTCCATCTCTAAATAGCAGCCATCCCTTGCCACGGACCCGCAAAGCCAATAAGCCTTAATGGGCTCGCCAAAAGGGCCATCAACGCTTTACCCCTCAAAGTATGTCATGTTGGAAACGGGGCATGCTTTGTATCGGTTCAATCCGATTTATTTCCCTCACACATAAAAGAAAGTCTCGTAAAGGTTGGCTCGAGCCACCTCTTCATGAACCATGTAGAACGAAGCTGACATACCAAATGCCTTAGAAATCCACGTCGACTCGGGTAATAATGAAGTTCTACTACCACACATCTTTTCAGTAAAAATTGGCTCGTTTATGGTTTGACACGTTAACCGAGTCTGATGTCAGAGGTAAACTTGTTTGCTTCTCTTTAACTCCATGTTCATTTATTTAGTCACCATTAATGTCTTCTATTGCAGGTTCTTTTATGCGAAGGAGAATGTCGAGGCAGAAACTGTGACACTGGAGAAGGATGGGGGGGGGGGGAGGAGGGATGGGGACAACTGAAGTCCTGGAGGAGAAGGGGGATGACAGAGACCCATCTGAGAACAACGGTGTTGAGATAGCAGGGGAGATCAGGAGAGAAGATCACCCTTCCATGTCCAAGATTAAAGCCAGAAGCGAGAAATATGTTTTGTCTATGAAGCTCGAGCCATCTGAGGAACCATTAAATATTCCAACCCTCCGAGCTATTCCCCCGACCATCCTTTCTTTAGTCAACGCTCCCCCTTTTACAGATTCAACCAACCCAAAATGTCGATGCACAACATCCGTTCCTAGTTCTTTTGGCACCACGCTTAAAGGGTCGAAACGTATGTTGACTACTGAAGAAGTACAAGAAATGGCTAAGAAAATAGAGTTGGATTACATGGTCAAGCGCGGCACCTCCGACTTCGGATTGGTTTGTTGTAAATTTACTTTATCCCCTCTGGATGTTTCATGCAAGTGCGACCCTCGTGTTTTTTCCATCGTCAATTTCTATATTTTTATATACGATGTTTTAATTGTCCTTGAATGCAACAATGTTTTGTAAGCATGTTATGTTAATATTAACTAAAATCTGTGCTCTTTTTACAGTATTCATTGCTAATACGTTGAAATGAGAGTAATTTCAGCATTCCCAACTTGTTTCAACCTTCGTGGGATATTCGTCGACTCTTTTGCGCCTAGTATAGTGGGGATTTGGCATGGTCGTCAAGTTCTCCAGTCGTACTTAAGATTGATTCCTCCCGGTTGGGGAGCGTCCCTAAGTAGGAGTATTTTTAGCCTTTTATACTTGTCCTCTAGTTAATGAGGATTAAAGTTTTAAGGATCAAGCGGTCTTTTATCGGGGTGCACCTTTCACACTCGTTCGTCATTTATACTCTTTCCCAGGTCTGGGGAATTAGAGTTATTTTCAAACAATCAGCCATTTTGTTTGTACCGGCGTCATCTTCACTTTTCATCAACAAAGTGGGACCCGAAAGTTTGTCGATTAGTTGAAGTTTAGGATGGTCTTTTATAATTTTTAGTTTTTCCCATAGCAGACATCTCACTTCGTCCCAGGTCGGCATATTAGGGGGTCAATATTTGAACTAATGTTGGTCGAATCATAACATTTAGTCATTATAGTAACAAGTCAAAGCAGGAAAGGATCCTTTTATTCATAAACTATTGCAAGCGATAAGTTACTGCTTATACAATACTAAAACAAACAAAATTGTAAAGAAATTGAAAATTCTAAGAAAGATAAGGCCGTAAATGCTCTGTGTTGCTCTCTGAAAAGGCTCGCCATCAACAGTCGATAGCCTGAAGGTTCCATTGTCAAGCTTACGTTGAATGATGTCACTACAAGAAAAATGCTTTCTACTGCAATAGAGAAATGCTTTACGTTGCTCGCTGAAAAGGCTTGCCATCAACAGTCGATAGCCTGAAGGTTCCATTGTCAAGCTTACGTTGAATGACATCACTACAAGAAAAATGCTTTCTACCGCAATAGAGAACAGCGTTTGGGTGTTGATTGTAGTCATCAGACCTTTCATGAATTGGAAATCCGAGTAGAAACCAAATACAACATCCTAGAGAGCTGAGGTCTTTTGTGTAGTTAATTTCATAGATTGTTCCCTCTTTTTCATTGTCTACCACCTCTTTTTCATTGTCTGCCGCCTATTTTCAATATATTTTGACAAAAATTCCAGTTTCCTTCTTCTATCAAAACTACCGCTTCCACGTATCTTCCTCGTTTATTCTCGTTCACCAACCATTTCCTTCAAATTTCGCTTGTTCTTCAATGGTCCTCTGGTGAATTTGACCATCATCGCCTTAATTATGTGTTCATACTTCAGGTACCCTATTTCGTTTTTTAATCTTTCTTCGATTCATCCATTCTCAGGTATATTTTTTGTTGTTGATTTCAATCCACATATTCTATGGATTTCCCTTACTCAAACTTTACGCACACAGTAATTATCGAAATGGATTTTATCAGTGAGGTCGAACTATTTATAAAGTTTGAATTTTGTACGTTAATTTAAGTTCATCAACAGTTGGAAAAATTCACTTTTATTTGACTTATTACAAGGATGTGTTTATTTTACAAAGCAACACTTATTGGTTCATCTCATTTGTATTTTTGCTGCATATTTTGCAGGGCTGAGGTGTAATTGTTACGTACCTGAAGAGGGTATAAAATGATGTGAACTTCTTTCGATGGCGATGCCTAACTCACAAATATGTATTGCATAAAAAGTATATATAATTTCCTTTTCATTATCGGTGGTGAACCAAAGTTGTAGTTGGGCTTCACACTTAGGTATGAAATGATACATAGGAGTGTGACGTACCTGTTAGTATTGATAGTAAAGCAAACGAGTATCTAATTACTTGGTTGTAGTTCAGTTTTGCAGTTAGGTAGGTATTAGTTGAATTTACTTTTGATATGTTTTGAAGTAATAAATGTTTTCTAACCAATATGTTGAACTATGTAGATATGAAAAGTAATTTTTGTTTTTACTAACAAGTCTCGTTCCATATGTTTATATAAATAGAAATAAAATTTTCCTAAGTATTATTTGTGTAATCACACAAGTATCCGTCAGTTTTGCTTCATGGTATCTATGTTAATCCCTTTGAAAGGAAACTGTATATTTAATCTAAATTAGTACCAATTTTCAATGATCTGCCCTTTGAAAGAATTTCGGTGACAATGATAACTCTTTAATCTCATTTTTATTTTTTGTTCTCTAGACTGCAGACTTGCTCACCTTCTCACGGTTCTAAGATCTAAAGTTGGGATATTTTGCCCACCAATCAACATATGCTCCTTGCAGAGACTACTTTCAGCTGCAGCCAAGTATACTTCTGCTGCTTGCTAAGAATACTAAGTGTTTGTGGGTAAGATTTATTAGGAATGTATAATTGTCTAATTTTCTATCAGTTTGAAACCATGGTTTGCAGTCTTCTTTCTTTTTGAAAATTTATCAAACTATTGCGAATTTCAGGCCTTTAGGTTAATTTGTAACAGGATTCACTGATATTGGCTATTTAAGTTTAAACATTTATATCTATAACCAATTTATAATTTGTGTAGCCGACACGTGCTATAGTTGTTTGAGATGATACACCGTAGTAGAGCTGTTATATAAGGAGTGGCTGCATAAGAATGGTTGGGTTTATATTGGATGCTAAATATTCTTTTCTGTCAAAAGTGTAGCAAACCTTTCTGTCAAAGAACAAGTGGTACACAGTGATCTCTACTTTTTCTGCTCTTCCCTATAACATGATAAGTTCTTTAATATTTATATTGGATGCATGCAAGAGTTTTTATTTGACTATGCTAATTCCACAAGTGATGCAGGACTGGCTAAGGAAATTTATTATCGGTACGATTCATTCATTATTGTAAAGTACCAGCTAATGTTAATTTAAGTTAAAAAGCCGAGTCTCTTGCATTAGGAGATTTTGGTCATATGG
Organism: Allium sativum; assembly: GCA_030737875.1. NCBI lineage: Eukaryota > Viridiplantae > Streptophyta > Magnoliopsida > Asparagales > Amaryllidaceae > Allium > Allium sativum. The sequence continues at coordinate 1,024,648,379 of CM060909.1, forward strand.
ATGATGCATTTAGCGAAATGGACTAGAATAGGCATTCAGATAACAATTATAAACATATGAATCCTACAATTTTATGTTACTGTATTTACGTAGGAACAAATTTAAGTTAGCTTGCACTTCTATAGTTTCATCAGTTTATAGTTTGCAATTTACACAACTTAATTTTAAGCTTGTTCATCGTATAAATCTTTTTGTTGAATGTCAGGTTCACTCATATTTTCATCCTAAGAAAATAGCAATAACAATAGTGAGAAGGATGAAAACAAGAAGGTTAAAGGAGATAAGAAAGTGAGAAGGCAAAGATTTGCATTTCAGACAAGGAGTCGAGAACAACAATTTTCCCAGGTCTCTTTTTTTCACTTTTTACATCACTTAATAGTTCTTAATTTTATGTTTATAATTTCTTACCCTTATGTTGTTGCTTAGATAGATAGCTAAAGAATTTGATGTCCATCTAATGACATATGATATTGAAGAATGATATTAGAACATATAAGTGTTTCAATTGTTTTGATTTTTTTTTTGAATTTCAACTAAAAAATGCATGCAGAAACAATTATTAATTAGTCATATACAAACAAGAAATTATTATTTATGTGCCAACAGAGCTGCATATAGACTAGAGATAAATTGCATTTTCTTGCAATAATTTTTCATGAATGGATAAAAATAACAAGATTTGATTCATAAACGAACATTCATATCAAAGGTTTTATTAGAAACTAGTAATGTAATGCATTAGCTGAACAGAGTATACAAATGCATATATCATGAACCAGGAAAATGTTCCATCTTTAAGTCACTTATTTGTCTGCAAAGTGTTTAGGCACTGGGATTCTTAATGCACTAGGAAAAGCAATTGATGGTGGGTACATAATAAACATCAGTGTAATCAAGAGACTAGGATAATTATGATCCTTAGCTGCTGTAGTGTGGATCTAAAGATGCAATTGCTAAAGTACAGATGACAATTTTAACTGATCTAATATGGGATGGCTTATCCAACCTCTTGCATAACCAGGTTACCTTTTTTTCCTGTCACTCTAAAAATCTTTCTCACTCAACCACATGCAAATGTCTTAAGCTATTAAATCATTATCTAATACTCAAGATTGTGTATTATGTGTTAAGGTTTTAGATTGGGATTTAAATAGTAGTTCGTATAGTTTAAACTTAGATTAGTAATAGTATGATAAAATACATGAATACACTCGTATATTTTCTTTGAAGTTAGTTTCCTTAACTGATTTGTTTATATATAAAATTATCTTCTTCTCTCTTGTTAATTATATATAAAATTAGCTTAATATTTTTTGAGAAAAAGTGAGCTAATTTATTATTACAAAAATTTAACTAAATTAACTATGTTTTATAAAAAGTAACAAGTTTATATTAATGATGATTAACTAAGTTTATAATAATAATAGGAAACTATAAATTATGAAAAGTTAACCAAGTTAATTAAGTTTTATAAAAATTAACAAGTTTATAATAATAATAATAATCTTAGTCTATAATAAGCATACTAATATTAAATTATAAAAAATTAACAAGTTAACTAATTTTATAAAAATTTACTAAGTTCATAGTAATGATAATTTAAATAAGTTAACTAAGTATTATAAGTAATAATAACTAATTAATTAATTTTATATAAAAATTAACTAAATATTATAAGATCTATTTTTAATATTAACCATTCAATCACTTTCGTATAACATTGCTTGGTTGGATCATCTGTGCAATTAATACTGAAAGTTGATTGAGCTTATACTATATTAGCTTGATTTTGTCCATGTTTCTTTCATTATATTGAGACTGTTGAATCCTGCAGTGTTGAAGCTCAAGTGGACTTGAAGCATTAAAGAGACGAACAATGGAGCAATATGCAGTGTGGACTAAAAGGAAGCAATAAACGACATGCTTAAGCGGTATGTGCCAGAACCATAGGTTGAAGGGATAAATATGTATGTTTTTAACATGCATCGTAAATAGGTGTGTTTTCATAAGTTTGTCCAATTTTGTATGACGTTTGTTTATGAATGTATGTAAATTTTGTCTATGGATATTATATTCCTATTACTTTATGAAAATGATTAATAATTATATTTTCATATGTTAGTTTCTAGCTTGATACGATGTTATGTATATAGTTTAGTTGAATTATGATGAAATGAGTGTAGATTACTGATATAAATATTGCAATGGAACATGACAACAGTGGAGTAAAAACATCAGGAACTAACGACAACGTTTATATAACGTTTTTAGTTCTATGAAAAGATAAAGTATATTCACTATAACAGCATAAGAAAAACGCTGTGAAATAATAGTAGCAACGTTTATAATTCACTGTTGAAAATGGAAGCAACACACACTTAAAAACTATTAACATCTCATTATGAACGTTCTGCATAAAGTATTAACAACTCAGAAAAAACATTGTGCATAAAGTATTAATAGCTCAGAAAAACACTGTGAAACTCACTTTTTCATAGCATTTATTTTCTGCTGTTGAAAATTAGGGGCTTATGACCTCATGTTGTTATATAGTGTTTATACTAACGCTGTTATAACTTTTAACAACGTTTTTGAACCGCTGTTAAAAGCCTTTTTTGTTGTAGTGTGCGGGGTCCTTCCCACTTGAGTCCCATACGTACGGGAGTCGGGAAAATCCGCTTTAGCACAAGATCACCAACATCGAAGGTCTTGTGTCAGACCTTCTTATTGTAATATCGAGCAAACCTCCGTCGGTGTGCTTCGGCGCGGAGGTTTGCCTCTTCTCTCTTTTCGTCAATCATATCTAGAGATTGCAAGAGAAGGTATTTGTTTGATAAAGGATCATAGTATGTGGTTCTATGGGAAGGAACTTCAAGTTCGACGGGAATGATAGCTTCAGATCCGTAAGACAATGCGAAAGGAATGTGCCCAAAAGCAGTTTAATGGATGGTCCGATATGCCCAAAGAGCTAGAGGAAGCTTGTCGACTCATTTGCCTTTAGCTCGTTCCAGTCGCTTTTTCAAGATGAATTTGATGATTTTATTGAGCGCTTCAACTTGTCCATTAGACTGGGGATGAGCGACCGTAGTGTATTTCTTCTTGATGCTATACTTGTCACAGAAGTCTCTAAATTCTGAGTTATCGAACTGAGTCCCATTATCCGTAATAATAGTCCAAGATATCCCATATCGACATATGATATTTCTGACAATAAAGTTAATGATTTTCTTCGTTGTGATCGTGGTCATTTGTTTGGCTTCTACCCACTTTGTAAAATAGTCTATTGCCACAATCGCATATTTTGCACCTCCTTTCGAAATGGGCAGGCTTCTAATAACGTCTATCCCTTAAACAACGAATGACCAAGTACTGGCCATTTGGGTGATCTCAGTTGGTGGGGCTCGTGGAATCTACGAAAACCTCTAGTACTTGTCGCATTCCCTTTCATGCACTTCTCTCAGTATTCTTTTGATATCACCATGGGCTACGCATCGGAAAATAGGCACAGAGAAACCCCGTCTGTAGAGCTGGTCTTGCTGGATAACATACCTAGATGTCTGTCATACGATAGCTCATCTTTCATTTCCTTTATCGAGAAGCGTGCCATGTAGGAGGAAATTCTTGATGGAGGTCATCCAAGATTCTCTTTCAGGCTCCGCTTCAGCTTGGTCGATCTCCATCTGTTCGATGCTCGGGATGCCCAGAGTCTCTATGGAAACTAGCTCCGTTTCACTCGGGTTGTCTGAACTAGCGAGCTTTGCCAACTTATCCAGTTTTTGATTTTCTTCCCTGGGAATGTGAGAGATGCTATATCGGTTGAAGTTATGTAACAATTTCTTGACCTGCTTAAGATAGGAGGTCAGTCGAGCTCTTTTGGTTTGATATTCTTTCCGAGCCTGAAATACAAGTTGCGAATCACAGAAAATCTCAAGTGATGTTATTCTTAGGTCCTTCGCAAGTTTGAGCCCGACAATCAGGGCCTTATACTCGAAGTCATTGTTGTTTTCCAAAAACTCTAATCTCAATTCGTGTTTATCCAATAGAAAATCATACATTATGATGATGTATCAACCCCATTACAATTGAAGGATCGGGCAGAACTCTGGTCTATAGGTCGGTCATCTTTATGGACAACGGGTCAGCCAGGAATACAAGCCGTGGATCGGTAGTGAGTCACTTAGAAGGATCGTTCGACACCAACAGCTGTAGGTCGGTCGATTGGCTTCAATAGCAATTGGACGGTCGGTCTCTCCCATTATGGATTGTTCGGCATCATGTAACACCATACATTTTTAACTCAAGATAATAAAATAAAAATAACTTAATTTAATATTCAGAACTAAGGGAAACGGACTACGCCATTGCGTTCGTCTCGGAATTCTGGTCCAAATAGACACTTGGTTTGCGTAAAACAGACACCGTATGAAGAAGTTATTAAGGTTTGAAATTTGTATATGCATAAGAACGGTATATATAAATAAAATAAGTCCATAAATTCAAAACAATTCAAAAGGGAGCGGAAAAATTCCCACCCAGGGGTGTCGACCCCATCAAGGGGGTTTCGACCCCTAGGTCGACCCCATAATGGGGCGTCGACCCATGGGTTGACCCCATATGGGGGGAGGGGGTCGACCCCCCTACAGCAGATCTGGGAAGATTATTTCTACGCGAACGTGGACTATTTATTTTACCAAATATGTAACACTCTGTAATTTTAATATTAATGTTAACAAATTAAAGAATACTTAATTGTAAATGTGAGAATTAAGGGAAACGGGTTATGCCATTGCGTTCGTCTCGGAATTCTGGTTGAGATAGAGTCCGAGTTTGCGTAAAACGGATACCGTATGAAAAAGATATGGACGAACGAAGTTAGGCAGAAAAACCAGAAACAAGCCAAAATGCACTGGCGCACTTGGGAAGTGCGCCAGAACAAAATTGCACTGGCGCACTTGGGAAGTGCGCCCATGTCGGGCAGAAAACCTGCACAGATTTCTGAGGCTCTGATTCGAACAGTGAGTCAGTGCTAAGTCATTACTGACCGGTTGCTAAGTCAATAGGAAAACTCTATCTAGTCTTGACGGTGGTGATGGCTCCTGTAAGATCCAAAGGCCTATATTAATCTAATTGCTCTATAAAAACACATATGGACTCAAAACCTAAACCTAATCAAAAATTAGATCAATGGCCGTCACACTGTCTCTCCAAAACCTAGAGTAGCTGCCACCGACTAGAAGCAAAGTAAAGCAACTCAATTCTATTCAAATCAAAGTCAGTGTTGAGTCATTCCTGACCGGTTGCTGAGTTAATAGGAAAACTCTATCTAGTCTTGACGGTGGTGATGGCTCCTGTAAGATCCAAAGGCCTATATTAATCTAATTACTCTATAAAAACACATATGGACTCAAACCATAAACCTAATCAAAAATTAGATCAATGGCCATCACACTGTCTCTCCAAAACCTAAAGTAGCTGCCACCGACTAGAAGCAAAGTAAAGCAACTCAATCTTATTCAAATCAAAGTCTAATCTCAACAACGAAATTGTCTACAACAAGGGAACACTAATCAATTACAGAATTCAGATCCCATAACTCAAGACCCTCTTTTTCTATGAGTTCTGGTCACTTTTAGGTTTAAATAGATAAATGTGAATTGTGGTAGACTATGGATTGGGTATAGGTTGTATGAAATCATGCAAGTTTATTATTGTTGTGAAACTATGCAAGTTGTTATGTTGTGAATCATGAACCTATGCAAGTCACCTATGCAAGTTGTTATGTTGTGAATCATGAACCTATGCAAGTCACCTATGCAAGTTGTTATGTTGTGAATCATGAACTTATGTGAGTTGTTAATTATGTTGTTAATTCATGAACCTATGCTAGTTGTTATGTTGTGAATCATGAACCTATGCAAGTTGTTATGTTGTGAATCATGAACCTATGCAAGTCACCTATGCAAGTTGTTATGTTGTGAATCATGAACCTATGTGAGTTGTTAATTATGTTGTTAATTCATGAACCTATGCAAGTTGTTATGTTGAAAATCATGAACCTATGCAAGTTGTTATGTTGCAAAATCATGAATCTATGCAAGTTGTTAATTATGTGGTGAATCATAATTATATGCGAAGTTATCATGTCATTTTCCCTAGTTGTCATGCTTATGCAAAAAAAATTGTACTAAAAACGATCACCTTGTCATTCCCTTTATTTTATTGTTATGGCGAGGCTACCTTGTAGCCTCGATGACGCCAAAAACGCAAACGGTTACGCTAGTTAAGAAACAGGGAAAAGGGGAATTTGTAATAGGCATAATTTACATAGTGTTTATATAAATTGGGCACATGATTCTAGTAGGGAAACATATAAAAAAATTACCTATTATGACACAGGTAAAGTTGAGTAAAAATGGTATAATTTGAATATGACCATTTATGGATAGGAAATTCAAATTGTTAATAAAATAGGTATTGACAATTATAAAAAGGAAAGGATTAATTAATTAACTTAATTAATCAAAAGAGGAATGTTTAAGCAATTAAAATCTGAAAATTTAATTAACACTTATGACACGAGGTTAGGTTACATTAGTGGTGGAAGTCTGCCCGGACTCGACCGGCATATCCAGCAGCCACTAATGTTGAACCTAATGTAAGAGGTCTAAGTGTGTGAATACGACTCGGGCTAAGACACGAGGTTAGACCCAACTATGGAATAAGACTGTCCGGACCCGACCGGCATATCCAACATCCACATGTTGTAGGCCTAATGTGGGAGGTTTAGCCCAATATAACCATACTTGGACATGGTAATAAGAAAAGACTACTTAACCTAACTTAATACATGTGGACTGTATGATGATAAACATAAGTTAGGGTTAAGTAAAATGAGTTGGATTGTGGGTGGGTTAAGTAGAACTGATGGGTAGGTGGGTAATATTAATATATATAGGCCCACAAACTTGACCATTAAATAAATAGGATTAAATCAGTGGGAGGGTCATAATAAATGCACGTAGTGGTTGAAGAACTAAAAAACAAGCAAAAATTACAACGGTCAAATTAATGGCGGAAAGATTATGAGCTTTTGCGATTTTCTCTTTGCTGTTTCTTCTCTTCTTGTCTTCGGTCTTCTCCAACCCCGTATTCTGTCTCCTTGCATGTGTATGGTCTCCCCAATCTTCTTCTGGTCAACCCTTATTTTATGAATCTCGTTTCATCGTCGGACTTCGAAGAGTTTGTTGTACGCAGCTCGTTCCTCAAGGACAGCCCTCCCTTCGAAGACATCGCGACCTCGCTTCTGGCCGTTGCCAATGGTCTGCTATCTTTAGTTTTGTCAGGGCCGTCGGAGATTGAGATCTGCGTTTACTCCCTGAGATCCTTTGCAGATCTCTTGAGGTTCCATTTTCTGACTGTATGTGGCTGTTTCTTGGAATTGGCTCCTAAGTTTTCTTCGTCGCTGGTGTCCAAATTTACTCCTCATGGGAAAGCTGCTGGTTCGACGGTGTCACCGGCTGTTGGAGCAGGCTTGAAGCCCCTATCTCGGCAACCCATGGTTTCTTGGTTGGGTCTTTATTCTGTGGAGGTTCCTTTGGTCCTGGTTTTGGCGGGGTTGTTTCGGCGGTCGAGAGCGGTGAAGGGGATTTGATCACCCCTCATCACCAAGTGCAGAATTTTGTTCTCACTGAGAGGCCGAGAGCAGGGGATTGTTTGAGGCAAGTTGACGTTCGTCGACATCGACGACGTTGCCATTGTTCTCGTTGTTTGGAGAAACCAAAAGCTGCTGCTGCATCCTTGTTGAGTCCCTCTCAATCTGCTATGTTGAACTCTTTGCCAGTTTTATTGGTTTGCAGGTGTATCTCTTTTTACAAGAGCCAAGACCGAAATGCAAGTCAAGTTTCTTTGATAAAGCATGATTACGGTCAAGGTTCGGTAAAACTAGCAGTTGGATGGAATGGTTTTTCGCCATCCTCTTTGGTTTCCTGTTCTCAGCTTGTTTCGGTCAAGTCGTTCATCAGTGGTTTAACATGTCCGAAGAAATATGTGGCAGCTGGGTCTTTGATCTCCTCTTTATTACCTCGTGCTACCTTTTTGGATGTTCAAGAGGATCTGGCTTCATCGGCATCATCGGATTGTGTTTCAGTCTTGAGCAAAGTAATGGTTGTAGCGGGCTTTGACTTTCAGAGGACTTTGGACTATGCTATCAGCTCTTTGTTTGGCAACTCTATTCATCAAGTTCGTTTATCTTTTTTTGGAGTTTATTTCTGTTATGACTTTTCTGTGGTCTACTGCTCTAGTTTTGGGTGGACAGTGTTCCCCTTTTCCTCTCGTGTGATATTCCGTAATTGTGCTCTTTATTTTTCCATAATACGTTCCTTATTCGTTGGCTGTGGCTCCAGTTTTGGTACATGGAATGGTTGACCTTTGGTCCCCATATGCGATCCAAATTGGCACCATGGTTAGCTTTTACTGTGGGCTTTTTTGGCTAGTACGCCTCGTAGCGTCTACTCTGTTATTGTTAGGGGTTTTGTTTTCTTCTGGATTATGGGGATTTGTTGTTTGGTTCAGACACTTTGAGCCTTTTAGTGTCTTTTTTGTTCCTTGCGTGGATTCCCTTTGGATTGGTGTTCTTTCCGATGACTTTAGGATGTTGATCCAGGTAGATTCATCCTCTGTTCGTTGGCTTTTTGGTCAGGGCCGTTTAGTTGCTAGTTTATTGAACGACAATCCGGCCTTATCTCGTGACCATGGATCTATGTCGGGTAATCCGTCTCTCATCCGTGGATTTTCTTCGCCTCCGTCTTTATCGGTCGGTTTGTCTTTCCTCTGTTTACCGTTCGCTTTGCGGTCTTTACCTTCTTTACTGAGATGTCATTCCTATGACAACCCAGTGTCGGCTCTGTCCTTATGGAGTTCGGTGCAGTGGTTTAGTCGCGTCTCTTCCTTTCCTAGGAGTTGTTTAGCTTCTGTTGTTCCTTTGTCTCCTGCTTTTGCAGAAGAGGTCGCTTCCTCCTCTGTAGCTATTTCCCACCCCCCTTTCTTAGTAAGGAGGAGATAGCGACTATTAATGATCACTTATCTCGTCTTACTAAGAACTCGTATCCGTCGCGGAATGGTGTTCCGCGATCTGTCATATCCTCGGATGCTCGGTCTATCTCTATGCGACGGAGACCGAGAGTGTCCCCTCGTACTCCTCGCACCATTCGCACTCGCTCTATAGCGGCGTCCGAGCAGATCATTAGATCTACTCGACATACGCTTTATCGGGTCTGAGCGGAGCTTAGCGCTTCCTAGCGTGGGCTCCCGCTCTAGCTGGTTAGGCTCGCTCTTTGCTTTCCCGATGGCGAACTTCCTGTTTTGGAATGTTCGTGGTATAGGTAACGATGCGTCGTTGGCTAGACTAAAGCGTACCGTGAGGAAACAATCGATATGTCTTGTAGCGCTTCTAGAGCCTTTCATGGGTCCAGAAGAGGCCGACAAGGTAGTATTGTTTCTTGGTTTTGGTGGTGCTCTTGCTAATGTGTCAGGTAAGATTTGGATTCTTTGGTCCAAAGAAGTCTCGGTTCAGTCTGCGTTTGATTCGGTTCAACTCTTATCTGTTGTTTGCTCTTTCCCCTCTTTCTCCTCCTGTTTTCTGTTCTCGGCGGTGTACGCCAGATGCGATCGGACTGAGAGACTGACTCTATGGTCTGACATCCTCTCTCTATCTGATTTGGGGTTTGGCATATCGGTCTTGGGAGGCGATTTCATTGTAATCGCATGTCAGGCCGAGAAACGGGGAGGCATTTCTGCTAACCATTCATCAGTAGCGGATTTTAATGCTTTCATCATTGATTCGGGCCTGTCTGAGGTCTCGTTTGTCGGGTCGGCTTTTACTTGGAGTAACAACCAGGAAGGTCCAAACCAGATTCTTTCTAGGCTAGACAGAGTATTCGGATCGGAAGGTTGGTTTAACCTTCCCTTCACATACTCTGTGTCTCACCTTCATCGAACGTTCTCTGATCACGCTCCTATGCTTCTTCGTTGTTCTCCCCTCTCTCGATCTGGACCTTCCTCCTTTAGGTTTCAGAGTATGTGGAGATCTCATCACTTGTTTCATCAAGTTATGGAAGAATCTTGGCTCTCCCCAATTGCAGGCTCTCCTGCTGTTGTGTTCTCCCGTAAGCTTAAGCGCCTCAAGATTTGTCTCAAGTCTTGAAATCTTCAAGTGTTTAAGAAATTCTTCGATCGTGTTTGAGCGGCCGAAGAGTGTCTTGTTCTAGCAGAAGCATCCTTCGATGAAGATCCGTCTCCTGCTAACAAGGAGGCTTGGAGTCTGGCCCAATTAGCTTTCTCGTCCGAGCTTCGTGTCGAGAACGTCTATTTGCACCAGAAAGCAAGGATCAAGTGGGTTGTTGACGGAGACTCGAACTCCAAGTTTTTTCATGCTTCCATTCGTAAGAATAACAGACTCCTTACGATTATTCAGATTCAGCGCCCTGATCTATCGTTGGCTGTCACTCCAGATGATGTCAAGGAGACCATCCTTTCTCACTTCCGGTCATTCCTAGGGTGTCCTTCTGTGTCAGAGTCTGATCCCTCGTTGTTAGCCATCATCCCTTCACTGGTTCTTCCTGAGGAGAGCGCTGATCTTGCGGCACCTCCTTCCACGGAAGAGATTCGTGCATGTGTCTTTGCTCTTAGTAAGGATAGTGCTAGTGGTCTTGATGGATACAACGGGGTCTTTTTACGAAGTGTTTGGCCGATCATCCAGTCGGACTTCTGCCTGGCAATTAGGTACTTCTTCTCCGGAGGAGATCTGCCCCAGGGCTAGACTTCCACCGTCTTAGTTCTTATCCCTAAGTGCGAAAATCCTAGCTCCTACGTAGATTTTCGCCCGATCAGCTTGTGTAACTTCTCTAACAAGGTTATATCCAAGGTTCTAGCCATTAGGCTGGCTCCGTTTCTTCAGCGTATCATCTCCTCCTCTCAAGCTGGGTTTGTAAAAGGACGCTTGATTACAGATAACGTCCTTTTAGCCCAGGAGCTGGTGTCTCAGATCGACCGAAAGGTCAGGGGCTCTAATGTGATCGTGAAGCTGGACATGGCTAAAGCTTACGATCGCATGTCCTTGTTCTTCATCGTCAAGGTTCTAAGGGCTTTCGGCTTTCCGGAAACTCTTATCGATCTTATCTAGAGGCTCATTTCCAACTGTTGGTTTTCCGTTCTGATCAACGGATCAGCCAACGGATACTTCAAAGCGGGTAGGGGTCTTCGCCAGGGGGATCCTCTCTCCCCTTCTCTTTTCGTTATCGCTGCTGAGGCTTTCGTACGTGGCTTACATTCACTTACGATAGCAAATCAGATTCAGCGTTTTGGCATCCCCTCGGGCTGTCCGCTCATTTCTTCTTTATCCTTTGCTGACGACATTATCATTTTCACGAATGGTGGTCGTCGTTCAGTTCGTCGCCTGGTTGGTCTCATTCAGCAGTACGAGAGGTGCGCGGGCCAACTCGTTAACACTGCTAAGAGTTGCTTCGTCCCAGCTAGTGACATGTCTGCTTCTAGACCTTCTTGGTTTGAAACCTTCATAGGTTTTGCAGCTTCTTCCCTTCCCTTATCGTACCTGGGTAAAGTACTTTATAGAGGTCGTAAGCTCAATGCCTTTTTTGACCCCCTGACTGATAAGGTCAGGGGAAAGATTACCAGGTGGAATGCGGCCCTTCTGTCGCAAGTAGGAAGACTGGTCCTACAAAAGTCTGTGCTCGACTCTATTGGATCGCACGTCTTCGCTGCTATGACTCCCACTGCTTCTTTCTTCCGGTCTTACCGGTCTTTGGCTTCATCCTTTTTCTGGGGGAAAAAGGACAACGTAAGGCGCCATCATTGGATTTCGTGGGACATCATTTGTCGTCCCAAAGACGAAGGAGGTTTGGGCTTCAGGAATCCGACTGATACGTGCACTGCGTTCGCTTGTAAGTTATTGGCTAGGTTTAACGCTAACGACTCCTTATGGGCTTCGTTCCTTCATGCCAAGTATCGCCGTCTTCTGGCTTCGGACTACACCGGTGTCCCGTCCTATGCTAGTGAGACGTGGAAACGGATGCAGTTTGTGAAGGCCTTTTCGGATTCGCATGGCGGAGGAGCTGGTTGGGATGACAACCCCTTTTCGATCAGGGCGGCGTGGAGCTCCGCGAGGGTGCCAGCTCCACGCGTTCTTCTCTTCTCTTTCATCTGGGATGTCCGTATTCCACCAAAGGTTTCTCTATTCATGTGGAGAACCTTCATGGTGGCCTCCCGATTGACGGGAACCTCCAGAGGATTGGCATCCCGTTTGTGTCCCGGTGCAGGTGTTGTGGGTTTGGTGACACAGAATCCATAGCTCACTTGTTTCTTTTTGGCTTCTGCGCCAAAGCTGTGTGGAATTACTTCGGAAACTTGGTTAGTATTCGACGTAATGCGCCTTCTCTGTCGGATTTCCTGAGATTCTGGTGGGACAGAAACTCAGGTAAATCTTTACGATCTATTCTTTTTAGGTTGATCCCTTGCCTTATCTGATGGCATATCTGGTGCGCGCGGAATAAGGCAATTTATGAGGAGGTGTCCATGGATCCTTTTTCGATCATTCGAAAAGTTAGGAATGATGTGTTCCTTGCGTTTCGTGGAAGACCGTTTAGAGGTTCTTCTGTTTCCCGTTCGAGAAGACTGGGTTGATTTTTCGATGTTACTTCGATTACAGCTACCACTCGTGAGGGAATTGGCTGAACTTCGCCCTGCTAGGATTAGAGGGACCCGTCGCACTATCCTAGCATCTCCTTCACCTCCTCCCCCTTTATGGCCTGATTTGGTTTGCTATTGTTTCAGGGTCTGGTTTTTAAAGGCTTTCGGGATTGCTGGTTTGGTCTCATTGGGTTAGGGTGTGCTTCCTAGCTTGCGGAGCTCTTTGATGGAATGGGCTCAGCTCCCCTGGTTTTTGTCTCGCTGGTCTTCGGGACTGTTGTGTCTTGAGTTTTGCTTCCTCCTTTCTATCCTTTGGGGGGCTGATGTTTCAGGGATTTTGCATCTATCAGTGGACCTATTGAGAAGGCTGATTGATCGTCATTCCTCGTTATCGAAGAACAGATAGTTGAGCTGCCTTGGTGAGCTTCCATGTGGTGCATCAGATCTGCATAGTTTATACTTCCTTCGAGTCATTCTGTCTTTGTAGTTTTTTTTCTGGAGTGACTATTGTATAGTGTAGGAGAAGGATCACTTCACTTTCGGGTGGTGGCATTGCCGGAACTCGATTTTGAAGTAAGAAGGGGGGCAGTTTATCCGGAGCTCTTCTACCTTTCTGTCTGTACATACAAACAGTCATTTCCCGTCAGTTTTTACTTATTGGTTACCTGCCAGGCTTGTTGGTGGCTTTTGTGGACATTTTGTTCCTTTATATATTTTTATAAAAAAAAAATATCAGTGGGAGGGTTAAGTACAACTGAAGGGTAGGTGAGTAATATTAATATATATATATAGGCCCACAAACTTAACCGGATAAAAAGGGTTATGTAATTAAAGACACCTAATGGTATACATAACCGGGGCAAAATAGTAAAGTTATGTATTAAAGACACCCTTAGGGGTACGCATAACTAATGGGAATAGATAGAGTTATGTATTAAAGACACCTATAGGTAAGCATAACCGATAGGTAGATTAAGGGTTATGTATTAAAGACACCTATAGGTACGCATAACTGATTGAGGGCTATGTAATTAAAGACACCTTATGGTATACATAGTCAGTAGAAAACCTAGTGGGGATACAAGACATAGGGGAGAGCTTGTATCATGTTGTATGGGACCCATTTCAGTCAGTAACCCGGAGGGGTATCAAAGTAAAGAACTCCGTACTAGGCGGGGAAGGGGCACGCTTACTAATTGATTGTAAGAGATCCAAAACGAGACGGATGGTGTGGGCGGCGCAAACCGACCGGGGACATGTGCGTGCATGGGCCGGGCAGAGGGGGACAAGACGATCGTGATACCAGTAGGTATAACTGTGCACACCTTGGGTTGCCACTTTAGGGAAGTGATACCCCCTAGTTGTGGGACCAGCACAGGGTATCTATAGAGTAGGGAGCCGATCGATTAGGGTAGTGATTAGGGTATACCCGGACGTATGCCCCAAGTCTACCAATTTATAGTAGGAGGGTAGTGGGTACGACTAGTTGAGATAGAAGCAGGCGACACCTATGACAGCAGCTAGGAATACACGAAACTACCACCATCGTTATCGTTATTATGGTTAGCAGAAGGGATCATCCCATCTTGATTTTACTAGTAATAGTGTAGAGTAGTTTGTAGTGAAGCATGCATACATCTTACCTTATTTGTCCTGTCATACCTGCCATCTGTACCGTGAATCCTCTTACCCACTTTGTATGCCTGTCATGTTTACCTTTATTTATTTACTGGCTAAAAGTTACTAGACTCACCAGACGTATGTCTGACCTAGTTTGTTTTCGCCTCTTTTCTTCCCTTTCCCCCCAGGGTCTCAGGGAGGAAACACCCAGGTTTAGTCAGGATTTGGATATCATCTTCCAGGAGCTACTTCTGAAGTATGGCTCGAGTCTCTGTCTCGCATATGGCTTGCTCTTTAATATGGGGAATGATGTTTTCCTTTTAAATACCTATGTACACTGATAATGTAAGACATAAGTGTTTTGTTGTAATGGCTTTATGACTCATGGTATTATGTAACAAAGTATTTTGGTGATTTAATAAAGTTGTTTATTTTCCGCTGCAAAATTTTTATATCTGCCTTGTGATATTCTGTGTCTGTTTACCTAAAACGCTCCACTGAAGTTAAGGCATTCCCTTTGTGAGTGACCTTAATGGAGGCGGGGTGTTACAAAATACGTTGCTAAACACCTATAAATAGCCTATGGAGCCTAACCTAAGTCTCATATTTCTGAGACAACGCAGAAGCTCTGCCATTCCTCTCCCTCCTCAAATCTATTCAGAAAATTAAGATTATTAGTTTAGGAAAAATTCTGAATCCGAATCTAAAGGAAAGGAACATATGATTGTAAATGGGTGTTCAGATCTCTTATTGAAGTGAGGTAATTCCTAGATCTGATCTATTTTCAATTCTCTTCTACTTTCTTCTTTTTTATTTCTTTCTTTTAGTAAAAATTATGAATCTATGGTAGTTAGGTTCTGAATCCAATTTGGGGAAAAACCATGAAATGTTTGATCTGGACCAGATCTAGGATTTGGAAAGCGTATGAGGTGAGTGGATTTAAACTATATCAATTTTGATAATGATATATTATCATTTAACATTCCCCGTTACTGTACAATATGAATTTGCTAGAATAAATTAAGAGTATGGAATATGTTATATATGACAAGTTGAAATATGATATGTTGAAATGTTTAAACATATGTTAAAAAAATTAAAGTGACATGTTGGAATATTAACATGTTAAGAAATTAATATGTTGGAAAGTTCGTATGTTGAAATATAAGCTTGTTAGAATATGGGTAGCAACTATTGTTGTTCGTATTACATGTTAACTTGTCACATTTATATACATGAACCCTTACTTGTTTGAATCGAAATAGCTATATGATTAAATGGTTTCATGTTAGCATAGAACTGAAACCAGTTGTTTTTAATAAGTAGACAAAAGGGAGAAAGTTTATGAAAAATAAGAAGTTGTACTTAATTATAAATTAAGTAATCTGTAAACTTGGAAGTATGAAATCTGCTGATAAGAACAACATGTTTAGGCTTGTCCTTGGGACAAGTGAAGATTATAACTTAGGTTATAATAAACTAGTAAGGAAATGAGATAACTGGTGAAGTGAGTTAAGTGGCACTTAATTATAAATTAAGTAATCAGTAAATGGGGAAAACTAAAACCATTTGTTTTTAAAAAGTAGAGAAAAGGGGGAAAGTTTATGAAAAGTAAGAAGTTGTACTTAGTTATAAATTAAGTAATATGTAAACTTGAAAGTATGAAATTCGCTGATAAGAATAACATGTTTAGGCTTGTCCTAGGGACAAGTGAAAATTATAACTAGATTATAATAAACGAAAAAGGGAATTGAATAACTTAAGTAAAGGGATAAGTTGTACATAATTGTAAATTAAGTTATTTACAAGAACAAGAATCTGAAATCAATGGATGAGGACAACATAAGTTACATTTATGGGAAGAGAAACTTATTAGTGGACCTTAGTTAAGAGAAATAAGTTAATAAGTAAACAACGATAAATTATAGTGATGGTGTAAAATGGAATTATGATTAAATGAGAAAGAATGAGGAAAACTTATGAAATGAAATAAGTTATATTTAATCATAAATAATGACTAACATGTGAATTGAGATATACTTAATTACATATTAAGTAGAACATGTTATTGTAACGATGAAATCAAACAAGAATATAATGGGATTATGGATTATAGATCTTGGACCACAATGTAGAGAATAACATGTTGTGGGCTTATTAATAAACTTAAATGGGTTAAGTTATATGACTGAAATTAATAAGCAAGAGAAACTTGGTAACTTGAATAAGAAGTCAATGTAAACGGGGATAACTAAGTTAAATGGAAACCTGCTGAGGTAAAGAGAGCGCGTAAAAGAATGTTTAAACATAGGGTCTAATAACACATTAAAATGAGGCGTCTGGACCAGTCCGTACTTTTGAGGGTGAATAACCCAATTGGGTAGATCATCGTGGTGTCATAAGGCATGAGGGGAGCACACGTTCATCTGACCATTTTTGGGGCTCCAAAGGACTGGATGAGGAAGCACGCGGCTTCCTGAGGTACTTAAGGTGCTCCGGGCAGTCTTCTGTGTGGTTGTAGATGTTTAGGCTGTGCTCTCAGAGGTTGGGTCTGCGCGTAACTACTAGGTGGGTAGGCCTTGACTGCAAAAAAGTTGCTTTGCAGTCAGAATGGTGTGACGAGGTGACACTAGTGTGATTCGGCGGTCGCCTCAATGGGGAGGCAGAGGGTCACGACCAATAAGGATAGTAGACCGTCGGATACCCGTCATCGACAGCCAGTAGGATGCGAAAAGACTCGAGCTAAACTAAATAAACCATTCGCCCTTCACTATCGAGGTACGGTGGTTGAGGGAAGATGCCAACTGGATGTTTAGATTGTTTGTTGTTAGGGGTATGTTGCTTTGATCTTGTAGTCTTTACTAGTTGAGGGAGGGGCCGAGGTGGGGCCATAGCCACCATAAAAAACAGACCCTAAGAATATCTGTATTTTGTGGCTCTTAAAGGGGGGCCTGTACAGATATGGAAAAGCTCCCGACTGAGTTCCGTGTTTCTTGTATCGCACTTCCACGTAACTCGGTGCACATTAGAGGACGTGTGGTTAAGGCATCGAGCTACAATTGACGATACGAACGTGGGACAGTATAGATACATGCATGTCTACTCTGGGTGGTGTATCGTAGACTTGAGGGGATTACTCTGGTATGAAATCTGATTCGATCAAAGTGGCAGTCCGTATGCTTACGTAGCATAGTAATGACAGATATATGCGGAACGTAGCATTGTTATGTAGAGATCCATACATCACTCCGGCATAGGATGAGAGACTGCATTCATTTCTGTGGCATTATGGTGGAGACCATGTGAGTGAGGTACCGTGGTGTACCTCAATATTAGGGGTAGCTACATATATACTTTATTAGATTAAACCCTTGGGAAGTAAACGGGTACGACGTGTGTGTAAGCCTTGAGTGCTGTTAACCCAAGTAACCTAATAAATAAGAAAATGTGATTGAACAATATATGTAGGATTATCCAAAGTGTATAATTTAAATCCAGTCACCAGAACTTGGGTTCTGACCCCCTCCTCATAACATACTCACAGGTTAGATTTATGGCAGAAACATGATAGCTTTGGATATTAGTAAGGCAGTATTATTAATACGGTAAGGCTATACTTTGAGTATATTATATTTTATCCATTCCGCTGTGAGATATTTTCTAAGCTCTGACATATTTTATGTCTCTTTCCTTTCTGTAGGATACTAGATGTAACAACCCGCATTCTACGCATCGGAGGATCGTAGAATATTTATTTCTTTCCCATATGAAGTCGTATGGTCATGTAACTTTGGGAAACAACTATTAGAGTCATTTCTCATGTTCACGATTTTTGCTAATTTTTAAATGACCGTTTTGCCCCTAGCTGATCTTGTTTCGGTCATAACTTTTGATTGGAAAGGAATTTTGATCTGAAACCACTTCCATTAGATTCGTTTGATGGTTTACCTTTCCGTAGAGTGGTCACATGTGAGAAATGGACTTACCGTTTGGGAGATATGGCTGAAATAAGGTTTGGAAGGTGAAAGACTGCTTAACCGGGCCAAATAGGGTGATTAGTGAATGGGCCCATAACCCATTTCGGGATTAGGGTTATGGGGAGGCTGAAATGAGTTAGGGTTTCATTTCATTTCAGTTTTCTAGCCTTCACTTACCTCTTAGAAACCCTAAAAATGGCCTCCAACCTCTAAATCACCTCCAAATCACCTTCTAATCAAGGATTAAGCTTAGAAACATCAAATCAAGAGAGATCTTCACCAAATCAACATTAGAGCTGCTATTTAGCATTGGGATTCGCACCAAATCAGAGATTCATTTTAGTTTGAGGTTTTATTTGTGGCTAAGGTGAGTGATTTGCATAGTTTTGCACTAATTACGATTAATTAAGGGTAATTAGTGAAGATTAGCGAATTTACACATGATAAAATTCTGGAAAAATATTTATAAAATTCGAAATGATGTCTTAGACCTCTGATCTGAATTTGGGTTAATTTGGTTAAGTTTTGCTAATCATATCATTTGTTTCACCTAAACATGCTTAAGGGAAAATATGGGGTTTTGGCTATGTTTGATCCATTTTAACATATCATGTTGATGTTTTGGTGTTTGAGGTCACTTCTACTTGTTGCTATGACTTTGTGGTATGCTTTGTGATTGATTAGAATACTTAGAATGGTCGAAAACGTCGTCGAGTGGTGTAAAACACTCGTTGGAAAAGTTGCAGAAAAACAGTGCAGGCTTTCGGATCGGGTCGGATGGATGGGCTCGGACCGGGCAAAGGATCACCGAACCGAACCGTAGCTTAGCATAAGAGAAGTATGGCAAAAAGGAAGGCCACAAAGGTTGAACTGGGATCGGATCGGACTAAGGAAGGGGGGAACGGAACGGAGCGGATGGGAATAGGAATAGGGATCGGAGCGGATGGGAATAAAGAAGGGGATCGGATCGGACCAGAAGGCCAAGCCAGGAGCTAAGAGAGAAGGACGGACCAGATGGTGACAGGGGACCCGAACCAAACCGATGGAGCAATCAAACCCGAACCGAACTGGTTGCTGAAGCGTCACACTGAACGAGATGCATACACCCGAACCGAATCGGTTGCTGAAGCGTCACACTAAACGAGATGCATACACCCGAACCGAACTGCCAGAGGGGAATATCTATGACCGAACCGAACCGATGACAAGGAGGAATCCAAACCGATCCAGTATTGACCAATAACTCAAGATGCAAAGGTAGTCCAAATGGAAGTTAGAGCTCAGGATCCAGTTGGGAACCAATGAGTTCACTTCATGGTTGGGCTTTGCTGCGGAACGTGTGCTAAGGAGTTGTCGACGTTCATAACTTCGATTCACCACTGAAAATGAATGATGGGCTACTTATCAGTGCAGTAGAGTCACTATGACTCGAGGGGCAAGGTGATGGTAGCAAGACTACGTTATCAGTGCAGTAGAGTCATTATGACTCGAGGGGCAAAGTGATCGTAGTAAGACTATGAGCCAGCGCAGATGGGGTGAATAACTCCATGGGGCAAGTGGACATAGTAAAGGATTGGTAAGGCTATGAGCCAGCACAGATGGGGTGAATAACTCCATGGGCCAAGTGGACATAGCAAAGGATTAGTGGTTATGTATCAGTGCAGTGAAGCCATTTACGACTTCACGGGGCAAGGTGATCATAGCAAAGTATTGGGGTGATTGAAGTGGTGAATATCGTATGCTTTACGCACTGAGTGAGAGATGTGAGGATGGTTGCTATGCTTGATTGTTTGCCATCAATATGACATGCACACCCCCACCCCCGTAACTTCACACCATATGTTATTGGCACCTTAGAGTGTTGTACAGTATGTAGTGCTAACTCTTTGGTTGTAGGTCCAGGTTCAGGTATGGTTTAGTATACCTGTTATTGTTCTGTTTAGATGCTTATCGCTCATACCAGACTTTTATCTGACCAAGAGTTTTATGTCTCTTTTTATTACTCTGGGTGCTCACACGAGCAGACTAGAGACAGGTTAGCTGGTGATGCATGAGTAGCTGATTCAGAGACGAGCAGGAGGCTCCTACGTATGATATCTACATATATTCTCCCTGTGTCGTTGGTGGTCACCACTTGGGCATTAGTAGTGTACCTTCCTTTATCTTGCTTTTTCTTTAGAGACAGTATTTTAAAAGTTGTAATAAGCTGTATTTTGGATTTCCGCTGCTATGATGCTTAGTTCTAGTTTTCAACTTATGCTCTGTCTCACCTGTTTTATGTCAAGTATGTTGTCATTATATTTTATTCTATGCGCTGTGAGACATTCTACAGGTTCTTTGTTTGGTTCTTCGTCTTCTTTCTTTTCTTCTAACGACCGTCCCGTGCTAACTGGACATGTGTACAGCGCACTTTTGGAGTAAATGTCGGTTGGTGCGGGGCGGGCCGTCACACTTGGTATCAGAGCTCTAGGTTGTGTTGTTAACCTAGGGAAAGACACTAGGGAGAGATAGTACGTATATGAGAGCGTGTATTTGTGATTATTTTGGTTTTCAAAAGCTATATATATATATATACATACTATTAGTAGTATAAGAATGAAGTCGTCTGCACTAGCACCACTATGGGGTCGTTAATCGTTCTCTTTACAGATTGAACGATGAGTAGAGACACCAGGGGTGCTGGTAGAGGGACCAATCATGGGAATACTCCTGACATGAGGACAATGTTCACTAACTTCATGAGAGAGATTCTTAGGGATGTTCAGGGAGCAGTTCCCAATCCCGGAAATGGTGGTGGTCCAGTAGTGCAGGCGCCTAGGGTCGATTTCGCCAAGTTGTGCAAGGAGTACACTAACCTTGGTGGGAAGCCGTTCCATGGAACGGAGTCGGCCACAGATGTTCAAGATTGGTTGGATAGCTTTGATCGTATCTTCGACGACTTGGGTATTGAGGATGCGATGAAGAGAAGGCTAGCGTCTCGTCAGCTGCAAGGGCGAGCGATGAATTGGTGGAATGCCATTAGAACACCTACTCCAGAAGACCAGGTTACTTAGGATCAGTTCAAGGCTCGCTTTAGCGAGAAGTTCATTCCAGCTGCCCAGAAGTCAGTGTTGTTTAAGAGGTTCTTGGAACTTAAGCAGAATGGTAGGGCAGTCTCTGACTATATTGCTGAATTCGACACTTTGTCGAAGTATGGACTATCTCTTATCGATACTCCTGAGAAGAAGAATGAGAAGTTCATTACTGGTTTGGATGGATACTTGGGGGAAAGGCCTATTAACCATATCGATGAGACTTTTGAATCGATTGTGGGGAAAGCTTTGAGATCGGAGCGTCTTTACCCTAAGCCAAAGACCGAGGTTGCATTTGCAGAAGGGCCAAAGCCGCAAGCAAGCGGTGGAGGCAAGAATAACTCTCAGAATAAGAGGAAGCAGAACCAATCTAAAGATGGCCAGAAAAAGAGCAAGAAAGATGTTGAGTGCTTCAGCTGTGGTAAGAAGGGCCATTATGCTAAAGAATGTTGGGCCAAGCCAGCGGAAAGGAAGTGCTACAACTGTGGCCAAGTGGGACATCATAAGGATAAGTGTCCACAACCTCTTAAAGAGAAGCAGATGGTGAAATCATATGCTCTTAATGCTATTCCTTCTTCGTCGAATGCCCCAACTGCGGCGGAGAAAGGAAAGAATGTCGTCATTCAAGGTATGCTTTCTATTTATGATGTATCAGTTCGAGTTTTGTTTGATACTGGGGCTTCCCGTTCCTTCATATATAGTGACCTGGTGGATAGGTTGGGACTGGAACCCGAAATAGTCGATAGACCGTTGGTTGTGACGAACCCGATTGGTTGTTCGACTAACCTTAGTATGATTTGCCGAAATTTGGTCTTATCGAGTCATGGATGTATGTTTGTTTGTGATTGCTTTGTTTTGGGCTTTACTGGGTATGGCATTATATTGGGGGTCGATTGGCTCCAAAGATACAGGGTGGTGGTAGACTGTGAGGGCTTTTTGGTGACAGTTAGGGCGGATGATGGGCGGAGGGTAGTGTTTGGTAGTCTACCGAGCGATGGGGTAATGGCTAGTTTTATAAATTCCCTCGACATCCCGCATGATGAGTTGTCAGATGTGCCCGTGGTTGGCCAGTATCCGGGCGTCTTCGAGGAGGTGACCGAGCTTCCACCACATCGAGAGATTGAGTTCCATATTGATTTAGTGAAAGATGCCAGACCTATAGTGATGCCACTTCGTCGTATGGCACCAAGGGAGCAGCGAGAGCTCGGGGTGCAAGTCAGCAATCTTTTGAAGAAGGGGTTTATTAGAAGTGTCTCCGAGTGGGGAGCACCAGTTGTGTTTGCCACTAAGGCAGATGGTTCCCTTCGCTTGTGTATGGACTATCGCGAGTTGAATAAGGTGACGAGGAAGAATAAGTATCCTCTACCGTGGATAGATGATTTGTTTGATCAATTGGAAGGAGCAAGAGTGTTCTCCCAGTTGGACCTCGCGACAGGATTTCATCAGCTCCGAGTAGCAGATGAGAGTGTTTCGAAAACGGCATTTAGGACGCCGTCTGGATTCTATGAGTGGTTGGTTGTGCCATTTGGGTTGACCAATGCACTAGCATATTTCGTGGATCTTATGAATCAGGTATTCAGAGATCGGTTGAATAAGTTTGTTCTTGTGTTCGTAGACGATATCCTTGTTTACTCGAGGACAGAGGAGGAACACAATGGACATTTGAGGATAGTGATGGAGGTGTTGAGGAAACACCAATTGAAAGCGAAGTTTTCTAGGTGTCACTTCTGGAGGAGGGAAGTGAAATTCTTGGGCCATGTTGTTTCAGAGAATGGTATTGCCGTGGACCCTGCGAAGGTGGCTACGGTACAGGTATGGCCTATGCCCAAGAATGCAACAGATGTAAGAAGTTTCTTGGGGTTAGCTGGATATTATCGTAAGTTTATCCAGGACTTCTCTAAGATAGCAGCACCGTTGACTCAGTTGACTAAGAAGAATCAGGCCTTCGTCTGGGATGGAGTGTGTGAGAATGCATTCAAGAGTCTAAAAGAAAAGTTGACGCGTGCGCCAGTGCTAGTCATTCCTAAAGGGAATGAAGAAATGACGGTATACACGGATGCTTGTGGTACCGGATTAGGTGCTGTGTTGATGCAAGGAGGTAGGGTTGTAGCTTATGCTAGTCGGCAACTAAAGCCACATGAGAAAAGGTACCCTACCCATGATTTGGAACTAGCAGCGATCGTGTTTGCGCTGAAGATGTGGAGACATTATCTCTTAGGAGAGAGGTTCGAGTTGTTTACCGATCATAAATCGTTAAAGTATCTCTTCTCCCAGAAGGATCTGAATCTCCGCCAGCAGAGATGGTTAGAGTTCTTGGCTTCGTATGATTTTGATATCGCATACACACCTGGGAAAGGTAATGCGGTAGTCGATGCCTTGAGTAGGAGACATGCCAGTTTAGGGCCTATGTTTCTTGAATGGAAGCAACTGGAGTATATCGCAGGGTTTGATTTCAGACCAAAGTGCGAATTGGATCCAGAAATGCTAGCTAGTTTGGCCATCAGACCCACTTTGATAGAGCGGATTGGTTCCAACCAGAGGGACGATCCTAATCTATTGGAAATCATCTCCAAGTTAGAAATGGATATCAACGATGAGGAGATGAATTTGTATGGGCTTGATCGAGATGGATGGCTTAGAAAGAATGGAAGACTAGTTGTACCCAACGTGAATGGTTTGAGAGATGAAGTGCTTAGAGAATGTTATCACTCAAAACTGACTATACACCCCGGTGGTGATAAGATGTATCGAGACATGAGACAGACTTACTACTGGGAAGGGATGAAAAGAGACGTTGGGAAGTTTATATCCAAATGCATGAATTGCCAGCTAGTTAAAGCCGAGCAAAAGAAGCCCAGTGGGTTGTTGCGACCATTAGAAATTCCCGAATGGAAATGGGAGCAAGTCTCGATGGATTTCATCGATGATTTACCAAGGACTAGATCGGGACATGATAGCATTTGGGTAATTGTGGATCGATTGACTAAGAGTGCAAAATTTATACCAGTCAAATCGACCAGAACGACAGCTAAGTTAGCAGAATTGTATATAAAGTGGGTAGTGAGATTTCATGGAGTTCCTAAAAGCATTGTGAGTGACCGAGACCCATTGTTTACTAGTGGGTTTTGGAAGAGCTTACAAGAGGCTCTGGGGTCAGAATTACATCTCAGTACCGCATATCACCCTTAGACCGACGGTCAGACGGAGAGGGTGAATCGTATATTGGAAGATCTTTTGAGAGCTTGTATATTGGATTTTGGTGGATCATGGGATGACCATTTGCATCTAGTAGAGTTTGCATATAATAATAGCTACCAATCCCGTATCGGTATGGCTCCATATGAAGCTTTGTACGGAAGACCGTGCAACTCACCATCATGTTGGATAGAGACCGGTGAGAAGTTTATGCTTGGACCAGATGAGAAACCTCGGACAAGATTAAGATCATTCAACAAAGAATGAAGGCTGCCCAAGATAGGCAGAAGAGTTATGCTGATAAGAGGAGGAGAGACTTAAAGTTCTCCGCTGGTGACTTGGTGTTTGTCAAGATTTCTCCGCTGAAGAACGTGATACGATTTGGCAGGAGAGGCAGATTGGCACCAAGATTTGTTGGCCCATTCCCAATTCTTGAACTAGTTGGGAATTTGGCATATAGAGTTGACTTACCAGAAAAGATGGCGGGAGTTCACAACGTATTTCATGTTTCCCAACTAAGGAAGTTCGTACACGACCCAAATATGACTATTTCACCTGATCAGTTAGAGGACTTCGAAGTGGAACCTGAGGCGGTTGGGAACCGCAAGCCGATTTGTATTGTCGAGCACGGTACGAAGTAACTTCGAAGGAAGGCGGTGAAGCTAGTCAAGGTTCAGTGGGGCGAGAACGAGAATGACTGTACTTGGGAGACAGAGGAGAGCATCAGGAAGACGTATCCAGAACTCTTTGCCTAGTAAGATTTACTTTGTGATTTAGTTATTCCGCATGCTAGGATAGGCTTGTTTTGCTTGTTTTGCATGTTTGATTGTTGTTTTATGGCTAATAGGCTTGCGGGACCCTTAAATGACCGTTTTGCCCCTAGCTGATCTTGTTTCGGCCATAACTTTTGATTGGAAAGGAATTTTGATCTGAAACCACTTCCATTAGATTCGTTTGATGGTTTACCTTTCCGTAGAGTGGTCACATGTGAGAAACGGACTTATCGTTTGGGAGATATGGCTGAAATAAGGTTTGGAAGGTGAGAAACTGCTTAACCGGGACAAATAGGGTGATTAGTGAATGGGCCCATAACCCATTTCGGAATTAGGGTTATGGGGAGGCTGAAATGAGTTAGGGTTTCATTTCATTTCAGTTTTCTAGCCTCCACTTACCTCTTAGAAACCCTAAAAATGGCCTCCAACCTCTAAATCACCTTCTACTCAAGGATTAAGCTTAGCAACATCAAATCAAGGGAGATCTTCACCAAATCAACATTAGAGCTGCTGTTTAGCATTGGGATTCGCACCAAATCAGAGATTCATTTCAGTTTGAGGTTTTATTTTTGGCTAAGGTGAGTGATTTGCATAGTTTTGCACTAATTACGATTAATTAAGGGTAATTAGTGAAGATTAGCGAATTTACACATGATAAAATTCTGGAAAAATATTTATAAAATTCGAAATGATGTCTTAGACCTTTGATATGAATTTGGGTTAATTTGGTTAAGTTTTGCTAATTATATCATTTAGTTTCACCTATACATGCTTAAGGGAAAATATGGGGTTTTGGCTATGTTTGATCCATTTTAACCTATCATGTTGATGTTTTGGTGTTTGAGGTCACTTCTACTTGTTGCTATGACTTTGTGGTATGCTTTGTGATTGATTAGAATACTTAGAATGGTCGAAAACGTCGTCGAATGGCGTAAAACACTCGCTGGAAAAGTTGAAGAAAAACAGTGCAGGCTTTCGGATCAGGTCGGATGGATGGGCTCGGACCGGGCAAAGGATCACCGAACCGAACCGTAGCTTAGTACAAGAGAAGTATGGCAAAAAGGAAGGCCACAAAGGTTGAACTGGGATCGGATCGGACTAAGGAAGGGGGGAACGGAACGGAGCGGATGGAAATAGGAATAAGGATCGGAGCGGATGGGAATAAGGAAGGGGATCAGATCGGACCAGAAGGCCAAGCCAGGAGCTAAGAGAGAAGGACGGACCGGATGGTGACAGGGGACCCGAACCGAACCGATGGAGCAATCAAACCCGAACCGAACCGGTTGCTGAAGCGTCACACTGAACGAGATGCATACACCCGAACCGAACCGGTTGCTGAAGCGTCACATTGAACGAGATGCATACACCCGAACCGAACCGCCAGAGGGAAATATCTATGACCGAACCGAACCGATGATAAGGAGGAATCCAAACCGATCCAGTATTGACCAATAACTCGAGATGTAAAGGTAGTCCAAATGGAAGTTAGAGCTCAGGATCCAGTTGGGAACCAATGAGTTCACTTCATGGTTGGGCTTTGCTGCGGGACGTGTGCTAAGGAGTTGTCGACATTCATAACTTCGATTCACCACTGAAAATGAATGATGGGCTACTTATCAGTGCAGTAGAGTCACTATGACTCGAGGGGCAAGGTGATGGTAGCAAGACTACGTTATCAGTGCAGTAGAGTCATTATGACTCGAGGGGCAAAGTGATCGTAGTAAGACTATGAGCCAGCGCAGATGGGGTGAATAACTCCATGGGGCAAGTGGACATAGTAAAGGATTGGTAAGGCTATGAGCCAGCGCAGATGGGGTGAATAACTCCATGGGGCAAGTGGACATAGCAAAGGATTACTGGCTATGTATCAGTGCAGTGAAGCCATATATGACTTCATGGGGCAAGGTGATCATAGCAAAGTATTGGGGTGATCGAAGTGGTGAATATCGTATGCTTTACGCACTGAGTGAGAGATGTGAGGATGGTTGCTATGCTTGATTGTTTGCCATCAATATGACATGCACACCCCCACCCCCGTAACTTCACACCATATGTTATTGGCACCTTAGAGTGTTGTACAATATGTAGTGCTAACTCTTTGGTTGCAGGTCCAGGTTCAGGTATGGTTTAGTATACCTGTTATTGTTCTGTTTAGATGCTTATCGCTCATACCAGACTTTTGTCTGACCAAGAGTTTTATGTCTCTTCTTATTACTCTGGGTGCTCACACGAGCAGACTAGAGACAGGTTAGTTGGTGATGCATGAGTAGCTGATTCAGAGACGAGCAGGAGGCTCCTACGTATGATATCTACATATATTCTCCCTGTGTCGTTGGTGGTCACCACTTGGACATTAGTAGTGTACCTTCCTTTATCTTTCTTTTGCTTTAGAGACAGTATTTTAAAAGTTGTAATAAGCTGTATTTTGGATTTCCGCTGCTATGATGCTTAGTTCTAGTTTTCAACTTATGCTCTGTCTCACCTGTTTTATGTCAAGTATGTTGTCATTATATTTTATTCTATGCGCTGTGAGACATTCTACAGGTTCTTTGTTTGGTTCTTCGTCTTCTTTCTTTTCTTCTGACGACAGTCCCGTGCTAACTGGACATGTGTACAGCGCACTTTTGGAGTAAATGTTGCGGGGCGGGCCGTCACACTAGAGCAAACCAACACGAGTTTCGATAAATTAGAATTTTGAAAAAAAATCGGTCTATCGGAATTCGGGTTGTTACATCTGGTATCAGAGCTTAGGTTTAGGATTCCTATATAGATAGTGAGTGAATGTATTTGTATTTCTAAAAATATAAATATATTATATATACGTAGATCTATAGAGGAACCCACCAAATAGAAAGAGTATAATATGGTAAGAAATGGGATGTTTGTTTTTTGTACGCTAAAGGAATGAATATGGAAATCTGAGTCCCTTAGGTAATTTGGGTGGAAAGTGTACAATGTACTTTGCATGGAAGAAAGGTGAATCCCATATGCTTTGTATTTTGGGTTAGTTGGTTTGGCAGTAAAACCTTATAAATTGGAAAAGGTTAAAAAGAGAAAAATGGATTGGGAATATATATAGTTGAGGGAATTGACCTTGGGGAGTGTCTAGGAAACCATAGAAAAATTGGAAACCCTCTTTTAGTCTAACCCCATTATTAACTTTTAAGAACTTGAAATTGTAAAAGTTTTGAGAAAGTGGTTTACGGTGTCTTCAAGTTTTAATCTTAAAAGTTATAGTTTTAAATATGTAAAGAACACACATTGAGTTTTAAAGTAAAATGGGGTATATTTTGTAAATCGTGATTTCTTGCGAAATTTTTATCTAAAGTAATATTCTCTCAGTAAAAGGTGCATGTTAAAGAAATGTATAGCTCGCTAGTTTTCTTGTTATATTTCATACAAGAACTATTAATAAAGGAAGTTTTGAAGTCTCTATTCTTTTGACAGTCATTTTTGATAAATTGTTTAAAAGAGAAAATTTTGTCGGGTGGATAAAATAAGTTCTAGAAAATAAGAATAGAGTAGATGGTTGCACCTTGTAGTAAGAAACTGAACTGACCTTATAGGCAAGAAGAGCCGTAAACCCGATTGAGAAATAGTTGTCCGTATCTACTCCAGTTTTGTGATTTGAAAAAAAATGATGATTTGCATTTTTTAAGATGACGTGTTTTTATGGTTTGGCAAAAGTAAGTTTTCATGAGGAAAATAAAATTTTGATGCTTTTGATTTTTGGAAGAAAAATTTAAATGAAAAGGGCAAAGTCGTGTTTTAAAAAAGTATGGAGTAGGTAAGGATTAGTACTTAGGGAAGACGGGTAAAGTTTTGAGGCTATGAAGTAAATAGCGAGAATTATCTTGGACTAATGGTAAGTTCCCGTATAATGCGTAAGCATTGAAAATCCTAGGGTGTTGCTTGAAATAATTGTTGGTACACAGCTAGGATTAGTGGTGACTACTAGATAGTAAGAAGGGAAAGTAAGTGTTTAGATCCTGTTGCTAATTTTCATATTAGGGGTAAAACCCGTTACTACATTTCTGTTGGGATCGTTTCGTTATTTTGTTCTTGATGGGTAATTAGGGTAACACCTAAACCTGTCATGGATCCCATGGTTTGGACTTTTCTGTCTGAGGGGGACTTAGTCCCGAGATTCTTGACCCTTAGTAGTAGCTATGTAGAGTGTCTTTTTTCCTGTTTTAGTTGAAAGACTAGAAGGCTTATTTGAGAACTAAACCTAGATCTGATAATTAAATAAGCTAAGAAAAGAGAAATGGTACAACTAAAAAGGAAACAACAAATTCAGTAAAGCAACAAACACGATAAATTATGAGAAAAGATGGATAAAGATAAAAATTTCCAAGATAAGATGAAAAAGAAAATCAGTGACAAAAGAAAATTTTCTTATGTGGGCTATGCTTGGATAGGAAAATAGGGAATCTTTATAAATAGGTACATAAAATCCAAGGATAGTTGGAAAAAGGTACATAAAAGAAAAATGGAAGTTGTGAAATTTTCCGTTTTCCACCTTTTTATAACATAAGAAATCGAACTTAGAAAATTAGATTTTTCTAAAATTCGAAAAATAAAGTTGGTTGGTAGGATTTTGGACGCAACAATTGGATGAACTATGCTCTTACTCAGTAAGAGTGTGGGAAAATTTGGCTGAAATTGTATTTTTATTTTCAAAATATTGCATTCATATAGAACTGGCAGTGTATTTAGGATGTGAGCATCATTTTTTTTTTTAAAAAGATTTTTGAAAAACTTGCATACACATAGAAGGTACCACATAGGAATACATGTATTATTACGTTGTATTTCAGTTTTCACAAGTGCACAATGTTTGCAAAAGTTGGATGCACACGTGATGGATGTGTATTAAGCGAGGGGTTGATTGATTTTTACTCTTATCAAATTTCGGGGGCGAAATTTCCTAAGGGTGGGAGAATGTAACACCCCGCATTTTTAACTCAAGATAATAAAAATAAGAATAACTTAATTAAATATTCATAATTAAGTGAAACGGACTGCGCCATTGCGTTCTTCTCGGAATTCTGGTCAAAATAGACACCTGGTTTTCATAAAATGAATACCGTATGAAGAAGTTATTAAGGATTGAAGTTTGTATATTCATAAGAAGAGTATATATGAATAAAATAGGTCCAGAAATTAAAAACAGTTCAAATTCACGTGGAAAATGGGAGCGGGAAAATCCCCTCCTAAGGGTGTCGACCCCTGGGTCGACCCCATAAGGGGGTGTCGACCCATGGGTCGACTCCCCGTGCGGCAAATCTAGGCAGATTATTTCTACGCGAACGTGGACTATTTCTTTTACCAAATACGTTGCTAAACACCTATAAATAAGCCTGTAGACCCTATGTCTCATATTTCCGAGACAACGTAAAAGCTCTGCCATTCCTCTCCCTCCGCAAATCTATTCAGAAAATTAAGATTATTAGTTTAGAAAAAAATTCTAAATCTAGATCTGAAGGAAAGGGACATATGTTTGTAAATGGGTGTTCAGATCTCTTATCGAAGTGAGGTAATTCCTATATCTAGTCTATTATCAATTCTCTTCTCTTTCTTCTTTTTTCTTTCTTTCTTTTAGTAAAAATTATGAATCCATGGTAGTTAGGTTCTGAATCTAATTAGGGGAAAACCCATGGAAAGCTAGATCTGGACCAGATCCAGAATTTGAAAAGCATATGAGGTGAGTCGATTTAAGCTATATCATTTTTGATAATGATATATTATCATTTAACATTCCCCGTTATTGTACAATACGAATTTGCTAGAATAAATTAAGAGTATTGAAAATGTTATATATGATAAGTTGAAATATGATATGTTGAAATGTTTAAACATATGTTAAAAAAATTAAAGTGACATGTTGAACATTAATATGTTAAGATATTAATATGTTGGAAAGTTTATATGTTGAAATATAAGCTTGTTAGAATATGGGTAGCAACTACTGTTGTTCATATTACATGTTAATTTGTCACATTTATATACATGAACCCTTACTTGTATGAATTGAAATAGCTATATGATTAAATGGTTTCATGTTAGCATAGAACTAAAACTAGTTGTTTTTGATAAGTAGAGAAAAGGGGGAAAGTTTATGAAAAGTAAGAAGTTATACTTAATTATAAATTAAGTAATCTGTAAACTTGGAAGTATGAATTTTGCTGATAAGAATAACATGTTTAGGATTGTCCTAGGGACAAGTGGAAATTATAACTTAGGTTATAATAAACGAAAACGGGAATAGAATAACTTATGTAAGGGGATAAGTTGTACTTAATTGTAAATTAAATTATTTACAAGAACAAGAATCTGAAATATATGGATGAGGACTACCTAAGTTACATTTATAGGAAGAGAAACTTATTAGTGGATCTTAGTTAAGAGAACTAAGTTAATAAGTAAACAACGATAAGTTGTATTGACATTGTAAAATGGAATTATGATTAAATGAGAAAGAATGAGGAAAACTAATGAAATAAGTTATATTTAATCATAAATAATGATCGACATGTTAAAAAGAAAACATGTGAATTGAGATATACTTAATTACATATTAAGTAGAACATGTTATTGTAACGATGAAATCAAACAAGAATAGAAAGGTATTGTGGATTACAAATCTTGGATCACAATCTAGAGAATAACATATTGTGGGCTTATTAATAAACTTAAATGGGTTAAGTTATATGACTGAAATTAATAAGCAAGAGAAACTTGGTAACTTGAATAAGAAGTCAACGTGAACAGGGATAACCAAGTTAAATGGAAACTTGGTGAGGTAAAGCAAGCGCGTAAAAGAATGTTTCGACATAGGGTCTAATGACACATTAAAATGAGGCACCTGGACCAGTCCGTACGTTTGAAGGTGAATAACTCAACGGGGTAGATCATCGTGGTGTCATAAGGCACGAGGGGAGCACACGTTCATCTAACTATTCTGGCGGCTCCGAAGGACTGGAAGGGGAAGCACGTGGTTTCCTAATGTGCGTAAGGTGCTCCTAGTAGTCCTCTGTGACATGGCAGATGTTTAGGCTGTGCTCTTAGAGGTTGGGTCTGCGCATAACTATCAGGTCAGTGGGCCTTGACTACAAAACTAACTTTGTAATCAGAATGCTGTGACGAGGTGACACTAGGGTTATTCGGCGGTTGCCTCAACGGAGAGGTAGAGGGTCACGACCAGTAAGGATAGTAGATCGTCGAATACCTATCATCGGCAACCAGTGGGATGTGAAAAGACTAGAGCTAAACCCAATAGACTGTTCACCTTTTACTATCGAAGTACAGTGGTTGAGGGGAGATGCCAATTGGATGTTTAGATTTTTTGTTGTTAGGGGCATGTCGCTTGGCTCTTGTAGTCTTTACTAGTTGAGGGAGGGGCCGAGGTGGGGCCATAGCCACCATGAAAAATAGATCCTAGGAATATATGTATTTTGAGGCTCTTAAAGGCGGGCCCGTACAAATATGGAAAAGCTCTCGACCGAGTTCCGTGTTTCTTGTATCGCCCTGCCATGGAACTGATGCACATTAGAGGACTTGCGGTTAAGGCATCAAGCTAAAATTGACGATACGAACGTGGGATAGTCTAGATACATGCATGTCTTCTTTGGGTGGTGTACCGTAGAATTGAGGACAATACTCTGGTATGAAACCTGATTCAATCAAAGGTGGCAGTCCGTACACTTACGTAGCATAGTAATGACAGATATATGCGGAATGTAACATTGTTATGTAGAGATCCATACGTCACTCCGGCATAGGATGAGGGACTGCGTTCATTTCTATGGCATTATAGTGGAGACTGTGTGAGTGGGGTACCATGGGGTGTACCTCAATATTGGGGGTAGCTACATATATACTGTATTAGGTTAAACCCCTGGAAAGTAAATGGGTACGACGTATGTGTAAGCCTTGAGTGTTGTTAACCCAAGTAACCTAATAAATAGGGAAACATGATTGAACGTTATATGTAGGATTATCTAAAGTGTATAGTTTAAATCTCGTCACCAGAACTTGTGTTCTGGCCCCCTCCTCATAACACACTCGCAGGTTAGATTTGTGGCAGAAACATGATAGCTTTGGATACTGGTTAGGCAGTATTATTAATACGATAAGACTATACTTTGAGTATATTATATTTTATCCATTCCGCTGTGAGATATTTTCTGAGCTCTGACCTATTTCATGTCTCTGTCTTTTCTGCAGGAAACCAGAGCAAACCAACACGAGTTTTGATAGATTAGAATTTTGAAAAAAAATTGGTCTGTTGGAATTCTGGTTGTTACACATCATCTGGGTCGATCGGCATTAAATGACAACTGGTGACAGCTGGATAGTGACAACTGTTGACAACTGGATGGATCAGTCTGTAACACTTCCATAAATAAGTTTAAGACCAATCTGAGGCCTGCATATAAGATTTCAGCCTCCTCATTTGATTCTCTCCATACCTATAAATACCCCATGGCTTCCATATTTTGGGGGATCGATTTCGAACTCCATGAAGTGTTATTCAATTGCTTTCTCCACTGTTCTAAGCCATTCTAACCTCCATTCAACCTTCTCCAACTAAGTTTCACCATCTAATCATCCAGAATTACTCAAGCATTCGAAAGATTGTAGATCTATATCAATATTCATCGTACTTACAGAAATTGAGCTATTCCTTGGTGGATTTAAGTGAATCAAAGTGTAGAAGAGAGGAGATCAAGAGAAAATACTTGTAAAGAGAGAATGTATGCAAAATCGAAATTGATGTACCTTGTAATCACTATGATGATAACAAAAGTTTCTCCCATAGTGCATGCAGGCCATTGTTAGGCCGAACCACTCTAAAATTCTCTATTCTTTACTTTTTTCTGCCTTTTATTTTGTGATGTGGTTCCATCCCCAAGATCTAATTCTCTGTGAATTATGAAATCCTCTTCGGGGGTGTTTGTAACATTTTTGGTGTAATCACTTTTTGACCCCCACTGTGGGACCATATTCACATTATCAAGTCTAAGTGCTTTGTGGAAGTAGTTTTTAAAGCTCACTCCTACAATAGATCCTCCATACCTAAGAACCGGGCCAATTGACGAGTTCTCTTCAAAGTATAAAAATTTGTCTGAAATAATGCCGTCGAAAAAACCACCAACTAGTAAGACTGTGGTAGCTATGACTTCTGGGGATGTAGCGAATGATCTTAACACTACTCCGCAAACTAACTTTGATATTGGCCAATCTTCCCGGAGAGGAATTGGTGTAACTAGAGAAGAGCTAGATAAAGCTGTCGCCGGTTCCACACATCAAATGGAATTTTCAACTAATGCCATGATGAAAAGGCTAGAAACTCGTTTTGCTCTCCAAGCCACCACAGCAAAAGTTACCACTAATGCCACCCGTGCCGAAGGAGCTCATTCTTCGACCACTAGTCCAAATCATTATAGATCTGTTCAGGAGATCAATGGTCTAGATAAAGCCGATCATGCATAATCCAAACCCCCTGTCGGAAACCATGCGAAAAGACCAATTTCTCGAAAAGAGACCAGTTCCGGCAAAGGGGCACTTCCCCATGACGGAGGCACAGGGCCCCAAATACTTAGCGTGATTGTTTGCGTATGCAAACATCCGGCGAAGGAGACGGCGCCTACCCCATGGATCAGCGCGATGAGAAAAAGCGTCTTGAAGACATGGTTCAGAAAATCATGAAGGAAAGTGCCGAGAGGAATGAGGACGAGAAGGAGTGGGAGCTTGCTCCATCTAAAACTCCACTCTCAAAAAGGATCAAGCTGACCAAATTCCCACGGAAGTTCAATCCACCGACAATATCACGGGACTGCTAATCCTAATTTGTTTTTATACAAGTACGATTAGCATATGGACGGTGCAAAAGACACCGATGAACTCAAATACTTGTACTTCCCGGTGTACTTAGAGGCAATGGCCTCGCTCTGGTTTACTAAATTCCCACCAAGATCCGTGGATAACTTTTCCTCTCTGGCTAAGAAGTTTAGGGAATAATTCAGACTCCAGTCTATAAAAGTCAAGGATGTGATGTCACTAAATGACATGGAGCAGAGGTCTGGAGAGTCAGTCAAAGCTTTCCTCACTCGATTCAATGCCGCAGCAACATAAGTTGCAGATCAAGAACCCCTACTAGTTCTAATCGCATTAAAGCATGTTATCACCAAGAAATCGAAGTTTGGAAGATGGGTCAAAATGAAGAATCCTAACACCTTAAAGAGGTTCTATGCAAAGGCAGATGTGGAAGATGATCTATCTTTTTCCATGGATGTAGCTGAGGTAGCATGGCTCCAGTAAAGAAAGACAACGACGTTTCAAATGGCCAAAAGAACAATGTGGGCCAAAAGCAAGGAAATGATGCCAAAAATAAGCGGAATGGAAAGAAGTTACGTTTCTTTAAAGCTACTGAGCTAACCCCATTGATCGAGATACCAGAGAACATCTTTATGGTCACTAAAGATACAGAGGACTACCCCAAGTCAAAGAAACAAAAGGTAACTGATAGTCAAGCAAATTCTAGTCGATTTTGTCGCTTCCACAATCAGCCTGTCCATATTACAAATGAGTGCAAGCACCTTAAGAACCTAACCGAAGAGCTGATTAGAAAAAATTCCCTACAGCAGTATGTGAAAAAGCAAAAATATGCCAATCCTCCATCAACTACCCAAGAGAAGAAAGCATCTGGATCGGGGGACAAAGCTCCAGCACCAGTTAATCAAAGGCCTGTGATTGACACGATTTCTGGTGGTCCTCATCTAACAGGGGCAAGTTGGGGATACATCGAAAGGTATGCTAACGCGCTCAAGAATGCTCCAAAGGAAGAAAGTTGCTTAGTCTTGAACAATGCCATCTTTGCAAAACAACAGAAGATTTCAGTTCGGGATATCATGTTCAATGGAGAAGATGAGGAAGGAGTAGTCACTCCAACTCAGGATCCCATGGTAGTGTTGGTCGGAATAGGCCCGGCCACTATGAAGTGGGTCTTGGTTGATTGTGGAGCTTCTATGAATGTACTGTTCAAAAGCACTTTCGATAGAATGAGAATTTCCATGTCAAATGCGTTAGCTTGTTAGAAGAAAATCCAAGGGTTCACAGGGGAGACGAAGCAACCCATTGGGGTTATTGATTTACCTGTGGAACTCAGAGATGAAGAAAGAAAAGTCACTTTAATGCAATCATTTGTCCTTGTAGATGAGCCATCAGCATATAATGCTTTTCTGGGAAGGCCAGCTTTGGCGGCTTTCAAAATTGTGTTGGCTCCTTAGTGCTTGACAATGAAGTTTCCAACTGAGAAGGGGATTGGTATGGTTCAAGCTGATCAAGATGCTAGAGAGTGCTATATCAATGAACTAAGAGAAGCTAGCAAGAAGGACAAAGGAAAGAGTGCGGAGGTTCCCTTCCGCATTCGCGATCCTTCCTTATAACAATTAGGGCACGACCCCTGTACTGGCGAGCATAATAGGGCCCAGAAGTAGATGGATCCGAGGAAGGCTAGTACATGGGAGGAGAGAGCGACACCAGTTGAAGTCACTATTCTAATTCCAATTCATGATAAAGACCTGGATAGAGTATTGAGATAGGCTCTCAGCTGGGCCTGAAATTGCAAAAAGAACTGATTATGTTTTTGAAAGCTAATCCTGTTGTGTTTGCTTGGAGTCACTCGGACATGTGTGCCATATCCTCCAAAGTGACGGTTCATGCACTTAACATTGACCCAAGCATCACTCCAATCAAACAGAAAAGAAGGATTCTAGGCCTGGAAAGATCAGCTGCACTCAAAGAAGAGGTGGACAGACTCATGGAAAATCACTTTATTTAAGAGTCCACATATCTCGTCTGGGTCTCGAATCCCGTGCTTGTAAAGAAACCCAATGGCAAGTGGCGAGTATGCATCGATTACTCTGGTCTTAACAAAGCAGGTCCCAAAGACAATTTTCCACTGCCCAGAATTAACCAACTTGTTGACGCAACAATGGGGCATGAACTCCTATCTTTTGTGGATGCATACTCTGGCTATAATCAAATCTTGATGCACGAACCTGACCAAGATAACACAAGCTTTATTACAGATGTCGGCTTGTATTTTTATAAAGTGATGTCATTCGGGTTGAAAAATGCTGGAGCGACTTACCAACGCCTCGTTAATTCTATGTTCAATTCTCAAATAGGCAAAACCATGGAGGTTTATGTAGATGACATGTTGGTAAATTCCAAAAGAGCCGATGATCATTTAGAAAACTTGGCCAAGATGTTCAATATTCTGAGAAGATATTTCATGAAACTCAATCCTCTTAAATGTTCGTTTTGGGTCGCATCACGGAAGTTTCTAGGGTTCATGGTTAATGTTCGGGTCATTGAAGCCAATCCTACTGTAATGTCCCATATTTTTATGGTATTATAATTAATTAATTTAATTATTTGAATAGTGGTTTAGAAATTTAAATAGTTGTTTAATTAAATAGTATTGACTATTTTATTATTATAAATAATAGAATAATATATTTAAATTCTGAAATAGTCGGAAATAGTGGAATTCACAATATTGTGTGAATTGGATCATATATAATATATAATTCAGTTTAGAGTTGAATTTTATTAACTAATATATTATTTGAACGACAGTTGAACATATAACTATATTATAATTATAACCGCGCTCGAAATGGTGCAGCAGTTCGCAATTTTGCCGATTCGAACTTCAACTGAATATACAGGGTCCGTTTCAAGCCGGATTTCTGTGAAACAAGAAACGTTCGGAGCTGGTGAAGTATATTTTTCTAATGGAAGAGAAAAATCGGGATTTCGTCATGTAGATTTTGATTTATGTCCAAATCAAATTTTAAAATAGTCACTATGGAGTTCCTTTATAATTTATAATGATTTATAAAAGGATTTAAATATAAATCGAATATCGGTTTAACCCGGATTTGAAACATCGAGTTATAAATCCATATATATTTATTTTGGAGCTGTATGATATTGTATGTGAATATATACGATAATATTTATTTATAAATATTTATTTCAATTGTTTTTATATATATTTATATATTTAAATGAGTTATTTAGAGCTTTAAAAATAGCCAGTTTTGCAAACGAACTCCGTTTTCAATGAAACTAATTTTGTTGGATTTGTAACATTAAATTATTGCTAGATTTCAATTTTCGTGATTTTTGGAGTCAGTGTGTGGCCGTATGGATTTTTAATGTGAAAAACAATCAGTATTTTGACAGTGAAAAATACGTTGTGTGAGCAAACAGAGTCAGAATTCGACGAGACAAGTTTCGTTGGGTCCGTAATGTCGAACTGAAGGTGTATGTCCATTTTCATGATTTTTGGATATGTTATGTAATTATAGGAATTTTTAAGTGATGAACAGAGTAAACGATTGGTTATAAATTAATATAATAATCGATTAAATTAATATTAAAATTTCCTTATAAATACCAAAACATATTTTCTAACCCTGGACCTTTTATTCATTTGGTCAATACCACTCTTGGCCGTCATTCTCTTGTACACCGTGAGAAATTCATGGCTTAGAAAATCCATAACAAATCCAACTGAAATCTATAAATAGAAAATCATATATATATATATATGAGTCCTTGTTTCAAGTGCTTCAAATTGTTATGGGTATGGCAAGTTGCGATGCAGTTTGTTGGTGCTTGGTTTTGGGAACAGCGAACCTAGGGTTTGATTATTATGGAAACTGGGGGCATCGGTCTTCTATTTGGAGTTAGATTGTGAGCTTTGTGTCACCGGAGGTAACCAGCGTGGTAGTAGAGGGTAGTATGGTAGATGACAGTGGTCGCGGTGGCGGACCGAAGGGGTTCGACGATCTGGGAGAGGAGCAGTTTGGAGTTGAACGAGGTGGGTTCACTTCGTTTTTTTTTTGATTTTAGGTTCGTTGTTTTGGAGATTAACGGGCGAGAGGATCATCGAAGAGACTGGGGTTGATCCGGGAAGATGACTAAGGTGGCGACGGTCGTCATGGGGGTGAATTGGCGATCTCCGGCACGTTGGGGTGACGCGGAGGTGCAGATGAGCGGGGTGAAAGTTCTGGTCGAAGTAGGGTGAAAGAAATCAGATGTTACCAGGACTTAGAAGATTGATTTGTCATCAATATCGGTAATTAACTAGGTTAATAAGATAATTAGTGAATTTAGAATCAGATTTGGAGAAAGAACAGGCGGACGTTGGTTTGTAAGGATGGAGATGGGCCGGGTGTGTGAGGTAAAGCCCAACTGAAAATAATTCTAAGTTAAAATTCTTTTTAAAATAGTGTATTCGGTTATAACATCATAACTTTATCACACGTGATCAGAATTTTGCAAATTCTGATCCATTGGGATCATATGGACGAGAGCAACACAATGGAACGGATTGGGAGTCAATCGAAGCTCGTTACAATTTATAACGAAACAAATTGTCCGATCTGAATCGACGATAATATATCGTTATTTAACGATATATTTCCAATGTGAGTACAACTCACTAACTCTATAAATTATATTTCTATAACGTATTTTTAGAACTGATAGATGATGATTGATTATGTGTGTTGACTATCTGGGTGAACTGCTAAGTGATTAGTTGAAATTATAGATAACGAT
The DNA here is from genome assembly GCA_030737875.1 of Allium sativum. NCBI lineage: Eukaryota > Viridiplantae > Streptophyta > Magnoliopsida > Asparagales > Amaryllidaceae > Allium > Allium sativum. The sequence continues at coordinate 1,024,688,363 of CM060909.1, forward strand.
AGTTATATATATTGTTAATCAAATATTGACTCTATTTATCAGAATATTTCATATTGAAATGAAATTTGATGTGAATTATATTATGTAATATCTATGGATGCAGGGAAACAGGTCGGTGGAATCCAACTGGATTCCTCAATATTTATTTTACCGTTTCTCATATATTGTGTTATATGATGTGATATGAAATCTGTGCTGATTTTGTATATTGAATGATACCGATCATTGTTATATGGTACGTTAAATACCATAAGGAATACTGGAATGTTTAAAATGAATTTTTCAATGTTATATTGAAAAAGAATATTTATAAAATCAAAAGATTTTATAAATAAAGAAACATATTGGGAAAATAAATAGAAAGATAAATGGAAATATTTATTTGGGAAATAAATAGAAAGAATAAGGGAATATATATTGGGAAAATAAATAGAAAGATAAAAGAAAATATTTATTTGGGAAATAAATAAAAAGAATAAAGGAATATATATTGGGGAAATAAATAGAAAGATAAAAGTGATATTTATTTAGAAAATAAATAAGATATCATAAAAGGAAATATTTGGAAATTAAGTAGGATTATAAAAGGAATTAGAGTTAATTGTTAGAGTTAATCAAATAGAATTAATCGATAGAGTTAATTGATTAGAGTTAATCGATTAGAGTTAATCGAATATAGTTTATTCGAATAGAGTTAAAGGAGTTAATCGAATATAGTTTATTCGAATAGAGTTAAAGGAGTTAATCGAATATAGTTTATTCGAATAGAGTTAAAGGAGTTAATCGAATATAGTTTATTCGAATAGAGCTAAAGGAGTTATCGAATATAGTTTATTCGAAAGGAGTTAATTGAATATAGTTTATTAGAATAGAGTTAAAGGAGTTAATCGAATATAGTTTATTCAAAAGGAGTTAATCGAATATAGTTTACTCGAATAGAGTTAAAGGAGTTAATCGAATATAGTTTATTCGGAAGGAGTTAATCAAATATAGTTTATTCGAAAGAAGTTAACCGAATACAGTTTATTCGAATAGAGTTATAGGAGTTAATCGAATATAGTGTATTCAAATAGAGTTAAAGGAGTTACCGAATATAATTTATTCGAAAGGAGTTAATCGAATATAGTTTATTCGAATAGAGTTAAAGGAGTTAATCGAATATAGTTTATTCGAAAGAAGTTAATCGAATATAGTTTATTCGAATAGAGTTAAAGGAGTTAATCGAATATAGTTTATTCGAAAGGAGTTAATCAGATATAGTTTATTCGAAAGGAGTTAATCGAATATAGTTTATTCGAATAGAGTTAAAGGAGTTAATCGAATATAGTTTATTCGAAAGGAGTTAATCGAATATAGTTTATTCAAATAGAGTTAAAGGAGTTAATCGAATATAGTTTGTTTGAACAGAGTTAAAAGGAGTTACCGAATATAGTTTATTCGAAAGGAGTTAATCGAATATAGTTTATTCGAATAGAGTTAAAGGACTTAATTGAATATAGTTTATTCGAAAGGAGTTAGTCGAATATAGTTTATTCGAATAGAGTTAAAGGAGTTAATCGAATATAGTTTATTCGAATAGAGTTAAAGGAGTTAATTGAACATAGTTTTTTTGAAAGGAGTTAATCGAATATAGTTTATTCGAATAGAGTTAAAGGAGTTAATCAAATATAATTTATTGGATAGGAGTTAATCGAATATAGTTTATTCAAATAGAGTTAAAGCAGCGAATATAGTTTATTCGAATAGAGTTAAAGGAGTTAATCAAATATAGTTTATTTGAAAGGAGCCTTCGAATATAGTTTATTCAGAAAGAGTTAATCGAATATAGTTTATTCGAAAAGGAGTTATCGAATATAGTTTATACGAAAGAGAGTTATACGTGAAATTCGATTATATCGAATTCAGGAAAGTACTATTCACTTTCCGTTTTAATCAAGATTTATTTATTTATTAGTAAATTTGGTTGTTTGTTTATTTATCCAAATTAAGGAATAAAAGTTAAGTTCTGAAGTTAGATATTTCAGAAGTAGGGATTATAATGCTATAGTTTTAACAATGTTTTCCATAAAGAAGTGGATTCGTAAATAGAATCCAAGAGTTACGTAAGGAAGTTTGTCATAAATTTGAAAGGTGAACTTTGTCTATTTCAAGGTTAGAAATGTTGTTCAGTTAAGGTCTGAGAGGTAGTTGTACCCCAACTTGATTGACTCCATTTTTAACTAAGGAATGGTTCAGGTTCGATAGTGAAGGTTGGTTAAGTGAATATAGAATGGTTTGAGTTGACATAGCGATGTATTATTTAAACATCTGTTTAAGATCCAATGAAGGAATTTTGGAAATATTTTCCAAATAAGAACCAAAAATGTTTTCTAATATAGAAAATAAGAAAGGGGAGTAAATATGGAAATGTTTTCCAATGTTAATATTGTATATTTTCTAAATTTAGAAAATAAGAATTTCTGTATATATACGGAAATAGGAAATGGAGAATGAATAAATTAATGATAAATTAATTTAAGAAATAAATGATGATTGATGATTGATCGATAGAATTTCCATCTAGAAATAATATTGTTGTTTGCACACGTGTTTTTCTTTGATAGTTAACTCACCGACTATCGAAGTTCTTGACCATTTTTCCGTCGTCAATACGGAGAGACCGAGATCAGATTCATTGTCTGAAAACCACTCCGCATGGGCATTAGTGTTGCGAATCAAATATGATGAAGATAATTGAAGACGGAGTTATGCAAGGGCTGTCCTGTTTACAGAATAGTGCCTTCGGTTTGTCCAGTCCCAGGACGACCTGTATGGAAGAATGTTTAATAGAGTATATTCAATAGATCGCGTAAGTTGATCTCTTCAAATGTATGTACGTTTGGTGGCAGAGGAATTCGTTTCTCTTAGCTGTATACCCATTGTATTTTTGGGGAAATCAATTTGTGATTTGGCGGGTATGACGATGTTACATTCAAAGTGAATAATTGTGTGATCTGTCGGAGATAAGCGTGGCCTCTACCCTCACAACAGGGAAATGACAAAAATCGGACAACCAACATGGCTATGTGGGTTGCTTCCATTAGGGTGTATTATCACCTATCTAGAGATATTCATTTCATTCTTTAATCTATTCGATGCTGTATCATTCGGGAAACGGTTGCTGATCCCAACCGTTGGTGATATACATTCGATACACTCAAGCGAAATGAGTGGTCGGTTATGTGTGGCCGGGTCGCAAGATGTTCTTGTTGAACCCAGTGTATTCCTCTCTAGAGGTACACTATCGGAAGGTGGTTCCATACCTTGTCATAGTTGGTAATCCATTATCCAATAAGTGCTCGCGGTTTTGATTGTATACTATATATGTAGAACGTGAGATGAAAGCATTTCTGCTAGATGATTATTATATTGTGGTTGATAGACACTATCATAATATCAAAAGAATTCTGATATAAAAACTATTTTGGATTCTCATAAGGGAAAAACCCGTTCCATTATACGGCGTGGTCTTATTAGATATCATTTAATTGCTCATACTGTTTTTAAAAGGTTTTACTCACACCAGTCCCATGACTGACGCAGAGTTTGTTTTGTTTTCCCTAAACTCTTGGGTGCCCAATTTTGTATGGGCAGTTAAGTAGTCAGGATTTTACAGATATACTTGGAGAACTTGGAGCTGGAGGCTTCAGGAATATATAGCTATTGTTTATTTTCGTTGTGTTGTAAGTGGTATACTCTGATAATGTTACTGTATACATATACTGATTTTATTTCAAAGTTATGTATCTATTATACATTGTTCATTCCATTGTGAGATTCGTGTTTACTCTGATGTTGTATGTTCTTCTTCTTCTATTCTAAGCTTCTATTTTATCTATTCTCATCCTCTAATTTCTTTCATGGACTATCCGGTATTTTCCGATGCTTGAGTAATCGACATTGAGTTTATGTCGATAATCAGGATTGTGAAAACCCGGGTAGTTACAGTGGTATCAGAGCTGAAGGTTAAGTAATTACCTTGGCTCTGTGGCGTGACTCAGTAGAGATAGGGTTAGTAATGCCCTAGATTGAGTTCGAGTGTATAAATGAGCACGTATTTGTTATTCAATATAAAATTGTTTTATATTGTGGAGATTTATTGATTGAGTTGTTTATGAGTTCTGGTCGATCAGTTTGATCCACTGTATCAACAGCAGTTTCTAAATACTTGAATACGATAAACCGACATAGTATGTTTTAAAGAGGGTAAATGAAATTATTTTACCCAAAGTATATTTTGATATAAAGCAAAGTATATATTGGAAATATTATAATATATTGGATATATTGGTTGTGATAATAATCGAATGAGATTAGAAATTGAAATGGTTATATAAAATAACCAATTAGAATTCATATAAGTGTAATATATGAAACCAGATGAATTAAATCTGAATTTAAATCAAAATTGGAATTTAAAATTCCAAAAACATGAAAAGTGTTTGTAAATGGAATAGAATTAAATATATGGGAATTTTAAAATCCTAGGAGATTTTAAATGGTTTTACAAGCATTGTGAATGATATTTTGACATGGATTTCAAAATGGAAGTGTTTAGATATGGTTTTGAAAGTGATATAGTATTGATCTCACTTCGATAGCTGGAAATAGATTTCGATGATGATCATGACATCATCGGTGTTCATTTTCGAGTTATAAGTTACGGAATACTACCAAAGTTTTTGTTTTTGAATTGTTTTGAGAAAACAAGTTGTTTTGATATTTCAAATAAATATTTTGATTTTTGAAAAAGGCTAAGCTGTTTAAAAACCCTCAGAAACAGATTATTTGAATTAAAAAAATTAAACTAGAAAAGCAAATAGAAATAGAATTTGTAACAACCCGAAAATCTGGGCTAGTTTAAAATTTTTATTTTGGCAATTTTAGCGAATTTTGATTATTTAAAATGAATTATTTTAAATAATATCGACGAGAAATTTATTTTGAATATAATTCGAACGTATATATTTATACGCGTTGTCGTTAGAATATAAATATTTATTTTAAATTATAATAGGAATTGAAAATGGCGCGGTAGTTCGATAATTCGATTTCAAACTTCAATTGAATGTACCGGGTGCAATACAATCCGGATTTTAGTGAAACCAAAAACATTAGGATCTAATTGATGATATCTTTCCAACGAATCCGAAAAATCTAAATTTCATAGCGGGAATCAAAAGATATGTCCAGTTGAAAATTCTGAATAGTCGCTATGGAATTCAGGCCCTTAAAAATGGACATTTTGCAAACGACCTCGGATTTCGACGAAACCAGTTTTGTTGGGTCCGTGACGTTAAGTTATTGCTAGATTCCAAATTTCATTATTTTCTGAATCAATATGTGAGCGTGGCAAAGGAAAACGCGTTTGACCAGTTTCAGTTGATTTTAATCGACTGGAAATTGGCCATTTTTCTAACGGTCTCAGAATTTGACGAAACTAGTTTTGTTAGGACCGTATCGTCAATACGAAGCTAGAAAATATTTTTATAGAATTTTTAGAGTTAGTATGTGACCCCGGTAATTTGAAATGTACGTTTAAAATTCAATATAGTAATTTAAATGTAAATTTCAACGGAAACTGATTCAAACGATCATATCAGCTTGCGATACATATCCCATTGGGTTCGGAATAGGGGTAATTAGCTAGGGGCGACACCCGTTGGGTTCGATTTGGAGTTCGGAGTACGAAATTTCATTAGAAACTATTAATTGATTAAAATAATAATATAAATTATATAAATACTCCAAAATACCCTAACCCTAGGCTCAGAATCGCGCCGCCCCAAATTAAAATAAACGGCTGATTTGCTCCATCTTTCTTCCTCAAACTTCGACCAATTCGCGTGATGGTTTCAGGGGCTTCAAACGCAAAAATGGTGAGGATGTATTCTAGTATCACGGAGTGTATGATTTTCGAGCTTCTAGGGCTCGCGGTCGGAGCCAATTACTGGCGAGATGGGGTCTTCGAGCGGGCTCCTGCTCGCGGCAATGGGAGGTGGTGCGGAGGCGCACCATGTGGTGGAGGGCGATCGTCGAATGACGGCTTGAATTGGCAGGCGACAGTGAAGTGTCGAGGCGGGGCTTCTGGGTTACGGCTTCTGTAGAAGACGATGAAGGTAACTGATAACTAGGTTTAACTAATTTTGTTAATCAAATTTTGTTTATTTATTATGGTAATTTAGAGTTAACTATGTTTAAAGAAATAAAATATAGATTTGTTTAGAAATAAAATATAGATTTGTTTAGAAATAAAATATAGATTTGTTTAGAAATAAAATATAGATTTGTTTGTAAGTAAAAATATGATTTTTATAGTATAAAGAAAATAAAAATATGATTTTCATATAATGTAAGTATTAAAAATATTATCTTTACTATATAGGAGATGTAAAAATATGATTTTTGGTTAGGTAGAAAATTAAAAATATAATTTTTACATGATAGGAATATTAAAAATATCATCTTTATATGTGTAGAAAAATAAAAATGAGATTTTTATAAAGATGAAATCTTTAAATTTGAAAGGGCGAAGTCTATGTTTTTATAAAGGCGAAATCTTTATTTTGGAAAAGGCGAAATCTTTATATGGAAAATAGCATGATAAAAATATAATTTTTATCTATATAACATAGTAGTAAAAATTCGATTTTTATATATTGAATAGAGAAGTAAAAATTCGATTTTTACATATGTAGTGGCTACGGGCAACGAAGATGACGAAGATGCGATAGCGATGAAGATTTCTATCAATGAAGTGCCGTGGAGCTTGGATAGCTTTCTGTGAGAATTTCTCACCTTTCAATTTCATTTCTATTTATATATATATACTGGGATGCAGACGGTGCTTAGTAGCCCCCGACACAATCGTCCACAGACCATAGACTTGTTTGTTTGGTTGCATAGATTAGTTATATGATGTGATTTGAATTTGGTTGTTTAGTGATTTTGATTGATGTGTGAATGGCGTGGGCCTTCACTAGACCGGGGATAAGGCTAGGCCTTGTCCCGTTTCTAGTATCGTGCCGTTATGCCGCCGAAATTTTCTAAAATAAGTTAGAAAAATAAAGAAATCATTTTATTTAATAAATGAACTGAATAGAAATTCATATGGTAAAATAAAATGTTTTATCGTTAAAAATATAATTTTTAACGTGAATGTGAATAAATAAATATTCATTTACAAACCGGACGGTTTGTTTATGTACACCTATTTGAATGACATTGATTGGGACGATAAATTTTACACATCGCCCAACCGCACAAATAAAATATGTGTTTGATTGTTTGAAACCCCGCACGGGTGTTAGGATGAAATTTGAAGTTCACTCATCCTGATTGATTAAAAATGTCAATCGATTGATTGACAGGCTGTTATAAGCATCAGATATCTATATTTGATGCTTATACAGTGTAGTGCACTTTGGTTGATGGTTGATTATTTTTCAATGCTATCATATGTGTGTAATGTATGAAAATCCATATAATTAACGTTATATGGTGATTGATTGGGCCTCATTCCAATTTAGAAAATAAAGAATAATATAAAATAAAGGTTCATGTGTTGACAATACTCATCCATTGAGATTGGTCATGTGTTGAACGAAATATTTTAGTAATAAAATTTACATCTTTATCAATATAAAATAAAAGTTCATGTGTTGACAGTACTCATCCATTGAGATTGGTCATGTGTTGAACGAAATATTTTGATAATAACAACTATTTTGAAAAAGAAATATTTGAAATAGAATATTTGAAAATAGAAATTTATGAAGCCGTGTTGATTAGATTGACGCCATTTTGACGAAAACGATTTTGAAATGAATTGAATTGAAAACGATTTCGAAATGAATTAAAAACGTTTTCGAAATGAATTGAATTGAAAACGATTTCGAAATGAATTGAATTGAAAACGATTTCGAAATGAATTGAATTGAAAACGATTTCGAAATGAATTGAATTGAAAACGATTTCGAAATGAATTGAATTGAAAACGACTTCGAAATGAATTGAATTGAAAACGATTTCGAAATGAATTGAATTGAAAACGATTTCGAAATGAATTGAATATATAACGATTTCGAAATGAATTGAATTGAAAACGATTTCGAAATGAATTGAATTGAAAACGATTTCGAAATGAATTGAATATATAACGATTTCGAAATGAATTGAATATATAACGATTTCGAAATGAATTGAATTGAAAACGAATTCAAATTGAACTGAAAGCGAATTGAAATGAATTCAAATTGAATTGAAATTTGAATTGAATAGAAATGAATTTTAAAACGAATTTATAAAGAAGAATTCAATTTTGATTTGAATTGAAAAGGAAGTTGAAATTGCTTTTGAAACGAATTTAAAACTATTTATATAATTTGTTTTAAATAGAAATCGACGAAATATATATTATATATATTATATAATGGCCTGAATAGAACGCGCCGCGCCGCGGCAGTTCGCGAATTTCGACCATTTATTTCAAACGGACATTACGGGAGATCCGACCGTCGGATTCTCCTAAAACCGGAACCGTTGGGTTCGTATCGAAAAGAGATTTCTAACGAATATTAGAAATTCAAAATCTAACGGTTGGATTTGGAGTTACGTCCAAATCAAATTTGAAAAAGGTCGCTGTAAGTGCAGTTCGATGGCCATTGATGGAAATCGACTGTACGGGCCTTGATAAAATTATTAAAAATAGTAATAATTTGTGTAAAATCATAAGAAATGATTTAGAAAGAATTGGGATGAAAAACTCCATATTTGAAAAGATAAAAATAGATTTTTATCGAAATGAACTAGTTTTGAACTAGAATTATAATTCTATTTATTTTTAAATAAATAAATTGAGTTTGAAAAGGGTTTTAAAAATAACCAAAATTTCCAATGATTGCATTGGAGTGGATTTGAATCGAAATTATCTTCGGAATATTTCGATGTTGGAATTCGTGATTATACAGATGTTGTTATGGAAATTTGAAAGATATATAATTATATCGTTATTTCCAATACGACATTTGTTAATCATAGAATTTGATATTGAATATAAGCCGATGTATTTTCTATTCAGAGCCTTGTATTGAATATCAAATATGATTTGGGTTTGTCGTGAATGGTGTCTTCACTAACACTGTTCTTGAACCCAGTTGAGAAAAGATTAAATCTTTTTATTTAGATTTAATGAAGTGTACCAATTAAATAATATTTAATTGGAATTGAATTGATATTGATTTTTGGGTTTATCGTGGACAGTGTTTTAAATAACACTCGTTCTTTAACCCGATAATTAATGAATGTGATTTTGGGTTTATCGTGAACTGTGTTTTAAATGACACTGATTCTTTAACCCAGTTAAAGATTAAAACTAAGTGGAGTTTTAATGAATCTTTAATTAGATTGAAAAGATCGAAAATGGAGTATCACCAGTTTTACTCCAGGCGATAGTTAAATCTTTAATTAGATTTGAACGTGAAATGGTAATTGAATTTACCGATAACACCGTGGTGTTAGATATGAAGTTTTACCAGTTTTACTTCATGGGATGAATAGGTTGGGATTGGGAAATTAAAACAAATGATTACTTCGGTAAGGTTCGCTAATCCCGACTAGTTTGAATTGATATTCAAAAATAGATTAAAGGATAAATTCAAGGAATTTATCTTTGATAAAATTAATGGGAACCTTTCCCTATGAATGTGAAATTTAGAAACTAACTGTCGGTTAGCCAAGCAGAATGGTTTTCTGGATATTGATCTGATGTTGGTTTAGGCCTTCGGGGTTAATATTTGGGGAATTATTCTCTTGATTAATTTACAGTTAGTGACTGATGAATTGGAATGAGGCGTATGTTGTGTTTGTGTAACACTTATTTAAAATATACGCGAGTTATTCGGAAAGACCGGGTTTATCCCATTCTGAATAACTGATACGACGATAAGTCGAAGATGAAGACGATGGTCGAAGACCGGAGGTCTTCACGTCGTTTGGGTGATTACTGATGATCTTGATTGGGCTGTACACCCAAAAAGATGGAAACAGTTGGTGATCGTCCAGACGTGCTTGGAGATCGATGGATATGCGGGGTACTAGGTGCCTCCGGTTTCGTTCAGCCCCAGAACGGACTTGTAAATGGACTGTGTGTCTGACATTGGATTTTAGTCCGTGTGATTGATCTCTATTAAATATATATCTGTTTTGCGGCGGAGAATTTATTCTCTTGCTTAACGCCCTTCTCTGAGACGTACGAGCTCAGGGGTTATATATTGATGGATATCAAACACATGGTGTGAATTGCCTGTGTGGCATGCCTAAGTGGCAATTGATCGAGGCTTCTGTTGAAAAGCAAAGTCTTGTGGTGATGATCAAAGCAAGGCCTTTGTGGCGTAGCTTTGTGTAACGTTTACTTCGCGTGTTTCACACCCGGTATGAACCAAAAACGGGAGAGGACGTCAGGGAGGGCATGCGTTTCTTTCTAGCTAAAAAGTGGCGTCAGTGGTTTTACACGCCCTGACGAGTTTGACTTATGTGGTTGTTGCTGTTGCGAGGCGCCTCGGTTTGATCGGACGATCCGGGTCCGATGGAGTCATTTAGTTGGCTCACCTACGCCCCATAGGGCGGGGAAACGCATGTTCAGGCATTTTAATCCACATCGGTGGACCGGCCCTGAGGATCCAAGGGTCACTCGAGCTCTGATCCTGAGGGGCGGGTTTTCACAGTTGGTATCAGAGCTTTGGTTTACAAAGCTCAGGGAACAAGGCACATGAGAACCCTACGAAAGAATTCATCAGATATTGGATTAGTAATGTCCAATGGGAATGACTCGTTAGAGATAGGATCAGTAGTATCCTAGAACGAGTGTGAAGAGTATATTTTTCTAATGAAAACAAATTTTGTTTTGCAAATTTAAATCAACTATTCGTATTTGATTATTTGTTTATATTGATTTTGGACAATTCAGTATATAAAGAATTTGCATATACGCCTTGCAAACGTATATTCAAAGTTTTAATATATTGGATAGATATAGCATCACACTCTAGTCGCCCGGAGATATTATTGATGATAGCGATCGCATCATCAACATTTATGTTCGAGTTTCGAAGGTGTGATATCTATATATTTCCATTAGACTGGTGCGAGAACCAAAAATAATATAGCTAGAATGCATTGTTGTGATTTGGCATCAAAACATGATTTTCTTTATATATATCAAAATTATCAATTTGAAACGTTAAATCCACTAATTGATTGATGTTTGTGTTGTTTGTTTATTAGTTTGATAATTTTGAATCATTTAGCCTAATTGAACCGAATAATGAATTGTATTGAAATTTGGTCGCATTTGCTTGCATATACTTGCACTTACATTGAACAGGTCATAGCAAGGAGGCTAGAGCAGAGAATAAAATTTGTTTGCCCGACAAATAGGTACATGTTTACTACATAATTTACTGTTTTGTTTGGGTGATGATGATTTTATGAGCCTATTGGCTAGCCGCTTGGCTTTTTCTTTTTCTTTTTGAGATCTGAAGGACTGGGGAAGCTATTTGAAATTCCCCGATGCTCCCGGTGCAGGGGAGGTTATGGCGAAATTTTTCGAAAATTTAGGGTGTTAGCCAAATTTTTGAAATTTTAGGAAATTCTCAGAAACTGAAAAGTTGGAGAATGGAAGCCAGATCGAACGTAGAGTTGATTAATCAAACCACTTTCGACTTTGTTCCTTTTCGGGGACGAAAAGTTTTAAGTGGGGGAGATTGTATCAACCCGAAAATCTGGGCCAGTTTAAAAATTTTATTTTGGCAATTTTAGCGAATTTTGATTATTTAAAATGAATTATTTTAAATAATATCGACGAGAAATTTATTTTGATATAATTCGAACGTATATATTTATACGCGTCGTCGTTAGAATATAAATATTTATTTTAAATTATAATAGGAATTGAAAATGGCGTGGTAGTTCGATAATTCGATTTCAAACTTCAATTGAATGTACCGGGTGCAAAACAATCCGGATTTTAGTGAAACCAAAAACATTAGGATCTAATTGATGATATCTTTCCAACGAATCCGAAAAATCTAAATTTCATAGCGGGAATCAAAAGATATGTCCAGTTGAAAATTCTGAATAGTCGCTATGGAATTCAGGCCCTTAAAAATGGACATTTTGCAAACGACCTCGGATTTCGACGAAACCAGTTTTGTTGGGTCCGTGACGTTAAGTTATTGCTAGATTCCAAATTTCATTATTTTCTGAATCAATATGTGAGCGTGGCAAAGGAAAACGCGTTTGACCAGTTTCAGTTGATTTTAATCGACTGGAAATTGGCCATTTTTCTAACGGTCTCAGAATTTGACGAAACTAGTTTTGTTAGGACCGTATCGTCAATACGAAGCTAGAAAATATTTTTATAGAATTTTTAGAGTTAGTATGTTACCCCGGTAATTTGAAATGTACGTTTAAAATTCAATATAGTAATTTAAATGTAAATTTCAACGGAAACTGATTCAAACGATCATATCAGCTTGCGATACATATCCCATTGGGTTCGGAATAGGGGTAATTAGCTAGGGGCGACACCCGTTGGGTTCGATTTGGAGTTCGGAGTACGAAATTTCATTAGAAACTATTAATTGAATAAAATAATAATATAAATTATATAAATACTCCAAAATACCCTAACCCTAGGCTCAGAATCGCGCCGCCCAAAATTAAAATAAACGGCTGATTTGCTCCATCTTTCTTCCTCAAACTTCGACCAATTCGCGTGATGGTTTCAGGGGCTTCAAACGCAAAAATGGTGAGGATGTATTCTAGTATCACAGAGTGTATGATTTTCGAGCTTCTAGGGCTCGCGGTCGGAGCCAATTACTGGCGAGATGGGGTCTTCGAGCGGGCTCCTGCTCGCGGCAATGGGAGGTGGTGCGGAGGCGCACCATGTGGTGGAGGGCGATCGTCGAATGACGGCTTGAATTGGCAGGCGACAGTGAAGTGTCGAGGCGGGGCTTCTGGGTTACGGCTTCTGTAGAAGACGATGAAGGTAACTGATAACTAGGTTTAACTAATTTTGTTAATCAAATTTTGTTTATTTATTATGGTAATTTAGAGTTAACTATGTTTAAAGAAATAAAATATAGATTTGTTTAGAAATAAAATATAGATTTGTTTAGAAATAAAATATAGATTTGTTTAGAAATAAAATATAGATTTGTTTAGAAATAAAATATAGATTTGTTTAGAAATAAAATATAGATTTGTTTAGAAATAAAATATAGATTTGTTTGTAAGTAAAAATATGATTTTTATAGTATAAAGAAAATAAAAATATGATTTTCATATAATGTAAGTATTAAAAATATTATCTTTACTATATAGGAGATGTAAAAATATGATTTTTGGTTAGGTAGAAAATTAAAAATATAATTTTTACATGATAGGAATATTAAAAATATCATCTTTATATGTGTAGAAAAATAAAAATGAGATTTTTATAAAGATGAAATCTTTAAATTTGAAAGGGCGAAGTCTATGTTTTTATAAAGGCGAAATCTTTATTTTGGAAAAGGCGAAATCTTTATATGGAAAATAGCGTGATAAAAATATAATTTTTATCTATATAACATAGTAGTAAAAAATCGATTTTTATATATTGAATAGAGAAGTAAAAATTCGATTTTTACATATGTAGTGGCTACGGGCAACGAAGATGACGAAGATGCCATAGCGATGAAGATTTCTATCAATGAAATGCCGTGGAGCTTGGATAGCTTTCTGTGAGAATTTCTCACCTTTCAATTTCATTTCTATTTATATATATATACTGGGATGCAGACGGTGCTTAGTAGCCCCCGACACAATCGTCCACAGACCATGGACTTGTTTGTTTGGTTGCATAGATTAGTTATATGATGTGATTTGAATTTGGTTGTTTAGTGATTTTGATTGATGTGTGAATGGCGTGGGCCTTCACTAGACCGGGGATAAGGCTAGGCCTTGTCCCGTTTCTAGTATCGTGCCGTTATGCCGCCGAAATTTTCTAAAATAAGTTAGAAAAATAAAGAAATCATTTTATTTAATAAATGAACTGAATAGAAATTCATATGTTAAAATAAAATGTTTTATCGTTAAAAATATAATTTTTAACGTGAATGTGAATAAATAAATATTCATTTACAAACCGGACGGTTTGTTTATGTACACCTATTTGAATGACATTGATTGGGACGATAAATTTTACACATCGCCCAACCGCACAAATAAAATATGTGTTTGATTGTTTGAAACCCCGCACGGGTGTTAGGATGAAATTTGAAGTTCACTCATCCTGATTGATTAAAAATGTCAATCGATTGATTGACAGGCTGTTATAAGCATTAGATATCTATATTTGATGCTTATACAGTGTAGTGCACTTTGGTTGATGGTTGATTATTTTTCAATGCTATCATATGTGTGTAATGTATGAAAATCCATATAATTAACGTTATATGGTGATTGATTGGGCCTCATTCCAATTTAGAAAATAAAGAATAATATAAAATAAAGGTTCATGTGTTGACAATACTCATCCATTGAGATTGGTCATGTGTTGAACGAAATATTTTAGTAATAAAATTTACATCTTTATCAATATAAAATAAAAGTTCATGTGTTGACAGTACTCATCCATTGAGATTGGTCATGTGTTGAACGAAATATTTTGATAATAACAACTATTTTGAAAAAGAAATATTTGAAATAGAATATTTGAAAATAGAAATTTATGAAGCCGTGTTGATTAGATTGACGCCATTTTGACGAAAACGATTTCGAAATGAATTGAATTGAAAACGATTTCGAAATGAATTAAAAACGTTTTCGAAATGAATTGAAAACGATTTCGAAATGAATTGAATTAAAAACGATTTCGAAATGAATTGAATTGAAAACGATTTCGAAATGAATTGAATTGAAAACGATTTCGAAATGAATTGAATTGAAAACGATTTCGAAATGAATTGAATTGAAAACGACTTCGAAATGAATTGAATATATAACGATTTCGAAATGAATTGAATTGAAAACGATTTCGAAATGAATTGAATATATAACGATTTCGAAATGAATTGAATATATAACGATTTCGAAATGAATTGAATTGAAAACGAATTCAAATTGAACTGAAAGCGAATTGAAATGAATTCAAATTGAATTGAAATGAATTCAAATTGAATTGAAATTTGAATTGAATAGAAATGAATTTTAAAACGAATTTATAAAGAAGAATTCAATTTTGATTTGAATTGAAAAGGAAGTTGAAATTGCTTTTGAAACGAATTTAAAACTATTTATATAATTTGTTTTAAATAGAAATCGACGAAATATATATTATATATATTATATAATGGCCTGAATAGAACGCGCCGCGCCGCGGCAGTTCGCGAATTTCGACCATTTATTTCAAACGGACATTACGGGAGATCCGACCGTTGGATTCTCCTAAAACCGGAACCGTTGGGTTCGTATCGAAAAGATCTTTCTAACGAATATTAGAAATTCAAAATCTAACGGTTGGATTTGGAGTTACGTCCAAATCAAATTTGAAAAAGGTCGCTGTAAGTGCAGTTCGATGGCCATTGATGGAAATCGACTGTACGGGCCTTGATAAAATTATTAAAAATAGTAATAATTTGTGTAAAATCATAAGAAATGATTTAGAAAGAATTGGGATGAAAAACTCCATATTTGAAAAGATAAAAATAGATTTTTATCGAAATGAACTAGTTTTGAACTAGAATTATAATTCTATTTATTTTTAAATAAATAAATTGAGTTTGAAAAGGGTTTTAAAAATAACCAAAATTTCCAATGATTGCATTGGAGTGGATTTGAATCGAAATTATCTTCGGAATATTTCGATGTTGGAATTCGTGATTATACAGATGTTGTTATGGAAATTTGAAAGATATATATTTATATCGTTATTTCCAATACGACATTTGTTAATCGTAGAATTTGATATTGAATATAAGCCGATGTATTTTCTATTCAGAGCCTTGTATTGAATATCAAATATGATTTGGGTTTGTCGTGAATGGTGTCTTCACTAACACTGTTCTTGAACCCAGTTGAGAAAAGATTAAATCTTTTTATTTAGATTTAATGAAGTGTACCAATTAAATAATATTTAATTGGAATTGAATTGATATTGATTTTTGGGTTTATCGTGGACAGTGTTTTAAATAACACTCGTTCTTTAACCCGATAATTAATGAATGTGATTTTGGGTTTATCGTGAACTGTGTTTTAAATGACACTGATTCTTTAACCCAGTTAAAGATTAAAACTAAGTGGAGTTTTAATGAATCTTTAATTAGATTGAAAAGATCGAAAGTGGAGTATCACCAGTTTTACTCCAGGCGATAGTTAAATCTTTAATTAGATTTGAACGTGAAATGGTAATTGAATTTACCGATAACACCGTGGTGTTAGATATGAAGTTTTACCAGTTTTACTTCATGGGATGAATAGGTTGGGATTGGGAAATTAAAACAAATGATTACTTCGGTAAGGTTCGCTAATCCCGACTAGTTTGAATTGATATTCAAAAATAGATTAAAGGATAAATTCAAGGAATTTATCTTTGATAAAATTAATGGGAACCTTTCCCTATGAATGTGAAATTTAGAAACTAACTGTCGGTTAGCCAAGCAGAATGGTTTTCTGGATATTGATCTGATGTTGGTTTAGGCCTTCGGGGTTAATATTTGGGGAATTATTCTCTTGATTAATTTACAGTTAGTGACTGATGAATTGGAATGAGGCGTATGTTGTGTTTGTGTAACACTTATTTAAAATATACGCGAGTTATTCGGAAAGACCGGGTTTATCCCATTCTGAATAACTGATACGACGATAAGTCGAAGATGAAGACGATGGTCGAAGACCGGAGGTCTTCACGTCGTTTGGGTGATTACTGATGATCTTGATTGGGCTGTACACCCAAAAAGATGGAAACAGTTGGTGATCGTCCAGACGTGCTTGGAGATCGATGATATGCGGGGTACTAGGTGCCTCCGGTTTCGTTCAGCCCCAGAACGGACTTGTAAATGGACTGTGTGTCTGACATTGGATTTTAGTCCGTGTGGTTGATCTCTATTAAATATATATCTGTTTGGCGGCGGAGAATTTATTCTCTTGCTTAACGCCCTTCTCTGAGACGTACGAGCTCAGGGGTTATATATTGATGGATATCAAACACATGGAGTGAATTGCCTGTGTGGCATGCCTAAGTGGCAATTGATCGAGGCTTCTGTTGAAAAGAAAAGTCTTGTGGTGATGATCAAAGCAAGGCCTTTGTGGCGTAGCTTTGTGTAACATTTACTTCGCGTGTTTCACACCCGGTATGAACCAAAAACGGGAGAGGACGTCAGGGAGGGCATGCGTTTCTTTCTAGCTAAAAAGTGGTGTCAGTGGTTTTACACGCCCTGACGAGTTTGACTTATGTGGTTGTTGCTGTTGCGAGGCGCCTCGGTTTGATCGGACGATCCGGGTCCGATGGAGTCATTTAGTTGGCTCACCTACGCCCCATAGGGCGGGGAAACGCATGTTCAGGCATTTTAATCCACATCGGTGGACCGGCCCTGAGGATCCAAGGGTCACTCGAGCTCTGATCCTGAGGGGCGGGCTAGAGTGTCTCGAATCGGTTGAGGACTATCTTTTGCCTCGGTTCATAGATGGAAACCCAATTTCCAAATACGTGATTCTGCGGTTTCATTTGTAAACCTACATATGGCGACATGATATATGGTACCCATGCCGCCTATGATTGATACTTATGATTTGAAGTTGTTTTATGAACTATGCACTTATAATAGTATCAAACGATTTGTTTTAACCGTATCAAGCATTCTTTGGCTGTTATAAGGGAAAACCCTATCCTCGGCTGCGTTGCATTGTGTGATGGGACCTGGGTCTTATAATAGCTTCATTTTTAGAAAAGCATTGCGTTGCTTACTTATATGCACTGGTATTCTTGGGAGGAAACCCGTTCCGTGTTATACGGCGTGGTCCCTTGATTTACCTATCTTTAAAATAAAGATTTACAACTGTTTTAGTTTTCACACCAGTCACATGATTGACCTGGAGTTTATTGTTTTAACCTAAACTCTGGGTGCCCCTATTTTGACACGGGCAGCTAGTAGTTTTGGTTTTGCAGATTTATATTCACAGGATCCTGGTTTACAGCTGGAACGATATCCGGAAAGCTTTGTATCCGTATATCTACTTCTAGTTGTGTATTGTATTATTTTCCGCTGCGATGTATTTAAATGTAATTTAAATCTCTGATATTTCTGTGTAATATTCATTTATACTCTGTATATTCTTGTAATCTGATGCATTGTTGTAATATACAATGAAATGTTCTTCTGTATGCGTTCTGTTGTGGCTTGTTCTCGAACTATCCGACGCTTTCCTTTACGGGGAAGTTACGGGTTTTCACAGAATTGAAACCAGTTAAGTGGAAAATGAATTGAGATAGAAAGTATCGAATTAGATTGGATTAGAGATAATCCGAAATGGAATTGAAATGGTAAGTTAAGAGTTGAAATTAAAAATGGAATCTAAGTTAAGAACAAGATTTGGCTTAAGTATAACTGAATGATTGGGATGACACTGGTATATGCAGAATTGGTAAACATGGAAAGGATATAATAATATGCCCGACAAAAAGGTACACGTTTATATTCATATTAGTTTGATGAGTTATGAGCCGATTTGGCAAGCCGCTTGGCTGTTTGATTTTCTTTTGGGTTGGAGAAGGCCTAAAGAGGCGAGTTGTGATTGTACCGATTGACCAGTAAAAAGGAGGTGCTGGCAAAATTTTTCAGAAATTTCGGGTGTTTGAAAATTTTTCAGGATTTTTGAAAATTTTCGTTGATAAGAATTAATTAATATTTTATTTGAAATTAAATTGGTTCAGTTGAAACTGAAGTTAAAGAAGTAAACAAATAATTTTTACCCAGTTAATAGGGTTTGTTTTCTACCTTAGCAATTTCGAGGACAAAATTATTTTAAGGGGGAAAGAATGTAATGTCCCGTATTTTTACGGTATTATAATTAATTTATTTAATTATCTGAATGTGGTTTAGAAATTTAAATAGTTGTTTAATTAAATAATATTGAATATTTAATTATTGTAAATAATAGAATAATATATTTAAATTCCGAAATAGTCGGAAATAGTGGAATTCACAATATTGTGTGAATTGGATCATATATAGTATATAATTCAGTTTAGAGTTGAATTATATTAACAAATATATTATTTGAACGATAGTTGAACGTATAATTATATTATAATTATAATCGAGCTCGAAATGGCGCGGTAGTTCGCAGTTTGGCGATTCGAACTTCAACTGAATATACAGGGTCCGTTTTAAGCCGGATTTCTGTGAAACAAGAAACGTTCGGAGCTGGTGAAGTATATTTTTCTAATGGAAGAGAAAAATCGGGATTTCATCGTGTAGATTTTGATTTATGTCCAAATCAAATTTTAAAATAGTCGCTGTGGAATTCCTTTATAATTTATAACGATTTATAAAAGGATTAAATATAAATCGAATATCAGTTTAACCCAGATTTGAAATATCGAGTTATAAATCCATATATATTTATTTTGGAACTATATGATATTGTATGTGAATATATACGATAATATTTATAAATATTTAATTTAATTTTTTTTAAATATATTTATACAATTAAATGGGTTATTTAGAGCTTTAAAAATAGCCAGTTTTGCAAACGAACTCCGTTTTCAACGAAACTAATTTTGTTGGATCCGTAACATTAAATTATTGCTAGATTTCAATTTTTGTGATTTTTGGAGTCGATGTGTGGCCGTATGGACTTTTAATGTGAAAAACAATCAGTATTTTGGTGGTTAAAAATATGTTGTGTGAGCAAACGGAGTCAGAATTCGACGAGACAAGTTTTTTGGGTCCGTAATGTCGAACTGAAGGTGTATGCCCATTTTCGTGATTTTTGGATATGTTATGTAATTATAGGAATTTTTAAATGATGAACAGAGTAAACGATTGGTTATAAATTAATATAATAATCGATTAAATTAATATTAAAATTTCCTTATAAATACTAAAATACATTTTCTAACCCTAGACCTTTTATTCATTTGGTCAATACCACTCTTGGCCGTCATTCTCCTATAAACCGTGAGAAATTCATGGCTTAGAAAATCCATAACAAATCTAACTGAAATCTATAAATAGAAAATCATATATATATATATATATATATATATATGAGTCCTTGTTTCAAGTGCTTCAAATTGTTATACGTATGGCAAGTTGCGATGCAGTTTGTTGGTGCTTGGTTTTGGGAACAACGAACCTAGGGTTCGATTATTTTGGAAATTGGGGGCGTCGATCTTCTTTTTGGAGTTCGATTATGAGCTTTGTGTCACCGGAGGTAACCAGCATGGTAGTAGAGGGTAGTATTGTCGATGACAGTGGTCGCGGTGGCGGACCGAAGGGGTTTGACGATCTGGGAGGGGAGCAGTTTGGAGTTGAAAGAGGTGGGTTCGCTTCATGTTTTTTTCGATTTTTGGTTCGCTGTTTTGGAGTTTAACGGGCGAGAGGACCATCGAAGAGACTGGGGTTGATCCGGGAAGATGACTAAGGTGGCGACGGTCGTCATGGTGGTGAACTGGCGATCTCCGGCACGATTGGGTGACGCGGAGGAGCAGATGAGCGGGGTGAAAGTTCTGGTCGAAGTTCGATTAAAGAAATCAGATGTTACCAGGATTTAGAAGATGGATTTGTCATCAATAGCGGTAATTAACTGGGTTAATAAGATAATTAGTGAATTTAGAATCAGATTTGGAGAAAGAACAGGCGGACGTTGGTTTGTGAGGATGTAGATGGTCCGGGTGTGTGAGGTAAAGCCCAACTGAAAATAATTCTAAGTTAAAATTCCTTTTAAAATAGTGTATTCGGTTATAACATCATAACTTTATCACACGTGATCAGAATTTCGCAAATTCAGATCCATTGGGATCATATGGACGAGAGAAACACAATGGAACAGATTGGGAGTCAATCGGAGCTCGTTACAATTTATAGCGAAACAAATTGTCCGATCTGAATCGACGATAATATATCGCTATTTAACGATATATTACCAATGTGAGTACAAATTATTAACTATATCAATTATATTTCTATAACGTATTTTTAGAACTGATAGATGATGGTTGATTCTGTGTGTTGACTGTTTGGTTGAACTGCTAAGTGATTAGTTGAAATTATAGATAACGATAGTTATATATATATCGTTAATCAAATATTGATTTTGTTTATCAGAATATTTCATATTGAAATGAAATTTGATGTGAATTATATCGTGTAACATCTGTGGATGCAGGGAAACAGGTCGGAGGAATCCAACTGGATTCCTCAATATTTATTTTACCGTTTTTCATATATTGTGTTACATGATGTGATATGAAATCGGTGCTGGTTTTGTATGTTTGAATGATACCGATCATTGTTATATGGTACGTTAAATACCGTAAGGAATACTGGAATGTTAAAAGGGAAATTTTCAATGTTATATTGAAAAAGAAATATTTATAAAATCAAAAGATTTTATAAAAAAAATAAATATGTTGGGAAAATAAATAGAAAGATAAAAGGAAATATTTATTTGGGAAATAAAAAGAAATAATAAGGGAATATATATTGGGAAAATAAATAGGAAGATAAAAGGAATTATTTATTTGGGAAATAAATGGAAAGAATAAAGGAATATATATTGAGAAAATAAATAGAAAGATAAAAGGGATATTTATTTAGAAAATAAATAAGATATCATAAAAGGAAATATTTGGAAACTAAGTAGGATTATAAAAGGAATTAGAGTTATTCGAATTAGAGTTAATTGGTAAGAGTTAATCAAATAGAATTAATCAATAGAGTTAATTGATTAGAGTTAATCGATTAGAGTTAATCGAAT
Source organism: Allium sativum (assembly GCA_030737875.1). Classification (NCBI taxonomy): domain Eukaryota; kingdom Viridiplantae; phylum Streptophyta; class Magnoliopsida; order Asparagales; family Amaryllidaceae; genus Allium; species Allium sativum. Next base: position 1,024,710,425 of record CM060909.1, read on the forward strand.
ATAGTTTATTCGAATAGAGTAAAAGGAGTTAATCGAATATAGTTTATTCGAAAGGAGTTAATCGAATATAGTTTATTCGAATAGAGTTAAAGGAGTTAATCGAATATAGTTTATTCGAATAGAGTTAAAGGAGTTATCGAATATAGTTTATTCGAAAGGAGTTAATCAAATATAGTTTATTTGAATAGAGTTAAAGGAGTTAATTGAATATAGTTTATTTAAAAGGAGTTAATCGAATATAGTTTATTCGAATAGAGTTAAAGGAGGAGTTAACCGAATATAGTTTATTCGAAAGGAATTAATCGAATATAGTTTATTCGAATACAGTTAAAGGAGTTAATCGAATATAGTTTATTCGAAAGGAGTTAATCGAATATAGTTTATTCGAATAGAGTTAGAGGAGTTAATCAAATATAGTTTATTCGAAAGGAGTTAATCGAATATAGTTCATTCGAATAGAGTTAAAGGAGTTAATCGAATATACTTTATTCGAATAAAGTTAAAGGTGTTAATCGAATATAGTTTATTCGAAAGGAGTTATCGAATATAGTTTATCCGGAAAGAGTTAATCAAATATAGTTTATTCGAAAAGGAGTTATTGAATATAGTTTATTCGAAAGAGAGTTATACGTGAAATTCGATTATATTGAATTTGGGAAAGTATTATTCATTTTCCGTTTTAATCAAGATTTATTTATTTATTAATAAATTAGTTGTATGTTTATTTATCCAAATTAAGGAATAAAAGTTAAAATTTGAAGTTAGATATTCAGAAGTAGGGATTATAACGCTATAGTTATAATCAATGTTTTCCATAAAAAAGTGGATTCGTAAACAGAATCCAAGAGTTACGTAAGGAAGTTTGTTAAAGATTTGAAAGGTGAACTTTGTCTATCTCGAGTTAGAAATGTTGTTCAGTTAAGGTCTGAGAGGTAGTTATACCCCAACTTGATTGACTCCATTTTTAACTAAGGAATGGTTAAGGTTCGATAGTGAAGGTTGGTTAAGTGAATATAGTTAATGAGTGTAATGGTTTGAGTTGACATAGCGATATTTTATTTAAACATCTGTTTAAAATCCAACGAAGGAATTTTGGAAATATTTTCCAAATAAGAATCAAAAATATTTTCTAATATAGAAAATAAGAAAGGGGAGTAAATATGGAAATGTTTTCCAATGTTAATATCGTATATTTTCTAAATTTAGAAAATAAGAATTTCTGTATATATACGGAAATAGGAAATGGAGAATGAATAAATTAATGATAAATTAATTTAAGAAATAAATGATGATTGATGATTAATCGATAGAATTTCCATCTGGAAATAATATCGATGTTTGCACACGTGTTTTTTCTTTGATAGTTAACTCACCGACTATCGAAGTTCTTGACCATTTTTCCGTCGTCAATACGGAGAGACCTAGATCAGATTCATTGCCTAAAAACCACTCTATATGGGCATTAGCATTGCGAATCAAATATGATGAAGATAATTGAAGACGGAGTTATACAAGATTTGTCCTGTTTACAGAATAGTGCCTTCGGTTTGTCCAGTCCTAGGACGACCTGTATGGAAGAATGTTTGACAGAGTATATTCAATAGATCACGTAAGTTGATCTCTTCCAATGTATGTACGTTTGGTGGCGGAGGAATTTGTTTCTCTTAGCTGTATACCCGTTGTATTTTTGGGGAAATCAATTTGTGATTTGGCGGGTATGACGATGTGACATTCAAAGTGAATAATTGTGTGATCTGTCAGAGAAAAGCGTGGCCTCTACCCTCACAACCAGGAAATGACAAAAATCAGGCAGGCAACATGGCTATGAGGGTTGCTTCCATTAGGGTGTATTATCACCTATCTAGAGATATTCCTTTAATTCTTTAATCTATTCGTTGCTGTCCCATTCGGGAAACGGTTGCTGATCCCAACCGTTGGTGATATACATTCGATACACTCAAGGGAAATGAGTGGTTGGTCATGTGTGGCCGGGTTGCAAGATGTTCTTGTTGAACCCAGTGTATTCCTCCTAGAGGCACACTATCGGAAGGTGGTTCCATACCTTGTTACAGTTGGTAATCCATTATCCAATAAGTTGTAAGGACCCGTAACTTCCCCGTGAAGGAAAGCACGGATACTTTGAGGACAAGCCACATCGGCACGCAAACAGAAGAATATTTCATTGTTAATTACAACAATTCCATCAGAATACAAGAATATACAGAGTATGAATAAATATTACACAGAAAATATCAGAGATTTAAATTACATTTAAATACATCGCAGCGGAAAAACAATACAAGCACAACAGAAAACAGATACACGGATACAGAGCTTTCCGAATACCGCTTCAGCTGTAAATCAGGATCCTGTGAATATAAATCTGCAAAACCAAAACTACTAGCTGCCCGTGTGGAAAATAGGGGCACCCAGAGTTTTGGTTAAAACAATAAACTCCAGGTCAGTCATGTGACTGGTGTGAGAACTAAAACAGTTATTAATCTTTATTTTAAAGTTAGGTAAATCAAGGGACCACGCCGTATAACACGGAACGGGTTTCCTCCCAAGAATACTAGTGCATAGAACAACAGCGCAATGCTAAATAAAGAACAATGAAGCTATTATAAGACCCAGGTCCCATCACACAATGCAACGCAAGCCGGAGGATAGGGTTTTTACTTCATAATAGCCAAGAATGCCTGGTACGTGAAAATTCATCTTTTATTATTACTATAAGTGTATAGTGTCAAAACAATTTCAATCATAAGTATCAATCATAGACGGCATAAGTGCCCTATACCACTATGTCGCCAATACTAGGCTCTACAATCAAAACCGCAAATGTCACGTATTGGAAGTTGGATTTGCATCTTTGAACCGAGACAAGGGATCGTCCTCTACCGAATTCGAGACTGTCTAGCCCGAGCCTCGGGATCAGAGCTCGAGTGACCCTTGGATCGTCAGGGCCGGTCCACCGATGTGCATTAAAATGCCTGAACACTGCGTTTTCCCGCCCTTTGGGGCGTAAATGAGCCAAATGACTCCATCGGCTCTACATAGTCACCGATATATCCGAGGCGCCTCGCAACAGCAACAACCACACAGGTTAAAATAATATAAATGACAGGGTTGGTAGGTCATTGACACCACCCTAGCTAGAAAGGAACGCATGCCCTCCCTGAGGTCCTCTCCCGTTTCTGGTCCACAACCGGGGTGTGAGGTTCGCGAATTTACCTTACACAAAGCTATGCCACACAGGCGGTGCTATGATCATCACCCACAAGACTTTGCTTTTCAACAAAAGCCTTGATCATTTGCCACTTAGGCTTGCCACACAGGCAATTCACTCCATGCGATTGATATCCATCAATATAAAACCCCTGAGCTCGTAAGTCTTAGAGAAGGGCGTTAAGCAAGAGAATAAATTCTCCTCCGCCAAACAGATATATATTTAATAGAAATCAATCACACAGAATAAAATCCAATGTCAGACACACAGTCCATTTACAAGTTTGCTCTGGGTCTGAACGAAACCGGAGGCACCTTGTACCTCGCATATCCATCGATCTCCAAGTACATCTGGACGATCACCAACTGATTCCCTCCTCTTGGGTGTACAGCCCAATCAAGATCATCAACAATCACCCAAACGATGTGAAGACCTCCGGTCTTCGACCACCGTCTTCATTCTTGACACATCGTCGAATCAGTTGTTCAGAATGGGATAAACCCGGTCTTTCTGAATAACCCGCATATATAATAAACAAGTGTTACACAAACACAACGTACGCCTCATTCCAATTCAGAATATTCTTTTATTCAAATATTCTTATACTTTGGGAAAGGTTCCCATTAATTTTATCAAAGATAAATTCTTTAAATTTATTCTTTAATCTTCCTTTGAATATCAATTCAAATTAGTCGGGATTAGCGAACCACACCAAAGTAATCATATATTTTATTTCCCAATCCCAACCTATTCATCCCATGAAGTAAAACTGGTAATACTTCATATCTAACACCACGGTGTTATCGGTAAATTCAATTACCATTTCACGTTCAAATCTAATTAAAGATTTCACTATCGCCTGGAGCAAAATTGGTGATACTCCATTCTCGATCATTTCAATCTAATTAAAGATTCATTAAAACTCCACTTGGTTTTAATCTTCCCAAAAATCACTATCAATGATTATTTAACTTGGGAAATCATATCCTGGCTTTAACTGGGTTAAAGAACCAATGTCATTTAAAACACGGTTCACTATAAACCCAAAATCACATTCTATTAATTATCGGGTTAAAGAACAAGTGTTATTTAAAACACCGTTCACAATAAACCCAAAAATCTATTCCAATTCAATTCCAATTAAATATTATTTAATTGGTATACTTCATTAAATCTAAATAAAAAGATTTAATCTTTTTCTCAACTGGGTTTAAGAACAGTGTTAATGAAGACACCATTCACGACAAACCCAAATCCCATTTGATATTAAATACACGGCTCTGAATAGAAAATATATCGGCTTATATTCAATATCAAATTTTACGACCAACAAATATCGTATTAGAAATAACGATATAAATGTATCTTTCAAATTTCCATAACAATATCTTTATAATCATGCAATCCAACATCGAAATATTCCAAAGACAATTTCTATTCAAATCCATTCCAATTCAATTATTGGAAATTCTGGTTACTTTTAAAACCCTGTCAAATCCAATTTATTTATTTCAAAAATAAATGGATTATAATTCTAGTTCAAAACTAGTTCATTTTGATAAAAATCTATTTTTATCTTTTCAAATATGGAGTTTTTCATCCTAATTTTTTTCAAATCATTTCTTATGATTTTACACAAATTATTGCTATTTTTAATAATTTTATCAAGGCCCGTACAGTCGATTTACATCAACGGCCATCGAACTGCACTTACAACGACCTTTTCCAAATTTGATTTGGACATAATTCCAAATCAAATCGTCAGATTTCAAATCTCTAATATTTGTTAGAAAGCTCTTTTCGATACAAACCCAACGGTTCTGGGTTTAGGAGAATCCGACGGTCGGATCTACCGTAACGTCAATTCGAAGTCAATAGTCGAAACTCGCGAACGGCCGCGGCGCGGCGCGTTCTATTCAGGCCATTATATATATAATATATATTATATATATTTTGTCTATTTCCTTTTAAAACATATTTTATAAATCGTTTTAAATTCGTTTTCAAAACGATTTCAACTTCATATTCAATTTCAAATCAAAATTGGATATTCCATATCATCGATATATAAATGATAGTATTTTCAAAACGTTATATTTTGAAATCAATTCCTTTTCTATAATCATTATAAAAACGAATATAATTGATATAAATATCGTTCACGTCAAAATGGCGCATATCTAATCAACACGGCTTTATATATTTCAATAACTTCGTTATTCTATTCAACAAACGAATATTTTCTTCAACACACGAATATATATTTTTATTCAACACATGAATATATATATTTTACTCAACACATGAATTTATATTTTTATTCAACACATGAATATTTATTCTATTCAACACATGAATTTTTACTATTCAACACATGAATTTATATTTTTATTCAACACATGAATATTTATTCTATTCAACACATGAATTTTTAATATTCAACACATGAATTTTCTTTTATAATATTATTTATTTTCCCAATTGGAATGAGGCCCAATCAATTACCATATAATGTTAATTGTATGGATTCCCTACAACACATGTATATAATAGCAACGATAAATCATCAACCATCATCTAGAGTGCACCACAAAACTGCATAAATATTAAATATAAATAATTAACGTTTATAACAGCCTGTCAATCAATCGATCGACATACAACTAATTATTGGGACTAGTGTATGGCCAATTTCATCCCACCACCCGTGTGGGGTTTTCAAACAATCAAACGCATGTTTTATTTGTGCAGTTGGGCGATGTGTAAAATTTATCATTCCAATCCATATCAGTCAAATGTGTGTACATAAACAAATTGTCCGATTTTGTTTATAACTATTTATTTTATAAACACGTTAAAATTATATTTTTAACTATAAAATAATTTATTTCATTCCACTACACACAATCATTTTTCACAACACATCAATCAAACAAACAAGCCATCCATGGTCTGTGGACGACGGGTGTCGGGTGCTACTAAGCACCGTCTGCATCCTAGTATATATTTCAAACTAGAAATAAATTAAAGGTGAGGAGTTCTCACTGAGAAGCTAAACCAAACACCGCGACTCTTCATATGTAGAAAATCTTTGCCGTGTTCGCCCTTTGTCACTTTCGTCGACCGTATCCACTACATATATAAAAATCGCATTTTTATATTGTTGTTATGTATATTAAAATCACATTTTTACGCTGCTACTTCTATAAAGATCACATCTTTACCTTCACTTCATATATATAAAAATCGAATTTTTCTCTCTACTTTCGAAATGAAAGTCTAATATTTCTACAACGAAAAATCTAGCATTTTCATGAACAAAATCAAATCTTTTTAATTTATAAAAATCGAATATTTTCTTATATAAAAATCATAACTTTTCTTTTGTAAAAATCCCGTCTTTTCATATTAAAAAAAACCCGATCTTTTCAAAACTAAAAATCCTAGCTTTTCTAAAATAAAGATCCTAGCTTTTCTATTATATAAAGGTCATGTCTCTAATCTTCTAAACATGTCATGAATTAAAAATTAAAACTTCATCCTCATGAACACACTATAAAAATCTAATCTTTAACACTTTTAAAAATCAAATCTTTAATATTTTTTAAAGAATCAAAACTTTATCTTTGGTTATAAATATATATAAATTCTTTTCTTGCTTTCTATTTACATGAATAAGAGGGAAATAATAATAAAAATAATAAAAAAAAGTAAAATAAAATAAAATAAAATAAAACTTACTGGCCTAAGTTGAACGGAGAGGAGGGGGTCGGAGTCGCGTCGGCGGCGGGTGGTGGCTACGGCATGCGTCAGGGGCCAGGGTGGAGGCGGTTTTCAGTTGGAGGAGGGAGGAAAGGGGGGTTTCGCGTCAGAATTTGGGGGAGAGGGGCTTCACGGGTGATCGAACAGAGGGGGAGAGAAAGGGGCGAGAGCTGGAGGGGGCGATGGAGCAGCGCCTACTCCGGCGGCGCAATGGTGGTCGTGGCGGAGGGAGATGCTGGCGACGGGGTTCTTCCCCCTTTTTTTATTTGATTTGAAAAATAAGTAAAAGGGGGGGGGCTGAGAAAGAGAATATAGAGAGAGGTATTATTATTATTTATTTTATTTAATTCAAAAAGGTACCTTATTATTTTGAACTCGAAACCAAACGCACCGACTGTCTTCCATAACTAATTACCCCCATTACGAACACAATGGGATATGTATCGTAAGCTGATTTGATCGTTACGATCAGTTTTCGCTAAATTTAAAATATAAATCATTATACATTCAATTTATACGTACATTTTAATTTACGGAGGCCACATATTAACTCTAAAAATTCCTGAAAATTTATTTCTAGCTTGGTATTGACGATACGATCCTAACAAGACTAATTTCGTCAAATTTTGAGACCGTTTGAAAAATGACCATTTTCTTATCGATCGAAATTGACTAAAACTATCAAAACACGTTTTCTTTCGCCACGCTCACATATTGATTTAGAAAATTATGAATATTGGATTCGAGCAATAACTTGACATCACGGATCCAACAAAAGTGGTTTCGTCGAAAACGAAGGTCGTTTGCAAAATTTCCATTTTTAAGGGCCAAAATTCCATAGCGACTATTCTGAAATTTCCACTGGGCATAACTTTTTATCCCCGCTATGAAATTTCGATTTTTCAGATTCATTGGAAAGATATTCTCAATTAGATTCTAATATTTTTGGTTTCGCTAAAATCCGGTTTATTTTGAATCATGTACATTCATTTGAAATTTGAAATCGAGTTTTCGAACTACCGCGCCATTTTTAATTCCTTTTATATTTAAAATAAAATATTTATATTCTAACGTCGAGCTATATAAACATATACGTTCTAATCTATTCCAAATGAATTTCTCATCGTTATTATTTAAAATAATTCATTTTAAATATTCAAAATTCACTAAAATTGCCAAAATAAAAATTTTAAATTGGCTCAGATTTCCAGGTTATTACAATCTCCCCTACTTAAAACTTTTCATCCCCGAAAAGGAACGAAGCCGAATGTTGTTTCATAAATCAACTCAACTTTCATTATTTTCTTTACGGCTTAAGTTCTTCAACTTTTCAGTTTCTAAGAACTTTTAAAAATTTGGCTAACACCCTAAATTTTCGAAAAATTTCGCCATAACCTCCCCTGCACCGGGAGCTTGGGGATATTTCAAATAGCCTCCCATGGCCCTCACCAATCCAAAAAGAAAAAGAAACAGCCAAGCGGCTAGCCAATCGGCTCATAAAATCATTAAAAACCCAAGAAATACAATAAATGTGTACCTATTTGTCGGACAAACAATTTTATTCCTCTTCTCTAGCTTCCTTGCTATGACCTGTTCAATGTAAGTACATGTATATGCATGCAAATGCGAACAATTTTCAATACAACTCACTATTTGGTTCAATTTGGCTAAAGGTTCAAATTTTAAAATCAACCAATAATCAAACAACACAATCAACAATCAATTAGTTGATTATCATTTCAAATTCATAACTTTGATACATAGTCCAAAAATTAGATTTTTGATGCCTAATCACAACAATAAGCCCTATCTAGCTTTGGTTCTCACACCAGTTAATTGGAGATATATAGTTATCCCACTTTCAAAACTCGAACGCAACACTGATGATGGGTACCCATCATCAGAATTATTCCCGGGCGACTACAGTGCGATTCTATATCTATCCAGTATATTAAAACTTCAAATACACGCGGATCAGACGTATACGCAAAATCTTTATATACTGAATTGTCCAAATCAATACAAATAAATATTCAAATACGAATAATTGAATTAAATTTTCAAAACAAAACTTGTTTTCATTTTAAAAATATACTCTTCACACTCGTTCTAGGATACTACTGATCCCATCTCTAACGAGTCATTCTCATTGGATATTACTAATCTAATATCTGATGAATTCTTTCGTTTGGTTCTAATGTGTCTTGTTCTCGAGCTTTGTAAACCAAAGCTCTGATACCACCTGTAAGGACCCGTAACTTCCCCGTGAAGGAAAGCACGGATACTTTGAGGACAAGCCACATTGGCACGCAAACAGAAGAATATTTCATTGTTAATTACAACAATTCCATCAGAATACAAGAATATACAGAGTATGAATCAATATTACACAGAAAATATCAGAGATTTAAATTACATTTAAATACATCGCAGCGGAAAAACAATACAAAGCACAACTGAAAACAGATACACGGATACAGAGCTTTCCGAATACCGCTTCAGCTGTAAATTAGGATCCTGTGGATATAAATTTGCAAAACCAAAACTACTAGCTGCCCGTGTGGAAAATAGGGGCACCCAGAGTTTAGGTTAAAACAATAAACTCCAGGTCAGTCATGTGATTGGTGTGAGAACTAAAAAAGTTATTAATCTTTATTTCAAAGTTAGGTAAATCAAGGGACCACGCCATATAACACGGAACGGGTTTCCTCCCAAGAATACCAGTGCATAAAACAACAGCGCAATGCTAAATAAAGAACAATGAAGCTATTATAAGACCCAGGTCCCATCACACAATGCAACGCAAGCCGGAGGATAGGGTTTTTACTTCATAATAGCCAAGAATGCCTGGTACGTGAAAATTCATCTTTTATTATTACTATAAGTGTATAGTGTCAAAACAATTTCAATCATAAGTATCAATCATAGACGACATAAGTGCCCTATACCACTATGTCGCCAATACTTGGCTCTACAATCAAAACCGCAAATGTCACATATTGGAAGTTGGATTTGCATCTTTGAACCGAGACGAGGGATCGTCCTCTACCGAATTCGAGACTGTCTAGCCCGAGCCTCGGGATCAGAGCTCGAGTGACCCTTGGATCGTCAGGGCCGGTCCACCGATGTGCATTAAAATGCCTGAACACTGCATTTCCCCGCCCTTTGGGGCGTAAATGAGCCAAATGACTCCATCGGCTCTACATAGTCACCGATATATCCGAGGCGCCTCGCAACAACAACAACCACACAGGTTAAAATAATATAAATGACAGGGTTGGTAGGTCATTGACACCACCCTAGCTAGAAAGGAACACATGCCCTCCCTGAGGTCCTCTCCCGTTTCTGGTCCACAACCGGGGTGTGAGGCTCGCAAATTAACGTTACACAAAGCTATGCCACACAGGCGATGCTTTTATCATCACCCACAAGACTTGGCTTTTCAACAAAAGCCTTGATCATTTTCCACTTAGGCATGCCACACAGGCAATTCACTCCATGGGATTGATATCCATCGATATATAACCCCTGAGGTCGTACGACTCAGAGAAGGGCGTTACGCAAGAGAATAAATTCTCCGCCGCCAAACAGATATATATTTAATAGAAATCAATCACACAGAATAAAATCCAATGTCAGACACATAGTCCATTTACAAGTTCGTTCTGGGTCTGAACGAAACCGGAGGCACCTTGTACCTCGCATATCCATCGATCTCCAAGTACGTCTGGACGATCACCAACTGATTCCCTCCTCTTGGGTGTACAGCCCTCAAGATCATCAGTAATCACCCAAACGATGGGAAGACTTCCGATCTTCGACCACCGTCTTCATCCTCGACATATCGTCGAATTAGTTATTCAGAATGGGATAAACCCGGTCTTTCTGAATAACCCGCATATATAATAAACAAGTGTTACACAAACACAACATACGCCTCATTCCAATTCAGAATATTCTTTTATTCAAATATTCTTGTACATTGGGAAAGGTTCCCATTAATTTTATCAAAGATAAATTCTTTAAATTTATTCTTTAATCTTCCTTCTTTAAATTTATTCTTTAATCTTCCTTCTTTAAATTTACTCTTTAATCTTCCTTTGAATATCAATTCAAATTAGTCGGGACTAGCGAACCACACCGAAGTAATCATTTATTTTATTTCCCAATCCCAACCTATTCATCCCATGAAGTAAAACTGGTAATACTTCATATCTAACACCACAGTGTTATCGGTAAATTCAATTACCATTTCACGTTCAAATCTAATTAAAGATTTCACTATCGCCTGGAGCAAAACTGGTGATACTCCATTCTCAATCATTTCAATCTAATTAAAGATTCATTAAAACTCCACTTGGTTTTAATCTTCCCAAAAATCACTATAAATGATTATTTAACTTGGGAAATCATATCCTAGCTTTAACTGGGTTAAAGAACCAATGTCATTTAAGACACGGTTCACTATAAACCCAAAATACATTCTATTAATTATCGGGTTAAAGAACAAGTGTTATTTAAAACACCCTTCACAATAAACCCAAAAGTCTATTCTAATTCAATTCCTATTAAATATCATTTAATTGGTATACTTCATTAAATCTAAATAAAAAGATTTAATCTTTTTCTCAACTGGGTTTAAGAACAGTGTTAATGAAGACACCATTCACGACAAACCCAAATCCCATTTGATATTAAATACACGGCTCTGAATAGAAAATATATCGGCTTATATTCAATATCAAATTCTACGACCAACAAATATTGTATTGGAAATAACGATATAAATATATCTTTAAAATTTCCATAACAATATATGTATAATCACGAAATCCAACATCGAAATATTCCAAAGACAATTTCGATTCAAATCCATTCCAATTCAATTATTGGAAATTTTGGTTACTTTTAAAACCCTTTCAAATCCAATTTATTTATTTCAAAAATAAATGGATTATAATTCTAGTTCAAAACTAGTTCATTTCGATAAAAATCTATTTTTATCTTTTCAAATATGGAGTTTTTCATCCCAATTCTTTCCAAATAATTTATTATGATTTTACACAAATTATTTCTATTTTTAATAATTTTATCAAGGCCCGTACAGTCGATTTCCATCAACGGCCATCGAACTGCACTTACAACGACCTTTTCCAAATTTGATTTGGACATAATTCCAAATCCAACCGTTAGATTTCAAATCTCTAATATTCGTTAGAAAGCTCTTTTCGATATGAACCCAACGGTTCCAGTTTTAGGAGAATCCGACGGTCGGATCTCCCGTAACGTCAATTCGAAGTCAATGGTCGAAATTCGCGAACGGCCGTGGCGCGTTCTATTCAGGCCATTATATATATATACTATATATTTCGTCGATTTACTTTTAAAACTTATTTTATAAATCGTTTTAAATTCGTTTTCAAAACGATTTCAACTTCATATTCAATTTCAAATCAAAATTGAATATTCCATATCATCGATATATAAATGATAGTATTAACAAAACGTTATATTTTGGAATCAATTCCTTTTCTATAATCATTATAAAAACGAATATAATCGATATAAATATCGTTCGCATCAAAATGGCGCATATCTAATCAACACGGCTTTATATATTTCAATAACTTCATTATTCTATTCAACAAATGAATATTTTCTTCAACACATGAATATATATTTTTATTCAACACATGAATATATATATTTTATTCAACACATGAATTTATATTTTTATTCAACACATGAATATTTATTCTATTCAACACATGAATTTTTACTATTCAACACATGAATTTATATTTTGTTCAACACACAAATATTTATTCTATTCAACACATGAATTTTTACTATTCAACACATGAATTTTCTTTTATAATATTATTTATTTTCCCAATTGGAATGAGGCCCAATCAATTACCATATAATGTTAATTATATGGATTCCCTACAACACATGTATATAATAGCAACGATAAATCATGAACCATCATCCAGAGTGCACCACACAACTGCATAAGCATTAAATATATATAATTAACGCTTATAACAGCCAGTCAATCAATGGATCAACATACAAACTAATTATTGAGACTACTATATGGCCAATTTCATCCTAACACCCGTGTGGGCTTTTCAAACAATCAAACACAGGTTTTATTTGTGTAGTTGGGCGATGTGTAAAATTTATCGTCCCAATCCATATCAGTCAAATGTGTGTACATGAACAAATCGTACGATTTGTTTATAACTATTTATTTTATATACACATTAAAAATTATATTTTTAAACATAAAATAATTTATTTCATTCCACTACACACAATCATTTTTCACAACACATCAATCAAACAAACAAGCCATCCATTGTCTGTGGACGACGGTGTCGGGTGCTACTAAGCGCCGTCTGCATCCTAGTATATATTTCAAACTAGAAATAAATTAAAGGTGAGGAGTTCTCACCGAGAAGCTAAACCAAACACCGCGACTCTTCATATGTAGAAAATCTTCGCCGTGTTCGCCCTTTGTCACTTTTGTCGACCGTATCCACTACATATATAAAAATCGCATTTTTATACTGTTGTCATGTATAAAAAAAATCACATTTTTACGCTGCTACTTCTACAAAGATCACATCTTTACCTTCACTTCATATATATAAAAATCGAATTTTTCTCTCTACTTTCGAAATGAAAGTCTAATATTTCTACAATGAAAAATCTAACTTTTTCATGACCAAAATCAAATCTTTTTAATTTATAAAAATCGAATCTTTTCTTATATAAAAATCATAACTTTTCTTTTATACAAATCATAACTTTCTTTTGTAAAAATCCCGTCTTTTCATATTAAAAAAAACCTGATCTTTTCAAAACTAAAAAGCCTAGCTTTTCTAAAATAAAGATCCTAGCTTTTCTATTATATAAAGGTCATGTCTCTAATCTTCTAAACATATACTTTCATGAATTAAAAATTAAAACTTCATCCTCATGCACACACTATAAAAATCTAATCTTTAACACTTTTAAAAATCAAATCTTTAATATTTTTTAAAAAACAATCAAAACTTTATCTTTGGTTATAAATATATATAAATTCTTTTCTTGTTTTCTATTTATATGAATAAGAGAGAAATAATAATAAAAATAATAAAAAAAAGTAAAATAAAAGAAAACTTACTGGCCTAAGTTGAACGGAGAGGAGGGGGTCAGAGTTGCGTCGGCGGTGGGTGGTGGCTACGGCAAGTGTCAGGGGCCAGGGCGGAGGCGGTTTGCAGTTGGAGGAGTGAGGAAAGGGGGGTCTCGCATTGGAATTTGGGGGAGAGGGGCTTCACGGGTGATCGAACTGAGGGGGAGAGAAAGGGGCGAGAGCTGGAGGGGGGCGATGGAGCAGCGCCTGCTCCGGCGGCGCGATGGTGGTCGTGGCGGAGGGAGGTGTAGGCGACGGGGTTCTTCCTCCTTTTCTTTTTTTTTATTTGATTTGAAAAATAAGTAAACGGGGGAGGGGGCCTGAGAGAGAGAATATAAAGAGAGCTATTTTTTTATTTGATTTGAAAAATAAGTAAAGGGGGGGGGGGGAGGGGGCTGAGAGAGAGGGAATATAGAGAGAGGTATTATTATTTTATTTTATTTAATTCAAAATGGTACCTTATTATTTTGAACTCGAAATCAAACGCACCGACTGTCGTCTATAACTAATTACCCCCATTCTGAACACAATGGGATATGTATCGTAAGCTGATTCGATCGTTACGATCAGTTTTCGCTAAATTTAAAATTTAAATCATTATACATTCAATTTATAAGTACATTTTAATTTACCGAGGCCACATATTAAGTCTAAAAATTCCCGAAAAATTATTTCTAGCTTCGTATTGACGATACGGTCCTAACAAGACTAATTTCGTCAAATTCTAAGACTGTTTGAATAATGGTCATTTTCTGGTTGATCGAAATTGACTAAAACTATCAAAACATGTTTTGTTTCGCCACGCTCACATATTGATTCAGAAAATTATGAATTTTGGAATCTAGCAATAACTTGATATCACGGATCCAACAAAAGTGGTTTCGTCGAAAACGAAGGTCGTTTGCAAAATTTCCATTTTAAAGGGCCAAAATTCCATAGCGACTATTCTGAAATTTCCATTGGGCATAACTTTTTATCCCCGCTATGAAATTTTGATTTTTTGGATTCGTTGGAAAGATATTCTCAATTAGATTCTAATATTTTTGGTTTCGCTAAAATCCGGTTTATTTTGAATCATGCACATTCATTTGAAATTTGAAATCGAATTTTCGAACTACCGCACCATTTTCAATTCCTTTTATATTTAAAATAAAATATTTATATTCTAACGTCGAGTTATATAAATATATATGTTCTAATCTATTCCAAATGAATTTCTCGTTATTATTATTTAAAATAATTCATTTTAAATATTCAAAATTCACTAAAATTGCCAAAATAAAAATTTTAAATTGGCTCAGATTTCCGGGTTATTACATAAGTGCTCGCGGTTTTGATTGTATACTATATATGTAGAAAATGGGATGAAAGCGTTTCTGCTAGATGATTATTATATTATGGTTGATAGACACTATCATAATATCAAAAGAATTTTGATATAAAAACTATTTTGGATTCTCATAAGGTAAAAACCTGTTCCATTATAAGGCGTGGTCTTATGAGATATCATTTAATTGCTCAAACTGTTTTTAAAAGGTTTTACTCACACCAGTCCCATGATTGACCCAGAGTTTGTTTTGTTTTCCCTAAACTCTTGGGTGTCCAATTTTGTACGGACATTCAAGTAGTCAGGATTTTACATATACTTAGAGAGCTTGGAGCAGGAGGCTTCAGGAATATATAACTATTGTTTATTTCTGCTGTGTTGTAAGTGTTATACTCTGATAATGTTACTGTATACATATACTGATTTTATTTCAAAGTTATGTATCTATTATATATTGTTCGTTCCGCTGTGAGATTCATGTTTACTCTGATGTTGTATGTTCTTCTTCTTCTTATATTCTAAGTTTCTATCTTATCTATTCTCACCCTCTAATTTCTTTCATGAACTATCCGGTATTTTCCAATGCTTGAGTAGTCGACATTGAGTTTATGTCGATAATCAGGATCGTGAAAACATGGGTCATTACACATACACAGATTACTGCTTTGAGAGAAATGCGAGCCCCTTGAATGAAGAAATAACTACAAAGTTTAAATGGGAAAGTTGTTGCCTTGAATCGCTTCATTTCTAAGCCAACAGATCGGTGTACTACTATCTTTGATGCTCTAAGAAAAGGAAGGAAATATTTCCAACGGAGTCTGTAATGTCAAACTTCTTTTGAAGGGTTAATCAAACACATGGAATCACCGCCATTGTTGTCCAAGCCTAAAAATGGAGAAGATCTATTCTTGTATTTGGCAGTATCATCACATGCGTTAAGCTCTACTTTGATCAGAGAAGAATCGAAAGTTCAAAAGCCAGTGTATTACATTAGCAAGAGGCTATCACGGGTAGAGTTAAACTATCCCAAATTGGAAAAACTTGCATACCATTTGCTCATTGCCTCTAAATAGCTAAGGCCATATTTCCAGTCCTATCCTATCAAGGCTCTCACATACCAGCCTCTAAAGAAGGTCCTATTCCGTCCAGAGACTTTCGCAAGGTTACTAAAATGGAACATCGAGCTCAGTCAATACGATATCATTTACCATCCGCGAAGGGAAATTAATGGACAGACTTTGGCAGACTTTGTTGCTGAATTCATGGATAGGGGAGACGATAAGGAAGAAGCTACCGAAGTGGTAATATCGAATGGTATAAAGCTAGACTTGTTGCTAAGAGTTACACTCAGAAAGATGGTGTTGACCACAAGGAGACATTTTCTCCTGTTTCAAAAAAGGACTCACTAAGAATTATAATGGAATTACTAGCTCACTATGATTTGGAATTGCATCAAATGGATGTGAAAACAACCTTTCTAAATGGAGATCTTGATGATGAAGTTTATATAGATCAACTCGAGGGTTTTTTTTGTAGAAGGTAAAGAACAATTGGTGTATAAACTTAAGAAGTCAATATATGGACTTAAATAAGCATCTCGACAATGGTATATGAAGTTCAATACCATTATAACGTCTTTTGGTTTTAAGTAAAATACGGTTGATCACTGTTTATACCAAAAGATCAGTAGGAGTAAATTTATTTATCTAGTCCTTTATGTTGATGACATCTTACTTGCTGCAAATAATTTAAGCATATTGCATGGGATTAAGAAATTTCTCTCAATGAACATTGAAATGAAAGATATGAGAGAGACATCCTATGTGGTTGGAATAGAGATATTTCATGATCGATCACAGAGAATATTGGGAATGTCTCAGAAAGGAAATATCGAAAGGATTCTTGAGAGATTTGGAATGAGTAAATGTTCGCCTGGGAAAGTTCCTGTACAAAAAGGCGATAAATTCAATCTCATGCAATGTCCTAAGAATGATGTTGAATGAAAGGAAATGGAATCGGTTCCATATGCATCTGTAGCTGGTAGCCTAATGTATGCTCAAACCTGTGCTAGACCAGGTATCAGTTTTGCGGTCGGTATGTTAGGGAGGTATCAAAGTAATCCAGGAAGAGAACATTGGCAAGCTACAAAGAAAATTTTGAGATACTTACAAGGCACGAAAGATTACATGCTCATGTATGGTGATCCAATGAATTGGAGGTAATAGGATATAAGGATTCATATTTTGTTGGATGCATTGATACTAGAAAATTGACTTTTGGTTACCTGTTTATGTTTGCTCAAGGAGCCATATCTTGGAAAAGTGCAAAAAAAACTATCGTTGCTTCATATACTATGGAGGCATAATTTGTGGCATGTTATGAAGCCACAACTCATGCATTATGGTTGCGGAACCTTATTTCAGGACTTGTGGTTGTCGACACAATTAGCAAGCCGCTAAAAATTTACCGTATTAACTCTGCAGCAGTATTTTTCTCAAAGAATGACAAGTGCTCTAAAGGTGCCAAACATATGGAACCAAAATATCTTGTTGTGAAAGATGAGGTTCAGAAACAAAGAGTGCCAATCATGCACATTAGGACAGAACTTATGGCTGTAGACCCTTTGACGAAAGGGTTACAACCAAAATAATTTGAGGAACATGTTCAAAGAATGAGTCTTGGTTGTATTAATAATGATTGATATGTGACATTCTGAGCTTTTTTATGCGTTTTCGATATACAATTATATGTCTCTTGTTTTAATGTGGTAGTACGTACTTTTTGTAATTTTAAACAAGAGGGAGTCTTATAAAGATATTATGTTTAATCATTATAATATAAGACATTATGCGGACCATTATGTTGTTTTACATAAATTTTGAATGTAAATTGATGGATTGTTGGCATTGTAGTTTATGGAAGGGAATGCATTGAATTAGTACTGCACAACCGCCATAACTCTCAGGAATTTATCATAGTATGATGTTCAACGTTTAATATTATGAATAATCGGGTCAGTTGGGAGAATGTTAGAAATCTGCTATTAGAAACTACAATAAAACGTTTCATTTACCTTTAATTTTTATGCAGTTTATAATCTTAATGTGACCCTATTAATTGGGTCATAAATAGAACATTTAATTTTCCATTATGCATTTTCTAATCTTAATGTGACCCTATTAATTGGGTCATAAATAAAACATTTCATTTTCCATTATGCATTTTCTAATCTTAATGTTACCCGATTAATTAGGACATAAATAGACCGTTCATATTTAAAACGTTAGGTCTGTGATTAATTTTAAGCATTGAATTAGTATATGATGGACGTACCAGATTTAGAGTTAAATGTTATATAAAGGGTTGGATCCTTTCTTTTCCTAAGAAAAGAGTTGTATTCTTCTCCATCTAGAAACACATAAAGAAATTGGGTAAGAGAGAGAAACCAAATTCTGAGAAGAAGAGTAAATATTAGAAGTAAAAGAAAGAAGATGATAGCCATTACATCTTCCGCTGCTAATCAAGGTACGTCATCTTAAACAATAGATCATATTAAGTTTCCCCCTTTTGTTTTGTGAAATATTCGGTATTGGTGATCCTAGGTCTATTCAATTGAATTGTACATCATTAATCATGAAAGATTGAATGACAAAGACATATCTAACACATATTTCACAAGTCATTTTACTTCCAGTCAGCCTACTTCACATTAGATAATACTTCAATCAATGAGCAAAGAATTAACCAATATAATTAATCTACGTATCTTATACCATGTGATTGATTATAACGTTTAAATCACATTCTCTCATTTCGAAGGTGCAAAATATTCTAATATATGGAAAATACATGTTTTGCCAAAATGAGATTATAAAACGATTTCGAAACCAATTGAATTTATTTTTTATAATTCCGAAAATGTATGTTCACTGTTGCTTTGAAACGATTTATATTTATAAAACCAAAGCGATGAAAATCATTTGTCCCAATGCTATAGGGAAAATCTATCTGTATATAGCTATGTATAAAACCATTTCTAAAATGTGTAAGTATGTGAAATCCATCAAAATTTATCATGAAATCGTAGCATAAAAATCATCATAAATCATCGAATTCGTAGTACGGATCGAACATGGTGTAACCTTACATTGTTGTGAATGAAGCTACATCAAAAACATCATGAAACAACCTCTAGAATTCATTAGGAAAGCAACTTAACAAGCAAGAATCAGGGAATTGCATACAGCAGGCAACAGAAGTTGCCCGCTCAACTTTGTTCAACATGGGTGGACCCATTTGTTTATCCATCCTCTGTGTGTGTGTTGAACCATGGGTCGACACAACTAGTGCCTGGGTCGACACCTAGGTCAATCCAGTGAACGTGAATTCTACAGGCAATAACCGATGCCCGCATGCAACTTTGACAACCAATTCCAAATAGTAACTATGGTCGGGTGGACCTGAAACTTGGACCAGGGAATCTACTTCAAATTAACACAAGAATGTCATAATTTTTCCAAAGATATGTTACAACTTAACATTGTACCTTTGGCTATTTTGCATAGCTGAGACAAAATATGAACATAAACATACAGTTTTCAATGAAATATTCACTGAGTCAACTTGGATAAACGATTAAACACTGTAAACTAGAAAGTGTGAGTTTACATTCACCTTGAATGCGAATTACAGCGAGTTATATGGCAAATCAGAGCAAATTCAAGCTTTATTGCCTGAAGATTGTAGCTTGAAAACCTGTAAAAGAAGCTACAACAACATGCAAACCTGAAATTCAACATATATTAACAATTCTACAAATAAGAGAGTTAGATGGAATAAATTTATGTCTTTGAGATGAGTACCTATTGTAGATGGTCGCTAGCAACCTAAATTAATAATTTGAGAAGCTTAGGGCTTGGATTTGTCTTGATAGTAGATTTTTCTTTTGTTTTCTTAAGTTTTTTGTTTGTTTATGTTTTGCAAAAATGAAGGAGTTCCCAGGGAAACCTACATACAGGAAAATTATTCCTCCAGATGTTTCCTTTTTAATCATAGGTTAAGTGGCCCAATTAACTAAATTTAGTCTAGTAGTTAGTAATTAGTCCTATCAACCTTGCTTTCAACCAGTTTTCCACCTGCTAACATGTAAATACTTCATTATCCTTATTATCTGTAACTTCAAAAATCATACAACATTAATAAAATTACAAGTGATATTTGTGTAGAATTTTAAAAAAAAATTCTTTACTTTGACACTTTACAGTCTAATCAATAAATTATACAAAGTGTTAACATTTTACCTTATAAATACTTAAATATACCTTTTCTTCCTATAACTTGCAACTTTTAAAACATATGTCTTTAATAAAACACAAACAATATTTCAAAGCACTTTTAAGCTTTATAATATTATTTTAGAGATTTTACTTAAATTTACAAATTTTATAAAATGTTGACGTTTTATTTTTTAATTTATGTAATTTTCACAAGTTAAGAATTTGAAAGCCTTTAAATAACAATATTTTTGATTCATAAATTCTAAGAGCTTATGAAACCATTTTCAACACTCGTAAATATTTTATAACAAAAAAATTCATTTATATAATTTACTTTTACTCAAGCTTACCCGAAAACTCGATTTGTTCTAAATTTCGTTATTTACCATTATATTGTACTTATTAGAACAATTTGGCATAAACCACATACGTATAAGTTTTCAATCAAAGATTTATATAATCATAGTGTTTTTAAGCTTTTTATTCTCAATTATAAAATTTATCATTTCCCACTGCAATTATTCATGAAGTCAAAATTTATTCCAAATATATATATATATAAGGAACAATGACACGACAAATCAGAACACAAACAGAAGAACATTTCATTGCTTATTACAACAATTTACATCAGGGTACAAGAATATACAGAGTATGAATAATTTATACATTGTAAAATATTAGAGATTTAAAATACATTACATAGCAGCGGAAAATAATACAAAACACAACTGAAAGAGATAAACGGATACAGAGCTTTCCGAATATCGTTCCAGCTGTAAACCAGGATCCTGTGAATATAAATCTGCAAAACCAAAACTACCAGCTGCCCGTGTGGAAAATAGGGGCACCCAGAGTTTAGGTTAAAACAATAAACTCTAGGTCAGTCATGTGACTGGTGTGAGAACTAAAACAGTTATTAAATCTTTACTTTAAAAATAAAGTAAATAAAGGGACCACGCCGTATAATACGGAACGGGTTTCCTCCCAAGAATACTAGTGCATAGAATAAACAACGCAATGCTTTTTGGAAAAATGAAGCTATTATAAGACCCAGGTCCCATCACATAATGCAACGCAAGCTGGAGGATAGGGTTTTCCCTTATAATAGCCAACCATGCTTGGTACGTTTAAAACAAATCGTTTGATACTATTATAAGTGTATAGTGTCAAAACAACTTCAAATATAAATGTATCAATCCTAGACGCCATGGGTACCACATATCATGTCGCCATACTAGGCTCTACAATCAAAACCGAAATGTCATGTATTGGAAATTGGATTTCTGTCATGAGTCTAGGCAAGGGATGTACTCCTTTTCGCTTTGAGACACTCTAGCAAATGCCTCGGGACTACACACTCTGGGTAACCCCTGGATCTTATAGGGCCGGTCCTCTCTTACTTTTGAGGATTGGCTATTCCTGAGCACACGTTTCCCGGTCGTATAGGACCTATCCATCAGCTCCGTAGAGACCGATATAACCGAGGCACCTCGCATTCCAACAGCCACAAAGGTCAAATAATATAATTGTCTGGGCTTGCAAAACCCCAACAACACCCATAGCTAAAGAGAAACGCCGTGCACTCCCTGCTATCCCTTATCCCGTTTTTGACTCATATCGAGGTGTGAGGCTCACGAATTAACGCTATACACAAAGCTATGCTATATTAAAGTCGTGCTTTGATCATCGACCATAAGACTCTGCTTTTCAACAGAAGCCTTGATCCTTTGCATCTCATCTTGCCACACAGGCAATTCATGCCATGCGACTGATATCTATCGATATATAACCTCTGAGCTCGTACGTCTCAGAGAAGGGCGTTAAGCAAGAGAATAAATCCTCCGCTGCCAAACAGATATATATTTAATAGAAATAAATCAACACAGAATAAAATCCAATGTCAGACACACATCCATTTACAAGTTCGTTCTGGGTCCGAATGAAACCGGAGGCACTTTATTCCTCGTCCCATATGTCCAATACAGGAGAGAGGTCTTCGCATATCCGGTCGATCTCCAAGTACGTCTGGACAATCACCACTTATTACCTCGTCTTGGATGTACAGCCCAATCAAGACATCAGTAATCATCCAAACGATGTGAAGACCTCCCATCTTCATCGTCGAATCAGTTATTCAGAATGGGTATAAACCCGGCCTTTCCGAATAACTCGCATATATAATAAACAAGTGCTATAAAAACACAACATATGCCTTATTCCAATTCTGAATATTCTTTTTTTTAAATATTCACATCTCTAGGGATTTGTTCCCATTAATTTTATCAAGGATAAATTCTTTAAAATTTATTCTTTAATCTTCCTTTGGATGTCATTCAAACCATATTAAGGTACTTAAACTAGTCGGGATTAACGCACTTTACCGAAGTAATCATTTGTTTAATTTCCCAGTCCCAACGTATTCATTCCATGGAGCAAAACTGGTCATACCCCATATCTAACACCACGGTGTTATCGGTAAATTTAATTACCATTTCCCGTTCAAATCTAATTAAAGATTTAACTATCGCTTGGAGCAAAACTGGTGATACTCCACTCTCGATCATTTCCTAAATTTGATAATTTAAATTATCAATTCACATTTCAATCTAATTAAAGATTCATTAAAACTCCAGTTAGTTTTAATCTTCCAAAAAATCAATATTAATGATTATTTAACTTTGGAAACACAAACATGCCGCATCGAAAATAAACACCATACTATTGATTTCTGCCGATATATAACCTCTAAGCTCGTACGTCTTAGAGAAAGGTGTTAAGCAAGAGAATAAATTCTCTGCCACCAAACAAATATATATTTAATAGAGATCAGCCATACAGTTCGACATACAATGTTAAACATGTAATCATGTCTTTAACTGGGTTAAAGAACTAATGTCATTTAAAACACAGTTCATAATAAACCCAAATCCTCTTCCATAAAGATGGAATCTTCACGGAAAACAGATCAATATATAATCGATATCAATTTCCGTATCCGACTAATAATATAAATGGAATAACGACAAAGCCTTTTAAATTCCATATATATTAACAGTCTTCCTCCACAGAAGCTCATTTCGATTATTATCAAATTGAATTCCAATTTAATATATTAAATTGGAAACTTTACTTTGGAAAATTCCTGTTAAATCTTAATAAAAAGATTTATAAATTCCAAATCACATTTCACTATAAATCGGGTTAAAGAACAAATATCGTTAAAAACACAGTTCACAACAAACCCAATTCACATTCCATTTTCAATTCCAATTAAATGTTAATTAATTGGAAATGCCAATAATCTTAATTAAAAGATTTATTCTTTTCACGCGGGGTTCAAGAATAGTGTTATTGGAGGCCCCATCCCATCCGTCTCTAACCGTAAATTAGTAAGAGAACATTTCCTAAATATTAATCCCGTAGGCCGAAACCAACATCAGATCAATACCCAGGAAACCATTCAACTTAGCTAATCTCCAGCTAGTTTCTAATTTTCTTAACTTCATTAGGTTTAAGAACAGTATTATTAAAGATACCATTCACGACAAACCCAAAATCTCATTCCATTGTTAATCGGGTTAAAGAACAAGTGTTATTTAAAACACCGTTCACGATAAACCCAAAAACCAATTTGATATTAAATACAAGGCTCTGAATAGAAATTATATCGGCTTATATTCAATATCAAACTCTGAAACCAACAAATATCATATTGGAAATAACGATATAAAATATGTCTTCCAAATTTCCATAACAATACCCGTATAATCACGGAATCCAATATCAAAGTATTTCGAAGACGATTTCCATTCAAATCCACTCCAATTCATATATTGGAAATTCTGGTTATATTTAAAACCATTTAAAATCCAATTTATTTATTTAAAAATAATTGGATTATAATTCTAGTTCAATTCGATAAAAATATATTTTTATCTTTTCAAATATGTAAATTTTCATCCCAATTCTTTCCAAATCATTTATCATGATTTTACACAAATTATTGATATTTTTAGTAATTTTATCAAGGGCCGTATAGTCGATTTTCATAAACGGTCATCGAACTGCACTTACAACGGCCTTTTCCAAATTTGATTTGGACATGATTCCAAATCCAACCATTAGATTTCAAATCTCTTGTATTCGTTGGAAAGCTTTTTCCAATACGAACCCAACTGTTCTAGTTTTAGGAGAATCCGACGGTCGGATCTCCTGTAATGTCCGTTCGAAGTCAATGGTCGAAATTCGCGAACTGCCGCGGCACGGGGCGTTCTATTCAGGCCATTATATATATATATATATATAATATATTATATATATTTCGTCGATTTCCACTTAAAATGTATTTTATAAATTGTTTTAAATTCATTTTCAAAACGATTTCAACTTCATATTCAATTCCAAATCAAAATTGAATATTTCATATCATCAATATATAAATGATAATATTTTCAAAACATTAGATTTTGAAATCACTTCCTTTTCGATATTCATTATATAAATGAATAAAATTGATATAAATATCGTTCATGACAAAATGACATTAATCTAATCAACACGGCTTTATATATTTAAATATTTTCGTGTCCATCCCAAATCGAACATCAAAATCAGATTTTGATCTTTCACTGAATATTATTTTAAAATATTCATTGTTTTAAAATATTCATTCTTTCTGAATTGGAATCAGACACAGTCAATTACCATATAATGTTGATTATATAGATTGCACACAGTACATGTATATAATAACAATGATCAACAATCATCAATCATCCAAAGTGCATCACACAACTGCATAAGCATTAAATATAAATATTTAATGCTTTCAACAGTCTATGAACCAATTGATTGACATACAACTAAGCAATTGGGATTAGTGTACGTCAAATATTATTCCAATACCCGTGTGGGGTTTCAAACAACAAACACTGATTTTATTTGTGCAGTTGGGCGATGTGTAAAATTTATCGTCCCAATCCATATCCGTTAAATGTGTGTACATAAACAAATCGTCTGATTTGTAAATGAATATTTATTTAACTCATATACACGTTAAAAATTATATTTTTAATTATAAAATATTTGTTTTAACCCATGAATATTTTATTTTTCCATTTCACATCACAATCACAGTCAACTTTCACAATACAATAAAATCAAACAAGTCGTTCATGGTCTGTGGACGACGGTGTCGGGTGCTGCTAAGCACCGCCTGCATCCTAGTATATATTTTAACTAGAAATTAAAATTAAAGTGAGAAGTTCTCACCTTTGGGATCCACTCCCCCGTTCTTTATTTCTGAACGGTTCGTATTTCGTTTTGATTTCAGTCTGATCCATCGCCATCTGTTTCACGCAGTTGATTATTAAAAATCACATTTTTATACTATTGCTTCATACATAAAAATCATAATTTTATGTTGATGTTTATATTATAAAAATTATATTTTTATAATTCAATTTTCCATATTTTTATAACGCTAATAAAGAGAATTCATATAAAAATCACATTTTTATTTTGCTACATATATAAAATTCTTCACTACATATAAATGAAAATTCTAGCTTTACAATTTTAAAAATATTCTCTTTATACGATTAAAAATCATAACTTTATGATGTTATTGATATAATAAAGATCAAATTTTTTCTTCAATGCAAAATCATATTTTTATATTGATAAAAATCGAATCATAGTAAAAAAAAACTAATTTTTATACACTTAAAAATCTATTTTTTTAAAACTTAAAAACCTAATTTTTTATAAACTTAAACAAAATAAAACAAAATCAGAAGGAGAAAAAAAACTCACGGTGTTATCGGAGGAGAGGGGTTTGCTTGCGGTGGTGGGTGGCTCTTCGGATCTGGCGGAGGGCGGCTGGCAGTCCTCTGGTGGCGCTAGGGATTTGGAGGAGGGTGGCGTTCGATTTGGGGGAGGGTTTGGCGATGGGGCAGCGTGGTTTAGAGGTGGGGGTCTGGAGATGAACGGATGGGGAAGTGGCCGGAGGCGCGGTGCTAGGCGAGAGAGGGAGGGGGGAGCGACGACAACGGCGGGTGGTTCCAGCGATCCTTGATCGCATTTCCCCTTTGTTCTTTTCTTTTTTTTATATATAAATTCGCTTTCTGAAGTCAACGATAACGGCGGGGGGTGGGGGGGGGGGGGAGGAGTAATAATATATATATATATATATATATATTTTATTTTCAAAAAGTAAGTTTTTCATTCGACCTCTGAATCGAGCCCAATGATTGTCGCCCCTAACTAATTACCCCCATTCCGAACACAATGGGTTATGTTTCGTAACCCATTTCAGCTGTTACGTTCAATTTCCGCTAAATTTAAAATAAAAATCATTATATTTTAAATTCAAACGAACATTTCAACTTACTAGGGCTACATATGGACTCCGAAAATTCCAGAAAAATAAATCTAGTTATGTTTAGATGATACGGTCCTAACAAAACTAATTTCGTCAAATTTGGAGACCGTTTGAAAAATGATCATTTTCCAGTCGATTAAATTCAAACTAAATTTACCAAACACGTTTAAATCCGCCACGCTCACATATTAATTCCAAAAATTATGAAAATTCGAATCTAGCAATAATTTGACATTCTGAATCCAAAAAAAGTGGTCTTGTCGAAAACGGAGGTCGTTTGCAAAATGACTATTTTTAAGGGTTATATTTTCCATAGCAACTATTCTAAATTTTCAGCTGGGCATAACTTTTTATTTTCGCTATGAAATTTCAATTTTTCGGATTCGTTGGAAAGATATTTTCAAACAGATGCAAATATTTTTGGTTTCACTAAAATCCGGTTTATTTTGAATCCTGTACATTCATTTGAAATCGAATTTTCAAACTACCACAACATTTTCAATCCCTTTTATAATTAAAATAAATATTTATATTCTCATTTCGATTTAAATAAATTTCTACGTTCTAATTCTATTCAAAATAAATTTCTCATTGTTATTCTTTAAAATAATTCATTTTAAATATTCAAAATTCATTTAAATTGCCAAAATAAAATTTTTAAATTGGTTCTGATTTTTCGGGTTGTTACAAACAAAAAGTTTCTTCAAGTGTATATATATATATATTCAAATCCCAATATTTAAGTTTAATTTAATTTTCACCATTCCACGCAAAATCTTCCAAAATCATATTTACTACCATCTACACTACAATTGCAATTTAACTACCACTAAGTGTCCTATTTAATCATTCAAAATGATTAAAGATCTTTTCCCCCATAATAAAATTCCAAGATATATATTTAAAACACCAACTTAACTACTTAAGTCAAATTATCAATTTAGGTGGCATATTTAACTTGATTATCATATTATAAGCTATTAATAATTATAGCAGGTAATCATCAAAACTAGGGTTGTTACATGGTTCCAATCTTCCAACGCTTCCACCTTAGTAAGATCGCTGGTATTCTTTGTCCCAAAATGATATGATCCAACAATTTCACTTCTACTCTCGAAAAGTGACACTTAGAGAACATCATTCTCAACCGTGTTTCCTCAATAACGCTAACATAATATTCAGGCGCGTCTTGTGTTCTTCTTCAATTTTGGAATCAATAAAATATTTTTCACAAAGGTAAACATGAACTTGTTGAGCTGGTCTTTGAAAACCATTATTTATAAGATCTATAAAGTACCAGTATTTAGGCATGTCCATTGGACGTGTGCGTAAACATTAAAAAAAAAAGGCAGGTTTAGTGTTAAAGCAAGTTGAGAATTGAACCTCCTTCATATGCAGATGTAGATGGGAAAATAAAAAACTACAGAAACCAAGATAATATGGAAACAAAGCAGTACAAAGCTTGGATACAACATAGTAAGACGGCTAAAATCATGTAGCAGGCAAATGAGCTTATAGAAAATTGATGAAATGTTTAGAGTATGACCATACTACTAGTGTACATGTATGTAATGAAGTAATATAAGGAGTACTTAAGATATTGCATGAATTTTTTTTTTCTTTTTTTTGTAGAATATGCATATTTCAAATACACATCCGTAATAAGTGTTATTTCTTATTTTCAATACAAAAATGATTGAAGAAAGAAAAAAATCAAGAAACAACAGGAGAATGGCCAAGAAGCAGTTGTATTAATGAGAACGCCTAGCAACAACCTGATCACATTCTTCAATCCATGATGAAAAGAAAATGATGATTACAACTAGAGGTTTAAAAGTAAAAATATGAAGGGACCAAAGTCATAGATAGTCGAAAGTTGGTACATGCAGTTAAAAAATTAAACTCAAAACGAAAGCTTATAAGTATACTAAAAAATGTGTTTTTAGATTATTACATTTGAAATGGATATTTTTGAAATGCAAACAACTGTAAGTATATATTTAAAATATCACAAGTTATAAAGTTCACTATGTTATAACCCATATATATGCATATGCAGTTTATAACATGAACATATATATATATATATATGAATATATATATATATGTATATATATACATATATATATGTGTGTGTGTATATATATATGCATGCTAAGAGTTTACCATGTGCATACGCTAAGATAAACTTCTTATGTGGTGCTCGTGGACCGGGCTAGGTGCACTAAGGAGGATTTTACGATTCCAGTCGCCTTCCCTCCTGAACAAATTCAAAAAAAAAAAAAAAAATTGAATCCTCCTTAAACCATATGAAATAAAAAATTTATTGAAACAACAATGAAATGCAATAATGCAATGTGTAATACCTTCGTTAGTAGTAGCAGAGCATGGGTTATGAAGTTTGAGGTCGTTGTGTATTGCAACACATTAGTCATCGACTGTCTGTATCCAAAAAAATGTAGGGGGAAAAAGTTTAGTGACAAAGCTTTTAATTCCAATGGACTTCACATATGGAAAGTAATTTAAAAATGTCACATTGCTTTTAGTAGAAAAAACGTATAAGTATTTGTTTATTTATGAAATAAGACATATAGCTGTTATGTTTATAGTCTGGATGAAAGAAATGTACGTTTTCTTCTAAAACCCAAACAGAAAGATTGATATCAGATGCTTTATGTCAATGAATGGTATATCAATACAAATGAGAATGGAGAGAAAGGTGAAGTCCAGTATGATATGTGTATGTAGTATGTAACGACCCAGATTTTCGGACCAGTCAAAATTACCAAAATATCCATTCATTCTAAAACTACTAAATGAAAACTACAAACTTCATCATCAATATTTGATAAATATTTGACGATACTAAATGTATAGGATAATATTTTTTATTATACAAACTATCAGAGATCTTTTAATATACTAGGCATTCTATAATACAAGAAAACTTAAATAAATAAATCTACCGCTGTGCAACTCTGATGACAGTAGTAGCTAGTCCTGCAAACTCAACAAACAAGTCAAATGCGAAATAATAGTAACCAGGAAATATGCCACATCACAAGATAAATAAAAAACAATAAACAAAAAAGGGTTATGTTATTTAATGGGATGCATCACTACCACTTGTGACTGCCTACGTACCCCTATCTAATTGGGTATCCAATTAGATACAGGATAAAGCCAATGTAGTTCTCCTATTCGCATATAGGACTCATGGAGCCTACAATGCACACACAATATCAAATCCCAAACTACCCTTCAGGCTTAATGTTTACATTGATTTTATAAAACAAAACAACTTTCTTACTTTCAAAACCCATTCTTTTTTAAAATTATCGCTTCGAACTTAAAATCCGATTTCATTTTAAATTGTTGAAATAATATACATTTCTTTCATATCAAATCATACTTCACTTCGATATTCAAAAACAGATCACTTATGAAAATCTCAAATATCTACAATACAAGCATATCAACATATATGCCACTAGATCAGGAGGTTTCTCCCGATAACAAGGCAACTGGGTCTCAGCCTTCTCATCTCATCAATAATCAAATATGTACCTCTATCCCTAGAGCGAACCGTACTTTCACACACTGCCCACTTTTTAGTCATGGGTTACCCAAATCATTGGCAACATAATAAATCATTTCTATCCTGAAGTGATAAATCATTTTGCAATAATAATCACAAATATCTTCAAATCAAAGTATTGTTGCTTTCTAAATCATTTAAACATCGGGATTCTAGTCGTCGAAATTTTCTTCATTTATGAAGCACTTTTTATAAACCATTTGTCATCTTCCAAATATTTTTGATTTCTTCAATGTCAATATTTCATTTCATATTATTTTATGAAACCAATCTTCAAAGATGATTATTTAAATTAACGTTCACAAATTCAATGTATCAATATTGTCGCTAAAAGCCTTTCAGTCAAATCGTGAAATAAATCATAAGGCGTTAGCGAATAAATATTTCTCTACCCAATCCAATGCTAAAATAGGAACAATTATTTGCTCATAAACTGGTCGAGCGCAATCACACAATCAATCAATCAATAATAATCAACGATAAATGACAACGCAACATTTGTCTAATTTAATAGCAGAGCGTTGTTTGATACTGCTAATAGGTTCACTAAAAATATAATTATTTAATTGAGTTGTCCATAATTAAATTTGTAACTAATATTTTAACTATATTCTATGCTTAACCAAATGTGTTCTGTTTATTGATACATTTATAACGTCAAATTAAAGCTAAACTAGTTAACTAACAAATCAATATAAACATATTGTTTAAAACCAAAAGACCAATCTCACCCACTTCACATCAAGGCCCGAGCACATGCAAACCATTTGCGTTTGAATTTACTTTCAGCAGATACACATAGCTCCATTTAGATGTTTCATATGCACTTCACTCTTTTGTACATGCTTCCAAGCCCTTCATTCAAAAATGGAAGCCCGAGGCCCAATATAGTCCAAAACCCATTCATGCATTTAAAGCCCAGCAAGCCCAACTGCTTACACAACCAAACATGCTAATCCCAAAACCTTCAACTGTCTTTCATTGTTTCCTGTGCATGTTCCGTCCCCCTCATTTTCTCGCAAGCTCCAACCCATGCGTTCAAAGCAAGACCTGCATATACATTTCCATGCCCAAAACAACACACATTCACAGCATTCACACGCTCATGGAAACACATGCACTCAAAATAATATTACACACAACACTCACACAATCATGAAAACACATGCACTCATTGTGACATTGAACGCTCGCATATATATATATATATATATATATATATATATATATATATATAGAGAGAGAGAGAGAGAGAGAGAGAGTAATCGGGGGAACCCCTGTTGCACCCCCACCATTCGTAAGCTATGGCGATCCAAATTGAACGAGAATTTGTAGATGTTCAATCCACACATATATAATGATTTATCCAAAATTTAAGCTCGTTTCGACATTCGTAACATTTTCAAAATCATAGCTCAATTATTCACCGTTCAGACCTTTATTCATACCATTAAATTTGAACATCAAATATATTATTATACGAATGTCAGAACGAGCTCAAATTTTGGATAAATCATTATATATGTGTAGATTGAACATCTACAAATTCTCGTTCAATTTGGATCGTCCTATTCATGAACGGTAGGGGGTGCAACAGAGGTGCTCACAAACGGGGATGCCCCCGATCGCTCCTATGTATATATGTATATGTATATATATATATATATATATATAGGGAAAGTCTATTTTGACACAATTTGGTGACACGATGAATTCTCACCATTGGATTGCCCCATGAATTCCACCTTCCCATGTAAAGACAAAAAGATCCAACGGTGTAGATCTTTTGTGTCACCAAATTATGTCAAAATAGACGCTCCTATATATATATATATATATATATATATATATATATATATATATATATATATATATATATATATATATATATGAACTGAAAATGGTGGGTAAATATGAAAAAAGAAAATTAAAAGAAAATGTTTTTTAGTTGCCTGAGAATCCATGCGCGCGTGTGTCTGGAAGAGTAGGCAAAGAATAGATATAAGGAGGTGGGATGTTTCATGCAAAGGATATGTATGGAAGAAAGGAAAAAATGTGCCAATATATATATATATATATATACACACACACACCCCAATACATATGCACGTCCGATGGGCGTGTGCATAGATATATTTGACCAAAACTGAAAATGAAGTTTAGAATGAACAGTCATGACAGATTTGTGTTAGTTGACATTCTGGAATTATGGAGGAAGTAAACAAAGCGGAGAACAGTTCTTGCATCAAAAATATGTACGCAGTGTAAAAGAGAATAGCAAAGCTGCGTCATAACATAAGTGAAGAACAGGTGGGCATGAACAAACATAAACGTTGCATAGAAAGAGAGAATTTGATTGCTGTTTAATGCAGCAGAGGCTTGAATATTAAATAAGTGGAAAGTCAGCAACACATGATGCAAAATACATGCAATAACTGGTAATAATGTAGTTCGCATCAGCAATTAATACTTATTTGGTAGTAGAAAGTAAAAAAGGAAAACAGTGCAAGAAAAATAACAAATGGGATGACCAAAAAACAGGGCAGCAATAGAAGGAGCAGTGGATGTTGGAAATTTGGATATAGAGAGGAGGAGAGAGATAAAACGTAGAAAAATTGAAAGACTATATTTTTTATTATTCTACTTTTTATCTCTTTCTTCCTCTCTATATTCAAATTTCAACAGCGGACGCATCAACGTGAACGTGAACGGTTCCAAGCTCAGCAAAAACCCTGTCAATATCTGCAAGCTGCACGGAATGAGAAAAGAAAGTTATAATTTGGGTATATAAAACGATAATATGATAGGAATAAGAAAATTTTGTGAACTTAAAAACAGAACTGACCGCTGCTGGGTCGTTCCAGTTGGTTCCAGTAAGGATACTCCAATTATATTATCCATCTTGAGTGCTGTCAGATGCATAAAAGTAATTAAATCTTGTGTAGTAGTAAATCCAACACATTAAATATAAGGTTAGAACATGAATAAAAACATGCATAATTTTTTTTCCTTATTTTGAGCAGGAAGAAATTATGACATAAATCCTTTTAGGTTTCTGATGTTACTACTCAGCCTAAAATGCTGAAGCAGTATATGTGTATATGTGTTAGTCCCAAGTTTTGCAGAATAAAAACCAAATGAAATGCTAAAATAATAGATACTAATAATAAATATAGAAGTCCGTTTAATGTGATTACCGTACACTTGTCTCTCGTCAATCAGGCATGCAACCAAATTCTCAACTACATGCATGTCAGGCTCATTACTCTCTTGTTGATATATCATTGTTAATCACCCAAAAATGCTGCAACTGCTA
Source organism: Allium sativum (assembly GCA_030737875.1). Classification (NCBI taxonomy): domain Eukaryota; kingdom Viridiplantae; phylum Streptophyta; class Magnoliopsida; order Asparagales; family Amaryllidaceae; genus Allium; species Allium sativum. Next base: position 1,024,744,504 of record CM060909.1, read on the forward strand.
TCCCACGAGCACTCACTAAACCAAAATCGGCAATTCCTCTACTTTTCAGCACCATCGTCAAAGCCTCAAAAGTACAATCCACTGACCGTTAGTCTGCAAATCACCACCTACCATTCACATTGTTAAAAGTAATCAGATCTAGTGGACAAATAAAACTAAAATTTTGCCGCAAATGACAAATCACATGACAATATAATATTTGCATACTTTGCTAGTCTTGACCGATCATTGACAGGCTGCAAAAAAATGTGCCTAATGTTCATTATGTGCAGTAAGTATTATGGCTAGCTGCAAACATCGGTTGTGCCAAGTGGACTCTCTTTTCTTTCTTTAATCTGCTTTTAGTGAACTCCATAATAATGAGTATGTGATATACGCAACATGCATGTTTTTGTGTGTAATGCATTATTAGACATTGGTTACGGCTAGCTGCAAAGGTCCTTTTGGTTTTGAAATATATCTGATACAATCCAGCAAAGAGAACCTTAGAGCTGCTCTCTACAAAATGGGTTTAAGCGGATGTGTATTAAAAGATGCGATGGATAAAGTTAAAAATCACCATTTTCAGGTGCAGGGACTACTGTAATTAACTGTGGACAAAATACCGATATTCAAGCTTCAATTTGTGCATCTAATCCAACCTTTATTATTACATTGTGTATTGCAGGTAGCATGCGCATTGTCATTTGAAGCAATTCATGCCACTTCATGTGATACTGGAATAAATTATCCTAATCAGTATTTCAGTGAAAGCAGGAAAGTTTTGCAGTCAAAGGTAAATTTGATTTCATTGCTGTTTTCCAAGTTCTTTGTGGCAGCTATTAACAATTAGAAAATGCAAAAATGCATATATTAACTCGCATACATGACTTAAATTTAATATCATTTCGTATGTGTGCCTTGCTAGAAGATTACCTCTGATTTCTAGGCATGCATGTTCATGCAAGTGAGCACTGTTCCAAATTCCAATCAGGTCGAAGTTATATGCATCATTTTGACTATTAGTTCTGCAAGCGATCAGTAAATGAAATGTAATAATAGTCAATCAACAACGTAGACTGCACACATGCTTTGAGAAGACAGAATAATATACAAAAGGCCTAGACATGAAACTTTGAAATTAAAAATTGGGGACCAAAATTTAAAGAATTGGAGACATATTTGTATGCTTTTAGCATTGCAACTTCAAAACGAATAGTTAAGTACAATATTGTTTTGGTATCTTATTTGTAAAATTGTAACAACCCGGAAAATCTGGGCCAGTTTAAAATTTTTATTTTGGCAATTTTAGCGAATTTCGAATATTTAAAATAGATTATTTTAAATAATATCGACGAGAAATTTATTTTGAATAGAATTCGACGTATATATTATATACGTCGTCGTTAGAATATATTATAATTATATATAATTATAAAAGGAATAGAAAATGGCGCGGTAGTTCGAAAATTCGATTTCTAATTTCAAATGAATATACAGAATTCAATATAAGTCAGAATTGAACGAAACAAGAAATATTTGAATCTGTATAACTATATCTTTGTAAGGAAGTTAACAAACTGGGATTTCATCTTAGAAATGATAAGATATGTCCAGTTTAAAAATTAGAAATAGTCGCTGTGGAATTTATATATATTTTTATATATATAAGGCCCTTAAAAATGGACATTTTGCAAACGACCTCGGATTTAGACGAAACCACTTTTGTTAGATCCGCAGTGTCAGGTTATTGCTAGGTTTCAAATTTCATAATTTTTCGAATCAATATGTGAGCGTGGCAAAGGAAAACGCGTTTGACCAGTTTCAGTTGATTTTAATCGACTGGAAATTGGCCATTTTTCCAACGGTCTCAGAATTCGACGAAACTAGTTTTGTTAGGACCGTATCGTCAATACGAAGCTAGAAAATATTTTTCTGGAATTTTTAGAGTTAGTATGTGACCCCGGTAATTTGAAATGTACGTTTAAAATTCACTATAGTGATTTAAATGTAAATTAAAAGGAAACTGATCGAAACTGTCGATCCAGCTTACGATACATATCCCATTGTGTTCGGAATGGGGGTAAAACGCTATGGACGACAGGCGGTGGGCCTCGTTTTGAGGTCGAAAATAAAGGTTGCTTTATAAAGTAAAATTTAAAATAATTAAATAAAAAAAAAAAAAAAAAATTATCTCTCATCCCCTTTTAACCAGGCCCCCCCCGTAGTTTTTTTCAATTGAGTTTTCGAAGAAGAAAAAAAAAAAAAAAAAAAAAAAAAAAAGAAGAGAAGATCGAATCGAGAGCGACGGGGGGGGGGGAGGGAAGCCGCCGCCCCTCCCCGATGAACCGCATCCCCCTCCGACCAGCTCGCCGCCCTCCCCTTCTCCTCCAGCCTCCACCTCCCTCGCGCGCGAAGATGAAGCCGCCTCCCTCGGAATCGCCGCCACGCCTCGACGAAGCCGACCCCCCTCCGAACCCTCGACGAAGCCGACCCCCCCCCCTCCGAACCTTCGACGAAACCCCCCCCTCTATCACCAGAAGTGACGCGATACCCCCCTCTGTCGAATTCGAACTGTAAGTCCCCTGATCTTGTGTTTTTACTTTATTTTCTTTAAAACTGTTTTTGTTATTTTATTTTCTTAAAAACTGAATTTTATTTTTAGTTAAAAACTGAATTTTAATTTTTAGTTAAAAACTGAATTTTAATTTTAAGTTAAAAACTGAATATTATTATAAGTGAAAACTGAATATTATTATAAGTGAAAACTGAATATTATTATAAGTGAAAACTGGAATTTTAAATAAAGTGAAAACTGGAATTTTAAATAAAGTGAAATCTGAAATTTTATATAAAGTGAAAACTAATTTTATTTTAAGGTTTAAAATAGGAAAAGGGTTTTAACTTTAAAATAGAAAAAGGTTTTAACTTTAAAAAGGAAAGGGTTTTAACTTTAAAAGGGAAAAAAATTTTGATCTTTATTAGAAAAGAGGAAAACTTTTTATTAGAAAAGGCGAAGTCGATATTTTTGAAATGGAATTTTTATCTATATGGCATCGCAATAAAAATATGATTTTTATATATTGAACTTTGAAATAAAAATTCGATTTTTATATATTGAACTTTGAACTAAAAATACGATTTTTATATATTGAACTTTGAACTAAAAATTCGATTTTTATATATTGAACTTTGAAATAAAAATTCGATTTTTATATATTGAACGTTGAAATAAAAATTCGATTTTTATATATTGAACGTTGAAATAAAAATTCGATTTTTATATATTGAACTTTGAAATAAAAATTCGATTTTTATATATTGAACTTTGAAATAAAAATTCGATTTTTATATATTGAACTTTGAAATAAAAATTCGATTTTTATATATTGAACTTTGAAATAAAAATTCGATTTTTATATATATAGTGGCCTTGGGCAACGAAGGTGACAAAAAAAGGCGAAACGACGAGGACTTCTGCAAATGAAGAGCCGTGGAGCTAGGATAGCTATCGGTGAGAATTTCTCACCTTTCTATTTTATTTCTAGTTATATATATATACTAGGATGCAGACGGTGCTTAGTAGCACCCGACACCCGTCCACAGACCATGGACTTGTTTGTTTGACTGTTTGGTGATTGATTGTGATATTGGTTTGAATGTGGTTTGTGGTGTGAAAAATCGAATCGATAAATTGGTTAGGATTAGACGTGCGCCGTTATAAGGCGAAGGAGTAAGGCTAGGTTAGACCCTTACTCCAAAGTTTGTGGTTTGCATAACGAATTGATTTGATTGATGTGTGAATGGCGTGGGCCTTCACTAGACCGGGGATAAGGCTAGGCCTTGTCCCGTTTCTAGTATCGTGCCGTTATGCCGCCGAAATTTTCTAAAATAAGTTAGAAAAATAAAAATAGCATTTTATTTAACGAATGAACTGAATATAAATTCATATGTTAAAATAAAATGTGTTATCGTTAAAAATATAATTTTTAACGTGAATGTGAATAAATAAATATTCATTTACAAACCAGACGGTTTGTTTATGTACACCTATTTGAATGACGTTGATTGGGTCGATAAATTTTACACATCGCCTAACTGCACAAATAAAATATGTGTTTGATTGTTTGAAACCCCACACGGGTGTTAGGATGAAATTTGAAGTTCACTCATCCTGATTTATTAAATATGTCGATCGATTGATTGACAAGCTGCTATAAGCGTTAAATGTCTATATTTGATGCTTATACAGTGTAGTGCACTTTGGTTGATGGTTGATTATTCATCGTTGTTGATATATACATGTGTTGTAGAAAATCCATATAATTAACATTATATGGTAATTGATTGGGCCTCATTCCAGTTTCGAGAAAAATAGAAATATTTGAAATAGAAATATTTGAAATAGAAATATTTGAAATAGAATATTTGAAAATAGAAATATGTGAAGCCGTGAGGATTAGATTGACGCCATTTTGACGTGAACGATATTTATATCGATTTTATTCATTTTAAAATGAATATTGAAACGTGATTTCGAAATCGAATATTTTGAAATGAATTGAATTGAAAACGATTTCGAAATGAATTGAATTGAAAACGATTTCGAAATGAATTGAATTGAAAACGATTTCGAAATAAATTGAATTGAAAACGATTTCGAAATGAATTGAATTGAAAACGATTTCGAAATAAATTGAATTGAAAACGATTTCGAAATGAATTGAATTGAAAACGATTTCGAAATAAATTGAATTGAAAACGATTTCGAAATGAATTGAAAACGAATTCAAATTGAATTGAAAGCGATTTCGAAATAAATTGAATTGAAAACGATTTCGAAATGAATTGAATTGAAAACGATTTCGAAATGAATTGAATTGAAAACGATTTCGAAATGAATTGAATTGAAAACGATTTCGAAATGAATTGAATTTTAAAACGATTTCGAAATGAATTGAATTGAAAACGAATTCAAATGGAATTGAAAGCGAATTGAAATGAATTCAAATTGAATTGAAATTTGAATTGAATAGAAATGAATTTTGAAACGAATTTATAAAGAAGAATTCAATTTTGATTTGAATTGAAAAGGAAGTTGAAATTGCTTTTGAAACGAATTTAAAACCATTTATATAATTCGTTTTAAATAGTAATCGACGAAATATATATTATATATATAATATAATGGCCTGAATAGAACGCGCCGCGCTGCGGCAGTTCGCGAATTTCGACCATTTGTTTCAAACGGACATTACGGGAGATCCGACCGTCGGATTCTCCTAAAACCGGAACCGTTGGGTTCGTATCGAAAAGAGCTTTCTAATGAATGTTAGAAATTTGAAATCTAACGGTTGGATTTGGAGATACGTCCAAATCAAATTCGAAAAAGGTCGCTGTAAGTGCAGTTCGATGGCCGTTAATGGAAATCGACCGTACGGGCCTTGATAAAATTATTAAAAATAGTAATAATTTGTGTAAAATCATAAGAAATGATTTGTGAAAGTTTGGGATGAAAAACTCCATATTTGAAAAGATAAAAATAGATTTTTATCGAAATGAACTAGTTTTGAACTAGAATTATAATTCTATTTATTTTTAAATAAATAAATTGAATTTGAAATGGTTTTGAAAATAACCAAAATTTCCAATGATTGCATTGGAGTGGATTTGAATCGAAATTGTCTTCGGAATATTTCGATGTTGGAATTCGTGATATTACAGGTGTTGTTATGGAAATTTGAAAGATATATATGTATATCGTTATTTCCAATACGACATTTGTTAATCGTAGAATTTGATATTGAATATAGGCCGATATAGTTTCTATTCAGAGCCTTGTATTGAATATCGAATGTGATTTGGGTTTGTCGTGAATGGTGTCTTCACTAACACTGTTCTTGAACCCAGTTGAGAAAAGATTAAATCTTTTTATTTAGATTTAATGAAGTGTACCAATTAAATGATATTTAATTGGAATTGAATTGGTATTGATTTTTGGGTTTATCGTGAACAGTGTTTTAAATAACACTTGTTCTTTAACCCGATAATTAATCGAATGTGATTTGGGTTTGTCGTGAATGGTGTCTTCACTAACACTGTTCTTGAACCCAGTTGAGAAAAGATTAAATCTTTTTATTTAGATTTAATGAAGTGTACCAATTAAATGATATTTAATTGGAATTGAATTGATATTGATTTTTGGGTTTATCGTGAACAGTGTTTTAAATAACACTTGTTCTTTAACCCGATAATTAATCGAATGTGATTTGGGTTTGTCGTGAATGGTGTCTTCACTAACACTGTTCTTGAACCCAGTTGAGAAAAGATTAAATCTTTTTATTTAGATTTAATGAAGTGTACCAATTAAATGATATTTAATTGGAATTGAATTGGTATTGATTTTTGGGTTTATCGTGAATAGTGTTTTAAATAACACTTGTTCTTTAACCCGATAATTAATGGAATGTGATTTTGGGTTTATCGTGAATCGTGTTTTTAAATGACACTGGTTCTTTAACCCAGATAATGATTAAAACTAAGTGGAGTTTTAATGAATCTTTAATTAGATTGAAAGGATCGAGAATGGAGTATCACCAGTTTTGCTCCAGGCGATAGTTAAATCTTTAATTAGATTTGAACGTGAAATTTAGAAACTAACTGTCGGTTAGCCAAGCAGAATGGTTTTCTGGATATTGATCTGATGTTGGTTTCGGCCTTCGGGGTTAATATTTGGGGAATTATTCTCTTGATTAATTTACGGTTAGTGACTAATGAACTGGAATGAGGCGTATGTTGTGTTTGTGTAACACTTACTTAAAATATACGCGAGTTATTCGGAAAGACCGGGTTTATCCCATTCTGAATAACTGATACGACGATAAGTCGAAGATGAAGACGATGGTCGAAGACCGGAAGTCTTCACGTCGTTTGGGTGATAACTGATGATCTTGATTGGGCTGTACACCCAAGAAGATGGAAACAGTTAGTGATCGTCCAGACGTACTTGGAGATCGATGGATATGCGGGGTACTAGGTGCCTCCGGTTTCGTTCAGACCCAGAACGGACTTGTAAATGGACTGTGTGTCTGACATCGGATTTCATTCTGTGTGACTGATATCGGTTGCATAGGATGGTTTGCCTGTGTGGCATGCTAAGATGCAAATGATCAAGGCTTCTGTTGAAAAGCAAAGTCTTGTGGTGATGATCAAAGCACGGCCTTTGTGGCGTAGCTTTGTGTAACGTTTACCTCGCGTGTTTCACACCAGGTATGAACCAAAAACGGGAGACGGACCTCAGGGAGGACTTGCGTTTCTTTCTAGCTAGAAGTGGCGTCAGTGGTTTTACACGCCCTGACGAGTTTGACTTATGTGGTTGTTGCTGTTGCGAGGCGCCTCGGTTATATCGGTTTCGGCCGAATGCATTCTGGTCGGCTGACGGACCAGACTTACACCCCATAGGGTGGGGAGACGTATTGTTCAGGCATAATAATCCACTCCGTGTGGACCGGCCCTGACGATCCAAGGCTTGCCTGCGCGCTTGCCTGAGACATGGGCTAGATTGTCTCGAATCGGTTGAGGACTATCTTTTGCCTCGGTTCATAGATGGAAACCCAATTTCCAAATACGAGACTTTGCGGTTTTGATTGTATATCCTATATATGGCGACATAGTGGGATGGGGCGCTCATGCCGCCTATGATTGATACTTATGATTTGAAGTGTTTTATATACTATGCACTTATAATAGTATCAAATGATTTGTTTTAAACGTATCAAGCATTCTTTGGCTGTTATAAGGGAAAACCCTATCCTCGACTGCGTTGCATTGTGTGATGGGACCTGGGTCTTATAACAGCTTCATTTTTCTTTATTTAGCATTGCGCTGTTGGTTTTATGCACTGGTATTCTTGGGAGGAAACCCGTTCCGTGTTATACGGCGTGGTCCCTTGATTTACCTAATGATTTGAAATAAAGATTAATAACTGTTTTAGTTCTCACACCAGTCACATGACTGACCTGGAGTTTATTGTTTTAACCTAAACTCTGGGTGCCCCTATTTTCGACACGGGCAGCTAGTAGTTTTGGTTTTGCAGATTTATATTCACAGGATCCTGGTTTACAGCTGGAACGATATCCGGAAAGCTTTGTATCCGTATATCTCATTCTAGTTGTGTATTGTATTATTTTCCGCTGCTATGTATTTAAATGTAATTTAAATCTCTGATATTTCTGTGTAATATTCATTTATACTCTGTATATTCTTGTAATCTGATGCATTGTTGTAATATACAATGAAATGTTCTTCTGTATGCGTTCTGTTTTGTCGTGTTCTCAAACGATAGGGCGTTTCGAACGGTCTGGGTCGGTTTAGCGACTGGTTCGGACCGAGCGAAGTTCCTTGCCGTCACATTTGGTATCAGAGCTTTGGTTTACAAAGCTCAGAGAACAAGGCACATTAGAACTATACGAAAGAATTCATCAGATATTGGGTTAGTAATATCCAATGAGAATGACTCGTTAGAGATAGGATCAGTAGTATCCTAGAACGAGTGTGAAGAGTTTATTTTTAAAATAAAACAAATTTTTGTTTTGAAAATTTAAATCAATTATTCGTATTTGATTATTTATTTATATTGATGTGGACAATCCAGTATATATAGATTTTGCGTATACGTCTGATCCGCGTGTATTCAAAGTTTTAATATATTGGATAGATATAGAATCACACTCTAGTCGCCCGGAGATGATTCAGATGATGAGGCCTCATCATCAGTGTTTATATTCGAGTGACGAAGGTGTGATATCTATATATTTCCATTAGACTGGTGTGAGAACCAAAACTAATATAGATAGATTTATTGTTGTGAATTGGCATCAAAAACCTGATTTTTGACTATGTATCAAAATTATGAATTTGAAACTCTAATTCACTAATTGATTGATGTTTGTGTTGTTTGTTTATTCGTTTGCTAATTTTGAACCATTTAGCCTAATTGAATCAAATATTGACTTGTATTGAAATTTGGTCGCATTTGCTTGCATATACATGTAATCATTGAACAGGTCATAGCAAGGAGGCTAGAGCCAGAGAATAAAATTTGTTTGCCCGACAAATAGGTACATGTTTACTACATAATTTCCTGTTTTGTTTGGGTGATGATGATTTTGTGAGCCTATTGGCTAGCCGCTTGGCTTTTTCTTTTTCTTTTTGAGATCTGAAGGACCGGGGAAGCTATTTGAAATTCCCCGATGCTCCCATTGCAGGGGAGGTTATGGCGAAATTTTTCGAAAATTTAGGGTGTTAGCCAAATTTTTGAAATTTTGAAAATTCTCAGAAACTAAAAAGTTAGAGAATGGAAGCCAGATCGAATGTAGAGCTGAATAATCAAACCACTTTCGACTTTGTTCCTTTTCGGGGACGAAAAGTTTTAAGTGGGGGAGATTGTAACAACCCGGAAAATCTGGGCCAGTTTAAAATTTTTATTTTGGCAATTTTAGCGAATTTCGAATATTTAAAATAGATTATTTTAAATAATATCGACGAGAAATTTATTTTGAATAGAATTCGACGTATATATTATATACGTCGTCGTTAGAATATATTATAATTATATATAATTATAAAAGGAATAGAAAATGGCGCGGTAGTTCGAAAATTCGATTTCTAATTTCAAATGAATATACAGAATTCAATATAAGTCAGAATTGAACGAAACAAGAAATATTTGAATCTGTATAACTATATCTTTGTAAGGAAGTTAACAAACTGGGATTTCATCTTAGAAATGATAAGATATGTCCAGTTTAAAAATTAGAAATAGTCGCTGTGGAATTTATATATATTTTTATATATATAAGGCCCTTAAAAATGGACATTTTGCAAACGACCTCGGATTTAGACGAAACCACTTTTGTTAGATCCGCAGTGTCAGGTTATTGCTAGGTTTCAAATTTCATAATTTTTCGAATCAATATGTGAGCGTGGCAAAGGAAAACGCGTTTGACCAGTTTCAGTTGATTTTAATCGACTGGAAATTGGCCATTTTTCCAACGGTCTCAGAATTCGACGAAACTAGTTTTGTTAGGACCGTATCGTCAATACGAAGCTAGAAAATATTTTTCTGGAATTTTTAGAGTTAGTATGTGACCCCGGTAATTTGAAATGTACGTTTAAAATTCACTATAGTGATTTAAATGTAAATTAAAAGGAAACTGATCGAAACTGTCGATCCAGCTTACGATACATATCCCATTGTGTTCGGAATGGGGGTAAAACGCTATGGACGACAGGCGGTGGGCCTCGTTTTGAGGTCGAAAATAAAGGTTGCTTTATAAAGTAAAATTTAAAATAATTAAATAAAAAAAAAAAAAAAAAATTATCTCTCATCCCCTTTTAACCAGGCCCCCCCCGTAGTTTTTTTCAATTGAGTTTTCGAAGAAGAAAAAAAAAAAAAAAAAAAAAAAAAAAAGAAGAGAAGATCGAATCGAGAGCGACGGGGGGGGGGGAGGGAAGCCGCCGCCCCTCCCCGATGAACCGCATCCCCCTCCGACCAGCTCGCCGCCCTCCCCTTCTCCTCCAGCCTCCACCTCCCTCGCGCGCGAAGATGAAGCCGCCTCCCTCGGAATCGCCGCCACGCCTCGACGAAGCCGACCCCCCTCCGAACCCTCGACGAAGCCGACCCCCCCCCCTCCGAACCTTCGACGAAACCCCCCCCTCTATCACCAGAAGTGACGCGATACCCCCCTCTGTCGAATTCGAACTGTAAGTCCCCTGATCTTGTGTTTTTACTTTATTTTCTTTAAAACTGTTTTTGTTATTTTATTTTCTTAAAAACTGAATTTTATTTTTAGTTAAAAACTGAATTTTAATTTTTAGTTAAAAACTGAATTTTAATTTTAAGTTAAAAACTGAATATTATTATAAGTGAAAACTGAATATTATTATAAGTGAAAACTGAATATTATTATAAGTGAAAACTGGAATTTTAAATAAAGTGAAAACTGGAATTTTAAATAAAGTGAAATCTGAAATTTTATATAAAGTGAAAACTAATTTTATTTTAAGGTTTAAAATAGGAAAAGGGTTTTAACTTTAAAATAGAAAAAGGTTTTAACTTTAAAAAGGAAAGGGTTTTAACTTTAAAAGGGAAAAAAATTTTGATCTTTATTAGAAAAGAGGAAAACTTTTTATTAGAAAAGGCGAAGTCGATATTTTTGAAATGGAATTTTTATCTATATGGCATCGCAATAAAAATATGATTTTTATATATTGAACTTTGAAATAAAAATTCGATTTTTATATATTGAACTTTGAACTAAAAATACGATTTTTATATATTGAACTTTGAACTAAAAATTCGATTTTTATATATTGAACTTTGAAATAAAAATTCGATTTTTATATATTGAACGTTGAAATAAAAATTCGATTTTTATATATTGAACGTTGAAATAAAAATTCGATTTTTATATATTGAACTTTGAAATAAAAATTCGATTTTTATATATTGAACTTTGAAATAAAAATTCGATTTTTATATATTGAACTTTGAAATAAAAATTCGATTTTTATATATTGAACTTTGAAATAAAAATTCGATTTTTATATATATAGTGGCCTTGGGCAACGAAGGTGACAAAAAAAGGCGAAACGACGAGGACTTCTGCAAATGAAGAGCCGTGGAGCTAGGATAGCTATCGGTGAGAATTTCTCACCTTTCTATTTTATTTCTAGTTATATATATATACTAGGATGCAGACGGTGCTTAGTAGCACCCGACACCCGTCCACAGACCATGGACTTGTTTGTTTGACTGTTTGGTGATTGATTGTGATATTGGTTTGAATGTGGTTTGTGGTGTGAAAAATCGAATCGATAAATTGGTTAGGATTAGACGTGCGCCGTTATAAGGCGAAGGAGTAAGGCTAGGTTAGACCCTTACTCCAAAGTTTGTGGTTTGCATAACGAATTGATTTGATTGATGTGTGAATGGCGTGGGCCTTCACTAGACCGGGGATAAGGCTAGGCCTTGTCCCGTTTCTAGTATCGTGCCGTTATGCCGCCGAAATTTTCTAAAATAAGTTAGAAAAATAAAAATAGCATTTTATTTAACGAATGAACTGAATATAAATTCATATGTTAAAATAAAATGTGTTATCGTTAAAAATATAATTTTTAACGTGAATGTGAATAAATAAATATTCATTTACAAACCAGACGGTTTGTTTATGTACACCTATTTGAATGACGTTGATTGGGTCGATAAATTTTACACATCGCCTAACTGCACAAATAAAATATGTGTTTGATTGTTTGAAACCCCACACGGGTGTTAGGATGAAATTTGAAGTTCACTCATCCTGATTTATTAAATATGTCGATCGATTGATTGACAAGCTGCTATAAGCGTTAAATGTCTATATTTGATGCTTATACAGTGTAGTGCACTTTGGTTGATGGTTGATTATTCATCGTTGTTGATATATACATGTGTTGTAGAAAATCCATATAATTAACATTATATGGTAATTGATTGGGCCTCATTCCAGTTTCGAGAAAAATAGAAATATTTGAAATAGAAATATTTGAAATAGAAATATTTGAAATAGAATATTTGAAAATAGAAATATGTGAAGCCGTGAGGATTAGATTGACGCCATTTTGACGTGAACGATATTTATATCGATTTTATTCATTTTAAAATGAATATTGAAACGTGATTTCGAAATCGAATATTTTGAAATGAATTGAATTGAAAACGATTTCGAAATGAATTGAATTGAAAACGATTTCGAAATGAATTGAATTGAAAACGATTTCGAAATAAATTGAATTGAAAACGATTTCGAAATGAATTGAATTGAAAACGATTTCGAAATAAATTGAATTGAAAACGATTTCGAAATGAATTGAATTGAAAACGATTTCGAAATAAATTGAATTGAAAACGATTTCGAAATGAATTGAAAACGAATTCAAATTGAATTGAAAGCGATTTCGAAATAAATTGAATTGAAAACGATTTCGAAATGAATTGAATTGAAAACGATTTCGAAATGAATTGAATTGAAAACGATTTCGAAATGAATTGAATTGAAAACGATTTCGAAATGAATTGAATTTTAAAACGATTTCGAAATGAATTGAATTGAAAACGAATTCAAATGGAATTGAAAGCGAATTGAAATGAATTCAAATTGAATTGAAATTTGAATTGAATAGAAATGAATTTTGAAACGAATTTATAAAGAAGAATTCAATTTTGATTTGAATTGAAAAGGAAGTTGAAATTGCTTTTGAAACGAATTTAAAACCATTTATATAATTCGTTTTAAATAGTAATCGACGAAATATATATTATATATATAATATAATGGCCTGAATAGAACGCGCCGCGCTGCGGCAGTTCGCGAATTTCGACCATTTGTTTCAAACGGACATTACGGGAGATCCGACCGTCGGATTCTCCTAAAACCGGAACCGTTGGGTTCGTATCGAAAAGAGCTTTCTAATGAATGTTAGAAATTTGAAATCTAACGGTTGGATTTGGAGATACGTCCAAATCAAATTCGAAAAAGGTCGCTGTAAGTGCAGTTCGATGGCCGTTAATGGAAATCGACCGTACGGGCCTTGATAAAATTATTAAAAATAGTAATAATTTGTGTAAAATCATAAGAAATGATTTGTGAAAGTTTGGGATGAAAAACTCCATATTTGAAAAGATAAAAATAGATTTTTATCGAAATGAACTAGTTTTGAACTAGAATTATAATTCTATTTATTTTTAAATAAATAAATTGAATTTGAAATGGTTTTGAAAATAACCAAAATTTCCAATGATTGCATTGGAGTGGATTTGAATCGAAATTGTCTTCGGAATATTTCGATGTTGGAATTCGTGATATTACAGGTGTTGTTATGGAAATTTGAAAGATATATATGTATATCGTTATTTCCAATACGACATTTGTTAATCGTAGAATTTGATATTGAATATAGGCCGATATAGTTTCTATTCAGAGCCTTGTATTGAATATCGAATGTGATTTGGGTTTGTCGTGAATGGTGTCTTCACTAACACTGTTCTTGAACCCAGTTGAGAAAAGATTAAATCTTTTTATTTAGATTTAATGAAGTGTACCAATTAAATGATATTTAATTGGAATTGAATTGGTATTGATTTTTGGGTTTATCGTGAACAGTGTTTTAAATAACACTTGTTCTTTAACCCGATAATTAATCGAATGTGATTTGGGTTTGTCGTGAATGGTGTCTTCACTAACACTGTTCTTGAACCCAGTTGAGAAAAGATTAAATCTTTTTATTTAGATTTAATGAAGTGTACCAATTAAATGATATTTAATTGGAATTGAATTGATATTGATTTTTGGGTTTATCGTGAACAGTGTTTTAAATAACACTTGTTCTTTAACCCGATAATTAATCGAATGTGATTTGGGTTTGTCGTGAATGGTGTCTTCACTAACACTGTTCTTGAACCCAGTTGAGAAAAGATTAAATCTTTTTATTTAGATTTAATGAAGTGTACCAATTAAATGATATTTAATTGGAATTGAATTGGTATTGATTTTTGGGTTTATCGTGAATAGTGTTTTAAATAACACTTGTTCTTTAACCCGATAATTAATGGAATGTGATTTTGGGTTTATCGTGAATCGTGTTTTTAAATGACACTGGTTCTTTAACCCAGATAATGATTAAAACTAAGTGGAGTTTTAATGAATCTTTAATTAGATTGAAAGGATCGAGAATGGAGTATCACCAGTTTTGCTCCAGGCGATAGTTAAATCTTTAATTAGATTTGAACGTGAAATTTAGAAACTAACTGTCGGTTAGCCAAGCAGAATGGTTTTCTGGATATTGATCTGATGTTGGTTTCGGCCTTCGGGGTTAATATTTGGGGAATTATTCTCTTGATTAATTTACGGTTAGTGACTAATGAACTGGAATGAGGCGTATGTTGTGTTTGTGTAACACTTACTTAAAATATACGCGAGTTATTCGGAAAGACCGGGTTTATCCCATTCTGAATAACTGATACGACGATAAGTCGAAGATGAAGACGATGGTCGAAGACCGGAAGTCTTCACGTCGTTTGGGTGATAACTGATGATCTTGATTGGGCTGTACACCCAAGAAGATGGAAACAGTTAGTGATCGTCCAGACGTACTTGGAGATCGATGGATATGCGGGGTACTAGGTGCCTCCGGTTTCGTTCAGACCCAGAACGGACTTGTAAATGGACTGTGTGTCTGACATCGGATTTCATTCTGTGTGACTGATATCGGTTGCATAGGATGGTTTGCCTGTGTGGCATGCTAAGATGCAAATGATCAAGGCTTCTGTTGAAAAGCAAAGTCTTGTGGTGATGATCAAAGCACGGCCTTTGTGGCGTAGCTTTGTGTAACGTTTACCTCGCGTGTTTCACACCAGGTATGAACCAAAAACGGGAGACGGACCTCAGGGAGGACTTGCGTTTCTTTCTAGCTAGAAGTGGCGTCAGTGGTTTTACACGCCCTGACGAGTTTGACTTATGTGGTTGTTGCTGTTGCGAGGCGCCTCGGTTATATCGGTTTCGGCCGAATGCATTCTGGTCGGCTGACGGACCAGACTTACACCCCATAGGGTGGGGAGACGTATTGTTCAGGCATAATAATCCACTCCGTGTGGACCGGCCCTGACGATCCAAGGCTTGCCTGCGCGCTTGCCTGAGACATGGGCTAGATTGTCTCGAATCGGTTGAGGACTATCTTTTGCCTCGGTTCATAGATGGAAACCCAATTTCCAAATACGAGACTTTGCGGTTTTGATTGTATATCCTATATATGGCGACATAGTGGGATGGGGCGCTCATGCCGCCTATGATTGATACTTATGATTTGAAGTGTTTTATATACTATGCACTTATAATAGTATCAAATGATTTGTTTTAAACGTATCAAGCATTCTTTGGCTGTTATAAGGGAAAACCCTATCCTCGACTGCGTTGCATTGTGTGATGGGACCTGGGTCTTATAACAGCTTCATTTTTCTTTATTTAGCATTGCGCTGTTGGTTTTATGCACTGGTATTCTTGGGAGGAAACCCGTTCCGTGTTATACGGCGTGGTCCCTTGATTTACCTAATGATTTGAAATAAAGATTAATAACTGTTTTAGTTCTCACACCAGTCACATGACTGACCTGGAGTTTATTGTTTTAACCTAAACTCTGGGTGCCCCTATTTTCGACACGGGCAGCTAGTAGTTTTGGTTTTGCAGATTTATATTCACAGGATCCTGGTTTACAGCTGGAACGATATCCGGAAAGCTTTGTATCCGTATATCTCATTCTAGTTGTGTATTGTATTATTTTCCGCTGCTATGTATTTAAATGTAATTTAAATCTCTGATATTTCTGTGTAATATTCATTTATACTCTGTATATTCTTGTAATCTGATGCATTGTTGTAATATACAATGAAATGTTCTTCTGTATGCGTTCTGTTTTGTCGTGTTCTCAAACGATAGGGCGTTTCGAACGGTCTGGGTCGGTTTAGCGACTGGTTCGGACCGAGCGAAGTTCCTTGCCGTCACAAAAATCATACCTTAAGGTTTGATAAACTCTTGAGCAATAATGTTTTACTTAAAAATATACATGTATATGAAAGTCCCTTTTAGATTAAGCTTTGATACTGAAATATTTTCAGATTGATAGTTTGAAAAACAGACTACCTATTGAACTGGGCAAATGTTATCAGATAAAGAACACAGAGCCTGAGCTAAAAAACATTAGCTTGCAAAAAAACTGTAGAAACTGCAAAGGTTTTACTTGAAAACAAAACAGAATAGAGACTGCATAGGTTTTACTTAAATTATCCGTTTGTTTATAAATAGAATAGAAATTGAATGTAAATTTGATCGCAAATGTAGACAAATACAATTACTGGTGTAGGTAAAGGGGAAGACGAATGACTTACTGAAAAGGATTGCCAAAATTAGGTAGAGATGGATGCATGATCGCGGTGAAGGATAATCAAATGCCTTCGGACCATAAATCCTCGAATAGTCTCCTATATCCTAGCTTGCATTTCTTGTTTCTCTCTTCAAATTCGTACCAAAATCAAACGGAGTAGAAAAATCAGCACATGTACGAACGTCGCAATCGTACTGCAACTCCACAATCACAATTACAATCGTGTTATTTCATTACAGTGGATGTACGATAACAGTCGTGTTAATTCATTACAGTGGATACTGTCATGCTAAAAACAATAATTAAAATTACAGATTAAAATTCATACCTGTTGCAATTCTGGTGTTGATGGAATAGAAATTGAGCAGTTTTGTCTGTAAAGTAGATTCAGCATATAAAGATAATATCCACATTCGTAAAGCAGCTGAAATAAAATATGTAAAATGATCACTATATCAATGGTTCTAAACTATTGAACATGGGTTGAGTGGATCAATGAACTCAGGAATGGTAATTTCTTATTGGGGTGCATACAGATTTAACTTCTTTGTCACATTGGTGTACCTAGTCACGTGAAAGTAGATTGTCGAGGAGTCTGGAAGTGCTAAATCTGGTTTACAGGATTATAGCCACACATATGCAATTGTATTGGCCTATATTGTTCAGTTATAAAGGAGTCAATTAGCAAGAGAACTTATTTGTCGGACACCCATTTCTTATGTATATGAAAGAAAGAAAAATAGTTCATCATGATAAATGATAACAAACTTGATTTGTAAATGATGTGAAATGTTAAGGATTGTTGCAACTGCATAACTAACACCGTGTAATTATGATTAACCAAGTACAAATATATGGCGAAACACGTAGAAAGTGTGAACATGATAAGAAAGAAATTTACAATTGGTCATTTAACAAAAGGAAGAGTAATGTACTACCTGTCAATTGGCTAGGTTATACGCAGGAAAACCGTCAAAAAGCAGAAGGCCAAACCTAGAAATAATGGACAATACTCGGATAAGATTGATTGCAGAAAAATAAATTTGCAGATGTATATTATTTCTTATAAGGTCAGTTCATGCATACTAATCACCTTCTCGAGCAGTATTGAAGTAACATTGCACTCTTGGTAATTTCAAAATATTACAACATTGCAGATGTATATTATTTCTTATAAGGTCAGTTCATGCATACTAATAACCTTCTCGAACAGTATAGAAGTAACAATGCACTTTTGGCAATTTCAAAATATTACAACATGACACACATCCACTGAAGTTACATTACTCAAGTTGGAATATAACCAAAAAAAATATAATATGAAAACATTACTCCAAAACTCATGTATGATAATAAAATGAAACAACTCAATATTCATACGCAAATTCAGCAGAAGCAACCAAGAAATACAAAAAATAATACAACTCAACTAAAAAAAATCTAGTAGTAGTTCACTGATATTCAAGGTTTTAAATCTCCTCGAGATGACGCGAGATGAAAATTCGAGATATCAGCCAAAATCCGAGATTTGGCACGTCATTTAGTTATAATAAGTGTTTTAAATATCACCCGAGATAGCCGAGATATTAGACCGAGACATTGGCCAAATCCGACATTTGAAACCATGCTGATATTACATTTGAATGCATAATGAAATGGAAAAAGCACATATATGTGATTTCATTTAAGGATTTGAACATAATGGACTTTAAATAAAGTATATTATTTAGGATGGTACTGAGCATATGCTAACATGAAAAGTGACATGCACGGTCCGAGCAAGAAGCTGTTAGAGCTAGCTCAAACAGATATAAGTTTGTTAGCCTAATCCAGTACATCAAAATAGAAACATCATATTTGATTGTGTTATCATAAACCATTCTTAAAAAAATATGATGAAAAGTATTAGTGAAGTATGTAAAAGATGGAAACTAAAATTATAATTAATAAAAAATTCATACATGTATTCATTAAAACCCGAAGCAGTGACAATTAGGCAAGTACCCAATATCATGAAAACTTAAATAAGACACCATAGCTGATTTGCAGAAAATAAAAACTATTAGTGAAATATGTAAAAGATGGAAACTAAAATTGTAGTAAATAAAAATTTCGTAGATGAATTCATTAAAACCCAAAGTAGTGACAGTTAGGCAAGTACCCAATATCATGAAAACAGAAAGAAGGCACCATAGCTGAGTATGTCAGGGAAGTTTTTTAGATCGAATCATTGTCTAGATAAGTAGAAGCATCTTTTACACACCATTAAAAGCATAAACAAATAACATGGCAGTGGTATACTGCAGAATAGTAGTGTCAATGTCTGCCCGTCCATTACTTTGGGTAAACAGTTCATTGTCCTAACACACCTTGCAATTTGAAGCACTATAATTTTGTTTTCTTTGCATTAAAGCTCATAGCATATGGAAGCATTTTTGCAGTGCAAATAGTAAATACAAAATTACAGTCACTTACTATTATAAAAAAAACATGCTAAGGCATACACCGTCCTTCATATGGATCATTTATGAATTCAAAGACCAATATAGCTTTTGATGTTGGTTGAACAGAACAATTATCCCTCGGTGTACAGTAATTATAGAGTTTAATTCATGTACAATCAAATAATATGATATTTACAATGTTTGTGTATTATAGTTTATCAGGCAGTAAAAAATTCATTTGTATTTAGCATAAGTTATTCATTTGAAATACTATAGTGAGTAGGGTTTTGTCATGACACTAAGTTGGCATAATGAGTAAATGTAACAAAGTATTGCAAAAATCCAGAGAAAAATATATCTAAGTAGATCGGAAGGCAAGAACCAATTATACAGTTTGTGCAGCAACAGATAAGGATTTCCGTAGCAGATTTGCCGGATCCTTGAAAAATCGAAGCAAGTAGTAAGAAAATGTGAAGAAGCTGGTAAGAAACCAATTATCTCTTCGAGTACACAGGTTATTGGAGGAATAACTGTTGGAAATAAATGAGAGGATTAGGGAAGAAGAGGTTGTATTGGAGAGATATAAGTCCCACATTGTGTGAGATTTGTGAATATATCTCCATATATACTAAAGCCCCACATGCTATATCAAACAAAATGACATGAGCACACAAGGATGAATGGGCTATGTAGGCTTTGGGCCTTCATGTTATTAAACATTAAAATATCAAAGAATAAGGGCCTTGGGCCTTGGTCTCTTGGGGTCTCGTGATTAGACGGGCCGCCGACTGTTTAATGCGCGGAAAATATTCTATTTTGCGCGGGTGCTTCTGTTCGCCTGAACGGTGGTCAGATGCGATCGTTTGAACCAGCGCGCCCGTACGGACAGTCGCGGCTATCCAGAAAGGCACCCCTCTGCTGCTATATATACACAGTCTGACAGAGCCACTAATCATCCAGAAAGTGAATTCGTTCTGTCCTCTTCTTCTTCTCTACTGCTCTGTTCTTAATGTACTCGCTTGAGTTCGTTGTTGCTCTACGATTGTAAGCGCTACATTGCAGAGATCGGTCCGTTTCATCTTGGGAAACAGTTGCTCGAATACCTTCAGCGCCATAGAGGGAGCAATATTGTTTCAAGGAAACAGATATACTCTGGACTCGGACAATACTGACAGGTACTCTCTTCCTTACTTTTGTTTTGCAACGATTCTGCGTTGTTGCAAATCTGGTCACGCTTTTTGCCGTTGCTAAATTTGATTCTGCTTCAAATTAGTAACTCTTCTAGATGTGACAATTGGATAGTGACAGTATATTGATTGCTATCACGTTCGTACTATATTTGCATAGTTACAAACAACAATCTTGAAACAATATTGTCGTTTTGCAGAAAACGATAATGGCTAAGAATAATAGTGGTCCTGCTGCGCCAACACCACCTGTAACCAATCCTTTTGCACCCGTGGTTACGCCAATGGCACGGTCTCATGGAGAAAGGCCAGAAAAGTTCACCGGAGCGGACTTCAAACGTTGGCATCAAAAGATGCTATTTTACTTGACAACATTGGGCCTAGCAAAGTATCTTACAGAAGACGCTCCAGTCGTTGCAGAATTGGAACTGGATCCAGTTAAAGTTGAAGCCCTTACTGCTTGGAAAAATTCTGATTTCATGTGTAAAAATTACATCTTGAATGGCCTCGACAACAGTCTATACAACGTGTATTGCACTGTTGCAACATCCAAACAACTCTGGTTGGCTTTGGAAAAGAAGTATAAAGCTGAAGATGCAGGCATGAAGAAATTCATCGCTGGGAAATTTCTTGACTTCAAAATGGTCGATACAAAAGCTGTGATCAACCAAATTCAAGAACTGCAACTTATCATTCGTCAACTAGAAGATGAAAAGATAACACTTAGCGAATCTTTTCAAGTTGCCGCTACTACTGAGAAGCTTCCGCCATCGTGGAAGGACTTCAAGAACTACCTAAAGCACAAGCGCAAAAAAATGACAATGGAGGAACTTGTAGTTCGATTGAGAATTGAGGAAGATAATAGAAATTCTGAAAAGAAGATTTCTCAAAATGTGGTTGCCAAAGCAAACGTTGTCGAGACGGACAAGTCCAATAAGAGAAAACATGACAACCAGCCTAAGAAGTCAAAGAAATTCAAGAGGTCATGCCATAATTGTGCAAAGAAGGGTCATAAAGCTGCAGAATGTCGTGACCCACCCAAAAAGAAGAAATCAGAAGCAAATGTGGCGGATGTTTTAGACGGTGTTTCTGAAATGGACCTGTGTGCAGTTGTTTCAGAATGCAACCTTGTTGGCAACAACAAGGAGTGGTTTGTAGACACTGGAGCCACTAGGCATATATGCGCAAATAAGTGGATGTTTACAAACTACAAAAGTGCTACTAATGAAGAACAACTGTTTATGGGTAACTCGTCCACATCAAAGGTCGAAGGCAAGGGAAAGATTGTGCTGAAATTGACTTCTGGAAAAGAACTCACTCTAAATGATGTTTTCCATGTTCCAGAAATTCGCAAAAATCTAATTTCAGGATCGTTGCTCAGCAAGCATGGCTTCAAACTGACATTTGTGGCTGATAAATTTGTGTTGTTTAAGAATGGAGTGTACATAGGAAAGGGTTATGTATGTGATGGTCTATTTAAGGCTAATGTAACCACTGTTGTACCAAACAATGATATGAATAAAATTGAATCTTCTGCTTATATGGTTGTCTCTCCCAATCTATGGCATTCTATACTAGGTCATGTGAATTTTGATACTTTATAAAAACTGATCAATCTAGAATTCATACCTAAATGTAGAATTGATTCAAATTACAAATGTCAAATTTGTGCTGAAGCCAAATTGACGAGAACCTCATTTCATCATGTTGAAAGAGAAACCGAACCTCTAGACTTAATACATACTGATGTATGCGACTTGAAAATGTGTCAAACTAGAGGAGGAAAAAGGTACTTCATCACATTTATAGATGATTGTACAAAATACTGTCATGTATATCTCCTTAGAAGCAAGGATGAGGCATTCGATATGTTTAAACAGTATAAGGCAGAAGTTGAGAATCAACTCAACAGAAAAATTAAAGCTTTAAGAAGTGATAGAGGAGGAGAATATGAGTTTCCATTTAAGGAATTCTGCGCTGAGCATGGTATAATACACCAAACTACAGCTCCTTATTCTCCTCAATCCAACGGTATAGCCGAACGGAAAAATAGAACACTTAAAGAAATGATGAATGCCTTACTAATAAGCTCTGGCTTGCCAGACAATTTTTGGGGAGAAGCTATTCTTTCGGCAAATCATATTTTAAATAAAATACCACGAAAGAAAATGTTTAAGACTCCCCACGAACTTTGGAAAAACAGACCACCATCCTGCAAATACTTAAAAGTGTGGGGGTGTCTTGCCAAAGTGGAAATTCCAAAACCGAAAAAGGTCAAAATAGGACCGAAGACTATAGATTGCATATTCATTGGATATGCTCATAATAGTAGTGCATATCGATTTTTGGTGTACAAATCTGAAATTGATGACATTCATGAAAACACCATTATCGAGTCTCAAAATGCAAGATTCTTTAAACACATTTATCCTCTAAAAACATCTATTGAAACAAGTGTTCAAAAAAGGCCAAGAGATCCAGATACTCCCGAGGATAATGTTGATCAAAGAAAAATGAATGATGAAACTGAGATAGAGGTACCGAGAAGGAGCAAGCGATAAAGGACCTCTAAATCCTTTGGACCTGATTTCTATGCATATATGATAGAAAATGATCCTCTAACTTACCAACAAGCAATGTCATCTCCCGATGCTCCTTATTGGAAAGAAGCCGTCAATAGTGAAATAGAATCCATTCTACAAAACCATACGTGGGAACTAGTGGATCTCCCTAAAGGATCAAAACCACTAGGATATAAATGGATATTTAAGAAGAAACTAAAGGCTGACGGCTCAATAGACAAGTATAAAGCAAGACTTGTAATAAAAGGATTCAGACAAAAGCAAGATCTGGATTACTTTAATACATACTCTCCAGTTACCAGAATAATATCAATTAGGATGCTTATTGCAATCACATCTATATTGAATTTGGAAATACACCAAATGGATGTGAAAATTGCGTTTTTGAACAGTGAACTGGAAGAAGAAATATATATGCAGCAACCAGAAGGGTTTCTAAGCCCAGGAAATGAAAATAAGGTGTGCAAATTAGTAAAATCACTTTATGGCCTTAAACAAGCACCAAAACAATGGCATGAGAAATTTGATGAAACAATGTTATCAAATGGATTCAAAATAAATGAATCAGATAAATGCGTCTATATAAAATGTATAAATGCTGGATATGCCATTGTTTGTCTCTACGTTGATGATTTACTGATCCTAGGAAGTAATAAGGTCATGATAAAATCTACGAAGGACATGCTATCATCTAGATTTGATATGAAGGACCTACGAGTGGCCGATGTAATTTTAGGTGTAAAAATTATAAAGACACCACATGGATATGCGTTATCTCAGTCACATTACATTGCTAAAATTCTTGAAAAATTCAAGCAATATAATATAACTACTGCAAAATCACCAGTAGATATGAACCAAAATTGGGTAAAGAACACTGGTGATGGCATATATCAGCTTCAATACTCTCGTATACTGGGAAGTATTATGTATGTCATGAATTGCACTAGGCCTGATATTGCATACGCTGTAAGCAAGCTAAGTAGATATACCAGCAATCCTGGTAAAAATCATTGGAAAGCAATAATCAAGTCCTAGGATATCTAAAGTATACACAAAACTATGTGTTGCAATATGATAAGTATCCTTCAGTAATAGAAGGATATAGTGATGCCAATTGGATAACAGGCTCAAATGACACAAAATCCACAAGTGGATATGTGTTTACATTAGGAAATGGAGCAATTTCGTGAAAATCATCCAAACAGACTTGCATAGCAAGGTCAACAATGGAATCCGAGTTCATTGCTCTAGATAAAGCCGCGGAAGAAGCAGATTGGCTTAAGGGGTTTTTAGAGGACATTCCAAATTGGGAAAAACCAGTACCTCCAATATGTATACATTGTGATAGTCAATCTGTTATAGGAAGGGTGAATAGTACATTGTATAATGGTAAATCTAGACATATTCGTCGTAGGCATAAAACCATAAGACAACTTCTCTCTAATGGAGTTATCACTATAGACTATGTAAGGTCAAAGGATAACACTGCGGATCCACTAACTAAAGGCTTGCCTAGAGAGAAAGTTCAAATCTTATCGATGGGAATGGGTTTAAGACCTATAATCTAAAAGTTTTTCTAAACGGAAACCCCACCTAGTTGACTGGAGATCCCAAGATCTAGGTTCAAAGGGACAACTAAGTTCAAAGATAAACTTAAATGACACTATTAAAATACAAACCATTCCTATGATAAGTCAGTGCACAAACCCGTCGGAGAATAGGATAAGCTTAGCTTTTAATGATGTTTATACTGTGGTGTTATAAAAGAACCAAGTGGAGTACTACGGGATACTCTTTATAGAATCACCTACGTGAGTGTGAAGGAGCCGCTTCAAGAAGAATTGTAAGGTCGAATTCTTCAAACACTCATGAGACCAAGCAAGTGTTCATGGAAAAAACGAACACAAACAGAGAACCAAGGAGTTTAGAAACACTTAGCGTGTATTATCTTTGTATACCTACACAAAAGGCTTACAGTTCAAAGACAATCTAGTCCATTGATTCGCTAGTAGGTTATAACGATAAACACTAGGAAAAGTTCAAGGCCATTGCGCTACTTTTACCGATACACTAAATGTTTCGCAAAATTTAAGAACAAAAATTAATCTCTCATTCATGTGGGGGATTGTTGGAAATAAATGAGAGGATTAGGGAAGAAGAGGTTGTATTGGAGAGATATAAGTCCCACATTGTGTGAGATTTGTGAATATATCTCCTTATATACTAAAGCCCCACATGCTATATCAAACAAAATGACATGAGTACACAAGGATGAATGGGCTATGTAGGCTTTGGGCCTTCATGTTATTAAATATTAAAATATCAAAGAATAAGGGCCTTGGGGCTCTTGGGGTCTCGTGATCAGACGGGCCGCCGACTGTTTAATGCACGGAAAATATTCTATTTTGCGCGGGTGCGTTTGTTCGCCTGAACGGTGGTCAAATGCGACCGTTTGAACCAGCGCACCCGTACGAACAATCGCATCTCGTGATCAGACGGGCCGCCGACTGTTTAATGCGCGGAAAATATTCTATTTTGCGCGGGTGCGTTTGTTCGCCTGAACGGTGGTCAGATGCGACCGTTTGAACCAGCGCGCCCGTACGAACAATCGCATCTACCCAGAAAGGCAACCCTCTGCTACTATATATACACAGTCTGACAGAGCCACTAATCATCTAGAAAGTGAATTCGTTATGTCCTCTTCTTCTTCTCTACTGCTCTGTTCTTAAAGTACTCGCTTGAGTTCGTTGTTGCTCTGAGATTGTAAGCGCTACATTGCAGAGATCGGTCCGTTTTATCTTGGGAAACAGTTGCTCGAATACCTTCAGCGCCATAGAGGGAGCAATATTGTTTCAAGGAAACAGATATACTCTGGACTCGGACAATAATGATAGGTACTCTCTTCCTTACTTTTGTTTTACAACGGTTCTTCGCTGTTGCAAATCTGGTCACGCTTTTTGCCGTTGCTAAATTTGATTCTGCTTCAAATTAGTAACCCTTCTAGACGTGACAATTGGATAGTGACAGTATATTGATTGCTATCACGTTCGTACTATATTTGCATAGTTTCGAACAACAATAACCTGAGTACAAACATAGGCACCTGCAAATTTGGAGAAGATAACGTTAGCAAATAGCATTAAGGTGAAGTAAATGAAGTAAAATCGGATTTTTCCTTGTCTTAATACGTCACAGTTGGAAAAAAGTTTGTGGAGGGTGTAAACACACAGATCTGGACAGTAGTGGGTTATCAAAGGGTAAGGAAGGGAGAAATGAAACGGTGAGCAAAGGAGTTAAGGAGAAATCAGAAGTTAATGGCGGTCAAGATGACATAATTGACAGCGAGGTGGGTGTTAGGAGCATATCTAAAGAGACGTAAAAAAAGAGGTTAGTGGAGTAGGAATAAAGGGTTGATGCCATGTAGGAAATTTTGAAGCTTTTTTCTTTTAACGGGAAAAAATGAAGGAAGAAGACGGGAAGAACGGAGTGGAAAAGTGGAGGAAAACTGAAAACTGCAGACATGGTTTGACCAACCGACAACGTAGTGGGTACGGCATATGGCTGGTTGCAAGTACCATTTCGCCCTTTTGGTAAATGCAGCAATTAATTTGAGTTAGTTTGAGAGAAAAGGACTTTTTTGATTATTCAAAAAAGCTTCACCATGAAGAGGTACTGGGTTGAAGCCCGTGCTTCGCACACGGGCATATTGTGATACATGTATAGAAGACTAAAAAAAATTAGAAATTAGTCAGAACACCAAGTAACTTGTCTATGATGGAATTTTGTTGGAATTAAAAGTGCAGGCATATAACCATTTCATATGTTGCCAGTTCGTTTGGATATATACTATCAGCTTATGTGTAGTAAGTTGAATTCAGTAGTAGAGTGAATGACTGGATAGTAGTCTTTGGATGCAAGCGGAGTAGAGTTATGCAAACAAATGTGCAGGAAGGATACATTTTTATAACATTATCTCAATGTTTATGAGAGCTAAAAACTCTAGTCCAAAAGATATTGAAATGCAGCAGTTGATGTGGTTTAGCATATTCTTTAAGCATTTAGTATGTATAGGACAAAACACAGAAGTAAAAGCAGAGAAGTGGATAGTCATGACTCATGTGTGAATGCTAAAAAAGCAGGAAGTTAAATTAATGAGCATTTCGTTGGAAAAATGGATTTGACATGACTGTATGTACTCGTGGAAAAAGGGTCCGTCTATTTCCACCCCACTGATTACTCTTCACACCCCGATTAAAATTTTAATTTTTCAATACCAATTTTAACCTTTCAATAACTTTATCTATAAGGTGTTTTTATTCCCAACGCTACCCTAAAATAATTGTAAACATCTGAAGTTGGAATAATAAAAGCTAATTCCCAGCATTTAAATGTACTAACCCACGTACTTACTATCATTGCCAAGAAGCTGCTTGGAAAATTGCATAACCAAGTTAAAATCCAACGTGGATAAAATAATATCCATGCTCCAGTCTTGCGTGGAAAGAATTTGGTCCACGTTACGCTTATACGTGAATAATGTAATATCCACGCTACTTCATAGCTTTGGTTTCTGTAAAATCACGCCAAGTTCAGGGATGTGTGACCTCTTAAGCAGAAAAAAGTAAGCAAAAGTGGAAACTACGTTTTGAAAAAAAGGCAGAGGGCAAAATTGGGTATAAACGGGGTGAAAAAAGTAAAAAATGGGGTGACATGCTTTTTTCTAAATTACCGGGGTGGGAAGAGCAGATATTGGGGTGTGAATAGACGGACCCGTGGAAAAATGGTCCATTAAGATGGAAAATTGGGACCATATACACTTAGCAAAATCAATAGATAAGCACACAGTTAATAAGAAGAGAAGAAGATATAAACTTTTGCGAAACATAAATAAAAATACCAAGTAATGATGCAACCTGCACTATAGCAAAATCTTCAGTATACGCGTTAAGCTACAAATATTATTTTAAACATGTCATTATGATGAAACCAAAAAGTAATACATAGATAAATCACAGGTAAATTTCAGTAGCTAATCAACAAACATGGTCGGCAGCATAAAATAACTGTATGCAGCAATGAATCTATACTATACTATTAAAGCTGAGTTGATTTTAGATGGTTCACAAGCCCCCCCAAATTATTATTTCCATTGAACATGAGCGCGACACGTGGAATGTTTACCCAATCGTCTCAATTTTCCACGCATCTGCCTTTTTCACCGCGTGGTTCACTTCGCCCTTCTCATCTATCTGACCCCTCACGCTTCTTCCTCCTTACATTCCCCTTTCTTACCCTACCGCCTATTTACCTCCCCGTCGTTTTCCCAAAACCTGCAATCAGCCTTCTCCCTCCCCTTCGTCGCTGACGCCCCCACAAGCTCCACTCTTGAAACCCTAACTTGATTTGGTCTTCCTCGGTCTGCGCCCTCGCCCGTTCTCCTGCCGACCATCCTCTGATCGTCGCTGTCTCTGCCTTTGCGTTCCATCAACGTCTACGCCCGATCTGCCGATCGAAACGTTGTAAGGTACTGTCCTCTTTTTTTTTCCTCTCATCCAGTCTTTGGTTCTTTTTCGTTCGTAGTTACGTACAGGCCTCGGCAGTTTGCATTACTTCGTCACTATATTTTTACAGTTTTTTTAATTACTTCTTCCTGGTACACTAAATTATGTTGAGGTTTCATAATCTTACCTGGCTTAAAATTTAGTTCTAAATAGGGAGATATTTTTTCCTTTTTTATCATTCATATTTGTGTCCTGTGATCATGGAACCGTTTTATTTTGGTTTGTACCAGCAACGATGACTTCATTATGTTGTTCACGTTTATATTTATACTTTTTACAGTTTACCATCTTCTACTGCTGTGGAGTGTTCATACTGATATATGTTATCTTATTTCTGTCGTTTGTTTCTTTCTACTTAATGTTCTGATCATGCTACGATAACATTGAATGTTCTGCTAGGATGAATGGATTTTCCATTTTGTTAGGATGTGCATATAGGAAAGTGCATATCAAACGAAGGAGTCCACATAATTATATGTAGAATTCCTTTTTATTTACCAAAAATTAGTAAAAAAATCATGGAGAAAATCACTAAAGCATTATGATTAAAGTTGTGTTATGAATTCTTCTGTGAAGGACATCCTTTGAATGTGTTATAGTAATACAGTAAATTATATGTACTTGCTATAACAGTTAATGAATATGAAATTTATACATACTTGCTATAATAATTAATGAATGTAGAATTTAGTATATCATCCAGATCTGAATTGCAGAATCTTAAAATATGCAGGTTTGCAACTGTTTTTGCTAAATTAAATTGACCAAAAACGTAAATTGAAACTAATTTGAATATGCAATCAAATGTTTCAGATCAAATTTCCACTGTTAAAAATGTGGTATGGCCAGGTCTGCATGATGTCTATTTGTGACGGCAAGGAATTTCGCTCGGTCCGAACCAGTCGCTAAACCGATTCAGGCCGTTCGAAACGCCCTATCGTTTGAGAACAGGACACAACAGAACGCATACAGAAGAACATTTCACTATATATTACAACAATGCATCAGATTACAAGAATATACAGAGTAAATGAATATTACACAGAAATATCAGAGATTTAAATTACATAGCAGCGGAAAATAATACAATACGCAACTAGAAGTAGATATACGGATACAAAGCTTTCCGGATATCGTTCCAGCTGTAAACCAGGATCCTGTGAATATAAATCTGCAAAACCAAAACTACTAGCTGCCCGTGTCAAAATAGGGGCACCCAGAGTTTAGGTTAAAACAATAAACTCCAGGTCAGTCATGTGACTGGTGTGAGAACTAAAACAGTTATTAATCTTTATTTTAAATCATTAGGTAAATCAAGGGACCACGCCGTATAACACGGAACGGGTTTCCTCCCAAGAATACCAGTGCATAAACAAACAGCGCAATGCTAAATAAAGAAAAATGAAGCTGTTATAAGACCCAGGTCCCATCACACAATGCAACGCAGTCGAGGATAGGGTTTTCCCTTATAACAGCCAAAGAATGCTTGATACGTTTTAACAAATCATTTGATACTATAATAAGTGCGTAGTGTATAAAACAACTTCAAATCATAAGTATCAATCATAGGCGGCATAAGCGCCCCATCCCACTATGTCGCCATATATAGGATTACAACTAAAACCGCAAATGTCACGTATTTGGAAATTGGATTTCCATCTATGAACCGAGGCAAAAGATAGTCCTCAACCGATTCGTGACTCTCTAGCCCGAGCCACAGGATCAGAACGCATCAACCCTTTAGATCGTCAGGGCCGGTCCACACGGAGTGGATTATTATGCCTGAACAATACGTCTCCCCACCCTATGGGGTGTAAGTCTGGTCCGTCAGCCGACCAGAATGCATTCGGCCGAAACCGATATAACCGAGGCGCCTCGCAACCGCAACAACCACATAAGTCAAACTCGTCAGGGCGTGTAAAACCACTGACGCCACTTCCAGCTAGAAAGAAACGCAAGTCCTCCCTGATGTCCCCTCCCGTTTTTGGTTCATACCGGGTGTGAAACTCGCGAAGCCAACGTTACACAAAGCTACGCCACAAAGGTCGTGCTTTGATCATCAACCACAAGACTTTGCTTTTCAACAGAAGCCTTGATCATTTGCATCTTAGCATGCCACACAGGCAAACCATCCTATGCAACCGATATCAGTCACACGGAATGAAATCCGATGTCAGACACACAGTCCATTTACAAGTCCGTTCTGGGTCTGAACGAAACCGGAGGCACCTAGTACCCCGCATATCCATCGATCTCCAAGTACGTCTGGACGATCACCAACTGTTTCCATCTTCTTGGGTGTACAGCCCAATCAAGATCATCAGTTATCACCCAAACGACGTGAAGACCTCCGGCCTTCGACCATCGTCTTCATATTCGACTTATCGTCGTATCAGTTATTCAGAATGGGATAAACCCGGTCTTTCCGAATAACTCGCGTATATATTATAAAAGTGTTACACAAACACAACATACGCCTCATTCCAATTCATTAGTCACTAACCGTAAATTAATCAAGAGAATAATTCCCCAAATATTAACCCCGAAGGCCGAAACCAACATCAGATCAATATCCAGAAAACCATTCTGCTTGGCTAACCGACAGTTAGTTTCTAAATTTCACGTTCAAATCTAATTAAAGATTTATCTATCGCCTGGAGCAAAACTGGTGATACTCCATTCTCGATCTTTTCAATCTAATTAAAGATTCATTAAAACTCCACTTAGTTTTAATCATTATCTGGGTTAAAGAATCAGTGTCATTTAAAACACGATTCACGATAAACCCAAAATCACATTCCATTAATTATCGGGTTAAAGAACAAGTGTTATTTAAAACACTGTTCACGATAAACCCAAAAATCAATACCAATTCAATTCCAATTAAATACCATTTAATTGGTACACTTCATTAAATCTAAATAAAAAGATTTAATCTTTTCTCAACTGGGTTCAAGAACAGTGTTAGTGAAGACACCATTCACGACAAACCCAAATCACATTCGATATTCAATACAAGGCTCTGAATAGAAAATATATCGGCTTATATTCAATATCGAATTCTACGACTAACAAATGTCGTATTGGAAATAACGATACAAATATATATCTTTCAAATTTCCATAACAACACCTGAAATATCACGAATTCCAACATCGAAATATTCCGAAGACAATTTCGATTCAAATCCACTCCAATGCAATCATTGGAAATTTTGGTTATTTTCAAAACCATTTCAAATTCAATTTATTTATTTAAAAATAAATAGAATTATAATTCTAGTTCAAAACTAGTTCATTTCGATAAAAATCTATTTTTATCTTTTCAAATATGGAGTTTTTCATCCCAATTCTTTCTAAATCATTTTTTATGATTTTACACAAATTATTACTATTTTTAATAATTTTATCAAGGCCCGTACAGTCGATTTCCATCAATGGCCATCGAACTGCACTTACAGCGACCTTTTTTGAATTTGATTTGGACGTATCTCCAAATCCAACCGTTAGATTTCAAATTTCTAACATTCGTTAGAAATCTCTTTTCGATACGAACCCAACGGTTCCGGTTTTAGGAGAATCCGACGGTCGGATCTCCCGTAATATCCGTTTGAAATAAATGGTCGAAATTCGCGAACTGCCGCGGCGCGGCGCGTTCTATTCAGGCCATTATATTATATATATAATATATATAATATATATTTCGTTGATTTCTATTTAAAACGAATTATATAAATAGTTTTGAATTCGTTTCAAAAGCAATTTCAACTTCCTTTTCAATTCAAATCAAAATTGAATTCTTCTTTATAAATTCGTTTCAAAATTCATTCCTATTCAATTCAAATTTCAATTCAATTTGAATTCATTTCAATTCGTTTTCAATTCAATTCATTTCGAAATCGTTTTCAATTCAATTCATTTCGAAATCGTTTTCAATTCAATTCATTTCGAAATCGTTTTCAATTCAATTCATTTCGAAATCGTTTTCAATTCAATTTGAATTCGTTTTCAATTCATTTCATTTCGAAATCGTTTTCAATTCAATTCATTTCGAAATCGTTTTCAATTCAATTCATTTCGAAATCGTTTTCAATTCAATTTGAATTCGTTTTCAATTCATTTCATTTCGAAATCGTTTTCAATTCAATTCATTTCGAAATCGTTTTCAATTCAATTCAAAATATTCGATTTCGAAATCACTATTCAATATTCATTTTTAAGATGAATAAAATCGATATAAATATCGTTCACGTCAAAATGGCGTCAATCTAATCAACACGGCTTCATAAATTTCTAATTTCAAATATTCTATTTCAAATATCTCTTTTTCAAAATAGTTGTTATTATCAAAATATTTCGTTCAACACATGACCAATCTCAATGAATGAGTACTGTCAACACATGAACTTTTATTTTATAATATTCTTTATTTTTCAAATTGGAATGAGGCCCAATCAATCACCATATAAAGTTAATTATATGGATTTTCATACAACACATGTATATAATAACATTGAAAATAATCAACCATCAACCAAAGTGCACTACACTGTAAAAGCATCAAATATAGATATTCAACGCTTATAACAGCCTGTCAATCAATCGATCGACATATTTAATCAATCAGGATGAGTGAACTGCAAATTTCATCCCAACACCCGTGTGGGGTTTCAAACAATCAAACAAATATTTTATTCGTGCAGTTGGGCGATGTGTAAAATTTATCGTCCCAATCAATGTCATTCAAATAGGTGTACATAAACAAACCGTCTGGTTTGTAAATGAATATTCTATTTTATTCACTTCACGTTAAAAATTATATTTTTAACGATAAAACATTTTATTCCAACATATGAATTTCTATTCAGTTCATTCTTTAAATAAAATGATATTTTTATTTTTCTAACACATTTTAGAAAATTTCGGCGGCATAACGGCACGATACTAGAAACGGGACGAGGCCTAGCCTTATCCCCGGTCTAGTGAAGGCCCACGCCATTCACACATCAATTAAATCAATTTCATCTCACCAAACAATTCAATTCAAACAAATAACTCAACTAATCTATGCAACCAAACAAACAAGTCCATGGTCTGTGGACGATTGTGTCGGGTGCTACTAAGCACCGTCTGCATCCTAGTATATATATATAACTAGAAAAGAAATAGAAAGGTGAGAAATTCTCACTTATAGCTATCCTAGCTCCACGGCTCTTCATTTATAGAAATCTTCGTCAGCTTCTTCGCCCGTAGCCACTACATACATAAAAATCGAATTTTTACTTCGCTATTCAATATTTAAAAATCATATTTTTATTTCGAAAGTCAATATATAAAAATCAAATTTTTAGTTCAAAGTTCAATATATAAAAATCGAATTTTTAGTTCAAAGTTCAATATATAAAAATCGAATTTTTATTTCAAAGTTCAATATATAAAAATCGAATTTTTATTTCAAAGTTCAATATATAAAAATCGAATTTTTATTTCGAAGTTCAATATATAAAAATCGAATTTTTATTTCGATGTTTAATATATAAAAACTATATTTTTACTAATATAGATTCCGCCGCCATTTCAAAAATAAAGATTATATTTAAATTTTTTTTTCCCAAGTTCAAATCTTTTTATTTTAAAGCACAAACCTTTTCCTTTTAAAAATCATTTTTCAAATTCAGTTTTTATCACTTAAAAAAAACAGTTTTTAAGTGCTTTAAAAATCAGTTTTAGTTTTTTTTTCAAAATGAAATTCAGTTTCAGTTTTTTTTTATATATATATAAAATAAAAATAAAATAAATAAATAAATAAAAACTTACCGAGGGGGAGGAGGACTTGCGGCAGAAGGAGGGAGGAAGGTGGAGGATGGCGGCGCTTGGGGTGCTCGGCGGTGGAGGAAAAAGGGGGGAGGAGGCTCTCGCGCGTCGATCGACTGGGGGGGGTGCTTCGGGGGTCGCTCGCGCGATCTAGTGGGCTTCGGCGTTGGGGCTCGCCAGAGGCGGCGGCGCCACCCCTCGGAGGAGCGACGGCTCCTCCGTCTTTCACTTCTTTTTTTTTTTTTTTTTAATATACTTTCTATCTGAAATCGAAATGAGGAAAAAAAAGGGGCCAGAGCGGGTTAACGGGGTGGGGGAGAAAAGTTTTTTTTTTTTTTATTATTATTATTATTTAATTTGCAAAGAGTTGACTTTTACATACGACCTCGAAACGAGGCCCACCGCCTGTCGTCCGTAGCGTTCTACCCCCATTCCGAACACAATGGGATATGTATCGCAAGTTGATTCGATCGTTTGAATCAGTTTCCGTTAAATTTACATTTAAATCTATATATTGAATTTTAAACGCGCATTTCTAATTACCGAGGACACATACGAACTTTAAAAATTCCAGAAAAATATTTTCTAGCTTCGTATTGACGATACGGTCCTAACAAAACTAGTCTCGTCGAATTCTGAGATCGTTGGAAAAATGGCCAATTTCCAGTCGATTAAAATCAACTGAAATGGTCCAAACACGTTTTCCCTTGCCACGCTCACATATTGATTCGAAAAATTATGAAATTTGAAACTTAGCAATAACTTTACATCACGGACCCAACAAAACTGGTTTCGTCGAAATTCGAGGTCGTTTGCAAAATGTCCATTTTTAAGTGCCTGAATTCCATAGCGACTATTCAGAATTTTCAACTGGACATATCTTTTGATTCCTAATATGAAATCTTGATTTTTCGGATTCGTTGGAAAGATATTATCAATTAGATCCTAAGGTTTTTGGTTTCACTAAAATCCGGATTGTTTTGCACCCGGTACATTCAATTGAAGTTTGAAATCGAATTATCGAACTACCGCGCCATTTTCAATTCTATTTATAATTATATATAAATATTTATATTCTAGCGACGACGCGTATAATATATACGTTCGATTTATATTCAAAATAAATTTCTCGTCGATATTATTTAAAATAATTCATTTTAAATAATCAAAATTCGCTAAAATTGCCAAAATAAAAATTTCAAACTGGCTCGCATTTTTCGGGTTGTTACACTATTGTACTGCAGAAAGCTTTTGTTTGAAATATTGTTTCCTTTTTTAGTCCGTATTCCATATGAAATATTATTTGTGTCACATATATAAAATATTAATGTATTGCAATGCCAAGTAAGAATGCATAATTTGTGTAAAATAAATTATGTTCTTATTTTCTTATAACTCAATCGAGTCTAACGGTTATTTGCAACGAAAAAGTATGTAAGCTTATTTCATAAATATTTAATATCAATGTATTTCACGTCCATCAAATTTGGTACAATCTAAGTTTGCCTTTTTTGTTTTGAATAACAAAACTTCGTATTTTGTTCCATTATTTCCTTTCAATTTTCACACCTTCATTTTTACTACACCATCGTTGTAATTTGAGTCATTGTTTAAATTTTCATTGCTCCTTTATTCTTTGCTTACTAAAATCAATTTGGTATAAACTTATATCTCATCCACTCCATGACCTTACCTTTAAAATACACATTTTCTTCTTCATTCTTCGACTAATTTGAAATTGGTAAGAAAATAAATATCCTTTTTAATTGTTGTGAGTTCCTGATTACGTATTGGATCTGCATGGTTCTTTTGTACCAGCTGTTACTGATGCGTTAGTGGTTTAAAAAAAAAACGTATACATATGTTATGGATTATTTTATATATTTTCTTTTCTTACCAAATAATATGAAGTCATTTGTATTCAAATTTAGTACTTAAAATTTTGTTGTTTATGTATTAATGATTTCTTAGGTGCATAAGATGTTTTCTTTCATGAATTTTCCATTATATCCAAACGTGATCCAATCTATGAAACGTAATATGTGGTTTTATTTACTTTCACATTTTGGAGTTTAGTAGCTAGATTGTTTTGATTAGTCTGGACGTAAACAACTGCAACATATATAAAGTAAATTGCTTCTTTATTTTTTTAATTTTGTCTGTTTTTATATAATTAAACTTACTTCAAGAATAAAACTGTCACATACATTGTAATGTGTACAATCAACGAACTATTGGATAACTGTCGGTACTAAAAAGAAACAACCACATGTTGTATTTTAGCATGCATCTTTAATATGCTCTAAACAATTAATTTTTAACCCAATTCAGCAGTTATCATTCTACCACAACTATGACAGCCTAAGTATGTCCAATTTCGTACGTGCTATGGTTTTTACACATTATGTGAAAGCATTTCCTCCATGCGTTTTCCGTATTTAGGAAGGTTTTCATTACAGCTCAATTATTATTTTTACTGCTATTCAATTCTAATATACTATTGCCTACAATATGATGACGTAATAAGAAACCACAGAAGAAGGTAATAAGCTTTTTGTTTTCTTTTGTTACCACCTTAAGAGTCCCCTTAATAATTGTGGTATACACAAAAATGAGTTAATATTGGCTTCTAATGAATAAGTTCTCTTTGTTTTATTATCCTTAACACATTATTTCTTTTTTTTTCCTCAATTAATACTCTTTCCTCAAAGTGAAGAGCATAGGATTCGTTTGTGCGTTCTGTACATAGGGCTCCATTATTTGTAACTTATTTACTACATATATGTGTGTTGGTAGTGCATTTGGAGCTTCTTATAGCCATAGTTTTGTATGCTTTTAGCAGCACTTAGGACATATTTTTTCCACGGTACACTATTTCTGGAATGAAAGGAAACTTAATTTAAAAAGTATGTCAATTGCCATTACGCATGTAAGTACTTCAGTACATTATTCGGCCCACCATTATATCATACACGCTACAAATTAAGGCCATCTTTTCATATATTTTTGTGCGTTTGATATTGGCCGGGAATTTATGGTGGTTGATGTATTATATCAATGTATTTGTTTGGCACAATTACATATAGGGTTAAATGAAAATTGTAGTTGGACGTGACATTTATCTGTAATATATGTCTTTTTAAATCAATGCGGCCCACTTGAAGCGTGTTTTCTACATTTTTTTCAAGAATGATACATCCTTCTCTGTTGAGGATATGTAGACAGAATTATTATTCATCTCTGGTCTTCACAATAAACCCTTATACTTCAAATACATTCAATATAATTACATAAAGAGGTATCCATTTCTGTACATATTAAATGCTTCTTATGAAAAGTCCGAAATACTTATAGTTTTATGTATATATTAGGTACTCGTGCTTTAGGACCGTTTGTGTCATGTAAGTGTAACTGCTATGGTTCAACTTCCATTAATATATTTGATCATATGTCGTCGTAGTTATTCTTAGAAAGCATGGATGCTAATGTTGACTGTAACCATATAGAATTCAGCCTACCATCTTACTCTCTAAGACAATTTGTCCACGATCTTCCCACAGAAGAAATTGCATCCACTCATAGTGTAAATAGTAGTTATTTCGTACCACCCTCTTCTACTTTGGTTTGTTATCACGCTCTACTTTGATATGCTACAATCTTATTTCCAACCTTCCCGCTTTTATTTTTTCATCCACTTTGTTCCTTTTTCACTTATTTAAAGATTTCAATTGTTGTGCAATCAATGTCTACCAAATTGATATGAATAGTAATTTGCTTATCTAATCGGTTGGCTCTGATCGGTTCATTTTTATAGTACCCCTATATATGCATCGTTCTCATATGGCCGTATCATGTACGTTTGGTAACTTTACAGTTCGACCTTTAGATAATGCGAATCGACTTTTGAGGGAATATATTCCTACTTTGTATCATTGGATTGCTCGGTTTGGTGTTTAATTCTACCTCATTATTAACAGTCTTAAAGTAAACGGTATCAAAATTGATGGTCAACTTGAAATTGTGATGCTTGCACTGCTTGCTGCTTTGAATAACTTGCCTTTAAAGATGCCACTTCGCCCATGTTCGAGCCATTCTCAATTTATACTTTACTTTCCTACCCGGTCAATTGCTTTGTTCATATTATACGGTTATTGGTTGTTCCTAAATCGGGTTGTGCTCCAGTTAAAGTATCAAATGTCTATCCATTGGGAATTCCATTATAAAACAAACCAACACTGCAAATCAACTTTTGTCGCACCTATCGTTATATACCA
Organism: Allium sativum; assembly: GCA_030737875.1. Classification (NCBI taxonomy): domain Eukaryota; kingdom Viridiplantae; phylum Streptophyta; class Magnoliopsida; order Asparagales; family Amaryllidaceae; genus Allium; species Allium sativum. Next base: position 1,024,783,324 of record CM060909.1, read on the forward strand.
TAACATATAGATCTTCAAATTCCGCAACCGTATGTCCTTATTGTTTGTACATCCATACTGTACATGATGCTGTGTTGCAGCTTCAGTTATTTCCCTTTCTCTTTGACATACCTTACTATCCGCCTTTTCCAGATCGTGATCAGCATCTACCTTCAACATGAAACGATATGATACTGCTGACAAGCGTAAATCAACCGCGGACCCGCTTTCCATTGTCATCGATGTTATGCACTCAAACGTTGAGCATGTTAGGTCAACTACAAATACTCAACCAGAAGGGGCATTTGCTTCCCAACCAAATCCCACTTTCCGTGCAAATAGTGAGCTGTCATCTTCGTCTGTCGCTAATGTAAATGTTACATGAATTTTTGCACAACCAGGTAACTATACAAAACTTCTCTCCCTTCCTACAACCTAATGTTCCATGCCTGCAGGCTACACCTCCTTCGGTTTCCGCCCGTTCTTCAAAAGTTGCGTTAGCTAAGTCTCACAAATCAATTCTAAGGTCGTTTTCTGCAAGTGTTAAGGAGTTTGCAGCAACCAACATTAAATTGTCCTCCCCGTCCCAATATCAACGACATACGCTCGAGGGTTCAAACGTTACACACCCTTCTGCTCCACCAGCAGATAGCACTTCATTGTCCACACCTTCAGTCCCTCCTGCCATGGTTACAAATAAGCGTACTCCTGTTCGTACGTCCTGCCCTACCAACCAAATCAACCATCCACGTGTAATGGCGCATGGCGGTAACTTCCTGCTTTCTTTCTTCTATGTTGTGCATTCAATGCTTTTTCTTACTGTAATTGATGTACGTTTCCTCTGCATTAGACAAACGGTTGAACAGGCTGAATAGAAGTGCGTTTATACACCACAGCAACATCTACTCAACCAAAGTTTCGAAGCATGGTATGTTGCTACTGAGTTCACCCTACGTATGTACGCTTTACGTTCACACGATTGTTCTTTAATGCAAAACAATTGTACTTGCTTCCAGCTGCTGGTTTGTTTGCCCCGTCAACGGAAGAGGGGAATGAAAGACTAAATTTCCCCCACTCTAACTCCACAAAACACGATAAGGTTTGGCGTTGTGTTCCCAACTGTTTTTCTATCTAACATATTCAAATTTCCTATTCCAGTGTGCTTGCGGCCTTCTCCCAAGATAGTCGTAATGCAACAATTTGCATTCTTAATTGCAGGATATTGAGCACACTTCACTCCGTACAAGAAAGAAACGTTGCTCCCCTTTAACACAATCTAATGTTAAACGTCCCCGAATCAATGCACAAGCTCAACCTTCTTTTGTTTACCCCTTTCAAAGGACGGATGCTACAACCCCAGCTTGCGGTCTCAATGTCTCGATTCGTACAACAGCCCAAAGCACAATGCGTCCTAAATCCCTACTTCAAGAGATAGGTCATGCCCCAAATGTTATAACAAACCGTGAATTGAGTTCGGTGTTTTCCCAATGTAACATTTGTACACATTTTCCTATGTATACAGCCAATTGGAAGAAACGCCGGGACAGAGTTCGTGCTATGCATTCAAAGAATATGTACACATCGAGAAATGTGCCAAATGGTACGCATTTAACTGTAATGAATCTTTATAGATTTTTGCGACAACAAATTTATAGATTTTTGCGACAAACCTAATTGTTGTTCCCATTTTCTCCTCAGCATGCAGCATGTTCTTAGGTCCAGATATGTCGTTGCATTCCTTTAACGTATCACGTGCCGGCAATAAGCACAGAACAATTAACGTTATGTCCGGATATGACTTCCGTCTTCGAAGTCCCTTAGGCAATGTTTTCTGCACCGTGCCCGAGCTGGGTACAGATAACATGCACCAACGTACGTTTGCGCGCTTTTTTTTGTGCATGTCATATTATATGTTACCTTATGAACAAATCATATGTCGTCTGCTATTCCTTACAGGTCGTATATTTAAATCATGGGATTTTGGACCCCCTACCACGACTTGCCCAGATTGCGCTGCAGTCGTGTGGTATGAAGAGAGAAATAGGAAGATAGACGGTTTAGAATCCTGCAAATTCTCACTATGTTGCCAGGGGGGCAAAGTATGCTTGCCACTACTAAAACAAACCCCTCCTTTGCTACGGAGTTTGTTGGATTATAGTCAGGGTGGAAAAGCCTCACGTTTTCGTGACCAAATCCGGGTTTATAACTCTATGTTTGCATTCACATCAATGGGTGGTCGTGTCGATAATGCTGTAAATGATGGTAAGGGAGTTTACGTTTTTCGACTAAATGGTCAAAACCACCATAAAATCGGATCTCTCTTACCAGTCGATGGTAGACCTAAATTTGCACAACTCTATATATATGATACTGAAAACGAAAGAGAGAATAGGTATCATGCATGTGGCGGTGGTGGAAATAAAGATGTTGATCCAATATTAATAGATAAGTTGATCGCAATGTTTGATGAAACAAATGAACTTACAAAGGTCTTCCGAATGGCAAGGGACCGATTTCAACAAACTGATTTGCACAATGTTAGCATCCGAATTATTGGAAGTAGAAACAATGATGGAAGACAATATAACTTACCTACCTCTTCCGAAGTAGCTGCTTTAATTGTTGGGAATAACCATCAAGTGGACGTACATAGAGATATTGTCCTTCAGGAAAGAACAGGTGTGCTGCGACGTATAAATGAAAAACATCCAACCTTTATGGCAATGCAATACCCAATTCTTTTTCCATATGCCGAAGATGGGTACAGACCATATCTGAATATCGCACTACTCAATATGCATCCGATGGTAAGAGAATGTACGTTACAATTCGTGAGTATTATGCTTTTAGGTTGCAGAATAGGGAGATTGAAGGACAAACGTTGATTAGAGGTGGTCGTTTGTTTCAGCAATATATTGTCGATGCATATACCAGTATTGAAGAAGAGAGAGTACGATGGATTAGAACCAATCAATCTACCATCCGCTCAGAATTATACAAGGGATTGCAGGATGCTGTCATTGCTGGGGATACGTCGGCTAAATCCATTGGTAAGCGTACGGTTTTACCTTCTAGCTTCACAGGAGGACCTAGGTATATGGTTCAAAATTATCAGGATGCAATAGCAATTTGTCGATGGGGTGGCTGTCCCGATTTGTTCCTTACTTTCACTTGCAACCCAAAATGGCCTGAAATCAAATACATGCTTGACAAAATTCCAGGACAAAGACCCGAACATCGCCCTGACTTAATTTCCCGGGTGTTCCATATAAAACTTAAGCAATTCATCCAGGATATATATGAAAACAATCATTTTGGTCGACCAAAAGCAGGTACCGTTTGTCGTTTCTTAATGTATAAAGGCATATAAATTATTTAGGCTGCTTTATTTGTTACTCTTTTACTATCCTATCTTTTAACTTACAAACTGTCTACACTTGCAGTTATTTACACAATAGAGTTTCAAAAACGTGGATTGCCACATGCTCATATCTTACTGTTTCTACACGCCGATGACAAGCCTAAAACCCCATTACAAGTTGATAGGATCATCAGTGCCGAGGTACCCGATCCTATTGTTGATCCACTTGGTTATGAAGCAGTTGGCCAGTTTATGGTTCACGGCCCGTGCGGTGTGGCTTATAAAAAGGCACAGTGCATGGAAGGTGATGTCTGTGGTAAGCATTATCCAAAGTCTTTAACGAATGAAACTACTTTTGACAAAGATGGTTTCCCTATCTATAAACGTCGTCCGAATGGTCATTCTATCCAAACATCAACAGAGATTAAATTTGATAGTCGATGGATAGTGCCACATAACGTGGATTTGATAGTCAAGTACAACGCACATATAAATGTCGAGGTATGTAATAAAACTAGATCCGTCAAATATTTGTTCAAGTATATCAACAAAGGACATGATAAAGCAACGGTGGTCATCCAAGAAACAGTGAACGATAAACAAACAACAAAAGGCGATGTTGATGAAATTAAAAATTATCTTGATTGTCGGTATATTTCAGCATCGGAAGCATGTTGGCGTGTGTTTCAGTTTGACGTGCAATATCGTAAACCTTCTGTGCAAAGACTACCTTTCCATCTGCATAATGAGCATACAGTTACTTTCAATGATAACGATACCATATCCCACATTGTAAGTCAACCTAACGTCGATAAAACCATGTTCACTGAGTGGATGAAAACAAACAGCATTAATGCAGATGCTAGATGTTTAACTTATGTCGATTTCCCAATGAAATGGGTATGGTACAAAGATGATAAGGTATGGAAAAGAAGGCAACAAGGTGAAAAAATAGGTAGAATGTATTACACACATCCTACGTCCGGAGAACGGTTTTATTTGCGTATGCTACTTAATGTGGTGAAGGGACCGACGTGTTATGAAGATATCAGAACAGTTAACGGTACGTTGTATAATGACTTCCAATCTGCATGCGTTGCTCTAGGACTTTTAGAGAATGACAATGAATGGAATGAAGCTTTGTCTGAAGCCGGTAATTGGTCATCTGGTAAAGGTTTACGACAAATGTTTGCAACGATGCTTATATTTTGTGAGATTTCAACTCCATTTGAGGTATGGAACAAAAATTGGGAATTGATGTCTGATGATGTGCAATGGTATCAACGACGTCTTAGAAACCAACCAACTTTAACATTAATGGATACAGAAATTAAAAACTATTGCTTAATGGATATCGAAAACATGTTGAATGTAAACAATCGATCCTTAGCCGACTTTCCATGTATGCCCACTCCAAATTTTTCATTGCACCGTCCATACCATAACAGACTTATTGAAGAGGAACTAAGTTACAACTGCGTTGGTTTAGAGCAAGAGGCATCCACAATGTTATCTCAACTCAATGTCGAGCAGATGAATGTGTTCGATGTTGTCTCCACAGCAGTAAACAACAAGTTAGGTGGATTTTTCTTCGTATATGGTAGCGGGGGTACCGGGAAAACTTTTCTATGGAAAACGTTGATAACGATGATGCGTTCTCAAGGTAAGATTGTCCTAGCAGTTGCTTCGTCCGGTATAGCATCGCTCCTTCTTCCAGGTGGCAGAACGGCTCATTCTAGATTTAAAATACCAATTGACGTAGGAGAAGACACGACGTGTGGTATTCCAAAACAATCCAATCTTGCAAAGCTCATAGTGCGAACGGATCTTATTATATGGGATGAGGCTCCTATGGTCCATCGCAATTCATTGGAAGCTTTTGATCGAACCCTTAGAGATTTAATGGACGACGGTGTTAACTGTTTAGCTGAACATATATTTGGTGGGAAAACTGTATTGTTGGGTGGTGACTTCCGACAAGTATTGCCCGTCGTTCCTAAAGGATCACGCAATACAATCGTTCAATCTTCCATTAATCAATCACCGTTATGGTCCAAATGTCATGTATTCAAGTTAAACATCAACATGCGTCTACGGTGCACGGACACTGCGTTTGCTGAAGTTGTAAAACTCGAAGAATTTAGCAATTGGGTTTTGGCTGTATGTGATGGAAAGGTCCCTGCCATTGCATTGCAGGACGATGCAGACCCAACGTGGATTAAAATACCACCGCACTTATTGATTACTCCAACAGATGATGCTATCATTAACATTGTTGATAGTACTTATCCTGATCTCCAACGACGACTTCATGAAGCTGATTATCTGCGCACTCGATGCATTTTGGCACCAACTAATGATTGTGTCGAAGAAATTAATACTTACATCACTACATCTCTTTCCGGATCTTTGACTACGTATCTTAGTGCTGACACAATAAGCCCATCATCAGAAGGAATTGAGGATCAACACATACTATTTCCTACTGAGTTTTTGAACACCCTACAAGTATCTGGTGTTCCAAATCATAGACTTAACCTCAAACTTGGTATTCCAATCATGCTGTTACGAAATTTAAATCAAAGTATAAGACTTTGTAATGGAACACGTTTGATTGTTACTCAGCTGGCATCAAAAGTGGTTGAAGCAAAGATAATCACTGGTGCAAATGTTGGCAACACCGTGCTGATTCCTCGGATTGTACATACATCGTCAAATACGAAATGGCCATTCATCCTACGACGCTTACAGTTTCCAATAAAAGTTTGCTTCGCAATGACTATTAACAAAAGTCAAGGACAAACATTAGACAATGTCGGTGTCTACTTACCTAGACCGGTTTTTTCCCATGGCCAACTGTATGTTGCTGTCTCCCGGACTACATCGCACAACGGCCTAAAGATTCTTATTAAGCCGCAAGGTGCAGAGGAACCTGGATGTACTGAAAATATTGTTTACCGTGAAATATTCGACAACTTATAGTACAACTTAAACTTACATGTTGTTTCCCTGTTTTTAGTATATGTCCTCTTCTCTCTCCATCAACTTATGATCTGTACTACACATAAAGTTACTGAATACTATATGTGTTATTTCCATCTACATTACACGAAAGTTGCCATCACTTTGAATGGTTATTCTCTATTGTAACTTTTTTAAACCATCATTTACAATTCTGTTAATTAAGATTACCCATATATTTCATTATCGTGACAAAAAACTTTTACGCAACTTATGCATTGCTGTAAATATGAATTCTAGAAGATGAAAAAATATTTAGGTTCCATCAATATCTGTTCTACGCATGTAGTTTGATATTTTCTTTGTTAAATTAATTAATATGTCAATTTAGTTGGATAAACTTTTGTATTTAGACAAATAGAAAAACAAAACTATAACTTTATTATTGCTAGGTTTCTACAAAAATGCACCATCTCTTATTTTTAACGTTGTGCATTCATTTCACCATGGGTATGTAATTTCTCAATTGCAATTTCTTTTCGACTTTAAAATCCAGTTTTTTTTACTTTACCACTATATTTTCTCATAATAAACAAAGACTGCCGTGTACTTCCACATGCTTAATGCAAATATTAACTCTGCTAAATTGAAAAGATTTAGATTTCTTCATTTTTTTTATATGTATTTAAAATGATTATTGTTAAATTAGTTACTACATTCAACAATACGTTGTGAACCTGCCCCAAAGAACTATAATATGTCTTCATGAAGTTTTGAATCTTGGTGAACTTTTATTCTAGCATTAATTTGTACATCTAACGACTTTGTCACCTAAGTGTAATATTATTATCCATGATATATATTTCATTTTAAAAGTCTGAGAAGTAATTTAAGTCCTTCACCGAAAATAATCCTATAATATTTTAAATTCCAAACTGTATTTCTTCTTCCGTGTGCTACTTTTGCATTTACAAATTCATTCTCAATACGATACCATTACAGCTTCCATATATCCCAAAATGTTCCCCTTTAATACATTATCCCAAAATATTCACGGTGTTGACTTTTCATTTGGACTTTTTATAAGTATGCATGTACTATGTATTTTTCTTTTGGTTGATGCACGAAATGTACATGACTCAATTTAATGCTATATTTGGTTACCGTATTCTTGGGAAATTAGAACTTTTAAAAGTTAATATTGAATTATATCCATTATCAATCAGTTGGAGGATTAATGATGATCATGCATACCAAACACATATATAGACGAAATTGAACAAATGACATCAGAAATATAGTGCTTTATAGGGATATTATTTCAGTTAGTTCGTCCAGCTTTATTAGTTCTTTTCATCGTATCTCCGCATGTATTCATGGCATGGTTAGTAAAAAAATATCAGTTTGTCCTGTGCACCTTCAGCTTATGAAATAATTTCTCTATTTGGCTTTATACAAGTATGCATGAAATCTTAGACCTATGTGAAATGTACCTTGGTTTTACTTGTGTTCATGTTTCCTATGTCATGAGTTTCAATTTTTAATGTGTTATGTATTTAATTACTTAATAGTGTTAGACGTGTTTGTGCTTTTGTTGCATAATGTATTATTAGTAGAATTAATACAAGGTTAGAAATGGTGATTTTTGGTATGTTTATACCATAGTCTGCTGTTATATTTGATTGTTCTGACACTACATGCATGATTGATTTCATTCTTTGAATCAAATCCTTGCTTCTAGGTTGCAGTAATTATTTGGGCCATCGGGAAAAGAAAGATAACTTATGTAAAATTTGAATTTAATGGAAGAAGCTAAAAAAGAATATTTTAAAGTTAGTTACATGATGTTATTGTTCAGATTATTGGTCAAGGGAATGGAGTCGGTTGAATTATGTTATGTTAATGGATGGAACATGTCATCTACATCCCACGCAGAGTTAATTTTTGTCTACATGTTTCGTATTGTAATAAAACCAAATATCTTATGTTTCTTTTTTAAATGAGGTTGTAATTTTATACCGCACACTTCGAAAAACCAATGTAATGTGCATTTCTGCAGGCAACATGGGAGATAATAAGTTAAACTCAGGCATAGAAATGATCTATTCAATTATTAAGTTTTTGCATGTAACATATAGGACATGCAACTATAGAAACACTATCTGCTAGCTGTGCTTTTGAGTTAATTTGGTCTTAGAGTTTTGAATCAGATTATTTTGCCTATTTACGTTTGGATATTTTAGAGTACAATATTTATAATTTGTACATAAGATGACTGATTATGGACATAATAGGGGCTATGATGGAAGCCATGGTTGCCAAGCTCATATTATGCTATGATAGATAACTAATTGCCAATAAGATTACGATGGTTATAATAACCAGTTTATTTTTTTATTTTCATCTATTTGCCAAACCATAAATTTAATCAACGGTTTTTTATGCATTGTTAATCAAACACTGAATGAATGCATGTAGTTATCAGATGTATTGCAATATCATTAAGAGCTTGAGTTTTCTGGGCAATTCACAGTTCAGCTTAGTTGACGTCTACTGTCACTATGATTATTAGAGCGTTAGCTTCCCATCAAATATTTCTCATCAATTTTTTCAGTTTAAAATCTATATAATAAAATTCCTTGCGTTTAGTGGGAAGATAAACTAAAAGACAAAGAACAATTGACATATAGGAATAACAGAGACTTCAAATGGTTGTGATCCCTATAACAAAGCATGGATTAACAATTATTAGTTACGAATGACGTCATTAAATCTGTTTTACTGCTCTTTCACTCCACTTTAATCCTTTCATCCATCATTTATTTGCTTCATTTAAAGCGTAGCATTTTTTTGGTAAGTTATTTGCATTTCACTTTTTTTAAGTTGGAGCCACCAACAAGGTTGTAGCTATTTCTTGGTTTTTTTCCTTTGTTTCTCTTTTGATACTTAAGTTCATGATTTTTTGTCCATTTTTTTACTTCATTATTTGATATATAATAACTGTCTTGGATTTTTGACCATAATTTTATACATTTCTTGATAATAACTGTCATAATTATGTATATGTTCATATGTAAAAATTTAACGTTGCATTTGGATTTTTTTTTAGTTATTATGTAAATGTTCATCATTCATGTTCAACGTTGCTATAATGTATACGTAGCTAATGAGGACTGCAGCCAATATTTTGAATATACTGACATGTATAATTATAACGTGATTGTACACTTAATGATGATTTTTTTACAAAATTATTTTTTATTGACTATTTTCTTTATGCACAATGCTTCAGTTAGTCTTTTCATTTTATACTTAGTTTTTTATTTTACTTCCGACATTTTTGTTATTAATTAAGTTATCTTAAATATTATGCATATCTCCTTTGCTTCCTTTGTTGTCATTTATCCATAATACATCACTAATTAATTCATTCCGTCTGTACATTAAATTTTTGAACATGTTTTTTTCTTCTCCGCTGGATTTTCTATAACCAACTCTTCCTAAATCTTTTTTTTTAACCTTTTACGGAGACAGTAAAAGCAGCCGTAATGCATTTGGTGTATGAATGAATGGGCAGGGTTGCATGCGATTCAAACACAAGTGTGGTTCTTTCAGTTACATTTTTTTCTTTCAAAAACTGTTTGTAATCTGTGTTTTTTTCCCACCTTTTTTTCGTGGTTTGACATTTTTATTCACATAAACTGAATTCTTAGAGTCAACAAGGACTGTACGTTTGCGTTTTGCTAGCTGCAAATAATCAATTTTATCCCTCACACATAGAAGATTGCTTTCTATGTTAAATTTGCAGCAGTTAATATTCCTTGAAAATCTTTGGTTCTCCTATCACATAAAACATATCCTTTTTAACCAACTACTGTTAACATTTTCAGTTACTAATTTAATTATATGCTATAATTGTTCCACTTCATATTACCATCATTAATACAATGTGCTTTATGTTTGTAACTGTCTACATGCGTGCCCACAATGGTACAATACCTTTTATATTCTGCTTGCTAACCTGTTCTAAAATACCTTTTGCCTTCTTCAGTTTTATTCTAATTAATTAATTATTGCCCACCTGGCAGCCTTTTACACATTAACATCTTTAATCCCTCATTAAAATATTACCCACCTGATTTACTACAACGGTAGAATAAGAAGGGGAATAGTCTACACTAGAAATATAACTGCCATTCATTAATTACGCAGGATGACCAAAGGTCATGCTTCTTCGCTGGAGCAGTCTTATATATATGGACATTTTCTCCCATCTATTCTTACCATCTGCCAGTTAATTTCAGAGTTTATTACAGCACCCCTGGTAAAGTATCATAATATCTTCCCTCTTTCTTCTAACATTTTCCCTTTACGTTCTACTAAACCACCTACCTGACAATTTTAATGCTCCTTTTCCTCCTTCAGGTTCTAAAATGGATGATGTACGTGTACCTCTGCAATCACTTACTATTGGCGCTGCTGCTGCAACGGTCCGAGTTCGCGTTGCCAGATTATGGAACTCCATCAACCTACGCAGCAATGACGTGTTCGCCCTCAACATGCAGCTTTTAGATAACGAGGTCTGCTCTTTTTCCTAATACTGCACTCATTCCACCATTTTCTGTCATGCTTTACACTGTATATGCCAACTACATCTTATTTTCCCACTACAGCTATATTTTTTTCTCTTTTCGTCATTACATTCATTGTTGCCTGCCTGCGAACTAATGTTTCAATCATTCTACATTACTGCACTTTTACCCTGCTTTTTCCCCTCACCTCTGTGCTGATTTCTTTAATGAACCGTCTGCTTTTCAAAGAAAATAAAATTAAACATGCTGTCTCAACCTACGTTGTCTAACTACACATATATTTACTCATATTTCATACGGTTTATAATACTTCTTTCATCATCTTAATTACTGTTTTTTTACACTTTGATAAATAACTATTCAAACTGTTATGTTCGTCCATAAAAAACAGTGCGGTAACAAGCAGAAAAACCAATATTCATGTAATCACCGTGTATTGTAAGATAAATAATTTTTAAACTGAACGTACATTTTTCCATCCATATACATAAATCAAGGATTTCCCATGATCAGTTTCTGCTCTTATAAATGCATATTTATATTCTTGAAATTGAGCGTGTGCGAATCATTCTTATAACGACCGTGTGCGAAGCAGTCTTCCTTTATCAGCTTCTACCTTTGACATATAAATGGAAAATATTTTTATACTCTTCACTTTTTAATATTTACTATCACTGTGATTTCTACATAATGGATCGAAATGACAAATATTATCTAACATGATATTACATTTTTGCTAAATTAATACTACTGTCGTACTGTACTATCTTGCCTGCACAGTTTGTATTTTCCGTATGGTTCATGTATGATTATACAGTACCATGTCAATGATTATATCTCCTTTTTTAAAAAATTCATGCTTCCTATTTGTGTATATAGTGACCACAGAAACCAACTTCATCCAATGTTACTACTCCTATTTCAACCAAATAATAAGTTTTAATTATGCCAACCTAGCGGATCGTTACTCATGTATCTGGATAAATATGAAATTTTTACATAAACATGCTAAGCTTTACCGACTTATGCTTCGCTTGTGACTACCTTATTTTCAACAGAAGTTACTATCTACTACGCATATACTACGAAATACTCAACCACAACGGCTTCCGCGGAAGTATAAAGCCAAGCAAATATATGCAATCAAACAGTGTCCCTTTTTTTGTTTACGAATTAAGTTATATAATAATACAATCCCACTTACATATTGATTTTGATAAAAAGGTTTATTGATTTTCTAAAATGTTATGCTGCTAAAATTTATTTTGTATGCTCTTTGCAAATCTTTATGTGGGTTCAGTGCATCCCACTTACAATATAGGCTACATCCATTGTACTGCAGGGTGGGGAAATGCATGCCATGATTGGGCCACGTTTCCTCCAGCTATTTGAAGGGCAACTTCAGGAAGGATTAGTGTACGACATTGGCGAATTCAATGTCACTCCTGCCGGTGACCGGTATCTTCCAATCCACAAATCAATGAAAATTGATTTCAACGCTATGACCTCGGTTACCAAGATTGACAGCCACAGTGACAGAATTCCAATGCATAAGTTTTCCTTTGCCGACTATGCAACAATCATTACAAGAACTGATAGTATTAAGTACTTGACAGGTTCTCACACTTGACGTTGTACCTCCCTACTTTATTTTTAAGTCCCATGTATGCAGCTATGAATTGTGCAACTAATCAGCTTGACACTTCCGTCGTCAACTCAGATGTAATTGGGATATTGCATAATGTGGGTGAAGTTGTCAACCAACATACCATTAATGGATCAGTGGCTGCAAAGCGCGAGCAGGTCATCTACCTGCACTGGTATTTTAAAACATCCCTCTTATATCCCATTCTTACTTGCTAATCGAAAGTTACACCATGTGCAACACCTAAATGATTTCGCACAATGCACAGCGGTACAAGATTGGCTGCTACTTTATGGGGCGACAAAGCCTCCATCATCGACCGGTCTGCCCTCGATGATAACAACAATACTGTTATCTTAACTTCAATGACCGTTCGAAATTATCAGGGTATGACTACATGTACAACAACAACATTAAATATAACCTATATAGCATTTGTTTGTCCACTAAATTTTTTTTCACTAATTTCAGGTAAGCCAAGCTTGGCATCGACCAGCGCAACGTGCATTTACACAAATTTGGACATTGCTGAAGGATCTAATCTACTCAAGACGTAAGTCTGACTCCTATTTCTTTGACGTAAAAGTAGTGTGCTCAGTGCATTTTATATCCCTATTTATCTTGCAGTTTCCGAAAGAGGAAACTGCCTTTGGTTTCCTCAGAAGGGAGCAATTTCAAGAAGGTAGATGACATGGTCATTGGCAAAACCCTGTCTGATATCATAAGCCCAGATCTTGATATACAGTACGAAGTAAGGAAATTATTGTTGCACATCGTATCTCATTTAAATTACAAAATAACAACAATGCTGTATATATTTTCATAATAGATATTTATTCCAAAATAGTTTCGGTTTTGCCAAGCACATGTTTCATCTTCGTAGTTACTACATCATATATCTATATAAATACTATCTCATTAATGACAACAACAATGTTCATTATATTTTTATAGCACGTTGTTTTTTTTAAATAGTCTTACTCACACCATATACCATCACTATGGATAATATGACGTGTATCATAATATTTTGAACTCCGTTACAATAGTTTATCTCAACAATTACAATTTCGCTTACTAGCTTACATTTTATAATCTTCACCAGTACCACATTTACGATTACCAGCTTTATGAAAGTCATTGAACATACTTTTAGATTAGACTTTAACTGCTACCCAAAAAAAAATTATTACTACCCCCATATTGTAAGTATTTTGAAATGTGAACATCTGTGCACACATAGTATACAATCTTATTATATAAATTAACATATAGATTTTAATTGAAATTTTTATTAAATTTAAATTACTTATTTTAAAGTCTACCTATTTTAATTACTGATGTGGATTACATAGTATGGTGTTCTTTGAATAAAAACTAATACTTTTACTTCAAGTCATGCATCGTTTACTTCGTGCATGTGCGTGGTTATCGTAATGAGATATATTATTAAACCAGACTTGATATCCATGTCTTTCAATGATTTCAGTTACCAATATTTTTTTTTAAAACCGAAATTGCACCATTTATGATTACACAGGGGAAAATATTTGAGTTTGAGGGCAAAATAACTAACGTTATTCTCGACAACGGATGGGAATACTTTTCGTGTAACATTTGCAAATCCCGTGTCGACGGCTCAGCCCCAACCACTCGCTGCAACAAGTGTGGCAGGGAGATTGCCTTCCCGCTGCATAGGTAACCCCATCAACACATACCTTAGACAAAAAATTAAGATTCAGTACTCATTGACCATAAACATTTTTCAGGTTCCGCTTAGAGGTAATCGTTGAAGATGGTACAGCCACTGAATCCATCGTCCTGTTTGACAAAGTGGCGGAATTCCTCACCAAACAAAAAGCTGAATCTTTGTACCGCTTGCAGACATCTGAGGTATGTCTATACAATTAACCGTTTGCCAGCATGTTCTTCACTTCAAGGCCTACCTCATTTCACATCAATCTTTAAATTTGCTATTCGCTATATCATACATCAACTAACAAGTTACCGTATTTTAAGGTGGGTGGATCAAACAAGGTTGCTAGCATCTTGAACCAAGTCGTGGGAAGAACTGAAATTTTCCAGGCAAAGCGTGACACCTTTGTTACCTCTGCTAGCCTGAAAAAACTTATTGCAACCAGGATTAACACTCCAGCCACAGACGTTAGTACTGGAACAGTTGAACAAAGCTTTTCAAAGGTAAAAATAGCCTATTCCACATATGTTAACACATAATATCTTCCATTTGCATTTTGCAACTTACACTTATACTAATCCCTTTCCTACAATTGTTAAACAACCATTTTACACATTCAATATTGCGCATGTAGGTCCCTTCCACCTCTGACGTGAAAGCAGCTCCGGTGAAAGGACCTGCAAAGAAGAAGCTACGTACGCTTGCTAACTAGCTTTTGATATCTGCTCTACGCACTTTGAACTTTATTTCCAGTTGTAATGCATGTACTGTTTGTGTTTGTTGTTGACTGTCTACTGTTGTCTCTTTAATAAAGCATTGCAGCTTTCTACCCTTTACTTTTTTTTTATCGATCTCATTTTATGATCCATATATATAGCACGTTATTTCCTCCGACTTTGCAAAAACCTTAACATTACAAAAATATGTTAAGGTTGTACATGTTTTCGACATATGCAACCACTCAAACTTACACCATGTCACCAAAACAAACATTTTAACGCTGTGCGAACACATGGAAACATTCGCCTTTTTAGCGTTAAAACATCAAAACACTATGCAGAATCATTTACTCCAGGTAATACAAACCACATCTCAGTTATTCACTCTACATATCATATTCATATTCACATGTTGTTTGTAGAAATCGTTTAACAACTTATGAGCAGGCCTTTCTTACGTCATACATACACATGATTGGGGTCACGAGCTATTTTTCAAAAATAAATTGCTCCACCA
Organism: Allium sativum; assembly: GCA_030737875.1. Taxonomy (NCBI): domain Eukaryota; kingdom Viridiplantae; phylum Streptophyta; class Magnoliopsida; order Asparagales; family Amaryllidaceae; genus Allium; species Allium sativum. The sequence goes on from CM060909.1 coordinate 1,024,798,794, forward strand.
AACACATTTAACCACCCCTATCGGCAAGGCGAGCTTCAAATCCACCCCAAAAGTTAAGGTACATCTCACATTACTTACCTCTGAATCCAAAGGATATATACCTACATTTTTCAGCCACCATGCATAAAATTCACTATGTACATTGTCGTATTCACCACACTGCTGTGTCACACAACATTTTCTTACACTTCTAATACGCTACATTTTTTTTTTAAAAATGGTTGGGACTACCCACATCAGATTAACATACATGGACATGTATCATACCCCTAATTTCTTCATTTCCAACAATGTTACCCCCTAATCAACTCATGTATTAGTTATTAACACAACATTATCTCCAAAACAGGCCGATGATAACACCAGTCATGTGCAGTCCATTCTAAATGCTCGAGGAATCGAAGTTAACATATCCCCACTTATGGTTATCTATTCACACTAATTTCAAAACCTAACCCACAGTCAAATAATGACTCGCTTCTTTGTTGTTATTTCAACCATTTTCTTCTTTACAGGCACCACGTGAGCTTGCCAACCAACTACAGCACTCACGAAATGAATTGAGATTTCTACGGCGCTGGGAGAAAAAACTTCACACGCACAAGGTGATGTACAAACACCTGCAAAACTCATCGCTGAAAATGCATAAATACACCCATCAACCTTAACCTCTATTATATTTTGAAACATGCAGAAATACTCAAACGCACCTGCATATCTGCAAAGTAGAATTATTGCGATTCAGCAGTATGTTCCTTACCATACCAGCCCACCGCACAACATGAACAAGGTAAACCATATCATAGCGTACCATATATTAGTCATTGTTACCGCACCTAACTACATCCCAACTACATTCTCCTAGGTGACTGTCCGCATAAATGATTCTGTGGGCGGTGTTTATATTTCCACTCAAAGCTTACTCAATGTCATCCGCTTTCACAAGTTCACCTGCGAACACATCTCAAACCAAAACTGCATCCCGTTCCAAATATAGGTACTTTTTTCATAATTTATCATTTTCATATTTTTTATATTTGCATCCTTCCGTCGTCAACTGTTCTTTTTTTGCTTTCACACAAAATGGATCCACAACTACAAAATTAACAGCCCTTTGTTATACAACCTGCCTCTGACCATGTACTAATATTATAGTAAAAATATATACTTGGTCAAAGTCGTATCTTAAATTATTTACTTTTTAAATTTTTGCATTGGTTATTTTAAATTGTCAAAAAAACTATTTGCTTGCGTTTCATCTCTACCCAAACATCTTACCCCACGACATTTCGAGGTTTATGCCTTGCCTCAAATATTTTAAAATGCTTCATCTACGCCTTCCACGTTTTATCGCTTTCCAGCCGGTTTATTTTGGAGTTAAAAAAAAATTGTGTTTTTTAAGTTTACACCCTGGAAACTTTCCACCAGATAATAAGATCTAATAAATATAAAAAATTATGACATGTTTAAATTTTAGTACATCTATATATTAAATAAATATAAGAAAGAATTATATTATATATGTATATTCCTGGTGACGTACTTTATCACCTTGACTTTATGTCAGACATTAATATACTGGTTATATATTAAGATAATCCATTTATTTATGGAAGACTACTACAATTTGGAGCAACTAAATGTTAATCATTGATTTAGTTTTGTTTTTCTCCCAGTTTGTTCAGTCTTTTAAATAGCAGTAGATATTCATACTCAATATGACATGAAGGAAAGATTTTCGGCTAGAGATTTATTAACATTTATTTTGGTTGTCCGTTGAAAAATGGAAAATATATATAAACAGTGCAATAATAATATCGTTCTATATGTTAACCACCTGCTTTTTCTTATAAACAGATCTCTCATTCACATTTTACAACTGTTATTTGAATAATGGAGTGATAATATCATTCTAACTACTCACATTAAGGCTTTTTTTTTTTTTTCAAGCCATTTATTGCTGATATAACATATGCTCTTTTGCTTTGCAGATTGCATATATTCCTAATGGATCTCTCCTTCAACATGACGCATCAAACCTCTTGGGCATACACTCAAAAAATGCACAAGCTGACTAAAGTTCATCTCTTCCTGCAATTTCAGTGGCTGTTTCTACTTTTTTCCTTTTTTTTAACATTCCTGCGTGTTAATCCTACGATGGATATCTTTCCATTTGTAAAACTTTTTGTAACTGACGTCTGCTGTCATGAATGCAATGCTATTACCCATCTTTACATCTCATTAATTCAAGCGATCCTCAATTTTGCGCTCATCTCATTTACATTTCCATTCCTGACGTCGCTTGTTTCTACTTACTGTACATCTTTTTTTGTTCTTTTGGAGGCTATAATTAGATGATATTTTGTACAAATGAAGGACGTTCTTATCTAAATTTATTCGTACGTGATATTTTTCATGCTTTCCTCCAGCCTACTAAATTGTACCACTGTCGAGACATAATTTACCTTATGCTTGATCACATGCAATTTTTTTTTTACTGTTTTTTATGTCTGCTCACAATATTTCTGTATATATAACCAACTGACTATATCATCTCGCCTACATGTTTACTGTCTCTTCACGTAAAAAATACATCATCACGTTTAAACAAATAAAGATATGAAATCATAAATTACATCAAATTAGGATGCAACTAAACAAACATACTATTAAGCATAGCACTGAAATTTATAAATTACATTACAACAAACATTTTTTTCTAATTGATACTTTAGACAATGTGCTTCATCACGTCAAGCTTCTACTGCTTCTCCCCGACCCCCCTTCCATTAATACAATCATATCTTAAAAAAAATAAACTCCTACTTACAAAATAATGCGGCTTCTTAATATAACTATTTTAAACTATCGAAATCTTACAAAAATATTGTTAAATTGTTGTATTCCATATATCTTTTTATGTATATTTCTGGACCGTGTGCGAAGCACGGGTTCACGCTAGTAAAACTACAATAGCAAACCATTTATCTTTACATCACCCCTGTTCACATGCTGAGAAGAAGGGAAACAAAAAATGGATTCCGTAAGTGAAAATCATATGTTTGTTTCAAACTTGTGGAGACTTGTTAAAATTTAGAGAATGAAAAAAGAAAAGAAAAAAAAAAAGTTTCTTCATCACGATGCATAGCTAATTGAAAGGTCCTGATATTAGCCTCCGTGGATGCAGAAATCTGAAAAGGTACACCAGTTTAGAAGATTTAGGTTCATTGAGTAACCATCATCTTTCCATTCTAATTCTGACATTCCTGTGATTAGTCCAGCAGAGCAATGTTGAAAGCATATCGAAGTTGTTCGTTGTACCTGCATTGACCATATATTTTTAGTGTTTGTCATTGCACTATTGACATAATACATAAACAGTAAAACCAATATTTGGAGAAAAAAAGGAAGATGAAACAAAAAATGCAAAGACAAAAATACTTTTAACAGAAAGTACAGCAGCAACATGACTTGAGGAGAAGGCAACCGATCGCACAGAGACAACAAATGATGTAGGAAAGCAATATTAGTTACAGTTGCAAGTAATGGAGAAAATGAAATTGCAAGGGTTGTATAACCGCTCTTCATGAAAACCACATGTAACAGGAATACTAGCAACAATGGGAGTTTGGTCAAAGTGAGTGTTTTACCAACGTCAATACCGTTGTTATTCTTTTGTGTTTGTTTTAAACGCATCAACAATGGGAGATTATACAAGTTTATCGCGACCATATGTTGAACTTGGATGTACTGGAGACACCTTTTGATAGTCTGACAATGAGATACTTGGACTTATGTCTTATCGGTTGGGTTTATTCTATAGTCATCGTTAATTTATTTTATTAGATATTTTAGTTTATTTGCTTAATTTTTCTAGTTTGGTTTATTAGCTTGTATTTAAATTCAAAATGTATTGTTCTGGTTTAGCAACAAAATCGAGTGATTTAGTTTTATTATTGTCAACTAACAAATGCATATTATACAACAAAATAATAATTAGTTAACTGCAACTCAATTAAACTAAAAATCACAAATTAATTATTCTGTTCAAGTGACCTGTTATTAGGTGGAAATGAATATTTCGCTTAAACGTCCCACTTTCAGCAGTCGCTAACGCACCCTATGTAATAAGCACCCATGAAGAAAAAATAAGGATACTTACAGATAATCCGACATTCGAAAGTGATAGCCTCATGTCATCCATGTAGACAACGTACAGAAAAAGCAACCGTTGGGGTCAGAGAAACAACGAACCACGGAAGAACACATTGTTAACAAAATAAACTTGATTTCAATAACAAAATTTTCCAATTTGCATAAGGTGAAAATGGGGGGTAATTCCTGAAAAAGAAACATTAGGCAAATGTTATAGCACAATAAGAAAGTCTTCCATACAGATATTTATTTGTTTTTTTATTTTATTTCATAACTCTTGACATCACACTATTAGAACTTTTGATACAAATTGTAATATAAACATTAATTAGTCCATTTTGAATCTTGAATTAATAGTAAGATTAGTGAAGTATATCAAAAGGGTAGCTGTATGCATCGTAGTAAACAAATATTTGAAAGAGCTGAGTAATAAGAATAAGCAATAGTAACACCAAACTTATGAGTTAGATGAAGAAAGAAATATATATAGCTGAAATGGAAAAGTATAACATAAAAAGATCAGTTTGAAACTATATGTGGAAATGATAAGATATTAAACACAATATGCATGCAGTCAGGATATATTTCAATGTGCTCATTGAGAATGCTACGCAGTACTAAAAGTGTGAAACTGTTTCAAAGATAAGCTAGTGTGAAACTGTTTCGAAGATAAGCTTTTTGGAAGAAACATGAGTTAAACATGGTCAAACCGCTATAATAAAAGGTAGTAGTGTCATCTTATTTAAAGATATATTGAAAGTATACATGCAAATGGTTAGAACTTGAACACAATATTATGAATAAAAATAATATAACACACCAAATTTCACAGCTTTGGTCAATACAAAATAAATCTAGTTCAATTATTTCCTTTTCGCAATAGGTTGGGAATGCAAGAATTTCAATCAGTTCTCTTGCAGTTAGTTGAAGTTGAACAACTGAATGTTGGATCTTATTTTTGGCTTTTAGCTTTGATACCAGTTTGTTGGTTTTTTGAAGAAGCTTTGATACTAGTTTGATGGAGTAGAGAAACTATGATATTAGTTTGTTGGAGAAAGAAGACAATAGTTTGTAGGAAGAAGAACTATTTTACTTCTTGCTTCTTTCCTTACTTCATTCACTAAAATGACCACATATATGTAGTGGTTTACAAACCATTTCAATAGACACAACATTAAATGAACATGACTTTTCACCGAACAGACATGACACTTCACTGAATGGACATGACACTTCACTGAACGAACATGACACTTGACGAACGGATATGACTCTTGACGAATGAACATGTCTTTTGACGAATGAACATGTTTTTTTTATTTTAATAGTAACTACTATAATTAATTAATTTTGGTTTACACCAACAATGCCTCCCCTAAACAAAAATTCCTTCAAATGCCTAATGCAGCGACATTTGTTGAATACGATCCCTTTTGTGTTACTATCCAATCTTTATATTTTTCATATTTCGGTAAAAATAGGGATATTATTTGAATTTTCTTTTTTGCCTTCTTCTTCGGTGGGTTATGTTCAGGCTTCAACACTTTAAGAGCAGTGGTAAAATAACGAGGGTGTGTTTTCAGTTTTCCTTCTCTTTTCTTCTTCCTACTGGATTTTTCCCACTTCTCATTTGTGTTCTCTGTTATAACTTTTATCATCTTTTCTTGATTCACTTTGCTGGTTTCTCATTCTTACACACATCACTCACAAAATCAGCTACCGCTTGCTTCTTCGCAATGTCATTTTGTGCTTCTACTTGATTATTTGCCCAATCTAACTTCGCACTAATAATTTTATCTCCGGTTCTTGACGCTTCTTTGCAATTTTCATTTGTGTTTTGCTCTCTCCTCTTTGAGGATACTTTTACCAAATTTCCAGAATTGCCTTGAGTAGAAGCCGGGGAACTATTTGCGATTTTTTTGTCTTGAGCAACATGTTTGGACTTTGTATGAGACTCTAAAGCCTTTTCTGAGTTGAATGTCTTGGAACATGATTTGCAAAAAACAGAGCCACCAGATTTAGGACTCTTCTTCCCACTCTTTGTTGGAGTTTCTCTTTTTGCATCCCCGTCGCCATTTTTGCTATTAGCTTTCACATCATCGGTTGACTTAACCTCTTCAATGTGTACTTTGGCTTCGTTGCCATTTGGCACGTTTGCGGGCTCAATTATGCTACTTTCAGCTTTGACTTCAGAAAAAGTCTCTTTCAATTTATATTCGTGTATGTTCTTCTCCACATTCTTACCATAAATCTCCTTTAATAAATTCCACGCATCTTTTGCACAATTTTCTCCAATAATATGATCATATGCTTCATCATCGATATTCTCAGTCATCACAATACGAGCTTGAAGATCGTTCCAACTCAATATTGTGATTGATTTTCTTTCTTTCTCCGTCAAATCTTTAGTATCTTCTGGATCTTCAAAGCCATTTTCAATGATCACCCATAATCCTTTAAAGATCAATTCTTCTTTCTTTTTGTTACTCCACGCTTCAAAATTTTCTTTTGTGAGAACAAATGGAAAAAGAAATTGAAATGCCATTTTCAACCAAGCTCTGATACCACTTGTTGGATCTTATTTTTAGCTTTTAGCTTTGATACCAGTTTGTTGGTTTTTTGAAGAAGCTTTGATACTAGTTTGATGGAGTAGAGAAGCTATGATACTAGTTTGTTGGAGGAAGGAGACAATAATTTGTAGGAGGAAGAATTATTTTATTTCTTGCTTTTTTCTTTACTTCATTCACTAAAATGACCACATATATATAGTGGTTTACAAACCATTTCAATAGACACAACATTAAATGAACATGACTTTTCACCGAACAGACATGACACTTCACTGAACGGACATGACACTTCACTGAACGGACATGACACTTCACTGAACGGACATGACACTTGACGAACGGATATGACTCTTGACGAATGGACATGTCTTTTGACGAATGGACATGTCTTTCTAAAAATATTTTAATTGACACTACTGTAATTAATTAATTTTGGTTTACGCCAACACTGAAATGCAGTAGTATGGACCGACTAAAAATATTTTTCGACCAAATAATCCTAACCGAAAGTGCAGTAAAAATTATGCATGCATCAATGTACAATTTTATTAATACGAAGCAATAAAAATTAGGACAATTGTTTTATATTCAACGTCTAGGTTTCCCAAATCCAACAACCGTGGTGTAATAATTTCAACGACTGATTTGTTGTAAGAGATGTTTATGTGTAAATAAATAATAATTTAGTCCTAAAATAATACGAAATAAGTAAATTAAGCATATTGAAGGAAAATCGAGAAAAACGCATACCGTAAAAGGCAAAGATCGAATTTTTATTGTGAATGGAGAAGTTATAAAACTGCCAATGGAGATGAAGGAAGCACGTCCAGCAAATTGGTTGCCCCTTTCGCATCTGTAAAGGTTGTAGTGTTTTATTGTACTGCAAGTCGTTTACAGGGAGGTTACCTTTTAGGGAATCATACAGAAGTATTTTGGTGAGTAGAGAGTCATAGGAAACCATGGAGGAGAAAAGTAAAAGGGGAAATATGAATATGAGCGGCTGTATTGAAGAAGAGGAAGAAGGGAATCAATTTGTGAGGAGTCGAGAATAACCACAAGTAGAAGATGGAGGAGAAAATTAGTGTCTGAGCGGTTGTATTGAAGTCAGTTACTTAAATGGGGTGAGAACGTTATGAACAATGTTGGTGGTGACGAAAAAAAAGAATACAATAGAAGCGGATAGATTTGAAACTAAGACAAAGTAGCGATGCCACGTCAGCGGATTTGAGATCCTGCTTTGTTGTTTAAGTAATAGACTCTACCAAATTTCAAAGAAATTATATCAATCTTCTGTTTCAGTTCTACAGCAAACTTTCTCCTAAATTCAAGTGCTACTCAAGAGTTATAGGCTGCTTGTAATCAAATATTGCAAGATCAATTTCTATCGAGTCAATACTTCAAAACTGGTACTGAGAGAAGGTGTGATCGTAGCCCGCAAATCGATTGGGTGTGATCGTAGAAGGAAATCAATTAGGTGATCTTGTAGCCTGGTAAATCAAGAGAGCACCTTGTGCTCGAAAATAGGTGGTGGTGAACATCGTAGGCATTTAAATCGAGGATTGTAATTTGAAGATTATATTGAAAAGAAGTCTACACAACCTGGAGTTGTTTCGAACCAGATATAGGGTAGCTCCGAACTAGTATGAAATCCTGGTGTGTACTTTCCTTTTACTGCTTTTCATTTTTATTTTCTGCATCTGTGTTTGAATCAATGATTGTTAATATCTGTGATCTGCATAACATTCTGTTTAATTCAAAAAAAATACGAAATTAATAAAATCCATAAAACACTATTCACCCTCTCTAGTGTTTAGTTTGCCTTAAGATCGTTAATCCGCATCCCCAACAATCGGTATCAGATCATTGATTTTCAAAGTTTTCATAATTTGAATTTTTGAAAAGTTTAAATGGCAACTAACACTAAAATTATCAATAATAATAGTTCATTTGTAGAGGGTCGGTCTGCTATTATACCTCAACTATTTATGGTAGTAATTATGTACACTGGGTTGGTAGAATGAAAATTTACTTACAATCTATAGAATTGGACACTTGGAATATACACACAAACTGAATATGTTGAACCCACTGCTAATTTTGCATAAAGGACTAATGATCGAAAAGCCATTGCACAAAATAATTGAAAGGCTATGAATATCTTATTTTGTTCACTAGATAGGAATGAGTTAACTGGGTATATGTTTTTTCTGCATATGAATGCTTTGCAGGTGACTCATAAAGGAATAAGCAAAGTTAAACAGACCAAAATATCCACATTAACCAATCAGTTTGAACTATTTGAAATGAATCAGAGTGAGCCTATCTCCGATATGCACTGCAAATTCCAAGGGATCGTGCATTCACAAATGGCTTTGGGAAAAACATATTCTGAGGAAGGTCAAGTTAGAAAAATCTTGACGTGAATTCATTAACATCAGATAGGGATCAAAAGGCACTAGCAACTGAAAAGGACAACGATATTAGTACATTGAAAACTAAAGAATTAATTGGTAATCTAATGTCGTTTGAAATCTACATGCAAGGAAGAAAAGAAAATAAGTCATCGGAAAATAAAACGATAGCATTTAATGTTACAACCGAAGATTTTGACTCAAATAGCGATGATGATGAAGAGACGGCCTTAATGACAAGGAATTTTAGGAAATTCCTGAGATATAGAAAAAGGAATGATAATTTCAAAAGGAATGATCAAAGAAGTTATATAAAAAATAACGAAATTTCGAATAACGTCGGATGTTTTAACTACGACAAACCAGGCCACCTGAAAAGAATTTGTCTTTATTCGAAGGGAAAAAATAAACTTTCAAATGATAATTCATCGAAGAAGAGAACAAGACCATATGAGGCAACCCTAGATGATTCTGATTCATCATCAAGCGATGAAAAATAAAAAACAAATAGTTCAGATATATTCTTCACATTGATTCACAAATCATAAGAAATCAAAGAACGGATCTAAAAATGGGTACGTTTTCATAATAAATTTTCTTTAATTTGTTTGAATGGTTGATTGTTTGTTTGCTTTGTTTGAAAATTTAAATTCAAAAATTGAATTTTAAAACTTAAATTAATAATTATTTAATAAAAAATTATGAAATAATAATATAAAAATTATTTTATGACAAGTATTCTTTTAGGAAATAATTAAATAAGAATATAGAGTTATAAATAAATAAAATAGTCAAAAATCAAAAGCCATCTTGGAAATTCAAAGGGATGTGTCGACATACAAATATATATATATATATATATGTGTGTATATATATATATATGTCAACATATACATACAGTTTGAAATTTGAAATTCAAATTTTGAATTTTCCTCCACCTTTTGACCAAAATTAATGTACTGAAAAGGGGTGCCTTTACCAAAGAATATATCCTTTGATTCTCTATTTAACTATCTACTCTTATCATATCTTTTTACCTTTTATTCAAAATTCAAACTTATCTTCATTTTCCTGTACTCTTCAAAATAATCTCTCTAATGACTTCCTCAAGCACACCAAATAAGGCTGACAAAGACAACAAAATCCTTCCTTCACAATAACACAGATGATATCAAAGATTACATAAGCTACATAAACTTTGGTAAAGTCGATACTGAAAAATTTGCTATTTTTGATGATTTTGCTACTTATGATCTTGAATCATTTTTTCATTGAACTGGAATTTTATGTCTTGTTGATTCTCAGGAAACGATGAAGTTTACTACCCGAATCTTGTTAAAATGTTTTATTTAAACTTGAATCGTGATTTTTATCAAGGAAGTGGAAATGAAACATAGAGTAGTATTAAAGGAACTCAAATTGTTTTGAACTGCAATGTTTTAAGTACTATCTTAGGTTGCAAAAATATAGGAATGAATCCCACAGAATTGAAGATATATAAAAATGATCTAGATACCTTTTAATATATTTTTGAAAGTGATGAAAATATGGAATTAAAAAATTGTTTTTATCATCCTAAAGCAAGAATTGTCAATTTACTTCTCCAACATACCGTCATCCCTCGTTTCAGAAATATCAAGAACCCTACTTTGAAAGTTGAGCCCATTTGGCTATTTTTGGAAACAATGACATCAGTTGGGGTCAAGTGACTTTAATTGAGTTTCTACCAAAGGATATATCATCAAAAGAAAGTTCGTTATACCATGGAGTTTATCTTACTCGTATTTTCAAATATTTTTGTGTTGATTTCAAAGGAGAAGAGTTTGTTTCTTAAAAAGTTTTAATTTCAGAAATATTTCTCTTACGTAGATTCCACTTGTGTTTCATCCATATATAACATACGTTGAAAAACAAGCAAGATTGGAATAATATCGAAGTAGAGGAAGAAGATATTTACTTAGAAAGTATCAAATTTCCTGCTAACCCTTCCAAAAAATCCTTCTAAAAAACTGAATGATTCTAGCCAAGGACCAAAAGTCACTAAAGAGATCGTTTAGTAAGAAATTTGAAAAGATGTCTACTAAAATGAGAAAGTTCTTTGGAAATGTTGGAAGAAAACTTGGCTTATCCTCACCCTCCTCCTCTTCCCCCGCTGAATCCTAAGTTTATTATCATGTTGTATTAGCTTTAATTTCAATTTTCGTAATTTATATTTCATGTTTATGTACTAATTCGATGTATCATTATCATTAGTGTGAAATGAAGTTTTATACGTATGTTAATTCTTGTTAAACATCTTTGGGAAAGTCATTAAAATAAGAAAAACTAATATATATATATATATAGTCAAAATAAGTCATAAGGTCACAAAACACTTCAAATATTGAAAAAAATCATACATATGTCGGCATACATGTCTGTATATGTCGTTACGTAACTATAGGAAATTCTAATTTGTTTAACTTTGAAAAATGCTTTAACTAAGTAGTGTATATTCAATTCAAACGAATTCTAGAGCCTATTTATAACCGTTTCTTCCAAAAAAACTTCACTATTCATTTCTCTTTCATTCCCTTTAATTATTTATTAAAATCCATGGCTTCTCAAATTCATAATTTAAGTGAAAATCTTGAAGAAATCATTAATTCTTTCAAGAATGTTCTCTCTATCATTCTTCACAATAAGTTCCACTTAGAATTATGTCAAATACAGATGATAAAACAACAGAAGAAGCATTTTGATGCAATTTGATGGATGATTACTTCTCTTTCCAAAGATGAAGACAACAACATCACTGGAGCAGCTCCCACTAAAGGTAACGAAGACTGGGATGCTATAAAGGTTGATCCAATCTTCGGTGGAGATGGTTGGGTAGAAGCTCCTAGAAGTGTATGAATTTATCTTCATAAATTTGTGTGTTTTGATTGAATTGTCTTAAAATTCAGATTTGTAAATAAATAACTTAAAGAGTGGTGTGATTTGTATTGGATTGCTTGATTATATGTATGCATTGAATTGATTTGATTTGACTTAGATATTGTAACAACCCGGAATTTTGGGGCCAATTTTAAAAATGTATTTTAATTTATTTTTAAGAAAATAGTGCAGAATTCAAAGCACTGAGGGAAATCAAATTATCATGTTGTGTTTGTTAGATTTGTTAAAAAAAATTTATTAACATTTTTGTTAAGTAGAATTGTTGAACAAAATATACCTTTTTGTTCATTATAAAGGATTAGACAAAAATTAAACATTTTTGTCAATTAAAAAGGATATGTAAATAATTTTCTTTTGTTTTGTCATTAGAGAACATATGCTAATATATATAAAAAAAATAACAAATAAAATTATCATTATTTATTTGTTATGTTGAATACAAATTGTAAACAAATAAAATATTCTTTTATTCGTCATTAGAATAAAATGTCCTCTTGAATTTTGCATTAGATAATAACATGTCATTTTTGTTAGAATGTTTAACTAAAATAAAATTGTCATTTTTTTTTGTTATAAAAATAAAAATAAGAAAGGTGTTCATGTTTTAAACCAAAACATGTTTTTCATTAAAATATACTTTTTAATGTAATGTTAGAAAATAGTGCAAAGATTTATGTTTTAAAATGGAAAAAAAATGTTGTTCATTAAAAACTCACTTTTTAATGTATTAATAGGGTGTAGAACTAGAAATAGTTTTCATTGGGCTTGAATTGGAATAGATGGCTTAGCGGGCCTTTCTAGTGAATTAGGGACCAAAATTCTATAAAGGGGGGGGGGGTTAAACCTAATTGTTTTCATTCAAGAAAAAAAAGCCGCCTCTCTTTTCTTCCTCTCCATGCCATAGCCGCCATTCCTTTCTTCCTTCCTCCATCAATTCTCTTCCTTCCTCCATCAATATAGAACCCGACAAACTTGATGATATTTGAACAGCGTGACACAACACAACATGTTGGATTTGTTGTGAACCAATTCTGACTTTCTTTGACTCTAGTTCTGATCAAAAACCAAGGTGAGATATTCTGAATTTAACTAAATTTCATTTTAATTATTTTCTCGAATGAAAAATCTGTATACATGGATGTGTGAAATAATTTAGTTCTGTGACTGCGATAAATTTTTGTTTCTTTATTCAACTTCATGCGCTGCTATCTATTTCATTATTTTCAGATCCACTTAAGATCTGAGAATCGCGCTGCTATTATTTTAGGTTATTATTTCAGACCTATATTTATAGATCTGTGTACACGCAATAATTTTTATTTCATGTTATTATTTCAGATCTGTACACGCGATGTTATTTTTTTGCGATATGATATAAAGATCTCACCTTTAAGATTTAGGTTCTTAAATTTATGCGCGCGGTGTAATCTTCTCTTTTATTTGAGATTTTTCATATTCATATGCTATGCGATTAAAGAAATGTCATTTTTGTCAAAACATGTATGTTGAGTTGATTTTTTTGAATTTAAAGATTCAATCTTTTATTTTGCGTGAATATTGGAGATAGGATTTACAATAAGAATTTTAATTTTTTTAAGAATGGATTTTTTTCAGATTTGAGATTTGTAGTAAAATCTCATTTTCTCATGTTTACTTGAAAACATGGATTTTACTCAGTTCAAGATTCATTACGAAAGTCTCACTTTTTCTGAACCACATGCAATGGGATTTTTATTGAGATTTGAATTACCATGAAAATAAATAGAAAAGAATATTATGTTTGTAATAAAATGAACATTTTTTGTGTATTAAATAAAAGAACACATCTTTTGTAAATTTATGTTTTGAAATAAAAAGAACTTATCTTTTACAATTTCATGTTATTCATAAAAAGAACATATCTCTTGTAATTTCATGTTTGAATAAAAGAACATATCTTTTGTTGATTTCATGTTGTTGGAAAAAAAACATCTTTTTGAAAATAATATGTTGGTAATAATAAGGAACATATTTTGTTGACTTCTTGTTGGCAATAAAAAGATTACCTTTTTACTAATATTAATAATATGAGAGTTACATTTTTTTTTCGTAATAAAATGAGAAAAAAAACTGTCGTTGCATTGTTAGATTAAAATTTTAACGTAATTATGTTGACATTAGAAAGATTAGAATTGGAAGGTACAATATTAATTTTAACATGAATATGGATTGTATTTGGTTATATTGAAATCTATAAAAAATAAGAGAATGAACATTTATAATGTTGTTTTGTCAAAAATAAAAGAATGAACATTTTTAAATGTTGTTTGACAAATAGAAAGAACGAACATATTTTAGCGCCATGTTATAACATAAAAATGAACATATTTTTTTATGTCAAGTTTGGTCAAATAAAAGATTATCATTTCATTGTCATGATTAAAGAATATCTCTTATTTTCATATTGTATTAAATAAAAGATCATTTTTATGTTAATTTCGTATTGTGTAAAAATAACACATTTTTACATTGCTTTCATGTAACATAATAACATGACATTTTTGATTGCAGCAAAAGAAATGAATTCAAAGACATGAAATTTATACCGCATAGAAAATTATATTTTTATATGTAATACAAAGACATGAAATTTATACCGCATATATAGAATTACAATTCTATATGTAATTAAAGAATAAGATTTTATATGGTAAATTGAAAAACAAGATTTGACATGTAATATTAATTACATTTTCAATGTAATTAAAAAGTAGAATTTGACGGGGTAATTAAAATCGCCTTTTTAATGTAATTTATAAAGATGGAATTTTTCACCATTATGTTAATTACATTTTAATGTAATTAATAAGAGAAATTTTTCAATGGAATTAAAATTAAATTTTTAATGTAATTTATAAAGATAGATTTTTTTTCACCGTTAATATAATTACATTTGTAATGTAATTAAATAGAAGGTTTTGACAATGTAATTAAGGAATAAGATTTTACCATTGTGATGTGAATTACAATTTACATTGTAAATAAAAAGGGAGGATTTTACATTGTAATTAAAAAGATAAGATTTTGTCATTGAAATTAAAATTACATTTTTATGTAATTAAAGAAGATTTTAGCATTGTAATAAAAATTACATTTTTAATGTAATTAAAAAGTTAAGATTTTTGCACCATAAGATCAATTACATTTTTACACGTAATTAAAGAATAAGTTTTTGCATGTAAAATATAATTACATTTTTATATGTAATTAAAGAGGAAGAATTTGCATAGTAAATAAAATTACATTTTTATGTGTAATTGAAGTATTAAAATTTACATTGCAAATTAAAAAGTAAGAAAAATACATTTATATGTAATTAGATTTATAGGAAGAAAATTACATTTTTATGTAATTAAGTTAAAGTTTATATTTTTATGTAATTAAGATTTAAAGTAAGGAAATTACATTTTTATGTAATGAAAAGATTAGATTTTGACATTGCAAAATTATTTAATGCAATGTAGATTATATTAAAAAGAAAAGTAACATTTTAATGTAGATTATATTAAAAAGAAAAGTTTACATTTTTAATGTGAATAAAAATAACGGAATTAAAATGTATATTTTTATCGTCATTTTAGATGCGATATCAAGAGTAGAAATGAAATGCATATTTTTATCGTCACTTTAGATGTGATAAAAGAATAGAATAAATGTTATATATTTTTATCGTCATTTTAGAGACGGTAAAAAGAAGTTACATTTTTCAATGTAAATAGGAGAAAAATAGTTAGTTACATTTTTATATGTAATTAGAGAAATATAAAAACTTACATTTTTTCAATGTAAATATGGGAGAAATAGAAATCATATTTTTTTTATGTAAATAAAAGAATTTACATTTTTCAATGTAAACAAAAGAAATAAAAGAATGATTAAGAATTTACATTTTCCAATGCAAATAGAATATGAAATAAAAGTTACATTTTCAATATAATAATATATTGAAATATAAGTTTACATTTCTCAATGTAAATAAAATAGGAATAGAAATTTTCATTTTTTTGTAAATAAAAGGATTAGAAATTTACATTTTAAGGAATGGGTTTTCATTAAAAAGGAATAATGAAACCAAATATACATTTGGTGTAAATTGAAAGAGGAAAGAAGAAAAAAGTACATTGTTGGATATAGTATGTGTATGTGAATTAAAATAAAATAAACATTATTGTGTGCCATGTTATACCTCGATATTATATACACAAATAGGGATATTCGATGTTAGCAAAATATACTGAAATGAAATAGATGACGGAGTTATATATAAGTATATATATAATAAATTATAATTAAACGAATCACGCACGGTAGTTCGCGATTCGACAATCGTAACTTTAAATAGTAATACCGAAATATCCGACCGTCAGATTTTCCCAAAACTAAAACCGTTAGGTTCGCCTTGGGAAGATCTTCCCAACGATATGAATTGTGTTAAAATCCAACGGTTAGATTTAGACGAATGTGTAAAACAAATTTGGTTAAAAACAGCGCCAGGGTCGCCCATTGACCCGAAGCGTCGTTAAATTAAATTTAGCTATTTTGTTATAAATAAAAATAGCGATAGGTCGTTATTAAATACTAATAACGATATGAAATGATTTTAAAATATATATATGCGAGGATCATTTGAAATGTCCGAGTTCAATCTCATTTCAAATGATTTTACGTCGACCTAAGTCGAAGAGTTGAAGATGGTGATTGAAGACCGGTAATCTTCGACATCGAATGGATGACGGCTACTGATGCCCTCGATTGATTTGCCACCTTGAAAGGGGTTTTGGTGGTAGTTGTCCAAACGTACTTAGAGATCTACCGGATATAGTTTCGTTCAGACCCAGAACGGGCTTATAAATGGAATGTGTGTCCGACATTGTTCTCCTTTATATTGTATTTATTGATTTTCTGCCGAATGTATGAATGATTGGTGGCGGAGAATTTATACTCTTGCTTAACACCCTTTTGTATATGTTGGCAAAGGATTAATAGTATGATATGGATTGATAGTGTGGCATATCAAGATGCAATGATCAAGGTTTCTTGTTGAAAAGCAGAACCTTGTGGTGATGATCAAAGCACAACCTATTTAGGCGTAGCTTTGTGTATAACGTAGCTTCACGAGCCTTACAACCTGGTTGAGTCTAAAACGGAGCAAGTGAACGCATGGAGAGCAACACGTTTCTTTATAGTTAGAAGTGGTGTTTGGGTTTTACACGGCCCGACATTTTACTTATGTGGATGATGGAATGAGGCACCTCGGATATTAGGTCCTATAGGACTGGGAAACGTGTGTTCAGGAATAACTAATCCGCAAAATCGTATGCGCGGACCGGCCCTACAGGATCCAAGGGTTCACTACGAGGGATCCTGAGACATTAGCTAGAGTGTCTCGAATCGGTAAGGAGATCGTTCCTGGCCTTGACTCATGATGGAAACCCAATTCCCAATATGACCCTACGGACTTGATTGTATTACTAGTATAGAGGCATAGTATATGGTAGCTATGCTTCCTAGGATTGATACATTAGTTTTGAAATGTTTTTGAAACATCTATACACTAGTAATAATATCAAACCCGTTTTTTTAATCGTATCAAGTATTTTTGACCATTATAAGATAAAACTCTATCCTCCGGTTTGCGTTGCATTGTGTGATGGGACTTGAGTATTATAATGGTTTCATTTTTCTAAAAGGCATTGCGTTGTTTAACGATTTACTTTAATTATGCACCGACAATCCATTGGAATAAAACCCGTTCCGCATTAGCAGCGTGGTCCTTGGATTTGCCTTATTGTTATTAGTTATATTAGTTAAGAATTCTCACACCAGCCCCATGACTGACTCGTAGTTTGTTTCACTTTGCAAACTCGGGTGCCCTCTTTTCCACACGGGCAGTCGAGTAGCTTTTTGCAGATGTTTATCTCTTGAGCAGAATTCTGGATCGAAGCCTAAAGCTGTGTCCAGAGCATAGAAGTCTTCCGCTGTTTATTGTATTTAATTTATTGTAATTTATCTTCCGCTGTAATTTTATTCGATGTACTCTGATATATTCTGTACTCTGATGTAACATTATTGTAATGTTTATAAAAGTCTGCCGTTGTTGTTCTGATATTTTTGTATTCCCAGAGTTAACGTGTTCGGGTTTTAAATGGTCTTGGTCGATTTTGCGATCGATCAGGTAGGGCGAAACTCGGGCCGTTACAGTTGGTATCAGAGCTCTGGTTAGCTCAAATCTTTGGGGTACAACTCATTAGAACTGAGCAAAAGACTCATCAGAGATTGGATTAGTAATATCCGATAAGAATACTCATTAGAGATAGGATCAGCAGTATCCTAGAATGAGAAAACTCATCAGAGATGGGGTTAGTAATGGCCCAGAATGAGTTGAGAGTGCCCAGTTTATAATTAACGTATTTTTGATTATATATAATCCGATCTTTGGAAATATAATTCTCGAATATATAAAAGCTATATATATTTAAAAAGTTAATCAACTAATAAAATTATAGAAATGAATAAAAGAATGAAAATTTAGTTGGTTAATTAAATAACTTTTTAGCTTCATTCCTTTTCGAGGACGAAAAGTTTTTAAGTGGGGGAGATTGTAACAACTCGGAATTTTGGGGCCAATTTTAAAAATGTATTTTAATTTATTTTTAAGAAAATAGTGCAGTATTCAAAGCACTGGGGGAAATCAAATTATCATGTTGTGTTTGTTAGATTTGTTAAAAAAAAAATTATTAACATTTGTGTTAAGTAGAATTGTTGAACAAAATATACCTTTTTGTTCATTATAAAGGATTATACAAAAAATAAACATTTTTCTCAATTAAAAAGGATATGTAAATAATTTTCTTTTGTTTTGTCATTAGAGAACATATGCTAATATATATAAAAAAATTAACAAATAAAATTATCATTATTTATTTGTTATGTTGAATACAAATTGTAAACAAATAAAATATTCTTTTGTTCGTCATTAGAATAAAATGTCCTCTTGAATTTTACATTAGATAATAACATGTCATTTTTGTTAGAATGTTTAACTAAAATAAATTGTCATTTTTTTTGGTTATAAAAATAAAAATAAGAAAGACGTTCATGTTTTAAACCAAAACATGTTTTTCATTAAAATATACTTTTTAATGTAATGTTAGAAAATAGTGCAAAGATTTATGTTTTAAAATGAAAAAAAAATGTTGTACATTAAAAACTCACTTTTTAATGTATTAATAGGGTGTAGAACTAGAAATAGTTTTCATTGGGCTTGAATTGGAATAGATGGCTTATGGGGCCTTTCTAGTGAATTAGGGACCAAAATTCTATAAAGGGGGTTGGGGGGTGGGGGGGGGGGGTTAAACCTAATTGTTCTCATTCAAGAAAAAAAGAGCCGCTTCTCTTTTCTTCCTCTCCAAGCCATAGCCGCCATTCCTTTCTTCCTTCCTCCATCAATTCTCTTCCTTCCTCCATCAATATAGAACTCGACAAACTTGATGATATTGGAACAGCGTGACACAACACAACATGCTAGATTTGTTGTGAACCAATTCTGACTTTCTTTGACTCTAGTTCTGATCAAAAACCAAGGTGAGATATTCTGAATTTAATTAAATTTCATTTTAATTATTTTCTCGAATGAAAAATCTGTATACATGGATGTGTGAAATAATTTAGTTCGGTGACTGCGATAAATTTTTGTTTCTTTATTTAGCTTCATGCGCTGCTATCTATTTCATTATTCTCAGATCCACTTAAGATCTGAGATTCGCGCTACTATTATTTTATGTTATTATTTTAGACCTATATTTTTAGATCTATGTACGCGCAATAATTTTTATTTCATGTTATTATTTCAGATCTGTACACGCGGTGTTATTTTATTGTGATACGATATAAAGATCTCGCCTTTAAGATTTATGTTCTTAAATTTATGCGCGTGGTCTAATCTTCTATTTTATTTGAGATTTTTCATATTCATATATTATGCGATTAAAGAAATGTCATTTTTGTCAAAACATGTATGTTGAGTTGATTTTTTTGAATTTAAAGATTAGGTCTTTTATTTTGCGTGAATATTGGAGATAGGATTTACAATAGGAATTTTCAATTTTTTTTTTTGTTCATAAGAATGGATTTTTGTCAGATTTGAGATTTGTAGTAAAATCTCATTTTCTCATGTTTACTTGAAAACATGGATTTTACTCAGTTCAAGAATCAGTACGAAAGTCTCACTTTTTCTGAACCACATGCAATGGGATTTTTATTGAGATTTGAATTACCATGAAAATAAATAGAAAAGAATATTATTTTTGTAATAAAACGAACATTTTTGTGGATTAAATAAAAGAACACATCTTTTGTAAATTTATGTTTTGAAATAAAAAGAACTTATCTTTTACAATTTCATGTTATTCATAAAAAGAACATATCTCTTGTAATTTCATGTTTGAATAAAAGAACATATCTTTTGTTGATTTCTTGTTGTTGTAAAAAAAACATCTTTTTGAAAATAATATGTTGGTAATAATAAGGTACATATTTTGTTGACTTCTTGTTTGTAATAAAAAGAATACCTTTTTATTAATATTAATAATATGAGAGTTACATTTTTTTCCGTAATAAAACGAGAAAAAAAACTGATGTTGCATTGTTAGATTAAAATTTTAACGTAATTATGTTGACATTAGAAAGATTAGAATTGGAAGGTACAATATTAATTTTAACATGAATATGAATTGTATTTGGTTATATTGAAATTTATAAAAAATAAGAGAATGAACATTTATAACGTTGTTTTGTCAAAAATAAAAGAATGAACATTTTTAAATGTTGTTTGACAAATAGAAAGAACGAACATATTTTAGCGTCATGTTATAACATAAAAATGAACATTTTTTTTATGTCAAGTTTGGTCAAATAAAAGATTATCATTTCATTGTCATGATTAAAGAATATCTCTTATTTTTATATTGTATTAAATAAAAGATCATTTTTATGTTAATTTCATATTGTATAAAAATAACACATTTTTACATTGTTTTCATGTAACATAATAACATGACATTTTTTATTGCAGCAAAAGAAATGAATTTAAAGACATGAAA
Source organism: Allium sativum (assembly GCA_030737875.1). Taxonomy (NCBI): domain Eukaryota; kingdom Viridiplantae; phylum Streptophyta; class Magnoliopsida; order Asparagales; family Amaryllidaceae; genus Allium; species Allium sativum. The sequence continues at coordinate 1,024,820,007 of CM060909.1, forward strand.
TTTATACTGTATAGAAAATTATATTTTTATATGTAATACAAAGACATGAAATTTATACCGCATATATAGAATTACATTTCTATATGTAATTAAAGAATAGGATTTTATATGGTAAATTGAAAAACAAGATTTGACATGTAATATTAATTACATTTTCAATGTAATTAAAAAGTAGAATTTGATGGTGTAATTAAAATCGCCTTTTTAATGTAATTTATAAAGATGGAATTTTTCACCATTATTGTAACGGCTCGGGTTTGCCCGGACCCAATCGACCGCAAAATTGACTAAGACCATTCAAAACCCGAGTACGTTAACTTTGGGAATACAACAACATCAGAACAATAACAACAGACTTTTATTAACATTACAGTAATGTTACATCAGAGTACAGAACAAATCAGAGTACATCGATTTAAAATATAGCGGAAGATAAATTACAACGAATTAAATACAATAAACAGCAGAAGACTTCTATGCTCTGGACACAGCTTTAGGCTTCGCTCCAGAATCCTGCTCAAGAGATAAATATCTGCAAAAAGCTACTCGACTGCCCATGTGGAAAAGAGGGCACCCGAGTTTGCAAAGTGAAACAAACTATGAGTCAGTCATGGTACTGGTGTGAGAATTCTTAACTAATATAGCTAATAGCAATAAGTCCAATCCAAGGACCACGCCACTAACGCGGAACAGGTTTTATTCTAATGGATTGCCGATGCGTAAATTAAAGTAAATCGTTAAACAAGGCAATGTTTTTGAGAAAAATGGAATCATCATAAGACTCAAGTCCCATCACACAATGCAACGCAGACCAGAGGATATAGTTTTACCTTATGATGATTAAACATGCTTGGTACGATAAAAACGAATTTGATATTATTATTAGTGTATATATGTTTCAAAAACATTTCAAAGTAAATGTATCAATTCTAGGAAGCATAGCTACCATATACTATGCCTCCATACTAGTAATACAATCAAGTCCGTAGGGTCGTATTGGGAATTGGGTTTCCATCATGAGTCAAGGCTAGGAACGATCTCCTTAGCGATTCGAGACACTCTAGCTAATGTCTTAGGATTCCCCGCAGTGAACCCTTGGATCCTGCAGGGCCGGTCCGCTCATACGATTTTGCGGATTAGTTATTCCTGAACACACGTTTCCCGGTCCTATAGGACCTAATATCCGAGGCGCCTCATTCCATCATCCACATAAGTAAAATGTTGGGCCGTGGAAAACCCAAACACCATTTCTAGCTAGAAAGAAACGTGCTGCTCTCCCTGCGTTCCCTTGCTCTGTTTTAGACTCAACCGGGGTGTGAGGCTCGTGAAGCTACGTAATACACAAAGCTATGCTTTTCAAGCTGTGCTTTGATCATCATCCACAAGGCCTGCTTTTCAACAAAAACCTTGATTCATGCATCTTAGCATGCCACATTGTCAATCCATACCGTACCATTGATTCCTACCAATATATAACCTCTAAGCTCGTATGTCTTAGAGAAGGGTGTTAAACACCAAACAGATATATATTTAGCAGAGATCAACGAACATCGTATAAAGGAATACAACATCAGACATACAATCCATTTTCAAGTCCGTTCTGGGTCTGAACGAAACCGGAGGCACCTTATACCTCGCATATCCGAACAATCAACAAGTAGTCTGGACAGCCACCATTGTAGCCCCTTCAAGGTAGCTACTCCAATCATGGGCGTCAATGGTAACTCATCCATTCGACGTGAAGATCGTCGGTCTTCAATCACCGTCTTCAACTCTTCGACTTAGATCGACGAATAATCATTTGAAATGAGATTGAACTCGGACCTTTCAAATGATTCTCGCGTATATATCATTTCAAATCATTTCTTATCGTTAATATTAGTTTATAACGATTAATCTCTATTTTTATTTATATAGAAATAATTGAATTTTATTTAACAACACTTCAAGTCAATAGGCGACCTTGGCGCTGTTTTCACCTAAATTTGTTTTACAAATTTCTCTAAATCTAACCGTTGGATTTTAACATAATTCATATCGTTGAAAAGATCTTCCCAAGGTGAAACTAACGGTTTCAGTTTTGGGAAAATCCGATGGTCGGATCTTTCGGTATAATAATTTAAAGACACGATTCCAAAAGGAGAACTACCACGCTCGATTCATTTACTTTTAATATATATATATATAATTATATATAAATATAATTCCTTTGATGATTTCAATCAATATATTTATTTCACGCATATTTTGCCCACTCATTTTTATATCAAGAATTTATAATTCAACATATGATTCTTTTTATCGTAACAAACATGCGAATAAAAAATGATATTTTTATTTCATAACTTTTCACTAGAATTAACTTCCATTAAAATGAAATCTTTAAATATTAAATCCTTTCCAATGAAAATGATACTAAAATCATATCTCATTTTAATATATGAACATAACACCACAAACATGTTTCATTTTTAATATATGAACATGACCCTAAAAATATATTTATTTTTTATGTAATAACATAACACTAAAATATGTTTATATTTCATATAACAAAATGACATTAAAGATATATTCATTTTTTGATATTTTCAACATAACACTAAAATATGATTATGTTTCATATGTATTAACGCTATAGTAAAATATGATTATGTTTTATATGCATTAATAAAATATGATTATGTTTCATATGCATTAACACTACAATAAAATATGATTATGTTTCATATGCATTAACACTACAATAAAATATGATTATGTTTCATATGCATTAACACTACAATAAAATATGATTATGTTTCATATGCATTAACACTGAATCTAAAATATGTTAATATTTCATATTTCTATACTTATGCTAAAAATATATTTATATTCCCTGTTTTCCACTAACGCTAAAAATATATACATATATATAATAATCTAACTTTTGTTTCAACTAACATGACAAATTTATATTACATGAAATAGTCTTACCTTTATGTTAATCTATTCTTTACAAACAAAATGAAAATTTTGTGTGTTAATCTATTTATATAAAAATGTAAATTTCTATCTTTATTCTTTTTAATGAAAATGTAAATTTTCTCTTTAAATCTTTTAACATGGAAATGTAAATTTATCATTTATATCTCTTTTGCATGAAAATGTAAATTTATCCTTAAATCTCTTTTACATGAAAATGTAAATTTTCTTACTTTTAATCTTTATTACATGAAAATGTAAACTTCATAATTTTAATCTAATTACATTAAAATGTAACTCTCCTTTTATACCGATTGACATTAAAATGTACTTTTAATCAAATAAACATTTCTGAACAAAAAGGGCAATTTTTATTCTAATGTGACATTTTCAACTAAAATCTTATTTTTAATTTAATGCAACATTTTTAACTAAAAATGTTATTTCTTACCTATGTAACATTTTAAAAATAAAAATGTCATTTCTTTCTAATGTAACATTTTTATGGAAATGTTATCTCTTTTTCTAATGCAACATTTTATATGAAAATGTAATTTCCAATCTAATGTAACATTTTACATAAAAATGTAATTTCTTATTCTAATATAATATTTTACATAAAAATGTAATTCATATTGTCTCTTCTCTTTTCTAATGATTTATATTACAACAAAATATAATATTTATTGTCTTCACTTTTCTAATGTTTTACATTACAATAAAAATGATTTTTTTTTGTTCATCCTTTTTTTCACTTTTAAAATAAACATGATATTCTATTTTCTAATTATCTTAACAAACATGGGATATTTATTTTAATTCTAGTATCACATAAAGTAATATTTTATATGTAAACCTTTCTTAATAAATGGCATTTTCTAAATAACATTACATTTCTTAAATAATGTCATTTACTATATAACATTACATTCCCTAAATAAATGGCATTTATTATATAACATTGCATTTCTTAAATAAACGGCATTTTCTATTCAAGGTGGTATTAACGTGACAATTTCCACAAGATGATATTAACAAGACAATTTTCAACAAGGTGATATTAGCATGACAATTTCCAACAAGGTGATATTAACATGACAATTTCCAACAAGGTGATATTAACATGACAATTTCCAACAAGGTGATATTAACATGACAATTTCCTATTCAACAAATTAAGTAATTTTGTTTTTCATCAGAATAGTCCATTCAATCAACATATCAACATAATAAAATTCATCATCACAAATCCAATCACGAATAACAACACATATCAATTAACAGTGGACGGCAAATATCACTATCATAATTACTTTATTGTAATTATTAAAAAGAAACAGAATTCTCACCTCGTTTCAGATTTAGATCTAAAATTCAAAAGGTACAGAATCAGTTCTAGGCGGTTCCATAATGTAGATTTTTCTATCATGAGCGCAACGCATTTCGTTTCGTTGAATTCTGATAAGATTTGAAAGAGATATCATTGTTTATACATTAATTACAAATTTAAAATAATTAAAATATAATTAATACCACTGATCCCTAATTAGAATTAATCCCTCTCCTATCTTCTTCGTATCAACCGATAAAAGAAAACCCATTGCTCCATGAAGAACACCGCCTGCGCACCACCTATGCCGCCACTGTTCCTCGATCTGAGATGCTCACTAAATTTCATGGCCTAACTCCTTACGGTTTGGGAGATATAAATTATTTAATTTTGAGGGGCTTTCCTGTAGATTTGAGAGAGAGAGAGGGAGAGAGAGAAAGAGGACTGCTGTTAATTCTTTTGAGGAAGAAGAGAAAATAAGGATCTGTGAAGAGGAAAAGATATAATATATGGAGGGTTTTAATTCCTTCCTTTTTTTTTATTTTTTTTCATGACATGTACATTTTATTTATATATATGAAAAGCTGCTGATGTATAAATATATAGGAAGAAAACAAAAAAAAAACTGACATAGTCTATATTAAATTCCCTTGGGACCACACTTATCTTTTTATTCAAATTTCAAAAGTAATTGATTGAGGAAACGGGATAATTGGAATATAGACTAAAAATAATGACAGGTTATAAATGGTAAGGGAAAACAACAATATAAGATGTTAAGTAAAAATTAGAAATTAGTGGTAGGTGGAAATTTTAAAAGGAATGATACATGAAATGGGAACAAAGGATAGATATAAATCAAAGGGGGGACCCACCCTCAATATCTTTAACTACTGTGTACAATTTTTAAACTTATTTGTACATATGGTTCTCTTTCTAAAACCATTGATTACACAATTTTTTTTATTATTCCAGAATTCCAATTCATCTAAATATTAGATTCTAAATTACAATTTCTAGGAAGAAAATAAAAGGTTGTCCTCTAATTATACCAAATCATATTATTATTATTATTATTATTATTTTACTACGATATATAAACAATAGGTATGAATTTTCAATTAAATAAATATTTCATTATTACTGCAACCAACATTGCTAAGATACACATCTATATTACTTTTCTATTTTCAAAATATATAATATTAACTTTTCAGTATTTAATGAACCTATTCAAAAATTCAAAAGAAAAACATAGGAGAGAGAAAACGGGAATGTAATTAATGCTTGATCTATTGTTTAATGCCAATTGTTAGAAAGTTTATAACTTCGTTTGCATGTACATGTTAATATTTAATAAATGTACATTTTCTACTGTTAAAACATTTTTATTACACAATGAATCTCTTTTACATTAAAAATGTATTTTTTTAATGTAAACATATCTAATCGAACTTTAATCTTTTTATACCTTAAAAACATAATGTTTAATGTAAACATATTCCAATTAAAGTTTAATCTTTTTTCTTTTTATATAAACAACAAAACTGTGAATTTTCACGTTTGCATATTTTCATTTATAACCTACACATTATTTTCAATCAATAAATTAATAAATGTCATTAAAGATCCTACGTGACGTTAAAAAGATTTTTTTTTTTTTTTTTGTAAAACATTTCATGTTTCTACATGACATTAAAAAGTTAGACTTTTAGCATTAAACAAAATATGTTCATTTTCATTAATAAGAATAACTTTTAGCGCTAAACAAAACATACTTTTTTTTGACATAACTTCATAGAAAATAAATTTTTAATCGTGATTATTTAAAATAAATTATTTTAAATATCAAAAACTCATTAAAATAACTTAAAATAAATTTTTAAATTTACCCCAAAATTCAGGGTTGTTACAATTATGTTAATTACATTTTAATGTAATTAATAAGAGAAATTTTTCAATGGAATTAAAATTACATTCTTAATGTAATTTATAAAGATAGATTTTTTTTCACCGTTAATATAATTACATTTGTAATGTAATTAAATAGAAGGTTTTGACAATGTAATTAAGTAATAAGATTTTACCATTGTGATGTGAATTACAATTTACATTGTAAATAAAAAGGGAGGATTTTACATTGTAACTAAAAAGATAAGATTTTGTCATTGAAATTAAAATTACATTTTTATGTAATTAAAAGAAGATTTTGGCATTGTAATAAAAATTACATTTTTAATGTAATTAAAAAGTTAAGATTTTTGCACCGTAAGATCAATTACATTTTTATATGTAATTAAAGAATAAGTTTTTGCATGTAAAATATAATTACATTTTTATATGTAATTAAAGAGGAAGAATTTGCATAGTAAATAAAATTACAGTTTTATGTGTAATTAAAGTATTAAAATTTACATTTGAAATTAAAAAGTAAGAAAAATACATTTATATGTAATTAGATTTATAGGAAGAAAATTACATTTTTATGTAATTAAGTTAAAGTTTATATTTCCATGTAATTAAGATTTAAAGTAAGGAAATTACATTTTTATGTAATGAAAAGATTAGGTTTTGACATTGCAAAATTATTTAATGCAATGTAGATTGTATTAAAAAGAAAAGTCACATTTTAATGTAGATTATATTAAAAAGAAAAGTTTACATTTTAATGTGAATAAAAATAACGGAATTAAAATGTATATTTTTATCGTCATTTTAGATGCGATAAAAAGAGTAGAAATGAAATGCATATTTTTATCGTCACTTTAGATGCGATAAAAGAATAGAATAAATGTTATATATTTTTATCGTCATTTTAGAGATGGTAAAAAGAAGTTACATTTTTCAATGTAAATAAGAGAAAAATAGTAAGTTACATTTTTATATGTAATTAGAGAAATATAGAAACTTACATTTTTTCAATGTAAATAAGAGTGAAATAGAAATCATATTTTTTATGTAAATAAAAGAATTTACATTTTTCAATGTAAACAAAAGAAATAAAAGAATGATTAGGAATTTACATTTTCCAATGTAAATAGAATATGAAATAAAAGTTACATTTTCAAATAATAATATATTGAAATATAAGTTTACATTTCTCAATGTAAATAAAATAGGAATAGAAATTCACATTTTTTTTTGTAAATAAAAGGATTATAAATTAACATTTTAAGGAATGGGTTTTCATTAAAAAGGAATAATGAAACCAAGTATACATTTGGTGTAAATTGAAAGAGGAAAGAAGAAAAAAGTACATTGTTGGATATAGCATGTGTATGTGAATTAAAATAAAATAAACATTATTGTGTGCCATGTTATACCTCGATATTATATACACAAATAGGGATATTCGATGTTAGCAAAATATAGTGAAATGAAATGGATGACGGAATTATATATAAGTATATATACAGTAAATTATAATTAAACGAATCACACGCGGTAGTTCGCGATTCTACAATCGTAACTTTAAATAGTAATACCGAAATATCCGACCGTCGGATTTTCCCAAAACTGAAACCGTTAGGTTCGCCTTGGGAAGATCTTTCCAATGATATGAATTGTTTTAAAATCCAACGATTAGATTTAGAGGAATGTGTAAAACAAATTTGGTTGAAAACAGCGCCAGGGTCGCCCATTGACCCGAAGCGTCGTTAAATTAAATTTAGCTATTTTTATATAAATAAAAATAGTGATAGATCGTTATTAAATACTAATAATGATATGAAATGATTTTAATATATATATATATGCGAGGATCATTTGAAAAGTCCGAGTTCAATCTCATTTCAAATGATTTTACGTCGACCTAAGTCGAAGAGTAGAAGACGGTGATTGAAGACCGGTAATCTTCGACATCGAATGGATGACAGCTATTGATGCCCTTGATTGATTTGCTACCTTGAAAGGGGTTTCGGTGGTAGTTGTCCAAATGTACTTGGAGATCTATAGGATATAGTTTCATTCAGACCCAGAACGGGATTATAAATGGAATGTGTGTCCGACATTGTACTCATTTTTATTGTATTTATTGATTTTTTGCCGAATGTATGAATGATTGGTGGCGGAGAATTTATTCTCTTGCTTAACACCCTTTTGTATATTTTGGCAAAGGATTAATAGTATGATATGGATTGACAGTATGGCATACTAAGATGCAATGATCAAGGTTTCTTGCTGAAAAGCAGAACCTTGTGGTGATGATCAAAGCACAGCCTGTTTAGGCGTATCTTTGTGTATAACGTAGCTTCACGAGCCTCACAACCCGGTTGAGTCTAAAAAGGAGCAAGGGAACACAGGGAGAGCAGCACGTTTCTTTCTATTTAGAAGTGGTGTTTGGGTTTTACACGGCCCGACATTTTACTTATGTGGATGATGGAATGAGGCGCTTCGGATATTAGGTCCTATAGGACTAAGAAACGTGTGTTCAGGAATGACTAATCCGTAAAATCGTATGTGCGGACCGGCCCTGCAGGATCCAAGGGTTCACTGCGGGGGATCCTGAGACATTAGCTAGAGTGTCTCGAATCGGTAAGGAGATCGTTCCTAGCCTTAACTCATGATGGAAACCCAATTCCCAATACGACCCTACGGACTTGATTGTATTACTAGTATGGAGGCATAGTATATGGTAACTATGCTTCCTAGGATTGATACATTTATTTTGAAATGTTTTTGAAACATCTATACACTAGTAATAATAGCAAACCCGTTTTTTATCGTATCAAGCATTTTTAACCATTATAAGGTAAAACTTTGTCCTCCGGTTTGCGTTGCATTGTGTGATGGGACTTGAGTCTTATAATGGTTTCATTTTTCTTAAAAGCATCACGCTGTTTAACAATTTACTTTAATTTATGCACCGGCAATCCATTGGAATAAAACCCGTTCCGCCTTAGCGGCGTTGTCCTTGGATTTGCCTTATTGCTATTAATTATATTAGTTAAGAATTCTCACACTAGTCCCATGACTGACTCGTGGTTTGTTTCACTTTGCAAACTCGGGTGCCCTCTTTTCCACACGGGCCGTCGAGTAGCTTTTTGTAGATATTTATCTCTTGAACAGGATTCTGGATCGAAGCCTAAAGCTGTGTCCAGAGCATAGAAGTCTTCCGCTGTTTATTGTATTTAATTTATTGTAATTTATCTTCCGCTGTAATTTTATTCGATGTACTCTGATATATTCTGTACTCTTATGTAACATTATTGTAATGTTTATAAAATTCTGTTGTTGTTGTTGTTGTTCTAATGTTGTTGTACTCCCAGAGTTAAAGTGTTCGGGTTTTGAACGGTCTTGGTCGATTTTGCGATCGATCGGGTCGGACGAAAACCGGGCCGTTACAAATGTACTAATTTTGTTTGAATTATATGCCTTGAAATATTGTTTGTCTTAATATAGTTCATAATCATTTAGGTTATTACTTACGATAAGTAGTTACCATATTCCATCCTAATAGTTGTGCTACTACCAAAATTAACTCTGAAAAATCTAACGATGAAGGAGTATCAGGTGACCACAAGTACATAAGGACCCTCCAAAAGTAAGAGCCAGATGCTAGAAAGATCCAAAAGCAAAAAAAAGAATGATTTGAGAGAAGCATAAGCCGATACCTTCTAGGGAGGAAGAAGCTCAAAGTCCAAAACATGCCGGCGAGGCTTATCTGACAGGATCTATCCGATGGGGTCTACCCAGCAGATAGTTCTGCAGCGAAAGGTCACCTAAGTCACGAAGACAAGAACTCTGCTTACTAGAATCCGGAAGGAGTGTCGGTATTGACCTTCTTAATACTGATATATCAGAAGGTGAAGATATCAAGGGTATCAAGCTTAAGATGCATAAAGATTATCCGGAACCAGCTTCCGAAGCATCTACGACATAAACACCGAAAGATCACACTGATAAACAACGGGAAGCTCACATGTAGTTTCCTTCCAGAAGATTAGGCTATACTCGGAAAGTCCACCGAGAGGCAAACCGAAACCCTAAAAAGGACACAGGCTATCCATACTAGTCCACTTAGCACGGACACCAATAGTGGTTCTGAATCGACAGCTATCCACATACTTATTGCGGGCAAGCTCCTCTAAGTATTCATAAGAAAACGGGAAGCCTACATCCGAAAGGTTATAACCGAGATCATACAAGCGAAGGACTCAGGTACCTCTCGGAAGGCTACTACAACAAGCTCTTAACATTCTCAAAGAAGTCTCAACTGACTGGAACCTTCCCTTCGGAAGCTATAATTCGCACCACGAAGCGGTCGAAAGCCAAACATCCGAGACCAAGGAGAAAAGCGGCCGACTGAGGCTCCTATAGGCCCAATAGCCTAACAACAGAAGAGGCCCCAAATTCTCTATAAATAAGACCCCAGGGGTCACATTTCAGGAGGCTCATTCAAATTCTTGTACTCTTTCTCTCTAAATCCTAATACTTAGGTCAGTTTGAGGAATTCTTCTATTCTGTTTAAGTATTACAAATCAAAGATTAATAAAGAGTGAATCTATACTTATAGCATTTTCTTATGAGTTTATCATACTATTTCTTAGTTATCATTGCTTCAATTTACTGATTGTCTCCTACATATCCATGGATCCGTATCCAAACCTATACACAGATGAGATGAAACATCACCTTTTCTATATGCTTGAACCCTTCCTGCAAACTTAGGCCCTCCCTACGAGCTTAGATTTTCCAGCAAACTTTGCGCAGAACTTCTTTCTACCGTCGTCAAATCATTCGTTAAGGGTTGGGTTTAGTAATCCCTCTCCCCATGGTGGCTGTTGGTTTTTGAATTGCTTGAGCATGATATTCACCCCTTTGAGGAGAGAGTAACTATTCTTTCGGATTCTAGGCCTTGATACCTAGGGACAGGGAGCTAACCTAAACCTGCGAAGGATGAACGACCCATTTTTCCCTTAGGTCCATTACCATTGATGTAACACCCCGAATTTTCAGTTAACTTTAAATTAACAAATTAAAGTATACTTGATTCAAAATGAAAGAATTAAGGGAAACGGGTTACGTCATTGCGTTCGTCTTGGAATTCTGCTTGAGATAGAGTCCGAGTTTGCGTAAATCGGACTCCGTACGAAGGAGTTATGACCTTCCGAAGTTTCAGAATTCAATTTAAAATTCAAACAGTTCAAAATCCTGTTCAAAATTCGAAAACAGACCCCAAATTGGGCTTGGTAGGAAAATTCCCGCCCAGGAACCAAGTCAACCAGGGGGTCGATCTGGGGGTCGACCTGGCGGTCGACTTGGTCAGGTCCTGGCTGGCCTGGTCAGGTTCTGGTCGAATTCCTAAGCTCTGGTGTGTCACTAGGGCTGATTTGTCACTTTCTGATTGGCTCCTCTTGGTGTGTATGGTCTGGATTCACTCTCTGATCATCTGACGGCTCAAATCAATCTGAAATTCTATAAATACAACCCAACACTCAACCTAAATTCACACAAATAAAATAGAACTAGAGCCGTCATGCTGCTGGGAGGAAACTAAGAGTAGCCGTCAGTTGAAGAAAGCTTAGAGACGAGAAAAACTAAAGTAAAAACAAGAATCAAACAACGTTTATCTACCCAAAGGAAAGCATTGCAAATTCAGAACTTAGAATCCAGAATTCAAGTTCGTTGTTTGTTGTAAGTATAGTGAATTTTTCAATGGGAATAAAATTAAGACTTGATTCGATGTAAAGTGGAAATGGAATTTTACTATTGTGTAACGACGATGCTAAATTCATATCTGTGTATTGCAATGATTGTATTGTGAATGGTATTGGGATATTTGTGGTATAATTGATTTGATGTTGATCCTATTGAACATTTAGAATGAAAGCAACATCACATACAAGTATATGGTTAATGTTAGAATTTACACCTATATGTTTATGTGTTTAACATATGCTGTATACATTTTTCTAAGTCCAAGTTAAGACTTATATACACATGTTCTATGTTAAGACCATTATGCCTACATGATTGAATCCCATGTATATGTTCTTATATCCTTTGCAAGTTTGTAATTGGGTCCATGCCAAGTACCATTTAGTTTCACACGATTATTGCAAGTTTCATGTTATAAATGGATACATGATTTGATCTAGTTCAGGCTTTGGGTTAATGTCAAAAATAGACTTTTTTTTGGACATGTAATAACTTTGTCACATGCTAGTTTGAGTTTGAAGTTATGCCTAGATAAAAATATGTTTGGTCTTATGTTTTGTGCAAGTCTAAATTATGCCATTTCATGTGACACCTATTTTAATTAGATTCTTATTTAAATGAAAGTTCACATGACAAGTTGAAACCCATGATTTATGTTAATTAGATGCAAAGTTGCAAGTTCATATGTCACACACCCTTTATGTTATTTAGAATATTTCATATTCTTGGCTTTCCCTTCTATGTTTATAAGTTGGGCTGAAATATCTAGCCCAACATTCATTATAATCTTGTGAACGTACAAACGGGGGAATATCGTTGGGATTACACTTGAAAAATATATGTGTTGGCATGTTTGGCACATGCCAATGATTGGTGACATTTGAATGGTATGAATTGTCATGCCTAAAAAGATAACGAACTTGGAAAAATAGGCCATAACATTTACATATAACAAGTAAAAGAGACAAATATGTAAATTTAGAAAATACGAATATGCTTAACTCGAGGTTGGATTGAGTTGTGATGTAAACCTACCCGGACCCGCCCGGTTGTCCAGTAATCACAACAATACCTATCCAATGTGGGAGGTTAAGGCATTAAGCCCAATAAAGACCCGAGGTTAGACTGAGTTGTAGTGTAAACCTGCCCGGAACCGACCAGCTATCCAGTAACCGCAACAATACCTGTCTAATGTGAGTGGTCGGTGCTTTAATGAATAAATTAAAGCTAGAATTAGGACGGTAGGGTTAAGTTAACTAAAACACTTAACCAACTCAACATGTTAGTTAAACTGATGGGTGGGGTTAGGTTAATACAAACACTTAACCACTTAACATGTTTGACTAGAAAACCCTAGTAACGGGGACCCATTTCAGCAGTAACCTAATTAGGTATCATGGTACCCTGAAACTAGGCAGGGTGGGGCACGATTACGGGGCTGATTGCAAGCGGTCAAAAGCGACGGCGGTTGGTGCAGCAGTGTGGGTTCTAACGGAGTGCGGGCGTGCACACACTTCGGAGCAGACAAACAGGGCACTGGGCACCAGTAGTATACACTATACATTCTAGAATTGTGTCGGGCCGCCACCATGGGACTTGATACACCCTATGGTGGGACCAGCATAGGTATCTACAATCATTTAGGGGCCGTATGACACATATGATTTTGCGAGTAGGAGCCGATCTTTAGAAAGGGGATCACTTCAACCCGATCATGGGGTGCTAATCGAAAAAAAAGATACAAGTAGGTGCAGAGATATAGTGTGGGGTGCGATAGTATATTCGGTTCAAAACTGCTTTATCTTAGTTTATGAAACTTTCATGTTTCCAGTTTATACCTATCATGCCCTTTTTCTTATTCTCATACTGAAGAATCACTAGACTTACCAGGCTTTATGTCTGACTCTATTTTTCTTTCATTTTCTTTTCTTCCGTCCCCCCTAAGGTCCACAGGGAGGAAACAACCCAGCTTAGTCAGACTCTTTGCAAGCTTCAAGATAGTAGATGTATGGTTTGGACTCTCTTTCCTTGGCTATGGCTTTTGGACACATTTTGTGGGGATTTATGCAGCTTTAATTATGTTTTATGCATCTTTATTTAATAATCAAGACAGAAATGATGATGTAATGCTTTGAAAGTTATTGTGAGACAAATATGGAAATGTTTTGTATGAACACGTATTTATGAAATGAAAGTCTGTTTGTTTTCCACTGCTTATGTATATGTGTTTATATCTGTCTTGTGTTTTATCTGTGACTTTTACTTATAAACCTCCACCGAAGTTAAGGCATTCCCTTTGTGAGTGACCTTAATAGAGGTGGGGGTGTTTCACTTGGTATCAGAGCACAGGTTTACCATATTAGATAAAGATTTTTGAAACTATTTTCAAAAAAGAAGTTTAAAGAAGCATTTTTTTTCTCAAGAAAAAGCGTTGTTTTTCAAAGGCATAATTCCCCAAAGCCATATGCACTATCTCTCTATCCTTTTGTCTTGAATCTTCCCTTTTTGTTTCAGCATGTCTGGAGATCTTAACCTTCTAGAAGGGGTACGATGCCTGGCTAGTTCCGAAGGTACCTAGAGGCTAGGGCCAATGGTGCGGGCCCAGGAGACATTCCTCCTCCCATAGTGGCAGCGGTTCCTCCTCCTCCTCCTTGTGGAAATGCTTTTGCTAAGACGTGTAGAGACTTCAAGGCTATGGGTGGAAAGGACTTTTAGGGAACTGAATCCTATGTGGCAGCAAGGAACTGGCTGAAGGAGACCGAAGATTTGTTCGTCATCTTCGAAGTTGACGACAGGCAAAAGATACAGCTAGCAGTGTGGTTGCTTAGAGACGGAGCTTCTTATTGGTGGGAAGTTACCCATGCTAAGAGGCTAGTGGAAACTTGGGAAGATTTCAGGATGAGGTTTGAGATGAAATTCCTCTCCCAAGCTGAAAGAAGCCTGCAGATGGAGAAGTTCCTGACTCTTAAACAAGGAAGTATGACGATCAAGGAGTACGCCAATCAATTTAATCAGCTGGCCAGATTTAGGCTGGATTTAGTAAACAGCCAACACAAGAAGGCCCTTCGCTTCGTCAAAGGTCTGAATGAGCCTCTACACAACCTTGCTATGACCCATATACCCATGGGAGCGACTTATGAATGCTTGATGGACATGGCGCTGCTACACGAGGAAGATAAAGGCAAGAAAGAGGCAAAGGTGGAAGTGCCTTAGGAAAAGAAAGAGGGTTTGCAGGCTAAGAAAACAGACTTCAAGAAGGGAGGGAAGAACAACAAATCCTGTGAAAAGAGAAGATGTAATTTCTGTGGCATTGTTGGACATATAGCGAAAGACTGCAGAAAGAAGAAGGCGAAGATGAATGGTGGTTGTTTCCATTGCGGCGAGACTGGACACATGGCTAAGGACTGCCCAAAGAAGCGGGGGCAGGGACAGAAGACTAGATCCACTTCAGGGGGACAAGTTCACGCGCTGGTGGCACCTTCGCAGGAACGAGGTAGAAATATTTCTATAGAAAGCTTAGTTTATCTCTATGATCATCCAGTTCGCACTCTCTTTGATTCTGGCGCATCACACTCCTTTATTTCATCTGCTTTAGTAGAATCTCTTCACATAGACACTAGTATGGTAGAAGATCCCTTGGTTGTTTCAAATCCAATTGAGGGCTCAGCTTATTTGTCAATGGTTTGTTTGGATTTGAAAATATCTATTCTAAGCGTTGAGTTTAGATGTAGTGCCTTTGTTTTGTGTTTCTCGGGATATGGACTGATCTTAGGCATGGACTGGTTATCCAGTAATGGTGCCATTCTTGATTGTGAGAAGAGAGTGGTTAGACTCTTGACTCGGCTCGGTAACACCCTAGAAATTTCTTGTAATCCCTTGAACGTTGTTATGCTTAGTTATCTAGAGTCGCTTGATGTTTCTGTTGAGAATTTGCAGTCGGTTAGAGTGATCCATGAATATCTGGATGTCTTTGAAGAGGTGAAGGGCTTACCTCTAAGGCAGGAAATAGACTTCCGCATATATCTTGTTGATAATGCAAAGCCCGTAGCTTTACCTGTTAGACGCATGGCTCCAAAGGAGAGAAAGGAGCTCAGTAAGCAAGTTAAGGAGCTTCTTGAAAAAGGGTTTATAAGGCGGAGTATCTCGGAATGGGGTGCTCCAGTGGTGTTCGCCACCAGAGCAGATGGCTCACTACGTCTTTGTGTGGATTATAGAGAGCTAAACAAGCTGACTAAGAAGAATAGACACCTGCTTCCCAGAATAGATGATTTGTTTGATCAGCTTGTAGGTGCGTCGGTTTTCTCCCAACTTGATCTGGCTACTAGGTTCCATCAGCTAAGGGTAGCTGAAGATAACATTGATAAGACGACACTCAAAACCCCAGACGGTTTCTTCGAGTGGCTTGTCATGCCTTTCGGCTTGACAAACGCACCCGCTTATTTCGTAGACCTAATGAGCAGGGTGTACAGAGAATTCCTTAACAAGTTTGTGGTTGTCTTCGTAGACGATATTTTGATCTTCTCAAAGAATGAGGAAGAACATGCTTAGCATCTGAAGGAGATCATGGAAACTCTTCGAGTTCATCAGCTGAAAGCCAAATTCTTCAAATGCCACTTTTGGAGAGAAGAAGTAAGGTTTCTTGGGCATGTAGTGTCCAAAGAGGGGTTAGCTGTGGACCCCGCGAAAGTAGTGGCGGTGCAAGATTGGAAGGCACCAAGAAATGCAACCGAAGTCCGAAGCTTTCTCGGGCTAGCAGGTTTTTACCGAAAGTTCATTAGAGATTTCGCGAAAATCTCAGCTCCACTCACAAGGCTAACAAAGAAGAATCTAGCGCTCACTTGGGATTTGGATTGTGATATTTCTTTCCAACGCTTAAAAAGGGCTCTTACAACAGCCCCAGTTCTGACTTTTCCTGATGGAAGCAAGATGTTCACAGTATACACGGATGCTTGTGGTACGGGGCTAGGCGTTGTTCTGATGCAAGAAGGGAAGGTAGTAGCTTATGGTGGAAGACAATTGAAAGTTCATGAAAAGAACTACCCAACCCACGATCTTGAGTTAGCCGCCATCGTCTTTGCGCTTAAGTCTTGGCGCCATTATCTCCTAGGTGAGAAGTTCGAATTATATACTGACCATAAATCGTTGAAGTATCATTTCTCGCAGAAAAATCTTAACTTAAGACAACAAAGGTGGATGGAGTTTCTTGCCTCTTATAATTTTGAGATTTCCTATACTCTTGGCAAGGGCAATGTAGTAGCAGACGCCTTGAGTAGAAAGAAGATGACCCTAAGCCCTCTCTTTGTAGAAAGGCAAAGCTTGGAGTATATAGCCAGTTTTGACTTTAGGCCCTCCTATGATTTTGTACCTGGTTTGTTGGCATAACTTGAAGTACGGCCCACTCTTTTAGACTCAATAGGGGCCGCACAACGCGAAGACCCTCAGCTTATTGATGTGATTGATAAGTTAATTAGGGGTGAAACTTCCAGTCACCTCAATAAGTACTCCGTCGATAATAAGGGTTGGCTGAGGAGAGATGGAAGATTATGCATCCCACAAACAAGGGATTTGGTAAAGAAGGTTCTCGAGGAAGCACACCATTCCAAGATGACAATACATCCAGGTGGAGACAAAATCTACAAAGACGTAAAGTGAGATTTCGTTTCTAAGTGCATGATATGCCAACAAGTCAAGGCGGAACAAAAGAAGCCTGGAGGACTGCTTCATCCTCTAGAAGTCCCGCAATGGAAGTGTGATAGCATTTCAATGGACTTCATTGACGGGTTGCCTAGGTCAAGAAGGGGCAATACTAGCATTTGGGTAATAGTGGACAGGCTCACAAAAAGCGCCCACTTTATACCTGTCAAGAGTAGAAGGACTGCCTCATCTCTAGCATCTCTTTATCTCAAGGAAATAGTTCGACTCCATGGAATACCTTCCAACATAGTGAGTGACCAAGATCCTATCTTTACAAGCGAGTTTTGGCAGAGTCTGCAAGAAGTTGTAGGCACACAGTTATGCATGAGCACGACCTATCACCCCCAAACTGATGGTCAAACGGAAAGGGTGAACAGAGTATTAGAAGATCTTTTGAGACTGTGCGTCCTTGACTTTGGAGGGACATGGGAGGATCATCTTCCTTTAGTGGAATTCGCCTACAACAACATCTACCAAGCCTCCATCGGCATGGCGCCCTTTGAAGCTTTGTATGGAAGACCGTGCCGATCACCAACTTGTTGGTGGGAGTCTATAGATAAGATTATACTTGGGCCAGACATGATTAGAGAGACTTCAGAAAAAGTGGACTTGATACGAAGGAGAATGAAGACTGTCCAAGATAGACAGAAATCCTATGCAGACAAAAGAAAGACCGACCTTGAGTTTGAGATTGGGGACAGGGTTTTCCTTAAGGTATCTCCTTTAAGGAACGTCGTTCGCTTTGGATCCGCAGGAAAGCTAGCACCAAGATTTGTAGGACCGTTCCCTATCATCGAGAAGATTGGGAAGATGACTTATAGAGTAGAGCTGCCCGAAAGGTTGGCTGGAATTCACAATGTCTTTCACATTTCTCATCTCCGGAAATGTTTACATGAGTCTGCAGAAGTGGTGGAGCCAAGCATTCTAGAAGAAGTTGAAATAGAACGAGAAACAACTGTGAGAAGAGTTCCAACTCGAATCGTAGGAACTGAAATAAAAAAGCTACGCAACCGCGAAGTCAAGCTTGTTAAAGTTCAATGGAGCGATGCCGAGGAAGATGCGACTTGGGAAACTGAGGACAGAATACGCGCTGCCTACCCTTTTCTTTTCGAGGGTACATATTTGACCTCTCTTTTTCCATAAGTTTATGCTTGTATCTACCTATTAGTGTATCTTCTCGGTCCTTTTTCTTCTAACTCCTTAGGTAGAAACTAACGGATGTAAACATGTATTTGAAACATGTTATGGTTGATGGCTGCAAATGGTTGCTAGTGGTTGCTAGTGGTTGCTCGTGGATGCATATACACACACACACCCTAGGTATTAGATCGGCTCAGTCACTTTCATATTGCATATGCATATATGTATTCATAGTTGTATGTGGTTGAAACTTGATATGTTGTCATATGGATGTCGCATTTGTATGAATGGTTACGCACTCATGTAGAATTATAAGTAGGGAAAAATTTGCATACATAATGGATTCATGACACTTACATGATTCGCATTAAGGAGGTCTACTGAATCAGTAGACCGCCCAATTTTTGCATTAGATAAGGACATATACACACACTATGCATATGATCATGAAGCATTAGAAGTCTTTTAAGGACAATGGACGCCTATGTTTGTTGGTTGAGTAGATGGACGATTGGATGTTAGGATATACGTTCTTCCAGACTTGAAGATTTTAGGGATGAAATCCTTTAAGGAGGGGAGAATGTAACACCCCGAATTTTCAGTTAACTTTAAATTAACAAATTAAAGTATACTTGATTCAAAATGAAAAAATTAAGGGAAACAGGTTATGCCATTGCGTTCATCTCGGAATTCTGCTTGAGATAGAGCCCGAGTTTGCGTAAATCGGACTCCGTATGAAGGAGTTATGACCATCCGAAGTTTCAGAATTCAATTTAAAATTCAAATAGTTCAAAATCCCGTTCAAAATTCGAAAACAAACCCAAATTGGGCTAGGTGGGAAAATTCCTACCCAAGAACCAGGTCGACCATGGGGTCGACTTGGGTACCCAGGTCGACCAGGGGGTCGAGCTGGGGGTTGACCTGCCCAGTCGACCTGGTCAGGTCCTGGGTGGCCTGGTCGGGTTCTGGTCGAATTCCTGAGCTCTGGTGTGTCACTAGGGCTAATTTGCCACTTTCTGATTGGCTCCTCTTGGTGTGTATGGACACGTTCTGTGGGGATTTATGCAGGTTTAATTATGTTTTATGCTTCTTTATTTAATAATCAAGACAGAAATGATGATGTAATGTTTTGAAAGTTATTGTAAGACAATTATGGAAATGTTTTGTATGGACAAGTATTTATGAAATGAAAGTCTGTTTGTTTTCCGCTGCTTATATATATATATATATGTGTTTATATCTGTCTCGTGTTTTATCTGTGACTTTTACTTATAAACCTCCACCGAAGTTAAGGCATTCCCTTTGTGAGTGACCTTAATAGAGGTGGGGTGTTTCAATTGACCTATCTCCGATGTTAACAAAAAATATCATTAACATTTTGGTGCTAGAAGGAGGGCTTGAACTTCTGCTCCTTTGGTTAACCTTTCCACATATCTACTTGTTTTGTTCCGTTCCGGATTGGACTAAGGCTTTGGAGAAGCAAAAGTTATGGGTGAAAGGTCCCGACAAAAGTTTTCTAGATCTCAAATGGATGAGTCAAAAATCACCAACCCAAGAGTGACAAAAGAACAAAGGCTGAGAGTGGAAGCCTTGCGGGTAATAAAGTGAAAAAGAGAAAAGGTACAATATGCTTTCGAAACCTAGGCTAATAGCATTTCCCACATAGGACAAACCTTAATACCCCCGCCAAGTAGTTCTACATCAGAGGATACCAACATTATCTCTTATATAAGGAAAACTCTCCACAAACACGTCAGGGGAACGGTATTCGAATGAGAAATAATGAGAGATATTGATTACTTCACCAACAAATGGTCTAAAAGGATAATATTTGTTGGAGAATGGAGTTTTGATGACAACAACCTTATTTCAATTATCATTGATTATAAAATATATACTAACACTTTTTGTATAGAACACACACACACACACACACAGATATATATATATATATATATATATATATATATATATATATATATATGCAGGAATTATATACAAGAAATATTACTGAAGACTATACAATTTTAAAGATAATAAAGATTCAAAGACCACATAAATTTCAAGACTCATGAGTATTCAAGATTTCATGAGTTCAAGATTAATATAATTATAGAGTCTACATTTTGTAAGAGTCTAGATAGCACTCCAAGTTCAAATTCTAATTTTCAAATTCTGATTTTCAATTCTATCCCCAATCCTCTCTATTTTCTATTCATTCTTGTTCTTTTCTTATTCTTCTTTGTTTTTCAAACTTAAACTTTATATTTATATTCTTATAATTTATATTGTTTAAAATCTTATAATGTTATTAGTTTAAATTTTATGTTTTCATATGTTTTTCTACTATATAATATTAATTTACAACACTAGATTTTTACTCAAGAAATTCCAGAATTATTTTTATATCAAAAAACTAAAATACTTTAAAATACAAAATTACACTAGGGTATGTCAACATACCAAAAACATCATGTCGACATATAACTGTCACTTTTTTCAATTTTGAAAGGAAGTGTCTTTTAATTATATGAAATGATTCAGAACCGTTGTAACCTTTCACACTCTATAAAAAGGGGTTAAAACCGAAGTTTTAATCATATATTCTTCTCCACTTTCATCCCCTTTCGTTATGTAATTATTCTTAATCTTTTTTATGATTTCTACACTTATACTCTGCCGAATTCAATTTTGTTTTGATCAAACTTCTTCTCTCTACGCTCTCCTCTCATCTCTCTCTAAATCAAGTGTTATTGAAGAGTTGTAGGGTTGTTTGTAATTGTTTGGGTTGAGTGAAAGTTGTTTGGATTGAGTAAAATAGGAATCGGTGTTTCCATGTAGCCGAGAAATCAGGGATGTAGGAATCAGTGTTTCCTTGTAGTCTAGAAATCAGGGAAGTAGGAACCAGTGTTTCCTTGTAGCCGAGAAATCAGGGAAATAGGAATCGGTGGTATCCCTTGTAGCCGTGAAATCAAGGAGGTTGTACTTGACTATTGGAATAGTAATTAAACTCTGTGCAATCCAGCATTGTGCAGGATTTGATGTACGAGCAAACCAAACCAGTATAAAATCCAGTGTGTTTTTTTTCCTTTTCTACATCTTTATTTCTATTTATTTTGTATTTGTGTCTGAATCTGTGTCTGTGATTGTGTTTGTGGTGTTTGATTCATCTCGTAGTTCACATAAGTTTTAGATTTTGTTCAAATTCTCTCAAACACTATTCACACCCTCTAGTGTTTGTTTTGCCTTAACGATCCATTATGCATTCCCTAACAATTGGTATCAGAGCTAGCTAGAGAACATGATAGGGAGTCCTTGATCAGATGTTTGGGGGCGGGCAGGAGACTCTTACTCCTATATGTCCCCGTATGTGGGTTGGTTAAGTCATAAGGCTAACCGTGAAAATTGTTCTGAGGTATCGTTGATAGGCCACGGTGGCAGGCTAGGCCACGGGTCGTGGATGACCCCTAACAATTGGTATCAGAGCAAGGTCTTTCAAAAAGTTCATAATCTGATTTTTGAAATATTGGAAAATGGCAAATTTTGGAATATATGATAATATTAGTGTCTATTCATGCATTGAATCAATGTTGAAAGAGTCTGCATATAATAATGTTAAAGAAGCATGTGATCTACCGAAATATTATTCAATACAAAAAAGGATGAGTTTTATGAATTTTGTTGAAAAGATGGGAAAAGTGATTATTGGCAATTCAATTTCTGAAAAGGTGGATGTTGGTAATTCAAATCTCGAACTGGTATGTTACATGGCTGTTGAAAATTCAAAATATGGAAAGCAATTAGTGGAAATGAAAAGGGATAAATGGATACTGGATAGTGGCTCTTCAAGGCATATGACTAGAAATCCAGAACTGCTCAATAATCTGAAGTATGAAGATGGTGGATTGGTGAACTTCGAAGATAATTCTAAAGGATACATCATTGGAATCGACAATGTTGGTAATTCTGAAACTCCTATTTCTGATTTAGGAATTTAAAACACAATTTGCTAAGTATAAGTCAACTTTCCGATGAAGGTTATAAAATAAACTTTGAAAAGAATAAATGTTTCATAGAAGATAGGAATTCAGAAGTTATATTCGAAGGAGATAGGAAGAAAAACATCTATATATTAAGTATGAAAATATCCAATGATAATTTATGTCTTATGGCCAACACAATTGATCCCTGGATCTGGCATAAGAGATTCGGTCATACAAATTTCAAACACATTTCTAGAATTTTTAGTTAGATTCAATTAGAGGATTACCCAAAATGAAATTTAAAGTTAATAATTTATGCGATGCTTGTCAATTCGGAAAATTAAACAAAAGTTCATTTAAATAAAAAGAAGAAATTACTACTTCAAAATCGTTAGAGTTAATACACATGGATTTATTTGGTCCATCCCAAGTTCATTCAATAAATTATAACAGATATGTGTATGTAATAGTTGATGATTTTTCTAGATTCACTTGGACTTTGTTTCTTAAAAATAAAAGTGATGCTTTCGACTAGTTTAAAACTTTTTCTAAAAGGATTCAAAATTTATTATCACTAAAAACTAAAATAATTGTACTGATCATAGAGGAGAATTCAAAAATGAGAATTTTGAAAAATATTGTTAAAAAGGGAATAACCCACATTTTTCAATTCCAAGAACTCCTCAACAAAACAGAGTAGTTGAATGTAAAAATAGAATGATACAAGAATGTGCAAGGACTATGTTATCCGATAGTAATTTACCAAGGAATTTTTGGGCTGAGGCAGTTGCAACAACTTGCTGTATTATTAATAGAATTTCAATTAGACCTTTAACTCATAAAACACAATATGAACTTTTGTATAACAAGAAACCAAAAGTATCATATTTTAAAAATTTTGGAAGTAAATTTTTTATACTAAATACAAAAGATAATTTAGACAAATTTGATTCAAAATATGATAAAGGAATATTTATTGGTTATTCAGAAAGAAGCAAGGCTTATAGAGTTTTCAATACCCAAACCAACATTATAGAAGAAATATTAAATGTGTCTTTCAACGAAAAGTATAAAAGTATTGCTTAAAACAATGAAGACGATTGTGAAAATGAAATTAATGAAATAAATTATGAAAATAACTAACCAAATAAAAGAATTAGATTACTTAGAGACCATCCTATAGAAAATATCTTAGGAGATATTGAATATGTTGTTAAAACTCGTAATTAATTAAATAATATGAGTAATACTTCATTTATATCAACTATTGTACCCAAAAATCCAATGGAAGCTTCTTTCGATGATTCATAGATACTTGCTATGCAAGGAGAACTAAATCAGTTTATTAGGAATGAAGTATGGGAACTTGTTCCTATACCAGAGGATAAAAAAATAATAGGAACCAAATGGTCAAATAAAATGAATGAACATGGTGAGGTAGTAAGAAATAAGGAACGACTAGTAGAACAAGGTTATACTCAAGAAGAAGGAATAGATTACGATGAAACTTAGAGGCTATTAGAATTTTACTAGCTTTTGCAGACTATAATAATTTCAAATTATATCAAATGGATGTCAAGAGTGCTTATCTAAATGGATTTGTCAAGAAAGACGTATATATAGAGCAACCAGCCCTATTTGAAGATGAAAATTACCAAATCACGTATACAAGTTGAAGAAAGTGTTATATGGATTAAAACAGACTCCTAGGGCTTGGTATGATAGATTACAAAATTATTTATTACAATCAAACTTTGAAATAGGAAAATTAGATAATACTTTGTTTATCAAGAAAAACAACAAAGATATACAACTAGTACAAATATATATTGACGATATAATTTTTGGGTCAACAAATAATAAAATGAATAAAGAATTTTCAGATATTATGACCAAAGAATTTGAAATGAGCCATATGGGAGAATTATCATTCTTTTTAGGTTTACGAATTCGACAATTAAAGAATGGAATATTTATTAATCAAGTAAAATATGCAAGAGATTTAATTAATAAATATAATCTAACAACAACAAATGGTAGATCAGCACCTATGGCAACTAATATTGCTTTAAGTAAAGATGATACATCAAAAGACGTTGACCAAAAACTATATAGAGGAATGATAGGATCATTATTACATATAACTGGCAAAAATTTCAAATTTAGTTCCCACCAAAAGTTAGTTATTCAAGTATTTAAACCTTTTATTTTGACATTTCTTCTTCATTTTCATTCTTATTCTCTGTAAAACCTGTAAATTAAAAAATATAATGGCCTCCACTAATCCAAATACTCAAATTAACTCTGATTCATACGCTGGACCATCTAAGGGTCCGTTTCAACGATCTACGCTATCTAGAGTAATCAAAATCGAAGAGAAAATGGAGAATGCATTGAAAATGATGGATGAGATACAAGTACTTCAGATTAGAATGAGTCAGGAGAAGAATAGGCAAGGGAAAATGATAAGAAGCCTTTTGAAATTTATAATGGACAACGAGGCTAATCCGATTATCATCGACGATGATAATCAAGCCGTGGAAGAGAAGGAAGAAAGAGGAACCATAAGAAGAACTAGATGAGGAAGAAGAAATAATGGAGGAGGAATAACAACAAGAGACTCAACCAAACGGATGAAGATGATAACGTTGAGTGCAAAGGAGAGGTTTTATTTGACGAAAATGGGAATATGATTGAAAAGAATGGAGAATTCTGTCTCCATTATCCAAATTGTCCAATTCACAAATTCCTATATAATTAAGTGTTTAAGGATTTTCTTTCATTTTATTACATTCCTACGATAAGCTATATGTGTATAAATTCATGTATTTATACAAATTATTGTTTAATAAAATTTTCGTTTATGGTTTAATTAGTTATAACCTTCTAAACACAAATATATGAATATCAGATTCAGGGGAGTATTTTTTTATTGGATAGTTACTTAAGTTCTGTTCGGGAAGATATACAATTTAAGGTGAGTACATTTAGGATTTCTTTTTTGATAATGCCAAAGGGGGAGAAATTATAAAATATAGGCATAGTTCATAGGATTCTTATGGACAGGGGGAGTATTAGAAGGATCATCATCATTGGTTTATACAGGTATAATATTTTATAAACTAAAGTTGCCATCATAAAAAAAAGGGAGATTGTTGCCTTATTTCAATTATCGTTGATAATAAAATATATACTAACACTTTTTGTATTGAATATATATATATATATATGCATATATATATATATATATATATATATATATGTAGGAATTATATACAGGAAACATTACTGAAGACAGTATAGTTTTAAAGATAATAAAGATTCAAAAATCAGAGAAATTTCAAGACTCATGAGTATTCAAGATTTCAAGAGATCAAGATTAATATAATTATAGAGTCTAGATTCTATAAGACTCTAAATAGCACTCCAGGCTCAAATTCTAATTCTAATTTTCAAATTCTGATTTTCTATTCTATCCTTAATCCTCTTTATTTTATTTTCTGTTCTTTTTCCTTTCTTATTCTTCTTTGTTTTCCAAACTTAAATTTTATATTTATATTCTTATACTTTATATAGTTTAAAATCTTATAATGTTATAATTTTATAAATATATTTATATAGTTTAAATTTATGTTTTCATATGTTTTTCTACTATATAATATTAATTTACAACACTAGATTTTTACTCAAGAAATTCCAGAATTTTTTTATAACAAATCACTTGAAAAATACTTTAAAATACAAAATTACACTAGGGTATGTCGACATACCAAAAACACCAAGTCGACATATAACTGTCACTTTTTTCAATTTTGAAAGGAAGTCTTTTCACTATTTGAAACGATTCATTACCATTGCAACCTTTCACACTCTATAAAAAGGGGTTAAAACCAAATTTTTAATCGTATCTTGTTCTCCACTTTCATCCTCTTTCATTACATAATTATTCTTAATCATTTTTACGATTTCTACACTTACACTCTGCCGAATTCAATTTTGTTTTGATCAAACTTCTACTCTCAACATCTCCTCTCATCTCTCTCTGAATTAAGTGCTATTGAAGAGCTCCAGGGCTGTTTATAATTGTTTGGGTTGAGTGAAAGTTATTTGGATTAAGTAAAATGGGAATCGATGTTTTCTTGTAGCCGATAAACCAGGGATGTAGGAATCGGTGTTTCCTTGTAGCCGAGAAATTAGGGAAGTAGGAGACGGTGTTTCCTTATAGCCGAGAAATCAGGGGAGTAGGAATCGGTGGTATCCCTTGTAGTCGTCAAATCAAGGAGGTTGTATTTGACTATTGGAATAGTAATAAAACTCTACGCAATCCAGCGTTGTGCAGGACGGAACTAGGAGCAATCCGAACCAGTATAAAATCCGGTGTGTTCTTTCCTTTTCTGCATCTTTATTTCTGTTTATTTTATATTTGTGTTTGAATCTGTGTCTATGATTATGTTTATGGTCTTTGATTCATCTTGTAGTTCACATAAGTTTTGGATTTTGTTTAAATTCTCACAAACACTATTCACCCCCCTCTAGTGTTTGTTTTGCCTTAACGATCCATTCCGCATTCCCAAACAATATTTTGGGAAGTAAGAGCAGAAACATGGATATAGCAACTAGACTGGGTCACAAAAGGTTTAAGTCCCAATGGCAAGGAGAGAGGCTTACGCCAAGATCGCCCAAAGGATACTATCTCACCACTTTGATGGAAAACATCTACTTCTTAACCAAACACGAGCTCAATTATTAGCCGTCCACAAAGAAAAAGCTCAAATACAAAAGGAAAATGGGAGGACCCTATTGTCATACCACATGTCGAATGGACATGAAACCAATCACTGTAGAATCCTTTAGGAAACAATTACCAAATTCATCAGTCAGGGCAAATTATAAGAATTTATAAAAGGATTAGATTGATTTCAATGAAAGTCCTTAGGAAAAGGATTTACGAACATGACTGAGGGTATGGAAAACCCTCCTTTTGAAGCTTAAAGAAACCCCCGGAGGGGGATGGTGTTAGTCTTTATCCATGCCCAAATCATAGAGGGCTAGGTTAAAGCACCAAAAGCTTAAGCCTCCATTTCAGAGCAGAAATGGTCGTGGTGGTGCATCCAATGTAAGAACCCGCATATTTGATGAAAATGTATTTAAATATTATATTTAAATATAACATCATTAATCCTTAATCGAGTGTATGACAAAAAAAATCACATTTTGCATATGGATGAATTTGGACTCAAAACCACTTCCATTGAGTCCGGATCATCGTTAACAACCTTTTTAACTATAAGCTTCGATATATTTCGAGTATGTCAAAATTTGGACTTTGGACTTGGGTGTGGGTTAGCCAACCTAGCTCACCCTTGAAGCTCCCTCAACCCCCTCCTCTTCATTCATTTCCTCATACTCCACAAAATTAGAAATAGGGAGAGGAAAATTAAAATTCCCTAAGCCCTAACTCGGTCTTAGGAATCCAATTCATGCTAAAATCAAGTGGGAATCCATAGAGAAAGAGAGGTAAGCTCAATCTCTATCTTCTCCAACTCAATTCCGTTCAATTCTTATGATTTCCTAAACCTAATTCTTAGGAAATATGGTATATCCATGTGTAGATTGAAGAATTGTGTGTTATATTCGAAGAGAGGTTGATTTATCAAAGTCTTCATTCATCTCTTCACTTGCAATAACCAAAGGTGAGTTCTTGTGAACTCACATCTATCCCTAAAGTATTTATTCTTGTTTAATGTGCCCTTGGCATGTATATATGGCTTATGAATTGTGTATTTGGTCTTACTAATTGGTTTACGTTTTAACATTTCCAAATTTATGAAGTTTGATTACATTTTTTTATGATTTCCATCATGATTTTTCTTATGCATGTAAGTTTGGGTTTCCATATTGTTTCGACAAACCATTGAGGCCTCTTTGATACTTTGATAAAGTCCGTAGCCACTAATGATCGCCGGAAATGATCCATGAATGATTTAGCTAAAGAAAAATAGTTGAATTGGTGTGTTTAACAGCCATCAGTTGACTTGTCAAAATGGACCAGTTGACTGGTACCTGCCACTGAAATTTATGTCCACTAGAAAACATCCAGTCAATTAATGAAAAAAGGACTGGTCAACTGGTTCTGCTGTTTTCCTGCAGTCGACCAGTGGAGACCATGGTCGACTGCCTAGGTTGTTTCAGGCTCTTTCCTGGCTGAGTTTCGGCCCATTTGCCCTTTTTCTACGGTTTTCCAGTTTCACTAATTCACAGAAATTAGCAATTCGAATTCATCGATTTTTGTTAATCATTTGATTCATTAAATACCTATTTTGATGGTTTACTTCATATTATTAAATGTGAAATTCTATGATTGGTATTCATGAGGTTTAATTTACGTTATTAAAACGTGAATTCTTTGTTTGATCGTTATTATATGAGATTTTCCACTTCAAAACTATATATAAAAAGGTTTTATATTATTGCTAGATACCAAATTCTTCCACTAAAATGTTTCCAATCTCACTTCATTATACAAATTTATTTTACGAAATTGTTTTTCAATCTACTAGTATAAATTTTTATAAACCTTTTTCTCGTTCATATGAGAAATCTAATTAAACACCTTAGTAAAAACAAGGACTATGACCCCTTGCGTTTACTTCAATGGTTAATTCTTGGACTCGTTCGATTGAAACTGTGGCAATGATCGTCTTTTGTTTTTAGTGGAGTATACAACTTTTTTTGTAAATATTCGAGCAAAGCTAGTGGTTATGCGACATATAGCTAAACTCTTATAATTAATGGCTTGGAGTAATTTACACTTTCCTTGATCATTTATGATCTTTTTGAGGTTTTAGACTAGCTTTATGCGATGTCTCCGAGTTACGGAATTTATTTCATATTTTTTATGATCTCCGGATCATTTTGAGGAACTTCGGTTCTTTTGAGTATTTTAACGATCTCTGGATCATTCTGAGGAACTTCGGTTCATTTTGTGGAATCGCACTACTTTGCTCAATTATGATCTTTTCATGGATTTACGCTTTTGATGGCCTTCGAACTGTTTTGCGAGGTTGCAACACGTGGTCTTTGACCATTTGAGGAGCTTTGGCTCAATATTATAGGCTAGTTACCTAGAGATTGTGTCTTATCTCGATACATATGTTGCTTGAGTCTTCGGACTCCCAGGTTAAGTCTTCGGACTCCCATCTCGAGGCCTACCCCTTGTTTTCTCTTTGGTTTCTGAATTTCTTGTTTTTGATTTTTGGAATTATGAGTTTTATTGACATATGAGCTGTCAATTTTTGTATTGGTATTACTTTATCAAATCTTAGTTTTAATTGAATATGTGCTGTCAATTCTCATATTGGCATCAATTTATCAATATTAGTTTAATTGATACATGAGATATCAATTTTTGTAATGATTTGATATGATTTATCATTTCTTATGAGTAACTATATAATTTTGAATGAGACATTCTTTTATAGTTCTGATATAGATTTGAGATATACCGAAGACATTTATGGGCTTCACACTTATACATGAAATTGTTATTATTGTGTTTTTGTCTACATTTATTTATATCTCTTATTCTACCCCAGTTTAAGATAAGTACAGCTAGACTGATCCGTTTATTGTTTATCTTTGTGTAAATAATACTCGGGTCAGACCGAGGTATTTCAGGCGATTCTTCTTGACTCCAGCATGGATTATCCTCCACTTTTGGGTTACTACTTTAGTGTTGTACTTTTTGTGTTATATGTATATGAGACCCTTTGTATACATATTATTTTGAGTATCCATGTACCTATTAGTTTGGTGTATAGTGGATCGGCTATGACCACTATCTTGTGTTTACACTCATGTGTTATATTCATATCTATTTCTGCCTTAGTGAGGTGAATATCTGTGTCTGACTCTGATTATATTAATATGTTATTTTATATTGATTTTGAATTATATACAGCCGAAGTGTAGCAGTTTTGAACTTGAATTAGATATGTCATATTTTAACATGAAATTTGAAAAGCAAGACCACATTATCTGATACGTTTAACTCTCGTTCAAAGATATTATATAGATGGTCGCTCCTCAATAGCCTTGTTCTTCGTGTTAGTTGACATCATTGCTTGCATTGACCTTGGATGACGTGAGTATAGAGGTGGGGCATTACAACTTGATATCTGAGCTAAGTTCGGAACAATATAAGATATTATGGCGAGGGTCATTGTCCTAAGTCTCTCTTAGGAAATCGTGTTTAGGATTTATCTCGAGTCGTAGGACCCGTCATATCCTATCTTATATCATGATCCTTGTTTGACCAATCAGATTTATTCGTCTTCATATTTGTGAAATCTCGGCCTAGACAATCCAAGAGTCCCGTCCCTTTTCTTGAGTAGAAATTTAGAAATTATTTTTCTATATTTGGGTTGAAATAACTTTTTGGACTTAGTTTTGAAGAATTCTAAACTATTTTATAAAATAGTTTAATAAAATAATTTTGGCTAAGTAAAATACTAATCCACTTGAGATTAGATTTGCAAGACGAAAACGAATAAATTATTTCCGCTAAGCACTGTGAAATGTTTTCACCTATTTATTTATGATTAAAAATTTAGTTCATAAAAAAATGGTTACACTCCTGATCATTTATTTACAAATTTGTGCCCCTATTTGGGCGTAATTTGTTTATCGTGTTGAGTTGCCCATTGAGTATGTTAGGAGTTCTGATTGAGATGATTTCATCACAACTCTTATACTAAATATTAACGATGTGCATCGCCATTGAATCGTAGCATTAGCAACTTTATATAAATTAATGGCGAGACAAATCATTAGTATTGATTGTTAATTTGGAACCGTAGGGATTTTAATAATAATAATTTGAGAATGGGATATATATGACCATCTTGTATATCCTTTACACCTTTCATAGTTTGAATTTTTAATTATGAATTTGAGATATCTTAATTTTGGTAAGGAAACTAGTGCGTATAAGGGTACTATTCTCTTTATCTTTTATGACGATGATTACCATGATCATCTCATTTGAGTTCTTTTGAAATTGTGATCATCTACCTTCCTTGCGTCAAAGGAACTTAAAGACACCATGTCCTTAGGAATTAGCGGGAGCTTGTTTTATATCTTAGTATGTAGATTTTCCAAACCTATGTTTTGTGGAAATCCTTACATGCTACTGTGAGTTTTCATTACCCATTTATTTTGCTATCGAGATGACTTTATTTTCTTTGGGTAATGATTTAATATTCTCTTTTTCTTTTGAGTGTTACTTGTTTCAAACAAGTAATTTTGCCATTTCGATTGAATAAGGAATTTAATTAAACGTCTAGGAAAAAAACGACTGGGCTGACACACTTGCGTTTACTTTGTCGGTTAATTTTTAGACTTGCTTCGTTGAAATTCAATCTCATGATTGGATGTCAAACTCGATATATTTAAATAAAATAATGTTGGTGATGATTGCAGCATCATCGAGATTTATTTTCATATTTCTAAGTAAGACTTGTTTGAATTTGTTTCCATTCTTCTTATGCTCAGGTGTGATGACCATTTATATGTTTTCTTGAGTAACCTTTGGTTTATGTCTTTTTTCAATTATGTTATGATCATTTTTGCATTTTATGGTGGAGTTTGCAATTTGTTCATGAATATTTGAGTTAAGTCAGTGGTTGCAGGACATTTGGCTAAACTCGCTTATTTACTAGCTTAATGTAAATTACGCTTTCTTTGTTGATCATTGATGATCACTTTGTGGTTTTGGATCTTTTGATTATTTGTGGAGAATTTAAGTTTTTCCAATCTTGTGGCTGATGAAACTACTTTTGAGTGGTGTTAGCAACCTTGTCGTATTGGTGAAACAGCTTTTGTAAGGTGTCAGTGACCTTGTCGAGGCCATTGTAGTCTATGCAGATCCACTTCAAGTTGTTTGTTTGTTTTTGTGTTGTTCATGACTTCACCATTTTCGAGATGACTATTATTATATATATTTGCATTGCTTCGGAAATATCGAAGCATTTGTGATTATATGGTGATTTTAGTAATTCATGGGTTCTCTTTACTTTATTAGAACATGAGTTTATTACGTGTTCATTTATAAAGCTATGCCCTCATTAGTGTTTTTGTGGACCTTTATGTGTATCCATTCTTGTTTTATGAGAACCATTTTTGAACAACATTTTGGTTTATGGATCTATATGCTCGCACTTGTTATGGTTTGAGTGTCTATCCATTTTATATTTTCCTAGATGCCTTTGAGTGACTTCAAGAGCTTGGATGTTTCGAGTTTTCATTGAAAATTATCTAGGATCTTCTTTTGAAAAGCAATAAGTTATATTTTTCTTATTGATCTTAGTCTCTTATTTTTGAATTTCAATTTTCGATCTTCGGGCTTTTGTAACTAGGGATCTTGCATGAATTCCTGCCTTTTGTCATTCGTATACTAAATTGGTTTTAGTATTTTGATAGATCAACTTTCCAAAAAGTTGTTTTCTTTTGAGGAGTCATCCTTGAGACTAACTTTGGTGAATTTTTAAAAATCATGTTTTTATGGATTATTAACTCTCTTTTATGCGGCTATTCTTTCCATGCTTATTTGCGTGTCTTGTTTGCTTTAGTATCGTGGTGATTCTCAAGATGGATTGACCTATCCATTCTGAGGTCCGCATATTATTTTCCAAGAATATCATCCATCTTCGACATCCCATACCTATGGGATAGTTTTCTGTTGTTCTTAACGATTCTAATTCAGATTCGTTAGCTTGCTTACGTTTTATAAATTCTCATAACAATGAGAATAACCTTAAAGAAACATGTTTTGTAATTCACATCACTAGGGAATTTTTTGGAATCTTTATACCCATTCTACGATGATCTATTCGATAAGTTAATGGTGCTTAAGTCATTCCACTATTTGATTTAGCAATTGAGTTTTTGCCAACTCTTTATTATTTTTGTGCTCGTTTTATCCTTGCAGTTAACAAATATTCCAGTTTATTTTGTTAACCTTAATGAATACAACTTTGGAGGTCATCACTCGACTGGTTTGACCTCATCATTATCGGTGATATTTTTTTGTACATGAAAACCAAAAGTTTTCAAGCTTGATGGAATTCTTTCAACTTCTACCATTTATCATGTTTATATGATTTAGAAGTTGTTCGTGAAATATTAGAGGGCGCGTTAATATTTCAAATTTGAGATTTTTGGGGTTTATTGGAAACTTTAAAGTTTTGATTTAATTATTATTTTTGAAATATTAGAGAGCGTGCTAATATTTCCTATGTAGGGTGTATAACCCAAATTTTATTTCATGATCTCGTTTCTCCAACGAGATCGCTTATCCTTGTGAATGAGATATATATGACCATCATATACATCCTTTTCAATTTAATAAAACTTTGAAAGCTAGAATAATGAGAAATTTTTATGTGGTAAAATTTTCTAGCTAAAATGTGATAGGGAATATTCGACGATTTTGGATAGTCGATATTTCCAAGTCGAATTTAAAATGTTTAATTAGTTCAAATTGAAAATGTAAGAGTATAGGCTTATAGTTTATAAATTTTTTGAATGTTAAATGAATTAATTGATTTATTTTTTAAAATGAGCTTGTCATGTACGGTAGTTCATAAATTTTGATTTGGATTTCAAATGAGTATATAGAATCCAATACAAGTCGGAATTCTTCGAAACAAGAATTATCCGAATCTACTGGATTATAGTTTTCTAGTGAAAGAAAAATATTTAATTTTCATCTTACAGATTTTGAGATATGTCTAAACTAAGCTTTTTGAAAAATCGCGGTAAGGTAGTTCACGATTAAAATTGAGGTTTAGAATATATATAAATTGAGAAAGAAAATTCTAATTTCTTGAAGACACTTATGGGAAAAATAAGTTAGTTTCTCGTATATGTTCGTGACTTTTTTTTGAACATTATACGTGTATAAACATAAGTTATATAGTGATTTATAACTCAGAGTTTAAAAATTGTGTAATAATTCATAAGTGAATCTCTTAGTTCATTATAATTTTGTGTACCAATTCATGGTAAATGCTGGGTTGTTATCTATGTTGAGTTTTTCCATAAATAATTGCGAGGACGTAATTTCTTCAAGCGGGGAAGTCTGAAACAACCCGCATATTTGACGATAATGTATTTAAATATTATATTTAAATATAACATCGTTAATCCTTAATCGAACGTATGACCAAAACGTCACATTTTTCATATGGATGAATTTGGACTCGAAACCACTTCCATTGAGTCTGCATCATCGTTTACAACATTTTTGACTATAAGCTTCAATATGTTTCGAGTATGTAAAAATTTGGACTTTGGACTTGGGTTTGGGTTAGCCAACCTAGCACACCCCTAAAGCTCCCTCAACCCCTCCTCCTTTATTCATTTCCTCATACTCCACAAAATTAGAAATAGAGAGAGGGAAAGGGAAATTAAAATTCCCTAAGCCTTATCTCGATCTTAGGAATCCAATTCATGTTAAAATCAAGTGGAAATCCATATAGAAAGAGAGTAACTCAATCTATATCTTCTCTAACTCAATTCCTCTTCAATTCTTATGATTTCCTAAACCTAATTATTAGGAAACATGGTATATCCATGTGTAGATTGAAGAATTGGTGCTATACTCGAAGAGAGGTTGATTTAGCAAAGTCTTCATTCATCTCTTCACTTGCAACAACCAAAGGTGAGTTCTTGTGAACTCAACTCTATGCCTCAAGCATTTATGCTTGTTTAGTGTGCCCTTGGCACGTATATATGGCTTATGAATTGTGCATTTGGTCTTGTTAATTGGTTTATGTTTTAACATTTCCAAATTTATGAAGTTTGATTTCATTTTTTTATGATTTCCATTATGATTCCTCTTGTGCATGTAAGCTTGGGTTTCCTTGTTGTTTCGCTAACCATTGAGGCCTCTTTGATACTTTGATAAAGACCGTAGCCACTAATGATCGCCGAAAATGATCCATGAATGATCTAGCTAAAGAAAAATAGTCGAATTGGTGTGTTTAACAACCATCAGTCGACTTGCCAAAATGGACCAGTCGACTGGTACCTACTACTGAAATTTATGTCCGATGGAAAAATAACCAGTCGACTGGTGAAAAAAGGACCAGTCGACTGGTCCTGATGTTTTCCTGCAGTCGACCAGTACCATGGTCGACTGTCTTGGTTATTTCAGGCCCTTTCCCGGCCGAGTTTCGGCCCGTTTTCCCTTTTTTCGTGGTTTTTCAGTTTCACTAACTCGTAGATTTCAGCAATTCGAATTTATCGATTTTTGGTAATCATTTGATTCATAAATACCCATTTAGATGGTTTACTTCATATTTTTAAATCTGAAATCTTGTGCTTGGTATTCGTGAGGTTTAATTTACGTTATTAAAACGTGAATTCTTTGTTTGATCGTTATTTCGATCGTTATTATACGAGCTTTGCCACTTCGAAACGATATATAAGAAGGCTTTATATTATTGCTAGACACCAAATTCTTCTACTAAAATGGATTCCAATCTCACTTCATGATACGAAGTTATTTTACAAAACCGTTTTATAAATCGTTTTTCAATCTTATATATTTTTACAAACAATTTTCTCGTTCGTATGAAAAATCTAATTAAACGCCTTAGAAAAAACAAGGACTATGACCCCTTGCATTTACTTCTATGGTTATTTCTTGGACTCGTTCAATTGAAACCGTGGAAATTATCGTCTTTTGTTTTTAGTGGACTGTACAACATGTTCGTAAATATTGGAGTAGAGCTAGTGGTTATGGGACATATAGCTAAACTCTTATAACTATTGGCTTGGAGTAATTTACACTTGATTAATTATGATCTTTTTTAGGTTTTAGACTAGCTTTATGCGATGTGTCCGAGTTATGAAATTTATTTCATATTTTTAATGATCTCCGGATCATTTTGAGGAACTTCGGTTCATTTGAGTATTTTAATGATTTCCCGATCATTCTGAAGAACTTCGATTCATTTTGTGGAATTGCACTACTTTGCTTAATTATGATCTTTTCATGGATTTATGCTTCTGATGGCCTTCGGACCGTTTTGCGGGGTCGCGACCCGCGGTCTTCGGACCATTTGAGGAGCTTCGGCTCAATATTATATGCTAGCAACCTAGAGATCGCGTCTCACCTCGATACATATGTTGGTTGAGTCTTCGGACTCCCATCTCGAGGTCTACCCCCTGTTTTCTCTTTGGTTGCTGGATTTCTTGTTTTAGATTTCTGGAATTATGATTTTAATTGACATGTGAGCTGTCAATTTTCGTATGGTATTAATTTATCAAATCTTAGTTTTAATTGACATATGTGCTGTCAATTCTCGTATTGGTATTAATTTATCAATCTTAGTTTTATCGATACATGAGCTATTAATTTTCGTAATGATTTGATATGATTTATCATTTCCAATGAGTAACTATATAATTTTGAATGAGACATTCTTTTATAGTTCTGATATAGATTTGAGATTTACGGATGACATTTCTTGGCTTCACACTTATACATGACATTGTTATTATCGTGTTTATTTCTACATTTATTTATATCTCTTGTTATATCCCAGTTTATGAGATAAGTATAGCTAGACTGATATGTTTATTGTTTATCTTTGTGTAAATAATACTCGTGTCAGACCGAGGTATTTCAGGTGATTCTTCTTGACTCCAGCATGGATTATCCTTTACTTTTAGGCTACTACTTTAGTGTTGTACTTTTTGGGTTATATGTACATGAGACTCCTTTGTATACATATTATTTTGAGTAGCCATGTATCTATTCGTTTGGTGTATGTATAGTGGATCGACTATGACCGCTATCTTGTGTTTATACTCATGTGTTATATTCATATCTATTTCCGCCTTAGTGATGTGAATATCTGTGTCTAACTTTGATTATATTCTTATGTTGTTTTATATTGGTTCCTAATTATATACAGATGCTGTGTAGCAGTTTTGAACTTGAATTAGATGTGTCGGATTTCAATACGAGATTTGAAAAGCAAGACCACATTATTCGATACGTTTAACTCTCGTTCAAAGCTATTATACAGATGGTCGCTCCTCAATAGCCTTATTCTTTGTGTTAGTTGACACCATTACTTGCAATGACCTTGGCTAACGCGAGTATAGAGGTGGGGCGTTACATCTAACCTTAGAACTCCCTGCCTCTGCTCGTAGAACAGTGTGCCCTACCTCTAATAGAACTAAGCACGTCCTACCTCTTCTCATAGAAGAGCATGTCCCACCTCTGCTTATGTTCCATGTTACTCGCAGAAGGGAACACCAACCCCTATCATCACCTACGATGGTCAGGATAGGGCACCCCTCAGAGCTGGGTGATGTGTAAACCTCTATCATACCTACAATGGTCGGTATGGAGCATCAAAAGAGTAAACCTTAGTTTTGTGTCTACAATGGCCCTGTCTGAGTTTATAAGACCTTATCATCACCTACAATGGTCAGGATAAGACGCCTCCTGGAGGGAGGTCGGGTAAGTCCTTGGGACCTGCTTGTGGATAAGCTAGCTAAGCGCACCGGACGCACAGGCCCAGAGAGTGGCCAATAAAGTAGTACATCCTCGGCTTTGACATCAAGAGCCAAGAGGGTGGCTCAGGAAGCACGTACAACCTCTGCTTCACAAATCAAATTCAAGGGGGTACCAAAACATTAGTACCGGAAGGGGGTTCCCAGTCTTCAATCTTTACTTACTCGAATAAGGGTTATTTCGGAACTTCTATTTAATGCCGGAAGGGGATTCCCGGTCTTTAATCTTTAATTACCCGAATAAGGGTTATTCTGGGACTTCTATTTAATGCCGAAAGGGGATTCCCGGTCTTTAATCTTTAATTACCCGAATAAGGGTTATTTCGGGACTTCTATTAATGCCGAGTAGGAATCGTTGGTCTATAATCTTTAATACCCGAATCTGGGTTAATCAATTCTTCACAAATATTGGAAGGTGCAACCCGGTCTCGTCTTAACGCCGAGCCCAGGCGCAAATCACAACCGGGTCTAGGGTTTCGGTCTCGTCACTAGGTATCCAGATCAGGATTGGTTCTAAATTTCAGAGCAGAACAAGAAGAGTTAGTCAACCCTCGCCCCAACTCAAATCCGGCTCGAAAGCGCATTTCCACCATTATTAGGTGTAAACATATGGCCTTCTCGCTTGCTCAGGAAAGTGTCTTCAATTTATATGTTCATCAATTCATTATCTGAGTAAATATTTGCACTAACACACAAAACACAAATAAGCACTATAGACGTTTCATGTCTAATGCACCTCGATACTATTAACCATATTGAGAGCACATGACGCTCTACAAAAGTCTATAAGACAAATTCTTAATGAAGTGCATTGAAGACGTGCACCCTGTCATGACATAACCATAGATAAAGAAAAACGTTTACACTGAAATGCGTAGTCACATGTTAAGTAATATTGTTGTAAGTCTTTCCTCTATTCATAAACATCGTCACTATAGAATATTATATTCGATATTCGACTGGCAAAGTGCTGACTACTTCATATCTTACATAATTATTTACAAGAAAGTTTATAGGATAAATACATCTCCAAAGGAGAAAACACCTATATCATGGTATCGAAGCTCCCGTATAAAATAGTCTAGCCCTCAATGAAATGTTTCTTATTCATGGGACAAGTAAGAAGTGGCGGAATGATGAATCGCAGTACGTAAAGGTCCATCAACCTTTGGCATCTTTTCTATGACCACGGATGAATCATCCGAGGTTTTAGGCTGCCACTTTAGAGCTCAAATGAAAGTCTAGCCTATTTCATGAAGATTTTTGTTTTCCTTCTTCAAGTCAAAAGCATCTTTATGTAAAGACTGTTTCTCCTTTTGTAAATGTTTAATTTTGGATGTTTAAAGATCAATACGACGAAAGTTGTCATCGGCACTTCTCCTATCATAAAGGCCTTTCATGTGGGCCTTAACCTGTCTATGCAACCAAGCGAAGAGGGAGTGGTTCACCCCAAAAGGAAGATTTTTTATCCCTAGCTCAGAAGATTCGGACCCCATCGTAGCTCGCTAGAAACTATGTGTAGAAGTTTCAAGAGAACATTCAAAGATATATTCCCATTCTTTACACTTTGTTAATACATCGTCACGATTTTCCTCTAAGTCGATGACTCGACGATGAAGTTCATCCTTTCTCCATCAAAATCAATAAAAGGATTTGTCTTTATATCCATCTTCACTTCAAGGATGTTTTTATCTTTCTGCTTTATCTAAGACTCCAATATACCTATTTGTTCTTTCAAGCGTTGCGTAAGTAGTTCCCCAAACAGGGCAGATCTGTCATCACCACCAATAAAAGAACTCCCCAGGAAATCTTCTAGGTGCGAAATAAATAGAACACCCTTATCTACGTAAAAGGAAGTGTCTTCGAGTGAACTTTCCTATTCATGTAAACAAATGAGCTATCGCTTGTAGAATTGATTGTCAGAAGATATCAATATTTGAACCATAAAACTACTTACGACAGAGGAAAAACGAATCCAAATGTGATTCATGTCCATACAAATTAATGACAGTTACAAGGGATATAACTAATTAATATTTTTCTAAAATACTCCTTTCCTCCATATTACATATTAATTTAGCATGGAGGGCCCTAGGATTCTTTAATATCACCTCTTTATCATTCCCTAAGAAATTGAAAGATAGTTGAGGGTACTTCATATAAATACGCTTGAGCTCTCTCAAAAAACATTCTCAGCAAGATTTATAGGAATGTTTTGTAAGGAATTCCCACCTCAACTTAGAGAGAGAGTGCAGATCCTCCTTGGAAACAGAATCAAAGGGTCGAGGCCCACAAGTAAAAAAGAAATTCAAGGATGGAGGTTCAAACTTGAGGGATAGGAGAAACCGTAAGTATTGTCTGATCTTTCTCATCAGGTTTTAGGAGATCAATCTCTTCAGCAAACCCACCATCTCCGCATGAAGTAACTAAAACATGAGATGAATTAGTACTCGTGAGGCCCACGAAGTCACCCATAAACATACCTTCCTTCCTGCCATCCATATCATGCCCACATTGGAAGTTAAATTCATTACTGTGACCGCCTATGTCATCACTACCAATAAGTGAAGCAAGATTCTCGAGGCACTGGATAATCAGGAAACTCCTCAACAAATAAAAGATCCTCAACCCTTCCCTTGTTCCCTTTATAAATTCCGACATCCTGTCCGGACATCCTAACTCGCCCTAAGATCCTGTTTTGAAGATATGGAGGGAGAGAAGGAAAATCCATGTCCGGAAACTTATACAATTATCATGGTAGATCGAAGAGAGGGCCTTTTCATAATATTCGACCACTATATCTAGAAGATGTACCCTCATAAATGAGGAAATTTTGTCTTGGGTTTCATAAATTATCCATTTAGCATTGGAAAGGGTTGCCTCCTTTAATCTCAGTTCCCTTGCATGCTCTGCCAACAATCCGACTACTCACGCCTAAGGGTCGAAACTTTGGCGGCTAAGATTTGATTGTCAATCTTTTCCCTCTCAAGAAATGCTCTCAGCTGACTACAAGCTTCCTCGTTATGGCTCTTCACTAAAGCTTAGTCACAAATCTTAGATTCTAATGCGGACTTCTCTTCTTTAAGCTCTCTTGTCTTAAGAGATAATTAAGCCGCTGTTGCCCGACGATGTACCAATCACTATATTTTTGGAAAGAAACGATGTGGAGTTAACACTTGCATAAGGTAAACAGATAAAGAATTTAGGAGAATAAGAGTATGAACCAAGAGTTGCCATTTAATGAGATGGATACAAAAACTAGACCAATCTGTAAAAGCAAATCCTGGAATATCGGACCCATCAACAGAAGGTAGGACAGATCTGATGATACTATCAAAGTCTGAAGTTGGTAAAAGACGATTTGCAGGGCCACATTATCGATAAGAAGGGGAAAGTGAATCGCATTCCCTCAAATCTGAAATTCCTTGAGAATCAGATCTTAGAAGACCAGCAACAAAATTGCTTCCTGCGATATCCACTAAGAAGGACACATATTGGGGGAGTCCCTAAGAAGAGGGGCGAAGGGGCTAGATAACGCCGACAACCAGGTTACTCAACGGCCTCATCACCAAAAAGACGAGAGACTGAATTTGCTCTTTTATGTATTTTGGTAGAACCACTACTAGTAGTCGAGGCTGCTCTCTTCTTAGATAAACACCTAAGATGGGTAGAGGTAGTAGGAGACGAACACGAATCATTCCTAAGAAACGTTGAACACCAGAGAAAAGGAACTTCACCCATTGCATTAACAACTTGAAGCTCCTTTGTTCCAAGCTGCTCCTCTTTTGAACAAAACCTAGAAGACTTGCTCAACCCGGAATCTCCCGATAGCGGAATCTCAGACATATTCCATCCAGGTAACATCGTAACATAAACGTGTATTTTAATCTAATTTCTTTTTGATAATTGCACACAAACAACATACATGCAAATAAGTGACGCAGAATTTTGTTAACCTGTTGGACAACGATATTGACTACAATGGTCGATGTCAACAAGTTAGATTACCCTCTATCATGAGATATTTTTTTTACAAATCTTACTTCTCAGAACCCCGATAATGGATGGGGATGGATACAACTTATTAAAAGTCACCACTAAACATCATTTCAAACAATCATTGGAAATTTAATCTACATTAGGACTATCGAGCCTCAATTCGAAGCATAATCCAAAC
This sequence comes from Allium sativum, assembly GCA_030737875.1. Taxonomy (NCBI): domain Eukaryota; kingdom Viridiplantae; phylum Streptophyta; class Magnoliopsida; order Asparagales; family Amaryllidaceae; genus Allium; species Allium sativum. The sequence continues at coordinate 1,024,862,548 of CM060909.1, forward strand.
CAATGATTGAGATTGGGGCAAGAAAACTCATGAGTAGTTAAATCTTAAACCTTGGAATGTAGTGTGATAAATCTTGATGAACAGTTATCTCACTTGAGTAAAATGTTTATGCAGGGTAAAGAAGGCAGACGAAAAGAAAATTCCTTTTTTCAACAAAAAGTTCACTTTTCCATTTCTGCCGCACATCTGCAATTGAATCAACTAGCAAAAATCAAACCAGAGAAGACAAAATACCCTACACAATTAAAGCTCAATATCCTATTAGACAAGAAGAGCTTGACTTGAAAAGTCGAAGATACCCCTTCACTAGGGGGCAAATGTTACTACCAAAATTAACTCTGAAACAAACTGACGGCGAAGGAGTATCAGGTGACCGCAAGCACATAAGGATCATCCAAAAGCAAGAGCCAGACACTAGAAAGAGCCAAAAGCAAGAAAGAATGAATTGAGAGCATCGTAAGCCGACACCTTCCAGGGAGGAAGAAGCTTAAAGTCCACAAAATTCCAGCGAGGCTTATCTGACAGGATCTATCCGACAGGGTCTACCCGACAGAGAGTTTTGCATCGAAAGGTCACCTAAGTCACGAACACAAAGTGTCGGTATTGACCTTCTTAATACGGATACATCAGAAGGAGAAGATATCCAGGGTATCAAGCTTAAGATGCATAAAGATTATCTGGAACTAGCTTCCGAAGCATCTATTGCATAAACACCGAAAGGTCACACTGATAAACAATGGGAAGCTCACCTAGAGTTACCTTCCGAAAGATTAGGCTAAACCTAGAAAGTCCACCGAAAGGCAAATCGGAACCCTAAAAAGGATAGAGGCTATCCATGCTAGTCTACTTAGCACAAACACCGATAATGGTTCCGAATCGACAGCTATCCATATACATATTGAGGGCTAGCTCCTCTAATATTCATGAGAAAACCGGAAGCCTACATCCAGAAGGTTATAACCGATAGCGTACAACCGAAGGACTTAGATACCTCTCGGAAAGCTACTAGCAAGCTCCTACCATTCTCAAAGAAGTCACAACTGACCAGAACCTCTCTCCGAAAGCTATAATCCGCACCGCGAAGCGGCCGAAAGCCAAACATCCGAGACCAAGGAGAAAAGCGACCGACTGAGGCTCTTGTAGGCCCAATAGCCCAACAGCAGAAGAGGCCTCGATTTCTCTATAAATAAGACCTCAGGGGTCACATTTCAGGGGCTCTCATTCTAATTCATGCACTCTTTCTCTCTAGATCCTAAAACTTAGGTCAATTTGAGGATTTCTTATATTCTGTTCATGTATTCCAAATCAAAGATTAATAGAGTGAATCTATGCTTATAGTATGTTCTTATGAGTTTATCATACTATTTCTTAGTTATCGTTGCTTAAATTTACTGCTCATCTCCTACATATGCATGAATCCGTATCCAAACCTTTCCGCATATCGGATGAAACACCCCCTTTTCTATGTGCTTGAACCCTCCCTACAAACCTAGACCCTCCCTACGAGCTTAGATCTTTCAAGAAACTTGGTGAATCCCTTTCTACTATCCGTCAAATCCTTCATTAAGAGTTGGGTTTAGTGATCCCTCTCCCCAATGTAGCTATTGGTTTTTATATAGTTTGAGCGTGATATTCACACCATTGAGGGGAGAGTAACTATTCTTTGGGATTCTTGGCCTTGATACCTAGAGACAGCGAGCTAACCTAAACCTGCGAAGGCGGTATGACCCATTTTTCCCTTAGGTCCATTCTCATTGACCTATCTCTGTTGTTAATGAAAAATATCATTAAATAGTTAGAATCGTATTAGTTTTAACTTTAAAATATATCTTAGTTTTAGGGGCAAAATTATAGTTTACTTAGGATTATATAGTTTTTGTTGATGAAAAAGGGGGAGAATTATAAAATAGAGCTTAGATTAAGGGGTAGTTAGTAGTTTCAAAACGATTTAATGAAGTAAGAGGGAATAACATGAGATTCAAGACATCAGATATGAATATTTTATAAACCAAGGTTGTCATCGTCAAAAAGGGGAGATTGTTAGGGATTGAGATGTTGATGATTGTTAACTGGCCTTTCGGTCCGATCCCCAAATGTACATCAGACACGCTCGACTCAACACATCACGCGGCACCGAAGCCCGAAGTGTCGCCAGTACCCTAAGGAGTCCAGTCCGAGAGAAGTCGTGCAAATAAAGGCATTACCCCATGAGAAATCATGCAAATAAAGGAATTACCCCACCTCTACAAAGTAGATTTTGAATCCTTCAATTTGAGGATTTCGAATACCTTTAAAATAAGAACCTCGAACCCTTTAAGAGTGCACCACAAAGGAACTTCCACTACCTCACTTCCTGCATGTTTGTATCCCTCGGCTTTAGAATACTTCGTATCCCTCCCCAGCTCGTGCCCTCCTGAAACTTTGACTCCCTCGGTCCCTAGTGATTTCGTACCCCTTAGTCCTTGGTTAATCTGTATCCCCGGGCCTTGCTATTCTTTAGCTCCCTCCACCGTGGTTTTCGAGTCCCACTCCATGTTACAACCAACGTATCCTTAGGGGTACGAGTTCGTATCCCTTGGAGGATGCGACAAACTCGTATCCACCAGGGATACGATATCATCATATCCCTATAGGGATACGTTATTTTGTGTCCACCAAGAGGGATATGAATTATCCAAAAAATTTCAATAGGCTCGTTTCTCCCAAGGGATACGAATTTTCTGATCTTTTCAGGAGGGATCCGAAATTCATGAATGTGGCCTCCTAGGATATGAAATTCTACTGTGTGGCCCCAAAATCCTACCTACTCCGACCTAACCCTTTGACTATTAATCTCCGCAACCTTGGAATTCAAAAAGGTTGGATTTTTGCTGATTTGACACCTCTCGAAGCTCCTAGAACTCATTAATGGCAGTCTAGTGATCAAGGAAGAAGAAGCATAAAAAATCACTTTTTCCAAGACTTGACATAAGACAACTATGACTCAAAAATACATGGAAACACTTGCGTACGAATGCTATGATGAAGTTAATTGCTTGTAACCTAGATTTGTGAATAGAATATCAGCAAACTCCTTCAAAGTGATGTAGGTACCTCACAGATCGAACCACTATAAATCGTCGTGCTATTTACTACTTTCTGCACTTCGCACGCGAAACGTAATTCTCTAGTAATGGAGAATCTTTGGGTATTACAACATTTTTTGCCGTCAACATTATGGTGCTTTCACTGAGAACTTGGATTCACTTCTTTATCGCACACTTCCATCTCGACTTCGACAAAACCTGACTGTCACCACTTTAAACTTGGGACCTACACGTCCAGTAACTTAACAGTGCAAAGTTCTGCCTAATCCGAATCTGTATCAACCTGCTCAACCTTATAAACCATACCAGAGTCAGGCCGACAACGTTAATGACACAGATGAGGACGATTGTGATGACCCCAAACCCCCGTTCCACGGTGGCAAGGGTAATCTTTGGAATATAACACATTAACAAATGATAGCAGAACAGAAATATATAATTACATCAGATAATGTACATCAAATTACACTGGAAATAATAATCATCAGAGTTACACAGTATAACAAGATCATACTTAGTACAAAATACAGTTTCAGCTTTATATAAAATGTCTACAGCGGAATCAAACATAATATACATAACAAGAGCTGAACAACATAATAGAAGTGATAGAATCTCTCTTCAACTCCATAGCTATCCAGAGAGAGTCTGCTAAAACCTGAATACAAGGCTGCCCGTGTAGAAAATAGGGCACCCAAGTTTATAAGTGAAACAAACTACGAGTTAGTCGTGGGACTGGTATGAGAAATCTACTTAACTTATTTTACAATAAGGCCAATCACAGGACCACGCCGCTAACGCGAAACGGGTTTACTCCATTAGATTGCCAGTGCTTAAAACAAGTAAATCATTTAAACATCGCAACACCTTTTACAAAAATGAATCCATTATAAGACTCAGGTCCCATCACATAATGCAACGCAAGCCGGATGATAGAGTTTTACCTTATAATGGCCAAAATATGCCTGATACGTATAAAACAAAAGCATTTGATATTTACTAGTGTTTATATGTTCCAAAAACAATTTCAATCATAGACAACATGAGCGTCCCATGCCACTATGTCGCCATATATAGGTTTACAATCAAAACCGCACAATGTCGTATTTGGAAATTGGATTTCTGTCATGAACCAAGGCAAGGGATCATCCTTACCGATTCGAGACGCTCTAGCCCACCCCTCAGGATCAAAGCTCGAGTGACCCTTGGATCGTCAGGGCCGGTCCATACGGAGTGGATTAAAATGACTAAACACTGTGTTTACCCGCCCTATGGGGCGTCAAACTGGCCGGTATATCTACCAAGCCATCCATCGGTTCCGCAAAGATCGATATAACCGAGGTGCCTCGCTATCCATCATCCACATAAATAAAACGTCCGGGCGTGTAAAACACAGACACCACTCCTAGTTAGAAGGAAATGCATGTCCTCCCTGAAGTCCTCTCCCGTTTCTGGTCCATACCAGGGTGTGAGGCTCGCAAATTAATGCTATACACAAAGCTATGTTATTTAAAGCCGTGCTTTGATCATCAACTACAAGACTCTGCTTTTCAACAAAAGCCTTGATCATAGCATCTCTGTATGCCACGTTGTCAACCTACAACGTCAGACACACATCCATTTACAAGTCCATTTTGGGTTTGAACGAAACTGGAGGAGCCTTATTCCTCGTCCCATATGTCTAATACAGGAGAGAGGCCCTCGCACATCCGAACGATCAACAAGTACGTCCGGACCACCACCACTGTAACCCCTTCAGGGCAGTAACTCCCATTTAAGGCATCAATAGTCATCCATTCGATGTGAAGATCATCGGTCTTGTACCGTCTTCATATCTCCGACTTCTAATCGTCGACCAATTATTTGAAATGGGATTTAACTCGGCCTTTTCAAATAATTCACATATATTTAGAATTCAAATCAATTCATTTCCATGGTTTAATTATTTGACACCCGTAATTCAGTTTGTCAATATAATTTTCATGTCAAACACATTCAACCATCAAATATCCAATAAACCAAGTAAATTCGGTTTATTTCCATTCCATATCGTTTATAATATTTTATAAAGATTTATCGCTATTTTTATTTATTTAAAAATAGCCCACTTATTTAAACGATGCTTCAGGCCATAACACGACCACGACACTGTTTTTCTTCAAATTTGATTTACCCATATATGAAAATCTAACTGTTAGATTTTACAAATTTTATATCGTTGGAAAGAGCTTTTCAAAGCGGACCCAACGAATCCAGTTTTGGGAAAATGCGAGGTCGGATCTCCCGGTACAATCGTTTAAAGTTACAATTCCAAAATACGAACTACAACGTCGTTATTTGTTTTATTTTAATTATATATATATATATATATAATATAATCCATTCTGGCGCTATTTTTATTCAAATTTGAATTAAACATTTCACAAAATCTAACCGTTGGATCTTTACAAATTTGGTATCGTTGGAAAGATATTTTCAAAGCGAACCCAACGGTTTTGGTTTCGGGGAAATCCGATGGTCGGATTTCTCGGTATAATCATTTGAAATCACGATTCCAAAACGCGAACTACAACATCGTTATTTGATTTAATTTAATTTATATATATATATATAATTTATTCTTCGATTTCCAGACCATTTTCACTTCATATACGAGTTAAAAATAATACTTTTATTTGTTTCAACTCATGAATATTTTTAGCGACTTATCCGTACAATAAAAATGTTAATTTTATTTTTCAAACCATTTATTCAACCTATGAGTATTTTTAACACTTCATATGCTTGATAAAAATGATGTTTTTATCGTCAAAGAATTTATTCAACACGTGAATATTTTTAACACTTCATATACATGACAAAAATGTGATTTTTATCGTCCAAACAATTTATTTCAATCATGAGTAAATTATCGTCACATGAATATATTTCAACATATGAATATAATTCAAACAAATGAATATTTCAGAAAATTTCGACATCATAACGGTATGGGGTTTAAAACCGACACCGTCCCATGTACGGCTCCTCGCACTACCTTAGGGCTCGCGGCGTTCCCTAAGGGGCTTATCCTATTGATCTAAACATTTCGATCATTTTCATATCACAATGAATTTTTCCACAAACAATTCCAATTTTGTTTTTAACTACATTCAACCATAATCAACCATTCGCATTTATCAACCAAATTTCACGTCAACCAAAATCCAAACAATCACAACCAATATATATCGTCCATGGTCTGTGGACGAGGGGAGTATATATATATATACACACATACGTATACAAATATATTTCAATTTCATTTCACTTTAATTTCTACTCCATTCAATGCACATATGATTTTTACAATGTATATATAACTTATACATCGCACATATAATTTATACAATGCTTATACATGAGGTGTATAACGCTTATATAACTTATACATCGATCATATAATTTATACATCGCTATTCCATTCAAATTTGAATTTAGAAATCTCACATTGGGTTCCACTCCTTCAAAAATTATAGGAAGCTCCAAAAATTATCTGGTCTCTTCTAGAATGTAGAAGACGTCCTCACGGTCCCGGTGTCTCCGGTTTCATCAAATTTCGCAATCGTATGACAAAGATACGATTTTTGTTCTAAAGTCACTATTCTAATGCTTGAAAGTGTTAAAAACAGTTTAAATATTATAAACCGTATACTTTCAGCAAAGCTTCCAAATTAGGTTTTGATTTTTCACGAAATCCGTTGTACTAGAGTTTGATCAGAGTATACCACGTGAAGCAGCTCCGAAACCAGTGCCAAAGGGTACCAATCGCCAGAGGAATCATAAATAAGCAAACGACGGCTGAAGTCGGCAATTTCCCGAGCTCGATTCGAGCTTGATACTCAAAGAAAAAATCCGAAGTTGGTATGGATTTAATGCTCTTACGACGCTCTTTAAAATCTTCAACTGGGTGGAACAATTTCTTTAAGCGGATTTCACTTTATGGAGGAGAGAAGGAGTGAATGGCTTTCCGCCTTCGCCTGTAAGGGTATCGAGGTTTTATAATTGTGAACGATGAGATTTGATTGGCCCTTAATTTTATATTTAAATTTTTTAAACTTATTTATTCCTAAAAATATCCCTTATCACATACGAACTCCAATTCAAACCCAATGACTGTCGCCCTAGCTAAATACTCCAATTCCGGAAGCAATGGAATATGTTTCGTAAGCCCATTCAACTATTTCAATCAGTTTTTCTTCAAATTAAAATATAAAACATTCAAATATGGATTTGAACATACATTTTAATTTCCGGGGCTACATACTGATCCCAAAAATACCAGAAAAATAAATCTAGCTATGTTTGGACGATACGATCCCAACAAAACTAATTTCATCAAATTTGGAGACCTTTTGAAAAATGGCCATTTCCTGGTCGATCCAAATTGACATGAATTAACCAAACACGTTTCCTTTTGCCACGCTCACATATTAATTCCAAAAATTATGAAAATGGGAATCTAGCGATAATTTGACATTCCGGATCCAATAAAAGTAGTTTCGTCGAAAACGGAGGTCGTTTGCAAAATGTCTATTTTTACAGGCTATATTTATTCCATAGCGGCCTTTCTGAAAATTCATTTGTCCATAACTTTTGATTCCCACTATGAAATTTTTATTTTTCAGATTTGTTAGAAAGATATTCTTAAACAGATTTAAATATTTTTGGTTTCACTAAAATCTGGTTTATTTTGCATCCTGTACATTCAGTCAAAGTTCAAAGTTGAATTTTCAAACTACCGCACCATTTCAGGCCTTGTTTTATAATTAAAATAAATATACTTGCTATAACTTAGATCCAAATATATTTTTAGTCGTTATTATTTAAAATAAATTATTTTAAATATTCAAAATTCATTAAAATAGCCAAATTAAAAAATTTAAATTGGTTCTGATTTTCCGGGTTGTTACAATCTCCCCCACTTAAAATCTTTTCATCCTTGAAAAGGAACAGAGCTGAAAGTTGTTTAACTAACCAACTCAACTTTCATTATTTTAATTATGGCTTAAGTTCTTCAACTTTTCAGTTTCTAAAAACTCTTCAAATTCTTCAAAAATTTGGCTAACACCCTAAATTTTCGATTTTTTTTGCCATAACCTCCTTTGTACGGGGAGGGGTTTGGAAATTTATTGGGCCGTATTAGGCACCAAATGAATCCAAAAAAGCATACACATATTTGTAGTGATATATTCCGGTGTCCACATGGGAGTGTGTATAAATCATAAATCAAGAGAATAAATTCTCTTCACCCTATAAATTGTTTTTTTGCCTTAATGACTAGAGAGACATGATTATTGTCAACTCCAGACCCTTGTGGGGTTTTTATTAATCTGGCAATTTACCGTTACCTTTTATATAGTCCATATCAGTCTTTGGTTCAACCTGTAATATAGTCATCGCCATACAAGCCTTTCGCTTGTATGGTAAATCTTCAACCTCGTCATACAAGGCCCAAATGCTTATGTGGTATATGATAGAGTATGCTATCTTCATGTAGTATGCTATGTAGTGTAGTTCAAAATTAATTGTTACTATCCTATAGCGACGTTTATGATTTCATACAGAACAACCAGCACTCCGCATCAAATGGCATTCACAGGAGTTGATATATAAATGAAATTGTGCATCTAACTCATTAAGGTTTACCTATTTATCGGGAACGCAAATAAATTCTTTACTCAACAGAAAATCTATTTACCTGTTCAAACATACATAATGTACATGCATGCATTTCAATCAATTTTCAAATCAGTTCAATATTTGATTCAATTTGCAAAATTTTACCCTTCATTCTCTTATTGATTAGATTAATTATCATTCCAATATTTTGATTAGTCAAATTCATAATCACACAACACAAACAACAATAAATTTGTTGATTAACTTTTCAAAAATTTAATAATTAATTTATATACTCTTTTAAAATCATATTTGCTAAGATCAGAATATATAATTAAAAAAATTACATCCATGAAAAGGAAGAAACAACAAAGTAGAAAACAAAACAAAAATGCAAAATACTGTAAATGTACCTTGCACCAGAGTTAATCAGAGATGTCCACTCTGCAATTGGGATAAGCTTGCTTAAAGCTCTCTTCAGTTTCCCAAGTACAGTCTTGCGGATCTCCACTCCATTGCACTTTGACTAAGTGAACCTACTTGTTCCTCAGCTCTTTAGTTTCTTTGCCAATAATCTTTATCAGCTCCCTTCTCACAGCTAATTCTAGAGTAATTTCCAAATCTTGTTGCGCAGCTTCTTCCACGACCAAGTCTGGATCATGCACATGCTTTCGAAGTTAAGACACGTGAAACACATCAAGTACTCCAGGCAACCAATCAGGCAATTGAACCCTATAATTGAGAGTTCCAATCCGTTCTAGTATAGGAAATGGACCAATAAATCTGGGTGCCAACTTCCCTGTTTTGCCAAATCTAACTACTCCTCTCATCGGAAAAACTTGTAGATACACATAGTCACCAACAAAAAAAGCCAAATCTCTTCTTCTCAAGTCTGCATACCTCTTCTGTCAGCTTTGAGCTATTTGCAATCGCTTTTTAATGAAATCGACTTTATCTGAAGCTTCACGAATCATATCGGGTCCCAATACAAGTCTATTACAGGTTCTACCCAACATGCGGGAGATCTGCATGGTCTACCATACAGTGCTTCGAATGGTGACATTTTCAGGCTTGCTTGGTAGCTGTTGTTGTATGAGAACTCAGCTAAATGCAAGTGGTCTTACCATGATCTGGCAAAATCAAAAACACAAGCCCGTAGTAAATCTTCAAGAATACGGTTTACCCTCTCAGTTTGACTATCTGTTTGAGGATGACATGCGGTGCTCAGATTCAATTTTGTCCCCAATTCTGCTTGGAATGCCTCCCAGATTTTACTAGCAAAAATCGGGTCATGATCACTAACGATACTCATGGGAAATCCATGCAATTTAACAATTTCGTTAAAATAAATTTGTGTCATACTTTGAGCCGTTCTATTTGATTTAACAGGTATAAAGTGGGCGGTCTTCGTGAAACGACCTACGATCACCCATATACTGTCATTCCCTCTCTTGGTTCTAGCAAGCCATCTATGAAATCCATAGAAATTTGTTCCTACTTCCAATTTGGAATTTCCAACGGCTGCAACAATCCAGCGATTTTTTGTTGATCCCTTTTGACTTGTTGACAAGTAGAACACTTGCTAACATATATAGAGATGTCTCTTTTTAATGACTTCCACCAGAATGTTCGCCTGATATCATTATACATTTTGCTCACACCTAGATGGATACTCAGCTTGGACCTATGACATTCATCCAGTACTTCTCTTCTTAGCTTGGGAATTTCTGGAACACAAATTCGCCCTTGTAATCTCAGAATCCCTTGGCTATCAAGACTGAAATCTGAAGTTTCGCCTTCTCGAATTCGCTGGCAAATTCTTTTAATAAATTCATCGTCTCTTTGGAGAACAGAGATCTTATCAATCAACTAAGGCGTGATTATAAGATTGGTGATGATTGCGGTTTTTCTGCTAAATGCATTTGTTACCACATTGGCTTTTCCCGGCGTATACAGAATATCTAGATCCTACGCTGCAAGAAATTATAGCCAGCGCTGTTGTCTCAAATTCAAGTCTTTCTAGGAGAACAAATACTTCAATGTTTAATGATCAGTATATAATTCAAATTTCTCACCCAATAAATAGTGCCTCCATATTTTCATAGCAAACATGATGGTTAATAATTCAAGATCATGAGTTGCATAATTCTTCTCATGCGGCTTCAACTGACTGCTAGCATAAGCGACTACTTGACCTCTTTGCATTAAGACTGCACCAAGACTTCCAATAGACGCATCCGTCCAGACCGTCAAATCCTTATTGCCATCGATGATCATTAATACTAGAGCAGTAATCAATCTTAACTTCAGCTCTTGTAAAGCTGTCTCACAATCTGGAGTCCATTTAAATCTTGCGTGCTTCTTAGTAAGCTGCGTTAATGGACTAGATAGCTTAGAAAAATCCTTAATGAAATTCTGATAATAACTAGCCAATCCAAGAAAACTTCTGACTTCTGTCGGCGTACTAGGTTGTTTCCAATCCTGAATAGCAGTGATTTTACTTGGATCTACAGAAATTCCTTCCTTTGATACGACGTGACCAAGGAACTTGACTTCTTCTTGCCAGAATATATATTTGGAAATTTTTTCCTTTAAAACATTCTTTCTTAGAATCTCTAACACTTTTTCCCAATGTTTTGCATGCTCGCTCTCTGACTTAGAGAAGATCAATATGTCATCAATGAAAACCAGTACGAATTTATTCAATACTTCTCTAAATACTCTGTTCATTAGATCGACAAAATAAGTTGGAGCGTTATATAAGCCGAACGACATTACTAACCACTCGTATAATAAGTCTGGACCTATGAATGCTGTTAGAGGAACACATTCCTTGGCAATACGAAGTTGATGGAAACCTGCAGCCAGGTCCATTCGTGAAAATACTTGCGCTCCATTCAATCGATCCAACAAATCATCAATTCGCGACAATGAATATTTATTCTTTAATGTTTGCTTATTCAAGTCACGATAATCCGCGCATAGTCGGAGAGTACCATCTGACTTTGGGACAAACACCACTGCTGCTCCCCAATCAGAGAAACAAGGCCTAGTCAGACCCTTCCGTACAAGTTTTCGAGTTTGATGTCTAATTCTTCTTTTTCCTTTAAGGTCATTCTTCGAATAGCGTGCTCTACTGGCCGTGCATTCAGAATTAAAGAAATTTTGAAATCAATTTCTCTACACGGAGGTAAGCTAACAACTTCTTCAAACACATCCGCATAATTCTTGACAACAGGGATATTTTCTATGTCGACCGGAATATTCTCTGTGACGACAGGAATAGGTTCTAATTGAGCAGGAGAAACATCAAGAGCTGACCAAAAGTCATTTCTATCCGAATTCGGACCTTCACATGGAATGGTTATATACTCCCCGAATTTTGTTTTTGCCTTTACAACTCTCTCGACGCATTTAACCTTAGCTTCATATTTGGTTAACAAATCCAATCCTAAAATAAGATCGAATTCGGAAAAATTCACGACGATCGAGATGGTAGGGAACCAATAACGGGAAAAAGAAACTGGCACCCCACAAATCCAACTAAGATTGAGGGAACCCCCAACCGGATTATGGACAGTGATGGGTTCTTTGAGCTTTTTCAATTTCAAATCCAATTTCTTAACCACATTACTTGAAATAAAGCTTCGTGACGCGTCTGTATCAAACAATACTTTAACTGGAATATCTTTGACAGTAAGCGTGCCTTCTAAAACATCCGGCTTCGCTTGACTGACTGAGGGTGCCAGAACTTCTGCCACTTCATTTACATGTACCTTTTTAGATTTCTCTAATAACCGTCAAACCTTTAAAAGATGACCAGTCTGATGGCATTGATTGCATATTCTAATTTCTTGAAACTTGCTCTTGGATTTAGATTTATCCTTCTTTCGTTTGTTCCAAGATTTGCAATTTATCGCCAAATGTCCTTGCCTATTGCAGCTTGAGCATGTAGCAGTCGTTATTGGTTCTTTATCAGATTTAACCTTTTTCCTATTGACTCTAGGCTTCTTTCTGACCCCAGACGTTGTACTTGCCTCAGGCTGCGTACTTGCCTCTGGGCTATCAGTTTCAAATTTCCTTTTGTTGCTAGAACTACATTCCTCTTCATCTTCCAAAAGGCCTTGCTTATCAAGATCTTCATACTGGTAAGCCATATATATCATTTCAGAAAAAGGTAGCTTCACATGTACAGTTACACTACTTTGGTACTTTCTTTGGAGCCCGTTAATAAACCTCAGATTCTTCCTATTTGGATTTTGAATTAGATGCGGGGTAAAATGCGAAAGTTCATTGAATTTATTATGATATTCCGGAATGGTCATATCTCCTTGTATCAGATAGTAGAATTCATCACATAGCCGATCAGTTGCTTCTAGAGGAATAAATCTTTCATTGAAAATTTCTTTAAATCTATCCCAGGTAATATTACCTTCTGGATTATCCTTAATAACAGTTTCCCACCATATTAAAGCTTCGTCTTTGAGTGCCCAAGATGTCAGTAATATTTTTTGATCATCTCTCAGCTTTGAACCTTCAAAAAGTTTCTCAGCAGAGCGCATCCATGCTTGTGTTTCAATAATGGATTCTTTGCCCAAGAATGGTACTCCACCCAAATTTTGATACTTCTGTAATACAGCTTCTATATCTGATCCTAGCTGTGGGAGCACAACTAGCTCATTAGATTGTCGAACCATAGAAATACTTCTTCTGCTTCTGCCACTCATTTTTCTATGTCTGCAAATAGCAGACAAAGTGTCAGGCCAACAGAAAAGATATTGTACAGCATAGAGACATATATTTGAATGTATATGTGTCTATTGGGGGTGTATTTTTCTTCTTTACTCATTCAAGGACATTAGTGATCGTTTCTAGAATGAGTAATTCGTCTTAGAACACTACTGGTTCTATTTCTGACGAGTTCGTTAATATATTATATTCCGAAACTAAGATTAACCAAAGCTCTGATACCACGTGTGATGACCCCAAACCCCCATTCCACGGTGGCAAGGGTAATCTTTGGAATATAACACATAAACAAATGACAGCAGAACATAAATATATAATTACACTAGATAATGTACATCAAATTACACTGGAAATAATAACCATCAGAGTTACACAGTATAACAGGATCATACTTAGTACAAAATACAGTTTCAGCTTTATATAAAATGTCTACAGCGGAATCAAACATAATATACATAACAAGAGCTGAACAACATAATAGAAGTGATAGAATCCCTCTTCAGCTCCATAGTTATCCAAAGAGAGCCTGCTAAAACCTGAATACAAGGCTGCCCGTGTAGAAAATAGGGCACTCGAGTTTGCAAGTGAAACAAACTACGAGTCAGTCACGAGACTGGTATGAGAAATCTACTTAACTTATTTTACAATAAGGCCAATCACAGGACCATGCCACTAATGCAAAACGGGTTTACTCCATTGGATTGCCAGTGCTTAAACCAAGTAAATCATTTAAACATCGCAATGCTTTTAAAAAAAATGAAGCCACTATAAGACTCAGGTCCCATCACATAATGCAACGCAAGCCGAAGGATAGAGTTTTACCTTATAATGGCCAAAATATGCCCGATGCGTATAAAACAAAAGCATTTGATATTATTACCAGTGTTTATATGTTTTAAAAACAATTTCAATCATAAGTATCAATTATAGATGACATGAGTGTCCCATGCCACTATGTCGCCATATATAGGTTTACAAACAAAACTGCACGATGTTGTATTTGGAAATTGGATTTTCGTCATGAACCAAGGCAAGGGATCATCCTTACCTCTTTGAGACGCTCTAGCCTGCCCCTCAGGATCAGAGCTCGAGTGACCCTTGGATCGTTAGGGCCGGTCCACACGGAGTGGATTAAAATGCCTGAACATTGCGTTTCCCCGCCCTATGGGGCATCAAACAGGCCGGTATATCTACCAAACCATTCATCGGCTCTGTAGAGACCTATACAATTGAGGCGCTTCACTATCCATCATCCACATAAGTAAAACGTCCGGGCATGTAAAACCCAGACACCACTCCTAGCTAGAAGGAAACGCATGTCCTCCCTGAAGTCCTCTCCCACTTCTGGTCCGTACCAGGGTGTGGGGCTCGTGAATTAACGTTATACACAAAGCTATGCTATTTAAAGCCGTGCTTTGATCATCAACCATAAGACTCTGCTTTTCAACTAAAGACTTGATCACAACATCTCTATATGCTACATTGTCAAGCTACAACTTCAGATCCACATCCATTTACAAGTCCGTTCTAGGTCTGAATGAAATTGAAGGCACCTTATTCCTCGTCCCATATGTCCAATACAGGAGAGAGGCCCTCGCACATCCAAACGATCAACAAGTACATCCGAACAACCACCACTGTAACCCCTTCAGGGCAGCAACTCCCATCAAAGGCACCAGTACCCATCCGTTCGATGTGAAGATCACCGGTCTTGCACCGTCTTCATATCTTCGACTTCTAATCGTCGACCAATTATTTGAAATGAGATTTAACTCGCCCTTTTCAAATAATTCACGTATATTTAGAATTCAAATCAATTGATTTCCATGGTTAAATTATTTGACACCCATAATTCAGTTCATTAATATAATTTTCATGTCAAACACATTCAACCATCAAATATCCAATAAACTGAGTAAATTCGGTTTACTTCGATTCCATATCGTTTATAATAATTTATAATGATTTGTCGCTATTTTTATTTATTTAAAAATAGCCCATTTATTTAAATGACGCTTCAGGCCATAACGCGGCGATGGCGCTGTTTTTCTGCAGATTTGATTTACACATATCTGAAAATCTATCCGTTGGATCTTTACAAATTTTTATCGTTGGAAAGAGCTTTTCAAAGAGGACCCAACGGTTCCAGTTTTGGGAAAAATCCGACGGTCGGATCTCCTGGTACAATCGTTTAAAGTTACGATTTCAAAATATGAACTACAGTGTCGTTATTCGTTTTATTTTAATTATATATATACATAAATATAATCCATTCTGGCGCTGTTTTTATTCAGATTTGAATTAAACATTTCACAAAATCTATCCGTTGGATCTTTACAAATTTGGTACCGTTGGAAAGATATTTTCAAAGCGAACCCAACGATTTCGGTTTCGGGGAAATCCGATAGTCGGATTTCTCGGTATAATCTTTTGAAATCACGATTCCAAAACGCTAACTGCAGCGTCGTTATTCTATTTAATTTATATTTATATTTATGTAAATATATAAATATAATTCATTCTTCGATTTCTAGTCCATTTTCACTTCATATACGGGTTAAAAATAATATTTTTAACACACACATATTTGTTTCAACTCATGAATATTTTTAGAGACTTATCCATACAATAAAATGTTAATTTTATTGTTCAAACCATTTATTCAACCTATGAATATTTTTAACACTTCATATACTTGATAAAAATGATGTTTTTATCGTTCAAAGAATTTATTCAACACGTGAATATTTTTAACACTTCATATGCATGATAAAAATATGATTTTATCGTCCAAACAATTTATTTCAATCATGAGTAAATTATCGATACATGAATATATTTCAATATATGAATATAATTCAAACACATGAATATTTCAGAAAATTTTGCCAGCATAACGGTAGTGGGTTTAAAACCGGCACCTCCCGAGTACGGCTCCTCGCACTACCTTAGGCCTCACGACATTCCCTAAGGGGCTTATCCTATTAATCTAAACATTTAGATCATTTTCATATCACAATGAATTTTTTCCACAGATAATTCCAATTTTGTTTTCAACCACATTCAACCATAATCAACCATTCGCATTTATCAACCAAATTTCACGTTAACCAAAATCCAAACAATCACAACCAATATATATCGTCCATGGTCTGTGGACGAGGAAAGTATATATATACGTATACAAATATATTTTAATTTCATTTCACTTTCATTTCAACTCTGTTCAACGCACATATGATTTTTACAACGTATATATAACTTATACATCGCACATATAATTTATACAACGCTTATACATGAGGTGTACAACGCTTATATAACTTATACATCGATCACATAATTTATACATCGCTATTCCATTCAATTTGAATTTAGAAATCTCACATTGGGTTCCACTCCTTCAAAAATTGTAGGAAGCTCCAAGAATTCTCCAGTCTCTTCTAGAATGTAGAAGACGTCCTCACGGTCCTGGTATCTCCTGTTTCATCGAATTTCGTTATCGTATGACAAAGATACAATTTTTATTCAAAAACCACAATTCGCAATGCTTGAATGTGTTAAAAATAGTTTAAATATTATAAACCGTATACCTTCAGCAAAGCTTCCAAACTAGGTTTTGATTTTTCACGAAATCCGTTTGAAAAATACGAACTCCAATTCAAACCCAACGACTGTCTCCCTAGCTAAATACCCCTGTTCTGGACACAATGGAATATGTTTTGTAAGCCCATTCAATTGTTTCAGTTAGTTTGTCTTCAAATTAAAATATAAAACATTCAAATATGGATTTGAACGTACATTTTAATTTGCCGGGGCCACACACTGATCCCAAAAATTTTAGAAAAATAAATCTAGCTATGTTTGGATGATACAGTCCCAACAAAGCTAATTTCGTTGAATTTTAAGACCGTTTGAAAAATGGCCATTTCCTGGTCAATCCAAATTGATAGGAATTAACCAAACACGTTTTCTTTTGCCATGCTCACATATTAATTCCAAAAATTATGAAAATTGGAATCTAGCAATAATTTGACATTCCGGGTCCAACAAAAGTGGTTTCGTCGAAACCGAAGGTCATTTGCAAAATGTCTTTTTTTACGGGATATATTTATTCCATAGCGACCTTTCTGAAAATCCATTTGGCCATAACTTTTGATTCCCGCTATGAAATTTTGATTTTTCAGATTTGTTAGAAAGATATTCTTAAACAGATTTAAATATTTTTAGTTTCACTAAAATCCGGTTTATTTTGCATCCTATACATTCAGTTAAAGTTCAAAGTTGAATTTTCAAACTACCGCGCCATTTCAGGCCTTGTTTTATAAATAAAATAAATATATTCAATATAACTTCGATCCAAATAAATTTCCAGTCATTATTATTTAAAATAAATTATTTTAAATATTCAAAATTCATTAAAATAGCCAAACTACAAATTTTAAATTGGTTCTGATTTTCCGGGTTGTTACAACAATCCTGATGTCCATCCTAGACGACGTCCATAGCCCAGAACCCCCGAGGCGGACAACAACCGGTGGATCTCGTCAGAGAATGTTCATCCGGCATATCGCCCCGACATGGTCCGAATGATCATGAGAAATATGCAAGGGAACGTCAATGACTTGTGGAAAACCCACTTGAGACGTAACCCCTTCACTAGGTTCGTGCATGAAGCAAAGTGTCATGGACGCTTCAACATGCCGCAACTAGGGCTCTATGCAGAAACGACTGACCCCTGTTCTTTTCTGGACTGCTACGAGTGGCACATTGACTCCAGTAGGGTTACTGATGCCATCAAGTGTAAATGCTTTCCCGTCTTCTTGGAATGCACAACCTTGCTCTGGTTCGCCCATCTTCCGTTCCAACCCATTAGTAACTTTGACAAACTGGCAACCAAAATGGTCAGACAGTTCAGAATGCATGTTCTTATACCAAGGAATACTTTTTCTCTCTCCAACCTCTATCAGGCTCCAACAGAAACCCTCAAAAGCTACCTTGAGCATTTCAACACCCTCGTTGAGGTGTACTATCTGGAACCTCGTATAGTCCTTATCCAGCTCGTCAAAGGCGTCTTTGTTAACTCCAAATTTGTAGCGTGGATAGACAGAAGATAGCCGAAGACCCTAGAAGCCTTCTACGAGAAAGCCGGACAATTCCTATGTCAATAGGAAGCTCGGTGCAATAGGGCTACCCAAGGCAGCCACCTAACAGCCCACACACTGGCACTGTCGAAGACAGCGTCAAAGGAAAACAAGTCGGAGATTCTTCCGACAAGGGTAAGGGGCTGCCCCGTACAACCTAAAGCAAAAGAGGAAAAGCTGGCGATCACAACAACAATCAAGTTCCTACATATCCCAAGAAGCACAACTGCTATCAAAATTACATGAATAACACTCCGCTCAACCGAGATATGGAGACAATCTACTGAGAAACCAATAATACTCTTCAGTACAAGAAGCCCAACACTAGGAAATCCACCGACCGCGAGAAAATCCCTTGCAAGTATTGCAGATTCCATGATATGTTTGGGTACAACACCAACGATTATCACCATCTCAAGGATGGGATCAAAAAACTCATCCGGGAGAAACGTCTGGAGCAATACGTTCAAAATTCTGCTACTCCTGAATCAGATACAAGCCCTTCAGTGCCTACACTTCCTTCACCCAATACGACCCTGGGGCTATCCAACTAAAGACCACGTGGCATCAGGATCAACATTGTCTGCGGTGGACCTCACCCCTCTCGTGACAGCTTCTGAAAGATGGAGAACTATACCAACTCCATCAAGCATGCCAGCTATGAAGCGTTCTCTTCTCTAGATGAATATGTCCCTGCCAAGCTCTAGAAGACAATGCAGGACGGTATCGTTTTCCACCATAGAGAATCTACGGGAATTGAGATCCCAACTATAGACCCTCTCGTCATCTCTACTCACATTGGCCCTGCTTTTGTTTGAAGAATCCTAATTGACTCTAGAAGCTTGGTCAACTTCATCTACAAGGCGCCCTATGATCAAATGAAACTAGAGGACAAACACTTGAAGCCCTACCATGCCACGATCCATGGCTTTAACGGTTCTTACAATCAACCCATGGGCATGGTCGACCTTTCAGTAGATCTCGTAGAATGGGATCGGAGCCAGATCTGAATCCTCAACTTTTTGTTCATCGACGTCATCTCTCAATACAATGTCTTCCTTGGACGTCATTTCCTTGTAGAATTTCGAGTCTGCATGTCGTCGTGGTCCCTTTTGATGAAAATTCGGACAGAGAATGGGATCGACACAGTCAAAGGCGATCAAGCAACTGCGAGAGCCTACTATCTCATAGAATGATAGAATGCCCACAATGTGGTGAAAGGAAAGACGGTACCTCCATGTTCCTGCGTCAAGACCATCTCTACATGGCAATCAAATGATTTGAATCTTGGCTTAGGTGCCACTGCCATCTTTCCTACAACCTTGATCTGAGGGAGAATGAAGAGCCCGATTTCAAGAGGGCTCCACTGGTAGAACCAACGGTGGATGTTCCGGTCATCCTTGACGGCCCGACAAAGGTCTTGGAAGTTGATCGCAGTTCCACCTTACAATAAAGGAAGAGCTTGTAGATTTCCTATTGACCAACTTTTTGGTAAAAGCCGCTACGATTCAATAGATCGAATCCCAACATCAGAAGGATCACAAAATATCATCGACCGACCCCAGTGGTCTGCTCGTACTTCAGAAAGCCCAAAAAATTTTTGGCTTGAGCCGGTATCCCTCGAGCAGTGGCTTCTCATGCCCCGACATAATCGCTCTCCCAAAACAATCGAGTCAAACATTCCCTTAAAGATCGGATCGATCAGATATCTTTGGATCTACGTGGAAATATCTGAATGAGTTATTCATTGCTTAGCCCGATTCTTAAGCCATTAAAGGAGGTCAACCACTTCCGGCCAAAGCACTACTTTTGATACACCTCATCTCGAGTGCCTCGCAAGCACAATTCTCGAGAATACTATTAATTAGCAGTAGACCGGGTCCCACCGTTGCAACTATTCCAAGTGATCGAGCTCCACGTCCGAGCTCCGTAAAGGAGGCATGCCACGTTGCATCTCAATGTGCCCACTTCTTCATCTATAAATACCTCCATGCCAAGAATGGAAAGGGACTTTTGGGCAGAACTTCCTCTCTCAAGCTCAGATTCTACGACTAATAGCCAGCTCTTTCCTGAAACACAATGATTTTGTGTTCATCTCCCTCTTTCTTCAAATAGAAAACATATTGTACTTGTAATCAAAAGAAAATCAATATATATATAAAGTGGTCGTAGGCACCATCTCTTGCCGAACCACTATAAAAAGTCTTGTGTATGTCCCCTGTTTTACTTATTTTACTGTACCCCATGATTTTTTTTTGAGTGTTCTATGCACGATTGGGGGTTGACTGCCACTAGTGACCAACTTTTGACATCAACACTTTGGATCATCAGGTAGGGGCAACGCGCCCAGACATACTTTACGACTTTCGACCGCCTTCGACAATTTCTAAGCCATCCATGGCTAACAAACGGAAGAAGGATGCAACATCTTCACGTCCTACAAATGCTGATACAACAGAGACAAATGCTGCAGAAGAAAGTTAGGAAGCCTCCTCTCATGAAGACACATCCCGATATCTTACTAGGGATGACATGGACAAGATTCTGTCCTAGTTCAAGGGCTTGATAACATCTCAGGGTGAACTCCTTAAACAATAGCAGGAAGCAATGAATCACCTTCTTGCTCGGATGGATAAGGGAGCAAAAATTCCAGTATCATTTCCAACACCAAACGGGGCTGAGGCAATAACTGATCTTCGGTCTGCACAAATACAAGCTGCAGATCAGACCATACCTTTGCTTCCTCCTGGATCGACTCCACACCCAGATCGACCACTACCAGGGGTGTCACTTCCTACAACCAATGCAGCCACAGCTGCAGATTCTCTAGAGGCCCGCGCTAAAGATCAAGGTCGTTCGACCATTTTGCCTCCACTCCCAGGGACAACACGATTCCCTGGACCAATTGAACAACCGTTGGGTCAACTAGGATCAGTTACATTTCCATTACAACCCAGCATCTTACGGAAGACTCATTTTATGTCGCTTCTCCTCCAACGAAGAGCTAGTGGAGCCTTTCCTTCAAACCAGGAAAACCACTCTACCATACAGGCTCCTAGAGCGACGGAGGAAAACGCTACTATAAACCCTTCTAACATCGCTTTGGCCAGGGTCATCAAAGAGCCCCGAACATTAGATGCTATGTTGGGTCGTCCTGATGCTAACCAAACTCGGACTAACCCAGTAGGAATGGGTATGGTTCAGTCCAATAATGATCGAACAATCCTAAACAATGGCTGAACCTGTCCCCAAACCTGCTATGGAACCTCGCCCTCACCTTTACTCAACTCTTGGGGTTCGAGCCCAACCAATGACCACCCTTCTAAGCATGCTTTCGACGGACCTTAGTACTGGGATTCTCTCCTACGTAGAATTGGATTCATGGCAACGACTCCTTGGATATGGAAGCCATCTTGCAAGAATTATTAGACGCTTCACCCGGGGCACTTCTTCTCAACAGGATATAGATGATATCCATCGCAGCCCCTTCACTAGGGAAATCAAGAATTCCCCCAATCCTCCGAACTTCAAGTTCCCATCCATAGAGCCCTACAACAGCCGGACCGACCTGACTATTCATCTTATGCGGTACATGTGCCACATGGAAGTACTTTTAGCTTCGACCAACGTCATGTCCAAGTGCTTCCCTCTCTTCCTCATTGAAATAGCTGGCATGCGGTTCCGATGGCTAACAACTGAGTCGATCAGCAGTTGGAACATTCTGGTCACTCGCTTCATCGAGTAATTCAGAGTTCACATCTCCCGACCAAAGAGTGTCATGTTCCTGACTTCCATAAAGCAACGACTGGACCTGTAAGAACCCGTAACTTCCCCGTGAAGGAAAGAGCGGATACTTTGAGAACAACACACAAATGAACGCAGACGGGAGAACATTTCATTGCTATTACAACAATTCCATCAAAGTACAAGAATATACAGAGTATAAATGAATAAATTACATTCGACAAATATCAGAGATTACAATAAATTACATAGCAACGGAAAATAATAGAAAGCACAACTGAAGGTGATATACGGATACAGAGCTTTCCGGATATCATTCCAGCGGTAAACCAGGATCCTGTGAATATAAATCTGCAAAACCAAAACTACTAGCTGCCCGTGCGGAAAATAGGGGCACCCAGAGTTTAGGTTAAAACAATAAACTCCAGGTCAGTCATGTGACTGGTGTGAGAACTAAAACAGTTATTAATATTGGTTTTAAAGTTAGGTAAATCAAGGGACCACGCCGTATAACACGGAACGGGTTTCCTCCCAAGAATACCAGTGCATAGAATAAACAGCGCAATGCTTTTTCGAAAAATGAAGCTATTATAAGACCCAGGTCCCATCACACAATGCAACGCAAGCCGGAGGATAGGGTTTTACCTTATAACAGCCAAACATGCTTGGTACGTTTAAAACAAATCATTTGATACTATAATAAGTGTATAGTGTCAAAATAGTTTCAATCATAAATATAAATCATAGGCGGCATGGGTACCATATATCATGTCGCCATACTAGTTCTACAATTAAAACCGCAATACACGTATTGGAAATTGGATTTCCGTCATGAGTCGAGGCAAGGGGCAAGCTCCTCTCCGCGTTCGAGACACTCTAGTAAATGCCTCAGGACTACACACTCTGGGCAATCCTGGATCCTCCAAGACCGGTCCTCACTTACGTTAGAGGATTAGTTATTCCTGAACACACGTTTCCCGGTCCTTACAGACCTATAATCGAGGCGCCTCGCATTCCAACAACCACATAGGTGAAAAGTATATAAATGTCAAGGCTGGTAAGTCACTGACACCACCATAGCTAGAAAGAAATGTCATGCACTCCTTGGGTCCTTATCCCGTTTTTGACTCATACCGAGGTGTGAGGCTCGCGAATCCACGCTATACACAAAGCTACGCCACGTAGGCCGTGCTTTGATCATCAACCACAAGACTTTGCTTTTCAACAGAAGCCTTGATCATTGCATCTTAGCGTGCCACACAGGCAATTCATGCCATGCGACTGATGTCCATCGATATACAACCTCTGAGCTCGTACGTCTCAGAGAAGGGCGTTAAGCAAAAGAATAAATTCTCCGCCGCCCAACAGATGTATATTTAATAGAAATCAATCAACACAGAATAAAATCCAATGTCAGACACACAATCCATTTACAAGTCCGTTCTGGGTCTAAACAAAACCGGAGGCACTTTCCTCGCATATCCATCCATCTCCAAGTACGTCTGGACAACCACCAACTATTTCCATCCTCTTGGGTGTACAGCCCAATCAGGATCGTCAGTAATTATCCAAACGATGTGAAGACTTCCGGTCTTCGACCACCGTCTTCATCTTCGACTTATCGTCGAATCGGTTATTCGGAATGGGTATAAACCCGGACTTTCCGAACAACCCGCGTATATTAAAACGAATGTTACACAAACACAACATATGCCTCATTCCAATTCTGAATATTCTGTTATCTAAATATTCACATCTTTTGGGAAAGGTTCCCATTAATTTTATCCAAGATAAATTCTTTAAAATTTATTCTTTAATCTTCCTTTGGATGTCATATCAAACCAAATTATGGTTTTCGAAACTAGTCGAGATTAGCGAACCACAACGAAGTAATTATTTATTTTATTTCCCAATCCCAACCTATTCATCCCATGAAGCAAAACTGGTAATACTCCATATCTAATACTATGGTGTTATCGGTAAAATTAATTACCATTTCACGTTCAAATCTAATTAAAGATTTAACTACCGCTTTGGAGCAAAACTGGTGATACTCCATTCTCGCTCATTTCTAAATTCGATAATTTAGATTATAGATTCACATTTCAACCTAATTGCAGATTCGTTAAAACTCCTTTTACTGGGTTAAAGAACTAGGTGTTATTTAAAATACAGTTTACGACAAACCCAAATCACATTCTGTTTGTTATCGGGTTAAAGAACTAGTGTTATTTAAAACACTACTCACGATAAACCCATTTTAAATTCAATCAAATATATTAGAAATTCCGATTTATTTAAAACCCCTTTTTAAATCTAATTCATTTATTTAAAAATAATGGGGTTTTAAATTTAGTTCAAAACTAGTTCATTTCGATAAAAATCCATTTTTATCTTTTCAAATATGGAGTTTTTCACCCCAATTTTTCTCAAATCATTTCTTATGATTTTATACAAATTATTACTATTTTTTAAAATTTTATCAAGGCCCGTACAGTCGACTTCCATCAAGGGCCATCGAACTGCACTTACGGCGACCTTTTCCAAATTTGATTTGGACGTATCTCCAAATCCAACCGTTAAATTTCAAATTTCTAATATTCGTTAGAAAGCTCTTTTCGATACGAACCCAACGGTTCCGGTTTTAGGAGAATCCGACGGTTGGATCTCCCGTAATGTCCGTTTGAAATAAATGGTCGAAATTCACGAACTGCCGCGGCGCGACGCGTTCTATTCAGGCCATTATATTATATATAATATATATATATATAATATATGTTTCGTCGATTTCTATTTAAAACGAATTATATGAATAGTTTTGAATTCGTTTCAAAAACATTTTCAACTTCCATTTCAAATCAAATCAAAATTGAATTCTTCCTTATAAATTCGTTTTAAAATTCATCTCTATTCAATTCAAGTTTCAATTCAATTTGAATTCATTTCGCTTCGTTTTAAATTCAATTCGAATTCGTTTTCAATTCGATTCAATTCAAAGTGGTTTTCTATTCGATTCAAATTCGTTATATATTCAATTGAAATCAAATTCGTTTTCTATTCAATTCATTTCGAATTCGATTTGTTTTCTATTCTATTCAAATTCAAATTGGTTTTCTATTCGATTCAATTCAAATTGGTTTTCTACTCGAATCAAATTCATTATATATTCAATTGAAATCAAATTCGTTTTATATTCAATTGAAATCAAATTCGTTTTATATTCAATTGAAATCAAATTCGTTTTATATTCAATTGAAATCAAATTCGTTTTATATTCAATTCGAATTCGTTTCCTATTCAATTTAATTCAAATTTCATTTCAAAATATGCGATTTCGAAATCACTTTTCAATATTCATTTTAATATGAGTAAAATCGATATAAATATCGTTCACGTCTAAATGGCGTCAATCTAATCAACCCGGCTTCATATATTTCTATTTTCAAATATTCTATTTCAAATATTTCGTTTTCAAATATTTCTATTATCAAAATGTTTCATTCAACACATGACTAATCTCAACGGATGAGTACTGTCAACACATGAACCTTTATTTTATATTGATAAAGATGTAAATTTTATTATTAAAATATTTCGTTCAACACATGACTAATCTCAACGGATGAGTACTATCAACACATGAACCTTTATTTTATATTGATAAAGATGTAAATTTTATTATTAAAATATTTCGTTCAACACATGACTAATCTCAACGGATGAGTACTGTCAACACATGAACCTTTATTTTATATTGTTTATTTTCTAAATTGGAATGAGGCCCAATCAATTACCAAATAGCGTTAACTATAGGGATTTCCATACAACACATGTATATAATAGCATTGAAAAATAATCAACCATCAACCAGAGTGCACTACACTGTATAAGCATCAAATATAGATATCTAACGCTTATATTAGCCTGTCAATCAATCGATCGACATATTGAACCAATCAGGATGAGTGAACTTCAAATTTCATCCCAACACCCATGTGGGGTTTCAAACAATCAAACACAGATTTTAATTGTGCAGTTGGGCGATGTGTAAAATTTATCGACCCAATCAATGTCCTTCAAATAGGTGTACATAAACAAACCGTCCGGTTTGTAAATGAATATTTTATTTATTTCACTTTCATGTTAAAAATTATATTTTTAACGATCAAACATTTTATTTCAACATATGAATATATTCTATTCAGTTCATTTATTAAATAAAATGATTTCTTTATTTTTCTAACTTATTTTAGAAAATTTCGGCGGCATAACGGCACGATACTAGAAACGGGACGAGGCCTAGCCTTATCCCCGGTCTAGTGAAGGCCCACGCCATTCACACATCAATCAAATCATTCTATTTCACCAAACAACTCAAATTTCAATCAAATAATCTAACTAATTTTTGCAATCAAACAAACAAGTCCATGGTCTGTGGACGATTGTGTCGGGTGCTACTAAACACCGTCTGCATCCTAGTATAGATATATAACTAGAAAAGAAATTGAAGAGTGAGAAGTTCTCACCCATAGCTATCCCAATCCCACGACTCTTCATTTTATAGAAATCTTCGTTGTTATTGCATTTTTGTCATCTTCGGTGCCCGTATTCTCTACATATGTAAAAATCGAATTTTTACTTCGCTATTCAATATATAAAAATCGAACTTTTACCTCGCTATTCAATATATAAAAATCGAATTTTTATTTCGCTATTCAATATATAAAAATCGAATTTTTATCTTGTTATTCAATATATAAAAATCGAATTTTTACTTTGCTATCCAATATATAAAAATCGAATTTTTACTTCGATGTCATATAGATAAAAATTCCATTTCAAAAATATAGATTTCGCCTTTCTTCTTTATAAAAATCAAGTTTTTATATAACCTATCTTATAGAAATTATATTTTTATTATCTACATCATATAAAAATTATATTTTTATTATTTCTACTTTGTAAAAATCATATTTTTACATCATTTATATAGTAAAGACTATATTTTTAACACTTTAAAAATATAGAAATCATATTTTTAATACTTTAAAAATATAAAAATCATATTTTTAATTGAATAAAAATCTTTTCTACCCTTTCCTTATATAAAAATCATATTTTTATAAATAAAAATATATTCTTTTCAATTTTAAAAATCAAATCTTTATATATACTTTATTTTTAATAACTAATTTTAAAACCATGCATTTATACTTTTAAAAACTAAAAAAAATAAACCCCTGTTAATTTATATAAAATAGAACTGAAAATAAATCACATAAAAAAAACAAGCTCACTGCGTTTTACCTTCATCTAGCTTGAAGTAAACTGGAGCGACTATCACAGTGCTAACTTGGCCACCACCCATCGATTTAAAGAAGCCAACCACCATCGCAAGGCCAAAGTCGGAGCTGGGCGCATCTGCTGGAGGAGGGGGGAGCGAACTCGCGAAGGTAGGGGGTGGTGCGGTGCGGGTCGCGGTTGCGCGATGGGGTGACCCACGGTTTCCGATCTCGAGAGAAGTGAGGGAATCGAGGTCGAGGGTGGAGCAATTTGGAGGAGGTGTTCGATGAAGGGGGCGGCGGCACTCAAGGAGGAGGAGCGGCGGCTGCTCCGCCCCGTCCTTCTTCTATTTTTCTTTTTTTAAAAAAAAACTGAATCGGGAATAATGAAGTGGGGGGGGGGGGCAGATAAAGGAAGGAGAGAGTGGAGGGTTTTAAATTTCAATTTATTTAATTTATTATTTTAATTACAAAAAGTTGACTTTTACATACGTCCTCTAAACGAGGCCCACCGCCTGTCGTCCATAGCGTTTTACCCCCATTCCGAAGACAATGGGATATGTATCGTAAGCTGATTCGATCGCTTTGATCAGTTTCCGTTGAATTTACATTTAAATCACTATATTGAATTTTAAACGTACATTTCAAATTACCGGGGTCACATACTAACTTGAAAAATTCCAGAAAAAATATTTTCTAGCTTCGTATTGACGATACGGTCCTAACAAAACTAGATTCGTCGAATTCTGAGACCTTTGGAAAAATGGCCATTTTCCAGTCGATTAAAATCAACTGAAACTGGTCAAACGCGTTTTCCTTTGCCACGCTCACATATTGATTCGAAAAATTATGAAATTTGGAATCTAGCAATAACTTAACATCACGGACCCAACAAAAGTGGTTTCGTCGAAATCCGAGGTCATTTGCAAAATGTCTATTTTTAAGGGCTTGAATTCCATAGTGACTATTCAGAATTTTCAACTGGACATATCTTTTGATTCCCGCTATGAAATTTCGATTTGTCGGATTCGTTGGAAAGATATTATCAATTAGATCCTAATGTTTTTGGTTTCACTAAAATCCGGATTGTTTTGCACCCGGTACATTCAATTGAAGTTTGAAATCGAATTATCGAACTACCGCGCCATTTTCAATTCTATTTATAATTATATATAAATATTTATATTCTAACGACGACGTATATAATATATACGTTCGAATTATATTCAAAATAAATTTCTCGTTGTTATTATTTAAAATAATTTATTTTAAATATTCAAAATTCGCTAAAATTGTCAAAATAAAAATTTTAAACTGGCCCAGATTTTCCGAGTTATTACAATCTCCCCCACTTAAAACTTTTCATCCCCGAAAAGGAACAAAGTCGAAAGTGGTTTGATTAATCAACTCTACGTTTGATCTGGCTTCCATTCTCCAACTTTTCAGTTTCTAAGAATTTTCAAATTTTCAAAAATTTGGCTAACACCCTAAATTTTCGAAAAATTTCGCCATAACCTCCCCTGCACCGGGAGCCACGGGAAAATCCCGAAATTGCCATATAGGCCTTCTGATCTCAAAAAGAAAAAGCCAAGCGGCTAGCCAATAGGCTCATAAAATCATCATCACCCAAACAAAACAGTAAATTATAGTAAACATGTACCTATTTGTCGGGCAAACAAATTTTATTCTCTGCTCTAGCCTCCTTGCTATGACCTGTTCAATGTAAGTATATGTATATGCAAGCAAATGCGACCAATTTTCAATATAATTCAATGTTTGGTTCAATTAGGCATAATGGTTCAAAAATTATCAAACAAATAATCCAACAACACAAACATCAATCAATTAGTGAATTAACGTTTCAAATTGATAATTTTGATATATATGCAAAAAGTCATGTTTTTAATGCCAAATCACAACAAATAAATCTATCTATATAAGTTTTGGTTAATATATAGATAATCACACCTTCGAAACACGAACATAAATACTGATGATGTCATGACAATCATCAATACCATCTCCGGGCGACTAGAATGTGGTTTTATATCTATCCAGTATATTAAAACTTTGAATATACGTTCATGACGCGTATATGCGAAATCTATATATACTCGATTGTCCAAATTCAATACAAATAAAATATTCAAATACGTGTAATATGGTTTAAATTTCAAAACAAAATTGTTTTCATTTGAAAAATATACACACTCGTTCTAGGATACTACTGATCCTATCTCTAACGAGTCATTCTAATTGGATATTACTAATCCAATATCTGATGAATTCTTTCGTATGGTTCTAATGTGTCTTGTTCTCGAGCTCTGTAAACCAAAACTCTGATACCACTGTAAGAACCCGTAACTTCCCCGTGAAGGAAAGAGCGGATACTTTGAGAACAACACACAAATGAACGCAGACGGGAGAACATTTCATTGCTATTACAACAATTCCATCAGAGTACAAGAATATACAGAGTATAAATGAATAAATTACATTCGACAAATATCATAGATTACAATAAATTACATAGCAGCGGAAAATAATACAAAGCACAACTGAAGATGATATACGGATACAGAGCTTTCCGGATATCATTCCAGCTGTAAACCAGGATCCTGTGAATATAAATCTGCAAAACCAAAACTACTAGCTGCCCGTGCAGAAAATAGGGGCACCCAGAGTTTAGGTTAAAACAATAAACTCCAGGTCAGTCATGTGACTGGTGTGAGAACTAAAACAGTTATTAATATTGGTTTTAAAGTTAGGTAAATCAAGGGACCACGCCGTATAACATGGAACGGGTTTCCTCCCAAGAATACCAGTGCATAGAATAAACAGCGCAATGCTTTTTCGAAAAATGAAGCTATTATAAGACCCAGGTCCCATCACACAATGCAACGCAAGCCGGAGGATAGGGTTTTACCTTATAACAGCCAAACATGCTTGGTACGTTTAAAACAAATCATTTGATACTATAATAAGTGTATAGTGTCAAAACAGTTTCAATCATAAATATAAATCATAGGCGGCATGGGTACCATATATCATGTCGCCATACTAGTTCTACAATTAAAACCGCAATACACGTATTGGAAATTGGATTTCCGTCATGAGTCGAGGCAAGGGGCAAGATCCTCTCCGCGTTCGAGACACTCTAGCAAATGCCTCAGGACTACACACTCTGGGCAATCCTGAATCCTCCAAGGCCGGTCCTCACTTACGTTAGAGGATTAGTTATTCCTGAACACATGTTTCCCGGTCCTTACAGACCTATAATCGAGGCGCCTCGCATTCCAACAACCACATAGGTGAAAAGTATATAAATGTCAGGGCTGGTAAGTCACTGACACCACCATAGCTAGAAAGAAACGTCATGCACTCTTTGGGTACTTATCCCGTTTTTGACTCATACCGAGGTGTGAGGCTCGCGAATCCACGCTATACACAAAGCTACGCCACGTAGGCCGTGCTTTGATCATCAACCATAAGACTTTGCTTTTCAACAGAAGCCTTGATCATTGCATCTTAGCGTGCCACACAGGCAATTCATGCCATGCGACTGATGTCCATCGATACACAACCTCTGAGCTCGTACGTCTCAGAGAAGGGCGTTAAGCAAAAGAATAAATTCTCTGCCTCCCAGCAGATGTATATTTAATAGAAATCAATCAACACAGAATAAAATCCAATGTCAGACACACAATCCATTTACAAGTTTGTTCTGGGTCTGAACGAAACCGGAGGCACTTTCCTCGCATATCCATCCATCTCCAAGTACGTCTGGACAACCACCAACTATTTCCATCCTCTTGGGTGTACAGCCCAATCAGGGTCGTCAGTAATTATCCAAACGATGTAAAGACTTCCGGTCTTCGACCACCGTCTTCATCTTCGACTTATCGTCGAATCGGTTATTCAGAATGGGTATAAACCCGGACTTTCCAAACAACCCGCGTATATTAAAACGAATGTTACACAAACACAACATACGCCTCATTCCAATTCTGAATATTCTGTTATTTAAATATTCACATCTTTTGGGAAAGGTTCCCATTAATTTTATCCAAGATAAATTCTTTAAAATTTATCTTTAATTTTCCTTTGGATGTCATATCAAACCAAATTATGGTTTTCTAAACTAGTCGAGATTAGCGAACCACAACGAAGTAATTATTTATTTTATTTCCCAATCCCAACCTATTCATCCCATGAAGCAAAACTGGTAATACTCCATATCTAATACTATGGTGTTATCGGTAAAATTAATTACCATTTCACGTTCAAATCTAATTAAAGATTTAACTACCGCTTTGGAGCAAAACTGGTGATACTCCATTCTCGCTCATTTCTAAATTTGATAATTTAGAATATAGATTCACATTTCAACCTAATTGCATATTCGTTAAAACTCCTTTACTGGGTTAAAGAACTAGGTGTTATTTAAAACACAGTTTACGACAAACCCAAATCACATTCTATTTGTTATCGGGTTAAAGAACTAGTGTTATTTAAAACACTGCTCACGATAAACCCATTTTAAATTCAATCAAATATATTAGAAATTCCGATTTATTTAAAACCCCTTTTTAAATCTAATTCATTTATTTAAAAATAATTGGGTTTTAAATTTAGTTCAAAACTAGTTCATTTCGATAAAAATCCATTTTTATCTTTTCAAATATGGAGTTTTTCACCCCAATTTTTCTCAAATCATTTCTTATGATTTTATACAAATTATTACTATTTTTTAAAATTTTATCAAGGCCCGTACAGTCGACTTCCATCAAGGGCCATCGAACTGCACTTACGGCGACCTTTTCCAAATTTGATTTGGACGTATCTCCAAATCCAACCGTTAGATTTCAAATTTCTAATATTCGTTAGAAAGCTCTTTTCGATACGAACCCAACGGTTCCGGTTTTAGGAGAATCCGACGGTTGGATCTCCTGTAATGTCCGTTTGAAATAAATGGTCGAAATTCACGAACTGCCGCGGCGCGACGCGTTCTATTCAGGCCATTATATTATATATAATATATATATATAATATATGTTTCGTCGATTTCTATTTAAAACGAATTATATGAATAATTTTGAATTCGTTTCAAAAACATTTTCAACTTCCATTTCAAATCAAATCAAAATTGAATTCTTCCTTATAAATTCGTTTTAAAATTCATCTCTATTCAATTCAAGTTTCAATTCAATTTGAATTCATTTCGCTTCGTTTTAAATTCAATTCGAATTCGTTTTCAATTCGATTCAATTCAAAGTGGTTTTCTATTCGATTCAAATTCGTTATATATTCAATTGAAATCAAATTCGTTTTCTATTCAATTCATTTCGAATTCGATTTGTTTTCTATTCTATTCAAATTCAAATTGGTTTTCTATTCGATTCAATTCAAATTGGTTTTTTACTCGAATCAAATTCATTATATATTCAATTGAAATCAAATTCGTTTTATATTCAATTGAAATCAAATTCGTTTTATATTCAATTGAAATCAAATTCGTTTTATATTCAATTGAAATCAAATTCGTTTTATATTCAATTCGAATTCGTTTCCTATTCAATTTAATTCAAATTTCATTTCAAAATATGCGATTTCGAAATCACTTTTCAATATTCATTTTAAAATGAGTAAAATCGATATAAATATCGTTCACGTCTAAATGGCGTCAATCTAATCAACCCGGCTTCATATATTTCTATTTTCAAATATTCTATTTCAAATATTTCGTTTTCAAATATTTCTATTATCAAAATGTTTCGTTCAACACATGACTAATCTCAACAGATGAGTACTGTCAACACATGAACCTTTATTTTATATTGATAAAGATGTAAATTTTATTATTAAAATATTTCGTTCAACACATGACTAATCTCAACGGATGAGTACTGTCAACACATGAACCTTTATTTTATATTGATAAAGATGTAAATTTTATTATTAAAATATTTCGTTCAACACATGACTAATCTCAACGGATGAGTACTGTCAACACATGAACCTTTATTTTATATTGTTTATTTTCTAAATTGGAATGAGGCCCAATCAATTACCATATAGCGTTAACTATAGGGATTTCCATACAACACATGTATATAATAGCATTGAAAAATAATCAACCATCAACCAGAGTGCACTACACTGTATAAGCATCAAATATAGATATCTAACGCTTATATCAGCCTATCAATCAATCGATCGACATATTGAACCAATCAGGATGAGTAAACTTCAAATTTCATCCCAACACCCGTGTGGGGTTTCAAACAATCAAACACAGATTTTAATTGTGCAGTTGGGCGATGTGTAAAATTTATCGACCCAATCAATGTCCTTCAAATAGGTGTACATAAACAAACCGTCCGGTTTGTAAATGAATATTTTATTTATTTCACTTTCATGTTAAAAATTATATTTTTAACGATCAAACATTTTATTTCAACATATGAATATATTCTATTCAGTTCATTTATTAAATAAAATGATTTCTTTGTTTTTCTAACTTATTTTAGAAAATTTCGGCGGCATAACGGCACGATACTAGAAACGGGACGAGGCCTAGCCTTATCCCCGGTCTAGTGAAGGCCCACGCCATTCACACATCAATCAAATCATTCTATTTCACCAAACAACTCAAATTTCAATGAAATAATCTAACTAGTTTTTGCAATCAAACAAACAAGTCCATGGTCTGTGGGTGATTGTGTCGGGTGCTACTAAACACCGTCTGCATCCTAGTATAGATATATAACTAGAAAAGAAATTGAAGAGTGAGAAGTTCTCACCCATAGCTATCCCAATCCCACGACTCTTCATTTTACAGAAATCTTCGTTGTTATCGCATTTTTGTCATCTTCGGTGCCCGTATTCTCTACATATGTAAAAATCGAAGTTTTACTTCGCTATTCAATATATAAAAATCGAACTTTTACCTCGCTATTCAATATATAAAAATCGAATTTTTATTTCGCTATTCAATATATAAAAATCGAATTTTTATCTTGTTATTCAATATATAAAAATCGAATTTTTACTTTGCTATCCAATATATAAAAATCGAATTTTTACTTCGATGTCATATAGATAAAAATTCCATTTCAAAAATATAGATTTCGCCTTTCTTCTTTATAAAAATCAAGTTTTTATATAACCTATCTTATAAAAATTATATTTTTATTATCTACATCATATAAAAATTATATTTTTTATTATTTCTACTTTGTAAAAATCATATTTTTACATCATTTATATAATAAAGACTATATTTTTAATACTTTAAAAATATAGAAATCATGTTTTTAATTCTTTAAAAATATAAAAATCATATTTTTAATTGAACAAAAATCTTTTCTACCCTTTCCTTATATAAAAATCATATTTTTATAAATAAAAATATAATCTTTTCAATTTTAAAAATCAAATCTTTATATATACTTTATTTTTAATATCTAATTTTAAAACCATGCATTTATACTTTAAAAACTAAAAAAAATAAACCCCTGTTAATTTATATAAAATAGAACTGAAAATAAATCACATAAAAAAAACAAGCTCACTGCGTTTTACCTTCATCTAGCTTGAAGTAAACTGGAGCGACTATCACACTGCTAACTTGGCCACCACCCATCGATTTAAAGAAGCTGACCACCATTGCAAGGCCAACGTCGGAGCTGGGCGCATCTGCTGGAGGAGGGGGGTGCGAACTCGCGAAGGCAGGGGGTGGTGCGGTGCGGGTCGCGGCTGCGCGATGGGGTGACCCACGGTTTCCGATCTCGAGAGAAGTGAGGGAATCGAGGTCGAGGGTGGAGCAATTTGGAGGAGGTGTTCGATGAAGGGGGCGGCGGCACTCAAGGAGGAGGAGCGGCGGCTGCTCCGCCCCGTCCTTCTTCTATTTTTCTTTTTTTTTCTTTTTTTTTAAAAAAAACTGAATCGGGAATAATGAAGTGGGGGGGGGGGCAGATAAAGGAAGGAGAGAGTGGAGGGTTTTAAATTTCAATTTATTTAATTTATTATTTTAATTACAAAAAGTTGACTTTTACATACGACCTCTAAACGAGGCCCACCGCCTGTCGTCCATAGCGTTTTACCCCCATTCCGAACACAATGGGATATGTATCGTAAGCTGATTCGATCGCTTTGATCAGTTTCCGTTGAATTTACATTTAAATCACTATATTGAATTTTAAACGTACATTTCAAATTACCGGGGTCACATACTAACTCGAAAAATTCCAGAAAAAATATTTTCAAGCTTCGTATTGACGATACGGTCCTAACAAAACTAGATTCATCGAATTCTGAGACCGTTGGAAAAATGGCCATTTTCCAGTCGATTAAAATCAATTAAAACTGGTCAAACGCGTTTTCCTTTGCCATGCTCACATATTGATTCGAAAAATTATGAAATTTGGAATCTAGCAATAACTTAACATCACGGACCCAACAAAAGTGGTTTCGTCGAAATCCGAGGTCGTTTGCTAAATGTCTATTTTTAAGGGCTTGAATTCCATAGCGACTATTCAGAATTTTCAACTGGACATATATTTTGATTCCCGCTACGAAATTTCGATTTGTCGGATTCGTTGGAAAGATATTATCAATTAGATCCTAATGTTTTAGGTTTCACTAAAATCCAGATTGTTTTGCACCCGGTACATTCAATTGAAGTTTGAAATCGAATTATCGAACTACCGCGCCATTTTCAATTCTATTTATAATTATACATAAATATTTATATTCTAACGACGACGTATATAATATATACGTTCGAATTATATTCAAAATAAATTTCTCGTTGTTATTATTTAAAATAATTTATTTTAAATATTCAAAATTCGCTAAAATTGCCAAAATAAAAATTTTAAACTGGCCCAGATTTTCCGGGTTATTACAGGACGAGACCCTTCGGTCCTTCCTCTAGAGATTCAACACAGCCATAGCATCAGTCGATCGACCCAAGCCATCAATGGTATTTATGGCCACCATTGCAGGTGCTCAGAACAGATCAGAGTTTAGGATCTCTTTAACCAGAGACCCTCCCAAGGATACTGAGGATTTCTATGCCGAGCTGAGCAGTTCCTACGACAAAAATACACTAGCATTGACATGGAGAGCCTAGAGTTGCTTGCCACTAAAGATGGAGGTCCATCCAACACCAATGGCTAGAATGAAGGAAGAGGAAAAGTCTCAGAAAATAAGGAACGTAACGTAATACTCCGTAGAGAGAACAAGTACGATCAATACACCGAGCTCAACTCCTCCTTGCTCGACATCTACCTTGACGTACGAGAATGTCTGCCCTTCCCAAAACCTCCTCGAAGAGAACCAACCCAGAAAGAGCTCGACTCTGGAAAGCACTGCATGTTTCACAACATTGCCAGTCACAGCACCAGTGAAATGCATGCACTTGCGTGATCTCATCTAGGTTACGGTCAGGCGGAGGGAACGGCCCGAGTATGTCAAGAAAACCACATAGGCTATGCCACCACAATCTTCTGCCTAAGCTCCTTAGGCCGATTATCGAGCTCCTAAAAACGGAAAGGACCCTGAGCCCAGCAATCGCGGCATGATCATCAATTAAATAAGATTTATATTTCTTCTTTCCAATGTATTATTGTTTCTTTCAATAACATGGGTGTGATGAAGTACACACATACGGGGTTAAGATTTAGCTCCTAGGCGTGCTCTAGATTCAGTTATCACCCATTTAGAATTTATTTTCATTTCCTTGTAATAGCTCTTTAGCAGTAGTAAACTTTCTTTTGCAAACATGGATTATGTTTAAATGATTTAAGCTGAGCGTGGTTGACGCTCGCCGACCCGGATATGGTCAGTGTTGAGCCGCAACGTTTCAGACACGGTCAATGACTGCCACCATGTCTAAGCGTACTCACTGAGCTGAGTATGGTCAGATTTCTCTAATTCGAGTATGGAAGGTACTCGCCCCTTCCCTAAGTCGAGTGCACTCTCCACTCGCCAAAACTTCACAAGAGTATAACAAACACTCAAATGTCACTTACCCATCATCACATCCATCCGAATCCATTAGTCGAGTACAGATAAGCTTATGTAAGCCGAGCATGGTTAACACTTGCCAAAGCCGAGTATGGATAATAATCGCCACCTCCATAAGCCGAGTATGGGCAATACTCGCCACCTCCATAAACCGAGTATGGATAATACTCGCCATCTCCGTAAGCCGAGTATAGATATTACTCGCCACCTCTCTAAGCCGCGTGTCATTATCATTTGCTAACTCTTTAAAACCAAGTATGGTTAATACTTGCCCAACTAAGCTCATAGCCTTCTCTAAACCGAGAATGGCCTACACCATCCTTACGGGTATTGGATATTGCGACGAAGATTACTTTCGTAGCACTCTTGGCCTTAATATGGTCCTCGGTAGTTGTCGGTTTTCTGACCTTAATACGATCTGCACCGGTCGTTGGATTTCTGGCCTTAATACAAATATCAGGATTGTCCGATTTCTAGCCCGAACATGGTTCAACGCAACCATAGCTACCCACCCATTGAGTTTCGACATAATATTTAGAAGACATCTCCTTTACCAAGAAAGATGTACTCAGAGTGGCAGAGTGTTGACCAACTTTTTGGTAAAAGCCGTCGTGATTCAATAGATCGAAGCCCAATGTCAAAAGGCTCACAAAACAACATCGACCGACCCCATCGGTCGGTTGCTACTTCAGAAAGCTCGAAAAAGGTTTGGCCTGAGCTGGTTTCCCTCTAGCAGCGGCATCTCATGCCCCGAGATAATTGCTCTCCCATATCGACAAAGCAACATTCCCTTAAAGATCGAATCGCTCAGATATCTTTGGATCTATGTGGAAATATCCAAATGAGTTATCCATTGTTTAGCCCGATTCTTAAGGCATTAAAGGCGATCAACCACTTCCGACCTAAGCTCTTCTTTTGATACACCACATCTCGAGTGCCATGCAAGCCACAATTCTCGAGGATACTATTAATCAGCAGTAGACCGGGTCCTACCACTGCAACTATTCCAAGTGATCGAGCTCCACGTGTTCGAGCTCCGCAAAAGAGGTAGGCCACGTTGCATCTCAATCAGCCCACCTCTTCATCTATAATACCTCCATGCCAAGAATGGAAAGGGGATTTTTGAGCAGAACCTCCTCTCTCAAGCTCAAATTCTACGGTTAATAGCCAACTCTTTTCTAAAACACAACGATTTTGTGTTCATCTCCCTCTTTTTTCAAATAGAAAATAGATTGTACTTGTAATCAAAAGAAAATCAATATATATAAAGTGGACGTAGGCACCATCTCTTGCCGAACCACCATAAAATGTCTTGTCTGTCCCCTGTTTTACTTACTATACCGTACTCTGTGATTTTTATTCGTGTGTTCTACACACGATTGGGGTTGACTGTCACTAGTGACCAACTTTTGATGTCAACACTTCCTAAGGGCCAACCCTGGCATATTTTCTTGGACCCACCCTGACATGTGGGGCATCGATCCAGGAATCGCTTGTCACATGCTCGGTATCGATTCAAAGCATCTTCCAATCAAACAAAAGCATTGAATCTTGGTTGTCAAAAGATCGACTGCACTCAAGGAGGAGGTGGATATGCTACTCGATAATTGCTTCATCCGCGACACCCTCTACCCTGAATGGTTCTCCAACCCAGTCTTAGTCAAGAATGGGAAGTAGCGAACGTGTGTCGACTACTCAGGTTTGAACAAATCATGTCCAAAGGACAGCTTCCCACTCCCAAACATTGATCAGCTCGTTCATTTAACTGTCGACTACTAGCTCCTCTCCTTCATGGATGTGTACCCAGGCTACAATCATATTCCATTGTACCTTCCAGATTGGGATCATACTTCTTTCATAATCGATCTTGGGATCTACTATCAGCGACTGGTCAACCGCATGTTCAAGGACCAAATTGGGAGATCCATGGATGTTTACCTGGACAATACACTCGTGAAAACAAGGGTATCGAATGACCACGTCAATGACCTCATGAAAATGTTTGGTGTCCTTCGAAAGTATGGCATGAAACTCAATCCCTTAAAATGCTATTTTGGTGTTGCATTGGGAAAATTACTAAGTTTCATTATCAATTCGTGAGGCATCGAAGCCAATCTAGATAAGATTAAAGTTATCTGGGATATGCAAGCTCCTCAGAGCATCAAAGATGTTCAAATATTAAATGGAAAAGTGCTCGCCCTATGTCGATTTACCTCAGAAAGGGGAAGCACAACTTCACATGGACAATAGAGTGTGCTGACGCATTCCAGGACCTCCTGAATCACATAGAGAGACCACCTATCTTTTCCATACCTATGGATCATGAAGACTTATATCTTTATTTGGTTGTTTCTGTGTAGCCAATTAATTCAACGCTTGTGCACATCAAAGATTGTGTCCAATGACCTGTTTACTACATTAGTAATAGATTGAAAAGGGAGGAAAATAACTATCCAAAGCTCGAGAAGCTAGCCTTCTGCCTATTAATTTCTTCCCAAAAGCTATGGCCATACTTTCAATGCCATTCAATCAAAGTCTACACTGACCAGCCGCTACAGCAGGTCCTGCAACGACCTAAGGAATCTGGAAGACTTCTGAAGTGGAACGTAGAACTGAGCTAGTTCGAGATCATTTTTGTTCCTTGTCGATCCATCCTTGGACAAGCCCTTGCAGACTTCATAGCGGTGTTCACAATTCCATAAGATCCTCCTTCGGAAGACATTGAAACTCCAGACATTCAATGGAAGCTATTCGTGGATGGATCATCCAACAGTTGATGTTGTGGAACTGAAGTCATATCTGTTACTCCTGAGGAGCGCTCTATTTGTTATGCTTTGAAGGTTGACTTACAAACCACAATAACGATGTAGAGTACGAGGCCTTGATTGTCGGACATAGAATCGCAATCGAACTCAACATCAAGGCCCTCCAAATCTACTCCAACTCACAGCTCATCATACGTTGGGTGTAGGGCGAATATCAAGCCAAGAGGGCAAGGCTCGCTCCCTACCTTGCTTGAGTCCATGAACTACTTACCTACTTTGACCACCATGTCATTACACATATCCCTTGGGAGAAAAACGAGAAAGCCGATTCATTAGCCAAGCTGGCAAGCTCCGGGGATGC
This sequence comes from Allium sativum, assembly GCA_030737875.1. NCBI lineage: Eukaryota > Viridiplantae > Streptophyta > Magnoliopsida > Asparagales > Amaryllidaceae > Allium > Allium sativum. Next base: position 1,024,903,372 of record CM060909.1, read on the forward strand.
ATAGCTCACGGGGTTAGCTCGAGTCGAAATACTGGACTCTCCGAGCATCGATCAAATGCCAACTGATTTGGTCACAAAGACGGAGTTCGAGCCCGAGTCCTAGATGACACGAATCAAAAATTACTTGCAACATGAAATCCTCCCTGAGCACTACAAGAAAGACAAGTACTCACTCGCAATCGCTACATCATTCAAAATGGAGTGCTCTACCGAAGTGGATTCTTAGTTCCATTACTTCGGCTTGTAGTCCACGATGACGTCGACCATGTGCTATAGGACGTGCATGAAGGCAAGTGCGGTGACCACACCGGGGGGTAAACTCTAGCAAGAAAGATTCTCGGATATGGTTACTTCTGGCCCACGCTCGATCAGGATGTCGCGGATTATGCCCGCAAGTGCGACAAATGCTAGAGGTTTCCCAAGGTTCCAAGAGCTCCGCCTATCGAGCTAACGCAGATGGTCAGTCCTTGGCCCTTTGCCATATGTGGAATAGATATCATCGAAACCCTTCCAATGGCCAGAGGCTGTGCACGTTAAGCCATTATCGTGGTTGATTACTTCAGAAAGTGGGTTGAAGTTGTGCCCCTTAGTACATCACTGCCAAGAAGGTAATCAAGTTCGTTGTCCGCAACATCATCACTCGACACATAGTACCCTAAGCTATCATCCCCAACAACAGGACCCAACTCGAGAGCGTCGAGTTCAAGACTTTCTACAAGCGGCACAACATCGTGAAGAGATTCTCTGAAGTAGCTCATCCGCAATCCAATAGGCAAGTCGAGGCTATTAACAAGGTAATCAAATCCATCATCAAGAAGCATCTGGAAAAAGTTGGAGGCTTATGGGTAGATGAGCTCCCTCTGTCCCTATGGGCTACTGGACCACCCATACAACTACTGGCCATACTCCTTTTGCTCTCACTTATGGATCCGAAGCCATCATTCCCATTGAGCTCAAACTCCAATAGCACCGAGTCACTTACTACGATCCAAAGACCAACCAAGATATTCTCTTGGAATCACATGACTTACTCGGAGAGAAAAGAGATAAAACTAAACTTCGAGCTACCGCTCAGCGCCAACGAGTCACTAGATACTTCAATTCTAGAGTCCATTCGAAGGACCTCAACGTCAATGATCTCATCCTGAAATGGATATTTCCTACACCAACCGGTTTCAGTCCTCATTAGAAATGTATGTATGTTGTATAATGGAGGCTTGAAGATGGAACCTTTAGGCTAACGACCGTCGATGGCACCGAACTCCCAAGGGCGTGGAATAGTGAACATCTTCGCCACTACTTTACGTAACTTAGTGTACAGATCTAATTCTTTCCAACAATGTTTTCTTTTCTTTAAATTCAAGGCATTATAAAGTAAAGGTCATAGTTGCCAAAGTTATTAGTAAAGGTAGATTTCAGCACTTTGTGTTTTAAATGTGTTTACATGCTGTGTAATATGTTTGAACAATTGTTACTACCAACTTGCACACATGAATACATGACACTGGATCAGCACCCAGAAATCGGGAATCGGTCCCCTAACTCGAATCTCGAATGAACTACGAAACCGAGTATAAATAACCCTAATTGAGTCTCGAACCAACGACGAGGATGACTATAAATAACCCTAACACGAGTCTCGAAATCAACGACGAGGCCGAGTATAAACAACTCAGGATGCTCATTCACTTGAGCGTCCAACACCATTCCTAAGTCTCCGGACTTGGGGCAAACTCCTTTGCCGAACGAGTGTGACATCAACCGCCCGTTCTGGTCCATCTGACCCTAAGGGTCTGGATCCGGGAGACAATTGGCGAACCAACGACACCTTCGAACTATAACCTAAACGAAACAATGGAAGAGTCTAAAGGACGAATCAACTGCGACCGTGCCTTCTCACGCTCAGTACCAACAACCTCGGGGAGTCCCCGAGAGGGAAGGCAACAGAGTCGAACCTCACACGACTCAGAACTCCCGACCAAGGGAAACCCTAAGAGTGAAGTCCGCGCTAACAATCTTCGCACAACTCCGAATTTCTGACTAAGGAAAATCCCGAGAGAAGGGTCCGCGCTTGCAACCTTCGCATGACTTGGAATCCCAAGAGCGATGCCATGGAAAAGAATTTCTTAAATGTAACGACAAGTCTGTTTGTCCAAGTATCTAGAAATGGAAAGCACATATGAATATTTGACCACTTAAATCAAGTTATGATATAGGAAAAGTCAAACAACACTTTCATTCATAACCAAAAACAAACTACACAAAACTGTCTATCTTTCTTTCTAATGACATGGTGTATATGAAAACCACACCATGCCTCTAAAAGTGAAGGTGATACTAACGTATATTATCGGCCTACATAGCCAAAATGTCTAAAATACCTATAGTAATCACTGGGGCGACCCGTCCTTCTTCTTCTTTATAGACTCAGCGTTGGGCAGGTCATCACCAACCTTTGTCCTCTTCCTCCAAGAGTTGTCTCCACCTCTTCCTCCTTTGCCCTTGGCTGGGGAAATAGACTCATGAGACAATGACTTGTGCTTTATGTTATCCTTTCCACTTGTGATCTATGTGATTTCCCAAAGCAGGATAATTTGCAGAGGACGGGGGGAATGTCAATGGCAAGGGTCAGGATAGCCTCAGTGCCTCCCTGAGCATTTTTAGCCTCCAAATTCTCCTTCTTATTGGCATCCCGTGCGGTCTTTCATTTAGCTAGCTTGTTAGCCTTAAGCTTTGCATCTGCATCCGCCTTAAGTTTCTTATAGGCGTCCTCGCCCTTCCTCACGGCAGCCTCGTCAGCTTGCTTCTTCTTGGCTTCATTGTCGACCCTCTTGTTCTTAGCTTTATCCGCAACTTTCTTTCTAGCTATCTCGGCGTTCGCTTTCTCCTCAGTATATTTCCTAGCCTTCGCATGAACCTTCTAAAGGGCCGCCTCATCAGCCTGCTTTTTCTCTTCTTGCTCCTCTGCCTTGGTGATCAGTTGGTATTTCTGTAATTGCACCAGGTCATACATCGTCTGTACACTCGTGTCTACTGGACCGGTTACACGAATACTTTGTTCATCTATTATTTCTTCCTCGGAAAGAAAGAAAATCCTTACAGATACTAGCATTCAGGTCCACATCTGAGAAAGTATCCATTGGACTGTTTCCCTCTCCAAATTGTATCACCTGCAATCCCAGTCCAATCTCGGGTAATTGGGAAAGTATCGAGGCAAAGCCGGCTATCATCTCTGCTCCGAAGGGGGATGCACAACAAAGAAGAAGGCTACTTAGTCTCTTATAACTCAGTGCTTATATCCTTTTCAAGCGTTCGTGATAATGAGACTTTACCTCCAGAAACATGCGGCGTAGGGGCAATAGGTAAAGTGCTTGCAGTTGTAGTTAGAGAGGAGCCCCCTAGTCCCAAGCCTGGATAATCGGGGAAATACTCGGTTGAAGTAAAGGGTGGGGCCATAGGACCGCTGACAGTGGCTGATGATGTAACTTGTGGCTGAAAGGAACTCCCCTCGAAAACTAATGAGTGACAATCACACTCTCAGTAGGCACAAACTATCCTTTCACAACGTCAAGTTCCGCCAACCTCGCCCTCTCAGCGTCCTCATGTAGCAGTCCCCTCACATCCGCCAACACCTTGCACTCATCCTTGTCTAGGAGAGTTTCCATGAGCAGGAACTCGTTTACGGCTTCCACTTGTAACCTCCGAGCCTTAAACAGCAACAACCTTTCCCATGTATGAGCCATCACTCGAGGATAGTCCTTGACCCATGAGATTCTGCAGAATCTAGATGCCTTTACAAACATACCCCGAATGGGTTCCTTCAAAGATGCTTCCAACCTAGCCTCGGTATCCTCAAACTCCTCCCTAAGTTGTTCCACCTCGCTTTGATTCTCTGCCCTTAATCCGTCCAGCGAGCTCAATAGTTCATTGGTACTGGCCACGACATCCTCTTTGTCCCTCCTAGCCACCTCCAGTTGTCTCCTCAACTCATCATTCTCTTTCTGCAGCCTTTGAGCATCCTCATTCTTAGCTTTTAGCCTTTGGTTCTCTTTTACCAAGGCCTCGTTACCCGTCTAGAACTATAACACCCTCTCGTTCGCTGTGGTCAAATGATTATTCTCCTCTATTAAATCCGAGTTTTCTTTCTTAAGTCTCGAATTATCGGTCATCACCGAGGCCATGATATCTTTAAAAATTGTCGCGGCATGTTGCGACCCTATCTCCATCTTCCTATACTTCTCGTCAAGCTCACTGTTTCGGCAATAGTGAGTTAGCATATAAATGTGTTACTCGAGAATGCAAAAATGGATGCAGCTTTAAGTTACGTTGGGATCATTCTCTATAGTGATACTTGCTGGCATGGTCATGAGAGTGCAGGGCCTCATCAAACAAACCAGCATATCTCTTGAAATCTGTAAGCAACCCACTCTTCGATGATGGATGACTTCTGGACCCCTGAACTCAGCCTTTGCCTCCTCTAGCCATTTCACCTGCAAAGAGAATATATTCAAGGTCAGAATCGAACGTTTTATGCACATAAACGAATATGGTGTCATGCAGTGTTTATGAGTGTGTGTCCTAAGTGTTCTCTCTACAGACCAGATAACGGTCCTCTCGGAGGAGTGATCTCCCCAACGGTAAGTGTTAATCCCTATATACTTGTGGTACTAGGCTAGGGACACATAATAAGTGGAATCTTGTTCAGCTCATCGAACTGACCCTCCTCTAATGACATGGTGGTCCCAGAAGTGTCTACGGGAGACTTTGGCCTTGGTAACACTCCTGCCCCGCCTCATCTATGATAAGCGGGGCAGGAGTAGTTTGCAAGCCTTCATCTCCGGCAACCTCCTCCTCATCACATGGTCCACTTCCACTGGCTTCCCCCTAAGTCTTGGCAGTCTTACATTGCTTGTACATGACAAAGGATGCTTTTCTCTTGCGGCTCGGAGAGCCTTTGCCTCTCTCAGTTTCCTCTTTTTCCTTAACCCGAGCAAGGGCCGGTCTGATTATCACATGACTAGAGGGAAGTAAGCCTACACGATGAAGTTGTTCCTGGTTCAGCACAATCTTGGTAGAACGATAACTGGTTGGGATGACCAACAAAAACTCCTGGCGCTGCTGGTACATGGGGTTTGTAGGCATAGGTGGGTTTCTTTTTTGTTAGGGATTGCGGAAAGGAACGTTAAGGCAAAACAAACACTAGAGGGTGTGAATAGTGTTTTTGAGAATTTAAACAAAATATAAAACTTATGTGATAAACTATATGAATCAAACACCATAGAAACAATCACAGATACAGGATAAAACACAGACACAAATTAAGCAGAAATAAAAATGCAGAACAAGAAAGAACACACCAGATTTTATACTAGTTCGGATTGCTCCTACGTCCAGTCCCGCACAACGCTGGATTACGTAGAGTTTTATTACTATAACAATATCCAATTACACCCCTCGACTTCACGGCTACAAGGTTAATGTAACACCCCGTGTATTCTATAACTGTGAAATTCATAAATTAAAGTATAATTAATTTTAAATCAAAGAATTAAGGGAAATGGGATACGCCATTGCGTTCGTCTCGGAATTCTACTTGAGATAGAGTCTGAGTTTGCGTGAAACGGATATCGTATGAAGAAGTTATGGACGAACAAAGTTGGGCGGAAAACCGAAAAAGGATCAGAATGCACTGGCGCACTTGGGAAGTGCGCCAGAACAAAAATGCACTGGCGCACTTGTGAAGTGCGCCAGTACATTTTTGACCTGGCGCACCTGCCAAGTGCGCCCAGGTCAAAAATGACCTGCTGGCCAGGTCTGGTCTAGTCCTGGCTGGCCAGGTCTGTGTTTGGCCGATTTTCAGAAGCTTGCTTTGTCATTAGGGCTAGGTGGCAGGCTCTAATTGGTCTCTCTTTCGAATGAATGGCTACGATCAATCCAAGCAACATCGATGGTCCTAATCAGTTCATAAACCCTATAAAAATGACCCTAGACTCAACCTAATCTATTCATTCAAAAATAAGAACAAGGCCATCATGTTGCTGAGGAACGACTAAGAGTAGCCACCAATTGGAGAGAGGATTAGGAGGCAAATTCTAAAGCATAAAGCAACTTAATCAAATCAAATCAACAAGGAATCGCATCTCCAAAATCCTAAATTGGAGAATTCGCCACACAATTGTAAGTAGAGTATTATTTTGGTATGAACAAATAATTGTGTTGGTTTGTATACTTGATTTGTGGCAATAAAGTAATTCATATTTGTGCGTTACTATGATTCTTATCGATTTGGAATATTGTATACGTTTGGATATTCTCGAATTATGTTATTCATTATAAAAAAAACTACATGCGGTAGTTTTATGCAAGTATACGTTTGGAATATTCGCAAATTATGTAATCCATGTTGAAGCTACATGTATGTAGTTGATTAATTGAAATTCATGCAAGTTTGGGGTTTTGCTACTATGCCATCATAATGTATATTTTTGTACAAAAATCATTTTGTACGTAATTGGAACAAATTTGGGTTATTATAGTTCATATGAAACTATGTTGAAATTTTGGCACCATGATCTATGTATTAAGCCATGCTTTTGTACTAGAAAACCTATTTGCAAACTTATGAATATGACTAGGCTATGATTGATATTTTGCATAATTGAAATCCATGATAGGTCTATATTGTTAACAAGAATTATATGATGACATATGTGGTACATAGCTAGGTTAGATTCAAAATCCCATTTGCAAGTTTGCATGACTAAAGTAAAAATCATGATTTCATGTTAGAAAATATTTATGCCATGGTTATGTGAATAGATTCAAAATCATGATTAAGCTGAACTATACTTTTGTGTTAGTAACAAAAGTAAGCACCTTTGTAAACATGTAGTAATCTTATGAACATGATTTGCTTATGTTTGACATCATGCCTGAAATAAAGTATAGGTTTATGTTGTAGTTAAGCCTATGTGTCAATAGTGATATTCTTAACTTAACTACAAGTTTACATGGTTTGATTCATGTCACTTATGCTTTATGACCAAAGTATATGTTACCACTATGCAAGTACACCAGTTTCTATTTTGTAGTTCCAACGTCATGTTGCAAGTTCATGCGTTCACATTCCCCTTTTTGTGTATGTAATCACGCTTTAAGCCTCCCCTTTTTCTCATGGCTAAGTTGGGCTTAAAAAGGCTAAGCCCAACATATATATATTAAACGGACGTGTTAAACGGGGGAAAATAACGTTGGGTTAAATTTATTAATAAATGAAAATATAAAGTAGAAGGGCCCAAATTCAAGTATGGGTTGGGCCCATGATTGGTGTAACCTTTACACCATTAACCTAATAATGGGCCGCAAATATTTACATATAAGAAAATAAAGAAGAAAGACAAAATATGTAAATGTAGAGCATACGATGTGTTTAACCCGAGGTTGGATTGAGTTGTGATGTAAACCTGCCCGGAACCGCCCGGCTGTCCAGTAGTCACAACAATACCTATCCAATATGGGAGGTTAAACATGGAGCCCAATAAGGACCCGAGGTTAGACTGAGTTGTGGCGTAAGACTGTCCGGAACCAACCGGCAACAGGCAGCCACAACAATACCTGTCTAATGTGAGAGGTCAAGGCTTTAATAAGACAATTAAGGTTGAGTCAGGATTGTTAGGATTAAGTGGACTAAAGACTTAATCAAAATGGAACATGCTAAACTAAATGGACTGGTGGGGGTTAGGTTAGGAAACACTTAACCAACTTAGCATGTTGGCTAGAGATAGAAAACCTAGTAACGGGGGACCCTTTTCAGCAGTAACCCTAGAAGGTGTATCATGATACCCTGAAACTAGGCAGGGTGGGGCACGATTACTGGGCTGATTGTAAGAGGTCAAATCGACGGCGGTGGTGTAGCAGTGTAGGTTCTAACGGGGTGCGGGCGTGCACACACTCCGGCGCAGAAAAATAAGGCACTGGACACAAGTAGCATACCTGTGCATTCTAGGGTTGTGTCGGGCCGCCACCATGGGACTTGATACACCCCATGGTGGGACCAGCATAGGTAACTACAACATCGGGGGCCGTAAGACAAATGTAACTATGCGAGTAGGAGCCGATCATCATAGAATGGATCACATCACCCTGATTATGGGGTGCCAGTTGGGAACTAGTTTATATGGGTTCGGAGATTAACATGGGGTACGATAGTATATTCGACCCTAGACAACTTAACCAAGTTTATAGTGCTTTTCCCACTTCTTGTTTATACTTATCATACCCAGTTCTTTATTCATAGACAGAATAGTCCTAGACTTACTCAGGCTTTATGTCTGACTCTACTTTTCTTTCGTCTTCTTTTCTTCCGTTCCCCCCCCCCCCCAGGTCCACAGGGAGGGAACACTGCAGCTTGACCAGCCTTAACATCCAGCTTGAAGAGGAGAAATGTATTGCTTGGACCTTTTCGTTTTGAACTATGGCTTTGGACAACCACTATGGGGCTTTTGCAGTTTATCTATGTTTTCTTTATGCTTCTTTAAATAATGTAATCAAGACAGATTATGAAAGTGTTATGTTATGTTTTTGGAAAGGATGTAAGACAATCATGGTGATGTTGTTGTAACACGTATTTGCTTTTATGAAATAAAAGTTGTTGTTTTTCCGCTGTTTACAAATATGTGTTCTTATATCTGTCTTGTATATCTGTGACTTATACTTATAAACCTCCACCAAAATTAGGGCATTCCCTTTGAGAGTGACCCTAACGGAGGTGGGGTGTTTCACTTGGTATCAGAGCATAGGTTTACCAGATAAGATAAAAAGTTTTGAAAATTTATTTTCAAAAAGGAAATTTAAAGAAGCATTTTTAAAAGATAAAAATATTATTTTATTTTAAAAAGGCAAAGTCCACTCCCCAAAGCCATAGGTGCCATCTCTTATCCTTCGTTTTGAATCTATCCTTTTTTTTTCAGTATGTCCGAAGAACTTAACTTGCCAGAAGGGGTGCCAATACCTGGTTGGTTTAGACGGTTCTTAGAAGCAAGAGCCACTCAGCCAGGTCCTACCGTTCCTCCTCCCCCAGCTGCCGGAAATCATCCAGCTGCAGCGGCACCTTTTCCTCCACCTCCTCCTCGGGGAAACACTTTTGCTAAGATATGTAAAGATTTTAAAGCTATGGGAGGAAAGGATTTCCATGGAACTGAGTCCTTCGTGGCAGCTAGAAATTGGCTGAAAGAAACTGAGGACCTATTCATCATCTTTGAGGTAGAAGATAGACAAAAAGTACAACTGGCAGTATGGCTATTAAAGGGCGAGGCTTCCTACTGGTGGGAAGTCACTAATGCTGAAAGACCAGTGGAGACATGGGAGGACTTTAGGGCAAGGTTTGAGACTAAATTTCTCTCAGATGCGGAAAGGAGCTTGCAGTTGGAAAAATTCTTATTTCTTAAGCAAGGGAACAAGACAGTCAGAGAGTATGTGAATCAGTTCGATGAGCTAGCTAGGTTTGGGCTAGACCTAGTCAACACCCCGCACAAGAAGGCTCTCCGTTTCGTCAAAGGGTTGAATGAGCCATTACACAGTTTGGCCATGACCCATATACCCATGGGAGCCACGTATGAAAGATTGGTGCAAATGGCATTGCTGAACGAAGAGGATAAGGGCAAGAAGGAGACAAAGGCAGAAAGCTCTCAAGGGAAGAAAGAGGGTTTGCAGCCTAAGAAGACAGACTTTAAGAAGGGCGGGAAAGGCAACAAAGAGAAGAGGAAGTGTAATTTCTGTGGCAAAGTGGGGCACTCAGTAAAGGACTGCCGGAAAAAGAAGGCCAAGGAGAATGGTGGGTGCTTTTCTTGCGGTGAGACAGGCCACAGGGCTAAGGACTGCCCAAAGAAACGAGGTATAAATACTTCTGTAGAAAGTGTAGTTTATCTTTATGATCACCCCGTTCGCACTTTATTTGATTCTGGCGCATCACACTCCTTTATCTCGTCTGCTTTAGTAGAATCTCTACACCTAAAAACTAGTATGGTAGAGGACCCCTTAATTGTTTCAAACCCAATTGGGGGCCCAGCTCATTTGTCTATGATCTGTTTGGGATTGAAAATTTCTATTCTAAGTGTATAATTTCAATGTAGTGCCTTTGTTTTGGGCTTTTCGGGTTATGGTTTGATTTTGGGTATGGATTGGCTATCCAGTAATGGGGCCATCCTTGATTGTGAGAAAAGGGTTGTTAGGCTCCTAACCCAGCTCGGTAATACTTTGGAAATTTCTTGTAATCCGTCGTATGCGGATATGCTTAGTTATCTTGAATCGCTAGATGCCTCTGTTGAAAATTTGCAATCAGTTAGAGTGGTCCGGGAATATCCGGATGTCTTCGAAGAGGTGAAGGGCTTGCCTCCGAAGCGGGAAATAGACTTCCGCATATATCTTGTAGATAATGCAAAGCCCGTTGCGTTGCCCGTTAGACACATGGCTCCACGGGAAAGGAAAGAGCTCAGTAAACAGATTAAAGAGCTTCTAGAAAAGGGGTTCATTAGGAGGAGCATTTCAGAATGGGGCACTCCAGTGGTATTCGCTACAAAGGCGGATGGTTCACTCCGTCTATGTGTTGACTATAGGGAGCTCAACAAGCTAACGAAAAAGAATAGGCACCCTCTCCCTAGAATTGATGATTTGTTTGACCAGCTTGTAGGAGCGTCTGTTTTCTCCCAACTCGATTTAGCAACCGGTTTTCATCAACTAAGGGTGGCTGAAGATAGCATCGATAAAACGGCATTCAGAACCCCAGACGGCTTCTTTGAATGGCTTGTCATGCCTTTCGGTTTGACAAATGCACCTGCTTACTTCGTGGACCTGATTTTCGTAGATGATATCCTTATCTTCTCAAAAAGTGAAGAGGAACATGCTCAACACTTAAGGGCAATCATGGAAACTTTGCGAGTCCATCAACTAAAAGCCAAATTCTCCAAATGCCACTTTTGGAGAGAAGAGGTGAGGTTCCTTGGGCACATAGTATCCAAACAAGGGTTAGCAGTGGACCCTGCTAAGGTAGTGGCGGTACAAGATTGGAAGACACCAAGGAATGCAACTGAGGTCCGAAGCTTTCTAGGACTAGCAGGTTTCTATCGAAAGTTTATAAGGGATTTTGCGAAAATCTCAGCTCCGCTCACGAAATTGACTAAGAAGAATCTAGTGTTCAATTGGGATTTGGATTGCGAGTTTGCTTTCCAACGACTGAAAAGGGCTCTTACAACAGCCCCAGTTTTGACGCTGCCAGATGGGAGCAAGATGTTCACTGTTTATACGGATGCATGTGGGACAGGGCTAGGCGCCGTCTTAATGCAAGAAGGAAGGGTAGTAGCTTATGGCGGGAGGCAGTTGAGAGTGCACGAAAAGAACTACCCAACCCACGATCTTGAGTTAGCCGCCATCGTCTTTGCACTCAAGTCTTGGCGACACTATCTCCTAGGTGAGAAGTTCGAACTTTACACTGACCATAAATCGTTGAAATATCTTTTCTCGCAGAAGGATCTTAACTTGAGGCAACAAAGATGGATGGAGTTTCTTGCCTCGTATGATTTCGAAATCTCCTACACTCCGGGCAAAGGCAACGTAGTGGCAGACGCGTTGAGCCGAAAGAAATTGACCCTAAGCCCGTTGTTTGTTGAAAGACAAAGCCTAGAGTTTATAGCCAGCTTCGACTTTAGGCCTTCCACCGATTTCGTGCCAGGCTTGCTAGCATCTCTCAAAGTGCGCCCAATTTTAGTGGATTCGGTAGGGGCAGCACAACGCGAAGACCCTCAGCTTGTGGAAACAATTGATAGGCTAATTAGGGGTGAGACTTCAAGTCACCTCAACAGATACTCCATCGACGATAAGGGGTTGCTAAGGCGAGACGGAAGACTATGCGTCCCACAGACAAAAGATTTAATAAAGAAGGTTCTCGAGGAAGCACATCACTCCAAGATGACGATACACCCAGGCGGAGATAAAATGTACAAAGATATAAAAAGGACTTTCTTCTGGAACGGCATGAAAAAGGACGTGGCAGAATTCGTTTCTAAGTGTATGGTGTGCCAACAGGTTAAGGCGGAACAGAAAAAGCCTGGCGGACTGCTACATCCTCTGGAGGTCCCGCAGTGGAAGTGGGATAACATCTCAATGGACTTCATCGATGGGCTGCCTAGGTCTAGGAGAGGCAACACTAGCATTTGGGTAATAGTGGATAGGCTTACTAAAAGCGCCCACTTTTTACCTGTCAAAAGTAAAAGAACTGCCTCATCCCTAGCATCACTTTACCTCAAGGAAATCGTTCGACTCCATGGAATACCATCTAGCATTGTTAGTGACCGAGACCCCATCTTCACCAGTGAGTTTTGGTGGAGTCTGCAAGAAGCAGTAGGAACGCAGTTATGCTTGAGCACAGCCTATCATCCCCAAACCGACGGCCAAACAGAGAGAGTGAACAGAGTTTTGGAAGACCTTTTAAGGCTATGCGTCCTCGACTTCGGAGGGACATGGGAAGACCACCTTCCTTTGGTGGAATTTGCCTACAACAACAGCTATCAAGCAACCATCGGAATGGCGCCCTTCGAAGCTTTATATGGAAGACCGTGCTGATCGCCCACTTGTTGGTGGGAGTCTACAGATAATCCCATACTTGGACCAGATATGATCCGAGAGACTTCAGAGAAAGTAGACTTAATACGAAGAAGGATGAAGACGGCCCAAGACAGACAAAAGTCCTATGCTGACAAGAGAAGGACCGACCTTGAATTTGAGGTTGGAGACAGAGTTTTTCTCAAGGTATCTCCGCTAAGAAACGTTGTTCGTTTTGGAATCACAGGAAAACTGGCACCAAGGTTCGTAGGGCCATTCCCTATCATCGAGAAAATTGGGAAAATGGCCTATAGATTAAAGCTACCCGAGAAGTTGGCCGGAGTCCACAACGTTTTTCACGTTTCACATCTCCGAAAATGTCTACATGAGTCTGCTGAAGTGGTAGAGCCAAATATCCTCGAAGAGGCCGAAGTGGAACGCGAAGCAACCATAAGAAAAGTTCCAACCCGCATATTAGGAACGGAAGTGAAGAAGCTACGCAACCGTGAAGTCAAGCTCGTCAAAGTTCAGTGGAGCGACGCCGAGGGAGACGCGACTTGGGAAACTGAAGCTAGAATACGCACTGCTTACCCTTTTCTTTTCGAGGGTACATCCTTGATCTTTCTTTTTCCTTAAGTCGCGCTTTTATCTATCTTTTTAGGTATATTTCCTTGACCTTATCTTTTAGCTAGAAACCCCTTTGGATGGAAACATGTAATTGAAACATGTTATGGATGATGGTTGCAAGTGGTTGCAAGTGATTGCTAGTGGTTGCTCGTGGTTGCATATACACACACAATCTAGGTTTTAGATCGGCTCAGTCACTTCATATCGCATATGCGTATATGTTTGCATTCGTATATGGTTGAACTTTAATGTGTTGTTATATGGATGTTGCATTTGTATGAATGATTGTGCACTTGTGTAGAATCATGAATAGGAAAATTTGCATACATAATGGATTCATGGCACTTACATAATTCGCATTAAGGAGGTCAACTGAATCAGTAGACCGCCTGATTTTGCATTAGATAAGTACATGTACACACACACTTCGCATATGATCATGAAGCATTAGAAATCTTTTAAGGACAATGGATGCTCGTGTTTGATGGATGAGTAGATGGATGACTGGATGTTAGGATATACATTCCTCCTAGCTTGAAGATTTCGGGGACGAAATCCTTTTTAAGTGGGGGAGAATGTAACACCCCGTGTATTCTATAACTGTGAAATTCATAAATTAAAGTATAATTAATTTTAAATCAAAGAATTAAGGGAAACGGGATACGCCATTGCGTTTGTCTCGGAATTCTACTTGAGATAGAGTCTGAGTTTGCGTGAAACGGATATCGTATGAAGAAGTTATGGACGAACGAAGTTGGGCGGAAAACCGGAAAAGGATCAGAATGCACTGGCGCACTTGGGAAGTGCGCCAGAACAAAAATGCACTGGCGCACTTGTGAAGTGCGCCAGTACATTTTTGACCTGGCGCACCTGCCAAGTGCGCCCAGGTCAAAAATGACCTGCTGGCCAGGTCTGGTCTAGTCCTGGCTGGCCAAGTCTGTGTTTGGCCGATTTTCAGAAGCTTGCTTTATCATTAGGGCTAGGTGGCAGGCTCTAATTGGTCTCTCTTTCGAATGAATGTCTACGATCAATCCAAGCAACATCGATGGTCCTAATCAGTTCATAAACCCTATAAAAATGACCCTAGACTCAACCTAATCTATTCATTCAAAAATAAGAACAAGGCCATCATGTTGCTGAGGAACGACTAAGAGTAGCCACCAATTGGAGAGAGGATTAGGAGGCAAATTCTAAAGCATAAAGCAACTTAATCAAATCAAATCAACAAGGAATCGCATCTCCAAAATCCTAAATTGGAGAATTCGCCACACAATTGTAAGTGTAGTATTATTTTGGTATGAACAAATAATTGTGTTGGTTTGTATACTTGATTTGTGGCAATAAAGTAATTCATATTTGTGCGTTACTATGATTCTTATCGATTTGGAATATTGTATACGTTTGGATATTCTCGAATTATGTTATTCATTATAAAAAAAACTACATGCGGTAGTTTTATGCAAGTATACGTTTGGAATATTCGCAAATTATGTAATCCATGTTGAAGCTACATGTATGTAGTTGATTAATTGAAATTCATGCAAGTTTGGGGTTTTGCTACTATGCCATCATAATGTATATTTTTGTACAAAAATCATTTTGTACGTAATTGGAACAAATTTGGGTTATTATAGTTCATATGAAACTATGTTGAAATTTTGGCACCATGATCTATGTATTAAGCCATGCTTTTGTACTAGAAAATCTATTTGCAAACTTATGAATATGACTAGGCTATGATTGATATTTTGCATAATTGAAATCCATGATAGGTCTATATTGTTAACAAGAATTATATGATGACATATGTGGTACATAGCTAGGTTAGATTCAAAATCCCATTTGCAAGTTTGCATGACTAAAGTAAAAATCATGATTTCATGTTAGAAAATATTTATGCCATGGTTATGTGAATAGATTCAAAATCATGATTAAGCTGAACTATACTTTTGTGTTAGTAACAAAAGTAAGCACCTTTGTAAACATGTAGTAATCTTATGAACATGATTTGCTTATGTTTGACATCATGCCTGAAATAAAGTATAGGTTTATGTTGTAGTTAAGCCTATGTGTCAATAGTGATATTCTTAACTTAACTACAAGTTTACATGGTTTGATTCATGTCACTTATGCTTTATGACCAAAGTATATGTTACCACTATGCAAGTACACCAGTTTCTATTTTGTAGTTCCAACGTCATGTTGCAAGTTCATGCGTTCACATTCCCCTTTTTGTGTATGTAATCACGCTTTAAGCCTCCCCTTTTTCTCATGGCTAAGTTGGGCTTAAAAAGGCTAAGCCCAACATATATATATTAAACGGACGTGTTAAACGGGGGAAAATAACGTTGGGTTAAATTTATTAATAAATGAAAATATAAAGTAGAAGGGCCCAAATTCAAGTATGGGTTGGGCCCATGATTGGTGTAACCTTTACACCATTAACCTAATAATGGGCCGCAAATATTTACATATAAGAAAATAAAGAAGAAAGACAAAATATGTAAATGTAGAGCATACGATGTGTTTAACCCGAGGTTGGATTGAGTTGTGATGTAAACCTGCCCGGAACCGCCCGGCTGTCCAGTAGTCACAACAATACCTATCCAATGTGGGAGGTTAAACATGGAGCCCAATAAGGACCCGAGGTTAGACTGAGTTGTGGCGTAAGACTGCCCGGAACCAACCGGCAACAGGCAGCCACAACAATACCTGTCTAATGTGAGAGGTCAAGGCTTTAATAAGACAATTAAGGTTGAGTCAGGATTGTTAGGATTAAGTGGACTAAAGACTTAATCAAAATGGAACATGCTAAACTAAATGGACTGGTGGGGGTTAGGTTAGGAAACACTTAACCAACTTAGCATGTTGGCTAGAGATAGAAAACCTAGTAACGGGGGACCCTTTTCAGCAGTAACCCTAGAAGGTGTATCATGATACCCTGAAACTAGGCAGGGTGGGGCACGATTACTGGGCTGATTGTAAGAGGTCAAATCGACGGCGGTGGTGTAGCAGTGTAGGTTCTAACGGGGTGCGGGCGTGCACACACTCCGGCACAGAAAAATAAGGCACTGGACACCAGTAGCATACCTGTGCATTCTAGGATTGTGTCGGGCCGCCACCATGGGACTTGATACACCCCATGGTGGGACCAGCATAGGTAACTACAACATCGGGGGCCGTAAGACACATGTAACTATGCGAGTAGGAGCCGATCATCATAGAATGGATCACATCACCCTGATTATGGGGTGCCAGTTGGGAACTAGTTTATATGGGTTCGGAGATTAACATGGGGTACGATAGTATATTCGACCCTAGACAACTTAACCAAGTTTATAGTGCTTTTCCCACTTCTTGTTTATACTTATCATACCCAGTTCTTTATTCATAGACAGAATAGTCATAGACTTACTCAGGCTTTATGTCTGACTCTACTTTTCTTTCGTCTTCTTTTCTTCCGTTCCCCCCCCCAGGTCCACAGGGAGGGAACACTGCAGCTTGACCAGCCTTAACATCCAGCTTGAAGAGGAGAAATGTATTGCTTGGACCTTTTCGTTTTGAACTATGGCTTTGGACAACCACTATGGGGCTTTTGCAGTTTATCTATGTTTTCTTTATGCTTCTTTAAATAATGTAATCAAGACAGATTATGAAAGTGTTATGTTATGTTTTTGGAAAGGATGTAAGACAATCATGGTGATGTTGTTGTAACACGTATTTGCTTTTATGAAATAAAAGTTGTTGTTTTTCCGCTGTTTACAAATATGTGTTCTTATATCTGTCTTGTATATCTGTGACTTATACTTATAAACCTCCACCAAAATTAGGGCATTCCCTTTGAGAGTGACCCTAACGGAGGTGGGGTGTTTCAGTTAATGCCGCTCCCATTCCTTGATTTCACGTCAAAAGGAAAAAACTGATTCCTTTCCTTGATTTCACGGCTACAAGGAAAACGTTGATTCCCAAATACTTTCCAAACAATTACAATAGCCCTATAACTCTTCAATAGCACTTGATTCAGAGAGTAATGGGTAGAGAGTGTAGATAAAAAAAGATCAGTGAAAACAGAATTGAATTCGGCTTAATTGATTCTGGATTGGGATAACTCTTTGTTACAGGATCTTCTATTAGATTGGGGCTGTCGGAGAGATCCTGCCAGATCGACCCTAGAGGGTGAATCCTGCCAATTATATCCTGTAGCTTTCGTGATCCTTTCCCTTAGGAGGATTGTGGTTGACATAACCTTTCAGGTTATCCGATACTCCTTCACCGTTAGCTTACTTCGATGTTAATTTTTGTAGTAAAATTTGCCCCTTCCTCTAGTGAAGGGGTATTTTTGACTTTTCAAGTCAAACTCCTGGCCTATTTTGAAGTGTCATGTCAGATTCTTTTGGTCTTCCCCATTCAGAAGCGTTGATTGGTTTTTATTTATGCATCCCAAATTGATATTGGAATTTTAATATAAACTTTTCTTCCTCATCGTTCCCGTAAATCCTTGGGCAAGATTACTGTTCTCTTAAAAAACGCTCGAATTCTCCTCTTTCTTGAAAACCCGAGCTTGATTATTGGTGAGTATTTTCACTTCCCATATGAATCGCAATCCTAATTATGCGTGGAAATCGACACGAAGGTTCGTTAAGACTATGCTTGTTTATAAAAATAGGTTCAGGTGCCAATCTGACTGCCATTCTTGAAAGGATTCTAACACCGTTAGGACTATCTCCTTCGCTAATGGTATCGGTTTTGCTTAGGTTCCTAGGACAATTATGTTAGGCATAGTCGTATGTTAGCTAAGGTATAAAAGATATAATTTTCCTCATATCCCCTACTTGAGTCTAATATAGGTTTCTTCCTATCAGACCTTTGTTAATCGAGGCATATTGGTACCCGATAATGTTTGATAATGCTAGTGATATGTGCATTTGTGCAAGAAAATGCATACTAATCGTATTGTTATGGAATGATGTTACCTAGTAGAATCATGTCTCACAAAATCCCTACTAAGGAGAAAGTCAAAGATCCCAAGGGCTCCCGTCCCAAGAAGGCATTCGCTTCTAAGCCATCCCTTATTGTATCTCAACAATCTATGGACGCCATACTAGACAACTTTGGCATAGTGGGTACAAACGCTGTGATAGATACTACTCCAAATTTCCTCCAGAATCCTCCAGAAGAGTTCTTTACGTATTCGGCTATCCATATCTGGCATGGAGGATTTCTACCTTTCCCGCCCTTTCTAGATAAGCTTTTGGTTGACCTGAAAGTCACTCCTATTCAGCTCTCGCCTAACACATACACGATCGGTTTGTGCTTAGAGGCTTTCGTACTTGCTTCGAGTCAAGGTTCTTTGAGCCCCAAGCTTATCCTTCACATGATCTGGTTCTCCAAGACTTCCAAATCGCTGATCTGGAGCACTGTCCCTGTAAAGAGGCTGATTACCGATGGCATTAGTAAAACTAGGTGGTGGGAGGACCAATACTTTCTTATACAATGTCCAACCGGCATATCAGGACAATTTAGTGACGATGGTAGGTCTCTTGCTTTCATAAAGTAACTATCTTCTAATTATGGTGATTTTTTTAAACTTCTTCCCATCGCAGAACCCCCCTCCAAAGATGTGATCTTAACTCCAGAGGAGGCTTTAGTGGTTGACGTTGTTTTCAACGCACCAGCGGAGCATATGTGTAGGTCAATCCTCCTGACCATCGATAACCTTCACGAGTGTGGTTTTCTCCCTCCTAGATATAAGGTATTGGGACAAACTCCTATCCAACTTTCTAGCCCCAAGGGATTGTTGTCGGGTTCCGACTCGTTTATTGCAAGCTCTCCTATCCGTCCAGGTGTTGTAGATGGGATTCATTCATTTGTTTCGGCGATATTTATCATTCTTTCTCTTGTTTTCTGGTTGTTGCATTTTCTAATTCAACTTTTTCGTTGTTTAGGACCATTAGCTTCTCAGGATGCAACTGTCATTGTTGCTTGTAGTCGGGCCAGTGCCCAGGCCATGAAGAGGCTTGCTCAACCCGTCTTTGACCCCCCATCGAAGAAGCCCAAGTGTGACGAGTTGGTTATCTTTTCAAAAGATACTGTCGCTACTCCGAGAACAAGGCGGACTTTTGATCCTTCTGCTATAGTTGTTGATCAAGTGGTGGATATTGATGCTTCGCCAGACGTCTCCCCGAAAGGTAAATCCACGAATGACCCTGCCCCTCTCGATGTTGTTGGTGAAGTAGATGAGGGAAGGCTTAATTTTTCGGCACCATCTTCCTCTCGGCATGTTTCTCATTCCGTACCTCATTCGCCTGCCTTGGAATTTAATAAGCTTGTGGAACTGGCTCTTTTGCCCCCTGAAGTAGCAGATATTGCCTCAACTTTTGCCACCTTGAACTCGGTAGAAATCTATAGACAACAAATCAGGGATTTCCTCTTGGTATTGTATGCACATACACCCCTCTCACTCTTTCCTTCTCTTTATTTTATCTTTAACTATCCCTCTTCTTTAGATGATGAAAACTTTGTATGTCTCCAAGGACTAGCTTCCACTTCAGTGACTGAGGTCAATACTTAAAGGAACGAGAATAAGGTGTTGTCGGATAAAGTGAATGCTTTGCAGTGGGAGAAGACGAAGGGGGATAATGAACGCGAGGAGTTGGCGGTCTTATTGTAAGAGATGAGAAAGGCCAATGAGGAGTTGACAAAGCAGGTCGAGTATATTAAGGCACAAACAGAAGAACTGGGGATCGATTATGCTGCCGAGATGAAGAAGATGAATACTCAGCTTTCCACTGCGAAGAGAATTATTTACAAGGCTGGTGATAGAATTTAAAAAATTTTGAACGTCCATCTCAATAATATTGCCATGGAGTATTACGAAGATGCCTTTATCCTTGCCTTTTCAGACAATTATGAAAGACTTTCAGAATTTAACTTTACTTCAATTGATCCCTGTATTCGAGACAGAGTCCTAGGGAAGATCGAGCAGGTGAGACGGGAGGATAAGGTTCACCCAGCGAACAAGATAGATCGTGCGTCATTGTTGTTTATTGATGAATTTGTTGAAGATTATGAGGAAGAAGGGGAGGAAGAAAACACAACAGACAAAGAGGTAGAAGGTCATGTGGACCAACCAGATGGGCCCAGAAAAGGGGCTGGAGAATCTTGCATCACAGGAGCTACCCCCTGAGGACGAAGGTTCTTTAGATTCCGGGAAGAAGAGGGCCCCCAGTTGGTCTGATGTTGATGTCGTACAGATATGGATCTCGCTCTCAAGGTGTTTTCCTTTCCCTTGAATTTCATTAATAATCAGGCTTCTCATAATACAACAATTCTCCGCTTCTCCAAAGATGTGAGTTGCAGTTATGTTTTTTTATTTCGTTCTTATAAATTGAGGGAAAAAGCTCAAGAACTCTGGCTTAGCACAAACAATTTTAGTATGGGACCTTTAATGTTATTGTATTAAGCGTACGTTTTATTTGGTTCTGTGAATTGGGTTGATTTTGACATTTGGTGGTTTATGGTGTTGGTGAAATGCTAGTGTGGATGTGGCATCTATGGTGTATGTGACTTGATAAAAGTTGTGCAATTGCTTTTCTTTCCTTGGGACATGTGACGTAATTAGCATATACTTGATCTTGATAATTTACATATTATGATATTTTTGTCTTGTATGTGGTTAGGAGGACTCATTCCAGACCCTCTCTTCACAACTTAGGAAGAAAAGTCCGAACGTCATCGGTAGTCGAGGTATCTTTGATGATGCTCCCCTATCGGGTTATAAAAGGATGTATTACCTCTAGAAGGTCAATACAAACTTCAAGCAAAAAGTGTCCTATTTGGAAAAGCAATTGAAAGAAAAAGACGAAGCTATTCGCAATTTGCAACATAAGTTAGCAACAAGATCCTTCGAAAGCTTAGATGCAATGGTTGGTAGATTATACCAACAAATTGATAAGTTAGAGGATGAGCTGAAGAAAGCTAAAGAGGACTTCTCTTCTTTGGAATTTGATTTCCGAAACCCTGATTCAGAATGTGAGATTTTTACTATATGTTAAGATGTGAAAATTTTATTTCTTAAAACAATGGTTGTGTCTGTGCAACGGTTTGCATCACGACCTCGGGTGGAACTGACAGTGTATCACACAATTTTTATGATGTATCGCTTTTGTTAGAAACAATACTATTGTGCCCCAAAGGTGTTGGAAGTCTAATGCTGCTAAGTGTCTGTAAAAAAAACTTCTTCATGAAACAATTATCCTTGAAACATTCCTAATGAAAGATCGCTTAGAAAAAATAAAGGGATAGTCAGTCATAGGGCGCTATTAGAAATGTTTATAATCTTCTTCCCAATTGTTCTTTGAACCAGTGTTATGATATGATGTCGTTTTCAGAATTATGTAAAAGACTGATATATTGAAAAGACAACAAACTAATGGATGTATAAGTTAAATACACTTCCCTGAGAGGTTTATGAGCCCACCCTTGGTGGCAAACCTTGAGCCCCGACTTGAATTTCTGAGAGGGGCAAGCGATTCCTTTTTGTTTGGATCAGGAACTGGGTTCTTCTTAGGTTTGACATAACCTTAGTGATTCCATATCTGACGGATATTTTCTTCAGGATTGTCTCGGGTTTTGGTATGTAAGACCGTCGGCTTGCTTTAGGACTTCGTTAAGATATCGATTCAGCCCAGATTCGGGCATTAATATTTAGATGACTGGAACCTCTTCCGGTATTTTGTGAAGAGCTGAATGGACCCAGATTTGGGTATTAACAAGTAGGTGAATGGAACCCCTTCTAGTTTTTTTGAAGAGCTGAATGGACCCACATTTGGGTATTAATATACAGATCATCGGACCCCCTTCTGGTTTTTGTGAAGAGCTGAAATCACCCAGATTCGGGTATTTAAAGATTGAAGGCCGGGAACTCTCCCGGGATTTGTCATTTTGGTATCCCCTTTTGGATTCAATTGATGAAGTAGAGGTTGTACATGCTTCTTGAGCCTCTCCTTGGGCTTTTGATGTCAAAGCAGAGGATGTACGTGCTTTGTTGTCCACTCTCTGATCTTGTTCGTCTGGAGTGCTTGGCTAGCCTATCCACAAGCAGGGCCCAAGGACTTACCCGACCTCCCTCCAGGAGGCTCCCTGTCTTGACCATTGTAGTCAATGATAAGGTCTTAGAAACTTAGACGGGGCCGTCATAGACACAAAACTAAGGTTTACTCTTTTGATGCTCTATACAGACCATCGTAGGTACTGACAGAGGCTTATACGCCACTCCCTTCAAGGGGTGTCCTATCCTGACCATCGTAGGCGGTTATAGGGGTTTGCGCTCCCTTCTGCGGGTAACACGGAACATAAGCAGAGGTAGGACGTGCTCTTCTGCGAGTAGGGTTAGGACGTGCTTAGTCCTAGCAGAGGAAGGGCATACTCTTCTACGAGCAAAGGCATGGCGTGCTAATTTTAGATGCACTGCCACGACCATTTATGGTGTGAAACGGCGGCTTATGCTTTTGACGGTTTAACCATACCCCCTCTGGTTTGGGCATGGAGAAAGACTAACACACATCCCCCTCCGGGGGATGCCTTGCCCCGGCCAATTTGGCGATGACGAGGGATTTAATCCATTTGTAATTGAACCCCTTTTGGGTTTTCCTTTTAAATTCCAAGAAATGAGTTCTCTGTACCCTGGCACATATTTATTAACCCTTTTCCTAAGGATTTTCCCAAATTCATCTTGATTTTTTGATAAACTCTCAAAATCGGCCTTGGCTAACGAATCTAACGATGGTTTCCCCAAGAGTTCTGCAGTGATTGGACTCGTGTCCATTCATCAAGTGGTAATGGCAATAAGGCCCTCATGTCTTTCTTTTGTATTTAGGCTTCCTCTTCGTGGATGTCCAATATTCGAGTTCGTGTTTGGTTAGGAAGTAAACATTCTCCATTGAAGTAGTGTGGTTGCATTCCCTAGGCATTTTCGACGTACATTCTTCCTTTTGCTATAGGGGTCTAATCCTCCTGCGACTCATCCCAGTTGTAATTCCAATACTTTCGCCCATTCTTTCCGGAACATACTGGAATCGAGTTGACATCTCTTTAGACTATATGTTGGCAAAGTGGTTGAAATCGTCCATTATTTCCCGCTCGAGTGTCATTCCCTTAACTTGCCCGCAGAGAGCATCCTTCAGGTGGAAGAAAGCACTAGTATCTTCTGATGTAGATCCACTGAGTGGGAACGCCATGGTTTTTCCTATGTGGGAAGAGCTACTATTCCCAATATTGTAAGCATGCAGTTCCATTTTCCTCTTCCGCTTTATTACCCTCAAGGCTTCTGCTCTTAACTCTTACTCCTCCATTACCCTATGGCTGGTGGTTCTTGACTTATCCGCTCGAGATCCTGAAAACCTTCGTTTGCGTTTCTTGCTCATAACTTCGCTTCTTCAAAGCTAGTCCGATCTGGGACGGAACAACACAGGTGGATATGTGGCTGTTAACCATAAGGTCGGAGGTTCAAGGACCTCCTTCCAGCGCCCAAATGTTAATGATATTTTTCGTCAACACCTGAGATGGGTCGACTGTGATAGACCTGAAGGAGGAAAGGGGCTATTTGGCTATTTTTGGGTGAAATCGGATTACTTCCCCGAATACTGAAATCTGGAAGGATGTGATCGCTTAGGGATTGTCAAGATGGGCATAATTTCAGGGGGTGCGATTCATCTTCCTATTCGGGGACATATTGAGATCGGAATCCATGCTTATCTGAAGAACGAATAACATGCTGCAACTACTATGATTAGAGAAAAAATGCACACTTATAGAGCAGTTTTCATATAAGAACATCCCTTTTCATTGAACTTTCATTGAGGGTACATAGATGCAATAGAGAGAATCCCTCAATTTCACTCAGCATTCAGTTTATTTTCCTTTAGGATACAAATGTAGAAAAAGAAAAATCAAACGTAACCCTTGGGGTCGTATTTATAGTGGTTTAGGGCTCCTTCCGCTGATGGGCTATTGGTCCTGTGGGGGTCTTTGTTGACCGCTTTTTCCTAGGTTTCAGGCGTTTGCCTTTCGGCCGTCCTTGGGTATTAGTCATGGTCTTCGGATGATATTTGAGTCTCTGGAAATAGCTCTTGAATGTATGCTTCTGGACGTAAGCTTTCGTATGTAGGCTTTCGGCTTTATCGTGAATACTTGGAGGAGTTTGACCTCATGGTGTACGTTGATAACTGTCGGTTAGAAACCACTGTGGATTTTGGTACTAGGTAGCCTAGTACGGGTAGCCTGTATCCCTGCTTGGGTCTCGGTTAGCCTTTTGGTGGGGCTTTTGTGGTAGCTTGGATTACCAAAGGGCGGCTTTGATGTCCTTCCTGTTATTTATGAGTTTGGCCTTTCGGTATTCATGCAGTAGAAGCTCCGAAAGTCAGTTCTAGATAGCCTTCGCGTTCTCTCGGTTTAATGCCTTTGATGTTTTCGTCTTCAGGTGTACCGACATTTACGAAGGTCATTATTAAAGATTCCTTTGGGCTTCGTCCATCGGGTTTATTTATTCTGGCTTACATGGTTTCGGATTAGGATAACCCTTTGTTACAGGATCTTCTGTCAGATTGGGGCTGTCGGAGAGATCCTGCCGGTTGAATCCCGCCGGTTATATCCTGTATCTTTCATGATCCTTTCTCTTAGGGGGATTGTGGTTGACGTAACCTTTCGGGTTATCCGATACCCCTTCACCGCCAACTTACTTCGATGTTAATTTCGTTAGTAACAATATGAATAAATGTATGTCGACATACTTCATTTTTAAATTTTATTTCCTAATTTCTTATGTTACATTATAGTATATTTAATTATTCTAACTCACTTTGTGAACATATGCGTAATTCTCTTCTAAATTTAGTGAATGTTGCTTAGTTTAATGGTTTGTTAATATATCTGCTATTTGTTCATCTATTTCTATAAATTCAAGTGAAATTTTCTCTTTACTTACATTATCTCTTAGAAAATGATGTCATATTCGATATGTTTAGTTCTTGAATGATGAGTTGGATTTTTTTGAAATATTTATAGCACGTGTATTATCGCAGTATATTGGAGATTTATTTATTTTTAATCCAAAATCATTTAAAGTTTGTTGCATATATATTACTTGTGAACAAGCCAAAGCAGCAGAGATATATTCTGCTACAGTTGTTGACAAAGATACAGTATTTTGCCTTTTACTGAACCATGAGACTAGTGAATGTCCTAAGAAGTGACATGTTCCACTAGTACTTTTGCGATTGGATTTACATCCTGTGTAGCGTCACCAGTAAGAAACTAAATCGAATGAATCATCCTTAGGGTAAAACAATCCAAAATCTGATGTATGCTTTACATAACTTAGAATACATTTTATGGCTTTTAAATGTGTTTCCTTGGGTTGCGATTGATATCTTGCATAGAGACATACACTATGCACTATATCTGGCCAACTAGCAGTTATATATTATAACGATCCTATCATTCCTCTGTATATTTTTTGATCCACATCTTTAGATGTATCATCTTTACTTAATGATATATTAGTCGCCATAGGTGTTGGTCTTCCATTTGTTGTTGTTAGATTATATTTATTAATTAGATCGCTTGCATATTTTACTTGATTAATAAATATCCCATTCTTTAACTGATGAATTTGCAATCCTAGAAATAATGATAGTTCTCCCATATGACTCATTTCAAATTCTTTAGTCATAATATCTAAAAATTCTTTATTCATCTTATCGTTTGTCGATCCAAAAGTTATGTTGTCAACATATATTTGTACTAATTGAATATCTTTATTATTTTTCTTAATAAACAAAGTATTATCTAATTTTCCTATTTCAAAGTTTGATTGCAACAAATAATTTCTTAATCTATCATACCAAGCCCTAGGAGCCTGTTTTAATCCATACAACGCTTTCTTTAACTTATATACGTGATTTGGTAATTTTTCATCCTCAAATAGAGGTGGTTGCTCTACATGTACGTCTTCCTTAACAAATCCATTTAGAAAAGCACTTTTGACATCCATTTGATATAATTTGAAATTATTATGGTTTGCAAAAGCTAGTAAAATCCTAATAGTTTCTAGTCTTGCTACGCGGGCAAAAGTTTCATCGTAATCTATTCCTTCTTCTTGAGTATAACAACATGCTACTAATCGTGCTTTATTTCTTATGACCTCACCGTGTTCATTCATTTTATTTTTATAAACCCATTTGTTACCTATTATGGTTTTATTTTTTGGTTTAGGAAACAAGTTCCCATACATCATTCCTAGTAAACTGATTCAGTTCTTCTTGCTGAGCAAGTATCCTTGAATCATTGGAAGATGCTTCCTTTGGATTTTTAGGTTCAATATTTGAAATAAATGCAGTATTACTCATATTATTTAATTGATTGCGAGTTCTCACAATGGATTCAATATCTCCTAAGATATCTTCTACAAGATGAACTCTAAGTAATCTAATTATTTTATTTGGCTAATCATCTTCATGGTATATTTCATTAATCTCATTTTCACAATCATCTTCACTGTTTTGAGTTATACTTTTATAATTTTCGTCGAAAGATACGTTTAATGTTTCTTCTATGGTATTGGTTCGAGTATTGAAAACTCTATATGCCTTACTTCTTTCTAGTCAAACTTGTCTAAATTATCTTTTGAATTTAGTATAAAACATTTACTTCCAAATATTTTAAAATATGATGCTTTTGGTTTCTTGTTATACATAAGTTCATTTGGGGTTTTATGAGTTAAAGGTCTAATTGAAATTCTATTAATAATATAGCAAGTTGTTGCAACTGCCTCAACCCAAAAATTCCTTGGTAAATTACTATCGGATAACATAGTTCTTGCACATTCTTATATCGTCCTATTTTTACGTTCAACTACTCCATTTTGTTGAAGGGTTCTCAAAATTGAAAAATTATGAGTTATTCCCTTTTTATTACAATATTTTTCAAAATTTTCATTTTCGAGTTCTCCGCCATGATCACTATGTATTGTTTTAATTTTTAATGATAATAATTTTGAATTCTTTTAGAAAAAGTTTTAAATTGACCAAAAGCATCACTTTTATTTTTAAGAAACAAAGTCCAAGTAAATCTAGAAAAATCGTCGACTATTACATAAACATATCTATTATGGTTTATCGATTAAACTTGAGATAGACCAAATAAATTATGTGTATTAACTCTGATGGTTTTGATGTAGTGATTTCCTATTTTGATTTAAATGAACTTTTCTTTAATTTTTCGAGTTGACAAGCATCGCATAAGTTATTAACTTTAAATTTTATTTTGGATAATCCTCTGATTGAATCTAATTTAGAAATCCTAGGGATGTGTTTGAAATTTATATGACTAAATCTCTTATGCCAAATCCAGCGGTCACTTGTATTGGCCATAAGACATAGGTTATCGTTGGTGATTTTCATAGTCAATATATAGATATTTTTCTTTCTATCTTCTTTGAATATATATTTTGAATACCTATCTTTTATAAAATATTTATTTTTTTCAAAGTTTATTTTATAACCCTTATCGCAAAGTTGACTTATACTTAGCAAGTTGTGTTTTGAATTTCTAACTAATAAAACATCAGAAATAGTAGGAGTTTCGGAATTATTGACATTACTGATTCCAAAAATGCATCCTTTAGAGTTATCTCTGAACTTCACCATTCCACCATCTTTATATTTAAGATTATTGAGTAGTTCTAGATTTCCTGTCATATGTCTCGAACAACCACTATCCAGTATCCATTTGTCCTTTTTTATTTCCACCAATTGCTTCCCATAATTTGAATTCTCAATAGCCTATAACACACCAGTTCGCGATTTGAATTTCCAACAGCTACCTTTTCAGAATTTGAATTTCCAAAAGCCACTTTACCCATCTTTTCAACTTTGCATTTTCAAAAGTCATAGAACACATCTATTCCTGAATCGAATAATATTTCAGTAGATCACATGCCTTTTCAACATGATTATATGCATACCCTTTCACCGTTGATACAATGCATGAATTGACACTAGTGTTAACAAAAATTCCAAAATTTGCCATTTAAAATTTTTCAAAAATCAGACTATAAACTTTTTGAAAGACCTTACTCTAATACTAATTGTTAGGGGTCATCAACAACCAATAGCCTAACCTGCCATCGAAGCTTCACAACGATACCTCAGAACTGATTTCACGGTTAGCCTCGTGACTCAACCAACCCACATATGGGAATATGTAGGCATAAGAGTCTCCTGCCCGCCACCAAACAGCCGAGGGAGAGCCCCCTATCACGTTCTCTAATCAGCTCTAATACCAATTGTTAAGGATTACGGAAGGGATTGTTAAGACAAAACAAACACTAGAGGTGGGGTGAATACTGGTTTTGAGAATTTAAACAAAATCTAAAAATTATGTGATAAACTATACGAATCAAACACCACAGAAAAAATCACAGATACAGAATCAAACACAAATTAAACAGAAATAAAAATGCAGAAAAGGAAAGAACACACTAGATTTTATACTGGTTCGGATTGCTCTTACGTCCAGTCCCGCACAACGCTGGATTGTGCAGAGTTTTATTACTATATCAATGTCCAATTACACCCCTTGATTTCATAGCTACAAGGTTAGCAACACTCTCGTTCCTTGATTTCACGGCAACAAGTAAAACACAGATTCCGTTCCTTGATTTAAGGGCTACAAGGAAAACACCGATTCCTAAATACATCCCAAACAATTACAATATCCCTATAACTCTTCAATAGCACTTGATTCAGAGAGTAATGAGTAGAGAGTGTAGAGAGAATAAGACTAGTGAAAACAGAATTGAATTCGGTAGAGTATAGGCGTAGGAATCATAAAAATGATAAGAAATAATGGTGTAATGAAAGAGAGTGAAAGTGGAGAAGAAGGAGTGATTAAAAATTCGAAATCAAGCCCTTTTAATAGTCTGTGAAATGTTGCAATGCTCCAAAACTATCACAAACAGTGAAAAGACACTTCCTTTCAAATTTGAAAAAAATGTCAGTTATATGTCGACACGGTGTTTTCTATATGTCAACATATACTTAGTACAAATTTAATTTTTGAACATTTTTCAGGTGTTTTGATATAAATATAATTCTGGAAATTCTTGAATTAAAATATAGTGTTATAAATTAATATTATAAAGTAGGAAATCATATAAAAACATAAATATAAATTATATAAACATATTTTTAAAATTATAAAGTTTAAAACTATATAAAGTATAAATATATAAATATACAAAACTTATGAAACTTGAGTTTGAAAAAAAAGTAAAGTAAGAAAGAAAAATAGAAAAGATAGAAAATAAAATTGAGAGGATTGAAGATAGAATTTGAATTTTGAAAACAGAATTTGAAAAACAGAATTTGAACCAGGAGTGCTAATTAGAGTCTTACATAATCTAGACTCTATAACTATATTAGTCTTAAACTCTTGAATTCTTGAATACTCATGAGTCTTGAAATATCTCTGAATTTTGAATCTCTAACATCTTTGAACTGTACAGTCTTCAGTAATATTTCCTGCATATAAATCCTGCATATGTGTGTGTGTGTATATATATATATATATTCTAGACAAAAGTGTTAGTATATATTTTATAATCAATTAATATTGAAATAAGGTTGTTGTCATCAAAAGTCCATTCTCCAACACTGTTATGTAAAAGCAAAGTCAATTCTAAACTAAAAACTCGACGAATTTCAAAATCAAAGCAACCAAAGAAAGTTACTTCCATCCATCTCCTCTCAAACCCGGAATGACAACGCACAAAGAACAAATCGTGTTTAAATACGCTCAGCTTGCGCCACCTCCCCTCGATGAACCGAGTGTTGGGCAGTGCTTTCAAAAAATACTGAGAAGGCGCAACGACAGCTCTCCTCTTCAGCTGAAAAAGATACCATATGTCCTCTTTGGTGGGCTCCAACTACTGGTTCACTTTGAAGAGCACGCAGGTACTTAAGAGGGAAGAATATGCACTTGGATGAAGCTGCAAAGGCGCTAAGCAAAAATAGTGCAGTATATCTCGGATGAAGTTGTTAGTCGGGGGCACGCACCCGGAAGTGCACGCATGCCTGTTCCGGGCAGTGAACCCTACAAGGGTGCGTGAGCCCTATCGCCTTTTTGAGGTGCATGATCATCCCCTTGGGGAATACCAAATAGTGTCGCCATGTGCCTCACTGTCGTTTCATCCATATGCATGGGCATCAAATCTGGCGGATTCTCAATTATAACCGCGCTCGTCGTCATGTCTGGTACCACCAGAGTGCTTTCCTCCTTAACATCAACGTGCTCTTCCTCACTGGACGTGTCCCCGGGCACTCCAAGTTTCCCCTGTGTCGTTAGCCCGACTGAATGCTCGACCGTCGGCTGCAGTCCTCCGGACTGTGCCCTTTGGTCGGGCGCTTTAGCCAAATCCAATGGCTGTGAAGGACTCACTACGCCATAAATGGACTAATGCAACGGATTTGCAAGGTGTTACTACCAAAATGTCCCGATAGCTATACTATTTTGTTCCTACTACAACGTTCTATTTTTGGTGTTACCTTATCCATAAACATGTGTTGCTCTAGATAAACAAGTGTAACACGATGCAAAATTTTGATACGGTGTTGCTATAACGACCTTTCCATGTTTTACGTGGCGACCCACACCATTAGTTAAAACAAAATCTCAGCCGCCCAACCACTATCTACTACCCTTCCTTTATTTCCCGCCATTCACGCAGTTTATTTTCATTTCGTTCTCCCTCCAAATTGCTACCCTTCTCTACTTCTTTGGAGAAAATAATGGTGGCGACTTGCTTAGGGATTTGTGATTTTCTTTGATTCCTAAAATTCCACGCATCCTCTCCATCTCTAAAGCACTTAGATCGCCATTTTGCAGAGTTTCTTCGACTCAATCGAGTTGAAGTTCTTCAATTTGATTCACAGTTCAATCTCGTTCTCAGGTATGATTTTTCGTTTTAATTTCCGTTGGATTTTAACTCGAACTTTGATGTTATTAGGCCGATGATGATTGTGGTGATTTTCTGTTAAACTTCAACACTTTTGTTTCCACAACTTTGAATCTCCATATATTTGAATATATACGGATATATGTTGTTAGTTCGCGGATTTTGAAATTATAGTTGATCTGTCTTCAGTTCGTAAACCGAACTGTATTCAGTATGATAAAAAGTAAGCCAAACTGTATTCAGTATGATCTGAATCTTATTCATGGATATATGCAGTTAGTTCATGGATATTATGATGATTGTGGTGAATATATTCGGATATATGCTATTTGTTCATGGATTTTGAATATATTTCGAATTTCCTTGATTAATATTTGTCGATTTCTATGTCTCTTGTTCGAGTGCTTGTTTAATTGATATGTCCATCTTCTTATATAGTTGTTAAAAATTTTATCCATACACATAAATATACATGCATATATTCATATTCACATGTATGTGTATATATATGTAGTCAATCTATCCATCTTCGAGTTCAATGACCACTCAATCAATTTCTACTTCAACTTCATCTACAACGGCGACAAGTAAGCATTGCCACCACAAAATCTCAGCAAAGATGAGGGCTGTGAAAATATGATCAAATGAGGGGAAGAAGTTTTTTGGTTGCTCTATGCGGTCTGTAAGTATAAATTAGGTATTTTTTTGTTGATTTGTCGATTATCATATTTTTCAGTGATGTTTTAGTCGAGAATTTAAGATATGTGCAAAATGGCAAATGTGGGTATTTTATGTACCATGAAGAAGTGTATGAAATCAATAGCAATGCTGAATTGGAAGATACTACTGTAAGTTAATGGAAAAAGAAAATACTATATCGCAATTGCTCGTGGAAAGGAAGATAATTTAAGACAAGCCGCTAAAGCAAAAGCAAAAGAGGGAAAAACCCGATGAATTTGTGGTAGATATGAAGATAGAGTCGGCCTTAATGCGCGTTAAATGTGGAAAACACGAGAAAGGAGAAAAATTCACTGCAAGAGCTTTAACTATGTCCTGGATCATGTTTGGGATTGTTTTGTGTATAGTTATGGCAATGTAGTGCAGTGAAGTACCATCCAAGTGAAATAACATGTATGGGTAGTTTTTCTTCGTAATTTTTTTCATGTTTCATCTTTTTGGAGCTGTTGACTACGAATTGTGATGTGTACTATTGTATGTTTTGAAACGAATCTACGAATGGTGTTTTATGCAAGTGGTGTATGTGATATTATGCAAGTAGCTGTAGTATAGCTGTAGTACTATTGTATGTGGTATTATGCAAGTAGCTTCAACTGTGGGTCCCACAGTGGTCCGCGTGAGGATGTGCATCTAAACAAATTTAGAAAGTTAGTATCTATAACAACATTTTGGAATGTTTCTACAGAGACTTATGGATGTTTCTATAGACCCAAATATGGTTCAATTGCAACATATTACATATGTTACCTTAGCCAAAATATTACCTTTGATATCTGCAACAGCGGTGAAAATTGCATCGCTGGAAAAGTGTTGCCAAAGACCTCTGACAACATTTTTTGGGCTTGAGCAAAAACTTTATTTTTGTTGCATTAGGCCGTATATGACATAGTGAGTTGACTCTCCAGAGGTCTCAAACTTGCTGTCCTCCATGACAGAACGGTCTGATAACCCGAAACGAGACGACTAATGCTGAGAAGCTTCAGCTTCCGAAAATCTGATGTTCGTTAGATCTTGTCTCCATTGCTAGCTATCCTTTCAGTATAGTTGCATTAGACATCGCATTGTTTAACCTATACCCCTCGTGCTGGTGTAAAATAACATGTACGTGCAATGTGACGCTAGTACAGTTATAATTAGAAAATTCGGGACGCGGTGAAAATCACAAGTCCTAAAGACTGTAACCATCATCATCGTCGACCAACCTCACTGTATTTGCATTGAGCCGCGACTATGTTACAACTGAAATTGAGAAAGTATATTTAATGGTTTGGTAGTTCAGTCAAATTCACAGTCCAAGTATATACTCTAATCCTATGTGCCAGGCTGAGTTGTCGACTAAATTATGACTAATGTAAATTTCGATTCAATCATACAACTCCGTGGAAGCAACGCAAATCCCGAAGTGGGGCGTCAATGGACCAATTCTCGAATGAGGAACATGGAATGCCACGAAAGGGGTGGTCAAAACGCACGGGCCAGCAAAAAAACTTGTATTCCCTCAAGGGTACGAAATTTCGTATCCCCTTTGGGATATGAAACTCTGTGTCCCTCCAGGGATATGAAATTTGGTATCCTTAGGGGGATAACAAATTTCGTACCCCATCTAGAGGGATACGAACTTTAGTTGTACGGACCCCAAAGTTTCGACTTCGCCTAATTACGAAATTCACATTCCCCACTGAACCAAGATTTCGACTTCATCCTTCTCCTTCTCCAAAACACCTTCTTCCAACCCCTTCTTCTATGAAAATCCCACCTCGCTGGCTTCAAACTCGAACCGTGCACTCACTACGAACTAGTACACGAGAATCGATCCACAAACTCAACCCAAAACTCATTCTTGAGCCCCTCGAACTTCGAGCCAAAGTTCTGAAGAACAATCGACTTTGGGTTTTCCTCAAGGTCCACCCTCGAGATCGGTTCATGCACTAGTGTCGGATCCGCCTCGAAAACCATTTCCATTTCAAAAGTCATCGATTTAAAAGTCAAGTATCACCTATGGTTTTTGAGCTCGGTGTTTGATATTTTCGAATACTAAGGTTGTGATTTTCTAGGTCAATAGCCAGTGAAGAAAGAAGAAGAAGAAGGAGAAGTAGGGATGCAGTTCGAATTTATTCGGGGAGAGGGGCAATGGGCCTAGCTCGTGTGATATTTCGTATCCCACGCAGGGATACGAAACTTCATATCCCCATGTAGGATGCGAAGTGTCAAAAATATATATAATAATTGTAATATGTATATATATACACACAAAGACGTGTATATATATGTATCTATGTATACAAAGGCATGCACATATACATGTTACATGTACTCGCATATGAACATTTTTCAAGCATTTGTTTCTCCATCTCACGCGATCACACATTTACATATATTTGCACATATGTATAAGCATATCTACATTCGAGAAACAATGGACGAACGAGAACGAGGTTTACTTTGAATCAAAGGTGTCGCTGCGCTTATAAGGTGAAAGACAAGATCGAAGAAGCGGAGATGAGCATTCCTAGGTAACTCTAATTCGATGGACCAAGCAAGCAGGAGGCTGCACATGAGTCTGAATGCCTTCCCTGACAACTGGCTTCTTCCTCCGCCCTTCCTCAATTGATCTACCTGGCTTCCTCCCCAAATGAAACAAGGGATGTTACTTGTTTATTTGTAAGGAGAAAGTGTCGCATTGGTGCGAATCTGCAATTCGTGTGTTTAGCATTACCAATGTACATACCAGGTTCCTTTTCTTATTGGCTGCTCGTGATCAAGTCACCAAGTTGCTCGCTATCTCCCGCCCCCACCCGATTTAGATAGTTTCCCCCTTTTTCCCAATCTTTAAGGGATGGAGTAGGAAGTGAAGGTCGCAAGCGCCTATTACCATTTCCGGTGCATTCTGGGAGCATATGCCTGCTATTGATCCTATTATCATACGAGATCGTATGCTCTTTCTCCAGAATGAAATTTGCGCTCTTGAAAACAGGAAAGGGCGCTGCTCCAAGAACGGGAGGGGCTGCTTGTAGAGGTTTCCATCCTCCATGACCCACCCACTGGGGATGAGGAGACTGGAAGAAATTAGCAAGGACCTAGAAGGTTCCAGCTTGAAATCTCCGACTCGCGATTCTAACTACGACCCCGCATGCGTATTTACAACGTTGAGATGATCAACACCGATTCTAATCTCTAACTAATAGCACACTCATAAGTCTAGACGACTCGAGAGTATACGACTAGCAATCGAATCCACGACATGATGTCTCCTTTTGGAATCCTACTCGCATTGTCATAAACTAACAAAATATTTACTACTCATATTTTATTTTCACATTCCAGTCGCATTGCGCAAAACCACGTAAAAATGTGTGAGCGTACACGCGACGCTGTGTTGACAACAACTCTTTTACATTGCAGCGTAAACAGGCATCGTTGACTAACGTTTAAATTCATGAGTAAACAGGAACTAGACGTTCTACGAGAAAGATTCTTTCGCCTCAAAGCACATCATTTCGAGGCAAGACATACTTTGGGGAGGGAGGAATGTTAACCGGCCTTTTGGTCCAGTTCCCAAAAGTACACTAGGCCCGCTCGACTCAACACATCACGTGGCACCAATTCCCAAAGTATCGCCAAAACCCTATGGATCAAGTCCAAGAGAGGTCACGCGAATAACGGCATTACACCACCCCTACAAAGTGGATTTCAAATCCCTCAATTTGGGGATTTAGAATCCCTTCGAAATAGGCAATTTGAACCCATTACGAGTGCACCACAAAGGAATTCGACTCCCTCACTTCTTGCATGTTCGTATCACTCGGCTTTAGCATACTTCATATCCCTCGGCTTTAGCGTACTTCGTGTGACAACCCCAATTTTGACAGGCTAATTTTTTTCCAAAATTCCAATCTATCGAAACTCGGATTGGTTTGCTCTGGTATCCTGCAGAAAAGACAGAGACATAAAACATGTCAGAGCTTAGAAACATATCTTACAGCGGAAAGGATAAAATATAGTATAATCAAAACATAGCCTTACCAAATTATTAATACTGCCTAACCAGTATCCAAAGCTATCATGTCTCTGCCACAATCTAACCTGCGAGTGTGTTATGATGAGGCGGTCAGAACACAAGTTCTGGTGACTGGATTCAAACTATACACTTATGATAATCTTTCATATACCATTCAATCATATTTTCTTATTTATTAGGTTACTTGGGTTAACAGCACTCAAGGCTTAGACACACGTCGTACCCATTTACTTCCCAGTGAATTAACCTAATACAGTATATGTGGCTATCTCTCAATATTGAGATACACCCCATGGTACCCCACTCACATGGTCTCCACCGTATCATCGCAGGAATATAGCAGTCCCTTATCCTACGCCTGAATGTCGTACGGTTTTCTATATATATGTCAACGCTATGTCTGCAAAGAACCACTACTTCTATATTGCGTAAGCGTTCGGACTGCCATCTTTGAACCATTCGATCGAATTAGGTTCCATCCTCGAATAATGCCCTCTAGTCTTATGATACACCACCCAGAGCGACATGAGTGTACCTAGACTTTCCCACGTACGTATCATCAATCGTTCTCGATGTCTATTGCACATGTTCTCTATACATGCGCCCGAGTCCCGTGGCAAGGCTAATCAAGAAACACGGAACTCGATCGGGAGCTTTCAAATATTTGCCGATTGCAGATGCTAAGGTCTGCTTTTACAGTGGCTATGGTCCCATTAGACCCCTCCCTCAACTAATGAAAGGCACCGAAGAATATCAAGAATGAGAACTTAACCCCGGCTCCCTATGACCTTCAAACCTATTGGCCAACCTCACCCATAACTAGATAGCAAAGTATATGGTCTTTTGCAGTTCTCCGCCTTTCCGCTTTATGTACTGACTGAAGATGGTAGGTAGACGACGAGTTGCTATCTAGAGCACTAACTGGTCTCGCTAAATCACGCTGGTCCATCTTAGTCTTTTGATTGCCCCTTATTATTGTAATCAAGGCATACTCATTGGTTCACCTACGCAGACCTAACCTCTGTGAGTACAGGCAAATCATCTTCCACTCACAGAGGAATACCAAGAGTACCCTACGTCCCCGAAAGCCGCGTGCTTCCCCTTCTAGTCCTTTAGAGCCATCAAACAATCAGATGAATGTGCGCTTCCCTCGTGCCTTATAACACCTCGATGATCTACCCTGTTGGGTTATTAACCCTCAACCGTACGGACTGGTCTAAGTGCCTTACTTTAGCATGTTTTTAGACCCTATGTCTAAACATTCTTTTACGTGCTTGTCTCACCTCACCAGGTTTCCAGTTAACTTGGTTATTCCAATTCATATTGAATTCTTATTCAAATTACCAAGTTTCTCTTGCTTATTAATTTCAGTTATACAACTTAATTCATTTAAATTTATTAATAAGCATACAACTTGTTATTCTCTAGATTATGGCCCAAGGTCTGTGATCCACAATCCCTTTTATATTCTTGTTTGATTTCAATAACATGTTTTACTTAATATGTAATTAAGTATATCTAATTCACATGTTTCCAATTAACATGTCACTTACCATTTATGATTAAATATAACTTATTTCATTTCATAAGTTTTCCTCATCCTTTCTCATTTAATCATAATTCCACTTTACGTCGTCAATATGACTTACCGTTGTTCACTTATTAACTTAGTTCTATTAACTAATGCCCAATAACAAGTTTCTCTGCCCATTTATTATAACCTATGTTATAATTTCCCCTTGTCCCTAGGACAAGTCTAAACATGTTATTCTTACCAACGGGTTTTAGACTCCCAAACTACTTAATTTATAATTAAGTACAAAATATTTTCCCCCTTTTTCTTAACTGGTTTTAGGTTTTCCCCTTTTCTGATTACTTAATTTACAATTAAGTGTCGCTTAACTTAATTCACCAGTTATCCCATTCCCTTACTAGTTTTTTATAACCTAAGTTATAATATTCACTTATCCCTAGGATAAGTCTACCTGTTATACGACATTTTCATTAATGTTATTTATTTATAATAGGTTAATATCATTCCCCTTTTAAACCATTTACTGTTGTAAACCATTATTCTTCATTCTCTGTAATATATGTTCCTTATTATATTAAGGAAAACACTTCATGCACCTTATCAGTTTGATAGAAGGAATCAATGATTTATTTTCATAATGTTTTCCCATCCAAATCCGTGTA
The DNA here is from genome assembly GCA_030737875.1 of Allium sativum. Lineage (NCBI taxonomy): Eukaryota > Viridiplantae > Streptophyta > Magnoliopsida > Asparagales > Amaryllidaceae > Allium > Allium sativum. Next base: position 1,024,941,558 of record CM060909.1, read on the forward strand.
GCAAGTAATTTCTTTACTTTTCTATATTTATTATGGCTTACTTACAACAACGTTTATAGAAATAAGTCATTTAGGGAAATACATCACTTTTCCCTCTTATCACTCTAACTCAATTCATTACATCCCTTCCTTTCTTATTTTCTGAGTTAGACAGTTAATTACCATCCTTGCCATTTATTCATATCCTGTTATATACATATATTTATTTATATATATAAGCACTAGACCTCTCACACTAAGCCTACACTTGTGGATGCTAGATTTGCCAGGCGGGCCCGGGAAGACTTCTACCACAAGCTGACTTAACCTCGTGTCTTAGCACATGTTGTTAATTCTTGCACTTAGGCCTCTCACATTAGATTCAACATTAGTGGCTGCTAGATATGCCGGTCGGCTCCGGGCAGACTTCTACCACTAATGCAACCTAACCTTGTGCCATAAGCGTATTTACAATTTCTAATTGCAATCATAGGCATATTCATTTTCATTCAATCACTTATGTTCATATAAAATTGCACTTCCAAATTAAAATCTCAAAACATAATATATGTTATGTTCATTACATGAAAATTTTAGACATATTATCCTTTTCACTGTAATATAGTTTACAGTAATCTAATTTACATCTCGTCCAATTTTTGCCTATATTTTGTCGCATGTCATTTTCAACATATGTTTAATTCTACTAGGACATGTAAACATTCAATTGGGTACTTATTTTAACATGTCGTTCAATCAATAATATGTCCCGAGTAAAGCACGTAATTACAATCACCGAATTGGCTATTCATATCTTAATAAGTTTATTTTCTCCAACATGTAAACATTTAATAACTTAGCCAATTCAACATAGGAATTTCTTGACATATTCATATCAATATTTCAATTCGTTACAACAGCAAATTATAATCAAACTGGCTACTTCAAAATTTATTAAAAAGGGGAATGCTAAACGATAGTCATAACATTATCTAAAGGCTATAGCTTAAACCCACTCATCTTTAAGCTTTCCCCAAATGTTGGATCTGATCCGTTCTATCATCCATGATTTTTCTTTTCCCTTTAATTTGATTCACGACCTAACGGCCATGGATTTATTATTTCATGAAAAGAGAAAGAAAAATAATTTAAATAGATTGGTTCTTAGAAGTTTACCTTGCTTTTATGATTCAATAATCTTTTTTATTAACGTTGATTCCCTCTTCTAGATCTGAATTCATAATCCTCCTAGGCTAACATTTTAATTTCAGAATAGATTTGAGAAGAGAGAGAGAGGGAGCCATGGCAGAGATCTAGCGCAGCCGCCGAATTATGATGTTTAGGGTTAGGTCTAGGATCTTATTTATAGGTGCTCAAGACCTTATCGTACACGCAGCGCTGAGTCAGCATTGATCCCAGTTAAGAAAATTGTCTAGGTTCACAAATGAATCTAGCCTAATCTTATCGTACACGCAGTGCTGAGTCAGCATTGGGTCCTGCAAGATATTTTGGTGCAGAAATTTGAATTTCGAATGTTTGAATTGTTTTGGCGCAGAAATTTGATTTTTGAACTTTTGAATTTCTGGAATTTATTTAACTGTTTTATTCACATGAAATATTCTTAAACGTATACAATTCCCCTACCGACCATTTTACGTGTATATATATATATATATATATATATGCAAAATTTTCGTTTTATTTCCAAAAATCAAACAATGTTGCACCGTTATTTGATTCTTGCCATATTTCATTGACCGTAGCCTTATCTTGAATTTTATCTTTTGTATACATATATTAATGCATATATATTTATATATATTCTCATATATATACATATATTTTCTTTATTTCTTTATATGTACGTTCTTATCCTTTCAAATTTTGAATTTGTATACGTACATATATTTGCATGTTCAGTTGGCCCTGTCTAAAACAAAGATAAAAATTATGTTGCCGCCAAGGTTCGAACCCCTGACCTCCATGTTACAAATCTAATGCCTTAACCAACTGAGCTATTAAGTCTTTTGTTAATAAGTCTCAGAACAATGATAATTATTGTTCTCTCCTAACTTCTCTTTTTCATGATATTTACAATACTTAAATTAAACCATTGCATGAATCTTTCTCTTTTAATGTTAATGCATTATGTTTGCAAATCAGTGCATGCAACATATTTATATTGCATGCAAATCAGTGCATGCAACAGGTAGACTAAAACATACCTGAACCTGGACCTGCAACCAAAGATTTAGCACTACATACTGTACAACACTCTAAGGTATTATATCAAACAGTGTAAAGATATGGAGGTGGGGGAGGTGTGCATGTCATAGGGATGGCAAACAATCAAACATAGCATCCATCCTCACATCTCTCACTCAGTGCGTAAAGCATACGATATTCACCACTTCGATCACCCAACATACCTTGCTACGATCACTTTACCCCATGAAGTCATAAATGGCTTCACTGCACTGATAGCGTAGCCACTAATCATTTGCTATGTCCACTTTGCCCCATGGAGTCACAAGAACCCCACTGCACTGGCTCATAGCCTTACTAATCCTTACTATGTCCACTCTGCCCCATGGAGTCGCAATGACCCCACTGCACTGGCTCATAGTCTTACTACGCATCACCTTGCCCCTCGGGTCATAATGACCCTACTGCACTGATAACGTAGTCTTGCTACCATCACTTTGCCCCTCAGGTCATAATGACCCTACTGCACTGATAAGTAGCCCATTATTCTTTCTTAGTGGTGAGTCGAAGTTATGAACGTCGACAACTCCTTAGCACACGTCCCGCAGCAAAGTCCAACCATGAAGTGAACTCATTGGTTCCCAACTGGTTCTGGGATCCTGAGTTCTAACTTCCATTTGAACTACCTTTGCATCTCGGGTTATTGGTCGTCACCATCGGATAGCATCGGGTTGGCCTTCATTTCTCCTCTTCGTTTTGCTTTAGGTCGCCCTCGTCAACTTCTTGGTTCGGATCGTGATCATCACCCCCGCTCGGGTCGGATCGCGACTCACGGATCGTTCATGGTGTCAACTCGTGCTCCTCCCACTGGATCGGGTCGTGCTCTTCAGATCGGGTCGGATCGTGAATACCCATTGGTTCGGGTCGTGCCACCTTGCTGAGATCGTGACGTGTTCCTTCAGGAGGATCGTGGCACCCAGGCTGGAACGGATCGTGGAAGATAGGGGCGGATCGGGTCGTAATGCTTATTCGCGATCCGGATCGGAGTACTTCAGTTTGGGCATGGCGCTGCATCGATTCGTCTCGTGGGCCTTGCGCAGGTGGTTCGGTTCGAAGGAGACGACTCGGCTCGTGGTGATGACCCACGATCCCATAGGGCGATCCGATCGACCCTCAGTCCCCTATGCGATCTGAATCCCTGCACCTTGTCCAGCGAGTTGTTTACGCCTCTCGACGGCGTTTTCGACCATTCCAACTATTCTAAGCAGTCACAAAGCATTTCATACAGTCATAGCAACATGCGTAATCAATCACAAACATCAAAACATCAACATGGTAGGCCAAAATGGATCAAACATACCCAAAACCCCATATTTCCCCCTAAGCATATTTAGGTGAAACTAATGATAGGATTAATAAAACTTAACCAAATTAACCCAAATTCATATCAGAGGTCTAAAACACCATTTAGAAATTTATGAACATTTTTCCCAAATTTTATCATGCTTAAATTCGCTAATTAGCACTAATCACCCCTAATTAGCCATAATTAGTGTAAAACTATGCAAATCACTCACCTTAGCCACAAAATAAACTAAGATCTGAAATGAATCTCTGATTTGATGTGAATCTCAATGCCAACAGCAGCTCCTTTGTTGATTTGGTGAAGATCCTCCTTGATTAGGGGTTGCTAAGCTTAATCCTTGACCAAAAGATGATTTGGAGGTGATTTAGAGGTTGGAGGCCATTTTTAGGGATCCTTGGTAATAAGTGGAGGCTAGAAAACTAAAATGGAATGATTCTCCATCTCATTTTAGCCCTCCCATAACCCTAATCACGAAATGGGTTATGGGCCTACTCGCTAATCACCCGATTTGGCCCGGTTAAGCAGTTTTTCAACCTCCAAACCTTGTTTCAGCCATATCTCCCAAACGGTAAGTCCGTTTGACTATTATGACCACTCTACGGAAAGAGAAACCATCAAACGAATCAAATGGAAGTGGTTTCAGGTCAAAATTCCTTTCCAATCAAAAGTTATGGCCAAAACAGTACAAACTAGGGGCAAAATGGTCATTTAAAAATCGACAAAAATCATGAACATGGAAAATGACTCCAATAGAAGTTTCCCAAAGTTACATGACCATACGACTTCACATGGGAAAGAAATAAATATTCTACGATCCTCCGATGCGTAGAACGCGGGTCATTACACTCTCCCCCCCTTAAGAAATTTCGCCCCCAAAATTCCCTAATCAAAACATACAAAAAGGTCCCGCATGCCTATCAACCATAAAACAACCATCAAACATGCAAAACAAGTAAAATAAGTCTATCCTAGCATGCGGAATAACTAAATCGCAAGGTAAATCTTACCAGGCAAAGAGTTCTGGATATGCCTTTCTAATGCTCTCCTCTGTCTCCCAAGTACAATCATTCTCGTCCTCGCCCCACTGAACCTTGACTAGCTTCACCGCCTTCCTTCGAAATTGCTTCGTATCGTGCCCCACAATACGAATCAGCTTGCGGTTCTCAACCGCCTCGGGTTCTACTTCGAAGTCCTCTAACTGATCAGGTGAAATAGTCACATTTGAGTCGTGAACGAACTTCCTTAGTTGGGAAACATGAAATACATTATGAACTCCCGCCATCTTCTCTGGTAAGCCAACTCTATATGCCAAATTCCCGACTAATTCAAGAACAGGGAATGGGCCAACAAATCTTGGTGCCAACTTGCCTCTCCTGCCAAATCGTATCACGCTCTTCAACGGAGAGATCTTGACAAATACCAAGTCACCAACAGAGAATTTCAAGTCTCTTCTCCTCTTATCGGCATAACTCTTCTGCCTATCTTGAGCAGCTTTCATTCGTTGTTGAATGACCTTAATCTTATCTGAAGTTTCCCTCACCACATCTGGTCCAAGCACAAACTTCTCGCCAGTCTCTATCCAACATGATGGTGAGTTGCACGGTCTTCCGTACAAAGCTTCATATGGAGCCATACCGATACTGGATTGGTAGCTATTATTATATGCAAACTCTACTAGATGCAAATGGTCATCCCATGATCCACCAAAATCCAATATACAAGCTCTCAAGAGATCTTCCAATATACGATTCACCCTCTTCGTCTGACCGTCGGTCTGAGGATGATATGCGGTACTGAGATGTAATCTTGACCCTAGAGCCTCTTGTAAGCTCTTCCAAAACCCACTAGTGAACAACGGGTCTCGGTCACTCACAATGCTTTTGGGTACTCCATGAAATCTCATTACCCATTTCATATACAATTCTGCCAACTTGGCTGCCGTTCTGGTCGATTTGACTGGTATAAATCTTGCACTTTTAGTCAATCGATCCACATTACCCAAATGCTATCATGTCCCGATCTAGTCCTTGGTAAACTATCGATGAAATCCATCGAGACTTGCTCCCATTTCCATTCGGGAATTTCTAATGGTCGCAACAACCCACTAGGCTTCTTTTGCTCGGCTTTAACTAGCTGGCAATTCATGTATTTGGATATAAACTTCCCAACGTCTCTTTTCATCCCTTCCCAGTAGTAAGTCTGCTTCATGTCTCGATACATCTTATTACCACCGGGATGTATAGTTAGTTTTGAGTGATGACATTCTCTAAGCACTTCATCTCTCAAACCATTCACATTGGGCACAACTAGTCTTCCATTCTTCCGAAGCCATCCATCTCGATCAAGCCCATACACATTCATCTCCTCATCGATACCCATCTCTAACTTGGAGATGATTTCCAATAGATTAGGATCGTCCCTCTGACTAGAACCAATCCGCTCTATCAAAGTGGGTCTGATCGTCAAACTAGCTAGCATAACTGGATCCAATTCGCACCTTGGTCTGAAATCAAACCCCGCGATAAACTCTAGTTGCTTCCATTCAAGAAACATTGCCCCTAAGCTGGCTTGTCTCCTACTCAAGGCATCGGCTACCGCATTACCCTTCCCAGGTGTATACGCGATATCAAAATCATACGAAGCCAAGAACTCTAACCATCTCTGCTGACGGAGATTCAGATCTTTCTGGGAGAAGAGATACTTTAACGATTTATGATCGGTAAACAACTCAAATCTTTCTCCCAAGAGATAGTGTCTCCACATCTTCAGCGCAAATACAATCGCTGCTAATTCCAAATCATGGGTAGGATACTTCTTCTCATGCGGCTTTAGCTGTCGACTAGCATAAGCTACAACCCTACCTCCTTGCATCAATACTGCACCCAGTCCGGTACCACAAGCATCCGTGTATACTGTCATCTCTTCATTCCCTTTAGGAATGACTAACACTGGCGCACGCGTCAACCTCTCCTTTAGACTCTTGAAGGCATCCTCACACACTCCGTCCCAGACGAAGGACTGATTCTTCTTAGTCAACTGAGTCAACGGTGCTGCGATCTTGGAGAAGTCCTGGATAAACTTACGATAATATCCAGCTAATCCCAAGAAACTTCTTACATCTGTAGCATTCTTGGGCGTAGGCCAATCCGGTACCGTAGCCACCTTTGCAGGATCCACGGCAATACCACTTTCAGAAACAACATGACCCAAGAATCTCACTTCCCTTCTCCAAAAGTGACACTTAGAGAATTTCGCTTTCAATTGGTGTTTCCTCAACACCTCCATCACTATCCTCAAGTGTCCCTTGTGTTCCTCCTCTGTCCTTGAGTAAAAAGGGATATCATCCACGAACACAAGAACAAACTTATTCAACTGATCTCTGAATACTCGATTCATAAGATCCACAAAATAGGCTGGTGCCTTGGTCAACCCAAACGGCATAACCAACCACTCATAAAATCCAGACAGCGTCCTAAATGCCGTTTTCGGAACACTCTCATCTGCTACTCGAAGCTGATGAAATCCTGTCGCGAGGTCCAACTGGGAGAACACTCTTGCTCCTTCCAGTTGATCAAACAAATCATCTATACGCGGTAGAGGATACTTATTCTTCCTCGTCACCTTATTCAACTCGCGATAGTCCACACACAAACGAAGGGAACCATCTGCCTTAGTGGCAAACACAACTGGTGCTCCCCACTCGGAGACACTCCTTCTAATAAATCCCTTCTTCAAAAGATTGCTGACTTGCACCCCGAGCTCTCGCTGCTCCCTTGGTGCCATACGACGAAGTGGCATCACTATAGGTCTGGCATCTTTCACTAAATCAATACGGAACTCAATCTCTCGGTGTGGTGGAAGCCCGGTCACCTCCTCGAAGACGTCCGGATACTGGCCAACCACGGGCACATCTGACAACTCATCCTGAGGGATGTCAAGGGAATTTACAAAACTAGCCATAACCCCATCACTAGGTAGGCTACCAAACACTACCCTCCGCCCATCATCCGCCCTCACTGTCACCAAAAAGCCCTCACAGTCTACCACCACCCCGTATCTTTGGAGCCAATCGACTCCCAATATAATGACATACCCAGTAAAGCCCAAAACAAAGCAATCACATACAAACATACATCCATGACTCGATAAGACTAAATTCCTGCAAATCATACTAAGGCTAGTCGAACCACCAATCGGGTTCGTCACAATCAATGGTCTATCGACTATCTCGGGTTCCAGTCCCAATCTATCTACCAGGTCACTAGATATGAAGGAACGGGAAGCCCCAGTATCAAACAAAACTCGAACTGGTATATCATAAATAGAAAGCATACCTTGAATAACAACATTCATTCCTTTCTCCGCCGCAGTTGGGGCATTCGACGAAGAAGGAACAGCATCAATAGCATATGCTTTCACAATCTGCTTCTCCTTAAGAGGTTGCGGACACTTATCCTTCTGATGTCCCACTTGGCCACAGTTGTAGCACTTCCTTTCCGCTGGCTTGGCCCGACATTCCTTAGCATAATGGCCCTTCTTTCCACAGCTGAAGCACTCAACATCCTTCTTGCTCTTTTTCTGGCCACCTTTAGATTGGTCCTGCTTCCTCTTATTCTGAGAGTTATTCTTGCCTCCACCGCCTGCTTGCGGCTTTGGCCCTTCTGCAGATGCAGCCTCAGTCTTCGACTTGGGGTAAAGACTCTCTGACCTCAAAGCTTTCCCCACGATCGATTCAAAAGTCTCATCGATGTGATTGATAAGCCTTTCCCCCAAGTATCCATCCAAACCAGTAATGAACTTCTCATTCTTCTTCTCAGGAGTATCAATGAGAGACAGTCCATTCTTTGACAAAGTGTCGAACTCGGCAATATAATCAGAAACTGCCCTACCGTTCTGCTTGAGTTCCAAGAACCTCTTGAACAATACTGACTTCTGGGCAGCTGGAATGAACTTCTCGCTAAAGCGAGCCTTGAACTGATCCCAAGTAACCTGATCCTCTGGAGTAGCTGTTCTAATGGCATTCCACCAATTCATCCTCGCCCTTGCAGCTGACGAGACGCTAGCCTTCTCTTCATCGCATCCTCAAGACCCAAGTCATCAAAGATACGGTCACAGCTATCCATCCAGTCCTGAAAATCCGTGGCCGACTCCGTTCCGTGGAACGGCTTCCCACCAAGATTAGTGTAATCTTTGCACAACTTGGCGAAATCGACCCTAGGCGCCTGCACTACTGGGCCAACACCAACTCCGGGATTGGGAATTGCCCCTTGCACTTCTCTGAGCATGTCTCTCATGAGGTTAGTAAACATCGCCCTCATGTCAGCGGCATTCCCTTGGTTGGTCCCTCTACCAGCACCTCTCGTATCTCGGCTCATCGTCAATCTGAAAAAGGGAAACAATTAACGACCCCATAATGATGCTAGTGCAGTGCGACTTCATTCTTATACTACTAATAGTATGTATATACATAGCTTTTGAAAACCAAAGTAATCACAAATACGCGCTCTCATATACGTACTAACTCTCCCTAGTGTCTTTCCCTAAGTTAACTACGCAACCTAGAGCTCTGATACCAAGTGTAACGGCCCGCCCCGCACCAACCGACATTTACTCCAAAAGTGCGCTGTACACATGTCCAGTTAGCACGGAACGGGTCGCCAGAAGGAAAGGGAAGAAGGAAATGAACATACAAAGAACCTGTAGAATGTCTCACAGCGCATAGAATAAAATATAATAACAACATACTTGACATAAAACAGGAGAGACAATGCATAAGCTGAAAATCAGAACTAAACATCATAGCAGCGGAAATCCAAAATACAGCTTATTACAACTTTCAAACTGTCTCAAAACAAAAGTAAGATAAATGAGGTACACAACTAATGCCCAAGTAGCGACCATCAACGACACAGGGAGAATGTGTATATATATATATATATATATATATATATATATATATATATATATATATATATATATATATCATACGTGGAAGCCTCCTACCCGCCTCCGAATCAGCTACTCGCGCATCACCAGCTAACCTGTCTCTAGTCTGCTCGTGTGAGCACCCAGAGTAATAAGAGGAGACATAAAACTCTGGGTCAGACATAAAGCCTGGTATGAGCGATAAGCATCTAAAGTGAACAATAACAGGTAGACTAAAACATACCTAAACCTGAACCTGCAACCAAAGAGTTAGCACTACATACTGTACAACACTCTAAGGTATTATATCAAACAGTGTGAAGATACGGAGGTGGGGGAGGTGTGCATGTCATAGGGATGGCAAACAATCAAACATAGCATCAATCCTCACATCTCTCACTCAGTGCGTAAAGCATACGATATTCACCACTTCGATCACCCAACATACCTTGCTACGATCACTTTACCCCATGAAGTCATAAATGGCTTCACTGCACTGATAACGTAGCCACTAATCATTTGCTATGTCCACTTTGCCCCATGGAGTCACAAGAACCCCACTGCACTGGCTCATAGCCTTACTAATCCTTACTATGTCCACTCTGCCCCATGGAGTCGCAATGACCCCACTGCACTGGCTCATAGTCTTACTACGCATCACCTTGCCCCTCGGGTCATAATGACCCTACTGCACTGATAACGTAGTCTTGCTACCATCACTTTGCCCCTCAGGTCTTAATGACCCTACTGCACTGATAAGTAGCCCATTATTCTTTCTTAGTGGTGAATCGAAGTTATGAACGTCGACAACTCCTTAGCACACGTCCCGCAGCAAAGTCCAACCATGAAGTGAACTCATTGGTTCCCAACTGGTTCCGGGATCCTGAGTTCTAACTTCCATTTGAACTACCTTTGCATCTCGGGTTATTGGTCGTCACCATCGGATCGCATCGGGTTGGCCTTCATTTATCCTCTTCGTTTTGCTTCAGGTCGCCCTCGTCAACTTCTTGGTTCGGATCGTGATCATCACCCCCGCTCGGGTCGGATCGCGACTCGCGGATCGTTCATGGTGTCAACTCGTGCTCCTCCCACTGGATCGGGTCGTGCTCTTCAGATCGGGTCGTTCCACCTTGCTGAGATCGTAACGTGTTCCTTCAGGCGGATCGTGGCACCCAGGCTGGAACAGATCGTGGAAGATAGGGGCGGATCGGGTCGTAATGCTTATTCGCGATCCGGATCGGAGTACTTCAGTTTGGGCATGGCGCTGCATCGATTCGTCTCGTGGGCCTTGCGCAGGTGGTTCGGTTCGAAGGAGACGACTCGGCTCGTGGTGATGACCCACGATCCCATAGGGCGATCCGATCGACCCTCGGTCCCCTATGCGATCTGAATCCCTGCACCTTGTCCAGCGAGTTGTTTACGCCTCTCGACGGCGTTTTTGACCATTCCAACTATTCTAAGCAGTCACAAAACATTTCATACAGTCATAGCAACATGCGTAATCAATCACAAACATCAAAACATCAACATGGTAGGTCAAAATGGATCAAACATACCCAAAACCCCATATTTTCCCCTAAGCATATTTAGGTGAAACTAATGATAGGATTAACAAAACTTAACCAAATTAACCCAAATTCATATCAGAGGTCTAAAACACCATTTAGAAATTTATGAACATTTTTCCCAAATTTTATCATGCTTAAATTCGCTAATTAGCACTAATCACCCCTAATTAGCCATAATTAGTGTAAAACTATGCAAATCACTCACCTTAGCCACAAAATAAACTAAGATCTGAAATGAATCTCTGATTTGATGTGAATATCAATGCCAACAGCAGCTCCTTTGTTGATTTGGTGAAGATCCTCCTTGATTAGGGGTTGCTAAGCTTAATCCTTGACCAAAAGATGATTTGGAGGTGATTTAGAGGTTGGAGGCCATTTTTAGGGATCCTTGGTGATAAGTGGAGGCTAGAAAACTGAAATGGAATGATTCTCCATCTCATTTCAGCCCTCCCATAACCCTAATCCCGAAATGGGTTATGGGCTTACTCGCTAATCACCCGATTTGGCCCGGTTAAGCAGTTTTTCAACCTCCAAACCTTGTTTCAGCCATATCTCCCAAACGGTAAGTCCGTTTGACTATTATGACCACTCTACGGAAAGAGAAACCATCAAACGAATCAAATGGAAGTGGTTTCAAGTCAAAATTCCTTTCCAATCAAAAGTTATGGCCAAAACAGTACCAACTAGGGGCAAAATGGTCATTTAAAAATCGACAAAAATCATGAACATGGAAAATGACTCCAATAGATGTTTCCCAAAGTTACATGACCATACGACTTCACATGGGAAAGAAATAAATATTCTACGATCCTCCGATGCGTAGAACGCGGGTCATTACATAACCCTTCACATAATATACATCCATCATGTGTGCATCCAATTTTAGCAAACATCGTGCACTTGTGCAAAGTGAAATACAACATAATAATGCATGTATGCCTAAGTGGTACCTCCTATGTGTATGCAAATTTCTCAAAAATCCTTTATAAAATATGATGCTCACATCCTAGATATACTGGCAGTTCTACATGAATGCAATATTTTGAAAATCAAAATGCTTTTTCATCCAAATTTTCCCACACTCTTACTAAGTAAGAGCATAGTTCATCCAATTGTTGCATCCATAATTCTACTAACCAACTTTATTTTTTGAATTTCAGAAAAAATCTAATTTTCTAAATTCGATTTCTTATGTTACAAAAAGGTGGAAAATGGAAAATTTCACACCTTCCGTTTTTCTTTTATATACCTTTTTCCAACCGTACTTGGATTTTATGAAACAATGTATAAAGATTTCCTATTTTCCTATCCAAGCACATCCCACATAAGAAAATTTTCTTTGATGTAGCTTTTCTTTTTCATCTTATCTTGCAAATTTTTCTTTCAAATCGCAAAACTGGAGTAGATACAGACAACTATTTTCCTTAATCGGGTTTATAACTTGTTCTTACCTATAAGGTCAGTTCAGTCTCCTACTACAAGGTGCCAACATCCACTATATTCTCATTTTCCACAACTTATTTTGTCCACCCAACAAAATTCTCTTTTAAACAATTTATCAAAAATAATTGTCAAAAGAATAGAGACTTCAAAACTTTCTTGATTAAAAATTCTTGTATGAAATATAACTAGAAAAACTAGCGAGCTATACATGCTCTATAATATGCACCTTTTACTAAGAGAATTTTACGTTAAAACTCAATATGTACTTCTTTACATATTTTAAAACTATAACTTTTAAGATTAAAACTTGAAAACACCATAAACCGTTTTTTCTCAAACTTTTATAATCTCAAGTTCTTAAAAGTTTATAATAGGGTTAGACTCAAAGCGGGTTTCCAATTTTTCTAGGCTCTCCTAGACACTCCTCAAGGTCAATTCTCTCAACTATATATATTCCTAATCCATTTTTCTCTTTTCAACTTTTTCCAAAATACTAATCATATAGGATTTATTTTCCTTCTGTACAAAGTATATTGTACAATTCCCAACCAAACTTCCTAAGGGTCTCAAATTTCCTTATTCATTCCTTTAGTGTACAAAACAAACATACCATTTCATACCATATTATACTATTTTTATTTAGTGGGTTCGTCTATGGATCTAGGTATATATATAATATATTTATATTTTTTAAAAATACAAATACGTTCACTCACTATTTATATAGGAATTCTAAACCTAAGCTCTGATACCAGATGTGACAACCCCAATTTCGACAGATCGATTTTTTTTCAAAATTCCAATCTATCGAAACTCTGATTGGTTTGTTCTGGTATCCTGCATAAAAGACAGAGACATAAAACATGTCAGAGCTCAGAAAAATATATCACAGTGGAAAGGATAAAATATAGTATAATCAAAACATAGCCTTACCGTATTATTAATACTGCCTAACCAATATCCAAAGCTATCATGTCTCTGCCACAATCTAACTTGCGAGTGTGTTACGAGGAGGCGGCCGGAACACAAGTTCTGGCGACTGGATTTAAACTATACACTTTGGATAATCTTACATGTACCGTTCAATCATATTTTCTTATTTATTATGTTACTTGGGTTAATAGCACTCAAGCTTTAGATACACGTCGTACCCATTTATTTCCCAGTGAATTAACCTAATACAGTATATGTATCTATCTCTCAATATTGAGATACACCCCATGGTACCCCACTCGCACGGTCTCCACCGTATCATCGCAGGAATATAGCAGTCCCTAATCCTACGCCCGAATGTCGTACAGATTTCAACATATATGTCAACGCTATGTCTGCAAAGAACCACTACTTCTATATTACGTAAGCGTTCGGACTGCCATCTTTGAACCATTCGATCGAATTAGGTTCCATCCTCGAATAATGCCCTCTAGTCTTATGATACACCACCCAGAGCAACATGAGTGTACCTAGACTTTCCCATGTACGTATCGTCAATCGTTCTCGATGTCTATTGCACATGTTCTTTATATGTGCGCCCGAGTCCCGTGGCAGGGCCAATCAAGAAACACGGAACTCAGTCGAGAGTTTTCAAATATCTACCGATTGCAGATGCTAAGATCTGCTTTTACAGTGGCTTTGGTCCCACTAGACCCCTCCCTCAACTAATGAAAGGCACCCAAGAATATGAAGAATGAGAACTTAACCCCGACCCCCTATGCCCTTCAAACCTATTGGCCAACCTCACCCATAACTAGATAGCAAAGTATATGGTCTTTTGGAGTTGTCCGCCTTTCCGCTTTACCTACTGACTGAAGATGGTAGGTAGACGACGAGTTGCTATCACGTGGCACTAACTGGTCTCGCCGAATCACGCTGGTCTATCTTCGTCTTTAGATTGTCCCTTATTATTGCAATCAAGACATACTCATTGGTTCACCTACGCAGACCTAACCTCTGTGAGTACAGGCAAATCATCTGCCACTCACAGAGGAATATCAAGAGTACCCTACATCCCTGGAAGCCGCGTGCTTCCCCTTCCAGTCCTTTGGAGCCATAAGACAATCAGATGAATGTGCGCTCCCCTCGTGCCTTATAACACCTCGATGATCTACCCTGTTGGGTTATTCACCCTCAACCGTATGGACTGGTCTAAGCACCTTACTTTAACATGTTGTTAGACCCTATATCTAAACATTCTTTTACGCACTTGTCTCACCTCACCAGATTTCCAGTTAACTTTGTTATTCCAATTCATATTGAATATTCAAATTACCAAGTTTTCTTGCTTATTAATTTCAGTCATACAACTTAATTCATTTAAGTTTATTAATAAGCTTACAACATGTTACTCTCTAGATTGTGGCCCAAGGTCTATGATCCACAATCCCTTTTATATTCTTGTTTGATTTCAATAACATGTTTCAGTTAGTATGTAATTAAGTATATCTAGTTCACATGTTTCCAATTAACATGTCACTTACCATTTATGATTAAATATAACTTATTTCATTTCATAATTTTTCCTCATCCTTTCTCATTTAATCATAATTCCACTTTACGTTGTCAATACGACTTACCGTTGTTTACTTATTAACTTGGTTCTATTAACTAAGGCCCATTAATAAGTTTCTCTACCAATTTATTATAACCTATGTTATGATTTCCCCTTGTCCCTAGGACAAGTCTAAATATGTTATTCTTACCAACGGGTTTCAGACTCCCAGACTACTTAATTTATAATTAAGTACAATATATTTTCCCCTCTTTTCTTAACTAATTTTAGGTTTTCCCCTTTTCTGATTACTTAATTTACAATTAAGTGTCACTTAACTTAATTCACTAGTTATCCCATTCCCTTACTAGTTTATTATAACCTAAGTTATAATATTCACTTATCCCTAAGACAAGTCTACCTATTATACAACATTTTCATTAATGTTGTTTATTTATAATAGGTTAATATCATTCCTCTTTTAAACCATTTACTGTTGTAAACCATTATTCTTCATTCTCTGTAATATATGTTCCTTATTATATTAAGGAAAACACTTCATGCACCCTGTCAGTTTGATAGAAGGAATCAATGATTTATTTTCATAACGTTTTCCTATCTAAATCCGTGGTAGCAAGTAATTTCTTTACTTTTCTATATTTATTATGGCTTACTTACAACAACGTTTTCAGAAATAAGTTATTTAGGGAAATATATCACTTTTCCCTCTTATCACACTAACTCAGTTCATTACATCCTTCCTTTCTTATTTTCTGAGTTAGACAGTTAATTACCATCCTTGCCATTTATTTATATCTTGTTATATACATACATACATACATATATATATATATATATATATATAAGCACTAGACCTCTCACATTAAGCCTACACTTGTGGACGCTGGATTTGCCGGGCGGGTCCGGGCAGACTTCTACCAAAAGCTAACTTAACCTCGTGTCTTAGCACATGTTGTTAATTCTTGCACTTAGGCCTCTCATATTAGGTTCAACATTAGTGTCTGCTGGATATTCTGGTCGGGTTCGGGCAGACTTCCGCCACTAATGCAACCAAACCTCATGCCATAAGTATATTTACAATTTCTAATTGTAATCCTTGGCATTTTCATTTTCATTCAATCACTTATGTTCATATCAAATTGCGCTTCCAAATTAAAATCTCAAAACATAATATATGTTATGTTCATTACATGAAAATTTTAGACATATTATCCTTTTTACTGTAATATAGTTTACAGTAATCTAATTTACATCTCGTCCAATTTCTGCCTAAATTTTGTCGCATGTCATTTTCAACATATGTTTAATTCTACTAGGACATGTAAACATTCAATCGGGTAATTATTTTAACATGTCCTTCAATCGATAATATGTCCCAAGTAAAGCATGTAATTACAATCACTGAATTGGCTATTCATATCTTAACAATTTTATTTTTCTCCAACATGTAAACATTCAATAACTTAGCCAATTTAACATAGGAATTTCCTGACATATTCATATCAACATTTCAATTCGTTACAACAGCAATTTATAATTAAACTGGCCATTTCAAAATTTATTAAAAAGGGGTATGCTAAACGATAGTCATAACATTATCTAAAGGCTATAGCTTAAAGCCACTCACTTTTAAGCTTTCCCAAATGTTGGATTTGATCTGTTCTATCATCCATGGTTTTCCTTTTCCCTTTAATTTGATTCACGACCTAATGACCACGGATTTATTATTTCATGAAAAGAGAAGGGAAAGAGAAATAATTTAAATAGATTAGTTCTTAGAGGTTTACCTTGCTTTTATGATTCAATAATCTTTTTTATTAACGTTGATTCCCTCTTCCAGATCTGAATTCATAATCCTCCTAGGCTAACATTTTAATTTTAGAACAGATTTGAGAAGAGAGAGAGAGAGAGAGAGAGAGAGAGAGGGAGGAAGCCATGGCAGAGCTCTAGCGCAGCCGCCGAATTATGATGTTTAGGCTTAGGTCTAGGGTCTTATTTATAGGTGCTCAAGACCTTATTGTACACGCAGCGCTGAGTCAGTATTGAACCTGGTTAAGAAAATAGTCCAGGTTCGCAAATGAATCTAGCCAAATCTTATCGTACATGCAGTGCTGAGTCAACATTGGGCCCCGCAAGCTGTTTTGGCGCAGAAATTTGAATTTCGAATGTTTGAATTGTTTTGGTGCAGAAATTTGATTTTTGAACTTTTGAATTTCTGGAATTTATTTAACTGTTTTATTCACATGAAATATTCTTATATGTATACAGTTCCCCTACTGACCATTTTACGCGTATATATATACGCTCAATTTTCGTTTTATTTTCAAAATTCAAACGATGTTGCACCGTTAATTGATTCTTGCCATATTTCATTGTCTGTAGCCTTATCTTGAATTTTATCTTTTGTATACATATATTTATGCATATATATATATATATTCTCATATATATACATATATTTTCTTTATTTCCTTATATGTACGTTCTTATCCTTTCAAATTTTGAATTTGTATACGTACACATATTTGCATGTTCCGTTGGCCCTATCTAAAACAAAGATAAAAATTATGTTGCCGCCGGGGTTCGAACCCCTGAGCTCCATATTATAAATCTAATACCTTAACCAACTGAGCTATAAAGTCTTTTGTTAATAAGTCTTAGAACAATGATGATTATTGTTCTCTCCTTACTTCTCTTTTTCATGTTAGTTACAATACTTAAATTAAACCATTACATGAATATTTTTCTTTTAATGTTAATGCATTATGTTTGCAAATCAGTGCATTGCATGAATCTTTTTATTTTTCTTTATTTTATATTTTTATTTGTTTGTGTGTGTGTGTATATATATATATATACATATATATATTTCTCTTGTTCGTATACAAACTTCTAGGCTTAATAACTTCTTCATATGATGTCTGTTTTACGCAATCCAGGTGTTAATCTTGATCAGAATTCTGAGACGGACGCAGTGGCGTAGTCCATTTTACTTAATTCTCATTATTTAATTAAGTTATTCTTATTTTATTATCTTAAAAATACGGGGTGTTACACTTCGTATTCCTCACCAGTTTGAGCCCCTTGAAACTTCGACTCCCTCGGTCCCAAGAGATTTTGTACCCCTAAGTCCATGGTAATTCTGTATCCCCCGGCCTCGTTGTTCTTTGTCTCCCTTCACTATGGTTTTCGAGTCCCACTCCACATTACATCCAACGTGTATCCCTAGAAATACGAGTTTGTATCCCTTGGGGGATACGAAAAACTCATATCCACTAGGAATACGAGATAATTGTATCCTTCCAGGGATATGTTATTTTGTATCCCCCAGGAGGGATATGAATTTTCCGAGCTTTTCAAGAGGCTTGTATCGTCCAAGGGATACGAGATAATCGTATCCCTTCAGGGACACGTAATTTCATATCCCAAGGGATAAGAATTTTCCAAGCTTTTCAGGAGGGATCCGAAATTCATGAATGTGGCCTCCCAAAGGATACAAAATTATGTTGTTTGGTCCCCAAATCCTACCTACTCCTACCTAACCCTTCAGCTATAAATATCCCCAAGCTTGGCATTCAAAAGGGTTGAATTTCTGCAGATATGAAACCTCTCCAAGCTCGTAGAACTCATTAATGGCAGCCTAGTGCACTAGAAACAAGAAGCATAAAAATCAATTTTTTCCAACACTTGACATATCACAACTATGACCCAAAAATACATGGAAACACTTGCGAATGAATTCTATGATGAAGTTAAATGCTTGTAACCTATATCTATGAATAAAATATGAGCAAAATCCTTCAAAGTGGATGTAGGACCCTCATGGACCGATATAAATCCCCGTATTATTTAATGCTTTCTGCACTTATTTCTCTAACGCAAAACATAATTCTCTAGTAACAGAGAAGCTTTGGGTGTTACGACATTTTTTTACCGTCAAAAATGACGATGGTTTTGATGACAACAACCTTGTTTCAATTATTATTGTTATATAATATATAGTAAAACTGTTATCTAGAATATATATATATATATATATATATACACACGTACATGAAATCTATATAGGTATTAGTTATTGAAGACTATACAGTTCATAGAATCAAGATTTCAACATATAAGAGTTCAAGATACAAGATTTATAAGTATCAAGAATTCAAGAGTTCAAGAAATATAGAGTAATAGTGTCTAGATATCTTTTTAAAACTCTAATTAGCACTGAGTTCTGTTTTCAAACTTTTTCTCGCTATTTTCAAATGAATTCAAATTTTTTGTTTTTGTTTTTAAAACTATTTTCAAATTGATTTCAAAATTACTTCCTTATTTTTGTTTTATACCTCTTCGTTCCTAAATCTTTTTTGTAATAACCCGCAAAATCTGGGCCAGTTTAAAATTTTTATTTTGGCAACTTTAGTGAATTTTGATTATTTAAAATGAATTATTTTAAATAATATCGACGAGAAATTTATTTTTAATAGAATTCGAACGTATATATTATATACGCCGTCGTTAGAATATAAATATTTATATATAATTATAAATAGAATTGAAAATGGCGCGGTAGTTCGATAATTCGATTTCAAACTTCAATTGAGTGTACCGGGTGCAAAACAATCCGGATTTTAGTGAAACCAAAAATAATGGAATCTAATAGTGAATATCTTTCCAACGAATCCGAAAAATCAAGATTTCATATCGGGAATCAAAAGATATGTCCAGTTGAAAATTCTGAATAGTCGCTATGGAATTCAGGCCCTTAAAAATGGACATTTTGCAAATGACCTCGGATTTCGACGAAACCACTTTTGTTAGATCCGCAGTGTCAAGTTATTGCTAGGTTTCAAATTTCATAATTTTTCGAATCAATATGTGAGCGTGGCAAAGGAAAACGCATTTGACCGGTTTCAGTTGAATTTAATCGACTGGAAATTGGCCATTTTTCAAACGGTCTCAGAATTCGACGAAACTAGTTTTGTTAGGACCGTATCGTCAATACGAAGCTAGAAAATATTTTTCGGGAATTTTTCTAGTTAGTATGTGGCCCCAGTAATTTGAAATGTACGTTTAAAATTCAATATATTGACTTAAATGTAAATTCAAACGGAAACTGGTTGTAACGATCAAATCAGCTTGCGATACATATCCCATTGTGTTCGGAATGGGGGTATAACGCTATGGACGGCAGGCGGTGGGCCTCGTTTCGAGGTCATATGTAAAAGTCAACTCTTTGCTAAATTAAATAATTAAATAATAAATAAAAAAATAAATAAATAATAATAATCATTTCCCTCCCTCCCTCTTATCTTCTGCTTGCCCCCCCCCCCCCGCGCAGGTTCATTATTCAGAAAACAAAATAAAAAATAAAAAAAAAAGAGAAGGAAACCTAATTCGAATCGAAGCCGCCGCCCCCCCTAAAGACCTGACGCCGACGAGCCCCGAAGCACCGCCTCCCGTTCGAAACCTCGCATCCGCCTCCCTCGTTCGAAGCCCTAGCGTCGCCGCACCTCATCGAGCAAACCAGCGAACGCCCACCTCGAGGAGCCTCCGACGTCTACGAAGACCTCCCCCCCCTCTCTGTAAGAATTTCTGTTTATTTTATTGTTTTATTTTTATTTTACAAAAACCGAATTTAATAATGATTTTGTTTTAAAAATAAAAACTGAAAATGTTTAAAAGTTAAAATCTGAATTTTATAAAAGGTATAAAACTGAATATTTTTAACAGGAATTTTTAAAAGTATTAAAACTGGAATTTTTAAAAGCATTTTAAAAAAAACCTGAATTTTAAAACAGATAAAAGAAAAAAAACTGATTTGGTTTTTTTTAAGAAAGTAAAAACAGATTTTTATAAAAGTATTTTAAACTGATTTTCTTTAAAAGATAAAAACTGTTTTGTTTAAATATGAAAAACCGATTTTTTTTTTAAGTGTTTAAAACTGATTTTAAAAGATTTAAAAACTGTTTTGAAAAGCATTTTTAAAACTGATGTTAAAAATTAAAAACTAATTTGGTTTTTAAAAGTTAAAAACTGATTTTGTTGAATATTAAAAACTGATTTGTTTTAATATTAAAAACTGATTTTGTAAAAAGAGTAAAAATTGATTTTTAAAAGGTATTGAAAACTGATTTCTTTAAAAAGGAAAAATCATATTTTTATATATCGAAAGTCAAAAGGAAAAATCATATTTTTATATATCGAAAGTCGAAGTAAAAATTCGATTTTTATATATTGAATAGCGACGTCAAAATTCAATTTTTATAAATTGAATAACGAAGTAAAAATTCGATTTTTACATATGTAGTGGCTATGGGCAACGAGAACGACGAAGATCTCTACAATAGGAGTATCGTGAAGTTGGATAGCTTTCGGTGAGAACTTCTCACTCAAAATTTCTCTTTTGCTAGTTTTATATATATATATATATATATATATATATACTAGGATGCAGACGGTGCTTAGTAGCACCCGACACCCGTCCACATACCATGGACTTGTTTGTTTGGTTGTGTAGTTGGTTAGGTTATTTGATTTGGATTTGATTGATTGGTTGAATTGGAAATTGATTAAAATTGATATGTGAATGGCGTGGGCCTTCACTAGACCGGGGATAAGGCTAGGCCTCGTCCCGTTTCTAGTATCGTGCCGTTATGCCGCCGAAATTTTCTAAAATATGTTAGAAAAATAAAAATATCATTTTTATTGAATAAATGAACTGAATAGAAATTCATATGTTGAAATAAAATGTTTTATCGTTAAAAATATAATTTTTAACGTGAATGTGAATAAATAAATATTCATTTACAAACCGGACGGTTTGTTTATGTACACCTATTTGACTGATATTGATTGGGTCGATAAATTTTACACATCGCCCAACTGCACAAATAAAATCTGTGTTTGATTGTTTGAAACCCCACACGGGTGTTGGGATGAAATATGAAGTTCACTCATCCTGATTGATTAAATATGTCGATCGATTGATTGACAGGCTGTTATAAGCGTTAGATATCTATATTTGATGCTTATACAGTGTAGTGCACTTTGGTTGATGGTTGATTATTTTTCAATGCTATTATATACATGTGATGTATGAAAATCCATATAATTAATTTTATATGGTGATTGATTGGGCCTCATTCCAATTTGAAAAATAAAGAATATATAAAATAAAGGTTCATGTGTTGACTATACTCATCCGTTGGGATTAGTCATGTGTTGAACGAATTATTTTTATAATAAAATTTACATCTTTATCAATATAATATAAAAGTTCATGTGTTGACTGTACTCATCCGTTGAGATTAGTCATGTGTTGAACGAATTATTTTTATAATAAAATTTTACATCTTTATCAATATAAAATAAAGGTTCATGTGTTGACTGTACTCATCCGTTGAGATTAGTCATGTGTTGAACGAAATAATTTAACAAAAATAGTCACACATGGACGGTACTCATTCGTTGAGATTAGTCGTGTGTTGACAAAAAGAAATGAATTGAATATAAAACGATTTCGAAATGAATTGAATATAAAACGATTTCGAAATGAATTGAATATAAAACGATTTCGAAATGAATTGAATATAAAACGATTTCGAAATGAATTGAATATAAAACGATTTCGAAATGAATTGAATATAAAACGATTTCGAAATGAATTGAATATAAAACGATTTCGAAATGAATTGAATATAAAACGATTTCGAAATGAATTGAATATAAAACGATTTCGAAATGAATTGAATATAAAACGATTTCGAAATGAATTGAATATAAAACGATTTCGAAATGAATTGAATATAAAACGATTTCGAAATGAATTGAATATAAAACGATTTCGAAATGAATTGAATATAAAACGATTTCGAAATGAATTGAATATAAAACGATTTCGAAATGAATTGAATATAAAACGATTTCGAAATGAATTGAATATAAAACGATTTCAAAATGAATTGAATATAAAATGATTTCGAAATGAATTGAATATAAAACGATTTCGAAATGAATTGAATATAAAACGATTTCGAAATGAATTGAATATAAAACGATTTCGAAATGAATTGAATATAAAACGATTTCGAAATGAATTGAATATATAACGATTTCGAAATGAATTGAATATATAACGATTTCGATTTGAATTGAATATAAAACGATTTCGATTTGAATGGAATAGAAAACCAATTTGATTTCAAATTGAATATATAATGAACTTGATTCAAATAGAAAACGAAACGAATTTGATTTGAATAGAAAATGAATTTGAATCGAATATAAAACCAATTTGAATTAAATTGAATTGAAAACGAATTCAAATTGAATTGAAAGCGAATTGAAATAAATTCAAATTTAATTGAAATTTGAATTGAATAGAAATGAATTTTTAAAACGAATTTTTAAAGAAGAATTCAATTTTGCTTTGGATTGAAATAGAAGTTGAAATGGTTCTTGAAACGAATTTAAAACTATTTATATAATTCGTTTTAAATAGTAATCGACGAAATATATATTATATATATTATATATATATATAATATAATGGCCTGAATAGAACGCGCCGCGCCGCGGCAGTTCGTGAATTTCGACCATTTCTTTCAAACGGACATTACGGGAGATCCGACCGTCGGATTCTCCTAAAACCGGAACCGTTGGGTTCGTATCGAAAAGAGCTTTCTAACGAATATTAGAAATTTGAAATCTAGCGGTTGGATTTGGAGATACGTCCAAATCAAATTCGAAAAAGGTCGCTATAAGTGCAGTTCGATGGCCATTGTTGGAAATCGACTGTACGGACCTTGATAAAATTATTAAAAATAGTAATAATTTATGTAAAATCATAAGAAATGATTTGGGAAGAATTAGGATGAAAAACTCCATATTTGAAATGATAAAAATAGATTTTTATCGAAATGAACTAGTTTTGAACTAAATTTAAAACCTAATTATTTTTAAATAAATAAATTAGATTTAAAAGGGGTTTTAAATAATCGGGATTTCTAATATATTTGATTGGATTTGAAATGGGTTTATCGTGAACTGTGTTTTAAATAACACTAGTTCTTTAACCCGATAACAAATAGAATGTGATTTGGGTTTGTCGTGAACTGTGTTTTAAATAACACCTAGTTCTTTAACCCAGTAAAAGGAGTTTAACAAATCTGCAATTAGATTGAAATGCGAATGGATAATCTAAATTATCAAATTTAGAAAATGAGCGAGAAGGGAGTATTACCAGTTTTGCTCCAAAGCGATAGTTAAATCTTTAATTAGATTTGAACGCGAAATGGTAATTAATTTTACCGATAAAACCGTGGTGTTAGATATGGAGTATTACCAGTTTTGCTTCATGGGATGAATAGGTTGGGATTGGGAAATAAAATAAATAATTACTTCGGTGTGGTTCGTTAATCTCGACTAGTTGGAAAAACCATAACTTGGTTTTAAATGACATCCAAAGGAAGATTATAGGATAAATTTTAAAGAATTTATCTTGGATAAAATTAATGGGAACCTTTCCCTAAGAATGTGGAATTTAGAAACTAGCTGTAGGTTGGCTAAGAAGAATGGTTTCCTGGGTATTGATCTGATGTTGGTTTCGGCCTTCGGGGTTAATGTTTGGGAAATTGTTCTCTTGCTAATTTGCGGTTAGTGACTAATGAATTGGAATGAGGCGTATGTTGTGGTTGTGTAACATTTGTTTTTAATATACGCGGGTTGTTCGGAAAGTCCGGGTTTATACCCATTCTGAATAACCGATTCGACGATAAGTCGAAGATGAAGACGGTGGTCGAAGACCGGAAGTCTTCACATCGTTTGGATTATTACTGACGATCCTGATTGGGCTGTACACCCAAGAGGATGGAAATAGTTGGTGGTCGTCCAGACGTACCTGGAGATGGATGGATATGCGAGGAAAGTGCCTCCAGTTTCGTTCAGACCCAGAACGGACTTGTAAATGGATTGTGTGTCTGACACTGGATTTTATTCTGTGCTGATTGATTTCTATTAAATATACATCTGTTTGGCGGCGAAGAATTTATTCTTTTGCTTAACGCCCTTCTCTGAGACATACGAGCTCAGAGGTTGTATATCGATGGACATCAGTCGCATGGCATGAATTGCCTGTGTGGCACGCTAAGATGCAAGGATCCAGGCTTCTGTTGAAAAGCAAAGCCTTGTGGTTGATGATCAAAGCACGCCTACGTGGCAGCTTTGTGTATAACGTGTATTCGCGAGCCTCACACCTCGGTATGAGTTAAAAACGGGATACGGGCCGTTGGGAGAGCACGACGTTTCTTTCTAGCTTTGGTGGTGTCAGTGACTTACCAGCCCTGACATTTATATACTTTTCACCTTTGTGGTTGTTGGATGCGAGGCGCCTCGATTATAGGTCTGTAAGGACCAGGAAACGCGTGTTCAGGAATTGCCAATCCTCTAACGTAAGTGAGGACCGGCCCAACCGATCCAAGGGTTACCCAGTGTGCGTAGTCCTGAGCATTTGCTAGAGTGTCTCGAACGCGGAGAGGAGTTTGCCCCTTGCCTCGACTCATGACGGAATCCAATTTCCGATACGTGTAATTCGTCTTTAATTGTAGAACTAGTATGGCGACATGATATATGGTACCCATGCCGTCTATGATTTATATTTATGATTGAAACTGTTTTGACACTATACACTTATTATAGTATCAAATGATTTGTTTTAACGTACCAAGCATGTTTGGCTATTATAAGGGAAAACCCTATCCCCCGGCTTGCGTTGCATTGTATGATAGGACCTGGGTCTTATAATAGCTTCATTTTTCGAAAAGCATTGCGTTGTTTATTGATATGCACTGGTATTCTTGGGAGAAAACCCGTTCCGTGTTATACGGCGTGGTCCCTTGAATTACTATCTTTTAAAATAAAGTTTAAATAACTGTTTTAGTTCTCACACCAGTCACATGACTGACCTGGAGTTTATTGTTTTAACCTAAACTCTGGGTGCCCCTATTTTCCGCACGGGCAGCTGGTAGTTTTGGTTTTGCAGATTTATATTCACAGGATCCTGGTTTACAGCTGGAATGATATCCGGAAAGCTCTGTATCCGTATATCACCTTCAGTTGTGCTTTGTATTATTTTCCGCTGCTATGTAATTTACTGTAATCTCTGATATTTCTGTGTAATATTTATTCATTTATACTCTGTATATTCTTGTAATCTGATGCATTATTGTAATATACAATGAAATGTTCTTCTGTTTGCGTTCTGATTTGTCCTGTTCTCAACAGTCAGGGATTTCGAACGATCTAGACCGGTTTAACGACTGATTCAGATCGAGCGAAATTCCAGGCCGTCACATTTTTTGACTCCTGAAATTTATTTTAACTCCTAGTTTAAAATTATAATTAATATATTTTAACTCTTAATTCAAATATTTATTACTTATAAAATTAATACTAATTTCTTGGTTACTTATGTTTTCAATCTCCTTAGTTATATTTATTATGTTTTAAACAATCTGTTGTATTTATAGTTTTAAATATATACACTTTTATATAATTTCATACTTTTTAATCATTTTCGAACCATCTTAATATATATTTTTAAATATATATTTCTACTTGAAATACTCTATTTTAATATAAAGGAATATAGTTTGTTTTAACTCAGAAATCACCACAATTTATTTAAACATTATTTACTTTGATTCAAAATTTTAATTTTTGAAATTGTGCTCCCGTATGTTGACATATATAAAGTAGTATGCTGACAAATGTACCGTTGACTTGTTTTTTAAATTTTGAAAAGTTTTTTCTTTTGAATTCAAACCTTTTTTGAATGGTTGTGGTTGTTAAGAAACTATATATAGGGTTCAGATTTTGAATTTTTTTAATAACTTCTCATCTCTTTCTTCTTCCTTTCTTCTCTTATCAATGATCTTCTTAATTTCTCAAAATCTATACTTATACTCTGTCGAATTTTAGAGAAATTATATCAATAGTCTTTCCATTCAATTCTACATCAAACTCTCTTTGAAATTCAAGTGCTACTCAAGAGTTATAGGTTGTTTGTAATAAAATATTGCAAGATCAAATTTTATCGAGTCAATACTTCAGAACTGATAATGAGAAAAGGTGTAATCGTAGCCCCTAAACCGATTGGGTGTGATTGTAGCTTGGAAATCAATTAAGTGATTTTGTAGCCTGATAAATCAAGAGAGCACCCTATGCTCGGAAGCAGGTAGTGGTGAACCTCATGACCGTTGAAATCGAGGATTGTAATTGAAGATTATATTGAAAAGAAATCTACAAAAACAAACATTGTATGTGACTGGACGTAGGGTATTTTCGAACTAGTATAAAATCTCGATGTGTACTTTCCTTTTACTGTTTTTATTTTTATTTACTATATCTGTGTTTGAATATGTGATTGTTGATATCTTTGATCTACATAACATTCTGTTTAATTCAAAAAGATGTCAAGAAATTAGTAAAAATCCATAAAACACCATTCACCCCCCCCCCCTTTAGTGTTTAATTTGCCTTAAGATCCTTAATCCGCATCCCCAACAATCTCATAGTCATTAGGCCAAACTTAACATCATTCCTGGTCATCTTAACATGCGGTGTCGCTATCCGCAAAATGTTTTTGATATATCTTCGATACTACCTAGACATTCCCAGAAAGTATCGGACCTCGGTAACACTTTCACGCCTCTTCCAACTAATGATAGCGTTAATCTAAGATGGGTCTGTCCTTTCCCGAAACCGCATGACTAAGGAACTTCATCTGCTACTCCTAAAACCAATAATTAGAAAAATTAGCTCTTAGTTTGTGCTTCCGCAAAGTCTCTATCACTATCCAAAAATGAGTTCCATGTTCTTTCGCATCCTTCTAAAACACCTATATAAATCATCAATGGAAACCAACACCAACCTGTCTAAGTGTTCCCGAAATACTCAGGTCATAACATAAACATTCATTTGTGTGATCCATATCTAGTACGAAATATTGTTAACGGAATACTCTCCTCCGCTATCCTCTATTGGTGAAACCCAATTTTCAAATCCAATTGAGAAAACATTTTTGCTTCTCTTAACTGATCAAACAGATCATCAATACAAGGCAAAGGATATTTACTCTTCATTGTCCTTTCTTTGAGCTTTCGGTAAGTAATACGCATCCTCAACGATCCATTAGGCTTCTTCACAAATCCTGCCGATACGCCCTAAGGCGAACTACTTGGAGCAATAAATCTTTTTCCTTCCAACTCAATCAGTTGCACCTTCAGCTCCTTTACCTCTGAATGGTCATTCTGCAAGAATGCCTACTCATTAGCTCAGCTCCCGACAAAAGGTCAGTCCAGAATTCATTAGCTCTTTTCGACAGCAACCCTTCTACTGGCATGAAGACTTCACCAAATTCCTTAAGAACAAGAACGCTACTCGCCTCTTCCTCCAATTCAAAAACACTTAGCAAAGAAAACATCTAAGGAATCACACTTTCCGCTAAGAACACAAACCTATCGTTGCAACTAGGATGCTTCAACAATACTTCTCTGATTTAGTGCAATACTCACGCATCATAACAACTCAACCAATCCATACCCAAATTAATTCTGAAATCCTCGAAATCAAACACATACAAGTTACAAAAAATGTATAGTCTACCAATTGAAGTTCTAGGCTATTGCATCTCAGGCCCACAGTTGTGTATCCTCCGATAGGATTAACCGCCCTAAACGAATAACAAGGTATGATAGTTGTAAAGACAATTTATCTACTATACATCTAGAAATAAATGAATGTGTTTCACCAGTGTCAAATGAAACTCTAACCAGTACGCTATGAAACAAAATTATATCTTTTAACATATCTTCCCTTTTTTTGCAATAGTAGGTCTGGAAGACGAAGGTTCTATATCCATCACTTTACTCTTGGCTGCTTTTGGACATTTATCCTTATAATGCCCAAGCAGACTGCAATCAAATCACCCGACATTTGGATTTGCGGTAGCGGTCTA
Source organism: Allium sativum (assembly GCA_030737875.1). Taxonomy (NCBI): domain Eukaryota; kingdom Viridiplantae; phylum Streptophyta; class Magnoliopsida; order Asparagales; family Amaryllidaceae; genus Allium; species Allium sativum. Next base: position 1,024,970,561 of record CM060909.1, read on the forward strand.
GACTTCCACTGCCTTGTGAACTCTGTCGAATTGTGGCCCTTTCATTGACACTTAAAGCAAACAACTTATGCCTTATTCTTCTTAGGATTTCCCTCTTTCTGATTCTCCTCCCTTGAAGAATTCCTTTTCTTTTCCTTATAGCCCTGGTTACCACCTTTTTCAAGCATCTCTTCGTTACAAATGGTAATCTCCACCATAACGTCACTAGTGTCTTGTAGAGGCGTTGTTGTTTTTGCAATCTCAAACCCTAACTCCTTATTGAATTTCTCATTTCTTAATACGATAGCGCCAGTTATCCCAAAAGAATAATGAGACAATTCATCGTATCTAGCATCATCCTTTACCACTATCATATCCCCTTACTTCAAATCAACAAACTTTCTCATCATCATGGACTGGGCAGCTTCCAACACAAACTTTTCCCTAAGCCTCCTTCGAAAGTATTCTGATTGATTCCTTCCTTCGGTATTGTAGTTAGTAACGCCATTCCATCAATAAAACATTACTCTGCAGTTGTCTCAAGGCCAATCTTCTCTTTTACTCATCATTCAAGCCTAAGTCCCCAAATATTCTCTTATAATGTGAAAGCCAAGTGTCTATAGCTACAACGTCCTCCATTCCAAGAAACGTCTTTCCTTCTAAACTAGTGTAGTCCTTGCTCAATTTCGCATACTTGTTTCCAACTTGCGCTTCAGGATTCACTCTTCTGGGACCAAAAACAACTTCAGCTTGCAATATATGGATTTTGGAACATGTTATCCATTTCTATTGGTGGGTTTGCAGCGCCTTGGTTCTCACGGCCCTTCGTCCCTAATCTTTGCTAGCATCGTTTCAAGCATTCCCATCAGTCGTGGTGCTTCCACCACCAATATTCAATCCTGCACTCCCTCTCTCTATATCTTACTTCCTTCTTTTGTAGTTAAACTTTAGTACCGAAGAATGATCATAAGACTATAGGGCAAAAACATACTAATATAATCCAAATACGTAATAGTTTCGTTATCCATCTCTTCGAACTTCTCTCTGATCTTTGGGTTTTAATTTGAAAATCCTTGTGAAGAAAACGATTCTTTAAATTTGCTTAATCCTATGCTTTAATACCAAATTTACAACACCTTATTTGCTAAGATTGAAAGCACAACCCTATTGATGTTGCACTCACATATTATTTTCATTATTTGAGTTACTGTTTAGGAGTTTGTGATTCATTCTCTGGTGATATTATCGTCGTTGCTTAGACCGGTGGGCCCTAAATACATACATAAATACATATATATATAGCTAGTGGGAGAATCTAGACTGGTGACCCTATGCGAGACTGGTAGGTCTCTAGTGTATAGTACCCGGCAAGATGTTGGGCCAAATATTGGGCAGGTGGGTCCTAATTTATAGTTGGTGGGCGACGTAGACTGGTGGGTCCAAGGTTTTTATTATTATTACCTTCTAGTGTTTTGATGATTTTAATGTTTTCACCTAGTTGTGGTGATTTCTCTTATATATTTTAGCTGGTAGTATATTGATGATATGTGTTAAGTGGTTTCACTCAAACTATTTAGAACTCCCGAATGAGTTCACATTGCGTGATGGTGTTGATTTTCCTTAGCTTTGATTGACGTTGTACATATACCCTAATGCTTAGTTAAAGCGATAGTTTATCATGGAGAAAGAAATTCTTTAACGTATGATGAACGTCACTTGATGAACATTAACCTTACAACGTGGGGTATTCACGTCGTAGTACCCCTTTAAGGGATACATATCCTGTAATGCTTATTATCATATCATTCCATACTCTGATTCGTTCAACTAGACTAACCCGCGTATGTGTTACTCAGGTTAGACCGAGATTGTGCAGGTAGTACTTGATGATCTTACTCTTTTGCTTAGCATACCTATGGATGATCTTCCACCCTTTTGCCTCTCTGGCGAGGTTTTTTTGTAGTACTTTGTATATTTTTCCAAACATTGTTTTTTGTACATATTCTTTCGTAGGGATAGACGGATGTATATTATTTTGTACTGTATATAATGTATGTATGTATATGCATCCATGGCTGTGATGTTATTATGTGTACTATGAAATATTACTCTGATTATTCTACATTGTCCTATAGCCACCGTAATATTATATTATATTAGTGCTAAGCATGTCGAACCTTCTCAGAAAAAGTGCAATTTATCGACTTACTTAAGAATTGTGTAATATAGGATTACAATGGTCGCTCCTAACCATTCCTATTCTCCATATTAATTGACAATTTTACTCGTTAATACTCTTTATTAATACAAATGTCGAGGTGGGAGTCACAACGTTGTTTTAAAAAACATGATAGAGCTTTTGCTTTCTTCCAACAAATTAATTATAAAATGGGAGCACAACTTTACTGCTTTACGTATGTCGGCTTTACTTCTTCATATGTTTGTTGATTAACATTATTTTGTACAACTTAATGACCATGTATTTACTACTAAAATCAGAAAAGTTGTAATTTCCTATATTTTAAAATCTGATCAACCGACGGGTCATCATCATATGTTTCTCTCGAAGTGTATTTTTTAATAATTTATATTTTCTCTGAATGAGTTATACGAAAGAGATGTATGAGTAGAATGATTATTAATTAATGTTTTGTAAAGTTTTTCATACTTTAGTGTTTACTTATGTCATGTTTTATTAACTTCCGGTTTTATATCACCAAAAGCCGACACAAGAGATGTCCCATAAAGTACATTTTCTCTAATCAGACTACTATAAGATAGTTCACTTCACACTAGAAATCAACAAATTACTTCCATCGACGAGTCTGGAATTAACTGATATAACTAATTTACTTGTCCTATACCACGTGATTTATTATATCGTTTGTATCATGTTCTCGTTTTCTCGAAGGTGCAAAATGTGTAATTTATATATCGAAAATATTTGATTTGATAAAATGAGTTTATAAAACAATTTTCAAAATGTTTGGTTCATTTCTTTAAAATCAATATATCGGAAAATACCACTTATACAATTGCTTTGAGATAGTTTTATTTATTAAACTAATCTTTAAGAACTTTTACCGCAAAGTTATATAGATTAATATAGAGAAATATCTTAGTATAAATCATTTTATTTAAAACGTGTATAGTGTATAAAACCTATCGCAAAATCTAATCTATCATCATAAACATACATGTGAAATTCATCTATTATGACACACAAACATGACAAGTATTTTGCTTCGGAATAGCCATGAAATAGTATCAAAAAATATCGCAATCTAGGCTCGAGGAGTACGCAAACATTGAAGTAAAGGTGGCATCAAGATGCATCAAATAAGAGACACAATGGGCTTGACCTCTCTTGGACTTGGGTCCAACAGTCGAAATGTACCAGTCGACCGGGAGATCAACCAATCTATGGTGGGGAGGGCGGCCCTCTGAGCGCAAAATCCAGGTGGGGTTCGCTCCTTTCATTTGCAATTTCAGGCCAAGTCAGGCCCATCAACCACAAAGTTGTGGAATGAAAATTTTCCAGATTTCAAGTTCTACTCTCATGCAATACATGAAATGAAAATATGCAAAACAAATTGAAAATGAGGAAGATATCCTTCCTCAAAGTGGAGGCAACAAGAATATAGCACAGAGATTGTACAGAGTTTTTACAGAGGCGTAAAATTGAGTTTACAGTAACTCATCTCAATTCATACATCACAAACATATCACAAAGAATAAGGTTCAACTAGAATGGTTGAATTACTCAACTTGGATTCCAAATTAGAAATTAATAAAATTCTTGAAGCAAAATTGGAAGTTGTAGCTTCAAGAACTTGCTTGAGCCTGGATATTTACTTACTGTAACATGCATTCTCAAAAACATCAAAATTTAACAAATGCAATCCACAACAAGTTATTGATGGATTTAACTGATTTTCTAGAAGGAGTACCTACTGTAGATCGGAATTAGCAACCTAAATTCTCTAGCTTAAAGAATTAGGAGGCTAGGATCTGGATTAGAATAGGGTTCAACAATTTTCCTTTTGTTGTGTTTTTTTTTTTTTGAAAATGAGGAGGAAGGAGAAGAATAATGTATTGTATTCATTTCTCCTTACTCCTACTCTCCTAGTTCACAATTAAAAGCCCAATTAGCTTAATTAGGGCTATTAGGAGGTGATTAGACCTTAAATAAAAGAATGTGGTCTGATTACCTAATAATGTCATGTTTAAAGAATTCTTTTGTGCTATTTCACACTGAATTCTATTGATTATTATAAACCACACCATAACCACATTAAAAAAAACCAATACTTATTTAAATCACATTTTAAAATTATTTAAATATTTTCCACTAAAATTTACAAATGTTTATAAGTGTTTGTAAATTTTACGATTGTGTACGAATTCCATTTCTTTTGTGGAATTCTCACAATTCTTACTGTTATAATTCTTTTATGGAATTTACAAAGTAATCCTTACATTTGTCTTGGGTAATTATTATATGTTATATTGCTTTATCTTGGTGAGGATCTATTTGGTGATTTTTATTCTCAAGTCAAATGCTTTGATGTATCTAGTTGTTAGCTCGGTGGTTGGTTGATGTGCTCATCCTTCGACATTGGTCTTCACTTTGCAGTTGTGTGAGCCTGTGAGATCTTCGAAGAAGTGGATGATGTCTAGTTTGGTGCTTACCAATGTATTGGACTGTATGGCCGAAGAGGGAAGTTGCTATGTAGTTGTGAGCTTTGCTCATCTGCAATGGTTTTATCACTTAGCTTTAGGTAAGATGCAATGGTTTGCTATGTGAGTTCTCAAGTTAAGTGTAAGAGTTCTGGGTACTTTTAATGTCATTACTCTATCTCTATGTTGTCACTTATAGTATCATTTTTCTACCTGTGGGAAGATAGTGAGTCTTTTTATTGGATGTAATATTTGCTTACTGCATGGAGCCATGTGAGTGTGTTAGCAGTGTAGACGGTTTGTCTACCTCCGGTGCTTTAAGCTAGTTTAGCTTCTTTAGTGGTCGGTCCACTCAAAATAACCGAAATTTAGCAGATAGACATTTTTCTATCTCTTATACTTGTTGTATTTATTATATGTTATAATAAAAAAATGCTACGGATCACTATAAAAACTGGTCGGCCTTGCCCAAAAATAACTTTATTTTGACACAAAAATCTTTCCAAACTTATATAATATACATACATACATACATACATACATACGTATGTATATATATATATATATATATATATATTAACACCTATATTTATACTGTAATAAAATCAACATTTTATATTTTTATTGCAACTTAAATTTCTATGAAAAACACCATTTGTTTTAAAAATTATTATTTGGTTTATATTTTATAACCAATTATAACTAATTAATACAATATCACAAACACTTATCTTTTACTCCAGATCCATTTACTAAGATAATTCCAACATTTATTTTCCATTTTAAACTTTATTATTTAATTATAAAGTTTAATTTATTTCAAAGACCCAATATATTACATTTCCATTTAACTTCCTTTAATCCACACAAACCATCATCAAATCCCTTTATTCTTGGTTTAGCATTAACCTCATATATATATACATATATATATATATATACATATATATATACATATATATATACATATATATATATATATTCATTATGATCCTATATCTATATTTATATCAATTCTCACCAAGGAACCCTATTTGATTGTTCAAATTAACTAAATAATATTTTCTCCAAATTTTCCCAACAATTCCCGAAACTCTAAAATCCCAATTTGGCTAAGCAAGCCCAATTAATAATATAATGACATCTATTTCTTGATTAAAAAATTATAGTTCACATTATAATTTATCAATTGCTATAGCAAGTAAACGTCTAAACTAGGCTTTTTTACAATGCCGTTCAGTTTTCCGATAGGGCAAAAGTATGAAAACAATAACATCAAAAGTCCAAACCGACATAAAATAGATGTAGACAATGTAAAAAAGTAGTTGAGTGTGTTAATGTAACAATTTTACCGGATTTCAGATTATTTTTGCACTTGAAGACAAACATGAAGATCCAAAATTTAGCTCCACTCTAGTTAATTATTATTTACTTGGTAAATAAATTTTATTGATTAGAAACAAAACCGAAATTTGATTGCTGAAAATGTTGCTCCGGTATCAAAAAATATTTGTGTATATATATACACACTGTAATAACCCGGAAAATCTGAGCCAGTTTAAAAATTTTAATTTGGCAATTTTAGCGAATTTTGAATATTTAAAATAGATTATTTTAAATAATATCGACGAGAAATTTATTTTGAATATATTAGAACGTATATATTATACGCGTCGTCATTAGAATATAAATATTTATATATAATTATAAATAGAGTTGAAAATGGCGCGGTAGTTCGATAATTCGATTTCAAATTTCATTTGAATGTACCGGGTGCAAAAAAAACCGGATTTAGTGAAACCAAAAACATTAGGATCTAATTGATGATATCTTTCCAACGAATCTGAAAAATCAAAATTTCATAGCGGGAATCAAAAGATATGTCCAATTGAAAATTCTGAATAGTCGCTATGGAATTCAAGCCCTTAAAAATGGGAATTTTGCAAACGACCTCGGATTTCGACGAAACCACTTTTGTTGGATCCGCAGTGTCAGATTATTTCTAGATTCCAAATTTCGTAATTTTTCGAATCAATATGTGAGCGTGGCAAAGGAAAACGTGTTTGACCAGTTTCAGTTGATTTTAATCGACTGGAAATTGGCCATTTTTCATACGGTCTCAGAATTCGACGAAACTAGTTTTGTTAGGACCGTATCGTCAATACGAAGCTAGAAAATATTTTTATGAAATTTATAGAGTTAGTATGTGACCCCGGTAATTTGAAACGTACGTTTAAAATTCAATATAGTGATTTAAATGTAAATTCAACGGAAACTAATCGAAACGATCAAATCAGCTTGCGATACATATCCCATTGTGTTCGGAATGGGGGTAAAACGCTATGGACGATAGGCGGTGGGCCTCGTTTAGAGGTCGAAAATAAAAATTGCTTTATAAAGTAAAATTTAAAATAAATAAATTAATATATATATATATTCAATCACCCCCTCCCTCTCTATTTCTCTCCCCGTTACTTTCTTTAAACCAGGAAAAAAATCGCGATGACCTAGCAGCCGCCGCCCTCCCCGAGACCACCGCGCCACCTCGCTCGAGACCCCCCACCCCCCAGTGGCGCCGCGAGCCACCCAAACCCCCCTCCTCGCCAGAAGCGATCGTGAAGGACCCCCCCCCAATCGAAGAACCGACGCCCCATTTCCCCGCACCACCACCATCGCTTCCCTCCTCCATCGATCAACTGCGCCGCCCCACTCCGGCGTTCGCCCTTGGCCTCGCGCGCAGCAGCCCCCAACTCACCCAACTCCGACGCCTACACCCCTGCCGCGCCCTCCTCAAACCACATCCGACCCACTCAGCTCCACTCCGACGCAATGCGGCCTCCTCCGACGATCAGACGACGGCAAACTCCCCCTGTAAGCTCTTGCCCTCCTTCGGTTTAAGTTTTGATTTTTATTTAAAAATGTATATGATTTTTATTGTTTAAAAAGGGTTGATCTAAAAGAAAAATATAATCTTTACTATATTAAAGTAATAAAAATATGATTTTTATATTTTTAGAGTATTAAAAATATAATCTTTACTATATAGAAGATGTAAAAATATGATTTTTGGTTAAGTAGAGAATTAAAAATATAATTTTTACATGATAGGAATATTAGAAATATCATCTTTATATGAATAGCAAAATAAAAATGTGGTTTTTATAATGATAAGTTTGAAAAGGCGAAATCTTTGTTATGTAAGAAGGTTAAAAATTCCATTTTTATATATTGAATAGCGAGGTAAAAATTCCATTTTTATATATTGAATAGCGAGGTAAAAATTCCATTTTTATATATTGAATAGCGAGGTAAAAATTCCATTTTTATATATTGAATAGCGAGGTAAAAATTCCATTTTTATATATTGAATAGCGGAGTGAAAATTCGATTTTTAAATGTATGAAGCGATTATAAAAATATGATTTTTATTTTAAAGACATCAAAATATAAAAATGTGTGATTTTTATATATGTAGTGGCTACGGGCAACGAAGACGACAAAAATGCGATAACGATGAAGATTTCTATCAAAGAAGAGTCAAGATGATTGGATATCTATCGGTGAGAATTTCTCACCTTTCAATTTCATTTCTATTTATATATATATACTAGGATGCAGACGGTGCTTAGTAGCACCCGACACAATCGTCCACAGACCATGGACTTGTTTGTTTGGTTGCATGGATTAGTTAGATAGTTTTGATTTGAATTGAATTGTTTGGTGAAATGAATGGATTTGATTGATGTGTGAATGGCGTGGGCCTTCACTAGACCGGGGATAAGGCTAGGCCTTGTCCCATTTCTAGTATCGTGCCGTTATGCCGCCGAAATTTTCTAAAATAAGTTAGAAAAATAAAAATATCATTTTATTGAATAAATGAATTGAATAGAAATTCATATGTTAAAATAAAATGTTTTATCGTTAAAAATATAATTTTTAACGTGAAGTGAATAAAATAAAATATTCATTTACAAACCCGACGGTTTGTTTATGTACACCTATTTGAAGGACATTGATTGGGTCGATAAATTTTACACATCGCCCAACTGCACAAATAAAATCTGTGTTTGATTGTTTGAAACCCCACACGGGTGTTGGGATGAAATTTGAAGTTCACTCATCCTGATTGATTAAATATGTCGATCGATTGATTGACAGGCTGTTATAAGCGTTGAATATCTATATTTGATGCTTATACAGTGTAGTGCACTTTGGTTGATGGTTGATTATTTTTCAATGCCATTGTATAGGTGTGATGTATGAAAATCCATATAATTAACATTATATGGTGATTGATTGGGCCTCATTCCAATTTAGAAAATAAAGAATATTATAAAATAAATGTTCATGTGTTGACTGTACTCATCCGTTGAGATTAGTCATGTGTTGAACGAAATATTTTAATAATAAAATTTACTTCTTTATCAATATAAAATAAATGTTCATGTGTTGACTGTACTCATCCGTTGAGATTAGTCATGTGTTGAACGAAATATTTTAATAATAAAATTTACTTCTTTATCAATATAAAATAGAAGTTCATGTGTTGACTGTACTCATCCGTTGAGATTAGTCATGTGTTGAACGAAATATTCGAAATAGAAATATTTGAAATAGGAATATTTGAAATAGAAATATTTTGATAATAAGAAATATTTGAAATAGAATATTTGAAAATAGAAATACATTAAGCCGTGTTGATTAGATTGACGCCATTTTGACGTGAACGATATTTATATCGATTTTATTCATTTCGAAATGAATTGAATTGAAAACGATTTCGAAATGAATTGAATTGAAAACGATTTCGAAATGAATTGAATTGAAAACGATTTCGAAATGAATTGAATATATAACGATTTCGAAATGAATTGAATATAAAACAATTTCGAAATGAATTGAATATAAAACGATTTCGAAATGAATTGAATATATAATGAATTTGATACGAATAGAAAACCAATTTGAATTGAATCGAATAGAAAACCAAATTGAATTGAATCGAATAGAAAACCAATTTGAATTGAATCGAATAGAAAACGACTTTGGAATTGAACTGAATTGAAAACGAATCCAAATTGTATTGAAAGCGAATTGAAATGAATTCAAATTGAATTGAAATTTGAATTGAATAGAAATGAATTTTAAAACGAATTTATGAAGAAGAATTCAATTTTGCTTTGAATTGAAATGGAAGTTGAAATTGCTTTTAAAACGAATTTAAAACTATTTATATAATTCGTTTTAAATAGAAATCGACGAAATATATATTATATATATAATATAATGGCCTGAATAGAACGCGCCGCGCCGCGGCAGTTTGTGAATTTCGACCATTTATTTCAAACGGACATTACGGGAGATCCGACCGTCGGATTCTCCTAAAACCAGAACCGTTGGGTTCGTATCGAAAAGAGCTTTCTAACGAATATTAGAAATTTGAAATCTAACGGTTGGATTTGAAGTTACGTCCAAATCAAATTTGGAAAAGGTCGCTGTAAGTGCAGTTCGATGGCCATTGTTGGAAATCGATTGTACGGGCCTTAATAAAATTATTAAAAATATCAATAATTTGTGTAAAATCATAAGAAATGATTTTAGAAAAATTGGGGTGAAAAACTCCATATTTGAAAAGATAAAAATAGATTTTTATCGAAATGAACTAGTTTGAACTCAATTTAAAACCCGGGTTTTTATTTTTAAATAAATAAATTAGATTTAAAAAGGGGTTTTAAATAATCGGAATTCCTAATATATTTGATTGGATTTGAAATGGGTTTGTTGTGAACTGTGTTTTAAATAACACCTAGTTCTTTAACCCAGTAAGAGGAGTTTTAACGAATCTGCAATTAGATTGAAATGTGAATTTGTAATCTAAATTACCAAATTTAGAAATGAGCGAGAATGGAGTATCGCCAGTTTTGCTCCAAAGCGATAGCTAAATCTTCAATTAGATTTGAACGTGAAATGGTAATTAATTTTACCGATAACACCATGGTGTTAGATATGGAGTGTCACCAGTTTTGCTTTATGGGATGAATAGGTTGGGATTGGGAAATAAAATAAATAATTACTTCGGTGTGGTTCGCTAATCTCGACTAGTTCAGAAAAACCATAGTTTGGTTTGAAACGACATCCAAAGGAAGATTACAGGATAAATTTTAAAGAATTTATCTTGGATTAAATTAATGGGAACCTTTCCCTAAGAATGTGGAATTTAGAAACTAGCTGTAGGTTGGCTAAGAAGAATGGTTTCCTGGGTATTGATCTGATGTTGGTTTCGGCCTTCGGGGTTAATGTTTGGGAAATTGTTCTCTTGCTAATTTGCGGTTAGTGACTAATGAATTGGAATGAGGCGTATGTTGTGTTTGTGTAACATTTGTTTTAATATACGCGGGTTGTTCGGAAAGTCCGGGTTTATACCCATTCTGAATAACCGATTCGAGGATATGTCAAAGATGAAGACGGTGGTTGAAGACCGGAAGTCTTCACATCGTTTGGGTGATTACTGATGATCTTGATTGGGATGTACACCCAAGATGAGGGAATCAGTTAGTGATCGTCCAGACGTACCTGGAGATCGATGGATATGCGAGGAAAGTGCCTCCGGTTTCGTTCAGACCCAGAACGAACTTGTAAATGGATTGTGTGTCTGACATTGGATTTTATTCTGTGTTGATTGATTTCTGTTAAATATATATCTGTTTGGCAGCGGAGAATTTATTCTCTTGCTTAACGCCCTTCTCTGAGACATACGAGCTTAGAGGTTATATATCGATGGACATCAGTCGCATGGCATGAATTGCCTGTGTGGCACGCTAAGATGCAATGATCAAGGCTTTTGTTGAAAAGCAAAGTCTTGTAGTTGATGATCAAAGCACGGCCTTTGTGGCGTAGCTTTGTGTATAGCGTGGATTCGCGAGCCTCACACCTCGGTATGAGTCAAAAACGGGATAAGGACCCAAGGAGTGCATGACGTTTCTTTCTAGCTATGGTTGTGTCAGTGACTTACCATCCCTGACATTTATATACTTTTCACCTTTGTGGTTTGGATGCGAGGCGCCTCGATTATAGGTCTGTAAGGACCGGGAAACGTGTGTTCAGGTATAATTAATCCTCTAACGTAAGTGAGGACCGGCCTTGGAGGATCCGGGGTTGCCCAGAGTGCGTAACCCTGAGGCATTTGCTAGAGTGTCTCGAACGCGGAGAGGAGCTTGCCCCTTGCCTCGACTCATGACGGAAATCCAATTTCCAATACGTGTATTTCGGCTTCATTTGTAGAGCCTAGTATGGCGACATAGTGGGATGGGGCACTTATGCCGTCTATGATTTATATTTATGATTGAAATTGTTTTGACACTATACACTTATTATAGTATCAAATGATTTGTTTTAAACGTATCAAGCATGTTTGGCTATTATAAGGGAAAACCCTATCCTCCGGCTTGCGTTGCATTGTGTGATGGGACCTGGGTCTTATAATAGCTTCATTTTTCGAAAAAGCATTGCGTTGTTTATCCTATGCACTGGTATTCTTGGGAGGAAACCCATTCCGTGTTATACGGCGTGGTCCCTTTAATTACTTTCTTTTAAAGTAAAGCTTTAAATAACTGTTTTAGTTCTCACACCAGTCACATGACTGACCTGGAGTTTATTGTTTTAACCTAAACTCTGGGTGCCCCTATTTTCCGCACGGGCAGCTAGTAGTTTTGGTTTTGTAGATTTATATTCACAGGATCCTGGTTTACAGCTGGAATGATATCCGGAAAGCTCTGTATCCGTATATCACCTTCAGTTGTGCTTTGTATTATTTTCCGCTGCTATGTAATTTATTGTAATCTCTGATATTTATCGAATGTAATTTATTCATTTATACTCTGTATATTCTTGTATCTGATGGAATTGTTGTAATAGCAATGAAATGTTCTTCTGTCCGTGTTCTGATTTGTCCTGTTCTCAACGACAGGGGTTTCGAACGGTCTAGATCGGTTTAACGACTGATTCAGATCGAGCGAAATTCTAGGCCGTCACACACACACACACACAAAATTATGCTTTCCTACAAAAATTAGTAGATAAAAGATATGTTAGGTAAGGCACTGAAATAAAGCAACGACGTTTGCAAAAGATACAACAAACCAATGAAACCAAATATTCTAAAACTCAAATGCATCATAATAGTAAAATTAATGCCATTACCAATTAAAAAACTGAGACTGCTATTAAATAAAAGTTTTAACTATTGCAATTTTCTATGTGCATATATGCACACTGTGGCACATGTTGGATATACATAGTCATATGATTAAAATCATAAAAACACCTAAAATATGATTGATGGAGCAATGATTAAATATGAATTTCGAGATGGAATATTATATTTACAAACAAAGCATTATCACATCCTATAACTGTTAGGCTATCCCCAACAGGGGGTCGATTGAAAAGCAACCGACCCCCAATGCAGAGGTTAAAGGCTGGGCCAGGGTTGCTTCGGCAACCCTGGAGGTTGTTGGAGCAACCGATTGGTTGCTCCAACAACCGAACCCAAGCCGGCTTCGATGGAGCTGGCTTGGCTTGACTGGTTTCGATGAAACCGGTCAAGGTGGGAGGAATTAATTTTTTCCTCCCACCGTGGCCAGTTTCGTGGAAGCCGGTATATTTTTTTTTAAATTTGGTCGTTGGATTGTTACCGTTGCTCTGAAAGTTATCGTTTGATTAGAAAGAAAGAAATATTAGAATATAAGAATAAGAAGATCATAGTATCTCAATGGAACGAAGCAAATATAATATATCTGAATACTTTATACAAAAGAACTAGGATTTATATACAACAAACCTATATACATCATAATACACAACATTTCTACATCAAAACACACTTCTCTTCCTTCTTCATTTTTTGTTCAGTTTATTTACAATGTCAAACCCTGGTAAAGGGAAGAAGGGTGTCTCCAATTCTGCACAAAAGCAACACAATAATCAATCCGACAACAATCAGTTTCCTATCCATCCGTCATTCCAGCAGAATCAGCAATCAAGTTATGGTAACTTCCCGAATGTTCCGGACTATAATTGTCCTCAACAAAGCCCAAACTTCTACCAATCGCAACAAAACTCCAGTCATTATCAGAGTACTCAAAATTCTGGTTCCGGGCAAAGCGCGTATTTTCAGCAAAACTGTAGTGATCATCACTACGCTTCTCCAAGCAGCCAACAACGGTTAGTCTCGCCTGAAACTTCTCCAAATCTGTCAAGAAATTTGAATTGTTTGTTTAGAGATAACAATGGCTTGAACGAAGAAACAGAAGTCGATAATACTGAAAATCCAGATGTTGTTGGCACCACACAGTTGAGAAGATCAAACAAAATAGTGAAATGGTCTCCAGAAGAACAAGCAGAACTGGCTTTTTGTTGGGTGGAGTGCTCAAGAGACAATGTAAAAGGGACTTGTCAGACTGATAATTCATTTTGGAGTTCTGTTTCGAGATTATTCAACGGTCGTAGTCCAGAAAATCTACCGAGAACAGTCGACTCTTTGAAACAGTCTTGGAAGAGAATCAATGCTAACCGTCAAAGTTGGAATCAGATTATGGCTGGACTACAAAGTAGACAACAAAGCAGTGCCAACGATAAGGACATGGTAATTTTTATTTACTTAAATTATTATTATATTGTTTTACCGTATAATTATAACAACTTACGTTTGTTCAACACATATAGCTAAAGAGTGCAAATGAAAAATGGAGCAATATACAACAAGAACATTCTGTAGCGCGATTTATGCCACGAAGGCCAATGCAAGATTCAAGCCCGGTAAGTCCCGATCCTCAAGAAAACACCCCATTTTCAACAAGGGGTATTTCTTACGCCAACGAGTTAAAATAAGAGAATAGGCGATTTCGAAACTCTTTAGAATCCGTTTAGAGTGAGCGTAACAATTAATGTGCTTATGTACGTATGTACTTACGTAAGCAGTCTGCTATCGTAAGCTGTTGTATCTTTATAAGCTTTGTTATCTTTATGCTTAGTGTTAGATCTATGGGTACTATAGTTGTATCGTTAAGTTTATTGTTTGATCTATTGGTGCTATTGTTCAAAATCAACAATACGAGTATTACCAATAACAAGATACGTTAGAAGGTACAAAAGAAAGAGGCAGACAGATTACAATACAATACAACCATTATACCCACAATAAATAACAATACAGTACAATACAATACAATACAACCATACAGTACAATCAGTATACAGACAGATAACAATACAATATAACAATACACTACAATACATACAGATAACAATACAATACAACCATTACAGTCTAACAAATAAGGTAACAACAAGATCGCACATACTACATGAAATAACTAGTACACCACACTAAAGGATAACGTACGAATACATCTAGCAATACTAACATTAAACTGAATCTAAGGTATATCACTAAAGAACCACGAGTCCTCCCCAAGAGGTGTTGTTGATCCACTATCGACATGGTCATCGTCATCGTCATCTACTCGTGGTGTAGGATGATATCGCTCATCATCCGCGGTAGTTAGCTCGTTAATACGAGCCGTCAACTGAACAACTGTGCGCTTATGCTCTCTATACATCGTATCTCGAAGGCCAACATGCATAAGATATAGTTCCTCGTACGGAAGAACAACGGGATCTGGAAACTGTGTGACAGAAGGCCGTGAAATATCAACATATGTATCCGGACCGGATGTGCCAGGAATGCCCACAGTCCAACCGAAACTCGTCGGTATAGACGAGTGAGGTGGCTGAGGAGGCTGATGACGAGGAGGCTGAGGAGTCTGAGGAGGCTGACAAGGGTGCCGAGGAGGATGAGGATGAGGAGCCATATGAAAAGTAAGCGTACTATGAGACATGTTGCGTAAAACACGTGTTACACCTAAAGGATTGTAGGCGGAAGGACAAACTAAATCAACTGCGGCGGCATGAACAAACGTTGCCGTATTAGATGGCATATAAAACGATACCCAAAAAATAATGTAATCCCTAAAGGTAATGATAAATCTATCAGTTGGCCACCACTCACCGGCATACTGCTGTAAATCATCACTGGAATAAACCCGTAAATGATCTGTATCAGGGTGGGGATCATCAGGAACAACGTCGACATCGAATACTTGTCGCCAACAGCGCTCCCCCAAGTACCAATAACATCCTAAAGCGGGTGGTGACGATACCAACGGAAATCGTCTACCTGACAAAAACTGAGCATGCTGCTGGGCTGGCCCTAAAAAGAAAGGGGAATCGACAAACGGACGCCACAAAACTGACTCTCGTGTGGTCCTCATCTCTGTCTGATTACGAGCCACTGCAAATACATGACGGCAATCACCTCCTGGTACAACCCGCCGGTTTTCGGGCGCCTAAGCTTTCACTCGAGGGTAGAAATGTGATAGCGTAGGATCCAATGTCGAAAATGACATGTTATGAAAGTATTCAAAATACCAATACTGGAGAAGCTCCCAAAAACCTGTAATCGACGACCCACGAGTCATGCACTGTTGGTCCAAACCCTTATACAAATGAGCTAAAATCGGCGTACCCCAGTCATATGTAATAGGATTATTGTCGAACGACATTCCCGCAACAACAGCTACATATCCACATGGCAATGTGCTTGATGAATTCGTAAAGAATAAATTACCCATCATATATAATATAAACAATCTGAGAATCTCTAAGTGGTGAACTGCAGGTCGAGGTACCACTAATTTCATGATGGTTTGCCTCATGAACGAGGGTCTGATATGATGATTATTTGTTAAGCCTCCCCCTTGTAAGTCCAAATGTGGGAATATACCAGCCAATAGGTCATACTGATGATATAGCTCATCATAAGGTAAAGTTGCACCCTGACCAATTGGTATGCCAGTAAGCATGGTAAAATTTAGTGGCGTAACACCCATCTCTCCAAAATGGAAGTGAAATGTATGTGTAGTTTTCCACCAACACACGGCTAATGCACCACATAACTGAACATCATTATTGTACAGGTTTTCAATACCTATCATGCAAATTAAGAATAATTAAATCAAGTACATATATTACGTTTTATAACATACATATTATGTAAGTGTGATCATCAAAATTACGTACTCAAGAAATTTCCAAATCCAATACTTCTAAGGTATCCCCCAATAATGTCGTCTGTGTCGTACTCACGAATCGTCTTATACAAACGGACGATACTAACCCACGATCCTCGTGTACGATCAGTACGAGCCTATTAACGTACAAAAGAATTACTATTTTTGGAATGACACACTTGTTTTTTTTATTACCGAGTAGTACACAAACCAGGTTAAGAAGTTATACCTCTAACGACGACTTCAAGGAATCAGTAAGGTGTCTTTCTCCTTCGGGCAGTTTACGAAAACCAGCCAACGCTTTGTTTATAGACAGATTAACATCCATGTGTGGATCCAACGTAACATAAACACCGCGTCTAGCAACACGTCATCTCTGAACAGGCTTTGAACGACGAACCACGCTTGGACATGTGTCTTCAGCCGCTTCATTCTCCTCCTCTGCATTGTTGTTGGAGGCATTGCTACTTCCAGAACCAAAAATAGCTTTATCTAATCTTCTCTTTTTTTTTCATATGAAAATTGGGTTCGGTGGAAGAGGAAAGGAGAAGAGAGAGAATGGAGGCGGAATTTGCAAATTGAAGATGGGGGATGGGGTAGCAATCGGGTAATACCCGATTGCAACGGCTAAGGGGTTAAACCCCTTAGTCGGTTCAAGTGTGACCGGCTAATTATTTAAGCCGGTCACATTTACCCCGGCTAAGGGGTTTAACCCCTTAGCCGTTGGGGGGGTGTAACAACCCGTATTTTCAATAAATTGTTATAACATAAATCGAGGCAGAATTTAATTCAAAAATCAGAATCAGGGGAAATGGGCTATGCCATTGCGTTCGTCTCGGAAAAATACGCGAAATAGAGTTCGAGTTTTCGAAAATCGGAGTCCGTATGACCCGGTTAAGGCCCATTGAACTTTTCAGAAATTTCTATGCTAAAAACAGATTTAAATTTCAAATTAAAAAAAACAAGGATTAGGGCTAATCAGGGTCAGGCGGGAAAATTCCCGCCAGGGGCCCCATGTCAACAGGCATGTCGACAGGGCCCCCAGGGTGTCGACAGCCCTGTCGACAGGGGGTGCCCGGGCAGTCAGCCTGGTGCACCATTTCTGATTTGGGTTGGGTCTTGTGGCTTGGTTCTAGAGAGTTCCGAGATCTGACGGGCCTAAACTAATCTAGGGTTAATCCTAGGGTTAAAAACACTCTAATCTTCTATAAATATACCCCTAATCCTACCCTAAAGCCTCATTAATCAATCTAGCAACTAAGCTATGTCAATTTGAATCCTCAAATGGCCTCCACCTAAAATCCCTAGCCTCCACCTTCCTCAAAGTTTAATCCTATGAAGATATGATGATCATACAACCTTTTCTATGTTGTATGAATGCTTCATAACTTGCATACTTCATTAAGTTGCAAGTTTGACTTGCTAAGTTTGTGTTTTTGGGATTTTGCAAAGGGGTTTTCTTATTTGAAGCTTTGTTTTGGGTTTTTAAAGGGCTTCTTCATCTTATTTGGTGGATTTGTGACTTGTTTATATTTGTAAGCCCTCTTACCTTCACTTTACAAACTCTAAAGTTAATATGTGGTGAAAGTTGAGATTTATGTGAGTTCATTTGATTATGCATGCTTATGCGAACTCACTATGCCATGTTTTACATGTTTCATAAGTTATGCATGCTTATGCGAGATTACTATGCCATGTTTTACATGTTTCACAAGTTATGCATGCTTATGCGAGTTTATTATGCCATGTTCTACATGTTTCATGGGTTATGCATGTTTATGCAAGTTCACCTTACCATGTTATGCAAGTTTAATGGATTATGCATGCTTATGCAAGTTCACCTTACCATGTTATGCATATTTAATAAGCTATGCATGTTTATGCGAGTTCACTATGACATGATTTGCAAGGTTAACATGTATGCATGTTTATTATGATATGTAAAGTTCATCATGTATGTTATGCCAAGTTACCTTTTATACCCTTATGCGTTATGACGAATATGTAAGCGAGATAATGACGTTGGGAGGGTTTGGGTAAACTAAAAAATACATGAAACTAAAAGATTGGGAATTTACCTATTAAGTTAGGTCTACCCCTTGGGAATTTACCTATTAAGTTAGGTCTACCTAAGTATATGTTAACTTGTAAATATGTTTTAAAGTGGACATGACATTAGATAACATGATATGGCCAACTCGGGGTTAGACCTAGTTGTGGTGTAAATCTTCCCAGGTAACCACAACGTGGGGTCTAATGTGGGTAGTTGGTCATGTTGCACCATAAGACCCGAGGTTAGACCTAGACGTGGTGTAAATCTTCCCAGGTAACCACGGATGTCTAATGTGAGAGGTTGGGTGCGTTAAGTAATTAATGCCTCATGATTAGGGTTAAGTCATGGCCCACTAATACTTAACCAATAATGGGGATGCGAGGATTAGATGGGGTTAAGTGGTCACACTTAACTAATTTAATCCATGATTAGTGAGGGGTTAAAACCACACTTAACCCTCTTAGAAACCCTAGCAACGTGGTCTGTTCCAGCAGTAATCCCAGTTTGGTATCACTACAACCCTACAGCTAGGTTAGGGCGGGGCACGATTACTAGACTGATGTAAGCGACCAAAGCGACGGCTGAGTGGTACAGCGGTGCGGGTCCGGCGGGCTACGGACGTGCACGTAGTCCGATGTTGGACAAACTCGAGGCACGGGTACCAGTAGATTTAGACTGTGCATTATTGCTTAGGTGTCTGGGGTTGACACCCGAGGGCTTGATACACCCAAAGGTGGACCCAGCGCAGTCTGACTACATCCATGTGGGCCGTATGGACACCAACACTTGACGTGTTAGGTTTATAGGGAGCCGATCGACTAGACCGTTGGGCTGGACCTTATACTAAGGTCACTTCATGTTATTGGGCCAAAGTTTGGGCTAAGGGATCAAGATCTGTTTTGTGGGTTTGCTAGTACACTGTGGTGCAAAGTTTAATCTCGTCTATGTGATGTCACCTTTATCTATTGCCAGTATGTTCATCTCAGTTTCCATCATGCTATTAACTTTATTAGTTTATAGATTGATCATAGTAGGGCTTACCAGTCTTTTTGACTGACCTGTTTTCTTTCGCTTCTTTTCTTCCGTTTCCCCCCCCCCCTACAGGTTCTCAGGGAGGGGTTACATCTGCTTAGTGGATCTTTGGCTTGCTTGTTGGATAGCTCATGTATGGATCTGAGCTAGCTGTGGCTTATCTTTTATTTCTGGGGATTAGTACTGATGTTTTACCATGTATTTTGTATCACGTATCTAGACTTATGTTGTATTTTGGATCATGACATTTTGATATTATGTACTTGACTATGTTGGTTTTTCTGAGATGATGATGATGGGGTTTTTTTATCTGCTACCGCTGCTTTACTTATATTTATTTTTATATATCTCTGTGCATGTTTACCTTCACAATAACGCCCCTCCAAAGCTAGTACATTCTAAGGAGTGATCCTAGTGGAGGTGGGGTGTTACATTTGGTATCAGAGCACAAGGTTAACAAGATTGAACAAAACTTTTGGAAAAAAAAAACCTTTTTGAAAAACTATTTTCAAAAACCTACTAAGTATTTTCCAAAATAAAGTCTAGATTATTTTAAGGCTAATCCCCAAAAGCCATTAGCGTTATCCTTCGTTCCCTTGACCTGATCTTATCTTATCTTTTGTTTCAGTATGGCTGAGAATCTTGACATCCTAGATGGAGTGAACGTACCACTCTGGTATAGGAGACTTCTAGAAGCTAGGGCAGCAGCTGGTCCCGCCAACCCTACTCCCACTCCTCCTCCTGTAGTTGAGAATCCTATCCCTAATATCCCTCCTCCGGTGGTTCCTGCTCCCCCTCCTCCAACAGTTAATATTCCCCCTCCCGTTGCTAATGTTCCTCCCCCTCCCGTTGCTGAGGCTCCTCTTCCTCCTCCTCCTCCCCCTCAGCATCCTCAGATTGAGTTTACAAAGGTTTGTAAAGACTTCAAGGCAATGGGAGGCAAGAATTTCCTAGGCACGGAATCTTTTGTTGAAGCTAGGAATTGGCTGAAAGACACGGAGGACTTGTTTGCTATCTTTGGGATTGATGACGAGAGGAAGATCTTATTGACAGTATGGCTTTTGAAGGATGAGGCGGCCTATTGGTGGGAGGTCACCAATGGGACGAGGCCCGTTGAGACTTGGGCCGATTTGAGGGCTAGATTTGTGACCAAGTTTCTATCTTCAGCTGAGGCGAATTTACAAATGGAGAAGTTCATTGCATTAAAGCAAGGTGATATGTCTGTCAAGGAGTATGTGAACAAGTTTAATCAGCTGGCCCGTTTTGGTTTGGACATGGTAAACACCCCGGAGAAGAAGGCTCTTCGATTTGCTAGAGGGTTGAATGAGCCGCTACAGGGCTTGGCGATGTCACATATTCCGCATGGCGCTACTTTTGAGAGTTTGGTCAATATGGCTCTGCTTCAGGGAGATGGAAAGAAAGAAGTCAAGTCGAGTGATACTCAAGCAAAGAAGACTGATTCTCAAGGCAAAGGCAATCAAGGGGGTCAAAGCAGCCAGGGGAATCAGGGCAAGAACAAGAAGGGGAACAACAACAACAAAGGCAAGGGAAAGTGCAATTACTGTGGCATAGCTGGGCATTTTGCTAAGGATTGCAGGAAGAAGAAAAGGAAGCTTAGTGGTGGATGCTTTTCTTGTGGAGAGACTGGGCACTTCAGCAAAGAATGCCCAAAGAAGAAAGGACAGGCTAGACCTTCAGGAGGGCAAGTTCATGCTCTCAATGCCGCTTCAGTTCCCGAGCGAGGTAGTGTTTCTGTTGAGAACCTTGTTTATATCTCTGATCTTCCAGTGCGTACCTTGTTTGATTCCGGTGCATCACATAGCTTTATTTCATCTGATCTTGTTGATAGCTTGCACCTTAGTACTAGCTTAGTGGACGATCCCGTTTGTGTTTCGAATCCCATTGGGGGTTCTGCTCATCTATCTATGATATGTGAGGATCTGAGGATTTCTATACTCAGCATAGAGTTCTTGTGTAGTGCGTATGTTCTTGGTTTCAGGGGATACGGATTGATCTTGGGCATGGATTGGCTGTCTAGATATGGAGCCATTCTGGATTGTGAGCATAGGGTTGTAAGGCTTGTGACTCGCCTGGGCAACACCTTAGAGATTTCATGCAATCCGAAGAATCCCGTCATGTTATGCTATCTAGAATCTCTCGACTCATCAGAGGAGGCCCTTCAGTCTGTAAGGGTGGTCCGAGATTATCCAGATGTTTTTGAAGAAGTTAAGGGGTTGCCCCCTAAACGAGAGATTGATTTTCGCATCTATCTGGTAGATAATGCTAAGCCTGTTTCTTTGCCCGTTCGGCATATGGCTCCGCGTGAGAGACGGGAGCTGAGCAAGCAAGTGAAAGAATTGCTTGAGAAGACCTTCATCAGAAGGAGTATATCCGAATGGGGAGCGCCTGTGGTGTTTGCAACTAAGGCAGATGGTTCTCTTCGGCTCTGTGTGGATTATAGAGAATTGAATAAGCTGACTAAGAAAAACAGACATCCGTTACCAAGGATCGATGATCTCTTTGACCAACTTGTTGGTGCTTCTGTTTTCTCTCAGCTTGACCTTGCTACGGGTTTCCATCAGCTCAGAGTGGCTGAAGACAGTATAGACAAGACTGCATTCAGAACTCCAGACGGATTCTTTGAATGGCTTGTTATGCCGTTCGGTTTGACGAATGCACCCGCGTATTTTGTGGATTTGATGAGTAGGGTGTTTCGGGAGTTCTTGAATAAGTTTGTCATGGTCTTTGTGGATGATATTCTGGTTTTCTCCAAGGATGAAGAAGAGCATGCGAGGCACCTAGTAGAGGTGATGGATACGCTCAGAGCACACCAGTTAAAAGCCAAGTTCTCCAAGTGCCACTTTTGGAGAAGGGAAGTCAGATTTCTTGGGCATATCGTATCCAAGCAAGGCTTAGCGGTGGATCCCGCTAAGGTGGTTGCAGTTCAGGATTGGAAGACTCCAAGGAATGCAACCGAGGTAAGAAGCTTTCTGGGTCTTGCGGGTTTTTACCGGAAGTTCATCAAGGACTTCGCGAAGATATCCGCTCCTCTTACTAAGTTGACGAAGAAGAACTTAGTCTTTGCTTGGGATATGGATTGTGAGCTTGCTTTTTAAAGGCTCAAGAGAGCCCTCACCTCAGCACCAGTTCTAGCCTTACCCGATGGTGGCAAGATATTTACCGTGTACACTGATGCTTGTGGCACGGGATTGGGCGTCGTTCTGATGCAAGAGGGCAGAGTTATATGTTTTGGTGGGAGGCAACTTAAGGTGCATGAGAGGAATTATCCCACTCATGATCTAGAGCTGGCAGCGATTGTATATGCACTCAAAGCTTGGCGTCATTATCTTCTGGGAGAGAGATTTGAGCTATATACTGATCATAAGTCTTTGAAGTATCTCTTTTCGCAGAAGGATCTGAACTTAAGGCAGCAGAGATGGATGGAATTCTTGGCTTCCTATGATTTTGAGATATCCTATACCCCTGGCAAGGGGAATGTTGTAGCGGATGCGTTGAGTAGGAAAAGGTTGACACTAAGTCCTCTATTTGTTGAGATGAAGAATTTAGAGTTCTTGGCAACCTTTGATTTTTCTTTGACGGTTGAGACGATGACCGGTTCTTTGGCATCTCTAGAGCTCAGGCCTACCCTTCTGGATCAAATCGGGGCTTCACAGAAGGAAGACCCTCAGATAATTGAGATCATGGACAAGCTGGTTCGAGGGGAGACATCTAGTCACCTTGCTCGATATTCTATAGACGATAAGGGTTGGCTGAGGAGAGACGGAAGGCTTTGTGTTCCGATGGTAGAAGACTTGGTGAGGAAAGTTCTTGAGGAAGCACATCGCTCCAAGATGACTATACATCCAGGTGGTGATAAGATGTATAAGGACATGAAGCGCGTTTTCTTCTGGCCTGGAATGAAGAAGGATGTGGCGAAGTTTGTCTCGAGATGTGTTAATTGTCAGAGAGTAAAAGCTGAGTCAAAGAAGCCCGGTGGGCTATTACATCCGCTAGAGGTCCCGCTATGGAAGTGGGAGAGCATTTCTATGGACTTTATTGATGGGCTTCCAAGGTCCAGAAAGGGGAATACGAGCATATGGGTCATTGTGGATAGACTTACGAAGAGTGCTCATTTTATCCCAGTAAAGAGCAAAAGGACCGCATCTGGACTAGCATCAGTATATCTTCGTGAGATAGTGCGACTACATGGAGTCCCTTCCAGCATAGTCAGTGACCGAGACCCCATCTTCACTAGTCAGTTCTGGAACAGTTTACAGGAAGCTATGGGCACGAGATTGAACCTGAGTACGGCCTATCACCCACAAACAGACGGCCAAACAGAAAGGGTGAATAGGGTACTTGAGGACTTGTTGAGGCTTTGCATTCTGGATTTTGGTGGTGCTTGGGAAGACCATCTTCCTCTTGCTGAGTTTGCATATAACAACAGTTATCAGGCGAGCATAGGGATGGCACCATTTGAGGCTTTATATGGGAGGCCGTGCAAGTCACCTACATGTTGGTGGGAGTCCACGGATAAGCTTATACTTGGACCCGATATGATTAGGGATACATCCGAGAAGGTCGAATTGATTAGAAGACGGATGAAAGCGGCCCAAGACCGGCAGAAATCCTATGCTGACAGGCGAAGGTCCGAATTGGAGTTTGAGGTTGGGGACAAGGTTTTCGTAAAGGTCTCTCCTTTACGAAATGTGGTCCGGTTTGGAGCCGTTGGGAAGTTAGCACGAGATTCGTTGGACCCTTCCCCATCATAGAGAGAATTGGGAAGATGGCTTATAAAGTGCAATTGCCCGAAAAATTGTCCGGAGTGCATAATGTCTTTCATGTCTCGCATCTCCGAAAGTGCCTGCATGAGTCCGCTGAGGTGGTTGAACCTAGCATTCTTGAAGACGTGGAAGTAGAGAAAGAAGCAACTTTAAGGAAAGCTCCGATTCGTATCTTGGGGACAGAGACCAAGAAGCTAAGGAATCGTGAGGTCAGATTGGTGAAAGTTCAATGGGGTGAAGCCGAAGAAGACGCAACTTGGGAAACCGAGGAGAAGATGCGTGGGCTTCATCCATTCCTTTTTGAGGGTACACCCTCAATCTCTTTGTTTAGCATATTTTTCTCTTTGCTTATCTAGTTATCGTGCAAATCTTGACATGAGAACCTTAGGTAGAAACCCTTTGGATGAAACATGTGTTTGAAACATGTTATGTTTGATGATTGCAAGTGGTTGCAAGTGTTTGCAAGTGGTTACTCGTGGATGCATGATACACATTAGGCACTAGATCGGCTCACACACTCCTCATATCGCATGTGCATGAGTGTTTATGCTTATCCTTGGATGAAATTTGTATGCAATCACATGGATGTTGCATATGGATGTATGATTGAGCACGCATATAGATATTATACATTATGTTAGGGATTTGCATACATATGGATACATTTCACTAACATATTTTGCATTGATCTTTGCATTAGATAGGTACATATACACACACTTCTGCATATGTTCATACGGCATTTAGAATCCTTTAAGGACCATGGTTGCTCGTGGATGATGTTTTGAGTAGATGGATGTTGGATGGTAGGAAATGTTCTTCCTAACTTGAAGATTTCGGGGACGAAATCCTTTAAGGAGGGGAGAATGTAACAACCCGTATTTTCAATAAATTGTTATAACATAAATCGAGGCAGAATTTAATTCAAAAATCAGAATCAGGGGAAACGGGCTATGCCATTGCGTTCGTCTCGGAAAAATACGCGAAATAGAGTCCGAGTTTTCGAAAATCGGAGTCCGTATGACCCGGTTAAGGCCCATTGAAGTTTTCAGAAATTTCTATGCTAAAAACAGATTTAAATTTCAAATTAAAAAAAACAAGGATTAGGGCTAATCAGGGTCAGGCGGGAAAATTCCCGCCAGGGGCCCCATGTCAACAGGCATGTCGACAGGGCCCCCAGGGTGTCGACAGCCCTGTCGACAGGGGGTGCCCGGGCAGTCAGCCTGGTGCACCATTTCTGATTTGGGTTGGGTCTTGTGGCTTGGTTCTAGAGAGTTCCGAGATCTGACGGGCCTAAACTAATCTAGGGTTAATCCTAGGGCTAAAAACACTCTAATCTTCTATAAATATACCCCTAATCCTACCCTAAAGCCTCATTAATCAATCTAGCAACTAAGCTATGTCAATTTGAATCCTCAAATGGCCTCCACCTAAAATCCCTAGCCTCCACCTTCCTCAAAGTTTAATCCTATGAAGATATGATGATCATACAACCTTTTCTATGTTGTATGAATGCTTCATAACTTGCATACTTCATTAAGTTGCAAGTTTGATTTGCTAAGTTTGTGTTTTTGGGATTTTGCAAAGGGGTTTTCTTATTTGAAGCTTTGTTTTGGGTTTTTAAAGGGCTTCTTCATCTTATTTGGTGGATTTGTGACTTGTTTATATTTGTAAGCCCTCTTACCTTCACTTTACAAACTCTAAAGTTAATATGTGGTGAAAGTTGAGATTTATGTGAGTTCATTTGATTATGCATGCTTATGCGAACTCACTATGCCATGTTTTACATGTTTCATAAGTTATGCATGCTTATGCGAGATTACTATGCCATGTTTTACATGTTTCACAAGTTATGCATGCTTATGCGAGTTTATTATGCCATGTTCTACATGTTTCATGGGTTATGCATGTTTATGCAAGTTCACCTTACCATGTTATGCAAGTTTAATGGATTATGCATGCTTATGCAAGTTCACCTTACCATGTTATGCATATTTAATAAGCTATGCATGTTTATGCGAGTTCACTATGACATGATTTGCAAGGTTAACATGTATGCATGTTTATTATGATATGTGAAGTTCATCATGTATGTTATGCCAAGTTACCTTTTATACCCTTATGCGTTATGACGAATATGTAAGCGAGATAATGACGTTGGGAGGGTTTGGGTAAACTAAAAAATACATGAAACTAAAAGATTGGGAATTTACCTATTAAGTTAGGTCTACCCCTTGGGAATTTACCTATTAAGTTAGGTCTACCTAAGTATATGTTAACTTGTAAATATGTTTTAAAGTGGACATGACATTAGATAACATGATATGGCCAACTCGAGGTTAGACCTAGTTGTGGTGTAAATCTTCCCAGGTAACCACAACGTGGGGTCTAATGTGGGTAGTTGGTCATGTTGCACCATAAGACCCGAGGTTAGACCTAGACGTGGTGTAAATCTTCCCAGGTAACCACGGATGTCTAATGTGAGAGGTTGGGTGCGTTAAGTAATTAATGCCTCATGATTAGGGTTAAGTCATGGCCCACTAATACTTAACCAATAATGGGGATGCGAGGATTAGATGGGGTTAAGTGGTCACACTTAACTAATTTAATCCATGATTAGTGAGGGGTTAAAACCACACTTAACCCTCTTAGAAACCCTAGCAACGTGGTCTGTTCCAGCAGTAATCCCAGTTTGGTATCACTACAACCCTACAGCTAGGTTAGGGCGGGGCACGATTACTGGACTGATGTAAGCGACCAAAGCGACGGCTGAGTGGTACAGCGGTGCGGGTCCGGCGGGCTACGGACGTGCACGTAGTCCGATGTTGGACAAACTCGAGGCACGGGTACCAGTAGATTTAGACTGTGCATTATTGCTTAGGTGTCTGGGGTTGACACCCGAGGGCTTGATACACCCAAAGGTGGACCCAGCGCAGTCTGACTACATCCATGTGGGCCGTATGGACACCAACACTTGACGTGTTAGGTTTATAGGGAGCCGATCGACTAGACCGTTGGGTTGGACCTTATACTAAGGTCACTTCATGTTATTGGGCCAAAGTTTGGGCTAAGGGATCAAGATCTGTTTTGTGGGTTTGCTAGTACACTGTGGTGCAAAGTTTAATCTCGTCTATGTGATGTCACCTTTATCTATTGCCAGTATGTTCATCTCAGTTTCCATCATGCTGTTAACTTTATTAGTTTATAGATTGATCGTAGTAGGGCTTACCAGTCTTTTTGACTGACCTGTTTTCTTTCGCTTCTTTTCTTCCGTTCCCCCCCCCCCACAGGTTCTCATGGAGGGGTTACATCTGCTTAGTGGATCTTTGGCTTGCTTGTTGGATAGCTCATGTATGGATCTGAGCTAGCTGTGGCTTATCTTTTATTTCTGGGGATTAGTACTGATGTTTTACCATGTATTTTGTATCACGTATCTAGACTTATGTTGTATTTTGGATCATGACATTTTGATATTATGTACTTGACTATGTTGGTTTTTCTGAGATGATGATGATGGGGTTTTTTTATCTGCTACCGCTGCTTTACTTATATTTATTTTTATATATCTCTGTGCATGTTTACCTTCACAATAACGCCCCTCCAAAGCTAGTACATTCTAAGGAGTGATCCTAGTGGAGGTGGGGTGTTACAGGGGGGTTAGCCGTGTCAACCCCCTTGATTTGACAACGACCAACCCCCCCTCCCCCCAAAAAAAACCCGATTGGTTATGCTCTTAGGTAAAATTGCTTGTGATAAGATAAAGAATAGGAATCAAACACAAAATATTTAAAAAGAACTCGTCACAGTAAAAGCACATATTTCAATATATAGTATAAGGCAACATCTTCTGGTGAGATCATACATTGAAAGTTAATTTCAATGCACAATTGAGCAACAATCCTTGGTAGGTCTTAAAATAAAGGCAAAACACCTTCACATAGTTTGCATATAGCACATGTAACTTCTTTGTATGGCAAGTAAATGGACCCTTTGTTTTATCATATAGAAATTGTATTTTTCAATACAACCAAGCTTTCTTGCGTGCTGTTTTCTCCTGTCAATGCTAACTTCCAAAACGAGAACAACAACGCCGCAACAATTATCATAGTTGCCCTACAAATCAATGCTTATAGCCTTACAGTTATACCTGTCGTGCATTCAGTTCTCCTTCCATTGGCTTCATAACCTCCTCAAAAACTAAGGAACGCATGGTTGTTCCTGGAATATTTGCTTTGCTTGTCACGCATTATAATCCTCCTTTCCTTTTGTATTAATCTGATAACCTTGAATCCAAAGAAAGGGAAAATGGTGAGAGGATAAGAAAGAACAAAAGACTGAGATTTAGCAAGATCATAGAATATGATGAACATGTTGGCGCTATTGCCATGGATCAGAAAATAAAAAAGCCAGTTTGATTTTCTTTTTCTTCCTAGTTGTAAAACTCTCCCTAGTGCATCTCGTTCGGTCTGCGAGCACCAAATAAATAGTTAATCTTAACCTATGCGCAAAATAAGCTCTTAGCATGTCATTTTGGGTTTCAGACTTACGACACTATTACCACGGCGTAAAGTTCTTAACCGGTTACTAGTGCACATAGTTTGATTTATTAATTGTTTGTGTATGGTTTTAAATTTTGTAATTATTGGGTTCTTGGGTAGGCATGCTTGGTTTTAAATTTTGTAATTATTGGGTTCTTCACTACTAGAGTGGATGCTTATTCCGACGTCCTGTTTCCGACGGCCGCCAACGGTTTAATTAGCCGTTGGAAGCCGTTAGAAAAAATACCGTTGGCGGCCGTTGGAAGCCGTTGGAATAAGACGGGATATTGCCTGCTACAGCCAACCGAGAGCTTCATTTCATCCTACTCCACCAATTAATCATCTCCTCCAACCCTTCCTCCCCTTCCAAATTTGCTGCCAAGGCTTCCTCCATCACTCCAATCTCTTTGGGCGCCCTCTACGTGCTTCTCCAACGCATCTCCACCCTTCTTTCTATCCAAATTAGGTAATTTCATAAAACCTAATTTTTAGGTATTAATTGATTTCGGGTTTAATTTATGATTTTCTTAATTTCTACTTGTTTGTATGTGTATATTACATCATGTTAACCTCTAATTGTTGTTATTGTCACAATAATGATTAAATTGTTTGGGATTAAATTGATTTAGGGTTTGATTGTGTTTATTTAGGTAACTTTAGTTAGTGAATGTTATATGTGTGTGATAGTGTTTGCTAATAATATAATTTATGCAAACACGAAGATTATATTATATTGACAAATACGAAGTAATTTAAAATAATGTAATTGGTGCAAACACGAAGTAAATTACAAAAATATATAATTTTGTACATATGTACTAAAACGGTTAAAATATTTACAAATTGTATATTGAAATTTAATGTAGATAAATATTTAAACCCTTAGTTATTATTTGGCCCCGTCTGACAAGTGTTGTATATGATTGTTATATGGATATTCGTTCTTTTACAAAACGGAAATCTATATTCATCTGATACAATATTTGTCCGATTTGTCCTTGTATTGGACAAGTTACAAACGCTATAAAGTAATTATATTTCGTAGATCATATCACTTTAAACGGTTCACAAAACTTTGATGGCATTTCCTTTACGTTCCTTGTGTACACGCAAGTGTGTACGATACAAGGAACACGGGGGAAATGCTGTCGAAATTTTGTGAAATCGTTTAAAATGATATGATTTACGAAATATAATTACTATTGTGTTTGTAATGGAAAGTAGGATGACCGACCATCAAAGAAGACATATAAGCGTCAGTGAACCAATAGTTATTTATTTTGAAATAAAGTTTGTAGACAACTATAAAATTAACGATTATTTTTTATTTCATCATAGATTTTAAAGTATAGGAAAAATGGCCAATTACTTTAATGAGCGGAGCTGGATGTATCAAAGAAGGGAAATTAGTGGTGCAATAAGTGAACATTTTGAAAATGGGGTGAAAGTGTTCATTGATTTTGCGATAAGTAATATCAGAAACAGTAGAGAAATTCGTTGTCCATGTAGTAGATGCAAATTGTTGAACTATTTAATACCGAGTATGGTTAAGATTCATTTGCGCCAATACGGTTTCCTACCCAATTATTTGTTGTGGGATCGTCATGGAGAAATTGTAGCCCATAATACTGAAGAACATTCTACGGAGGTCAATAGTGTTGAAGTTAGCACAAATCTCATTGAAAATATGGTCGAAGATGCTGCACGATCAATGTTTCCTACCGTTCAAATTGGTAACGACGATGATAACGTAGAAGATGAGCCAAATGTTGAAGCTAAAAAAATATATGATTTATTGAATAATGCTAAAAAACCCATTTGCAATGGATGTGAAAGTGGCACTCAATTATCGGTAACTGCAGAATACATTGCAATGAAATCAAAATACAATCTTACGGAAGCTGGGTTTACGACTGTTGTTCAAGCGGCTAAACGTCATATGCCATCGGATAATTTAATGTGCGAAAATTATTATGAAGTGAAAAAACTTATGTCATCTTTTGGCTTGCCATATCCGAACAAGATTCCGCGTAATGATGAGAGGGTTGAACAAGATTCTTCTTCTGAATCAACATTATCTATTTTTAAACGACATGGCCGACATGCTGGAAAATGTGTGGAAATATAGCTAAATGATAATGATTGTAACGTCACACACACATATATTCTTCTTAATTGTCCTGAAGTTGCTCCTTTCGTCAGGTAATCAATTTTTTTCAGTATTTATGTTAAACGTGTTAATAATAATGTAACATATATTATTGTTTGTGTTTGCAGTATTTATGAATCACAAAATCCAGGCGGCGATTTAAGCAAAGATTTTAGTAGTTGGTTTAGAAATTATGTTTTTGATCCAACAAATAATGTGCTCGATGAAGGAATAAAACATTTAGCATTTGGACCGAAAAGAAAAGTCAAAACATATCCAATATTTTTTGTTAATGGGTATAAATTCAACACCAAAGAATACGGTGCTGAAAAATTAACAAACAATACTGGTGTGTTTATTAAGGGCAGTGAAGATCCTAATAATCATATAAATGATTTTTATGGCGAGTTAACTCAAATATTGCAAATGACATATTTTACAAAACCCGCAGAGGATGTTTATTTGTTTAGATGCAACTGGTTCAGCAATGTTCCAGGTTCTGGTATTAACGTGGATCCAAAGTATAATCTTGTAGAAATTAAACCTACCTCACGTTATCAAAAGTACGACCCTTTTGTATTAGCCAAACAAGCTCTACAAGCTTATTATGCCCCTTATCCGTCTCTGAAAAGGGATAAAGCAGATTGGTATGCGGTTTTTAAAACCAAGGCAAGATTTACGTTCGATGGATATAATATTCCTGATGAACAAGCCTATCAAGCAGATCTAGAGGAAAATGTTGAAATAACAATTACAGACGATCAAACTGATTTTGGACCTTTAAATGATGAGGCAAATGTATTAGTCGATGCATTTGAGAGTGTAGAGGAAAACGACATAGAACCCGAAATCGAGTCTGAATCAGAAAACGACGAAGAAATTGACGAAGACTGAGTAAAATTTGGTGATTTTCGCAACTATTCACATTACATTTATAATTTATGTTTAATATTGCATTTTCACAACTATTCACATTACATTACCTATGATTTGCATATGTATTAATATGACAGGTATATTATGGCTGACTCTCAACAACGTGGTGGTTGGAATAGTGACTTCAAGAATTTGACGGTAAACAATACTTTTGTATGCATACAATAAATTAACGTTTAAATATACAGTGTTATAATATTTTATATGATGAAATAACATTTTTACTATGAATTCGATTTGCAGATTCGACAACTTAAGAGGACTCAATACAAAGAAGAAATTAAAGAGCTTAGAATTATGATTGAGCAACTACGTGACAAGACTCGTCTTCAGACTATGCAGTTGGAACAGCTAAATCAAAAGTTTGCGAAGTATGTGCACATTCATGGTAGTCGTCCTTAGTCAATTGTTGAAGTTGCTAGCAATGCTTAAGGTATGTTGTATGTTTTGACATTGAGTGGATGAGAATGATAAATTTGATATGTTTAGATGATTTGTGGACATGTAACTTTGATGTATTTGCTTTATGAACATGTATTTGTAAGTTTATGGATGTTTTGATGTTTTGTTTTGGTTATATTGATGTTGACTTGATATATTTTGGTTGTTTATGTTGTTATTG
This sequence comes from Allium sativum, assembly GCA_030737875.1. Taxonomy (NCBI): domain Eukaryota; kingdom Viridiplantae; phylum Streptophyta; class Magnoliopsida; order Asparagales; family Amaryllidaceae; genus Allium; species Allium sativum. Next base: position 1,025,003,462 of record CM060909.1, read on the forward strand.
GTATGTATGTGTTGTATATACGTGGAATTGATTGAAATTGGATTGGAATTGGATTAGATTGGAAATGTAGTGGCTGGAAGGTTATTTGCTAGCTGAAATATAAAAAAAATAACCCAGATTTTCCAACGGTTATTAACGGTTACCAACGGCTTACAAGTCACTTGTTTTCAACGGCTTTCAACGGAATACCGCCGTTTGTAGCCGTTGGAATGGCCGTTGGAAACATTCCGTGATTCCGTTGGAAGCCGTTGGAAGACGTGAATGCTATTCCAACGGCTTCCAACGGCCGCCGACGGCTTACAGCAGTTGGAATAGCTAAATGTTCTTGTAGTGCTTGGGTAGGCATGCTTCAGACTAAACCAACCATGAAACCAAATATAAACATCCAATTAATTATTGGAAAAAAAAAAATACACTTATAATCGGAAAAAAGTCATGTTTATGTTTTCGTCATACAATATTATTATTTTTACAATTTAAATTACTTGTAGTGAAAAAAATAAATAAATAAATATTTCCTTAACACTGTATCCGCATCTGATATATCATGCTAAGAATTAAATAACATAGTTCATTTAAAGACAATTTTGTTTGTTGAATAGTTATTTAGATTTTGATATCTATATGGGCTTTAAATCAACGTGCGTTGATGAACGTGCGTCCCATATGTTTCAACTTGCAAACCGACCAGATACCTATTTTTGCACTGGCCAGGAAACATTTCTTAGTTGAAGCCGTATGATTTTACACCAACTCTTACGTATACTTTGTGCTTGTCATATTTATGCCAACTTTGGTCCATTCTACACATACACGTTAACACGCTGTATTGCAATACGTTATTCAATCCTTGCATGTACCAAAGACCACACGTGTGAATTGTGATACTAAACATGGCTCCTCTCCAAGCCATATTATATATCTTCATGTTAGACATTTAGACGTGCTCATGTTTTATTCCATATTCAATTGTGGTATCGCTCGACCCATCCAGGTTTTGGTCTTCTCGACCCAGTATTGATGGCGTGCTCGACCCAAGGTATTATGTGCAAATGTCCCTTATATTTGCCATTACGTAATGGACGAGTAATTGTTATAATTACACAATGAATGAGCCAAACTTCAACCAGTGCGTGACCCAAAATGTATCTCTATTTCACGTAAAAATGGGAATCGTATTTAATGCTTTTCCCTCTTGCATTATAACGTGGAATCCATTCCATCCCTTCATGTGATACCGTACTCCATGCACACCATATTTTCAGTATACGTTCGACGTGTATTCATGGATAATGCCAGTTCACTTTACATTGGGGCCGACCCACTTTTAACCGTATACAAAATATACTGAATGCTATGTAGTTGCTTAACGTCACATGCAATAGTGCATACGGTCCATGCATTGATCACGTTACCACGTTTGGACCCGCCAGTTATCAAGCAAGTGATCTATACTTCAATGTTGTCGACGCCCAAGACCGGCCCGGAACACTGTAACCGATCCATTGTTTACAACGCTACCGACCGAGCCACATCAAAATGAGGTGACCAACTCGCGCACGCTGAAGTTAACCGACCCGAGCTAGCGTAGGTGTTCGTGCCGCAGTGTTCGACTCAAAGTGCTCGACCGGTGTTACATGATCCGTCAGACTCACAATGATCGATCCTGGAATTGCGTTATATTAACGGGGTTAACATTAATAAACCATGACATAAGTAAACACTTAAGTATGAAAAACTTTACAAAACATTAATTAATAATCATTCCATTCATACGTTCTTTTCGTAAAACTCATTCAGAGAAAATATAAATTATTAAAAAATATACTTCGAGAGAAACATATGATGATGGCCCCTTGGTTGATCAAAATTTAAAATATAGGAAATTACAACTTTGCCGATTTTAGCAGTAAATACATGGTCATTAATTAAGTTGTACAAAATAATGTTAATCAACAAACATATAAAGAAGTAAAGCCGACGTAAAGTTGTGCTCCCATTTTATAGTTAATTTGTTGGAAGAAAGCAAAAGCTTTATCATGTTTTTAAAACAATACTGTGACTCCCACCTCGACCCTCGTATTAATAAAGAGTACTAACGAGTAATATTGTCTGTTAATATGGAGAATAGGGATGATTAGGAGCGACCATTCGTAATCCTATATTACAAAAGTCTTAAGTAAGTCGATAAAGTGACTTTTTTCTCGGAAGGTTCGACATGCTTAACACTTATATAATATAATATTTTGGCGGCTACAGGACCAATGCAGAATAATCAGAGTAATATTTCATAGTACACATAATAACATCACAACCACAGATGCATATATATATATATATATATATATATATATATATATATATATATATATATATATATACACACACACACACACACACATACATACATTATATACATATATATACATACATGCATTATATACAGTACAAAATAATATACATCTGTCCATCCCTACAAAAGAATATGTACAAAAAACAATGTTTGGAAAAAATACAAACTACTACAAACAAAACTCGCTAGAGAGGCCAAAGGGTGGAAGATCATCCATAGGTATGCTAAGCAAAAAAGTAGCATTATCAAGTACTACCTGCATAATCTCGGTCTAACCTGAGTAACACATACGCGGGTCAGTCTAGCTGAAAGAATCAGAGTACGAGATGATATGATAATAAGCATTACAGGATATGTTTCCCTTAAAGGGATACTACGACGTGAATACCCCCACGTTGTAAGGTTAATGTTCATGAAGTGACATTCGTCGTACGTTAAAGAGTTTCTTTCTCCATGATAAACTATCGCTTTAACTAAGCACTAGGGTATATGTTACAACGTCAACAACGCTAAGGAAAATCAACACCATCATCGCAACGTGAACTCATTCAGGAGTTCCAAATAGTACGAGTGAAATCACTTAACATTATATCATCAATATACTACCAACTAAAATATACAAGAGAAATCACCACAATTAGGTGAAAACATTCAAATACTAGAAAGTAGTAATAATATAAAACCTTGACCCCACCGGTCTACGTCATCCACCAACTATAAATTAGGATCCATCAGTCCAATATTTGGCCCAACATCTTGCCAGGTACTATACACTAGAGACCCACCACTCACGTATAGGGTCACCAGTCTAGATTCGCCCACCAGCTATATATATATATATATATATATATATATATATATATTAATGGGCCTCGTTAATGGCGACTGGGGAAAATTTTTCTCCAGATTTTGCCATGCGTGAGTGACCCCATATTTTCCTTCTTTTTCTGATTCCTTTCAATTCGATTTTCGTCACCAACCTTCAACGATTGCTATCGTTGATAATACTTTTGTTTTACTTTCGTTTACCATCTTTAAATCTGGATCTGTGAAGTTTTACTTTACCTTTCTAAACATAATTTTTAAAATCGCTTTCTATCTACATGTCAGATCCATTGATGTTTAGATCTGAGCCGATACTTCACATCTACCAAATCCTAACAGATCGAATTAGATGAAGTATTGGATTATCAAGACATTGTTAACTCGGGTTTCGGCATCGCCGGCGCAAATGAAGATTCATTTCCGAGTTATCCAACCGATTATCCTTTATTGGAGCAAGTTGTGGTCAGATTGTATTTGGTAAGACAATTTTTGCTTAAGATCTAGGGTTGATGGTTTTCTGGTTTTAACCTGCTGCTTCCATTTGGGATTATGGACTCTAATTTTAATTGGTTTTGTTCCATAATATATCTGGTAAATCTACTAAGTTCTAGTTCTATACTGGAGAGGCTCTGATTCAGTTTCATCTGTTCTTTTTTTTCGGATCTAAACAGTGGATATAGCAATACATATAACAGAGTAATCACTCTTTGATTATTCTGTAGATTTATGGGATCAGGCCATTATGTATTAATTGCATCTGGATTCTTAGGGTTCGATTCTAGGTCTAAGATGGATTCATAGGTGTCTGTGAATCATCAACCAGATTTAGCATCTGGAATTGATATTCTGGGATTTAGCTGTATCTATTTGATTAAGGGCTGTTTATTGAGGATATGTTGTTATATTCAATGCTCGGATTATCTTATGATCATGGAAGTGGAAGCTTTTCTGGATTATATGTTCACTAGATTTTAAACTGGATGATGATGGATCTTTTACATTTCATCAAACAGCAATTTCATTGATGAAATACTGGGAGTTCATGTTGAACGGCTTTACTGGTTTGGATCAAAGTATACTGGTTTGGATATGGAAATAGTATGGTTTTAATCAGTGTGTAAATTGATGTTTCAACTTCATGTGAACCCTTTATGATGTTGAATTTTGAGTTTAGATATTGGTTATTGAGTTAGCATTGCCGTATTCAATTTAATGTGCTTTGAAGATCCTTTATCTGTTTATACTAGTGGTGCTGTATGGATTATTCAGAAGTTAGAGTTTTAAGTTGATCCTTCTCCAAGTTCAAGTTTATTCTTGCACTCATAGCATCTAATTTGTTAATGCATTGATTTAATGCTGGGGCTCTCTATCTAGATAGAAGACTTATGTAAGGAACTGGTGTACTGTGCTCAAGAGGAGTGAGAGGTGCATACAATGCACAGAAGTGGGAAGATGGCCTTTTTCATGGGCCGATTATTACTAGTTAGGTTTTCTTACTTGTATTTTCAATTTTTGCTTTTATGTTTTGCTAATGTAAAGGTTAGTATGCTAACCTCTTTCATTTATGTCCCTTTTCAGTAGAAATAAAGTGAACCAATTTTCAAAATATATATATATATATATATATATATATATATATATCTCTGTGTGTGTGTGTATGTGTGTGTGTATGTATATGTATGTATGTATGTATTTAGGACCCACCGGTCCAAGCAACGACAATAACATCACCAGAGAATGAATCGCAGACTCCCAAATAGTAACTCGAATAATGAAAATAATATGTCCCGTAAAGTACATTTTCTCTAATCAGTCTATTATAAGATAGTCCACTTCACACTAGAAATCAACAAATTACTTCCGTCGACGAGTCTGGAATTAACTGATATAACTAATCTACTTGTCCTATACCACGTGATTTATTATATCGTTTATATGATGTTCTCGTTTTCTCGAAGGTGCAAAATGTGTAATTTATATATCGAAAATATTTGATTCGAGAAAACGAGTTTATAAGACAATTTTCCAAATGTTTGGTTCGTTTCTTTAAAATCAATATATCAGAAAATATTATTTATACAATTTTTTAGATAGTTTTATTTATTAAACTAATCTTTAAGAACTTTTACCCCAAAGCTAATATAGATTAATATAGAGAAATATCTTAGTATAAATCTTTTTATTTAAAATATGTATAGTGTATAAAACCTATCGCAAAATCTCATCAATCATTATAAACATACATGAGAAATTCATCTATTATGACACACAAACATGGTAAGTTTTTGGCTTTAGAATAGCCATGAAGTAGGATCAAAAAAATATCGCAATCTAGGCTCGAGGAGTACGCAAACATTGCAGCAAATGTGGCATCAACATGCATCAGATAAGAGACACAACGGGCTTGACCTCCCCTGGACTTCGGTCCAACAGTCGAAATTCACCAGTCGACCGGGAGGCCGACCAATCTATGGTGGGGAGGGTGGCCCTCTGAGCTCAAAATCCAGGTGGGTTCGCTCCTTTCATTTACACTTTCAGGTCAAGTTTGGCCCATCAAACACAATGTTGTGGAACGAAAATTTTCCAGATTTCAAGTTCTACTCTCATGCAATATAATGAAATGAAATTATGCAAAACAAATTGAAAATGAGGAAGATATCCTTCCTCAAAGTGGAGGCAACAAGAATATAACACAGAGATCGTATAGATCTTTACAAAGGCGTAAAGTTGAGTTTACAGTATCTCATCTCAATTCATACATCACAAACATATCACAAAGAATAAGGTTCAACTACAATCGGTGAATTACTCAACTTGGATTCGAAATTAGACATTCACAAAACTTTTGAAGCAAAATTGGAAGTTGTAGCTTCAAGAACTTGCTTGAGCCTAGATATTTACTTAATTACTGTAACATGCAATCTTAAAAACATCAAAATATAGCAAATGGAATTCACAACAGAGGTTATTGATGGAATTAAACTGATTTTCTAGAAGGATTACCTATTGTAGATCGGAACTAGCAACCTAAATTCTCTAGCTTACAGAATTCGGAGGCTGGGATTTGGATTAGAATAGGGTTCAACGATTTATTTATTTATTTATTTATTTATTTACTTTTTTGTTATGGGTTTTTTTTTTTTTTTGAAAATGAGGAGGAAGGACAAGAATAATGTACTGTATTCATTTCTCCTTACTTCTACTCTCTTAATTCACAATTAAAAGCTCAATTAGCTTAATTAGGGCTATTAGGAGGTGATTGGACCTTAGGTAAAAGAATGTGGTCTGATTACCTAATTATGTCATTTTTAAAGAATTCTTTTGCGCTATTTCACACTAAATTCTATTGATTATTATAAATCAAACCATAACCACATAAAAAATACCAATACATATTTAAATCATTTAAATCATTTAAATATTTTGCGCTAAAATTTACAAATGTTTATAAGTGTTTGAAAATTTTACGATTGTGTCCGAATTCCATTTCTTTTGTGGAATTCTCACAATTCTAACTGTTATAATTCTTTTGTGGAATTTACAAAGTAATCCTTACTTTTGTCTTGGATAATTGTTATATGTCATATTGCTTTATCTTGGTGAGGATCTGTTTGGTGATTTTTCATCTCAAGTCAAATTATTTGATGTATCTAGTAGCCAGCTCGGTGGTTGGTTGTTGTGCTCATCTTTCGGCATTAGTCTTCACTTTGCAATTGTGCGAGCCTGTGAGATCTTCAAAGAAATGGATGATGTCTAGTTTGGTGCTTATCAGTGTGTTGGACTGTATGGCCGAAGAGGGAAGTTGCTATGTAGTTGTGAGCTTTTCTCATTTGCAATGGTTTTATCACCTAGTTTTGGGTGAGATGCAACGGTTTGCTATGTGAGTTCTCAAGCTAAGTGTAAGAGTTCTGGGTACTCTTCATGTCATTGCTCTGTCTCTATGTTGTCATTTATAGTATCATTTTTCTACCTGTGTGAAGATAGGGAGGCTTTTTATTGGATGTAATATTTGCTTCCTGCATGGAGCCATGTGAGTGTGTTAGCAGTGCAGATGGTTTGTCTACCTCCGATGCTTTAAGCTAGTTCAGCTCCTTTAGTGGTCGGTCCAACCAAAATAACCGAAATTTAGTAGATATACACTTTTCTATCTCTTATACTTGTTGTATTTATTATTTGTTATAATAAAAAAGTGTAATGGATCACTATAAAAACCGGCCGGCCTTGCCCAAAAAATAACTGTATTTTGACACAAAAATCTTTACAAACTTATATAATATATATACACATATTTTTTTTAACACCTATATTTATACTTTGTAATAAAATCAACATTTTATATTTTTATTGCAACTTAAATTTCTATGAAAAACACCATTTGTTATAAAAAAAATATTATTTGGTTTATATTTTACAACCAATTACAACTAATTAATACAAAATCACAAACACTTGTCTTTTACTCCAGATCTATTTATTAAGATAATTCCAACATTTATTTTCCATTTTAAACTTTATTATTTAATTATAAAGTTCAATTTATTCCAAAGACCCAATATATTACATTTTCATTTAACTTCCTTTAATCCACACAAACCATCATCAAATCCCTTTATTCTTGGTTTAGCATCAACCTTATATATATATATATATATATATATATATTCATTATGATCCTATGTCTATATTTATATCAATTTTCACCAAGGATCTCTATTTGATTGTTTAAAATAACTAAATAATATTTTCTTCAAATTTCTCCAACAATTCCCAAAACTCAAATCTAAAATCCCAATTTGGCCAAGCAAGCCCAATTAATAATATAATGACATTTATTCCTTGATTAAAAAATTATAGTTCACATTATAATTTATTAATTGCTATAGCAGGTAATCGTCTAAAACTATGCTTTTCTACAATGTCGTTCAGTTTTCCGATAAGGCAAAAGTATGAAAACAATAGCATCAAAAGTCCAAACCCACATAAAATAGATGTAGACAATGTAAAAAAGTAGTTGAGTGTGTTAATGTAACAACTTTACTAGATTTCAAATTATTTTTGCACTTGAAGACAAATAAGAAGATCTGAAATTTAGCTCCGCTCTAATTAATTATTATTTACTTGGTAAATAAATTTTATTGATTAGAAACAAAACTTAAGTTTGATTACTGAAAATTTTGGTCAAATATCAAAAAATATTTGTATATAAATATATATACAATTATGCTTTCCTACAAAAATACGTAGATAAAAGATATGTTAGGTAAGGCACTGAAATAGAGCAACAATGTTTACAAAAGATACAACAAACAAATGAAACCAAATATTCTAAAACTCAAACGCAAAAAAAAAAAAAAAAAAAAAAAAAAAAGAAGGTAAAACTAAAGTCATTACCAATTAAGATGGTCTTAAAATAAAGGCAAAACAGCTTCACATAGTATACATATTTACATCTTAATTGTAAAAAATTTCTAAATAACTTAATAATTTTTCATGTTCAACACACACTTACATTTTTGCTCCTTGTTGCTATGGTGATTCATTCCTTGATAAGAAAATATACTATCTACCTCATGAAAATACACTACTAGAAAACATTCTAATTTCCTACGCAAAATTTCCTATGCCATAAGGCGGGGCGTAGGAATGGCATAGGAAATTGGTAGCCAGAGTTCACGCGTAGGAAAGGCGTCAACCATCTCTTACGTCTTATCTACGCCTAGAAAATGCGTAGAAATCTTCTAGTTTCGTACGTGAAATTTCTTACGTCTTTCCTACGCCATAAGGCGGGCGTAGGAATGGCGTAGGAAATTAATAGAAAATTTCGTATGTCTTTCCTATGTCATAAGGCGCGGGGTAGGAGCTATGTTCACAACGCGAAATTTCCTATGTCTTTTCTACGCCATAAGGTGTGGCGTCGGTATGGCATAGGAATCGTTTTTCCTACGCCATAAAGCACGCGGGGGGGGGGGGGGGAGGGGGTAGGAATGACGTAGGAAACTGATAGACATGTTTTACGGTATAGGAAAGACGTCAACCATCTTTTATGTCTTAATTAGGCCTGTAGAAGGCATAGAAATCTCTTACACTATTTTCGTGCCATTGTAGAAAACATTCTAATTTTATTCGTGAAATTTCCTACACATTTCATTTACCATAAGGCGTGACATTGGAAATTAATAGGCAGAATTCGCGGTTTGGAAAAGACGTCAACCATCTCTTATGTCTTAACTACGCCTGTTGAAGACGTAGAAATCTTCTGCGCCAATGTAGAAACACTTTTCTACACCATTCCTACGCCATAAGGCATGGCGTAGGATTGGCGTAGGAATTTGATAGGCAGAGTTAATGAAATTTCCTATACCTTTCTAATGCCACAAAGCGTGGCGTAGGGATGGCTTAAGAAATTGATAGGCAGAATTCGCTGCATAGAAAAGACATCAACCGTCTCTTATGTCTTAACTACACCGGTCGAAGACATAGAAATCTTCTACGCTATTTCTACGCCATTGTAGAAAACATTCTAATTTCATATGCAAAATTTTCTATGCCTTTCCTATGCCATAAGGTAGGACGTAGGATTGACGTAAGAAATTGATAGGCAGAGTTTACAATGCAGGAAAGACATCGACCATCTCTTATGTTTTGCCTACGCTTGTATAAGACGTATAAATGTCTTATGCCATTTTCATGTCATTATAGAAGCCATTCTAATTTCATTCGTGAAATTTCCTACGCCATAAGGCGTGGTGTAGGAATGGCGTAGGAAATTGATAGGTAAATTCGCGGCGTAGAAAAAACGTCAACCTTCTATTATGTCTTAACTACACCGGTCGAAGGCGCAGAAATCTCCTGCGCTATTTCCACGCTATTGTAGGAAACATTCTAATTTCATATGAAATTTTTTTTACGTCTTTCCTACGCCATAAGGCAGAGCGTAGGATTGGCGTAGGAAATTGATAAGCAGAGTTTACGATGTCGGAAAGACATCAACCATCTGTTATGTCTTGCCTACGCTTGTATATGACATAGATATCTCTTACGCCATTTCCATATCATTGTAGAAAACATTCTGATTTCATTCGCGAAATTTCCTACGCTATAAGGCGTGGTGCAGGAAATTGATAGGCAGAATTCACGGCGTAGAAAAGACGTCAACCATCTCTTATGTCTTAAGTACACATGTCGAATGCGTAGAAATCTTCTGCGCTATTTCCACAATTCTATATCATATGCGAAATTTTCTACGTCTTTCCTACGCAATAAGGCAGGGCGTAGGATTGGCGTAGGAAATTGTTGATATTTTCTACGCCATTCCTACGCAATAAGGCATGACGTAGGATTGACATAGGAAATTGATAGGCAGAGTTCACGGTGTAAGAATGACGTAGGAAATTGATAGACAGAGTTCACGACATAGGAAATTGATTACAGTTATTTTTCCTTTTTGAGTTATGAAGGAAATTTATTTTATTTTTTCACTTTTTTCAACGTGAAGGGCATTTTTGTAATTTTGACATATTTAGCTTTAAAAATCGAAATTTTCGAATAATTCTTTTCTTTACTTTTCATTCCGTAATTTTTTGGATTTTTTAAAATTTATTTATTTTTTTCACTTTTTTCAACATGAAGGGCATTTTCGTAATTTTGGCCTTTTTAACTATAAAAATTCTTATTTTTGAATAATTCTTTTATCACTTTTAATTTCATAATTTTATGACACTTTTTCCAATTTGAAGGGTATTTTCGTAATCTTTATAATTTTAGCTTTAGAAATCGTAATTTTCGAATAATTCTTTTTTTACTTTTCATTTCGTAATTTTCTAGAATTTTTCAAATTTTTTTTTCAATTTTTCCAAAATGAAGGGTATTTTCGTAAATTTAGCCTTTTAACTTTAAAATTTTAGCATTCGTTTTTATTAGCTAAATCGAATTTAAATACCTAAGTGGATTAAATGGGTAACCCACTTATTAGAGGGTTGAGTTATAAAAGGATTGGCTAATAAATGGGTCAAAGAGAATGGGTCATAAATGGGTTGGGTCAAAACTCGATCCTACACATTTAGACCCAACCCAACCCATTTGACACTCCTATGCGTAACGGCCTGGATTTTTTATCAATTTATTTTAAATATTTGATATGATTTTAAATATTGAGTTGATAATATAAATCGATTTTTATATTGAGTTATTGATTTAATAATCGAGATACAGTATTATTTCCATTTGACTGAATATTTAAAATGAAATATAATTAGATCAAAGTTAAAATTGAACCAAAATATTTCAAATAGTCAATATATTTTTTTATTTGAAAATAAACGATTATAAGTATGATATATTATCGAGGAGTTGACTGTCTTGAATTTAAATTATATTATTGATTTAATATAGTACTCTAGAATAATTAGTTTTCAAACAACCTCCGTTTTCGACAAAACTAATTTTATTGGGTCCGGAACGTCAAACTATAGCAGTGTCTAGTTTCATTGAAATCGGAGATCATCTATGGCAGTTTTAGTGTGTTACCTCATACTTAAGTTACGTAAATTAATAAAATAATAAATCGTTAGCTTCTTGGATACAGGGGATGTCGTGACTTAGAAAAAGGGGGAAATGAGGATTAGCGCAGGGTGGAATGGATAGGGAAGATGGTGCGTGATAAGGTAAAAGCTACAGGCTTCGATTTTTACAGGGGAGAAAAGTAAACATGAATAAAGGTATAATTAAGCAACTAATCTAGTTAATTAGTTTAATTATTAATTTATTTACATTTTAATTTAATTCAATCTTGTAAAAAAATATGTTGTTTACACAAAACTAGATTTGAACGCCATCAGACTTGTTGGACTCGTATCCTCGATAGATTCGCAATGGAACTGGATTGAGTTTGTCTAGAGCCAGTTGGAGTTTTCAATTAAATTAAACGCTAGCTTAATTTAATCAGAAAACAAATCGATATTTCGTCAAAATAAAAATCAAGGTAAGTAAACTCACTCTCTGAGTAATCGAGAATATTAATGTGGACTTGGTAAATAGGTTGAATTTATATTAAAATATATAAGAATAGAGTTGAAATTTATTTATAAACGAAGTTTAAACATTTATATTTAAATATAATTAAAACGAGCTCGCCGCAGCGCGGTAGTTCGTAATTTGGACCGATTGAATAATAGTTTTCTAATGGAAGAGAAAAATCTGGATTTCGCCTTATAGATTTTGAGTTATGTCAAAATCAAATTTCCAGAAAAAAAACATCATAACCATTATAAAACCTTAACGGTTTATTTAAATAAATATAAGGATTTTAAGCAAATAAAAACTTATATTTACCTTATAAAAATCCGGACTTGAGTTATAAAATATATTTGAACTCAAGTGGAGTAATTAATTGATTTTTGAAACGAAAACTAGGTTTTTAAATTATGGAATGAAATTAACTGATTTGAAGAATAATTAGTTAATTGAACTTTGAATCGAAATTGAACTTTGAAAGTTAAAAATCGAATATTAAACTTAAGTTGAAAATGGAATTTGATTGGTTTATAAGCAAGTTAAAATTTTATTTAAACATGTTATGTTCGAATAAAAAAGTAAAATAGGCAAAAGAGCTAATTAAAGAATAAATTAGCAAATTGAGTTAAAAATGTTCGGATTGAGTTGGAATAATTAGAAATGGACGTATATGGGTTATACATATTTTAAGTAACAACTGAAGAATTTGTTGTTAAGGATACATTTACAGTTTTACCAACGTTACAGTTTATGACATCATATTCATGTATTATAATTATTTGGGTGGCACATTGAAGAATATTTTATTACTCTATTACATCAGTTCATGCTGTTAATACTTAGTTCATTTTTTAGTGTAATCTACGGGCAATGAAGCATTTCAAGCATCTAGACATTTAGAAGCAGTCACTGGTTGGTCAATCACATTTACATACATAGTAAAGAGTTCAATGCAGGTTGGTCAGCCATTGTTTAGGAATGAGAACGTTGATGATGAATCATGGGGAGAAGTTGTAGCTGAAGTCCATGCAGATGTAGACCGCTTGTTCACAATGATAGGAGAAGCATACGCCACATTGTCCAACCCCTCAAAGGTATAAGCTATTCTTTGTATTTATTTGATTATATACTATGTACGTGGAACGTGAGATGCAAACGTTATGCTAGATTACTATTTATTTGATTTAGACACTATTATAATATCATAATAACTTTGATATCGAGAAATGTTTTGAACGTTAAATCATGTTGTTTTTAAATCGTTTACTCACACCAGTCCCATGACTGACCCGTAGTTTATTTATGTTTCCCTTAACTCTTGGGTGGACGGGCAGTCAAGTAGTTCAGGATTTTCCAGATATTCTTGGAGGAGCTTGGAGCAAGATGCTTCAGCATTAGATATATAAGAATTTATTTCCATTGTATTGCAAATGTATTGTACTCTGATGATATATGTAAGTACAAATACCAGTTGTATTTCAAGTACTGCTATATAATATATTTTGTCCAGTTCCGCTGTAAGATTCATGATACTCTGATTCTATTGTGTTATGTTCTTTTTTTCTTATTCTAACCTTCTTTCTATTTCTCTCCCTCTAACTTATTTCTATTAACGATCTGTTAATTTTTGTTGTTTGATTGGTCGATATGTGATACAGGATATGTGTTAGTATCGATGATCAAGATCGGGAATTTTCGGGCTGTTAAAACTAAAGACACATACGATTATTCAAACGCAAGTTGCAGGTTTACCTAAATATATCATTGTAGGTTCTTTTGATCCTTTCCAGAAAAGAATCTCTGAATATAAAAAATTGTTAATATTTCAAGTTCATTCCTGTAAAACAAAAGGAAAAAAAAAGAAAAATAGATGATTGAATTCCACGGCTATTAGCCCCACACCTAGTTAGGTCGCATATAAAGAATGAACTTAATGAATAAATTTATAACTAAATCATCAATACAACGCATCATTGCATAGTTTTTCCGTTAACTTCCATCAAATGCAAAGGCCTAATGGTTAACATTCTACTGAACGGTATTATAGTGTGCTACCTCTGTCCCTCGCGAATCCAATCCATCATTGCTTGGTGATTAAATGATCAAGTAGTTTGAGTATTTGGGTCGATGGGGTGATTGTTTTTCCTGCAAGATTAGGTTGTGGTTGGCATGGATGGTCCCTAATCGGTTGTTTCGACTTGTCAGTTTAGACGGAATTTGTGAGCTGGATAGTTTTTTGGATGGTTTTGTGGGTTTTTTGAGTTCTCTAGGTGTTTGGGTTGTCAGCAAAATGGTGAAGGGTGGTTTAATGCTTGTTTCCCCCGTGGATCTGATCTACATTTTCTGTTACTGGCAGCAGGTGATGCCTCGGTGCACATTTGCTGGTAATGGTTTACCTTTTGTTCTCGTTGCTGGTTACAGGATTCATACAATATCTTTTTGGTATGATTATCATGGCATTCTTGTATGTTTCATGGCTGTATTCTGAAAAGAAAAAGCTTTCACTTTGCCTTGTGCAATGTCTCGGGGATGGTGATATGGTATGCTCTAATGTGATGTGCTTAAAGCACTTAGCTGTTGTGCATCTGCTTTTTCTTAGGTCATGTGCTAGTGGTAGGTCATGATATACTGCAGTGCAAGGACATCATGCTTATCTCTTTTTGCACTGGAGTAATGAAAGTCTGCATGTATTTCTTGGTTCTGGACTAAATGTTTTTACTTTTTGTATTCAGTATGCAAATGCAATGTATCATCGCCCTGCATGGAGTTCATCTGTTATTTCTGTGTAGTCTAACTTCTTTGATTGCTCCTATTCTGTAAGCCTGATTAGGTAGAGTGGACGGAACACTATAAACTCCGATGATTGCGGACAGTCCACCTTCAAAACCGAAATTAGCTGACTGCTGACTACAGTCACCTGTACTTACTTGTAATTTTATTATTAGTTATAATAAAATATGGTTACGAAACATTATAAAAACCGGTCGGCTATGCCAAAACAAATCAAAAACCAGAATCTCAAATTTTACAATCACAAAAAGAATAAATACCTTTCTTCTCCTGTTCTACACAAAGCAGACAGCTAGCAATAAAAAGAACAACAAATTCACAAAATTCCAAAATCTGGAGGTCGGACTCTGGAGTCGCCGAAAAATGAGATGAAGATCCAATTTTATTAGCACACAAACCGTGCTCGCCTTACTTATTATATGTTGCAGGATTTAGGGTTAGCTTTAGTCGATTTGCGATGGAGGAAAAATAAATTTTAGATTAATGTTTATTTCAAAACCTGGTAAACGAAGAGAAATAAAAGGTATCGGATTTGTAGGGGTAAACCTTGAATTTAAGAAGAAAAGCGTAGAGGAATTAGGGTGGGATTTGAGAACGGAGAAGAATTTGCGGTATTTGGAGAAAATTCATCGAAGAATAGGCAATTTTATTTGGCTTCAGAGAAATTAACTTTGGAAAATGACAGTAGACAAACCTAAATGCCGAAAGCCGTAGTTAGCCTCGTGCCTTCAACGTGCTAACCCACGACCTACCTCCCTAGTGTATGGATCTGCCTCCCAATACCTGACATATAGAATACTTTATCCCTAGTTTGTTTATTGTAAGCTTTTGTTACATACGATGTGCTAAAAGCATGTATATTTGATTCAAGGCTTATGGATGATGCACATTTTAGACCACTGTAACTTTTCGATGGTGTCGTAGTGTTAAAGCTCATGATAGAGGGTCTTGGATCTGGCCTATGATGGTCTTAGGGCAATGAAAAGTGAAAGAGCCACTGGAGATGGTTGATATTGCTGAAGATGCCTTTTTAGATGAGTGATGTCTGAAGGATTCAATGGAATGGCGTTCATTCCTATGTTTTGCTCTAGGTTTTATGTAATTATTGAATATATTTTTCTTAAAGGTATGTGTTTAATCATTTTAGTTTGTTTATTTAGTAGAAAAACTATCATGGGTCTAATGGACATGAAAATGTTTTGTTACAGGATTTAGAATCCCTATCAAGAATATAGAGGCCTCTTGCTAAATGTTTGTGTGTTCATCTCATTCACTTTCTTTCTTTTAATATTATATACCACTTTCGATATATTAATAACAGCAGAAAGTGAAGCATTGTGCACAAATTTATCCTTTTCCTTTGTAGTACAAAGAATAAAACAATATGTATTATCTTATCTCCTGCCAAGTACCCAAGCAAATCAAATCTTAACTAGCGTAACAACAAATACATGTGCTAAAGTAAGTAGAATATCTTAAAATTTGGTAATTGTTGTATTTTATTCTGATAACCAAAGACGTTATCTTTGTTTATTTTTGAAGCCCTTGGATTCCAAATACTCATATTCAAACTTTGAATACCACTGAAAACCCTAACTCAAATATTGCTTTTTGTCTAATGATCAAAAATGACCATTCATATTATGCTCTTCCATTGATCAAGAATCAATATTGATATTTCTCTTGTATTTATTTATAAGGTTTGAAGCGTACTGGTAAGAGTAGTAGGTTTTGGTGGAACAATTATTAACGACCGGATATGCACAGAGGAAATATCACACCAGAGAAGTAGCTTCTTATTATGGACTTGCATTTATAAACGAGGTAATAGGTGAGGTATCTTGCATTTTGGTTTGGTTATTTGGACGAATTCACGTAGTCTAATTATTTTTTAAATTTATTTCTGAGGTGGTCAAAAATTACACGGTAGCTAACAAGGAGAACTGAAAATGAGTGATTCATCATATGTTGGATTCTTTGCGTTCAATCTCTGAATTCTGGATACTTTGGAAAATCGGCATATTTGACATAAATATATTGATATTTCAAGTTAATTATTAATGTAGTTAATACATTGTTTGTTTATTTCACATGGAACAACTAATGCTTTTAAAGTGATTGAAATTTTTGAAACGGTCGTATTTTCTGTGGAAACGATATTCGTTGTGTTCACTATAATATTATTCAACGTAAATCAAGTTATTATTCAAAGGGTATCCATAGAAAGATGGTATCTATTCAAGTTAGGCCTTGACACCCTATTTTAGATAAATCTATTTTCCAGAGTAATTAATAAGTTTATCATAAGTAATTAATATGTTTGTTGTGCGCAAACTGATAATTTGGTTAAGGAAGCGTCAGGACAAGCCCTTCAAAACGTAGTCCTAATGCTTGGATACAAGGAGAATTTGTGCTTCAGTTTTAGCACTTTCAGTTTTTCAAATGATAATTGTATATTTTTAAGTAATTTATTTAAATTGATTACTTCAATAATTTGTGATTGATTTATTACATCTAATCTTGAATTTTTTTATTTTAGTTAAATATTCACTAATATAATAATATATTTTGAACTAATATTAGTTTCGTTTCTCCTTTTATTATTTTAATCCATTAATGATTTAGAGCTATAAAAAAACTAAACATTAAGGGAGGCCAAATAACCAAGGTATATATAATAAAAATATGTTGTGAATGATTAATATGAATACATTTTGATAGCATATATCTAGTCTTATACATGTACAATTCATGGTGTAATTTAATTTAAATTATTTTCCATTACTTCAATTTTTCCTAAAATTATGCTATAATTTTTTCATTAAAATCCAATTTAAAATAAATTACAATAAATAAATTTATATTAAATATTTTAAGGTCGGTTTTACCATCATTGTACGGTAATACTAGTACTTTTTTAAAATCATTTTTAATAATAAGAATAATTTTTCTTTAAAATCTAATGTGTATTTAATTGAAAATAATGAAAATTATAATATTTTTTTTAATTTAATTAAAATAGAAACTACCATACATATTTTTTTCCCTTCAAAATTATAAAACTAAAAACGGTTCGTTCATTCAAAACATCATGTTCATCCCTATCTCCATTGCACACCCCCATTCAACCCTAGCCGTCAAATCGCATTCCCAATCCAAACCCCATTCAACCCTAATCAAAACCGCGTCTCCAGTTCATACGCACAAATCTCACCACTCGCCCTGAATTCAACGATTTTGTATCACGTTCCGATTTGCATCCGTTGTTCATTCCCGCCGTTGGTTGAAGAAGCGAAGTCCATTAACAAGAACAACAAATCTCTTCAATCTTTACCTCCGATTAGGGTCTTGATTCGTCGATCTTTCTGCCTCAGATCCGTAGCCTATTTGTTAAATTTTATGGTAAGGATATGTTGATTATACGGTGATAAATTTTACTTCCGTAAGAATTTTACAGTGATAATTTTTTTATTAAATTCTATTTGTTGATTTAGGCGTCAATCTCTCGATCTGTAGATTTGTTGACGTAAGGAACTAAATTGACGCAGTTAGGAGTCAAATTCACGTGGTAAGGAGTTAAGTTCAAAGAATTTTTTTATTTGTTTTATGCTTAATTCTTGATCTGTTGATTTATTGTTTAATATTTGTGATGTTCATATCATGTTTGATCATTTTCACAAATATTGAAAGCTTCTACCTCCTCATCTGCCAAAACATAACCAGTCACTGAAATGGTCATTATGACTGCTGATTTAATATATACTTATGAAAGGAGTACTGATGTTTTACATAAATACACTGCTGATTTAAGGGTGCGCTTAAGGGTGACTGCTGATATGTGCAGTGGAGGATATATATACATGTGCATGGTGTGTCAAGAAGTAGTGTCAGCCCAAAGAATTCTTTGCCCAAGCCACACAAATTTGATGCCCACTGCTATATAAAATTATGATATATTTTTAATATTAATCATTAGATAACATAAAAGACTTCCATTTAAAATACACTACATGAAGTAGGAAACAATGAGAAGGTTTTGTCCGAAGTTTTACTTGTTAGATAACAAACATGGTTCAAATAGAAAAAATGTAGTTCCAAAATGGCTCCTTGATTGAATTTGACTTAAATTTCTTGTCTTGGAAAATTCAAGCTTATGGTGACCTCATGACAACATCTAATATCAATTTCATTCTAAGTTCAAAATAGATTAGATGTTTGATTTGTTTACAATATTCTTTCTAGTTTTTTCATTGATTGCTTCATCAGTACAGTTTGAATACATAACAATGTTAAGGTTACTTACATGCTCAATAGCAATAGCTTAATTTATTCCATGCACTATAATATCATATATTCCACATAAACGTGCAACTGCATTCATTGCATTTTTTTAACCTGCATTTTGTTTTTGATTGATACATTCTGCATTCATCTCACTTCCTACAAGAAATTTGGGTTCTTCAAAAAAAAATCAAAAGCAAAAAAATTTGTTGCTCGACAACGCTGATTTATTACTGCAGTCAAAGGATAATTGACCAATTGCTACAGCAAAATTACAAACTGGATTCACCTTATCATTCAATGTGGTTATTATAAATTTCCCAGGAGCTATTGATGCCTTAACATTTGCGCTAAAATAATTTTTTTTATTAACTACCTTTGTTCCAAAGTTTCTTCTTTTCAAAGCCAACATTATATTTCCCAAAATTTTCTTTCTAAACAACATACTTCCCTTCAACATTTACAAGAATATCATTAGCCTTTGCTATTATTTTTTTTTACTTGCCATTTATTTTCACCAAGCAATGCATTTTTTAATATGTGCGACCGAATACTTTGCAATAATTATAAATATTAGGTTTCTACTAGAATTGGACCTGAATATTCTGATTTGTTCCACCGGATTATTGGATCGAAAAGGATTAAACCGGATCTTGGATAGGGGACAATTAAGTCGAACATTTAGAAGATCAGTTTACCCAAACAATTAGCAAACAATTGCTGGGCTGAGGGTTTTTTTTTTTTTTGTTTTTGGACTGCAATTATTTATTTATTTTTTCAGTCGAACAAGAAGCAGTGTCTTAAAGAGCCACCATCCACTTTTGTCAAGCGTTAGGCTGTTTCCTCCAAGATGGTTAGTCAAACCTAAGTAATTTTCCAGACTTACGATATACGTTTACTTGGTTATTCTTTTAAGATCATCCACACCATTTTCCTAATCACGTTAGCTTCATTAAATCCATGTCTGCCTCTTATTTTTCTTTTAGCTCTTAAGAAGATGGATACATTTGTAAACCCAAGTAAAAACATGTTTACATAATTTTAAAACTAAAAATAGATTCATTTAATATTTACCCGATTTCGTTATAGCTGGATGGAAAGTCATATGAGCAGCATAATTTAAGTTATTTTACACATTCAAACACATATAAATTTAAACCACGGACCATGTCAAATATTATAATCTGCTTCTCTGTCGAAAGCATACAAATTGAAAATATAACAAATTATGTATTGTAATAATAATAATAATTGGAAAGGCTATGAAGGTCTTGCATGTTAAGTAGTTAACTTGTATGGATCGATGGTTAAAAGATGTTTTCACAGCTGTAACACAGTCGACAAATATATCTGCCATCTTATGCTTGGCACCATGAGCATGAAAAAGTTTCCAAACATAAATTTTAGCAAATGGTTTGAATGTAGATTCTATACAATGCTATATGCATAGCCATGCATGAGGGAAACAAAGAAGAAACACAAAGGGTAACTCGTATTGCCTTACTCATAATGCAGTAGTAAAAAAAAAAAAAGAATACATAGAGATTTTACTTCAAAGTTTTTGTAAAGAAGCACCTCCTTTCATAAGGATACCCAAAAATTTACAGTGGAAATCAATCTCAGGTAAGGTTTGATGACTTTCAGTTAGACAGTCTTTTTTTGTTGTCTGCTTTCTTCATGCCCATGCACTATTAAATCATGAGATGATAAAATGAATTTGGTAGTCATATTGCAGTAATAGTTTGTTTATCAAAGTGAACCAAAGGCACTAAGTATTAAATTAATTCAAGTAAAATATTTCGAAATTGCAAACAAAAAAAAAAGTTGAAGAAGTATAAGATTGAAAGCATCTCATTCCAATTTTGAATAAGCTTTATCCCTGGCAATTAATGAGAAGACATGTCTCCGGAAAAGAACTTAATTCATACTTTTGATAATCTCTAGCCGTCTTATTGTCAGCATCTCCATCTTTAACATTATGATTTTTTTTTCTTGCCTTACTGAATTGTTTGCCTACTGCCATTGTCCCATGAAATGAGATTTCCAATGCAGATTGCTATGTATTTCCTAAACGGCTAAACCCTGTTGGATAAATAAGTCATTAGTCAAAGAAACTTTGTACTTGTTCAGTTTCCATGACCTTTTTTGTAGACCAACACTCTTACAATATTCAAAATCGATCGTGTATCTAAACTTTGATAATACTGCCAAGTTAATGTATAATACACAAATTCTCTTATGAATTCTGAGAACTCGGAACTTGTACATTACTTTTCCATTCCCAGTTACTTCTATGCCTGTGCCTAAAAGGTTTTATATTGAGCTATTGTTGATAAGATTGTTTGGTTTCGTATACCTTTACTAATATGAGTTATGTAAACATGCCAAATTTATGCTAAATTTTGATGCAGCCATTTGCAAAATTGGATTGATTACTCGATGTGCTGATAAAGTATCCTAATCTTTAGTTACAGAATTCCTTTTCTGACTTTTTTACTAAAATTTGAACATTTGTTGAATTTTACTTCAGTGTTCCTATGTGCAACAGCTAGAATTATCATCAGTCTACATATCGTGCTGATCATAGCGTGTAATTAGAAATTCAAAACATATTTGATTAATGTTTATGACCATATACCTATTATTATATTGTAATGATTTGAACCTATTTAAGGCATCATCCCTCATCCATGTAAAGGAGACACATATAATGTCTTACTTAGAAGAATATATGTTAAGAAAAATATGCACTCATCAAAATGAAAAATACCTTTTTCTATATCTCCTTTGAAAGACTGTGCATGTGTTCATCATATGCTTATTGAACGCTCCATAAGTGCCATAATATGCTGCTGGTTGGTCAAGGATAAAAATAATCAGTTTTAGCTATAAAAATGTTGGTCAAAATATATATCACATCCAATGCATTTCTAGTTGTTGCATACCTAAAAGAAACAAATTCCTTAGAAATTTTGGCCCCATCTGGCGAGCATTGTATATGATCGTTATATCGATATTTGTTTTAACACAAAACGGATATCGATATTAATCTGATACAATATTTGCTTGGTTTATCCTAGTATTGGACAAATTGCTATCACAATAATGTTTGCATTTCGTAAATCATTTTAACTCAAATGTTTCATAAAATTTCAGTTGTACTTTCTTTTATTTCCCGCGTACGTGCATTTGCGTACGGTACAGGAAATAAAGGGAGGTGCTGTCAAAATTTTGTTGAACTTTTGAATTAAAATATTTTGCGAAATGAAAATATTATTGTGATTGCAATGGGAAGTAGGATGACCGACCTTTAAATATTACATCAAGAATATATATTAATATATCAAAAGCATTAAAGTACAATATATTAATAGCAATTATAAAGTTTTATTTATAATAGATGTCATAATATTATAAGTTCTTAATTGTAATAATAATCAACAATATATTTATCAAAACATGATGTACTAATAAATAAACATATTTAAAACAATAAAAAAATAAGTTGAATTTACAAAAAAAAATGTTTAAGTTAATAGAATATTAATATATTCATAGATTATATAAAGTGGAATTAATAATAATAAAAAATGTGTTAATATATTGCATGATGTCGTAGCTAAAACAAACAAATTCCTTAGAAATTTTGGCCTCGTCTGGCGGCTATTGTATATGATCGTTATATAGATATTCATTTTTAACACAAAACGGATATCTATATTCATCTGATACAATATTAGCTGGATTTGTCCTAGTATTGGACAAGTTGCTATCACAATAATATTTGTATTTTGTAAATCATTTTAACCCAGATGTTTCACAAAATTTCGGTTGTACTTTCTTTTATTTCCCGTGTACGTGCATTTGCGTATGGTACGGGAAATAAAGGGAGGTGCTGCCGAAATTTTGTTGAACTTTTGAATTAAAAAATTTTGCGAAATGAAAATATTATTGTGATTGCAATGGGAAGTAGATGGCCGACCTTTAAATATTACATCTAGAATATATATTTATATACGAAAAGCATTAAAGTACGATATAATAATAGCAATTATAAAATTTTACTTATAATAGATGTCACAGTATTATAAGTTCTTAATTGTAATAATAATCAACAGTATATTTATCAAAACATGATGTACCAATAAATAAAAATATTTAAAACAATAAAAAAATAAGTTGAATTTACAAAAAATAATTGGCTAAGTTAATAAAATATTAATATATTCATAGATTATATAAAGTAGAAATAATAATAAACGTGTTAATATATTGCATGATGTCGTTGCTAAAAGAAACAAATTCCTTAGAAATTTTGGCCTCGTCTAGCGAGTATTGTATATGATCGTTATATAGATATTCATTTTTAACACAAAACGGATATCGATATTCATCTGATATAATATTTGCTGGATTTGTCCTAGTATTGGACAAGTTGCTATCATAATAATATTTGCATTTCGAACATCATTTGAACTCAAATGTTTTACAAAATTTCAGTTGTATTTTCTTTTTATTTCCCGTGTACGTGCATTTGCGTACAGAACAGGAAATAATGGGAGATGTTGTCGAAATTTTGTTAAACTTTTGAATTGAAATATTTTACGAAATGAAAATATTTTTGTGATTGCAATGAGAAGTAGGATGACCGACCTTTAAATATTACATCAAGAGTATATATTAATATACTGAAAACATTAGAATTACGATACAGTAATAGCAATTGTAAATAATGGCAAGTTTTATTTTTAATAAATGTCATAATATTATAAATTCTTAATAATAATTAATAGTACATTATCAAAACATAATGTACCAATAATTAAAAGTATTTAAAACAACAACAAAAATAAGTTGAATTTACAAAAAAAATTGCAAAAATAGTACATGTATGTGCATTTGCGTACAGTAAGGGAAATAAAAGGAGATGTGGAAATTTTGTGAACATTTGATTTGAAGTATTTTGCGAAATGAAAATATTCTCGTTGTTGCAATGGAAAGTAGGATGACCAACCTTTAAATATTATATATATTATATTGAGATATTAAAATCGCGGTATAAAAAAAGTAATTGTAAACAATGGTAAGTCATTTTTAATAAATATCATAATATTATAGATTCTTAATAATACTAATGATAATTACTAGTACATTTATCAACATAACGTGCCAGTAAATAAAAATATTTAATACAATAAAAAAATAAGTTGAATTTACAAAAGTTTTTTGCTCTATTTAATAAACTGAATACATACACTAATATTTTTATTTTACTTGCACAGTAAAATATGGATTATTAGAAAGATCGATGCTGGATGTATAAGAATGTAGGAAACAAGGAGGATCGATACCAGTGCATTTTCGAAATGGGTTGGAAGTATTCATGAAAGTAGTTTCTAATAATAAAATAAACATGACAGAAATACGGTGTCCTTGTATGAAATGTCGTGCTTTAAAATTGCTCGATTAGACACCGTTTTGTTACATTTGCTTCAAAAAGGATTTATGGTTGACTATTTAGTGTGGAAATTTCATGGCGAAGAGGTGAATAAGCATAATACAACAACTGTTGATAAGGTTGAAATCGAGAACATTGATATGGATTTTAATGAAGTCAGTCCAGAAAATAGAATGACGGAAATGGTACATGATGCTGCTGGTCCGAGTATGTGGGCTAATTCATCCGAAGTAGATGAAGAACTTAATTCTGAGGCTAAACATTTTTTTGATTTGTTAGAAGCATCAAAACGACCACTTTATAAAGGATGTACAGTGACACACTTATCAGTGACATCCAGATTAATTGCTATACAATATGAATATAATGCCACAGAAAACTCGATGAATGCAATTCTAGGTTTATGTAAAGAAATGCTTCCACCTGACAACGTACTAGCGGAAAATTAGTATACATTAAAAAAAGAGATGTCCGCATCCGGTTTGCCGTATGAAAATATTGACACATGTCGAAGTGGATGCGTGATTTATTGGAAAGAGGATAAAAATCTCAAGAGCTGTAAATTTTGCAATGAGTCTAGATATAGATTGACAAAAAATAGTGGTAAAGGTATACCTTTCACCCGTATGCATTATTTCCCACTTACATCGAGGTTACAAAGATTATATGCATCTCGTGCTACTGCAGAACACATGCGGTGGCATCGTGAACGACGTCAAGCGGAAGGAGTTTTATGCCATCCTTCAGATGGCGAAGCATGGAAGCATTTCGATAGAGTATATCCTACTTATTCTCGCGAAGCACGAAAGGTTATACTTGGTTTGTGTACAGTTGGTTTCACACCATTTAGTTCATTCGGCAAATCGTACTCAACTTGGCCAATTATTCTAACACCGTACAATTTTCCTCCTTGGATGTGTATGAAAGATCCATACATGTTCTTAACTATCATTGCTCCTGGACCAAAAAATCCCAAAAATGGGATAAATGTATATTTGCAACCTTTGATTGATGAGTTGAAAATTTTATGGATTGAAGGAGTTGTTACTTACGATGTATCAAAGAAATGTTTTTTTACGATGTTCGCTTCCTTGTTGTGGACAGTAAATGATTTCCCAGCTTATGGGATGCTTTCTGGATGGAGTACCAGTGGGAAACTTGCTTGTTCTATTTGCATGGACTCGATATAATCATTTCGACTTAAATATGGTGGCAAACAATGTTGGTGGGATCGTCATCGTCATTTTTTGCATCAAAACGACCATTTTCAATATAACAAGAAAAACTTCAGGACAAATACAATTATTACTTTAGGACCACCAGATATTATAGATAGTGAAGATGTGTATGACCTTGTGCAAGATTATCCCAACATATATGAGATTGGAAAAGAGCCAAAAATTGCTGGTAAAGGGCAACATCATAATTGGTGTAAACAAAGTATATTCTGGGAGTTACCTTACTGGAGGAATCTTAAACTTCGACACAACTTGGACGTAATGCATAATGAAAAAAATGTGTTTGAGAACTTTTGTAACACAATAATGAATATGAAAGGAAAAACCAAAGACGATTTGAAGTCAAGACGCGATATTGCGTTGTATTGCAATTGTGCGGAACTTAAACTTGATCATGAACATCCTAACTTCAAACGACTTGCTTGTTATGAGTTGGAAAATGAACGCTGTCGAAAACTATTAGAGTGGATCGAAAATTTGAAGTTTCCAGATGGAATTGCTTCTAATATGAAACGATGTGTTGATATGAAGGAAATTCAGTTATCCGATGTGAAGAGTCATGATTGCCATGTATTTCTCGAGATTCTTTTTCCGATAGCATTTAAGGAGCTATTACCACAGAAGGTCTGGTTGCCTATAACCGAACTTAGTTTATTTTACAAAGATTTATGCTCTACCACTCTTAGCAAAAATTATTTGGAAAAGCTAGAGAAAGATATACTGAAGCTGTTGTGTAAAGTGGAGAAAATATTTCCTCCTGGTGTCTTTAATTACATGGAACATCTTCCTGTACATTTACCGACTGAAGCATTAATGCGAGGTCCAGTTCAATATGGGTGGATGTATCCATTTGAGAGGTACATATAATGAAACGTAATATCATATTAAATTTTCTAGTTAACACAAGCATGATATATTTTGTATCATACTTCATCAAATTCAGGTAATTGGGCCACTTTAAAAAAAAAAGTGAAACAAAAAGCGCATGTTGAAGGTTCAATTTGTCAAACATACATAATCGAAGAAGCATCCACATTTTTCAATTACTATTTTGAAGACCATGTTAAACCACTTTTTACTAGTGATCATCGTAATGATGATATTATGAATGATTCAGTGGACATTTCCTTAAATGTCTTCCAGAAACGAGGACATCCATGTGGTAAATGGAAAGATTGTGGTTTTCAGACGCTTAAGGATTTTTGTTTAGCTAAGTCAACAGTGCTTCTTAATTGTGAAGAACTGTCAAATCTCATTAGGTACTTAACACAATTATTGTTTAATTAATGTCAGTTGTGTTCTAGATTAAAATTTGACCTTATTATTAATAATCGTTTAACAGTAAATTTGAAGAAGAAAATCCAACTGTTGCAGCTAGTAAAGAATTCGAGCATTGGTTCAAGAAATATGTGAGCATATTTTTTCAAAATCTTTTGCTTAATGTTTACTTTATGTTAATTTGTATTTTATACATTCAATAGGTTGATGATAATGGAATAACTTATGTTCGTTATAGAAAGCTTGCATTTGGTCCGGTGATGAAATATAGAAAATGCCCAGTCATGTACGTGAACGACTTTAAATTTCATATAGCGGATTTTGGAGCACATAAAACAACCTACAACAGTGGGGTATGTGCTAAAGGAGGAAACGATGATGATTTACATGATTATTATGGCGTATTACTCTAAATAATTGAGCTTACTTACTCGATGGTACCAGAGCTTAAAACATTTCTATTCAAATGTGAGTGTTTTGACAGTAGGAAAGATGTGGGAGTGCGACGCATACATAAGGATTATCCTCTTATTGAGATAAACCACAAGAGAAAATATCAAGGTTATGATCCATTTGTGTTAGCCACACAAGCAACACAAGTTTATTATGTGCCTTATCCCGCTATGAAAGTCGGATTGGTGGGTTGTCGTTAAAACAAAGCCGAGATGGTCATTCAACTCAAACATGATCAAAAATGACGATCAACCTTATCAAAGTGATTTGGATCTCGATGAGTTACTGCAAATCACGGAAGAAAATGAGGATGTAAGATCACTTAACAATGAAAAGTTTGA
Source organism: Allium sativum (assembly GCA_030737875.1). Classification (NCBI taxonomy): domain Eukaryota; kingdom Viridiplantae; phylum Streptophyta; class Magnoliopsida; order Asparagales; family Amaryllidaceae; genus Allium; species Allium sativum. The sequence continues at coordinate 1,025,031,491 of CM060909.1, forward strand.
TGGAGCTGAGTTAAACAAAGATGATGTCGAAGTTGAATACAATGCTGAAGTCGAAGATGATGTAGAAGCTGTAGATGATGTCGAAGTTGATGAAGACGAAGATAATAGTGTAAATAATGAGAGCGATGATGATAATGTAGATTGGTAGCATGTTAAATTGATTTGATTTGTTCATGTATAAATCTATATGAGTATGAATGATGAGATTGATGATAATAATCTAGTTTGTTAGCACATCAAATTGATTTTGTTTGTTTTGTTCTTGTACACATTTATGTGAGTATGAACATGAAGATAGTAAAGATTGATGATAGTTATATGGATTGGAAGCATGTTAAATTGATATGGTTTGTTTGTTTATGTACAATTATATGATTTTCAATTATTGTCTTGTGGTTTGTTATACATATAATTGTCCAATTCATGTTATTTTGTTGTTGAATTGTTCTTTTCACATACACTTTATAATTGGTTATTAGGTTTCATGTGCTTGCATGTTTCTAGTTGTTCAATTTATGTTTTGTTAATGGTATGTTTTTTTCTTGGTACATAATAATTAATATAGCTCTACGTATTGAGTTCTTGTAACAGATATGTCTACTTGTGGTCGTCGTAAGAATCATAGTGTGTGTAGTACTAAAAGCACACCATATGTCGATCCTCCTTTTAATGATCGATCACCATCATCAGATCAGAGATCACACTCACTAGATCAGGGGGGTTCACGATCGGAGGACCATAGTGGATCTCCACTTTCAGACCAGAGGGTATTATCTCCCATCGATGATCATGTTATCCCTCCATTGATCGGTGGTGCTGCAGGAGCATCGACTCATGTGTCTAGGACAAACTCCAGTAGCTCTGTTTCATTGGTCAGTATTTTCAAGACAGGGAATGGGTAAGTAAGATTAGTATATTATTATGTTCTAACATGTAAATTTTGCAAGCGATATTATTACTTACATTAGATATGCAACACTTTGAACTGAAAGCAAATTGAATACAAATAGCTCGGTTCATATTTAAATGTTATCTGGATGCTTTAAATAATGTTAATCATATAAATATATTCTTTTTCTTTCATGCATGCTGTGTTTGAAAAAAACTTCTTCACTGAGCAAGGTTGAAAATGGGAAGGTTATCGGTTGTAGTAAGGTTAGTAAACCAGAGGTACTATTAAACTGGTTATGCATATATTGGTACTACTAAGTCAAATTGCTTGCTAAAGTAGTGCACCATGAATTATAGCTTGGTTGGAAGTAGGTACATGCATATATGTTGTATTGGGGGTTACTTGAGTACTGACACTAACATTTTGATTACATATTTACTATTGTCTCACCCCCTTCAACCTTTTCAATTGTAGCAATAGTTTCTCGATTATTTTTCCTATTTCACATTGCTTCTCACTCGTTTTAATTAATTCTTCATTATTTATCTGTTTTAAATCCAAATTGTTAACATTTATATCTCCTTTGTCAAATTGAACCACACATTGATAATAAATTGCTCCACTAGTTTTTAAAGGTTTTACTGCATTTTTGTACTGCATATATCCACCAAGTTTTTAAATCCAAATTGTTTAACATTTATATCTCCTTTATCAAATTGAACCATGCATATGTCAACCTTTTTACTGCACGTTTGTACTGCAAAAAAATTCACAATAAATTGTCGAGCAGATTACATAAAACTTCCCAATAACAAAATACATTGTGCTGTTGTTATTTGGCAATACCAAAATGCATTCTTTGGGCATTTAACCCTCATGGAACCTGTAAAAAAGACTGTTAGAGTAGTATGCTACTAACCGAGGATGACAAAACGAAGTACCTACTGTAGTCCTATGTTTATTAGCAATTTACATTTTTTCAAAGCATATTTATCAAATTTTGACTAGGACTATAAAGTGCACACAGTTAAAATCATCTTCCCTATTTGCGTCTTCAAGCATTGTAATTTTTGAGCTAGTTGATCAATTTACTAGAAATTTCAGCTTTTATTCATTATTCTGCTATTTGAGTTGCAAGCATCAGTAATTTTTATCTTTGACAATTCAGGTAAAATAAACAGGACGCATGTAAATATATGCATTTTCTCGCATTTTATGTTTGAAATAATTATTATAAAGATACACTACTAACATCGTTATGATTCGAGTCCAAATAAGTATGTGTTCCTGCAAGTTAAATATGTTGCAAATTATACGTTCTATCCTTATAATGATTTCTTGATACAAGACTATATGATACCTTGTACATGCTGCTAGGATATTGCAAAGCCTGTATTCATTATTTATAGTCATCAGATAGCGCATTATTAGTGCTAAAACATTTCCCACCGATGCCTCAATTTGTTTATAAACTTTTTAACATTGGTGCTGATATGAAATAATATTTTAACAAGGGAAGTTATGAGACAGTGAATGAAACTGACAGATTTTTATGCTTACCACATGGAATAAATTTGTTTATCACCTAGCGACAATGATTAGCTACTTTCAATGTAAATGTAACAATAATGTTAATGAGTTAATCGGTATTTATTTTTGGATTTATATCAGAAAATGGTAGATATCAGTATTAATGATACCGAAACTTTGATGAATGTTTTCGACGATTGCATGCCATTAATTCATTCAATGCTTGTTCCATCACAATTATTGCAGTTCTTTTAACTTGATTAAAATTTTAAAATGAATGTTATTAACATGGTAAAAACATGTATAGATATGACTTCACTTGTAGTGAAACATCTTCGGCAATGCTCCCAAGGTAACTTTTTTAACTTCATTAACTATCAAAATTTCTCAGATCTTGTTTGTAAGGATCCTCGATCCTCATTCTCATCCTCTGTGCCTGCTTGCTTTCTGCCTTACCGGAATTAGTCAGTCTTTGAATTACTGCAATCTGCAGTCAATAACAGTAAAAATCGAGATTGTGTTGGAATTCGATAATTTAATTATTGTGACTTAGCTGAATTCGTCATATAGGATTTGATTTTAAATTTTGGGTAGGGTTTTCACAATTTTCTAGATTTCGTTGGTTTTAATCGTGTTAATTTAGGGTAGGATGGTTGCTGAGGGAACATGTTTAGCAAGTTAAAAAGTGAATCGCGAAGAGAAAGAATAATAGTACCATATCAGCAGGTTCACGTTCCTATTTATGTTTACAAGTGAGCAACTGGTAAAACCATTAGTTTAAGAGATCAAGCATGTCTTATTGCAATTTAAGTTCTAAAATTCCAGTATGGGCAGTTCTGAATGCACCATAATCAGAACTCTAATTTACCCATAAACTGATAATATACATAATCGGTACATTTTGATTTCAAATCATTGTTGGATGTTAAATCGACTTCAAAGATTACCCTATTTTTTCACAATTCAAATAACTTATTTTTGTAGTGCAAAATTAAAAATCAACATCGATTATGCTTTTAGATTTCAAAAGATAAAACATTATTTTAGTAATTTATAAATTTTTAGTAAATATTTAACATGATTTTGGTAATATAAGTTAGTGCCCATGTTAAAGATAAGAAAGAGCTACAACACATCTTCATCTATATTGTAGTTTTTATTTCCATCAGTACAAAAAGTACACAAACATATTTGATGAGGAAATATTGATATTTATTGGATTAAAAAAGAATTTTAATTATCATATGTAAAACATAGCAATTTTTTTGGTTAAATTCTGCCGAGTATACTGGTGAATAACACTAAATGGTAAACCAGTGGGGATTAAATCAATGATTGACATAAGAATTTAAATTTGAAATATTCTTAATCGAATCTGACCTGTTCTTACCTCATGAAATCTTAAATCCAACTTGTGCTTAATATGAAATTTGAAGAAGTAGAGGTGAATTCAAACTCCACAATAATGCCTTTTCCTTCCTAGGTGAATGATTCATAAACTTATGCATGTATATAACGATGTTAATTTATTAGCCATATCGTCTACTATTTGGTTATATGGTATCAGATATATTGGGCGATGATATGCATTCTGCAGAAATCTAGAAAAATATATTCTTAATTACTCCATGGTGCCTTAACGTGAAATCTGATTTGTTCTTAACATGAAATTATATGAGTCAAATTCCAGAACTATGAGTGCATATGTTGCATCTATTTTTGTTATTAACTTAAAAATTACACGAGTCAAACTCCACAACTGCAAGTCAATATATTGAATTTTATCCGTTCTTATCATGAAATCTGGAGAAGCTGAGGCAAACTCAAACTCCGCAATAGTGCCTTTTATTCCTAGGTGAACGATTTACAAACTTTCGTACGTATATAATGATGAAATGCAGAGATATAAAGATGCTACCTATAGCATAAGCGAGACTGATGCACAAGAGAGAACTCGGTTGAAGGAAGAACTGAAGCACACTAAAAATGAGTTGCAAGAACTTAAAAAGTCTTTTTCGGAGTTCAAAGATCTAGTGTGTCAGCGTTTAAATATGCAAGCCAAAATCAACCGGAGCAATTTTGAAGTTATTCATTTTATGGTATGCATGTGTTTATCATTTAAACATGTTTGAGTATACTAAGATATCACATTTTTGTTACATACTTTTGTTAAAATAGCAAGTTTCCACTAGTTTCCCTCTACATGCTGTTTTTACATTTGTTACATACTTTTGTTATATACCATTTTTGTTACTCACATTCTCATTTTTACATACAGGTTTATGCATTATACAGGTTTATATATGTTGAGATATACCCTCTTTAGCTTCTAGTGAGTACTTTCCCACTCTTTACTTTGAGCTGCTTCCCCCAGTTAGAGGTAAAATTATGCATTTCCGTATTATAATTGGCTAAAAAATACAAACTATGCAATTTTGGTAAAATTATGCTTTCCCCCAGTTATGAGGTTCCCTTCTATGAGTAGTCATTATTATTTTCTTCGTAGCATTAACTTTTACCTCGTCCTATCTTAACAACCATCCCCGTCAATTTCAGAATAAAAATTCAAGTTTGGTTTTTGCAACGTTTCCCAAGCATCTTTTCTACTTTTTAAGAATACAGTTGATGTAGACATGGACGCTTTTATCTTATTCAGCTTTTTACAGCTCATTTGATCTCCTTGTACAATACCTGGCAGAGTTTTAAACATCATGTGAATGGGACTTCTATAAGATACACACAATCAATGAACTCAATTATGGAAAATATCCATCTTTCTCAGTTTCGTTTTGACTGCTAATTTTACGTTCCCTCTGCTGTTTGATTTAATGGCTTGCATTTACTGCTGCCTTATTTTATTCCCTTTTTGACTTAACACTTGGTTGTATAAACTGTATTTACTTACCAAGCATATGTTGTATATTGCATGGTCCAAGTTTGATAAGGGTATTCCCTTAGAACAACAGTTCAGTCCATATGAATTTATCTCCATGTAGTGCAGCAGGTTATTAAAATCAAACTGGCCTGTGAACGTTATGGATTTGTTGTTAGTTTTAGTCATAATTCAGTGCAGTCAACAAGAAATGGGTACTAGTATACTTTATTAAGACATAAGCATAAAACATAATAGCAGGGCCGACCCAACGGTTTACGTTGCCCTAGTCGAACCAAGAAAAATCTTTTTCTATTTTCATAATAAACAATATTTTATACATGCTAAATTTTCAAGCATTAAAAGTTATATACTAATAAACTGAATACAACAGCAAACTTCATATATTATAAAAAGCAAAATTATCAAGCATCGTCAAAAGTAGTTGTTCAACAAAAAACATAGCCAGTAGAAAACATCTACTGGAGCAGCCATTTGCAAATGATAATTGTTTGCTCTTTTTGAAAGTAATAGGAGAAAAAACTAAAATCAAAAGAAATTAAAATCCCTTGTTATGCAAAATAAACTAGGGCGACGATCAATTTAACGATGATTAAACAAAGAAAATAAGCAAATATTTGATTCAAAGCATGAATTGTTTTATGAATAATATAAGAGACTGAATAAAGTATTTGCACTATTCCCCAGCTTTCTGGAGTATGCTAGCCGTCTATACTATTTTCTCTGTATCATCTTTCAAAAAGCATTCACAAATCTGTGCATTTTCTTCTTTGATTTACCTTTCTCACTTCAACAAACAACCATTAAATCCAAAAATTTGCTGATTAGCAAAATCAATGCTAAATCTGAAAGTGTTCATCAAAGTTGAGCAAAAGAAAAATTCATTATACAAATTGGTTCCAAAATCACATGAATTGAAACATAGATCTAATCCAACTGAATAACTGGGCTGTATAACTTACTATAAGGTTGCTTCTTTACTGAATATTAGTTTGAAAATATGAATCCCAAACATATCAGAATTAACTAAAGAAGCGATGGACTGAAAATACTAATGGGTTTGGACAAACTGAATAAATGTTGGAAGAGAAAACCTTGCTTGCATCGGTGATGGCTGAAACACAAGGGAACAGGTTAGGATGATAACAATCGATGCTTTAGGGTGAATAAATGAATTGAATACGGAAGACGATGAGGAGGAGGCTGGAAGCGATATAATTTTTTGTCGACTGCAATTTCAGTTTGGGAAGGAAATACCTTTTTTGTTGCCCCAGCTAAATTGTTGTCCGCAAATGTATCGCTTGCCTATGCCTTGGGTCGGCTCTGCATAATAGTATTGTTAATGTTTATTTGTCTTGGGATCAATCTGAGTGACATGCTTCTAGCACTTGTATAATAATTGTATGTTCTGAGGCATTAACCATAAAAGTTTAACTGGAGAAAATGAGCTTATAATGCGGCTTTTGACAAGGAAACGCAAGAAACTATAATACATGAATACTTGTATAATTATTGTTTTCCCTTTAGACTGTTAAACCTAACAGCACTAGTATTCCTAGATTCCAAAAAAATAACCTATTTTACTTTTATTTTGAACATGATTACAGTTTCTTATTCTTATCCTTGTTTTTCAATGCTTTAAATAACCTAATTTTCTTTTATTTCAATGCACGAGTTTTTTTGGGTTATTAGAGCTTACATGCATGTTTTATTTCTTTATGCAGGTTCTTGTTGGTGCATGATTTAGATTCAGTAATTTAGAAGGCCATTTTATCTTTGATTTTTATATATAATCCACTTTCAAATGCAGTGTCATATTGATAAAATTGCAGCGTTATATTGGTATTCAGATTCGGTGTTATTTTGATATAAATTACAGTATTATATCAGCATTATTTGATGCAGTTTTATCACAGTTTGATGTTTCAAAGTTGTATTCATGCACTTTCAGTGTTATGTTGATGTTATTTTAATGATATTTGGTGGAATTTTTATGTAGATGCATTTCGAGTGTTATATTGATATTATTTGATGCACTATCATACAGTTTCACTGCTGTATTGATGTCATACACTGCGTGCATGCTAAATGCAATTTAAGCAGTTTCGCTATTATAAGCAGTTTCAGTGTTATAAGCAGTTTCAGACTTTTAGTTTTATATTTCATTTATACTACGTGCATGCTTTATTGTTATTTGTAGTGATGATGTGTTAAATGGGTTGACCCTAGAAACTATTGGGTTGGGTCTAGTTTGTTATTTAATAAACATGATAAATGGGTTAGGGTCATAAAAAGGGTCAAGATTTATGTTGGATTAAAATATGAGCGGTAATAATATAACAGAAAATATTTAATATGACGTAGGAAAGGCGTAGGACTAAGGCATAGGAAATTTTTTAATTGTATTTATTGAAGTTGGGTATGTATGGCATAACTAATGAGTAGGAAATATTTGTCGTAACACCGGCGTAGGATAGTTTTCGGGTGAAGCAATGGCGTAGGAAGTAGGTGGCCGCCGAAGGAAATACGGCGTGGGTAAGGCGAAAGAATTACGGCGTAAGTAAGATGTGGGAAAAATTTTGGCGTAGGAAAGACGTCGGAATAAGGTGTAGAGAAGGCATAGGAAAATTTTTAATTATATTTATTAAAGTTGAGTATGTATGGCGTGACTAACGAGTAGGAAATATTTGTCGTAACACCGGCATAGGAACTTTTCTGGTGTAGCAATGACATAGGGAATGGCTGGCCGTAGAAAGAAATATGGCATAGGAAAAAATATGGTGTAGGGAAGTCGTGGACAACCGCACTACGCATGGAGTCGGAACGACGTAGGGAATATTTTTGCCACGCTTGGATTTTTGACGCTATACTCGGCGTAGGGAAGGCGTAGGAAATTGTGCTTTCCTACGTCGTTCCTACGCCTTGGCGTAGGAAAATCAGAAAATTCTTGTAGTGATATCTAAAGTTTGCAATCTAATATATGGCATCCACGTGCAATTATTCAGCTTCGTATAAAAATGTTTTCTTATATAGTTTTCGATGAAATAGAGTCTATAATGAACATAAACCAATTTTTTGAGAATGTTGTAGCTTTTGGGTCTAGATAATTGTAACGTTATGAACAATGACGTACGCAGAAATTCGAGTCAGTGGGGGCAAAAAAAAAAAAAAATTAAAAAAAACATGTTCATGGTAAAAAAAAAATATATGGCATTTTATAGCTGCAGTAGTCCTTTTGTTGTAGCATTATCCAATATTATAGTTGGAATATATGTAAATATTATGTGACATGTACATGTATCACCCTGATAAAAGGGCTCAGGCCTTGTATCATGCCAGATTTTGTTATACGTCAATATAGAGGAATACCTTTGGCAACCAAAAAAAAAAAAAAAGATTACCTCGCATAAGCAATCCCACCTACTCCAAATACTGATAGCAAAAAACAAACACATCCAGCTGCACACACTTCTAGGCCCTCTTCTCCCTCTCTTTTTTCTCAGCTATTCCCTGAGCTTCTTTCTGGGTTATCATAAGTTTTGTGATTTCCGTTCCGATTAAGAAATAAGTTGCAACAAGCAAGAATCATGAACCTTCAAATGCCCGCCAAGTCAATATCCCAGCAAAAGCACAGCTCCTGTACTAGAAACTGGCAAACCCAAGAAGAGAATGGGAGATCCAAGAACGAATATGAGCAGATTGGTCACGATTGAAGAGTGCCAAGTGGGCGGAGAGGATCTGACTAGGTCCACCATGGTGGATTGGAGGGCGCAGATTTAATGTATTCGGGTTTTGAACGGTCTTAGTCGATTTAATGATCGATCAGGTCCGGGTAAAATCCGAATCGTTACAGAAAGACCGGTATGTGCTTAATATCAAAATCTCAGTGAGGGTGCCCGACCCCGCTGGGCCTACGCTGCGTACGTCCTTGGTTATGAAGAACCTCATGACACGGGCAACATTATTGTCCATAAACGATTTGAACTAGAAATACAATCTAAAAGAGTCATGCAATGCTTTAAACAACGAATCTAATAAATAAAACTTTTATGAGTGATAAATTGAAAATCGATATTTAGTGTTGCTTCGAATATGATTCGTCGCAATTTAGAAGTTGAAGCGGAAGTGAACTGGACGATACAAAATAATTGAAAAGAAACCAAACGGACTGATGCGATTCTCGCCTGAATTGAACTAAATTGATGCAATTTGAAATGGAACTTAATCGACACTATTCATACATAATTTTGAATTTAGTTAGAAGAATTTCGGAATTATGCCATGTAGCATATGTAACTTCTTTGAGTGGTAAGTAAATAAATGGACTCTTTTTTTTAACCATATAGAAAATGTATTTTTCAAAACAACCAAGCTTTCTTGCGTGTTGTTTTCTCCTGTCAAAGAACAGTACGGCCACTGATTGGGGAGGAAAAATGTATCGATGTTTGCCCATACGAGTTTGTTGACACTTTTTTAACGTGGGTCACCATGACACAACTAACGGTGTTAGTGGTGTGAGCCTATGATTACCCCCTGAATTCCACCTTTTTAATCCCAACCATACAATCACTAACACCGTTAGTATGTCATGGTAACACACGTTAAAAAGGTGTCAACAAACTCACTCTCGATGCTTGCTTCCAAAACCATAACAAATCAGTGCTTTATACCTGTCGTGCATTCAGTTCTCCTTGGCTGAAGCACCACATTCCAAACGTGACGCAGATGGAAATAGTGGATCATAATAGAGACATACTGGTGTAAATCCTGACTTTTCAATCAATTATTACAACAAATCAAACCCTACGAATTGTGAAAACAGCGGATAGCTGCTTGTGAACAACGCTTTTATCCCCAGAAACGAAGCTCGTGCAACTCGTGTACATTTAAAATCCAATCAAATCAACCCATGTCCGTTTGTATCAGATTTTAAACTTTTTGGTGAATTTTCCATCTGCAGCATGTTGAATTATAAGAAATTCAAACGAATACGGATTAAATGTGGTACTTTCTCGTACAAACAAGGTCGCGTTTTAAATGAAAATCAAACAGATTCGGACGGACATATTTAAGTTGTGGACGCGAACGGACATCGGACATTTATACAAAAATTAACAGTCATAGCAGGAGCTTTGCTTTTCGAATATAAGTATTACCCATAAACGTTTATTAGTTTTGTTTTCTATATGATAACAAGTTGGGAAAACAAGATTTACACCGATTTGCCTCTATTTTAGGTGATATTAATGAAATTTATGGACGAACAATTTGTGTTTGTAAAAAAACTTCAATTATTAAATCATATTTCAAGCAAGAGTTGATATTAAACAGGGAGGGACGTTTCCAATAATAAATGGAGATTGGAGAGGGTGCTTTTTGTAAATGATGCTAATATTCGTTTGATAGGAGACGAAAACGTAACAATGTTAAACTTCCAAAACCAGAACGACGATGCGGCTACAATTATCATAATTGCCCTCCAAATCAATCCACAGACTCGCTGTGCATTCCGTTCTTGTTACGTCTTAAGCACAGCACATCCTAGGGGTGAGCATTATTAGGTTAAACCAACCAAGCCAATTTATTTTGATCGGTTTGGTTCGGTTTTGAAATTAAATCGGTTTGTAATAGACCCAAAAAATATTAAGTTTGGTTATCGGTTTAACCAAATTAATTGAATTATTACTATATTTTCAAAATTATTGGTATTATAATAAATATTTTAAGTTATTTAAGTACATATTAATCATCACCTATGCATCAAAATTAATATTAAAAACATAAAAATCAAAAATAATATTACTGTAATCATATATTTATAATTTGTTCCAAATTATAGTGAATATTTCAAACACAAAGTGTAAAACATTTTTAGTTCGGTTTAATCGGATAACCAACAGAACCAACCAAACTTAATATGATTGGTTTGGTTTTCGTTTTTATTGGTTTTAATTTCGTTTGATAAATTTATTATCGGATAAATCAGACCAAACAAATGGTCACCCTTACCACATCCCAAACTAGAAGCAGAGAGGGCTTTTGAACGCGTGAATTGAGAAGTAGGGGGTAGTGGATAAAAGAGACGTACTGGTGTAAATCCTGCTTTTTACAAAGCAAAACAGTAAGCTATAAATTATGGGAACAGCCAACAACTGGTTGTAAGCAGCGCTTTTATCCCAGAAAAGAAACTTGTGCAGCTCGTGCACATTAAAAAACCAATATAATCATCCAATACAAACTTTGCATGTAACCATGACACATGTTTGATGTATGAGTTGTTATTGTGTATGTATGTATATACCTTCATACTGATATTTTGTCATATCTTTGTTTTGTTGAAATTATCTGAAGTTAATTTTTATTTTTATGTTACAACATTAAAGTTTTATTTGTTTTAAATTTTATTTGTATTATTAATAAACAAAGAACAAACTTGAAAATAAGCTTCATTTGCTAGATCAAGTTTTTAAATAATTTTAACATTTGATAATATTCATAGATCATGAGCGATCTATCTATTAAATATTAGTAAAGCAGAATCTTTTAAAACATTCTCCTTAATTTTCGTTGTTATTTCTATTCAGCTTAAAACTCTCAAGATATTTGCATTGGATTAAAAATTTAACATCATATTTGAGGAAAAAGCCTAATCTTTATCTTTATTAGCAGTTAAAATAGTTTTAATGTCACATTTTTTGGTTGCCAACGTAAACTATCAAAACTACATTTTTTTCAATAAATATTAACAAATTTCAATATTCCTTAAACGTAGAATCTAACAGTTAAATTTCTTTATAGTTTTGAAATATCACTTCATGTTTAAAAGTAAGATCGGTTAAACTTCTTTGCAAACTAAAAATATGTCTTAATTCTTAAAAATAGAATTTAACAAAGAAAACATCATTAATAAATTTATCGTCTATTAATTAATTTTATTAATAAAAATTCAAACTAATAAAAAATTAGATGTTACAACCTAGAAATAAAAATTTACATTAAGTACACATGATTTCAACATAAAAATACGATTAAATATTTATGCAAATTATTCTTTTAAATGTGTTAATCATATATAATTTGCAGAAAAACAATTCACGCTTGAAACATACATTATCATCATGCGCAAAGCACTCGCCGTAACGCATATAATAATAAGTGACTTTTTACCCAGCCGTCAATTCGATATGGAAAAGTAGAAGAAAATTCTGCTCTCTTAATAATTCTAAAAATTATTCATTCTCTCCTTGATTGTCTTTAAATATTTTACTTATAATCTTTAATATTTATTTGTTATTGTACTTATAACAATATTTATGTTAGTTTCCTATTTTATTGTTTTACATTTAAATACCAACATTTAATAAATTTTATAATGAAAATATTTCATTCAGGTTTACTTATACTCTTTGATAACTAAATATATATTTAAAAAGTAATTTTGAGATTTGAAATTCAAATGAGTATAATTTATCCAACATAAATTGGAATTCTTTGAAACAAGAATCATCCGGATCTAGTGGATCATAGTTTTCTAATAGAAAAGAAAGATTTCAATTCCATTTTATGGATTTTGACGTATGTCCAAATCAAATTTTCGGAAAAATCGCAGTGTGGCATTTCGCGGTTTGAACTTTATTTGGTTAATAATATGGATGTTCTGAACGTTGAAATGGGTTCTAACTTTTTGCGTGGTTATTACTTTTGAGTTTTTCCTCAAGTAGTTGCGAGAACGTAATTTCTTTAAGGGGAAGTTTGTAACAACCCGCAGATTTCGTGAAAATATATTTAAATAATTTATTTAAATCTAATATCATTAATCAAGTTTTGGTCCAAAAAGTCACATTTTGTATACGAATGAATTTGGACTCAGGATCACTTCCAACGAATTTGAAATGCCATTTATGATTCTTAAAACTATAAACATTGATATGTCTGGGGTAGGTGAATTTTGGGACTTTGCTTAGGGCTTGGTTTATCCCATTAGCCTTAAGTAGGTATCCCCTGTGCTTAACCACTCCACCTACCTTCCCTTTTTCATTAACTCTTCATTCATTTCCTGCAACTTCCAAACCCTTAAGCAAGAGAAAATTAATATTCCTAAGCTTCAATCTTAAAATTTTTAGTGATAGCTAGCTAATTCAAGGAGAAACTAAAGTAAGTCATCTTTATCTTCTCTGACTTGATTCTGTTCAACTTTTGGGATTTTCCTAAACCTAACTCTTGGAATTGCTATATATTTGAGTATAGGTTGAAGATTAGTGGGTTGTACCCGAAGAGAGATTGGTTTGGCTAAGTCTTAATTCATCTCTTTGCTTGCAATAATCAAAGATGAGTTCTTGGAGAACTCACATCTATGCCTCAAGTTATATGCTTGTCTAGTGTGCCTTTAGCACGTTTGTATTATAAATGTATTGTGTGATTTGAATTGATTGGTGTGAGCATTTCCATTTCATGAGTTTTGGGTTCGATTATATGTAAATTCTAGTATAAATCTTAAGGTAGGTATAATTCATATGATATCAGCGGTTTCAGCGAGTCTTAGAAGTCTCATTTTCCCTCGAACAGATTTATAAGTCATCATGAGTCGTCTGAAATCGATACGAGCCCGATGTCTGGGCAAACCTATTCCCACACTATAATTCAGACGTCTGAATTATCCAATTCAGACGTCTTACCTGCTACTGGTATTAATAAAATTGTGCATCTATATTTCAGACGGCTAAATGGGTAATTCAGACGTCTGGATACAGATTTAGATGGCTGAATTATCTCATTCAAACGTCTGAAACTCAGACAGAAACATGAGCTTTTGTTATTTAAATTCAGACGCTTGAATTATAACTTCAGACGGCTGAATAGTTGTAAAATGAATATCTTGCCTTTCTCTTATGATATTTCAAATTTTATCGATTCCTTTTTCTTTGAATTGATTTCTAATGCTATTTTTAGTTAATGAACTCTTTTCTGGAATTTTGAGTTTATTTGTTGCATACGGATTTCTTTAATTGATACTCCTGAGATTTAATTTATGTATTATAACGTGAATTCTGAGTTCGATCGTTAATACGATCAATATTATACGAGAATTGCCACTATAAACTATAAAGGGTTTTTATATTATTAGTAGATACCAAACCTTTTACTAAAACGATTTCCAATCCTACTTCACTATATGAAGTTATTTAATAAATTGTCTTCCAGTCTACTAGTATACATTTATATAATTTCTTTCTCTCACTTGTATGAGAAATCCAATTTAACGTCTTAGTAAAGACAAGGACTACGAACCCTTGTGTTTGTTTCGATGGTTAGTGCTTGGACTCGTTTGAGTGAAAATTGTAGCAACGATTGTCTTATGTTTTTATGGAATTGTATAACTCGTTCATAACTATTCGAGTAGAGCGAGCGATTATGGACATATAGCTCAACTCTTATAATTACTAGCTTGGAGTAATTCACATTATCTGAGCTCAATTGTGATCTTTTCATGTTTTTATGCATTTTGATGATTTTTGGGTCATCTTGAGGAACTTCGGTTCAATTCTAGCGAGGTCGCGACCCGCGGTCTTCAGATCATCTATGGAGCTTCGGCTCAATATTATAGGCTAGCTACCAAGGGATCTCCTCTCATTTGGGATAGACGTGTTGGGAAGTCTTCGAACTCCCATCTTGAGATAGGCCTTACCTCCTCTCTTTGTGATTTCTAGGTTTCTGATTATTGTTTTCTGGAATTTGAGTTTATTGATACTGTGTTATCAAAATGAGTTTATCTAATATTGTATTATCATTTTAGAGTTGATCTGATATGAGTTATCATTTGCTATGAGTAGCTATATAATTTTGAATGAGATATTCATTTATAGCTTTGATATGGATTTTTGAGATATACTATAGGCTTTTCTGAGCCTCACCCTTGTGTGTGATATTGTTATTATTGCTTATATCTCTATATTTATTTATACCTCTTATTTTATCCCAGTTTATGAGATAAGTACAACTAGACTGATCTATTTATTGTTTATTTTCTCATAAATATTACTCGGATCAGACCGAGGTGCTGCAGGTGCTTCCATATGATTTCTAACATGATCCAGTTCTTGACTTTTAGCTTACTACACTAGAGCTATAGTTTATGTTAATATGTATATGAGATAGTCACTCCCATGTATTCATATTCTTTTAGCTTGTACCTATGTCTCTTCTTTTGTAGTATAATGAATCTCATTTGACCATTACCTTTGTATACACACTTATGTGGTATATTCATATTTATTTCCGCCTTTGTGATGTGAATACTTGTGTCTGACTCCGATCATATTGTTATGTATTTTATATTGCTTTCAAATTAAATATAGCTATTGTATAGTGGATTTGAACTTGAATTAGACGTGCCGTATCTCCGCATGAGAAAGGAAAAGTAAGACCACCTTATCCGACATATTTAACACTCGTTCAAAACTAATATACAGATGGTCGCTCCTCAACAACTTGATTCTTCGGGTTAGTTGACATCATTACTTGTAGTGTTCTTGCCTAACGCGAGTATAGACGTAGCCCGTTATAGATTCTACGTCCTCCGATCTACAATACCTGCGCTGGGACACGAGAGGGAAATCGATCCTCATAAGGTTTAAATCCAACAGAATTCTATCATGAAGAATTTTCTATATAAGAATGGAAACCTCGGGAGGAACGCGGTAGTCCCAAATGTAAGAAAATATCGGAATTCTAGGCACTGGAATTCACGCAGAATTCCAAGCAGCCCTAAGGGAGAAAGAGCCCTCATTCCAGTCGAAACTCCCACCATGGGAATCGGAAAAACACTTCACTGATTGCATCTGTTTTCACATCTCACTAACATAAGATGGGGTACCGGTGAAATTCGACTACAATAGGCGATGGTACATAGCATAAAGAAACACGCTCAAAGAGAGTCTTTAACATGAAAACAGTCCCAGAGTTTACATGTGTACACCTTACAAACGTTCCTAGGGTCCCGCAACCCCAGGTCACCCTCGCGTCTAAGACGACAGATGATCTTCCAGGAGACCAAATAATATCACCTAGCGTCGTCCTTTTCCCCTCAGAAAAAACACGAAGCCAATGAGCGATGAGAACAAAAAAATGAAGAAGTGGGCGTCATGGCCACGAAGACATCAAACCCAATAAAATCAAAGATAGACTTGATAAGAACTAGTCTACACGCATGCGAGAGGAAAGCATAGTTTCATTTTAAAATCTTTTCCCTAGCTTTATCAGTTAGGCGATCGAAAATAACGTCAAGTTTGCGACCTCTATAAAGAATAATGTCAAGATACGGCAAAGGAAGAGTGGCATAGTTTAAAGCTTTGACAATTATATATAAATTATTACAGTGTTGTTATTTTACTTTAAATATCAACATTTACAATTATTTGTCGACTTCTCCTAAATTTTCTTATATTGTTTTATATTTTTGTGTTTATCAAGTGGTCTTAAATTTAAACATTCTAGATCTGATTAATAAATATCTATTTTTTGACCAATAAATCATAAAAATGACAATTCATTATGTGTACACCACATTCATATAGACAAAAATGAACCAATTTTTCATTCAAGCCCGCATAATTAACATATATAAAAAGTTGTATTTAATTATTTTATATCGTTCAAGTTCAAGTTCATAAATTTTCTTCCTTAAATTTAGGATTTAATACAAAGAGATATCATTATTTTTTTCCATTTTAAAATTCAAATTTCAATACACAAAAATACTTGTTTTCTAATATGGTATATCACTAAAGACACGTACAACGTTTTTCTTTTCAAAATTGGTATGTAAAGTGTATACTTTGTTATTAACAAAATTTATTCTAAATAAATGATAAAATTTGAATTCGACAATGTTGAAAAATAATTAAATAAATTTAGTCATTATGTTTTTGTAAAAAAATGAAATTTCAATTATTTATATTCGTAACTTCTATTAACCAGTAGGTAAATATTATACTATATTTTGACTGAAAATATTTTCCTTTTGTATTTACTTGTCTTTTTAAGGCAAATGCTAAATATATTAAAAGCTTCTATTACAAATTGTAACAACCCGTATTTCGATAACATGATTAAGACGAGAATCAAGGCAGAATTTAATTTTAAATTCTAAATCAAGCGAAATGGGCTATGCCATTGCGTTCGTCTCGGAAAAATACGCGAAATAGAGTCCGAGTTTTCGAAAATCGGAGTCCGTATGACCCGGTTAAGGCCCAACGAAGTTTTCAGAAAATTTCTAAGTAAAAACAGATTTCAAATTCAAACTTGAATTTAGAAAATTGGGCCAGATGGGCCAGGCGGGAAAAGTTCCTGCCACATTACCCAAGTCCACAGCCCTGTCGACTTGGGAGTCGACTTGGTCTGACCAAGTCGACAGCCCTGTCGACTTGGCTGTCGACCTGGCTCAGACGAGCAGTCTTGCCTGGTGCACCTGTTTCTATCTTGGCTAGGTTTCTGGGCCTGGTTTGAAATCTGACGGTTCAGGTTGGTCCTAGGGTTATCTAAGGGTCCTAACTAGCCTAATCTTCTATAAATAAGCCCCTAACCCTCCCCTAAACCCTCATTATTCACTCATGTAACTAAACTATGGCAAAATTTCTACTCTCATGGCCTCCACTCAACTATCCTAGCCTCCACTTCATTCCTATGAGAGGTTCCATGATCATGAGAGTGTTAGAGAGTCCCTATGTTAGTATGAGAGCTTCTCAAGTTGATTTCAAGGCAAAAGCTTTGATCTTTGTTCTTAAAGATGGTGTTTTTAGTGATTTGGAGGGTTCATCTTTGGGGTTTTGGGTAATGGCATGCATAGGCTTCATCACAAGTTTTAGCTTAATCGATTTAGGCCTTCATAGCAATGTAAGACCTTTCCCTACTCTTAGATATTAACTATGAAGTTAAATGTTCATGTTGCAAATTTGGGTTTGATCATTGGGTATGATTTGTGCTATCATGTCATGCAAGTTTATGAAGTCATCATCTTGATCTTATGAGCTAAAAGCTACAACCTTTATGTTGAAATGTTGCATTATGCAACATGAGAACCTTCATACCTTTTATGTCAACTTGCATATGAAGCCATAACCCTTATATGATGATATATGCGAGTTTCTAGTCATCATTCCATGTCATTTGTCACCATGATTCGCTTATGTTGCAAGTTTGGGTTTATGCATGTTTTGAGGCTTAAGAATGTAACATGCAAGCTAATGAACACATTTGTGCCTCATTTGCCACCATGATTAACTTGTGGCTTAATATCCATTTTTGTCATGCCTTTGTCAAGTCTCTTCTTTTGGTCCATTACGTTGTTGCGAACATATACGCGAGTTTAAAAGCGTTGGGGTCACATTATGAGGAAAACATAATGACATGAACATGATTTGGGTAAATGGGTATAAACATGACAACATGTAACGTTAAATATGACATGTGTTTATACTTGAAAACACGACTTGAAATATAACATGAAAGTTGACATGTAAGTATGCTTGAAAACATAAGCTTGGGAATTTACCTATTAAGTTAGGTCTACCCATTGGGAATTTACCTATTAAGTTAGGTCTACCCAATTGCTTGAAAACTTGAATATGAACATGACACTAGACTAAACATGAAAGTGGTCAACTCGAGGTTGGGTTGAGTTTGCAATGTAAAACTACCCGGAACCGACCGGCCTAACTAGTAGTTGCAAACAATAGGACCCAATGTGAGAAGTTGGTCATGTGTGCTCGAACCCGAGGTTAGACCAAGTTGTGGTGTAAAGCTACCCGGAACCGACCGGCTTAACTAGTAACCACAACAAAGTCTAATGTGAGAGGTGAAGGTGCATTAAGTAATTAATGCCACATAATAGGGTTAAGACAAGTTGATTAATGACTCTTAACCAAATATGACATAGACAAGTGGGTTAAGTAATTTGATTAGGCTAATGATACTTAACAAAACATGACAAGGCTGGGTAGGTTAAGTAACTTGATTTGCGTAATGACACTTAACCATTTTTATACGACTAGTGGACGGGGTTAAGTTAATCAACACTTAATCAATCCAACACGATAACTTGGTAAGGTTAAGTAAGTTTCCTTAATGACACTTAACCGAAAGATACAGTTAATGGATGGGGTAAAGATTAGACTCAATTAGTCTAAACATGGTAATCGGATGGGGTTAAGTTAACCTAAACTTAATTAATCCGACTTGGTAATTCAATGAGGTTAAGTAACCAATACTCAACCAACTTAACGTGATAATCTAATGGGGTTAAGCAACTTATACTTAACCAATTATACATGGTGATTTGATGAGGATTAAGTGACCCACACTTAACCAATCTAATACGCGGACCTGATAAGGTTAAGTTACAAGACTTTTTTTTAAAGTATACTTAACCATTCTAGTACGATTAGAGGATGGGGTTAAGCCAACCTATACTTAACCAATCCGACTCGATAATTGGATGGGATTAAGATAATCTATGCTTAATCAATCTGGCAAGATAATCCGATAGGATTAGGGTAAACTGGTACTTGACCAATTTGACTCGATAGGGTTAAGTCATGAGCCTCTGGGTACACTTAACCAACTTGTAGGGCTAAGTCTTGAGCTTAAATACTTAGCCAATCTTGACGTGATTCGTGGGCGGGTTAAGTCATGGACTTGAATGATAACACTTAACCCAACAGACAAACCCTAGTTAGAGGAACTAGGTAGAAAATCGTGGTTAATCAAGGATAACGGGAAAGGAAGCTAAGTGGTAAACCTTAGTTAAGGGTAACTAAGTAATAATTCTTAGCTAAGGACATAGGACTAATTCACAAAGCGATGAGTAACCTGATACGGTGGGTCATCGCTTAGTATACGAGGAGGAGCAAGTTATCTGACTTGGATAAAAGCTCCAGCGCACTGGGTGCCGAAGCGGAAGCTTCGGGGGACGTGAGGATACTCTTGGTATCCCTCTGTGAGGTTGCAGATGATCCGCCTGGGCTCACAAGAGGTTAAGGTCTGCGGTATAAGAGCCAAGAGTATGCCTTGGTTGCTATGCGAGCGACCTAAAGACTGGGATGGATTAGCGTGGAGTCGACGATTCTTGGTTTTTGCCCTGGATAGCACATCGCCGACTACCTACCATCTTTAGTCAATCGTGTACGTACGGAAAGGCAGAGAACCCCCAACAGACCATGTGCTTGCTATCGAGTCATGGGTGAGGTTGGCCCATAGGAAAGTGGGCTATAGTGGGGCCGGGGAGTGGTTCTCATACATGATTTTTCGTGGGTTGCCTTTCACTAGTTGAGGGAGGGGTCACGTGGGACCATAGCCACGGGTACAAAAACAGACCTTGGTATCTGCATCAGCAGACGACTTAAAGCTCCCGACCGAGTTCCATATTTCTTAGTTTGCCCTGGCACGGAACTCGGATGGCACATTGTGGAACATGTGCATCTAGACATGGAAAACGATTCACGATACATACGTGGGATCAAGGGCGCGGTTGACGGGTGGCGTAATCCCTAGTGGTCCTAGGTGGCCAAAACCCAAACCGAGACACGGAAACGTTCATTAGGTAGCATAATCCCTAGCGGCCCTAGGTGGCATAAATCCTAAGTGGACGCGCGATAGTTCATGGTAGGGAAACACAACTAGATCAAGGGTTGCAGTCCAAAACAACCTCAAGGATAAACCGTTTACATGGGAAAGCCCGTACAGCCTACGGCAAAGGACTGAACTTATACATGGAAAGAAACATATGAGTTGAGTAACCTATATATGCGGCATATTAGGTTGACATGGACCATTACACGACTTTTGAGTAAGGGTCATTCACGGATAACACGTAATACAGTTGGGGTACTAGTACGGTAGGTGCATAGCGGATATACAGGATAGATGCCATGGGACATTATACGCGATAGATATCTTGGGATATTATACTTGATAGAAACCTGACAATGTGATACCTTGTTTTATCTTGACATCGTAGTTTATCACGACACCCTAGTTTATCTGAGTTCAGTAGTCCATCCTGTTATTTTGATTTAGCTTATCTATCTTGTTATCATGCTTATGTTCATCTCAGTTTCTCATGTCAGTTAACTTTACTAGTTTTTATACTAATAGTAGATAGGGCTTACTCAGTCTTTTTGACTGACCCGTTTTGTTTCGCCTCTTTTCTTCCGTTTCCCCCCCAGGTTACAAGGAGGAAATACTGTTGTTTAGTTCGGACTTCTTCTGCTTGAAGGTCATCATGGATGGCTTGGATTTTTCTTGGCTATGGCTACTTTACTGCTTTTTTCTTGGGGAATAATTTATGAAAAAGTCTTTATGCTTCTTTATTATTGCAAGACAGGTTTTGATGTACTCTGATGTAAAAGGCTTTAGACCTTATTTATTCATGTTATGAAAGTTTGATTTTACTTCCGCTATTTTATATATGTTCTGTCTTGTAATATTTCTGTGCATGTTTACCAATAATACTCCTCCAAACCTAGTGCATTCCCTTTTGTGAGTGACCCTAGCGGAGGTGGGGTGTTACACAAATTAAAATTACTATGTTATGAAGAAATATGTTTTTAAAAAAAATTACATAATTATCGGCTGTGTAGTCTCGCGCTACACATCCGTTCTACTCCAAAAAAAAAAAATATACATAATTAAAATGATAACATGATCTATATTCTTTCATATCTTATTTTCATTGAATACTTTTTAGCTATTAAGTAAATATTTTGTTTACCGCTTTGATAATGTCATATTCTCATTTTCAAAATATGTGTTGTAAAAAATTTTAATGCATAAAAATATATCGATTTTTTAATATTACAGTCTAATGTTTCGGTATTTTCGTCATTATCTCAAGCAACGTTTTAAATTCAATCTATATATACTTTTCATTAAGTAAAATACACCAAAAGCTAAATGTCAGCTTTAAATTGATATACGTGAATAGTTATCTACATTTTGTAAAATATCGATTTTAAAATTAATTAACAATACTAATGTTCATTTATTTTCTTAAAAGATATTGGACCCTGAAAAATAATAGATCAATATGTAACTTCTTTTACTAGAATCCTGAAAAACAATAAATCAATTATCAAGTGGTATAAAAAGAGCATTTTTGGTAGTTCGTGCTAATAAAAAAAGGCATTAAAAATGTTACAGTTATTATCAAAGATGTTTGTTGATTTATCTTGTAATATCTTATATAGAGGGTGTTTTGGTAATAAGTCTAAAGTAATTATAGGAAGATTCTATCTTCTTGAGTATTACAAAGATAATGTGAAACAACAATTTAATGTTTGAAAACATATACAGATGGTATATTGAAAAGTTTACGCTCAGATCAAAAGTTTACGCTTAAAATGCAACTGTTAATATAGATATGTGTTATCCACCAACGGGTATTAGCTATTTCCAAAATTTATAAGTTTTGTTTTGTATGTAATAACTGATTAAAAAGCAGAATTTGCAACTGTTTGTCTCTTTTTTTAAGCGATATTATGAAATTTATTGATGAGTGTTTTGTATTTATAAAGAAAATTTAATTATTAGATCTCATGTTCAAACGATGACCAAATTTGATAATAAATACAAAGGGACGTTTTTGTTAAGCGATGTTAAGATATGACAACAATTGCATAGGGTCTTTTTGTAAGCGATGCTAAGATTCAATAATACAAATATAAAGATGTTTTTGGTAGTTTACGTTGATACAAAAAACAAATGACACTGAAAACGCTACAACTATTAAAAAGGATAAACATATATTAACAATTGAAAATGTCCTTAAAACAATTTTGGAATTTGTGAAAGCAGTTTCTTTCTTTCATTCTTTATGGAATTCTAATTTTAAGCAAATCTGATAATATACATGGAGGTAACTTTCTTTCTCAATTTTTCTCGCTAGGTGGAGGGTCCTTTTTTATATAACGTGAAAAAAAATGTAGCAATAGCAACCAATGTCTTTGGGCCAGCCCAAAACATTGACCTATATATAGGGCTGTAAACGGATGCAGTCGGATACGGATAGTGCCGTATCCGAATCCGTATCCGAAAATGAAAATCCGTATCTGAATCCGTATCCGATATCCGCGGATACCAGTTAAAAATATCCGTATCCGTATCCGCGGATATTTTCGGATATCCGAAAATATCCGTATCCGCCTTAGCGAATACGGATATCCGAAAATATCCGAAATATTCGTATCCGAAACTTAAAACTGTACATTGCATGTGTATATCCGAAAATATCCGAAAAATATCCGAAAACATCCGAAAAAATATCCGAAAATAAAATAGTAAAAGTTTACAAATACATCACTCACATACAAATTTGGCTCATAAAATATGTTTTTTGAAAATATGAATACATCTAATTAAAAATTACAAGCAGGACATCAATCAAATAATTTTCTTACAACAAATATTTTAAGACATAAAGTGTTCAAAATATGAAATACACAACCCTAAGACTAAAATAAAACAAAATATAAATCATAGAAGCACATACACAATTATGTTTTAATTATAACCATACCACAAAATAAAATGAGTACATGATTTAAAATGTTGCTTAATACAAAATATAACTTTCCTTTATAATTAAATAGTTGAGTTTAGTTAGCTATTTTAAGGAAATTTATATATTAATTTAATCTTAAATATAAATTAAAAATTATATAATATATATACTACATACACGTATCAGAAAATCGGACGGATATTTTTCGGATACGGATACCACTGTAATCATATCCGTATCCGAAATGATTTTCGGATATCGGATATCCGTATCCGCATCTCGGATAACGGATATTTTTCGTATTTTCGGATACGGATGCGGACGGATATCGGATTTTTTGGGTACCCGTTGACAGCCCTACCTATATATGATCGCAAAACTCATAAAACCAGAATATATAGATGCTTGCATTTACTGTCCCGTCTACCGTAGTTTTCAATGCCACTC
The DNA here is from genome assembly GCA_030737875.1 of Allium sativum. Taxonomy (NCBI): domain Eukaryota; kingdom Viridiplantae; phylum Streptophyta; class Magnoliopsida; order Asparagales; family Amaryllidaceae; genus Allium; species Allium sativum. The sequence goes on from CM060909.1 coordinate 1,025,055,806, forward strand.
CTAATTCTCACTCTGATCACCATCCTATTTGCGACCCTCACCATAATCAGAGTCTTCCACCTCCTAAAGCCACGACAAACCAATGAACAAAAAAACCAAAATTCTCTTTTCGAACTCATAAAAAATGGGCATAGAATTGTTGAGTGGACTTCGGACCTGTTAATCACCTCCTCATCCAGCACAGTCTTCACGTCCATGGGTGTAATCACAGCCAACCCTGCCACGGTCGAACACATCACCAAAACCAAATTCAGCTCCTACATCAAAGGCCGCGACTCAATCTCCATACTACACGATTTCCTTGGTGACAGCATCTTCAACTCGGATGGCGACCACTGGAAGCTGCAGCGGCGCACCGCCTCTCTAGAGTTCAGCACAAAAGTGATCCGCACCTTCATTGTGTCCAACATCCACTCCCAAGCAACGACGCGTCTGCTCCCAGCCCTAAGCGAGCGCGCGCATGATGGAAAGGCGTTTGACATGCAGGACCTGCTCGACCGGTTCGCGTTCAACAACGTCTGCAAGGTCGTGTTCGACGGAGACCTCGACATACTTAGGAACAACGACGGCGACAAAGAAGGAAGGGAGTTCAACGAGGCGTTCGAGCGAGCCAGCAGCCTCTGCGTGGAGAGGTTCTCCAGTGTGGTTCCTGTGCTCTGGAGGTTGAAGAGGCTTCTGAATGTCGGGTCGGAGAGGGAAGTGAAGGAGAAGATTGGAGTTGTGCACCGCTTCGCCATGAAGGCGGTGAGGCCGAGGAAGGGTGGTGGGGTTCTCGGAGACGACATGCTGTCGAGGTTCATAGCGGAGAACGAGGGGTACGATGAGGAGTTTTTGAGGGATGTGGTGGTGAGCTTCGTGCTGGCGGGGAGGGACTCAACATCAGCGACATTGGCGTGGTTCTTCTGGGATCTGAGGTGGAGGCCTGAAATTGTCCGCAGGCTTTTGGATGAGATTGAGAGAGTAAGAGGAAAGGATAAAAGCTTACCGGTGTTTAGTTTGAATCAGGTGAGGGAGATGGAATACATGCACGCGGCGCTGTCGGAGACACTGAGGCTGCACCCGCCAGTGTCGCTGCAGCAGAGGAGGAGTGTGGAGGACGACGTGCTGCCTGATGGGACGAAGGTGAGGAAGGGGACGTTGGTGATTTACAATTCATATGCGATGGGGAGGTCGAGGGAGATATGGGGGGAGGAGTGTGAGGAGTACAGGCCAGAGAGGTGGTTGGATGAGGAAGGGGTGTTTCAGCCGAGAAGCCCGTAATAGAAATTGGATGTAACAATTTGTATTTATTATTATGAACAGACTATATCTATTTTACAATGTAGCGTTGCCTTATATAGGCATATACAGCGATATGGATTAACATTAAATCAATGGGCTGCAAGCCCAAGCCCATCAAAGAAAGCATATATTCTCTCTTACACGATACCATATGTTTTATTACCTACCCTCAATTTTATCTAGGGTTTTCTCTCTTCCTCTTGCGCCGCCACTCTGATCGATCTTCATTTCTTCCCTGAATTTAACAAAATTTCTTGCTGAAAGCGGCTTTGTAAGGGCATCGGCCTTCTGAAATTGAGCTGGAACATGATTTACGTCCAGTTTTCCTGACGTTGTTTGCACACGAATGAAGTATAGGTCAATCTCGATGTGCTTTGTGCGAGCGTGTTGGATTGGGTTAGCTGAGAGGGAAACCGTGCTCAGATTATCACACCAAATTACTGGTTTTCTGTTGGGAAGAAACCCTAGCTCCTTGAGAAGGGAATTTATCCACATGACCTCTGCGGTGGTGCTGGCTAACGAGCGATACTCAGATTCAGTGCTAGAGCGCGAGATAGTCGGCTGCTTCTTTGAGCACTAGGAGATTGGATTTGAACCCAAGAACACGCAGTATCCAGATGTCGATCTTCGATCATCTGGATCTGACGCCCAGTCTGAATCACTGCAAGCTTGTATGTTTAATTCTCTGTTGCTTGTCAGTTTGATGCCGTAGTTGATAGTACCACTGAGGTAACGTAGAATTCTTTTCACTGCTGTCCAGTGTTCATTGAGTGGTGCTTGCATGAACTGACAAACCTTATTTACACTATAACATATATCTGGTCTAGTTACAGTTAAGTATTGTGGTGCACCCACTATGCTTCGATATTCTCTGATGTCCTGTATAGCTTCTCCTTTCCTTTTAGATAATTTTAGGTTACTGACCATGGGTGTTGGCATAGGCTTGGCCTTGTCCATCTTGGCTTTAATGAGTAATTCTGCTATGTACTTGCTTTGAGATAACATAACTTCATTTTCAGAATTTTGAATAACTTGAATCCCTAGGAAATAATTTAACCTTCCCAGGTCTTTGATAGAGAAAGTTCGATTCAAATAATTCATTGTCTCGTTGATTTCCGTTTGATTGTTGCCTGTAATTAGGATGTCATCCACATAGACCAATATAAATGTAACATTAGAGCCATTCTTTTTGATGTGAAGTGAGCTGTCTGATTTGGCAGTAGTAAATCCCAATTTCATGAATGCGTTCTTTAGTTTATCATACCAGACTCTTGATGCCTGTCTCAAGCCATAAATTGCCTTGTTTAGCTTACAGACTAGATTCCTGACTTGAGTAACTATATAATCATCTGGCTGTTCCATGTATACATCCTCTTGCAAGTCTCCATTCAAAAATGCATTGCAAACATCAAGCTGTCTTATGCACCAATGTTTGTGTAATGCAATGCATATAATTATTCTTATAGTGGTGTGTTTGACTACTGGAGAAAACGTCTCTTTAAAGTCAAAACCATATTCCTGTGTATACCCCTTTGCAACCAATCTAGCCTTGTGTTTCTGTATACTCCCATCTGCTGCCTTCTTTAATATGTAGTTCCACTTGCACCCTATCACATTCTTATGATCTGGTGCTGTGACAAGACTCCATGTTTTATTTTTGACTAGTGCTGCATACTCTTCATCCATTGCATTCTTCCACTCTTGACACTTGATGGCTTCAATGTAGTTTGTAGGTTCCCTGTCACTTATGGTTGCAGTAAGTATTTTTGGTTTGAAGATTCCATGTTTGGCTCTTGTCATCATGTGATGCCTGTTTTGATTACGTTGATCTTCATCACTGCTTGAATTTGTGGTGGTGTTGCTGTTATCATTCACAACCTCTGTGTCAGTATTATCATCAGTATCAAAGTTGCCATCATTTTCCCCAATCATTGAGTTGTCTGGACTGTAGTCAGATTTCGTGCTGGGTATGCTTTCAGTGTCCCTTTCTTTATGAATTCCACTTTGCTTCTCCTTGAACACTCTTTCTGACACCAGCTCTGGTGGTGATACTATACACCTGTCACTGTGAATAATACTTTTAGTAGTTTTAGTGTCTTTTTCCGTAAAAGGAAATCTGTGTTCATCAAATACAACATGTCTGGAGATGTATAACCTGCCATTGCTGCTCAAGTACTTGTAGCCTTTCTGGTTTTCAGCATAACCAAGAAAAGTACAAGCACTTGACCTTAAATTCAATTTGTGTTTATTGTATGGCCTCAAACAAGGAAAACACAGGCAGCCAAAGCCTTTTAAGCTATTATAGTCTGGTTTCTCCCCATACATCATTTCATATGGACTTTTGTACATTAAAACTTTGGTAGGCATTCTATTTATTAAGTAAACTGATGTCACAAAAGCTTCTGACCATAATTTCAAAGGTACAGAAGATTGTGACATTAGTGTGAGTCCAGTCTCTACAATATGCCTGTGTTTTCTCTCAACGAGACCATTTTGTTCTGATGTGTGCAGACAAGTCATTCTGCGTAAAATTCCTTTGCTTTTAAAAAATTTCTTTAGTGGCATAAACTCACCTCCTCCATCAGTTTGCATAATTTTAACTGTGCAATTTGTTTGTTTCTCAGCAAGTGTTATAAACTGCACTGTTGTTTCATATGCATCTGATTTGTTTTTAAGTAGATATATCCATGTGTATCTAGTATAAGCATCAACAAAGGAAAGATAATACCTGTATCCTTGATCTGTTTTGACTGGAGATGGGCCCCATAGATCAGCAGCAACGAGTTCAAGTGGCTTGTTGTATTTTGTTTCAGACTCAATAAAAGGCAGTTTATGACTTTTGCTAATTTGGCAATGTTTGCATACATAATTGTCAGGTACACACTTACAATCAATTTTATTATCACTCAGAATATGTTTCATAGTTTTAATATTTGGATGTCCCAATTTACAATGCCATTTATCAAAAGTTTTATATATATCATCATTAATAGTAACAGACTCAACATTATAACATTGGGTTTCAAGGTCTGTGGCACATCTTGATCTCATGTTCTTGAATTTGTATAGTCCCTTTTCCAAACTACCCTATAGTAATATACTTTTGTTTAGTAAATCTCTAACAAGGCAGTAATTAGGGTGAAACTCAAAGTATACCTGGTTATCATTAGCAAATTGTGAAACACTAATCAAGTTTTTCTTAATCTTAGGCACTCTAAGTAAGTTGTTTAAATAGAGTTCCCTTTTTCCTTTGATGTAACCACATCCCACATGTGATATACTGACAGTTTCACCATTACCCATTAAAACTGAACATTTACCTGAGTAGCTTTTGTTGTCCAGATTTAGATTTTGCAGGCTGTTAGTGACATGGTTAGTGGCTCCAGAATCTGGGTACCAATCTTCTAGGTTGATGTCATCTGTTTTGTTGCCATCATCACTGATTAGGCCTTGTGACTGCATTCTTGGCCCCTCTGCATTGTTTCTTTGTTGACCCATTTGAGTCATATTAACATTGGGTGTCTTCTGGTTTTGTTGAACCTGAAATAACATCTGCTTGCAACATGGCCAAATTTTTCACAAATTTGACATTTAACCCTATTGTTACTATTGAATCTGCCTCCTCTGCCTCTGCCTCTTTGTCCTGTATTGCCTCTGAATCCTTGATTTTCTTGTCTGTTATTTTGGCCAGAATTTCCTTTCTGCTGACCTTTGTTTCTTGCAGTGGAGGCATAGTTAACAGAAAGCTCTGACTGTGATGATCTTTTCTGTTCAACTCTTCCTTCATGTGCAAGAAGTGATGAATGCACATATTGCAAATCAGGTACTGTCTTTTGTGAGGCTATAAATGTTACAATTGATTCATAATCCTCGTCGAGTCCTCCAGTAATGTACAGAACTTGCTCACTTTCGTTGATCATGTGTCCAGTTGAATTTAACTTGTCACACAACATCTTGACCTTAGATAGGTATTCATTCATAAACATGTCATCCTTTCTAATGCATTGTAATTGTCTTCTATACAGCATTACCCTTGCCGCTGATTGAGCACTGAAAGCTTGTTCAATTGTGTTCCATACAGCAAAAGATGTGTTGCATCCTATCACTCTTGATAGCATATTCGCACTTATAGATGAAATTAACCATGATACAAGTAGACTGTCTTGTTTTTGAAATATCAAGTAATCTTCATTACTAACCAGATTTCCATTTTTGTCATGGATCATCACAGGTGGGATCAAAACTGTCCCTTTGACGAAATCAAGAAGACCATACCCTTTTAATGCAGCCTCAACTTGAAACTTCCAAAGCATGTAGTTATCCTCATCTAATGGGATGGTAATTATATGACTTTTGGGTTTGATCAATTGAAGGCTTGGCATTGGGGGCTGGTCTGGTGGTGGATTGGTGCCAGAATTGGCTGAACTGAGTTCTGGTTCATTAGTTCCAGCCATTTTGATAGTCAAGAAAAGCTAATTCCGTTGATAGAATGAATCTTAGATGGCTGATGCACTGTTAAGTGTCACTGCAACCAATTTTGCTGTCAGGAATGCTTTGTGGCGAACAGGAAAGGGATTCTTGGATGGCAAAATCACCAGAGATGGTGATTTATGCAACCAGATCTCGCGCCAAATGATGACTTGAAAGTCAGATGACTGGAATTGCAGCCAAGAATGTAGAGAAATGATGATAATACTCTGATCCTACCTCTTGGCGAGGCAATTCTTGATCAGATACTACTGAAATGAACAGATCTTGATCGAAGAGGGGTGTAATCTCCGATGATGAAGTTTTCCTGAGGAGATCAAATGCAATTGCACCTTCTCTTACTTTCTGATCTGATAGTTAATGCCGTTAGGCTTAGCGCTCTGATACCATAATAGAAATTGGATGTAACAATTTGTATTTATTATTATGAACAGACTATATCTATTTTACGATGTAACGTTGCCTTATATAGGCATATACAACGATATGGATTAACATTAAATCAATGGGCTGCAAGCCCAAGCCCATCAAAGAAAGCATATATTCTCTCTTACACGATACCATCTGTTTTATTAGCCCGTACGTATACCCAGTGTTTCATGCTGGGCCGAGGATGTGCTTGGGGAAGGACATGGCCTACGTTCAGATGAAGATGGTGGCAGCGGCTGTGCTGGAGAGGTTTGAGGTGGAACTGGTGGACAAAGACAGGAAGAGGGAGTATGAGCTTAATTTGATTGCCAAGATGAAAGGTGGGCTAATGGTGAAAGTCAAGGAGAGGAAATAATATGGTCATGCGAAGATTGTGCCTGTGCTGTGCCGGCTTTTCCCTGGAGTTCAGGTCAGTTTTAATATATTTTTAGAGTGTTGCTACTGTACTTGTCTTGTACTTGTTCTAATATATAATGATTGTGTGTGGAATGCTGCTTTAAAACTAAACGAAATGCATCTCTGTTTTGTGACTTTTGTGGCTGCTAGCCTGCCCAAAAACTAAGGAATGCTTGGTTGTTCTTGGAATATTTGCTTTGCTTGTCATGCATTGCAATCCTCCTTTCGTTTTGTAGTAATCTAATTACCTTGAATCCAGAGAAAGGGAAAATGTGAGGATAAGAAAGAACAAAAGACTGAGATTTAGCAAGATCACAGAATATGATGAACATGTTGGCGCTATTGCCATGGATCAGAAAATAAAAAAGGCAGTTTGATTTATTAATTGGTTGTGTATGATTTTAAATTTTTTAATTATTGGATTCTTGGGTAGACATACTTCAGACTAATGTTGCATTTCAGCTGTAAGAAGTAAAAGAAAAAGAATTAAAAGTAATCGACTTTTTGCACAAATGTACATAAATCTATTTTGATCTTAACCTAAGAGGCCAAGAGATAAGGGAAAGAGTACTAATTTATAATGCAATCCTAAAGCTAAGTTACAAATAAGCCTGTCATTTTGAAAAATGCGAATGGATGACAGAATGAGACTATTTGAATAACTTATAAAAAATATCTTATGTTTCTTTGTGTGTGTTTTTATTTTTTTATTGTTTATTAATAAAAATGAAGAATTTCTTTTCTTCATTTCGCCAGCTGCGTCTATTTGAGCATGCATGAAAATAAAAAAGAAGTGATGTTTCCCTTATTTTTTTTTTTTGAAGCATGAGTTTATGAACCGCTCAATTCTTCTGCGTCGAACACCGCTGTCCCCTCATGTGCCCTCCAATCAAATTCCCTGATTTCTGTCTTTTTGCATTTAAGTCCCTCCGAATGATAACCAAAATATCCACAGGCCAATTAAGGCTTATGTTCAATAAACGGTTTGATGATTCTATCTAGAATTGGTTTTAGAAAAATGTTTATAGAAAAAGAACTTCTCTCCGCCTCCGCTACTCTGTGCAAAGAAAAATTATTTTTTTATACGATATTTCAAAAGGAGTAATTAGGGAGGAGGGCAAAATTAAAAAAAAAAAAAATAGGTTGGAGGATACAAAGCAACGCTCCTAAAGAGCCCAAAATAAAATGATAAGGATGTACGGATCTTAAATTGGAAGGTGGAAATAGCAAATAGGGAAGGCAAGCAAATCATGTAATATAGCTTTTCCTGACTTATTTTTCGGACCTTTGACCATTTCGTTTAAGTTTACACTAAAGAACAATTTTTATAAAAATTTAGGCTGAACCACCGAAATGATGGTTTCAACTAGCATTATATTTAGTTTTAAAACTAGTATTATATTTAGTTTCACTCTGTACAAAATGACAGTTGTATTTAGCATTATTTTTCAGTCTAATATTTTGCAAAATTTGTCATTCAACTCAAAAAAGAAACTTATTGTCCTTTAAGTCTAAATTTTTCTTAAAATCAGTCTTTGTGCCTATTTTTCACATTTGAAAAATGATACTCTATACGGAAGTCTATCCTAGTGCCTATTTCTTCCACCATCCCTTGTTTCCGCCTTAAAATATCAGATCCACCTTAAAAATACTGGTCGCTTTAGCATCTACCATGAAATTTAGGGACATATCCTACATTTTAGAACTTACGGTTTAAAATCACTTTCTTTTAAAAGTTATCCTATATTAACCTTTTTAGATTTTGGCTTTTCTTCCTTATCCCGTTTTCAAATTCAATTAGTGTGTAACCCATGCGTTGCACACGATAATATTTAGAATTTTATTTTTAAAATTGGAACTTTATTATATAACATGATGAATCTGACAAAATAAATAAAATATAAATTATTGTTTTTGTTGTTTATATAAGGTTTGTATTGTGTAACTTTTATTTGTTTGAAGTAAAAAAAAAAAAAAAAAATTTATTGATCTTATTACTATAAGGAAGCGTTTATGTTGAAACTAACATGTTTTAATTATTTTAGATATATTAAAAAATATAATTTATTTCTTCTAAAAATATGTTAACTTTGAAATTATGTAATTGGTTAAAATATATTATCTGAAGAGTAAATAATATGAATAAATTGAGAAGGATTTTATAACAAAATTATATAGTTTTTATTGTAGAGTTATTGGAAGTTAAAAATCATATTTTTCATAATGTAGTATGCGATAAATTTATTGTTTATGTACATAAACGATGATAGTTATTTACAAATTAACTTTATTATTGTAGTTTATTTACATAAATGTATACATGTGATATATACATCTAAGTAGTTAAACATAAATTTTTTATTATGATTTTTATTAATATGTAAATCTACACATATGTGACTGATATATAGATTATTAAAATACTTTAAATTCGAGATTTCGTAAGCAATTTAAATACATAGGACCTAAGTATAAAAATTTATAAACAGTCGATGAATTGCACATAACTGTAGAAATGTTAAATTATGGATATTTAAAGTTAAAAATAGAATTTTACAATGCAGATAAATTTATTGAGATAAATGAATAATAAATTATCTTTGTTAATGTCGCTCATGTATACTATTTATGATATCTAAATTATATATTTTTATATTGAAATGAAAAATTCACTTGACTATTTTTTTTAAAACAGAGACTATTTGGACGCAAAATTAGACATGGTTAGTGGCACAAGAGATCTGGGCCGCTAGATCTTTTTATCCTTATATCGAGATGTAGAATTCAAGAGCTGATATAGTGGTGGAGATTAACTATGTCGCCAATTATACCAAAATTTTGTATCTAGATAGACTTTCCCTTATTGTAACCAGCATGTTAAGCACATTCATTGGACGCGTGCAAAGATAATCAAAAGTAAATTTATAGATTGTCAAATTTTAACTATATACATATATAATGTGTTGATACGAAAATAGGTGATTTAACTTCTGTAGCAGAAAACAATTTAAAATGAGCTTTTGTCCCATTAAGGAGCATATCATCATATTTGGTCATTCCCAACCACTATTTATTTTGGACTTCCTAAGTCTACAAATACTACTGCGGTGATGTTGCAAATTTTGTCCATTGCGTTAAATGGACATCAATAATTTTACGATTTTATATTATTATGTAATGCACATGCCTTTGCTTATTTAATAAATCTGTAACCACTATGAAATATTAATTTAAAGCAATAAATTTCTTACTAATTACTTTCTATATATTGTTACCCGTATAAATTACTTGATGATAAGTTCATATGTAAATTTCAAATCTGCAAGCAAAAACGGAATAGTTCTGAAATTTGATGAAATTGACAATATAAACAAAAGAGATATTTATACATATTTATTTCAAATTGTTCACTAACTTTTTGATACTCATCAACAGTTACTCAAAAATAGATATTTATACTTATGGCCTAAAGTAATGGTTTAAATTATAGATATAATTAAACAACCAATCACATGAAATATAAGATGCCTCAATAAAGAGTTGTGTAATAATTTGATCACTTAATTCAAACATATATTAAATATAGTTTTACTACAACTAAACCAAACAACGTTTCTAATACTATCTATTTACAGGTAAAATCATGGCAAAAGACCACACAAAAGAGTTAAAAGATAAAAATCGATTGAATTAAACAATAATAAATACAATGGATTCTTCAAAATCCCCATGGTTGAACCTATGTTACTTTCTCTGTCTGAAACTGAAACGTTATAATAAAAGAACATGTGTTAGAAGTGAAAGAAATTCAATGAGCAATAAGTCCAAGAATATTATAGATTCGAGGGAGGCTATCATAATACATGTTGCAGGAGGACCAGAAATAGTTCATAAAACAAATAATTAATGAATTTAACTACTAAATGGACATGTAGAGGATTACAATAAAAAATTGAAGAGGGAGTGGCTCTATCTTAGTCTATGGTATTAATAGCATTTCAGCAACTAAATATGAAGCTGCATTTGTTGTCTATATTTCAACATTAGCAACATAACTTTGGAAGACTGAGCAAGCTGAACATTTCTTATATACCAGTAAAAGCTAGAATTTCAAGATGCCTTTTTTATTTCAATAACTTGAAATTTTGAAAATCAATCAGGATGCATTTCCTTTAGAGTATTTTGATGAACTAATAATAAGATTAACAAAAGCAAACACAGCCGCAGCAAAATAACAGGATATTTATATATGAACTTCAAAAGTATGAGTTTTTGTCATATCCATTGATTCAACCAATTTTGGGGAATGTGAAATATTCAAATACCGCAATGGAGAAAGAGAAATAAATATTTGTTATCAAAAATATATTAATTTTTTGAAACGCTAACCGGATTTGTTTGTTTAGTAGAAATGTACAAATTTGATGAATAAATCATAGATCTCTTATGCTAAGTCAATAAAAATTGAAATGCATGATAATCAACCGAGAAATTTATTAAATTCGTTTGTTAACGGAATATGCTAATCTAGTTTTAATGCTAATTTTATTTTCTGATCAAAAAAAAAATTATGACAGTATTACGGATGCTACTGGAAAATTTTAATCTCCTACTTCAACAATCCATTTATTTGGTAGTAAACTGGTTGGAGCACACGAAGTCAACAATTAAAGAGGTACAAACAGAAATAATAGAAGGAAGTTCTTGTCGGAAAAGAAAAGAAAAGAAAAAGTTTGGACAAAAAAAGGCGAATGTTAGTACCTTTTCTATGGTAAAAACTGAAGCTAGCAAGAAGCAGCTCTGTACGTTACCCCAGAGAACTTTCACTTTGCTCTTTAGGCCTTGTAAATTAGCTTTTTGATTAACGCCAGTGGTAATATTTAGACTTAATGCTCCTATTTACATATCTCAAAATGGAAATATCATTTGTTTTCTTTAAAAGTAGAAGGGTTGAATTCAAAATAGACGAATCATAGGTTAAGAAGCAAACCATTCAGAGCAACGACTGCATATAGGTATGTTTGAGTAGAGATGTCCATTTCAGAACTTTACTTGTATGCCACATGTAGGTGAATAAAGTTCGGTTCAATCGAATCACTGAAAAACCATGCTACAACCTTCACGACAGTCCTTAGTATACTAATAAAAAAGGGGATTAGTAGACTCTAATCATTTGACAAATATAAACAATGGAAAACAATATTAGGAAACAATGAGTATACCGGTATTAAGCTTAACTGAAAAAATATTTCTAGTGTATGTTGCATGGACATCGATTACCTTGAAACCATGTGAAGCTCAGTTTGAAAGTTCTTCCACCTAATTCCTAAACAATGTAAAGAGCAATTAATTATGTACATGCGATCAAAATAACATGTAGTCTCTACAAATCAAATAATATTATGTAGCCATCTCCAACTCATAGTCACTCAATTCCAAAAGAAATGAGGTAGAATGCCTGGATTTAACTGGTAAACACTATTCTCTATTATTCATGAAAAGACGATCATTTTCAATGGGAAGAAAACACACTAAAAGCCCAGCCCCTTCTAGAAAATACAAAGTGAAGACGTTAGCCTGGGTTTAGAGTGATATTATATATATATATATATATATATATATATATATATATATATATATATATATACATATACATATATATATGACACACATAATTAGTTTTTCTTCTTATACAAAACGAAGGAGAAATGACAGCCAGAATAAAAGGTAATAACATGTGTTCTATTGCTACTACAGTAGTATTCATAGTTCACAATTGGTATTTTTGAGATATCACATCTAACTCAAATCACATTTACTATGTGCTTGCTAGATTAAGTTATTTAAATCAATGAGGAAATAATATTCTCTTCTCGCTAGTATTTTATACAATGAAGTCATGTTCAATTATACTACAACAATTTAATACAATAAGAAAAAACAAATTAAAATAAATAAATAAACATTTTTCACATCTGGTAAATTCATGGAACAATTTTAGAAACATGAATGTTTTTAGAGGGAGAACCCAACTTTCAGCCATTTTCCAATAAACCATTTGTCAACGCGCCATTACCAATCATGACAATCTATCCACAACAAACTTTCACGGTTATTAAGATGTAAGTAAAACATGCATAAGATGATGAAAATAAAATAATAGGCCACGATTAATGGGATACATAATTTGATGGTACCGATAAAACTTGTAAATACTGGTTTTCATGTAACCCTTTTACCAATTTTTGGTTAATAGGGTAAGCATAATAAAACCTATAGGTCACTTGCATATTAGCTTGGGATAATATTTGGAGATATACAAAGATTTTTCTAAGAGAGAAAAGTTGGTTAGAGCATTAGTACTTGGCATAAGACATAAAGATTAATGGGAAAAAAACTATAAGTGAATCACCTAAGGCAAAAAGCAAAATATGTCAAAACAATTATCATGAAGGGTGTGCTCTTATGCAACCCTTTCCTTGGAAAAAATTGTACGACGTTTGAACTTCAATAAAAATATTTTTTAGCAATCAAAATCTACAGCCATAAGATATTGTAGATCATTAACTTGTACATTTCAAGATTTACATCTGACAAAAGTCTGTGATTAGAAGACAAATTATAATATTTATAATACCTTAAATTAAGTACTGATCTTAACTTTTAGATGATTAACAGTTTTCTAACATTCGTATTTCAAGCAAAACAATATCATAGCATTTACCACATAATCATTAGAGCATAACAAATAAAATTACTTTCTTACTTAGGTAAGGTGCCGAGGAAGAACTTACTAAATGTAGAATTAAATCCGACCAACCAACTGATTGTTTCATGGCATACAACTTGAAACAGAATAAGCACAATATACAGTTTAAACCAAATATTAAAACTAAGCCATACCAAATCGAGATCCTGATTGAAAATAAGTAAAATAAAAGGATTTACCTTATGCAACCTAACAAACACACATTGATTGGAGTTATATAATAAACTACCATAGATAAGTAAACAAAACTCTGATACCAAAAATCCAGGTTGTAAATGATTTATCTACCAGGATAAAGACTATTAATATGCAGATGTAGTAAACATAAATTGTCATCTAATTGAACCACATGCGGCAGGGGCGAGATGACCATTTGCTGATAAACATCCACCAAAATTCGTAATGAAAGACTAACGCAAATAGAAAATTACACGAGAATAATCAAGCATATAAGAATTACATGGGGGAAGAGAGAAAAAGAATTATATAGAGCAAGATTTACATGTTCATATTAAGTAAGTTTGTACTCTAAAAATGTTTATATTCCGGTATGGTAATAACTTACAGATAATCTTTTGCAATTAAAGTAATGAGAAAATAAGATAAAAAGCCTGAATAAATTAACTGAAAATCAGTCTGTAGTTCGTAGTTAGTAGAGAAAAGGGAGTACAAACTATTATATATTTCCTTCTCTATACAATGAAATAGAATAGATTAGTTAAAATAAAAGAAGAAGAATATGCGTCTGAATAATAAAAGTATACCCTATAGTGTTATATTTTATCATCAGAAAAAGTATCCATTAGAATGTCGGTCTATTAGTGAAGAAGAATATATAGTATATCCATAAAGTGATTTGCAATAATATGTATATCATGCAGTCACAATTATCAACCTTTCCAAATTAAATTCAAAATAATTTCAAGATAAAATCATCAAAGAATCCCTTAAATTGAAAATACATGATGCTTAAGATATAACAACCTCCAAGAACTTATATCGATATGTCACAACTAAACCTAGTTTAAATTCAAAAAGAAATCTATAAGTTCCATAGAATCCTATATTCTCTTGGCTTTAGAAAAGATTAAAAGGTGCAGCACATCGAAAATTGAGTCGATGTTAATATGAATGTTAACTATTAATGGTGTTGTTGGTTATCATACTCAAAAGCTGGCAATAATAACAAACAAAAGTAAAAAGTATATACAATAAGAATTAGAACAAATGTCCATAATAGTATAGCGGGAAAAAAATAAGAATACATGGCCAAAATATATGCAATATCTTAATTTAAACATTCTGACCATAGTGTATTGCATTTATTTTGCACAACCCTATCTCTTCATACCGAATTTGCACAACTTGCATACTTAATAATGCAGATACATGAATTATAATGTTACATGTATGTAATGTATGTACGTATATGTACAGATGCATGCATGTAGTCCATGTGCAAAAGCAGAATTATATAGTGTTGTATATATAAATGCAAAACGTATGCAAATTATGGGGAAGAAAATACATGCATGTCTTCGCACTCAATGTTTTGTTGAATAAATGTAACAGCGGTCAGTAAAATTTGGCATGAAAACAAACATATATATGATTGAATGTTGTGTTTGTGGAAAACATGAGATATGACAGAATGACCAAGAATAATATTTTTTTCCTAATTAGGGTTCACATACAATAACCGACAAAACAAACAATGCATGGGAAGATTATCAAATAAAAGAATAATAATGACAAGAAATACTCAAGATATGAATAATAAATAAAAGAGAAGATCGACAAAGAAAAAAATAAACACGTGCAATAAAATATTGAGTGGAACATATGAATAAGCAACAGTGCATGTGTATTATACTGTCATGAAAAAAGGGGAAAAAAGTCTAATGTCCAAAAGTCAGTATTGTATATGGTTTAACTGCGGGCTCGTGCAATCTTTATGAAACTGTTTGTCTGAAAATAACATTTGTCGTCAAGTTTTCACATATGTAAAGCTTATATACGGTCACAGTAAATAAAGAGGACAAAAGGATGAAATTACCAGATGAAGCATGCGTAACATTGTGTTCCAATAGTTGTGTCATCTACGTGATATGCCAGCTTGTGTACGGTCTGCACTGCACGCCTTGCCTGTTGACTACGTCGACGTTTATCCTTTTGTGGAAGGTCCACACTGTGGTGCAGGTGAGAGTGAAGTGAAGTGAGTGGTGGTAACAGTAAAAGAGATCAGAATACTTGAAAATAAGATTAGTGGAGAATGAGTAAACAAAGAATGAAGTGAGGAATGCATAGCTCACACATATATATACATGACAGAGGAGTAAATAAGGGTGACAGGTTAAACTCCTATAATTTTGGATCACAGATATTTAATAATGGCTATTGTCAAGTAGTAAAATATATCTGTTATGGAGCACAGAAGTGACTCTGCATTTCATCAACAAATAGTCAGTCAAGATAGACGAAAAACATATACACAAATCAATTTAACATTTATCTAATTTGTCCGATGATACTCAGTTAGATAAAAAACAGATTACTTATATCTTGCCATTACGAAACTATGAAATAACATTATTCAGTAAATTTTGTAGTCAATAGGTTCTGAAAGAAATTTTATAGTCACTGAATACATCAGCTTTTATTATGTCATACTATAGATCAAACACCATTTTCTTTTTTTGCTACCTGATTGTGAAAATCTAGAAAAGGTTATGAACTTTGCGTTTAGGCCTGTCCAAAATTAACATAATTACATAAGTCTGAAAGGGAGTACATATAGTATCGTAGTGAAGATTTGAAAATAACTTCCTTAAATGAAGATCAAAATTGTCAGCAATGCGCAAACTTCCCAAGATTGACATATCGAAAATCAATAATAATGAGGTATCTGTGGTACATGGTGCAAAATTTTTTGCGTTAAGCATTGAAATTTTGAAATTTACTCCATGTTTACCATAAACCGATGTAATGGATTATTCGTATTTAGATCTTTAAAAACTTGCTTTATTACCTTGCCAAAAAAACTTGCTTTATTTTAACCATTAATTGCTTTATTTTTTACCATTTAAACGTGTCGTGATTATTTGTATTAAAATTGAAGAAACTCACTTGATTTCTACCATTAATTGCTATCACGGTCTTTGATAAAAAAAGGAAAAAAAAAAGCAGAATTAAGTTTGTGGAAACTTACAAAGAAAGAACACCCATGCTTCATGTGAGCGACCATCTTATTTAATGACATTAATAAGTAAGCAAAATTAGATGTAATAAAATAATTCAAATAGGTAAAAGCAACATATCACAGGTCCAAGTTTAAAAATTGCAGATGGATGAAACAGGAAAATAATCAAAGACGAAAAATAATTATAAAACTATCAAACAATCATTTAAAATATTTGTTGTGGAAACAGTGTAATGAGACCTTAATGACTCTGTATATTAAGCATTAAATGTAGTTAATTATGCAGCAGTGGATCTTTTGTCGTAATTAAAATGAATTAAAATTCAAATGGACCGTGATTGAAATAAACATAATGATTTACCTTTTTATCAGCTCTCATGCATTATCGATAGTTTAGATAAAATAAATATAAAATTCAATATAAACATACTGATAAACCTTATATATATATATATATATATATATATATATATATATATATATATATAATGTATTCAGTTTGAGTGTACTCAGTTAAACCCAATAAATAAATCATGAACACGTAATAATAATATTGCAATAGACATTTTCTATCTCTATATTGGTTATTGAAGGCTTTAAATAGAACTAACTCGTAATTGGCACTACTAAAATTAAAGAAAGAGTTATATGTTACTTAAAAGTAAATTCTATGAGTAAAGATGTACATAGAAGCAGTGCTACAATACCTACCACATCATGCCAATACTCCATATACATTCGTCAAAGAAGTTAAACATAAGTACATGAGACAGTCAATTTATATAATTGGTTGATGCTTAAGATGCATCTATTTCCTCAGCATGTAGACATATATTGGTATAATTGCTTCATTGATATTATAGTTTAGTGATTGAGCTATTTGGATTACGGATCGATCAAATGTAATATTTAACAACTGAATGTTAAAGAAGATAAAAAAGACTCGGGCTTACTAAACGTTTAAAGTTCGATATTTTTCTTACAACAGAACAGCGTACTGGCAAACTGTATGTAACTTCCAAAATAACCCTGCAAATTTACTCTGAAATGTAACTGTAGTATATCTACATTTCAACTCTAGGTTTAGAAAGGAAAAAAAAAACTGCATACAATAGAAACTAACCTGTAACGAAGCATAAACCTTTTCAACTCATTGGTCTTCTTTTCCTTTATGCTTAGCAGCAAAACTTGCACTTCATAATTTCCTTTTCATTCAATCCAATACGTGAAAAATATAATCTCTGCAAGAGTTTACACAAAAGTAAGCCATTAGTTTCTAAACCATAAATCACATGAAACAATGATCCGTTTGAGTCATTATGGATTTGATAGAGAAAGAATTATTTTTGCTTTGTATATTAAGAAGTTAATTTGTACTTTCCAATTTCAAACTGATACAGTCATTGTGGATCCAATATAGGAGTCACCTTCGTTTTTTATGTTGAAATGACAGTAAAGTTTCGCAGTTGGTTATCAAAATCAGCCCATACTTTTAATAGACCTATATGAAATAGACTATGATGCCTTTTTTTTACAAACGGATACCATACTAAAAATTTAGAAATCGTTTTTATAAATTCCCAACTGTAAAAAAAGTATAAACTAAAAACGATAGATATGTACACACTACATAATTCATTAATTATTAATCTTGTGTAATCAAATTAATAGAAAATTACTATTCCAAAATAATAATATGAAAATGAACGGTTAACAAAATAAACAAAAGAGGAAGCCTTACTTATAACGTTTGAGCTCCAGTCCATTTAAACTGAAGTTAGAAAAAGGCTTAAAGGTGAAGGTCGACTGTGGGTAATGCTAGTAAAACAGCGACAACGATTCAATAAGGGAATTGAAATTAGGGTTAGGGTTGTAAGATGGGAAGCTGGAGTTTCAGATTCAAGGGTTCGGCGAAGCAGATTGCAGGAACGGATATACCTGGCCTAAGTAGCGACGCGATTTGAAGGTAAAGGTCGACCGTGGGTTACGCCAGTAAGTCAAGCGAGAACGATTCAGTGAGGGAATTGAAATTAGGGTTAGGGGTGTAACCGTGTAAGATGGGAAGTGAGAAAAGTTATTGCAGGCATTTGAATTACAGAAATAAACGTATTTAGAATTATTTTGATTTAATAAGTATCTAGAAAAAATCATGGAGAGCTGAGAGGAGAGTTAAGAAAACGGAGAGAATCAAGGAGAATTGAGAGAAATGAGAGAACTAAGGTGTAACACCCCACTCCCGCTATGATCACTCACTAAGGGAATGTCATAGCATCGGTGGAGTATTTTAGTGAATATAGAACAGAAAAATTACAACAAGACAGATATAAATAGTACTTGAAATTTAAAACATCATCTCATAACAGCGAAAGTAAACGTGTCTGGTTACATCATAAACCACAATAAAAGTCAAGTACAATATCCATCAAAATAAAGAAGTACATAATCCCACTCTCTCTCATACAATAGCCAGGACAAAAGAAAAGATAACTGGGTAACTGGAGCTTTACATCTATCCAAGCTCCTAAAGACTGGAACAGCAATCCGATCAAGCTCCACTACTGCTAGGATCCACCGTAGGACCTGAGGGTTGGGAAAAAGATAAAAACAACGGGGTCAGACATAAGTCTGAGCGAGTCCTATAACTTTAACAATACAATCGTTAAAGTAACCAGAGAAGACATAAACTGATATACGGTAACTATTGGGGATGAATGGCTACACTAAGCAGTCAACTAAACTAAGATAAAAGATAAAGATGCATCTACCCTTCCAAAGGTAAATTACTAAACTGCACCACACCAGTCGTTCCTAACTTAAAGGTTGATCCCACCCCTGGACTTATAAGATTAACTTAATAGTTCTCGCGTACCCCTAGGTGACTGAGTAGACGCCACAGGGCCCTACAATCCACTAGGTGTACACACTACTCCCCATTCGATCGGCTCCCTAACGTAGATACCCGTGCTGGCCCCACCGTGGGGTGTACCATTCCCCAACGTGGCAACCTGATAAAATTAACTGTGCACGGCTTATATCTACACGATGCAACAACGTCTTATTTACCAGCCCGGGTCCACACACGCATATGAAACCCGTTGGTCATGCGTTGCCACCGCTAACCCATTTTGGCCTCTTATAGTCAAGCCCAATATGCGTGTCCCGTCACTCGACTAGAGTCGAGCCCACTAAGATACGTTTGGGATATTGGTTGAAATGGGCCCCCAGCACAAGCCATCCCCCTAAGCTTGGCCCACACACTAGTGTTTCCCACTTAACCCTTTAATCATGTTTAATTACATGTTTCCTCTTGGTTAAGTATTTAATCATATTTTCTATTGGCAACCACTAGCAATTTCCACATACCACCCAAGGTACCCACTTAACCCCCATGCCCCACTACATGATTATCTGGTTAAGTGTTTCTTAATTGATTAACACCGTAACCGTGTAAAGGACCCCTCACATTGGACCATTATTTGTAGATGCCTGGTTAAGCCGGTAGGTTCCAGGCAGTCTTACACTACAAACGGGTCCAACCTCGTGTCATTTACCCTTGTTACGTATTTAATTTATGATTAAGACCCCTCACATTGGACCGTCATTTGTAGATGCCTGGTTAAGCCGGTAAACTCCGGGCAGTCTTACACTACAAACGGGTCCAACCTCGTGTCTCAATCGATTAATTACTCCTAATTAATCACCCCCATAATTTGTGTTAATTATCATGTTTATTTTAGGAATATGGGTACACCTAACTTAATAGGCAAATTCCCAACTCCAAAGTGTGGGTACACCTAACTTAATAGGCAAATTCCCAACACATAGTATGGGTACACCTAACTTAATAGGCAAATTCCCATACTATGTTCATTTGTTTTATGTTATGCATAATTATATTAATTTCACACAATCTTATTAACTTATGCATTGAATTAACCCCATCGTTCCCACGTAATTTCGTTCTCATGACATAACACATATGAAAGGTGTCAACTTGCATATGTATGAACATGTTTCAAAGGTGCCATCTTGCATATTAACAAACACATAACTTGCATATGAACTTGCATAACATGTCACATAACTTGCATATAATCTTGTATAACATGTCACATAACTTGCATATAATCTTGTATAACATGTCACATAACTTGCATATAATCTTGTATAACATGTCACATAACTTGCATATAATCTTGTATAACATGTCACATAAACTTATATATTAACAAATACATGACTTGCATATAATATGTCACATAACTTGCATATGAACTTGCATAACATACTTGCATATAAACTCATAAACTTGCATATGAACTTGCATAACATACTTGCATATAAACTCATAAACTTGCATATGAACTTGCATAACATACTTGCATATGAAGAAACATACAACTTGCATAATTATCATACATGTAACTTGCATTTTATCATACATGTAACTTGCATATTAACATATGATCACAAAACACAAAACTTGCATAACCCACATACATTAGCAAACTAACATCATGTCATATGACTTAAAATCCATTAATCCCCAAACAAAACCATATGATCTCATCATATCTCATCTACTTAATTTAACAATCGGTTATTAAAGTGATAGAAACTCACCAAAACCAAGATTAGCAAACTTATGAAGTAGAACTAGTTGCTATATTTGAAGATGGTGATGATTAGAGGTTGATTAGCTTGCAACTTTCTTCATAAGCTAGTGGAGGCTCCTCTTAAGTTTGATTTTGGCGGCATGATGGCATCATTTCTATTTTTAGTATGGATTAGGCTTGCATTAGGGTGTATTTATAGGATTAGGGTGTGTTTTAGACCATAGGATTAACCCTAGGCTAGATTAGGTCCGTCAGATTTAGGAAGTCTCCAGAACACAGCCCAGCCCTAGCCAGAAAACCAGACCTGGTGCACCCAGGCCAAATGGCTCGACACCCCAGGTCGACAGGCAAGTCGACAGGGCAGTCGACTCCCCAGTCGACAGGCCTGTCGACAGCCCTGTCGACATGGCTAGGGCGGGAAGTTTCCCGCCTGGCCCCCACTGGCTCCAATTTCGAAATCTGGTTTTGAATTTCTAAATCTGTTTTTAACTTGAATTTTCTGCCAACTTCATTGGGCCATAACTGGGCCATACGGACTCCGATTTACAAAATTTCGGACTCTATTCTACGTATTTTTCCGAGACGAACGCAATGACGCAGCCCGTTTCCCCTGATTCTTATATCTGAGATTAATTATACTTTAATTACTAACCATTAGTGTTAATTGAAATTCGGGGTGTTACATTCTCCCCTACTTAAAGGATTTCGTCCTCGAAATCTCTAAGTCAAGAAGAACGTATCCTACCAACCAAACAACCATCTACTAAACCATCAACCACAAGCAACCATTATCCTTAGAAACTTCTAATGATGTATGAACATATGCAGAAAGTGTGTGTATATGTCCGTATACTAATGCAAAATCAGGCGGTCTACTGATTCAGTCGACCTCCTTAATGCAAACCATGATAGTGCCATGCATCCAATATGTATGCGAAACCCTATTGACACATACAATTTCTATATGTGTGCACAACCATACACAAAAATGCATCATCCACATGATAACACAGCCATGATACATCCATCAATCTAACTACCACATCCATTTATGCGATATGCAACATGAAGTGACTGAGCCGATCTAGTGCCTAATGTGTGTGTATATGCATCCACGAGCAACCACTAGCAAACAATTGCATCCACATGCATCCATCAACCATAACATGTTTCAAACACATGTTTCAACCATAGGTTTTACCCTATCTAAAGGTCATAGGTACTAGCGAGAGGATATACTAAAGATAAGATAAGTACTAGACAAGCAATAAAGGAGAAGTTAAAAGACATACTCTCAAAAAGAAATGGATACAAAGAACGCATCTTCGCTTCCGTCTCCCAAGTAGCATTGCCCTCGTCTTCTCCCCATTGCACTTTAACTAGCTGAACTTCTCTGTTCCTGAACTTCCTAGTTTCTGACCCAAGGATGCGAGTAGGAGCTCGTCGAATCGTCGCATCACGCTCTACCTCTACATCTTTAAGCAAGCTCGGCTCTACCACCTCTGCGGTCTCATGTAAGCACTTCCTCAAATGTGATACATGGAATACATCATGAACACCACTAAGTCTGTCGGGCAACTCCACCCTATATGCCATCCGTCCAATTCTTTCCTTAATAGGAAACGGCCCAACAAACCTCGGTGCTAACTTCCCAACGGACCCAAAGCGAACAACATTTCTCAATGGAGATACTTTGACAAAAACCATGTCCCCAACCTCAAACTCAAGATCCGTCCTTCTCCGATCCGCATAAGATTTCTGTCTATCTTGCGCTGTCTTCATCCTTCTTCGAATCAAATTAATCTTCTCTGAAGTCTCTCTAACCATATCTGGCCCAAGCAAGATCTTATCCGTAGATTCCCACCAACATGTAGGAGATCGACAAGGCCTTCCATAAAGAGCTTCGAAAGGTGCCATGCCAATACTAGACTGAAAGCTGTTATTGTATGCGAACTCCACCAAAGGAAGATGTTCTACCCATGTACCTCCAAAATCCAAGATACAAAGCCTCAAGAGATCTTTTAAGATACGGTTCACCCTCTCGGTCTGACCGTCCGTCTGAGGATGATATGCGGTGCTCAAACACAACTGAGTCCCTACCGCCTCTTGCAAACTTCTCCAAAACTCACTAGTGAAGATAGGATCTCGATCACTCACAATGCTGGATGGTACGCCATGCAATCTAACAATCTCTCTAACATAGACTGAAGCAAGCCATGGAGCGGTCCTCTTACTCTTCACGGGTATAAAATGGGCACTCTTGGTAAGTCTGTCTACCACAACCCAAATTCCCGTATTGCCCTTCCTCGATCTCGGTAACCCATCGATGAAATCCATCGAGACACTATCCCACTTCCATTGCGGAACTTCCAATGGGTGTAGCAACCCACCGGGTTTCCTTTGCTCCGCTTTAACTTGTTGGCACACTAAGCATCTAGCCACATACTCGGCCACATCTTTCTTCATACCGGCCCAGAAGAAAACCCTCTTCATATCTTGGTACATTTTGTCTCCACCGGGATGAATAGTCATTCTTGAACGATGTGCATCATCCAAAATAGCCTTCTTCAAACCCTCATCTTGCGGTACACAAAGTCTACCGTCTCTATGCAACCATCCCCTATCATCTATGGTGTATCTACCCAAATGGCTGGACGACTCCCCCCTTATAAGCTTCTCTACCAACTCAACCAACTGTGGGTCGTCTCGTTGAGCATCGCCAATCCGTCCCAAAAGAGTAGGTCTAACCTCCAAGGATGCTAACAAACCAGGTACAAAGTCAACAGAAGGTCTGAAGTCGAACAAAGAAAGAAACTCCAAGCTTCGCCGTTCCACGAACAATGGACTCAAAGATAGCCTTTTTCTACTCAAGGCGTCCGCCACTACGTTACCCTTGCCAGGGGTATACGCTATCTCGAAATCATAGGATGCTAAGAACTCCATCCACCTTTGCTGTCTTAAGTTTAAATCCTTCTGAGAGAATAAGTACTTCAATGATTTATGGTCAGTGAACAACTCGAATCTCTCACCAAGAAGATAATGGCGCCAAGACTTAAGTGCGAAAACAATCGCGACCAACTCTAGATCATGGGTAGGGTAATTCTTCTCATGCACTCTCAATTGCCTCCCTCCATAGGCTATTACCCTTCCCTCCTGCATCAAGACTGCGCCAAATCCTGTCCCACAAGCATCGGTATAAACAACAAACGGCTTACTCCCATCTGGAAGCACTAAAACTGGAGCGGTGGTCAAAGCTTTCTTTAACCGTCGGAAAGCATCATCACAATCTACGTCCCATGAGAAAACCAGATTCTTCTTCATCAAGCGGGTTAATGGGGCTGATATCTTCGCGAAGTCTTTGATGAACTTCCTATAATATCCTGCCAACCCCAAGAAACTTCTTACTTCGGTAGCATTTCTAGGAACTTTCCAATCCTGGATAGATACTATCTTTGCGGGATCCACAGCTATCCCTTCCTTAGAGACCACATGCCCTAAGAATCGCACTTCTCTTCTCTAAAAATGACATTTAGAGAATTTAGCTTTAAGACTATGTGCTCGAAGAGTCTCCAACACTTCTCTGAGATGTAAGGCATGCTCTTCTTCACTCTTGGAAAAGACCAAGATGTCATCCACAAAGACTACTACAAACTTATTCAGATACTCTCTGAACACTCTACTCATCAGATCAACAAAGTATGCAGGGGCGTTTGTCAACCCAAATGGCATCACAAGCCACTCATAAAAACCATCCGGAGTCCGGAAAGCAGTCTTCTCTATACTGTCCTCCGCCACTCTTAACTGATGAAACCCTGTAGCTAAGTCCATCTGCGAAAACACTGAGGCGCCAACCAACTGATCAAAGAGATCATCTATCCTCGGTAATGGGTGTCTATTCTTCTTCGTGAGCTTATTAAGTTCTCTATAATCCACACAAAGTCTGAGGGACCCATCCGCCTTCGTGGCAAACACTACTGGAGCTCCCCACTCTGATATACTTCGCCTTATGAACCCCTTCTCAAGCAACTCCCCTACTTGCTAATGAAGTTCTCTTCTCTCACGAGGAGCCATGTGGCGCACTGGCAAAGACACTGGTTTGGCATTATCCACCAAATAAATTCGGAAATCTATCTCCCGCTTCGGAGGCAAACCCTTCACCTCTTCAAACACATCCGGATATTCCCGGACCACTCTGACAGAACGCAAACTCTCGACCGAAGCATCGAGCGATTCAAGATAACTTAGCAAAACAGATTCCATGGGATTACAAGAGATCTCGAGAGTATTACCCAAGCGGGTCATAAGCCTGACAACTCTCCTTTCACAATCAAGAACGGCACCATTACTGGATAACCAGTCCATGCCCAAAATCAACCCATAGCCCGTGAAGCCCAATACAAAAGCATCACATCCAAACTCAACGCTAAGTATAGAAATCTTCAAACCCAAACATATCATAGACAGATATATGGAGCCCCCAATTGGGTTTGAAACAACCAAGGGATCATCAACTAGACTGGTGTCTAAGTGCAGTGACTCAACTAACGATGATGAGATAAAAGAATGCGATGCGCCAGAGTCAAACAAGGTACGAACTGGATGATCAAACAGAAAAACCAGACTTTCAACGGAAATAGTTCTACCTCTCTGCTGAATCGGTGGAACTGAGAGAGCCTGAACTTGCCCCCCGCCTGAGGTGGTGCCATAAGAGCTTGCACCTAACCTCCCGAGGTAGACCTCGTCTTCTGCCCCTTCTTTGGGCAGTCCTTCACAAGATGTCCTGCTTCACCACAATGAAAGCAACCGGTCTTCTTCTTTTTGCGACAATCCTTGCTGAGGTGGCCTGGGGTCCCACAATTGAAGCACTTCTTCTTCTTCTTCCCCTTGTCACCATTGCCTTTTCCACCCTTGCCTTGTTGTTGTTGTTGTTGTTTCTTCTGATCCCCCTTCTTCTCTGGTGTCTTAGAACTCTTATCATCCTCATGCATAAGTGCCATGTAGACAAGCTTCTCAAAGGTGGCCCCCATAGGAATGTGAGTCATAGCTATTCCTTGCAATGGTTCGTTCAAGCCTCTAACGAACCTCAAAGCCTTCTTCTCCGGTGTATTCACCAACTCTATGCCAAACCTTGCTAATTGATTGAATTTGTTGACATATTCTTTCACCGTGAGATTCCCTTGCTTCAAATTCAAGAACTTCTCCATAAACAGATTCTCTTCCGCCCTTGAGATAAAATTAGCCCCAAACCTTTGCTTAAAATCTGCCCAAGAGTCAACAGGGCGTTCTCCATTAGTGACCTCCCACCAGAATGAGGCCTCTCCCTTCATTAACCAAGCCGCCAACTTGACTTTCTTTCCCTCTTCCACTTCAAAGATATCTAGCAACTCTTCCACTTCCTTAAGCCAATCTCTAGTCTCTACGAAAGTCTCTGAACCTAGAAAAGGTTTTCCTCCTATAGCCTTGAACTCCTTGCAAATCTTAGCAAAATTATCCACTCTAGGCTGAGGAGGAGCAGTTGCCTCTGGTGTAGTAGCATTGGCTGGACCCGCAGCCGCGGCCCTAGCCTCTTGTAACCTCCTATACCATAGTGGTATAACTAAGCCCTCCGGGATGTTAAGATCTTCAGCCATGCTGAAACGAAAGAGGAAAGATTCAAAAAGGAGATTCCGAAAGATAAAGATATGGCTATTGGGGATTATGCTTTTCTTTTTCAAAAACTTTTCTCTTAAAAGACATGTTCTTGAAAAATACTTTTTCCTAAAATAATACCTTTACTATTCTAAAAAAAATGTATTTTTCTCAAAAATTTATCTGTTCCGGTAACCTTCAGCTCTGATACCACGTGTAACACCCCACTCCCGCTATGATCACTCACTAAGGGAATGCCATAACATCGGTGGAGTATTTTAGTGAATATAGAACAGAAAAATTACAACAAGACAGATATAAATAGTACTTGAAATTTAAAACATCATCTCATAACAGCGGAAGTAAACATGTCTGGTTACATCATAAACCACAATAAAAGTCAAGTACAATATCCATCAAAATAAAGAAGTACATAATCCCACTCTCTCTTATACAATAGCCAGGACAAAAGAAAAGATAACTGGGTAACTGGAGCTTTACATCTATCCAAGCTACTAAAGACTGGAACAGCAATCCGATCAAGCTCCACTACTGCTAGGATCCACCGTAGGACCTGAGGGTTGGGAAAAAGATAAAAACAACGGGGTCAGACATAAGTCTGAGCGAGTCCTATAACTTTAACAATACAATCGTTAAAGTAACCAGAGAAGACATAAACTGATATACGGTAACTATTGGGGATGAATGGCTACACTAAGCAGTCAACTAAACTAAGATAAAAGATAAAGATGCATCTACCCTTCCAAAGGTAAATTACTAAACTGCACCACACCAGTCGTTCCTAACTTAAAGGTTGATCCCACCCCTGGACTTATAAGATTAACTTAATAGTTCTCGCGTACCCCTAGGTGACTGAGTAGACGCCACAGGGCCCTACAATCCACTAGGTGTACACACTACTCCCCATTCGATCGGCTCCCTAACGTAGATACCCGTGCTGGCCCCACCGTGGGGTGTACCATTCCCCAACATGGCAACCTGATAAAATTAACGGTGCACGGCTTATATCTACACGATGCAACAACGTCTTATTTACCAGCCCGGGTCCACACACGAATATGAAACCCGTTGGTCATGCGTTGCCACCGCTAACCCATTTTGGCCTCTTATAGTCAAGCCCAATATGCGTGTCCCGTCACTCGACTAGAGTCGAGCCCACTAAGATACGTTTGGGATATTGGTTGAAATGGGCCCCCAGCACAAGCCATCCCCCTAAGCTTGGCCCACACACTAGTGTTTCCCACTTAACCCTTTAATCATGTTTAATTACATGTTTCCTCTTGGTTAAGTATTTAATCATATTTTCTATTGGCAACCACTAGCAATTTCCACATACCACCCAAGGTACCCACTTAACCCCCATGCCCCACTACATGATTATCTGGTTAAGTGTTTCTTAATTGATTAACACCGTAACCGTGTAAAGGACCCCTCACATTGGACCGTTATTTGTAGATGCCTGGTTAAGCCGGTAGGTTCCGGGCAGTCTTACACTACAAACGGGTCCAACCTCGTGTCATTTACCCTTGTTACGTATTTAATTTATGATTAAGACCCCTCACATTGGACCGTCATTTGTAGATGCCTGGTTAAGCCGGTAAACTCCGGGCAGTCTTACACTACAAACGGGTCCAACCTCGTGTCTCAATCGATTAATTACTCCTAATTAATCACCCCCATAATTTGTGTTAATTATCATGTTTATTTTAGGAATATGGGTACACCTAACTTAATAGGCAAATTCCCAACTCCAAAGTGTGGGTACACCTAACTTAATAGGTAAATTCCCAACACATAGTATGGGTACACCTAACTTAATAGGCAAATTCCCATACTATGTTCATTTATTTTATGTTATGCATAATTATATTAATTTCACACAATCTTATTAACTTATGCATTGAATTAACCCCATCGTTCCCACGTAATTTCGTTCTCATGACATAACACATATAAAAGGTGTCAACTTGCATATGTATGAACATGTTTCAAAGGTGCCATCTTGCATATTAACAAACACATAACTTGCATATGAACTTGCATAACATGTCACATAACTTGCATATAATCTTGTATAACATGTCACATAACTTGCATATAATCTTGTATAACATGTCACATAACTTGCATATAATCTTGTATAACATGTCACATAACTTGCATATAATCTTGTATAACATGTCACATAAACTTACATATTAACAAATACATGACTTGCATATAATATGTCACATAACTTGCATAATATAATCTTGTATAACATGTCACATAACTTGCATATAATCTTGTATAACATGTCACATAACTTGCATATAATCTTGTATAACATGTCACATAAACTTACATATTAACAAATACATGACTTGCATATAATATGTCACATAACTTGCATATGAACTTGCATAACATGCTTGCATATGAACTTGCATAACATACTTGCATATAAACTCATAAACTTGCATATGAACTTGCATAACATACTTGCATATAAACCCATAAACTTGCATATGAACTTGCATAACATACTTGCATATGAACTCATAAACTTGCATATGAACTTGCATAACATGCTTGCATATGAAGAAACATACAACTTGCATAATTATCATACATGTAACTTGCATTTTATCATACATGTAACTTGCATATTAACATATGATCACAAAACACAAAACTTGCATAACCCACATACATTAGCAAACTAACATCATGTCATATGACTTAAAATCCATTAATCCCCAAACAAAACCATATGATCTCATCATATCTCATCTACTTAATTTAGCAATCGGTTATTAAAGTGATAGAAACTCACCAAAACCAAGATTAGCAAACTTATGAAGTAGAACTAGTTGCTATATTTGAAGATGGTGATGATTAGAGGTTGATTAGCTTGCAACTTTCTTCATAAGCTAGTGGAGGCTCCTCTTAAGTTTGATTTTGGCGGCATGATGGCATCATTTCTATTTTTAGCATGGATTAGGCTTGCATTAGGGTGTATTTATAGGATTAGGGTGTGTTTTAGACCATAGGATTAACCCTAGGCTAGATTAGGTCCGTCAGATTTAGGAAGTCTCCAGAACACAGCCCAGCCCTAGCCAGAAAACCAGACCTGGTGCACCCAGGCCAAATGGCTCGACACCCCATGTCGACAGGCAAGTCGACAGGGCAGTCGACTCCCCAGTCGACAGGCCTGTCGACAGCCCTGTCGACATGGCTAGGGCGGGAAGTTTCCCGCCTGGCCCCCGCTGGCTCCAATTTCGAAATCTGGTTTTGAATTTCTAAATCTGTTTTTAACTTGAATTTTCTGCCAACTTCATTGGGCCATAACTGGGCCATACGGACTCCGATTTACAAAATTTCGGACTCTATTCTGCGTATTTTTCCGAGACGAACGCAATGACGCAGCCCGTTTCCCCTGATTCTCATATCTGAGATTAATTATACTTTAATTACTAACCATTAGTGTTAATTGAAATTCGGGGTGTTACATAAGGAAAAAGCTCAAAAAGTTTCTGCTTTACTATTATTTAATAGAAGACGGTCACTGTAACGTAAATTACGGCGGTTACGTTATTATGAATATATATTCTAGAGTTATCCAAATATCCTTCCGAATATCACTTTTTGCTTTAAAGAAAAATAAAGATAATATTTAGGCTAATTCAATGTTCACCATTCTTTCGTTTTTCTCACCTGTTTAAGTTTTAAGACATCACCACATCCTATTTTTTTCTTCCTCACCTTCCAATTTATATCCAAAATATCATCATCTTTTTTAAACCGAAAAGGCAAAAACAAATATAAAGTGTTTGATTCACTTACTTTAAACTAGGTTACCATACACACCTCCTTCGACCCCTAGTCATGCTATAATACAAATCTAGTTTGGTTGAAGCGGGATTAATACACAAACCTCCCTCGGACCGAATGAGGATTTTACACGAACTTAGTTATATTTGAATTTATTTCAACAATTGTTTATTTTAAACATGAAAGTGGCTATTGGAACACAAAATTAAACACAGAATTAAAGACAAAATCTGAGCTGTATGATTTGTTTGTCTTTATGTGTGAGGTGAAAATCAGGAGGAGATCTTATGATTGAGATTGCTTATGTCCAAATTTATGTCATCATTTTGTGTTTAAATAGACGTTCCCATATACATGATATGTTATGATTCAAAGACGAAGCAATTTTATAATAGTAAAAGTTTATAAATTAACGGGTATGAAAGAAAATAAAACGAGTGAAAATAGAACCAGCCTACTAGGCTAATACTAATATTTTATACTCATCAATGCAAAAAAAATTCGAAAACCTATTCCCTCATCCGGGTGAATTCTTCTGTGCCGGAATTGTATGTGCTCGGTGTCCCCAATCAATCACAGCCCCCTGATTTCCGCTTTTTGCAGTTAAACCCTTTAATTATTCAGGGACTTAAATGTAAAAGAACCGAAATGGAGAGATTTGATTGGAGGGGACATGGAGAATAGAGGAATTGGGTACAGAAGAATTGGTCTCTCCCTCGTCCGCATCAATTCTTCTATCCCTAAATTCAGTGTATCCCCGGGCCTCATATCTTAAACCAATCAGAACCTCTGATTTTCACCTTTTGCACTTAAAACACATGAATTGCTTTTGTACTTAAATGCAAAAAAAGGAAAATAGAGAGATTTGATTGGAGGGACATGGAAGGATAGAGGAAATGGGTATAGAAGAATTGGTATCTTCCATAGTCTTACCAGGCCTGCTACCCTCACGGATACTCTAACGCGAAAGATATTTATATTCCAAAAACGAAACTCGTGCATCTTGTGCGTATTAAACAAACAATAAATCCAAGCATACAAACGCAATCCATCCCCTCGTTTTTGTCCTCCATCTTATTTTTCAACAATGGTGATGCTAGTCTTGATTCTTGCCATCATACTCCCACTCTTAGCTTACACGCTCCGCCTTCTAAAACCCAACCCAAAAAAGCACCCAGATCCCAATTCCCTCTCCGAACTAATAAAAAATGGCCATCGAATTGTTGAATGGACCTCCGATCTCACCAATGCCTCACCCACCAGCACAGTCATCACGCTCATGGGCGTCATCACTGCCGACCCAACCACCGTGGAGCACATCACCAAAACCAAATTCGAGTCCTACATCAAAGGCAACAACTCAATCTCCATACTGCACGATTTCCTAGGCGATGGGATATTCAACTCGGACGGCGACCACTGGAAGCTTCAGCGCCGCACAGCTTCTTTAGAGTTTAGCACAAAAGTGATTCGCACCTTCGTCATGTCCAACATCGACTCCCATGTTGAGACCCGTCTGCTCCCTGCCCTCCGCAGCCACGCAGAGGACGGGCGCCCCTTCGACCTCCAGGAGCTGCTCGAGCGCTTCGCCTTTGACAATGTCTGCAAGGTCGTCTTCAACGGCGACCTTGACCGCCTCGGTCTTGACAGCCCCGATGGCAAGGAGTTCAACGAGGCGTTTGAACGCGCCAGCAACCTCTGCATCGCCCGCTTCAACAGCCTCATCCCGTTCCTGTGGAAACTCAAGCGGATCCTTAATATCGGCTCCGAGAAGGAGCTCCGGGAGAAGATTGCCATCGTGCACCGCTTTGCTACCAAAGCAGTCAGGTCCAGAAAAATTTCAACGCTAGGTGACGACCTGCTGTCGAGGTTCGTGGCAGAGAACAGTGACTACTCTGACGAGTTTCTACGCGATGTGATAGTCAGCTTCGTGCTGGCAGGAAGGGATACCACATCTGCAACACTGACGTGGTTCCTGTGGGAGATTGGAAGGAGGCCTGACATTGAGAAGAAGGTTCTGGAAGAGATCAAGCGGGTAAGGGAAAAAGATGAAAACTTCCAAGTGTTTGGCTTAAGTCAGGTGAGGGAGATGGAGTACATGCACGCTGTGATGTCGGAGACGCTGAGGCTGCACCCGCCGGTGCCCCTGCAGCCAAGGACGTGTGCGGAGGACGATGTGCTGCCGGATGGTACAAAGGTGAAGAAGGGGACGACGGTTCTCTACAATTCATACGCGATGGGGAGGTCGAGGAAGATATGGGGGGAAGACTGCCAGGAGTTTAAGCCAGAGAGGTGGCTGGATAAAGAAGGTGTGTTTCAGCCGAGGAGCCCGTATGTGTTCCCGGTGTTCCATGCAGGGCCGAGGATGTGTTTGGGGAAGGACATGGCGTATATACAGATGAAGGTGGTGGCGGGGATGATGGTGGAGAGGTTTGAGGTGGAGGTGGTGGAGAAGGAGAAGGTCAGGGAGCATGAGCTTATTTTAATCATGAAGATGAAAGGTGGGTTGATGGTTAAGGTGAAGGAGAGGAAGTGATGATAGTGAAAATAATATATGTTTATGTTGGTTAATTCTGTGGTTGTAACGCAGCGCAATGGTAAAATGGTCTATGTTAAACATGATATTTGAATAATGAGCATGAACATACTGAAAAAGAGTGGTGTTTGATCAGACTGAGCTGATTTTGAACTAACCATTACATAGTCCATTTGGAAAAACAATCATTTGTGTATGTTGATGCGGCTCATTGAGCTGTGTATCTCTGAAGAAGATGGACCAGTACCATGTTTGCTCCAGTCATTTGATGTACCCAATCGGTTTTTGTCTCTTAAGCAATGCATCGAATAGCTTATCTCCATTGCTGAAACGGATGGCATTTTATCCTCAGTCTGTGGTCGACGACCCGTTTCTTCCTCATTCCTCATCACCGGTTTCTTGCTCATTGCCATTTTCCTTGCGCCTGGTGGTATTTAGGATTCCTAATATGTTGGCTTAGAGCTATGAACCTCCTAATGGTGAATCTGGGTATTGCCGTTTGGCCAATCACCTCTATAACTATAAGGGTTGCTACAGTATGTTGCGCTGTCCATTGATCCATGCAAGACGATTTGGAAAAATCTTGTTCGTCTAATAGGGCGATGGCAACTGAGTTTAATCATCAAGGAATAGCAAATTACATATATTTTAGGTATGAACAGACTGAACAGTGACGGAGCCCAAAAAACATACTGAGGTGGTCAATCTTTTTTTTTTTTTTTTTTTTTTTTTTTCATAAGTTCCATCGTTATAGAAAGATTACCTTCAGGTAACGGATTTTGTGATGTTCCATCTCTAGAATCAAATGATAATCCTCTTCCTATCTTTACTATTTTGTGATGCATATTTAGACAGGTTTGTTTTACAATGTGTATTTTTTAAGTTAGATTATAAATTTTTTGGGGAGGTCACGCCCCTCCCAAGGTGGCTTCGCCTTTGGGTATGAAAATATAACATTGCTGTATCGGTCAATCAAAGGAGTAAATATACTAACCTAATGTGCAGAGGTAAACTATCATCAATGGTCTTTTTACAAAATCGTTACGTTTCGTATTTAGATGTTCGAATAGCTCGAGAATCGAGTGTGGACGGTAACTTGAAGCATGAAAACTCGGAATCGCTTGGATGAATTATTGGAGTCAAATTAACTTGGATGTACCTTGGACTAAAGAACGGATCAACATGCTCAAACATGAAGGTGTAACACCCCACGTCCATTAATGTCACTCACAAATGGAATGCATTAACTTCCATGGAGGTTTTAAGTGAATATAGAACAGTAAAATTACAACAAGACAGATATAAAATAGTACTTGGAAATTCAAAAACTTTATTTCATTGTAGCAGAAGTCAAAACATGTTTGATTACATCATAACACCATATTCAATGTCAAGTACAATATCTATCTTGATAAAACAAGTACATAATCCCATTACATGAATAGCCATTAAAAAGAAAGATAACAAGCTGGACTTTACTTCAGCAGTCCAAGCTTTCCAGTAGATAAGCGATCCAACTAGACTGCACTAGAACTTGGCCCAACCTGCGGACCTGAAGGGAGAAAAATGATGGAAAAGAGGGGGTCAGACATAAAGTCTGGTGAATATGATAATTCTACAATACTATTACCAAAATAACTGGACTAAGGCATAAGCTGTAAAACAAGAAAATGTCTATGAAGAGCAGATTAAGGACATAGATAATCGCTAAAGGCAACGTTATAGGCGCTCCTAAATACTAAAGGATAAACACTATACTGCACCACACCAGTCACCCTAAAGATTCATCCCACTTAGCTTCACTTAGAAACTTTCCCAATGGCTTTACGTACCCCTAGCTGACTACATAGGTGCCGCCTGCCCCTATCTCCACTAGGTGTACCCTACTTCCCATTATTCGATCGGCTCCCTAACTCGTAGATACCCGTGCTGGCCCCACAGTGGGGTGTATCACTCCCCTAAAGTGGCAACCTGATACAACGGACATGCACGGCTTATACCTACACGATGCAACAACGTCTTACCTACCAGCCCGGGTCCACACACGCATATGAAACCCGTTGGACTTGCGTTGCCACCGCTCCCTGTTTTGGCCTCTTATAGTCAAACCCAGTATGCGTGTCCCGTCCTCGACTTGGGTCGAGCCCACAAAGATACGTTTTGGGATACTGGTTGAAATGGGCCCCCACTATTTACCACAAGCATTCCACCTAAGCTTGTCCCCATTAGTCCATCCCACTTAACCCACTTAGTCATGTTCATTTACATGTGTGTTTGGTTAAGTCTAATCGTATTTCAAATGCCTCTAAAGGCAACCACCAGATTCCTCATGCCACCTAAGGCACCTACTTAACCCCCATGTCCCACCTTACATGATTATCTGGTTAAGTATTTCTTAGTTCATTAAGGCCATAACCTCATAAAGACCTCTCACATTAGACTGGCATTTATGGCAGCGGGATTTGCCGGGCGGGTCCGGACAGTCTTACACCATAAAAGAGTCTAACCTCGTGTCTTTACAACTGTTATGCTTTAGTTTGGGCCTAGGACCTCTCACATTGGGCCGACATTTGTGACTACTGGATTTGCCGGGCGGGTCCGGGCAGGTTTACATCACAAACGGGTCCAACCTCGTGTCCTAAGCATTGATTATTAATAATAATCCACTTTCCCCCAATTTTAATAATTCCCTACTTGAATTATTAATTACTTCCAATTTTTAACAATGTCCATAATTGACTCAATTATGAACATCCATTCATGGTATGCAAAATCTTACAAAATTGCACCCAATTTATTAATTCCTAATATTACCCCTACCCCCCGTTTGAACGTTTATTCGCAAAATATATGTTAGACTCGAATAGCCTAACTCATAGCATAAAAGAGATTATCATAATAACAACATGTATATGTGACCAAATGAATCATAATAAGGGGTGAAACTTGCATATGTCCAACTTGCATAGATTATACATGTCATGGACCTAAAGGTGTCAACTTGTTCAAAATTCACCTAATATAATCTCAATCAATTTTCATAAACTTACATATGAACATGTGTGAATCAACATCATCTAATTTTTTTAACAACATGGTTTTATATGGGTACACCTAACTCAATAGGCAAATTCCCATATTCAAGTTTTATTTAATTATAGTTTCAAGTTTATGGGTACACCTAACCTAATAGGCAAATTCCCATAAACAAGATCCATTTAAATTAAAAAAACATAACTTTAAGCATGTTCCAACAACATCATGATTTTACAACATAATATAGCATGATTTATAACATGGCATAGTATGATAGTATAACATAGCTTGACATGATTCTCAACATAGCACGACATAGCATAAGAGAATTTACAACATAGCATGACATAGCATATATAATTTACATCATACGACAACATAATAACATAATAAGAGATCCACAATATATAGAATTTACAATTACAAATCACGTCACTTTCTTGTGATCCATTCATAACTGAGTCAAATTAGTTTGTAATAGTCTTGTGAGAATCATCATACTCACCAACAAAAGAAAAGAATTAGAGAAAGAGAGATCTTTTGATTTGATTTGTGTAGATTTAGTTGTAGATGATTAGGCTTCCCCTTCTTAGTTTGTGACGGCTATGCTGAACTCCATGGCAGCAGCATGACGATAGCTTCTCTAATTTTACAAGTGATTTAGGTCTAGGGTCTACCCACTTATTTATAGATTTTAGAATTCATTTAGGCCATTAGATTTAACGTAGAAATAACCGCAGCCGTTCAGACAAGATGGGGTTTATCTTGTTGACTCAGCAATGAGTCAGAAGTGACTCAGCAAACACTCAGCATATTAATAAACTTCTATTCATGTCATAAATATATATATATTTTCTACAATGTACATATTAGATACATCCCCCTTTACTTATTATTGTTTTTATATACATATTAGATACATCCCCTCTCTCACACACTTATTAATATTTTTATATTCATATTAGATACATCTCCTCTCTTACACACTTATTAATATTTTTATATTCATATTAGATACATCCCCTCTCTTACACACTTATTAATATTTTTAGCAACTTTAGTGTTAATAGAAAATTCGGGGTGTTACATTCTCCCCTCCTTTTAGGATTTCGTCCCCGAAATCTTCAAGTCTGGAAGAATGTATATCCTACCATCCAAACGTCCATCTACTCATCCATCATACACAGGCATCCATTGTCCTTACAGACTTCTAATGCTTTCATGTTTAAATGCACAGTGTGTGTATATGTCCGTATCTAATGCAAAATCAGGCGGTCCACTGATTCAGTTGACCTCCTTAATGCAACTATGATCGTGCCATGCATCCATTATGTATGCAAAAGATTCTTAATGCTACATAATACTTCTATATGCGTGCACAACCATCATCTGAATGCAGCATCCACATGATAATACAACCATCGTTCATCCATTTTACTAAATACATCCATATATATATGCAATATGCAATATGTAGTGATTGAGCCGATCTAGTGCCTAAAGTGTGTGTATATATGCATCCACGAGCAACCACTAGCAAACACTTGCATCCATTTTGCATCCATCATACATAACATGTCTCAAACACATGTTTCAACCATAGGATTATCCTAACTAAAGGTCAAAGATACTAATGAGAGGACATACTAAAGATAAGATAAGATAAGCTAAGCGATAAAGGAGAAATTAAAAAGACATACCCTCAAAAAGAAAAGGGTACAACGAACGCATCTTCTCTTCTGTCTCCCAAGTTGCGTTGCTCTCATCATCTCCCCATTGCACTTTAACCAGTCTGACCTCTCGATTCCTCAACTTTTTGATCTCCGACCCAAGAATGCATGTAGGAGCTCGTCTAATTGTTGCATCACGCTCTATTTCCACCTCTTTAAGCAAGCTCGGCTCTACCACCTCCGCGGTCTTGTGCAAACACTTCCTCAAATGTGATACATGGAATACGTCGTGTACTCCACTAAGTTTCTCAGGCAACTCCACCCTATATGCCATCTTCCCAATCCTGTCTTTTACAGGAAACGGCCCTACAAACCTTGGTGCTAATTTCCCCACGGACCCAAAGCGGACAACATTCTGTAACGGAGATACTTTGATAAAAACCATGTCCCCAATGTCAAACTCAAGATCTGTCCTCCTCTTATCAGCATACGATTTTTGCCTATCTTGTGCTGCTTTCATCCTCCTTCGAATCAACTCAATCTTCTCCGAGGTTTCCCTAACCATATCGGGCCCAAGTAGGATTTTATCGGTAGATTCCCACCAACATGTAGGCGAACGACAAGGCCTTCCATAAAGAGCTTCGAAAGGTGTCATGCCAATACTAGACTGAAAGCTATTATTATATGCGAATTCTACTAACGGAAGGTGCTCTTCCCATGTACCCCCAAAGTCTAGGATACAAAGCCTTAAAAGATCCTCTAGAATGCGATTCACCCTCTCGGTCTGGCCGTCTATCTGAGGATGATATGCGGTGCTCAAACATAGCTGAGTCCCTATCGCCTCTTGTAAACTCTTCCAAAATTCGCTAGTAAAGATGGGGTCACGGTCGCTTACTATACTAGAAGGAATACCGTGCAAACGGACTATCTCCTTAATGTATACAGAAGCCAACCACGGAGCAGTCCTCTTACTTTTCACGGGAATAAAATGGGCGCTTTTAGTAAGTCTATCTACTATAACCCAAATCCCCGT
This sequence comes from Allium sativum, assembly GCA_030737875.1. NCBI lineage: Eukaryota > Viridiplantae > Streptophyta > Magnoliopsida > Asparagales > Amaryllidaceae > Allium > Allium sativum. Next base: position 1,025,094,721 of record CM060909.1, read on the forward strand.
GTTACCCTTCCTTGATCTTGGTAATCCATCCACAAAATCCATTGAGATGCTTTCCCATTTCCATAGTGGAACTTCTAATGGGTGAAGCAACCCACCGGGTTTCTTTTGTTCTGCTTTAACTCGTTGGCACACCAAGCATCTAGCGACGTACTCGGCCACATCCTTTTTCATACCGGCCCAAAAGAAAACCCGCTTCATATCTTTGTACATCTTATCCCCGCCGGGATGAATGGTCATTTTTGAGCGATGAGCATCATCAAGAATGGCCTTCCTTAAGTCTTCGTCTTGTGGTACACAAAGTCTATTATCCCTTCGTAACCAACCCTTATCGTCTAGGGTATACCTACGAAGATGGCTTGATGACTCCCCCCCTTTGAGCTTTTCTACTATCTCAACCAACTGTGGGTCGTCTCGCTATGCCTCACCAACCCGTCCTAGAAGTGTAGGTCTAACCTCCAAGGATGCTAACAGACCAGGTACTAAGTCAACGGAGGGTCTAAAGTCAAACATAGAGATGAATTCTAAGCTTTGTCGTTCAACAAACAACGGACTCAAGGACAACCTTTTCCTACTTAAGGCGTCTGCCACCACGTTACCCTTGCCCGGGGTATATGCTATTTCAAAATCGTAGGAGGCTAAGAATTCCATCCACCGTTGCTGCCTTAAATTCAAATCCTTCTGAGAGAATAAGTATTTTAATGATTTGTGGTCAGTGAACAGTTCGAATTTCTCACCAAGAAGATAGTGACGCCAAGACTTAAGCGCGAAAACAATTGCGGCTAGCTCTAAGTCATGCGTGGGGTAATTCTTTTCATGAACCCTCAACTGCCTTCCACCATAGGCTATTACTCTTCCCTCTTGCATGAGGACCGCGCCAAGTCCCGTCCCACAAGCATCAGTATAGATGGTAAACGGTTTATTCCCGTCTGGCAGCACTAAGACTGGGGCTGAAGTTAAGGCTCTCTTTAAACGTTGGAACGCATCATCGCAATCTTTGTCCCACGTAAAAACTAGGTTCTTCTTCGTTAACCGTGTTAATGGAGCTGATATTTTTGCGAAGTCTTTGATAAACTTCCTATAATAGCCAGCCAACCCCAAGAAACTTCTTACTTCGGTTGCATTTTTAGGGACCTTCCAATCTTGGATGGCCACCACCTTTGCGGGATCCACTGCTATCCGTTCTTTGGAAACCACGTGCCCTAAGAACCGTACTTCCTTCCTCCAAAAGTGACACTTAGAAAATTTTGCCTTAAGGTTATGCGCTCGAAGGGTTTCCAACACTTCCCTAAGATGTAGGGAGTGCTCTTCTTTATTCTTAGAAAAGACTAAGATGTCATCCACAAAGACTACCACGAATTTGTTAAGGTATTCCCTAAACACCCTACTCATCAAATCAACAAAATATGCAGGGGCGTTTGTCAAACCAAAGGGCATCACTAGCCATTCATAGAATCCGTCAGGAGTCCTAAAAGCAGTCTTATCTATACTATCCTCAGCCACTCTCAGTTGATGAAAGTCAGTGGCTAAGTCCAACTGCGAAAACACTGAGGCGCCAACTAACTGATCAAAGAGATCGTCAATCCTCGGCAGTGGGTGTCGGTTCTTTTTAGTAAGCTTGTTTAGTTCTCTATAGTCCATACAAAGTCTAAGAGACCCATCCGCCTTTGTGGCAAAAACTACTGGAGCACCCCACTCCGATATACTACGTCTTATGAACCCCTTCTCAAGCAACTCCTTTACTTGCTTATTGAGTTCCCTCCTTTCACGAGGAGCCATGTGGCGCACTGGCAAAGATACGGGTTTAGCATTATCCACAAGATAAATTCGAAAGTCTATCTCCCGCTTTGGAGGTAAGCCCTTCACCTCCTCAAACACATCCGGATATTCCCGGACCACTTCTACCGATCGCAGGTTCTCTACAGATGCGTCAAGCGATTCAAGATAACTTAGCATAACGGAATTTATGGGATTACAAAAGATGTCGAGAGCATTACCAAGGCGAGTCACAAGCCTAACTACTCTCCTTTCACAATCAAGAATGGCCCTATTTCTAGACAACCAATCCATTCCTAAAATTAGCCCATAGCCCGTGAAGCCCAATACATAAGCATCACATCTAAATTCAACGCTAAGTATAGAGATTTTCAAATCCAAACATATCATGATCAAATGAGCCGAACCCCCAATTGGATTTGAAACGACCAAGGGATCTTCTACTAAACTGGTGTTCAAGTGCAGTGATTCAACTAATGATGCAGAGATAAACGAATGAGATGCGCCAGAATCGAATAAGGTACGGACAGGATGATCAAACAGAAAAACTAAGCTTTCAACAGAAATTGTTCTACCTCTTTCTTGCAGCGGTGGGGCCGCAATAGCCTGAACTTGCCCCCTTGCCTGCCCTGGTGCCATAAGAGCCTGCACCTGTCCTCCCGAGGTAGACCCTGCCCTCTGCCCCTTCTTTGGACAGTCCTTTACTAAATGTCCCGCATCTCCACAATGAAAACAACCAGTCTTCTTTTTCTTTCTGCAATCTTTGCTGAGATGGCCAGGCGTCCCACAATTGAAGCATTTCTTCTTCCCTTTGCCATTATTGTTTTTACCACCCTTCTTATTTTGCTGTTGGGGTTTCTTCTGATCCCCTTTCTTTTCAACAAACTTATCCTCATGCATAAGTGCCATTTCTACTAGCTTTTCAAAGGTGGCTCCCATAGGGATGTGGGTCATAGCCAACCCTTGCAACGGTTCATTCAAGCCTCTAACGAACCTCAAAGCTTTCTTCTCTGGCGTGTTCACCAACTCCAAGCCAAACCTTGCTAACTGATTAAATTTATTGACATATTCCTTTACTGATGAGCTCCCTTGCTTTAGTGCCAGGAATTTTTCCATATTTAAGTTCTCCTCTGCCCTTGAAAGAAACTTTACCTCAAACCTTCGTCTGAAATCCGCCCATGAATCAACTGGACGTTCCCCGTTAGTGACCTCCCACCAAAACGAGGCCTCTCCTTTCATTAACCAAGCAGCTAAACGGACTTTCCTCCCATCTTCCACTTCAAAGATATCCAACAATTCCTCAGTCTCCTTAAGCCAATCTCTGGCCTCCACAAACGTCTCAGTCCCTTGAAAAGTTTTTCCTCCCATAGCCTTGAATTCCTTGCACGTCTTTGCAAAAGTGTCAACATGAGGAGGAGGAGGAGGAGGAATGGGTGCAACTAGGGGTGGAGGAGTATCCGCTGGGCCTGCAGTGGTGGCCCTAGCCTCCAAGTATCTCCTAAACCACCCTGGAATCGTCACACCTTCTGGGAGATTAAGATCTTCAGCCATGCTGAAACGAAAAAGGAAAGATTCAAAATGAAGAATTCGAAAGATAAAGATAAGGATGTGGCTATTTGGGATTATGTTTTTCATAAAAACTCTCTTTAAATAACATGTTTTTTTTTTGAAAGCACTTCTTCCAAAAATACTTTAGAAAAAAATATTTTTCTAAAAATTTTTTTATCTGTTCTGGTAACCTTATGCTCTTATACCACGTGTAACACCCCACGTCCATTAATGTCACTCACAAAGGGAATGCATTAACTTCCATGGAGGTTTTAAGTGAATATAGAACAGTAAAATTACAACAAGACAGATATAAAATAGTACTTGGAAATTCAAAAAACTTTATTTCATTGTAGCAGAAGTCAAAACATGTTTGATTACATCATAACACCATATTCAATGTCAAGTACAATATCTATCTTGATAAAACAAGTACATAATCCCATTACATGAATAGCCATTAAAAAGAAAGATAACAAGCTGGACTTTACTTCAGCAGTCCAAGCTTTCCAGTAGATAAGCGATCCAACTAGACTCCACTAGAACTTGGCCCAACCTGCGGACCTGAAGGGAGAAAAAGGATGGAAAAGAGGGGGTCAGACATAAAGTCTGGTGAATATGATAATTCTACAATACTATTACCAAAATAACTGGACTAAGGCATAAGCTGGAAAACAAAAAAATGTCTATGAAGAGCAGATTAAGGACATAGATAATCGCTAAAGGCAACGTTATAGGCGCTCCTAAATACTAAAGGATAAACACTATACTGCACCACACCAGTCACCCTAAAGATTCATCCCACTTAGCTTCACTTAGAAACTTTCCCAATGGCTGTACGTGCCCCTAGCTGACTACATAGGTGCCGCCTGCCCCTATCTCCACTAGGTGTAGCCTACTTCCCATTATTCGATCGGCTCCCTAACTCGTAGATACCCGTGCTGGCCCCACAGTGGGGTGTATCACTCCCCTAAAGTGGCAACCTGATACAACGGACATGCACGGCTTATACCTACACGATGCAACAACGTCTTACCTACCAGCCCGGGTCCACACACGCATATGAAACCCGTTGGACTTGCGTTGCCACCGCTCCCTGTTTTGGCCTCTTATAGTCAAACCCAGTATGCGTGTCCCGTCCTCGACTTGGGTCGAGCCCACAAAGATACGTTTTGGGATACTGGTTGAAATGGGCCCCCACTATTTACCACAAGCATTCCACCTAAGCTTGTCCCCATTAGTCCATCCCACTTAACCCACTTAGTCATGTTCATTTACATGTGTGTTTGGTTAAGTCTAATCGTATTTCAAATGCCTCTAAAGGCAACCACCAGATTCCTCATGCCACCCAAGGCACCTACTTAACCCCCATGTCCCACCTTACATGATTATCTGGTTAAGTATTTCTTAGTTCATTAAGGCCATAACCTCATAAAGACCTCTCACATTAGACTGGCATTTATGGCAGCTGGATTTGCCGGGCGGGTCCGGGCAGTCTTACACCATAAAAGAGTCTAACCTCGTGTCTTTACAACTGTTATGCTTTAGTTTGGGCCTAGGACCTCTCACATTGGGCCGACATTTGTGACTACTGGATTTGCCGGGCGGGTCCGGGCAGGTTTACATCACAAACGGGTCCAACCTCGTGTCCTAAGCATTGATTATTAATAATAATCCACTTTCCCCCAATTTTAATAATTCCCTACTTGAATTATTAATTACTTCCAATTTTTAACAATGTCCATAATTGACTCAATTATGAACATCCATTCATGGTATGCAAAATCTTACAAAATTGCACCCAATTTATTAATTCCTAATATTACCCCTACCCCCCGTTTGAACGTTTATTCGCAAAATATATGTTAGACTCGAATAGCCTAACTCATAGCATAAAAGAGATTATCATAATAACAACATGTATATGTGACCAAATGAATCATAATAAGGGGTGAAACTTGCATATGTCCAACTTGCATAGATTATACATGTCATGGACCTAAAGGTGTCAACTTGTTCAAAATTCACCTAATATAATCTCAATCAATTTTCATAAACTTACATATGAACATGTGTGAATCAACATCATCTAATTTTTTTAACAACATGGTTTTATATGGGTACACCTAACTCAATAGGCAAATTCCCATATTCAAGTTTTATTTAATTATAGTTTCAAGTTTATGGGTACACCTAACCTAATAGGCAAATTCCCATAAACAAGATCCATTTAAATTAAAAAAACATAACTTTAAGCATGTTCCAACAACATCATGATTTTACAACATAATATAGCATGATTTATAACATGGCATAGTATGATAGTATAACATAGCTTGACATGATTCTCAACATAGCACGACATAGCATAAGAGAATTTACAACATAGCATGACATAGCATATATAATTTACATCATACGACAACATAATAAGAGATCCACAATATATAGAATTTACAATTACAAATCACGTCACTTTCTTGTGATCCATTCATAACTGAGTCAAATTAGTTTGTAATAGTCTTGTGAGAATCATCATACTCACCAACAAAAGAAAAGAATTAGAGAAAGAGAGATCTTTTGATTTGATTTGTGTAGATTTAGTTGTAGATGATTAGGCTTCCTCTTCTTAGTTTGTGACGGCTATGCTGAACTCCATGGCAGCAGCATGACGATAGCTTCTCTAATTTTACAAGTGATTTAGGTCTAGGGTCTACCCACTTATTTATAGATTTTAGAATTCATTTAGGCCATTAGATTTAACCTAGAAATAACCGCAGCCGTTCAGACAAGATGGGGTTTATCTTGTTGACTCAGCAATGAGTCAGAAGTGACTCAGCAAACACTCAGCATATTAATAAACTTCTATTCATGTCATAAATATATATATATATATTTTCTATAATGTACATATTAGATACATCCCCCTTTACTTATTATTGTTTTTATATACATATTAGATACATCCCCTCTCTCACACACTTATTAATATTTTTATATTCATATTAGATACATCCCCTCTCTTACACACTTATTAATATTTTTATATTCATATTAGATACATCCCTCTCTTACACACTTATTAATATTTTTAGCAACTTTAGTGTTAATAGAAAATTCGGGGTGTTACAGAAGGGGTCGGTCTATTTCATTTAACGGGATCACCATAAGATCCATGCATTAGATTGGGCCAGTTATCCTGCCATAGGTTAAGTCAGATCGGCCTAAACATTAGTGAAGCTGTGGAATAACTTAACACATCGAGATGATGTGCACATGAATTTTGATCAACGTTCATGCAAAAGGACTCAGTGGAAATTGAAAATGAAGTGTAAGGGGTCAGATAGGTCTCGCTTACTAGGACTCGGATCGGTACTAATTCGATCCTCGGATCGATACCGATACGGGGATAACTAGTGGACAACCCACCAGCTATATTTTGGTGTCTTAGTCGTCTTTGATCACCTGATATTTCTTCGAATTTTGGATAAATCCAAGCTCATCTACAAGTTAAATACAGGACCTTGACACTCATTTTGGGCATCTTTTTGTTTCTCTACATAGGGACTCTACCATTACCAAATTTCAACATCTATTTCTCCACTTTCTTGTACTCAAGTCAATACTGTATTGTAATCCAACGGTTTGTAAACAATTGACTACCTCACATTGGACAAAAGACACATTGTTGAACCACTATAAATTCTACGTGTTCTGTATTTTTCATTGCATTATCTTTGTCCCATGAACTTGTGTTTATCATTGATATTACTGTGGATTGAAACTTTGGGGTGTTGGGCTCGACTGACCAAAATTCAGTCTAACATTTTTGGCATATCAGGAAGGAGGCACATGTGAATCGGATCTTGGATTTGCCTAAGATTTGGACATCGCTAGGAAAAGGAAGAAAGATGCTCATGTTGAAGGAACTGGATTGGAAGGAAGTCAGTAGGCTTCTTTGGAGGAATGTAAAAACCCAAAATTTTAATGAATAATAATTAATTACAAATTGATTAATTAAAGAATAAGTTGTAAAATAATGAGAATTGAACAACGGAGTTTGCTCCATTAGATCCGTCATGATTTTCTGGTTGACTTTTGGTTTGCGGAAAACGAACTTAAAACGGATAAGTTATGAGTTTAAAATTTAAATCAGAATTTAAAATGAAATGGAAAGAATTTAAATAATAAATTATGCTTAATTAGTGTTAACTATCGGGATGACCTAGTCCTAGTTGGGTTGACCCCTGCCAGACCCCAAGTAGGTCGACCCATGTAGTGCAGCCAAGCACATTTTCGTGCTTGGCACACAACGGAATTACTGGAGGGTTCGAGATTGTTTTTTTGGCGACGTCGCTTGAGCAGTTGTGATCAAAAACCTAAAATCCTAAGGCCTAAAATCCCCTACCTCATCTATAAATAAACTATAATCTTCTCTCATTCCCCACAATTCTCATTCTTCATTTTCTCTTCCTCTACTTCGCTTTTCATCTTCAAAATAAAAGTAAGTTTTTATTTATTCTATTTACGTCAGAAACAAATGCCAAGTAAAAAAAACACGTTACATTTCTGGAATTATGGAAACTTACTGTTTTAATATAATCAATTTTTTCCCTTTTGTTACTTCGGTGGATGTTAATATCAACTCTAGAAAATTGACCATACTATAGCTTTCTTATTTATCCAGCCCAATATAAAGGTATCATTGATATCCAATTCAACGTCGTTTTAAGTAAACTAAAGTCATTTGTGGCTGCAAGTTGCATTTAAACTGCTCTGTTTGTACTTTCAACAAGACGAAGACATTAGTTGCATCGCATAAATAGCTTAACTAAAATGTAACAGTATATTTTAAAATCATGAAGGAAAGGTTACAATCCAACAAATAGGGATTTTCATTTTCAAATAACTGTAAGTATCAAATTGTGAATTCTCTGGTTTGTAGGATGAAATTTGTTTGCTTAGCATAGTTCTGCCATTAGTTATGAATAATTTTGTTTTTAGTGCTATTTTGCAGCGTATTTCATAAATTATAATAGCAATTTACGAATTGCAGTAATAATAAAAAATTCAATAATAATTGTAAACAACTATAGTTTCTTTTTAGATAATGTGCATATTTTATCTTACAAATCATTCCATGCTATATATAGTGATTACCTCCTGCTATCCTCATATGTTGTTAGACTATGAATTTGAAATTCTAAATTATTTTTTCGACCGTGTGCGAAGCATGAGTTCGAACTTGTTTATAAAATATTTGTGCAAAGAATTATTGTATTTTATTTTGATTGAATCAAGTTAGTGTCGTGATTATTTATTTTTTTAATCAAGTGTGGTGCTGAGTTTGAAACCCATTCCCAAAACCCAATAGCTGTACTGGTCCACAGAAAATTCCCTAACCTCCTCTTATAAAATAAACGTATTGAGTGATCATCGAGTTGAAACCATTCTGAATCATGCTTGAATATCGTCGGATCATTCTGTGTCCATCATTCTGCCATCTCCAATTTTTGTGCCACGAAAGATGAGTTTATCTCACGCTTAACCTACATCGTTTCATAGATGTTAAATTCAACACAAATGAACTGTTGTGAAATGTATAGGATTGCTAGTAGAAAATTATTTTTTTTGATATGTATACACATTTCATATATGACACGATGATATGTGTGTGTGTGTGTCTCTATATATATATATATATATATATATATATGTGTGTGTGTGTGTGTGTGTGTGTGTGTGTGTGTGTGACATGTAGGTGCACTGATGATAAATGACTTATGATGTGATTATATTGATGCTATGTGATAATTTTTATTGTTTATCTATGTTTTTGATTGCCATAGTTAGGAAAATTCACTATGGTTTGAAATGATACATACCTGAACAGACATTAGATTAGGTAAAAATCGTTATGGGTTGAAATGATAGACCTGAACGATTTTTATAGAAATTGGGATTGCGGGTAGAAATGAAATATACTCTTAAAATTATAAATTGCGGGTTGAAATGATAAATATCTGTATCACTTGACCATAGGGTAAAAAACTATATACGGACACCATTGGTCATGTTTTAGAAGTAGAGTGATTTGGAAATTTTATTTTAAAATAATAACATAAAATTTTATACTTTCATATATATATTTTAAAGATTTTAAAATTAAATTCTGAAAATTTTAAATTATATGTTTCAAAACGATTTTTTGAGTAAAAATGGATTTAAATGCTTATTTAAGATTTCATTTACAATCTTATTTATTTTAAACCATATAATTTAATCATATATGTATTTCCAAACTTTAAACTTCATATATTATAATACATAATTTTTTTAAAACCATTTCTAAATTATTATTTTTAAACTTATGTTTATAAAGCTATTTTCTATAAATTTATCTATATCTATTTTCAAAATTAATTTTGTAGATTTTATAAATTTTAATAATAAACTAAAAGGTGGATAAGTTAAGGTTTACGCGATTTGAATTCGAGGTTTAAAGATCTAAACTTATATAACGATGCTTGACTTAATGAATGAACTTATATAAGATATGAATTTGAATTCGAATCGATATAAACTTATATGAGATAAACTTAAATTGTGAAATTGTTTTCTGAATTTGAATTTCCAAATTTAAGGAATGAATTTGAAACTATAACGTGTATGAAATGGATTTGGTTACAAATCAACTAAATGCGAATTTGAATTGGTTTTAAATATTGAACTTTTATAAAAAATGAATATGAATTACGTAATTGATTTTATTTTGAATTTATAATTGATATGAAATGAATTCAACTTTAAGTGACTAACCGTGAATTTGAATATATAAATTTTATATATGGAATTGATTTTATACATCGTTGGTTGAATTAAGAAAATGGTTAAATCGAATTTATAAGAACGATTTAAATGGTATAAATTGTTTGAATTGAAATATAAGGTTTTGATTCGAATTTATATGTAATGATTTTTGAATTATACGACTTGAGATTTATAAGGTATGATATGTTTTACTTAAACTAAATATAAGTTTTGATTTGAATTATATATATATATATAATTCGAACTGAAATGTTGGACTTTATGAATCAACTTAAACGAATGCTTATAAAGGTAAAACTAGATTTCTGAATTGATTGAACTTGAGTTTTGGCGAGAATAAATCAAACTAAATATTATCTAAGTTAAGTATTTTAGTAGTGCTTTAAATGGAATTTGAGATATGTTTTTGTATAAGTCGAATTTGGATTGAAAGCTTTTTGTGAATATTTTTGAAGTTATAGAAAAACAAAGTTAAATATTAAATTTTTAATTTAAATTTGAACCTGAGATTTCTTATAAACGATCTTATAATGTGATTTATAAAATAATGACTATGGTGTGAAAAATGTTAACGATTGGTTGTTAGAGAGACTGGGATCGGCTATTGTCATACTTTCTGCCAATACCAAAAACCACTATAACAACTGTGTATGCGGTGGAGTTCCAGAATGAAATAGGATGATATGGAGGCGATAACTGGATTTGAAGAAAGAGAACGACGATGGATAGCCATGACCTTCAGGTCATAATTAAAATGACTAAAACATGTGTTATACCATGATTAAGTGAGGTCACACCTCCTATCGAACACGCTTCTTCGAACCCATATCTATTACTTTGTGATTTGATTGGTGCACACCTTTGATTTTGGAGTGTGTTCCGAGGTGGGCGGTAGTCTTGGTTAGCGTTACCACCGGTCCGGGCATACATCGGTAGAATCCTACCGTGGGTATTCCTCGTGTGTCTTGTCATATTATCCTGATCGAGCCACCTACAATTTTGATTTAACGTTGTCGTATAGCGGCGCATCCCTATCCACCGACCGTTTACTGGTGTTTTATATGCAATGTTTATGTAACGACCCGTATTCTACGTGTCATAGGAACGTAGAATATTTATTTCTTTCACTTACGAAGTCGTATGGTCATGTGACTTTGGGAGACGACTATTAGGGTCATTTCCCATGTTCATGATTTTTGTCGATTTTTAAATGACCATTTTACCCCTAGTTGGCACTGTTTTGGCCATAACTTTTGACTGGAAAGGAATTTTGACCTGAAACCACTTCCATTGGCTCCGGATGATGGTTTACAATTCTGTAGAGTGGTCACATTAGCCAAACGGACTCACTATTTGGGAGATATGGCTGAAACAAGTTTCAGATAGTGAAAAACAGCTTAATTGGGCTTAACCAGGTGATTAACAGCTAGGCCCAATGGGGAATTTCAGGATTAGGGTAAGGAGGAGGCTGAAATCAATTAGACAACAATCTTATCCTCATTTCCCAGCCGCCACTTTCTTTCTAGCAACCCTAACAATGGCCTCCAACACCCAAATCACCTTCTAATCAATTTCTAACCAAGTTTTGGCTTAATCTACATCAAATTAAGGAGAGGAAACACGAAAGCAAGGCTAGAGGTGCTGTTAGACGTTAGAATTCACCCAAATCAGCGAAGTTTCAGTTCTGAGAATTTCATTTGTGGCCAAGGTGTGTGATTAGCATCGTTTTGACATTAATTACAGTTGATTAAGGGTAATTAGTGAAGATTAGCGAATTTATACACTAATAAATTCTGGAAAAATATCTATAAATTCGAAAATAATATTTTATGCCTCTGGTAGAAATTTGGTTTAATTTGGTTAAGATTTGTTAACCCTAGGATTAGTTTTGCTCAAACATGCTTAAGAGAAGACATGGGGTTTTGGGTATATTTGATCCATTTTGACATATGAATTCATTGTTTTGGTGTTTGTGGTCAGTTTGTTACGTTGCTATGACTGTTTGACATGATTTGTGATTGATTAGTATAGTTAGATTTGTCGAAAACGTCGTCGAATGGCGTAAACAAGTTGATGGAAAAAGTTGCAGAAAGTTGTGCAGGGTTTCGGATCGGATATGGGCTCGGATCGGATTGGAGACCTGGGCAAGGAACCCGACCCGAACCGGAGTTTGGCACAAAAGAGGCTTAGCAAAAAGGAAGGCCATGTTGGTTAAGCTAGGGATCAGATCGACTTAGGGACGAAGGGCTCAGATCGAAACTTGACACTTGGGAGAACTGGCAAGAAGGAAGGTCACGCTAATTGAGCTGGGGATCGGATCAGATAAAGAAGGAGGGATTGGATCGGAGCACATGAAGAACGAGGGACCTGATCGAAGCGGAAGCATGAGCTGAAAGGGAGATGGCACCCGAACCGACCTGAGGTGGGACACCCGACCCGAAGGAGGACAGCCGACCCGAACCGACGTGATGGAGTGGACCCGAACCAAACAGCTATCAGAGGAAGACCATGCATCAACGCAACGCAGCAGACCCGACCCGATCCGATGGCTTGAAAGGAACCCGACTCGACCCAGTATTGACCAATAACCCGAGATGCAAAGGTAGTCCAATATGGGAAGTTAGAGCTCAGGATCCAGTTGGGAACCGATGAGTTCACTTTATGATTGGGCTTTGCTGCGGGACGTATGCCAAGGGGCTATCGATGTCTATGACTTTGGATCACTATGTATGAGAAGTACGTGAACGGATTCAGGGCCACAGTGGCCTAGGTACGACTAAAGGGCTATAGACCAATGAAGTGGGGTGATTTGTAAAGATTTGGTCATGACTCCATGTGGTAAGCTTGGTAGTAGCAGTGGTTGTACAAGTTGAACTCCGTCACTACTTCGATGGGTCTAGTGATTGACAGCGGTGGACATCGTACGCTTTACGCACTGAGTGAGAGATGTGAGGATGGTTGCTATGGATGATTTGCTTGCTATCATTATGACATGCACACCCCTCCCCCGTATTCTTTACACTATTTATTATGGCACCTTAGAGTACTGTACGGTACGTGGTACCAACTCTTTGGCTGCAGGTTCAGGTATGGTTTAGTATATCTGTTATTGTTCTGTTTAGATGTTTGTCGCTCATACCAGGCTTTATGTCTGACCCAGAGTTTTATGTCTCCTCTTATTACTCTGGGTGCTCACATGAGCAGACCAGAGACAGGTTAGCTGGTGATACACGGGTAGATGATCCGGAGACGAGCAGGAGGCTTCCACGTAATATATATAGTATTCTCCCTGTGTTGTTGAAGATCACTGCTTGGGCATTAGTGATGCATCTTCTACTTTAGCTTTCTTTTGTTTAGAGACAGTAAATTTGGAAAGTTGTAATAGGCTGTAATTGGATTTCCGCTGCTCTGATGTTGATGTTGATTTTAGTTACCAGCTTATGCACTGTCTCACCTGTTTTATGTCAAGTATATTATTATTATTATATCTTATTCCATGCGCTGTGAGACATTCTACAGGTTCCTTGTTAGTTAATTCCCTTCTTTCTTTTCTTCTGACGACCGTTCCGTGCTAGTTGGGCATGTGTACAGCGCACTTTCGGAGGAAATGCCGGCTGGTGTGGGGCGGGCCGTCACACTTGGTATCAGAGCTCTAGGTTGCGTAGTTAACCTAGGGAAGTTATCAGGGAGAGATAATATACGTATACGAGAGAGCGTATTTGTGATTATTTTGGTTTTTTTTTTAAAAAAAAAAACTATATATATACTATTAGTACTATAAGAATGAAGTCGTACTGCACTAGCACCACTATGGGGTCGTTAATCGTTTCCTTTTTCAGATTGACGATGAGCCGATATACTAGAGGTGCTGGTAGGGGAGCCAATAATGGGAATGCTGCTGACATTAGGACGATGTTTACTGACCTCATGAGAGAGATGCTTAGAGATGTGCAGAGGGAAGCTCCCCATGGTGGATATGGTGGTGGTCCAATAGTGCAGGCGCATAGAGTCGACTTCGCCAAGCTGAATAAGGATTATACTAGTCTTGGTGGGAAGCCGTTCCACGAAACGGAGTCGGCCACGGATGTTCAGGATTGGTTGGATAGTTGCGAACGTATCTTCGAGGATTTGGGTATCGAGGATGCGATGAAGAGAAAGCTAGCGTCCCGTCAGCTACAAGGGCGGGCAATGAATTGGTGGAATGTTATAAAGGCAGTTACTCCCGAAGATCAGATTACTTGGGAGCAGTTCAAAGCTCGCTTTAGCGAGAAGTTCATTCCAGCAGCTCAGAAGTCAGTGCTGTTTAAGAAATTCTTGGAGCTCAAGCAGAATGGCAGAGCTGTCTCAGAGTATATTGCTGAATTCGACACTTTGTCAAAATATGGGTTATCTCTTATTGATACTGCCGAGAAGAAGAATGAGAAATTCATAACTGGTTTGGATCCGTACTTGGGGGAAAGGCTTATTAACCACATCGATGAGACGTTTGAATCGATTGTGGGGGAAAACACTGAGGTCATAAAGTCTCTACCCTAAGCCGAAGACTGAGGTTGCATCCGCAGATGAGCCAAAGCCACAAGCAAGTGGTGGAGGCAAGGGTGGTTCCCAGAATAAGAGAAAGAAGAATCAGACTAAGGATGGCCAGAAGAAAAAGAATAAGCAAGATGTTGAGTGCTTCAGCTGTGGTAAGAAGGGCCATTATGCTAGTAATTGTCGGGCCAAGCCAGCGGATAGGAAGTGCTTCAACTGTGGCCAAATGGGACATTACAAGGACAAGTGTCCGCAACCCCCTAAAGAAAAGCAAACGGTGAAAGCCTACGCCCTCAATGCAATTCCTTCTTCGTCGAATGCCCCAATTGCGGCGGAGAAGGGAAAGAATGTCATCATTCAAGGTATGCTTTCTGTTTATGATGTTCCTGTTAGAGTTTTGTTTGATACCGGAGCTTCCAGTTCTTTCATATCTAGTGACCTGGTAGATAGGTTGGGATTGGAGCCTGAGATTATCGATAGACCATTAGTAGTGACGAACCCGATTGGTGATTCGACTAGCCTTAGCATGATTTGTCGTAATGTGGTCTTATCGAGTCATGGATGCATGTTTGTTTGTGATTGCTTTGTTTTGGGCTTTACTGGGTTTGGCATTATTTTGGGAGTAGATTGGCTCCAAAGATATGAGGTGGTGGTAGACTGTGAGGGCTTTTTGGTGACAGCTGGAGCGGATGATGGGCGGAGGATAGTGTTTGGTGGTCTACCCAATGAGGGGGTATTGGCTAGTTTTCTAAACTCCCTCGACATTCCGCATAGTGAGTTGTCAGGTTTGCCCGTGGTTGGCCAGTATCCGGATGTTTTCGAAGAAGTGACCGGGCTTCCACCACACCGAGAGATTGAGTTCCGTATTGATTTGGTGAAAGATGCCAGACCTATAGTGATGCCACTTCGTCGTATGACACCAAGGGAGCAGCGAGAGCTCGAGGTGCAAGTCAGCGATCTTTTGAAGAAGGGATTTATCAGAAGGAGTGTTTCTGAATGGGGAGCACCAGTTGTGTTTGCTACCAAGGCGGATGGTTCCCTTCGTTTGTGTGTAGACTACTACGAGTTGAATAAAGTGACGAGGAAGAACAAGTATCCTCTACCGCGGATAGATGATTTGTTCGATCAGTTGAGTGGCGCGAAAGTATTTTCCCAGTTGGATCTCGCGACAGGTTTTCATCAGCTTAGAGTGGAAGCTGAGAGTATAGCCAAAACGGCATTTCGGACGCCGTCTGGATTTTATGAGTGGTTGGTCATGCCATTCGGGCTGACCAATGCCCCAGCATATTTTGTGGATCTTATGAATAGGGTATTCAGAGATCAGTTGAATAAGTTTGTCCTTGTGTTCGTTGATGATATTTTGGTCTATTCAAGGACAGAGGAAGAACACAAGGAACATTTAAGAATAGTGATGGAGGTGTTGAGAAAACACCAACTGAAAGCAAAGTTTTCTAAGTGTCACTTCTGGAGGAGGGAAGTGAGGTTCTTGGGCCATGTTGTTTCCGAGAATGGTATTGCCGTGGACCCTGCGAAGGTGGCTACGGTACAGGATTGGCCTACGCCCAAGAATGCAACAGACGTAAGAAGTTTCTTGGGGTTAGCTGGATATTATCGTAAGTTTATCCCAGGTTTCTGCAAGATAGCAGCACCATTGACCCAGTTGACCAAGAAGAATCAAGCTTTTGTCTGGGATGAAAGGTGCGAGAATGCATTCAAGAGTCTAAAGAACAAGTTGACATGTGCACCAGTGTTAGTCATTCCTAAGGGGAATGAAGAGATGACGGTATACACGGATGCTTGTGGTACCGGACTAGGTGCTGTATTGATGCAAGGCGGTAGGGTGGTAGCCTATGCAAGTCGGCAATTGAAACCGCACGAGAGAAGATACCCTACTCATGATTTAGAATTGGCAGCGATCGTGTTCGCATTAAAGAAGTGGAGACACTATCTCTTGGGAGAAAGATTTGAGCTGTTTACAGATCATAAGTCGTTGAAGTATCTCTTCTCTCAGAAAGATCTGAATCTCCGTCAGCAGAGATGGTTAGAGTTCTTAGCTTCCTATGATCTTGACATCGCATATACACCGGGAAAGGGCAATGCGGTGGCTGATGCATTGAGTAGGAGACATGCCAACCTAGGGGCTATGTTTCTAGAATGGAAGCAACTGGAGTACATCGCTGGGTTTGATTTCAGACCGAAGTGCGAATTGGATCCAGAAATGTTAGCAAGTTTGACGATCAGATCCACTTTGATGGAGCGGATCGGCTCTAGTCAGAGGGACGATCCTAACCTATTGGAAATCATCTCCAAATTAGAGATGGGTATCGATGAGGAGATGAACAAGTATAGGCTTGATCGAGAAGGATGGCTTAGAAAGAATGGAAAGCTTGTTGTACCCAATGTCGATGGATTGAGGGATGAAGTGCTTAGAGAGTGTCATCACACAAAACCGACTATACACCCCGGTGGTAATAAGATGTATCGAGATATGAAGCAGACCTACTACTGGGAAGGGATGAAAAGAGACATTGGGAAGTCTATATCCAAATGCATGAATTGCCAGCTAGTTAAAGCCGAGCAAAAGAAGCCTAGTGGGTTGTTGCAACCATTAGAAATTCCCGAATGGAAATGGGAGCAAGTCTCGATGGATTTCATCGATGGTTTACCGAGTACTAGATCGGGACATGATAGCATTTGGGTAATTGTGGATCGATTGACTAAGAGTGCAAGATTCATACTAGTCAAATCGACCAGAACGACGACTAAGTTAGCAGAATTGTATATGAAGTGGGTAGTGAGATTTCATGGAATACCTAAAAGCATTGTGAGTGTCCGAGACCCGTTGTTCACTAGTGGGTTTTGAAAGAGCTTACAAGAGGCTCTGGGGTCAGAGTTACATCTCAGTACCGCATATCATCCTCAGACCGACGGTCAGACGGAGAGGGTGAATCGTATTTTGGAAGATCTCTTGAGAGCATGTATATTGGATTTTGGTGGATCATGGGATGACCATTTGCATCTAGTAGAGTTTGCATATAATAATAGCTACCAATCCAGTATCGGTATGGCTCCGTTTGAAGCTTTGTACGGAAGAACGTGCAACTCACCATCATGTTGGATAGAGACTGGCGAGAAGTTTATGCTTGGACCAGATATGGTGAGGTAAACTTCAGATAAGATTAAGATCATTCAACAACGAATGAAGGCTGCCCAAGATAGGCAGAAGAGTTATGCTGATAAGAGGAGAAGAGACTTAAAATTCTCCGTTGGTGACTTGGTGTTTGTCAAGATTTCTCCGTTGAAGAGCGTGATACGATTTGGCAGGAGAGGCAAGTTGGCACCAAGATTTGTTGGCCCATTCCCTGCTCTTGAACCAGTCGGGAATTTGGCATATAAAGTTGACTTACCAGAGAAGATGGCGGGAGTTCACAATGTATTTCATGTTTCCCAACTAAGGAAGTTCGTTCACAACTCAGATATGACTATTTCACCTGATCAGTTAGAGGACTTCGATGTAGAACCCGAGGCGGTTGGGAATCGCAAGCCGGCCCGTATTGTCGAGCACGACATGAAGCAACTTCGAAGGAAGGCGGTGAAGCTAGTCAAGGTTCAGTGGGGCGAGGACGAGAATGATTGCACTTGGGAGACAGAGGAGAGCATTAGGAAAACATATCCAGAACTCTTTACCTGGTAAGATTTTAACTTCGATTTAGTTTTCCGCATGCTAGGATAGGCTTGTTTGCTTGTTTTGCATAGTTGATTGTTGTATGTGGTTGTTAGGCATGCGGGATCCTTTGTATGTTTAGGGTTAAGGAATTTCGGGGGTGAAATTTCTTAAGGGGGGGAGAGTGTAACGACCCGTATTCTACGTATCATAGGAACGTAGAATATTTATTTCTTTCACTTACGAAGTCGTATGGTCATGTGACTTTGGGAGACAACTATTAGGGTTATTTCCCATGTTCATGATTTTTGTCGATTTTTAAATGACCATTTTACCCCTAGTTGGCACTGTTTTGGCCATTACTTTTGACTGGAAAGGAATTTTGACCTGAAACCACTTCCATTGGCTCCGGATGATGGTTTACAATTCCTAGAGTGGTCACATTAGCCAAACGGACTCACGGTTTGGGAGATATGGCTGAAACAAGTTTCAGATAGTGAAAAACAGCTTAATTGGGCTTAACCGGTGATTAACAGCTAGGCCCAATGGGGGATTTCGGGATTAGGGTAAGGAGGAGGCTGAAATCAGTTAGAGAACGATCTTATCCTCATTTCCCAGCCGCCACTTTCTTTCTAGCAACCCTAACAATGTTCTCCAACACCCAAATCACCTTCTAATCACTTTCTAACCAAGTTTTGGCTTAATTTACATCAAATTAAGGAGAGGAAACACGAAAGCAGGGCTAGAGCTGCTATTAGACGTTAGAATTCACCCAAATCAGCAAAAGTTTTAGTTTTGAGAATTTCATTTGTGGCCAAGGTGAGTGATTAGCATCGTTTTGACATTAATTACAGTTAATTAAGGGTAATTAGTGAAGATTAGCGAATTTATACACTAATAAATTCTGGAAAAATATCTATAAATTCGAAAATAATATTTTATGCCTCTGGTAGAAATTTGGTTTAATTTGGTTAAGATTTGTTAACCCTAGGATTAGTTTTGCTTAAACATGCTTAAGAGAAGACATGGGGTTTTGGGTATATTTGATCCATTTTGACATATGAATTCATTGTTTGGGTGTTTGTGGTTAGTTTGTTACGTTGCTATGAGTGTTTGACATGATTTGTGATTGATTAGTATAGTTAGATTTGTCGAAAACGTCGTTGAATGGCGTAAACAAGTTGCTGGAAAAAGTTGTGCAGGGTTTCGGATCGGATCGGATATGGTCTCAGATCGGATTGGAGACCTGGGCAAGGAACTCGACCCGAACTGGAGTCTGGCACAAAAGAGGCTTGGCAAAAAGGAAGGCCATGTTGGTTAAGCTGGGGATCAGATCGACTTAGGGACGAAGGGCTCGGATAGAAACTTGACACTTGGGAGAACTGGCAAGATGGAAGGTCACGCTAATTGAGCTGGGGATCGGATCAGATAAAGAAGGAGGGATCGGATCGGAGCAGATGAAGAACGAGGGAGCGGATCGAAGCGGAAGCATGAGCCGGAAGGGAGATGGCACCCGAACCGACCTGAGGAGGGACATCCGACCCGAAGGAGGACAGCCGACCCGAAGGAGGACAGCCGACCCGAACCGACGTGATGGAGTGGACCCAGTATTGACGTGATGGAGTGGACCCAGTATGTATGAGAAGTACGTGAACGGATTCAGGGCCACAGTGGCCTAGGTACGACTAAAGGGCTATAGACCAATGAAGTGGGGTGATTTGTAAAGATTTGGTCATGACTCCATGTGGTAAGCTTGGTAGTAGCAGTGGTTGTACAAGTTGAACTCTGTCACTACTTCGATGGGTCTAGTGATTGACAGTGGTGGACATCGTACGCTTTACGCACTGAGTGAGAGATGTGAGGATGGTTTCTATGGATAATTTGTTTGCTATCATTATGACATGCACACCCCTCCCCCGTATTCTTTACACTATTTATTATGGCACCTAGAGTACTGTACGGTACGTGGTACTAACTCTTTGGCTGCAGGTCCAGGTTCAGGTATGGTTTAGTATACCTGTTATTATTCTGTTTAGATGCTTATCGCTCATACCAGGCTTTATGTCTGACCCAAAGTTTTATGTCTCCTCTTATTACTCTGGGTGCTCACACGAGCAGACTAGAGACAGGTTAGCTGGTGATGCACGGGTAGATGATCCGGAGACGAGCAGGAGGCTTCCACGTAATATATATATATATATAGTATTCTCCCTCTGTTGTTGAAGATCACTGCTTGGGCATTAGTGGTGCATCTTCTACTTTAGCTTTCTTTTGTTTAGAGACAGTAAATTTGGAAAGTTGTAATAGGCTGTGTAATTGGATTTCCGCTGCTCTGATGTTGATGTTGATTTTAGTTATCAACTTATGCACTGTCTCACCTGTTTTATGTCAAGTATGTTATTATTATTATATCTTATTCCATGCGCTGTGAGACATTCTACAGGTTCCTCGTTAGTTAATTCCCTTCTTTCTTTTCTTCTGACGACCGTTCCGTGCTAGTTGGGCATGTGTACAGCGCACTTTTGGAGGAAATGCCGGCTGGTGTGGGGCGGGCCGTCACAGTTTACGACAATGCATAAACGACGTAAGGGTAAAAATGTAATCCCGCTTACGCTATTTTAATATGTTATGTTTAATCATAGATACTATTATGGTAGCGTATTATATGATATTAGTTTAATGAATCCTTAAAGGATGGTGATCCAAAACATCCTTTAAGTTACCGATGCATTTCATTGAACATTTCATTTGAGTTTATTTACTTCCATGAGAATGTTAGTCCTGATCCGAGTTGTTTTGTTTTGCATTATTGCTCGGGTCAGATTGAGTATTGACGTGTTGAGATTTCACCTTTCGAAGTTAGAGGCTGTTGAAGACATCACCTCTATCTATTGATTCTGGTTATTTCTCCTTTGTATTTTGAAATTCTTATATTTATACTTCCGCTGTATTTAATTTTGTAACTCTGATATTATGTATAATTTTGATTTTTATTTAGTAGCTTCATGAACCAATATTGTATTATTTATTTTCCGCTGCGAGATATTATATTGCTTTGTATCTGTATCTATGATCCGTGATTTATTCTATTTACCTCATAAGCTAATAACCATCTGTCGTTTCGAGCGGTTTGAGCTGGTTTAATTACCGACTTAAAGCAGTCGAAAAGGCAGTTTGTTGCACAATTAATGCGTAGAAGATAATTATAGAGAAGCGTTGTCGAAATTTGATAGAAATATGGTGTTTTAAAGCCTTTAGTCCCAAAAGGCTTTACTGGCATATATATGTGTTATCGAAATCAATAACTTATATTTTTAAAACCAGAAAAATGTTCGATTATTATGTCGACCGTAGTTAGATGTATGAAGTTAGAATTGGATTGGAATGTTCGGTAAAACCACATTTCTACAATGGTGTAAATGAATTTATTAGATTCGCAGTATCTAATAATTGAAATTACGTGGAACTTCGTTGTCAAAACTGATGAGATTAAGGAAACAAGACATAGTTAAAGTACATTTGTATAAATCTGGTTTTGAGTCAGATTATCATTTTATCACCAGTTGAGATAAACTTGCTTCCATAGGTGCACGTGAAGAGGCATGCATGCTAATAATGACATTTTTAATTAAAAAGAAGGGAGAAAAATTAAATGAAAATTCATTATTTGATATAGATAACCTTTCCACCAATATTATCAATAATGAATATATGATCAAAGGTTAAAAGTAATGCATCTTTTGGTATCTTTGAATATGTTAATATGGGTGTGTAGCATTGGAATTGCGCTACAACCCTCATCTAATTGCCACCCTTTGCACATATGATTACCTTCGTTGTGTGTTTGCTTTAATCATAATGGATCACTCAAGAACAATGACGCTTTGAATTAGGGATGGGCATTTTTAACATATTATCACTTATCGTCATTAACCAACCACTGTCAATTAAAATGGTACCTAAAAAATTGGTAAACAATTTGCTTGGTACGGTTTGCTGAACCACATGAAATTATGTGGTATGGTAATGGTAACTAACTATTAAATATAGTAATTACCATACCTACCATATGTCTTCCTACACACAAACTTGCATACATATTTATACATATGTGTGTGTATATACGATTTCTATTATGTAACACCACGTTTAAAGTATAATGATTTAACAGAAAATATAGCAAAATACTATTATGTTATCAAATTGAATGCAATTCTTTTTATGTATATTTTAATGATAATATGATTTTGTACAATATTTTAGCTTCTTGCATAAACAAAGTAAAAATGATAAATAATCATATAATAGAAAATAAAAACTCTTAGTATTTACTCTTTTGGCATAGAAACTTGTAAATAAATAGATATCAAACTTTGCAAATGGTAAAAAGTATTACCGACCTCTACCAACCATTATCAACTGAAAACTGAATCATCGGTTTACCTATTACTTTGATTGGTAATGGTACAATATTTCTGTTATCATATATTTTTGTAAGATAATGGTTTTGAATATTAATTTTTGGTATCAAGCCAAATCCAGCTCTACTTTGAATCATGTGGTGCATGCTAACCAAAATATTTCAAATTTGACTGATTTGGAGCTGATTAATGTCATCATGTGCTCAAATGTTTGCTTTTCTACCCACTAATTTCATACGCATATCATGCTTGATTGCAAAACCAGTCCCCATTTGACATAATATTTCATTAGTTATTGATTAATGTCCGATCTTCCTACCATTCTAGTGTGGGAATTTTTAGTATCTTATGCTCCTTACATGATTGATGCCTCGACAGCTTGCTCGAATGCCTTATCAAACGATCTTGATTACTAATGCATTTCTTTTCCCCATTGCATGATCACATGCTTAGCTTTGCATCTCACTTTCCCTTATATTAAAAGTCATGCTAAAACAGGGAAAGAACTATGTCCAAAATAGGAAAAAAAAATCCCTAACAAACCCTTCAAACCCAAGCATTGCTTTTGCTGACAAATCCCTATCGATTGATTGGTAAGGCCTCACAAATAGATATGTAGAAATTTCTCCCAAGCATTAAAGTGTAGGTGATGAGCCACTGGCCCTACCATCCATTGTCTCTCGTATCCTCTCCTTCATTACTTTTTCTAGTGAGAAACCCTGCTTCCAAGCTAGTCCCCATCGAATTGTCATCCGGATTAATTGGTTGATGTCTTATAAGTGGTTTCTTATGCGATTGGAAATTGATTACATCATTTTGTCCACCATTTCGACGCGTAGAATATGACTGTAACGTCCCGTATTTTTGGTAATCGAATATTTAATTTATTTTATTATTTTATATATTATATTTGGAATATTTTTTATTTTCAATATTGAATTCGTTTATAAAAACTAAGTTTAAACATTAAATTTATATTTAATATAAATTGAGCTCAAAATATCGCGGTAGTTCATAATATTGAATTTTGAACTTTAATTGAATATACAAAATCCGATATAAGTCGGAATTCTGTGAAACAATTGATTATAATTTTCTAATGAAAGAGAAAAATCGAGATTTCATGTTATAGGCAGTTATTTATGTCCAATAAAAATTTTAAAATAGTCTTTATGGAAATTGTTAATAAATGATAATGTTAATTTAAAAAATTAAATTGGATTTTTATATATAATTTGGATATCTTTTAACTCGAAATTGTTGATATTGAGTTGTATAATCCATATTGTTTATACGTGAAGCTATATGATAATTTTAATTGGATATTTACGATAAAAATAATTTTTATTATTTAATCGGATTTATTTTGGATTTTACATAATATTTTATCGATATTTTATAAGCCTTAAAAACGGTCATTTTGCAAACTGCCTCCATTTTCGATAAAATTAGTTTCATCGGAACCGTAACGTTAAATTATTGTATGATATCAAATTTCGTGGCTTTCTGATGTTGTATGTGACTTCGGTAGCCAAAAACGTCTTTGTTTTTATTTAATCATTTTGTCGATTTAAATTGGAAATTAAGAATAATTTATTATCTAACGAACTCGTTTTCGACAAAATTAATTTTATTAAATCCGTAATTATTTATAATTGTAGTATTTCAATTTTCAATTTAATTGAATTCATTTTGTGATCATAGGCAATTTAAATGTGTGTCGATTCACATATTAGAGTTATCACAGACAATCTCGGAATTCGACGAAACCTGTCCCATCGTGTCTGGAATGTTGTTTTATGCTAGGATGCAAATTTTCATCTCATTACGAGGTTTTTTGTGATGGTTTTTGCTTGTTACTTCATCACGATGTTTCGACTATTATTATTTTAATAATTTAGTCACCCTTATAAGCAAGCCGTTGGTCATAACCCTCATCTTTTGTGTGGTCAAATAAATTATGCCTCCTCTAACTGAAATAAATAGCCTCAACCAAGTTAATTTCTTCTTTCCTTAATCTTCCAATCCACTCAAAAATCAAAGAAATCTCCAACTACTAATGTCTAGAGCTCATCAAGGGCTACCTGATCAACGGCTATGATCAAATTATATATATAAGCCATGCCGATCGGAATTGATTCATGAAGGGGTGTGGGGTTTTGTGTCATTGCCGGTGATTGGCGATGACTGGGTGAAATGCTGATCGAATGTCGAAGTGCCTGCGGCGCGTGTTTCGAAAGATTATGATCAACATCAGTGGTCAGCGTTCGATGTGCGGTGGCGTTATTTTCCGGTGCGTGATGTCGAAGTACGAGACAATGTACAACAAAGGAAGCCGATACTTGGAATTGAAACCAAATGATCGGGATGAAGTAAGAAAAAAATGAGCCTGCGGTTTCAGGCAAGCACTTGGATAGGGGCGAGTGATCGCCGGAGGTCACTTCGGGTTGGTGAAAGACGCCGATGAACATGAGGAGGCGCAACAGTTTGTTTTGGCAGTGGGGTTCAAAGTTGAGAAGCGAACTGGGAAACATTAGTTATAGGAGGAAGAAAAGAATAATACGGTTGGCCAGTAATGTTTTTCAAATAGAAGTGGATCAGGCTTTAATTTTTGAAACTGGGAGTAGTGAGGAAATTTGGGCACCCAAATCAGGGAAATCAAAGGACGTTTGGATCTGCAAATCAAATTTATCGGCCTAATTTTCTACAGAATGGATTGGGCTTGGAAGTTTAAAATCAGAAGAAATTACAAGTAATTAGTTGGATTAAAACTAATGCTAATTAACGAATTTTATTTTAAATAAAGTCCTATTTATACAAAAACGTGAATTGATGCAGGCACGTTGATGGGTACCGCTGAACCAACATACAGGAAGGAAACGAAGAAGTCGGGACAGTATTTTGTGAATCAATAGTAAGAAAACGTAATTAGTTAAAATTAAACGTTATTAATTAATTAATTTATGTAATCTTATATTATCAATAACTTGCTCATATCTTATCGGAAGCGAACAAACCAGGATATGTTGGACTCTCGTAGACGAGCACAACGTATAGGAATAAAATTGGACTGAATTGGAATCAACCGATATCTTTAGTTAAATTAAACGCTTGTTTAATTTAACTTGAACGAGCCATTTAAACAACGAATCAAATCAAGGTGAGTCAAACTCACTTAGTTCTTCCCACTTACATTTTATATAAGTTGGGTTTTATAATTGTGTATACTTGCTAATGGTTGACTGTTTAAATATATATGCATATATTGATTGAACTGATGAAATTAAACGCAGTTTAATTTCAGTTAAAACCAAATCGTTATTTTAACGATTGGAACCAACTGAGCTAACTTACCTTGTTGGTCACGTTTATAAAATGATAGATTTTAATTTAATGAATTGTTTGAATTGTTTTGTTTGTATTAAATAAATTGGTTGATATTAAATTATCGTTATCGACTGTTATAAAAATCATTGTTTAATTGAATTGAATGATCTTATTTAGTGTAACGTATTTGGATGCAGGGAATGACAGGTTGGAGGGATCCAAGTGGATTCGTCACAATAGTTGTTAAATCTTATTATATTATAATATACGTTGAATAATATGGAATCGTGATGCAGGGTTGACAGGTTGGAGGAATCCAACATGATTCCTCACTAATATTGATAATGTTTATCAATATGATTTGTTATGTTCATTTGGATGTGAAATTTGTTTATATTTCACAGTTTGGTACTTTAGCAGATATTTACATCTTTAGTACTGTTGAGAAAAGAAAAGACTTTTGAAATCAATATTAAATCGATTGAGAACGTTTTCAAAGCTATATTTACATAATTGAAATACGATGTTTATTCTAAAAATAAACGTTGAAGATTTATTTATGTTTTCTCAAAACTATTTAAATTATAAATTAAATGGAATTTCCAAGATATTGATAAATAATTGGTTAAGCGGTATATACCAAAAGAAAATTTTAAAAATGATTTCGAAAAAGGGATTTAGGCAGTGTTAATGGAATTTTAAAAGATTTTTGAATGCTAAAAGGATCTGATGGAATTAATGTAAAAGGATTGGAAGGTGATTTTTCATAACTAATGAAATGTGATAAATGGGTTTTTCGTGAATGAGATTAGTGAAATAATGGAATTGAAAATAGATTATGAATATTGACGTATAATTGGATTTGAGATAAATGTCGAATAAATGGGATTTCAAGGCAAGATTTGCCGGAAGAAAGTTAAAAATGGAAATACGTATAATCTGAGTTATATGGGAAATGTTGTGAAATGAGATTTATATAATAAGGAAATTATCGAATTAGAATTTAATATCAACAAATGGTTTAAAGGATACGGAAGTAAAAGGATACAGCTTATTGGCAAAATATTTGCAAATGGAAAAATATTTATAAATGAATGGTTAAGATAAGTAAATGAATGTTCAAGATATTTATAAATAAATAACCAATTTATTTATAAATAAATGGTTAAGGATTTATAAATTATTAATGGAAGATTAAGGATGTTGTAAATGGAAAATTTTGGATTTATAAATGAAAAGTTGACGATTTTGTAACGAAAGGTGAACGGGTTGAAATGGAATTTAAAATATTTGTTATAGAAGTTAAATAGTATTATTTTAGTTAATTTTTGTGAAATGTTATTTAAATGTAATGGAAATGATTAGTGAGATTATAAAAGCAATATAATCGTTTTAAATTGTTAAAAGGGAATATAATGTGGTTTTTGAGAAATTGGAACTTGTTGCACGCTGGTTAAGTTGTAATTTTCGAGGTGTCGATCTAATGTTGGTTTCGGCCTTCGGGGTTTATACTGAGAGACTTATTCAATAACCAATTTACAATGAGAAGCCAATGAGTAGAACTGAGATGATAATTGAATATTCTTATTTAAATGAGAAAGGGAAATGTTTCCGAATTAAAAGTTTTAATATTTGATAAACGACTGGTTAATTAAAGAGGCTAAATGATGTTGAGTACTGGATCAGTGAATTTATTTTATTTTTATGGATGAACGATTGTTTATTTGATAATTAAATAATCAACCATCAAATTTGTCCTATACGATTGTTGGTACGGAAAGACCGGGATCAAATTTATATTCGAAAACCATTCCGAACCAGCAAAACGAAAAGACGTTGATTGAAGTTGGAGCAATTGAAGACCGTTGATCTTCATGAGAGGAAGAGTTACTTGTTGAATTTATCAGGTGGTCGCCAGAGATATTATAACTTGTGATTCTGTCATAAGTGAAATCTTCGGATTGCAAGGACCACTTGGTGCTGATCCATAGGGTGATACGTAGGATGTGGTTGGAGGGTGCCTTCGGTTCATCCTATTCTTGGATGAATTGTATGGACGGATGTCTTACAGAGAATTTCCAAAGGATCACGTACATTGATTTCTACAAATGCATTTCTGTTAGTGGTGGAGAAATTTGTTTCTCTTAGAGTAAACACCCAGAGTATTCTTGTGGACGTCAATTAGTGATATCTGGAGGATCTGCCGATGTGGCATTCAAAGTGAATGGTGGGCGGATGTTCTAAAAAGAAGATTTAAACCTCAAGCCTCATCAACTGAGAAATGGTATAAAATCGGGTGGGTCGCATGGCTATGTGGGTCACTCCTATTGGGGGGTATTGTCACCATCTAGAGAATATTCATATTTTTTCTTTTTTTGCTTCCGTGTCACCAAGGAACGGTTGTGTTGGATCCAACCGTAGATGACAATATATTCGAAATATTCAAGCGAAGTGAATGGCCGATCATGTTTAGAATGGGTTGCAAGATGTTCTTGTTGAACCCGGTGTATTCTTCTCTAGAGACACACTGTCGGAAGGTGGTCCCACATCTTTCTAGATGGAATCCATTCACTAATAAGAGCCCGAGGTTTTTGATTGTATACTATATATGTAGAGCGTGAGATGCAAGCGTTCTGCTAGATTGTTATTTATTTGTATTTTGATATTACTATAATATCAGAAAAGATATGATTTCAAAAAGGTTTTGGATTATCGTAAGGTAAAAACCATCTGTATTTATGTGTGGATTGGTCTTACGATTATCCTTTCAGAAAAAAAAGTTTTTACTTTAAAGTCAAGTTGCATGATACCCATAAACTTAGAGAGTTTTCTCGTAAGGGTTCACCAGACTGATCCTGACGTTTGCAATGCTCCGGTCAAGCCGAGTTTTATAGCTTGATTAGCATAGAAATGTGTTTATTTTATGCTCTTATATCTTATCTTTTGTATATAAATAAATACTACATTGGTTATTATTTTATTGTTTTTACAGATGAGTTGTTCAAGCCTTATATAGCCTTAAAAGTGAAGAATTGATGCCATATATATGAAGAATCGCATAAGATGCTGTTGTTGGAGGCTAGTTTTGTTCTCATTAGTCAACTTCGATGGAGATTGGTAGAAAAGATCTTAGGAAATCAATCAGCTGGACACATATCAAACAAGGATAAGAGGAGGATCGTAGCATAATCTTTGATGAGAAGGCCTATTTATATGGTTAGGGTTTTGCAAATCTACTATAAATACACATGTATAGTCATTGTAAAGATATATTTTTCTTCAGTAATTCTTCTACCATTAATCTAGTTTACTTTTCTTCTTTTCTCTTTTCTGCATTTTTATTTTCTTAGCAATTAGTGCTGTCTACACAATTAGATTCGGCAGAGCACTATGTCTTTTTCATTTATTTTTCATTAGTGATTGACCATCTAATTAGATTCAATGGTAATCGTAATTTTATTTTCTATTTGTTATTTTATTTCTGAAATTTTAATTTCTACTTTTTATTTGCTTCTCTAGGTCATATTGGATTGAATATAGATTTGATTAGATTTACATATATACTCAATTCAATAATAGTTTTATTGCACTTTCAATTTTTTTTTGTTTTCAAAATCAACCTCCAAGTTTTGTCTAAATCGCCCAAGAAATATATATAAATAATAAAATTTAAAATTCCTCCCTGTGTTCGACCTGCATATTACACAATTGGTGCGCTTGTAGTTATTAAAATAAATTCGCGCTTTTCTAGTTACTTAGAAAGCATCAATCAAGTTTTTGGCGCCGTTGCCGGGGAGGCAATAATTAAATTTTATTATTTATTTAATTTCCGACTCGTGTTAGTTTTTTTTCCTTTTACTTTGTACACATAGAAAAAAAATCTTGATTAGTCGATATGGTATTATTTGCTGATTCTGTAATCTTCTAAACAAGAGAAAAAACCAGTTGCCAAATTCCTTGAATTTTTTCCTTGATTATTTATTTATTTATTTCCTTTTTTTCTTTTTACAATTTTTCCCCTTCCCTCTTCTACTTTCACCAAAAAAACCCATTTTCTTGCAATTCTTGTTCTCTGCTCCAAATTCAACCTGCCACCATCAACACCGATCAAGCTCGAAACCACAAACCATACCACCGTCACCATAACCAAAACCGCAACCTCATCAATGTCCAGATAACGTTTTCACCCATACCATTATCGCCAAGATCTCCACCCAAATCAACACCAAGCCAAAAAACCGAACATCAGATCATTGGCATCACCAACTTGTTCAGTGCCTACAAATTCATCACAAATTACACCAATTTGATCCTCGCAAGCCAGAGTCGATCAAGGCCCTCATCACAGATCTTCCATCTTCAACCTTTCAGTGGTTCACCCAAGCCAATCCCTCACTGCCATTAAATACCATCCTCGCCTTCACTAAAATCATCGCAAACTGCCCAATACATCAGCCATCGTCTTCACATACCAATTTGAAACGCTCTCACTGCCAAGTTTTCGAAACTCCAGCCAAACCCTCACCAACCCTCAATTCATCGAAGTTTGAACATAGCAGAAATCCAAATCGCGATACCCTCATCCCATCTGTACCCAATTCGTAAACCAAACCCAGACCGATACACGAACGCGAATTCATATCTGAGACCCCAATTCAATTTCGAAAATCTCAAATACCTTCACTTCGATCAACGTTCACATCGAAATACCAATCCATAAACCCAATTCGAAACAATTGCAGACCACCACTAGTACATTCATCACCAGTTGCATCAATAATCGCGTTCACAATTTTCGATCCACCATCGCAATTCTCAGAAACCCGACATCGATTTGTTTTCAAATTATTTTTTGAAATCAGTAATACGGTTGTTTTCAAATCAGCGATTTGTTATGAGAATAAAATAGGAGGGGCGATGTGTTTCCAGAAAAGGTCGATTTGTTTCCAGAATTATATTATTTTGGGGCACGATTTGTTCTGAGAAAAAGTAGGAGTGGTCGACGCTTTTAATTGTTTTTAGAGGACTTCAATTTTTATTTTATTTATTTTTATTGAAAAGAGGGTGAAAGATCTTGCCTCTTATCGTTTTTGGTAGGCATACTAATTTTATATTGGTTTCAGTGTTGTGGTGGGTTTTAAACGAATTGTTTTTTATTTTGCTTCAGTCTATTTAGCCTAGTTATTTTTTATTTTTGGTTTTCTTAGTTTTGTCTAGTTTTGACTCTGTTGAGTCTCAATTTGTTTTTATTTGAGTTTAGTTTTAATTTTTATTTTCTTGGATTTATTTGTTTTTTTATCTTTCAAAAAAGAAAAAGAATAAAAACGAATCAAAGGCCAAGTGAATAGATTTCAAGCAAAACAAAGATCCAGAGGTCAAGGAAATTGCAAAGAGTTGATTTGAATTGTCAGTAATGCTCAAATTCTCTGGACGGACTGCCATACCATTGTAAAATTTTCTAAACTCTACCGGGTCTACGACTACTTGAAAAATATAAAAAATGCTTGTAAAGATTTCCTGCAGGTGCCGCGACTCGCTTGTAAAAATATTATTTCTGCAGTTTATTATTCTATGATTGAAATTTTAGATCTGTTTGTTAGGAATTAATTTCCATGACTTAAAATCATCAATCTCATTGGTTTTCAACTTTAAAATTCATTAAACGTTGAGTCTAGAAAAATAAGAGCTCATATAAAATAATATAATTGAAAAGTGTTGCTTTGTGAAGTGACTGTCTCGTATAATTGGATCGCGGATATATAGTAGTTCAATTTATTGAACTATTAGCAAAAGAGGTTGCATATTACCCGTAAAACATTGGTCGTATCCCTTAGTATTAATACTATATGCGAACGACCATAAGACCCTCTTCCCCCTTCTAATTGAGTCAGTTAATTAATAGAGCACAACTCATTATTTTATACTATTTTGAAGTGAGAATAAATTCTGTCTTACCTTGACTTCATTTAAATGTCTGATTCCAAAAAATCCTTAAGAGAATTGTGGGTTAATAACCTGAGAGGATCTTGTCGACTCAAGGATTATGAGTATGATTTATAATTCATAAGGCAAAAAAATTCGAAATTTCATGAGCCCAATGCCAACAATTTTCAAAATTTTCCAAATGGCCAACATTTTCAAAATCATAGAAATGATCGAAATTGCGATTCCAATTCAAATTTCAATAATTTCGATCACGGCCACATCCACATCAAGATAGCTTTGAATCCCAATATAGCTCTGATCAACATAAATATGGGGCTGTAAACCAAAATTTTCAAAGTTATAGCCCATATCAACATCTTGGAGATAACCAAAAGTGCAAATTTCCCTTGAATTTCAACAGTTTCGGTTACGAACATGATTGCTATAATCAAAATGATTTCCAATATCATTGTCATTTTTCTGAAAATTCAAACAACCACCACATTGGAGATAATATTGATCGTAAAATTGATGCGGACTATAATTTTGAGAATCAAGAAATCCAAAATGACAGCTCTCAAATCAACGATTCTTTAGAATATCATCTTAACATTCCTAGAGGGAGGGTCGAAATGATAGATAAACAGATTGATGAACTTCTTTGTTTAATGACATCTTTTGGCAAACAACACGAGCAACAAAATCAAATAGGCATTGAATCAGAAAATAATTCAATTTTTACTAATAGTGAAAATTTTCAAATAGCAACTTTGGAAATTGAGAATAATCATCTAAATGAAGTTGTTCATAATCCAATAAATGATTTGGACTTCAACTCTTTTTAGGAAAAAGATTTAAGCTTAGATTTTGATCTCTCTCTTTCACATTGCGATAAATTTGAAATTTTAGAAACTGAACAAAATAAAAATGTTGAATTTTTCAAAAACTCAAAATTGGAGAAGGATTTTGATGAACATGAATTTTTCGGATTGTATGAGGATGAGTTGCCAAATGAGGATGAAATCGAATCAAGTCACTAATCTAAGTTTAAAATTTTCAATTTTGAGGTTTCAAACAAACTTGAAATTGTCAGTGTCAAAAATACATTGTCAATTAATGAAACTGAGAATTGTGATCATATATTCTTGAACAACACTCAGAATTAAAATTTCACGATTGCGACTAAGTTTATATATAACCACAAATTTTTGGACAATTACATTGATAAATTTGTGGAACACATGAATCATATTGGAAACATCATTTCTGTAGGAAAACTTCAAGTTAGGATGACACTGGACATTTATCTACTGGACTATAAATCTAGGTATAAAGATGAGATGGTTTTCAAAAACATTTGCTTATTAGAAAACATGCCTAGACATAGTGGGAATGGGATTCATTAGGCCAGAACCAAGTGTGGGGGAAAAGTTGGTGGCATTCTTTTTCATTGCAAACACAAATAACATTGTACATTTGATCCATTCTTACATATAGTCAGACTGCATTTCATTCTACAAATAATTTTGCATTTCATCCATCTTTGGGTACTTTATTTCAAATTAAGGAAATGTTTACAATGTGGACACTGTTCTATCCAAATGGGGGGGGGGGGAGTCTGCATTGCATTCTTTTCATTTTTCTTTAAAAAAAATTCTCTCTTTTCGTATAGGACCATCTTGCATTTTAGGTCATAGTAACATGTCATTTTTTTTAAACAAGACTCAATTTAGATTGATATAACAAAATAAGTCAGTTGATAGTATTTTTTTTCTCTTAACTAAGATCAAATAAGAAATCTAATGAAAAGTTGAATTTTGAGGGATAATAGTGTAACCGGTATATAGGAAGATTCGTAGGTGACGTCCATGAAGTTTATTCTAAATTGTTAGTCTTCGTTTATTGAGTGGAGGACTTGAAATTCTTATACTGGCTTTTCGAATCTTTAAAACTAAGTTGTGTAAGATGAATTCGGGTAACTCCCTCTTGTTCTTATATTTTCGTTAATTATAATAATAGTAATCCAAGGGTATCCAACATTGCTTGTAAATCTAGCGTTGGTGTGCAAACCCGCCATGCTCTATCCGATATGTTGTTGACAAAGTCAGCGTCGATATATCTTAGTCTCATTTTATGAGTTGAACACCTAAGGATTACCGACATGTTGTGGATAAATTCAACGTCAGTCTGCACAATCCGCCAAGTTCTTTCCCAACTCTCCGTTGGTCCGTGAGGCAGTGCATGGGTGGTATACCTTGTCTTTAAGTTGGGTGTATGTAAGTAATTATAAAGCTTCATTTTTATAGAGATTGAGAATAAGCAATGATACCCAAACACTTCTTGACCTTGTTGATTTGACTAGTCTTAAACAAGGAAATTAGAATAACACTTTGCGAACTGTGACAAGCAAACAAAGAATTTATTTCATGGCTGCACTTTGTTATCAACCGAACCAACTAGCAAAAACAAAAATTTAACATTTGAATTCTTGAATTATGTTGAAAAATTTGTGACAACTTGAGGTATCTAAAATACAATCAACTGATTAAAAATTGTTAACTTAATTTGTTGTACCACTTTCCGAAAACAAGTCGTGTTTTCATTTTTTTCAGTTTTTTTGTTTTCATTTGCATATGTCCATTGCATTCATGTAGTTGTATGAGAACCATAACATACTGCATTTTGATTTTGTGGGTAATATCTGCTGAAACCCTCACGAGACACCACTCGTCCTACTGGGGACACCTAGAGGTTCAACGGCTTGTTGCATACGCTATGCAATCATGTTTCCTACAAAAAGGTGACTTATCTAGTTTAGTTTTTCATTTTTTAACTCAAGGATATATAAAAGATAATTGTGGGGGTATTTGATTAGCATAGAAATGTGTTTATTTTATGCTCTCATATCATTGTATATAAATAAATATTACGTTGGGTATTATTTTGTTGTTTTTACAGATGAGTTGTTCAAGCTTTATATAGCCTTAAAAGTGAAGAATTGATGCCATATATCTGAAGAATCGCATAAGATGCCGTCGTTGGAGGCTAGTTTTGTTCACATTGGTCAACTTCGATGGAGATTGGTATAAAAGATCTTAGGAAATCAATCAGCTGGACACATCTCAAACAAGGATAAGAGGAGGATCGTAGCATAATCTTTGATGAGAAGGCCCATTTATATGATTAGGGTTTTGCAAATCTGCTATAAATACACATGTATAGCCATTGTAAAGATATACTTTTCTTCTATAATTCTTCTACCATTAATCTAGTTTAGTTTTCTTCTTTTCTCTTTTCTGCATTTTTATTTTCTTAGCAATTAGTGATGTTCACATAATTAGATTTGGTAGAGCACTAGTTGTCTTTTTCATTTATTTTACATTAG
This sequence comes from Allium sativum, assembly GCA_030737875.1. Taxonomy (NCBI): domain Eukaryota; kingdom Viridiplantae; phylum Streptophyta; class Magnoliopsida; order Asparagales; family Amaryllidaceae; genus Allium; species Allium sativum. The sequence continues at coordinate 1,025,130,125 of CM060909.1, forward strand.
TGATTGACAGTCGGATTAAATTCAATGGTAATACTAATTTTATTCTCTGTTTGTTATTTTATTTCTGAAATTTTAATTTCTTCTTTTTATTTGCTTCCTTAGGTCATATTGGATTGAATATAGATTTTATTAGAATCATATTTGTACTCAATTCAATAACAGTTTTATTGCAGTTTCATTTTTTTTTTCAAAATCAACCTCCAAGTTTTGTCTAACTCGCCCAAGAAATATATAAATATTAAAATTTAAAACTCCTCCCTGTGTTCGACCTGTATATTACATGATCTGTGCGCTTGCAGTTATTAAAATAAATTCGCACTTTTCTAATTACTTAGAAAACCTCGATCACAAGTTTAGGTTATCGAGTGGTGTGAAGAGACAACTATAAGAGTTCAGATGTATGATATATAGATATTGTTCCGATGTGTGATTGTATTTGAGGACAGGTTATTATAATTGCCCATATGTGTTGATGTACTCTGATGACTGTAAGTTTTATTTCAAGCTCTCAACAAATATTTATTTCTATATTATATTTTGTTCCGCTGCATTGTGAAATTCTGTGTTGTGTTGGTTCTTCTTCTTATTCTTCTATTCTAATATTTCTTTCTTTCTTATCTCACCCTCTAATTTCTTCTAATAACTAACTATCTGGTGTTTTCGATACATGAGTTTTGGCAAGTAATACAGAATTATGTATTATTGTTGGAATTCGGGTGTCAAATTCCTTAGGTCGTTACAATGACCATTATAACAACCCAATACGACTAACAATTAAGTCGACTATCTTTCCCCGTGCGATGTCTACACGTGTTGTCTTACCTTGTGCGGTGTCTACATATGCTAGTGCATTCATTTGTATCAATTTGTGATATATCATCACTACTCATAAGAGTAATGCATTTACATGTACAATATATCAAAACACTAAATTAAGCTTAATTTTCCTTTTAGTCACTTAATAATAAATAAAGAGTATAAAAACTTACATAACAAACTTACTAGCTTTTCTTAAACCATTCAGTCTAATTTTAATATTACTAACTAATATCATGTAATTAGCATATAATCTATGATAAAGTCACATAAAACAATTTAATCAACCTAGAATCCATTTCTTAGCTTGCAAACTATTTTAAAAATAGTAATTCACATCTTAAATAAATAAAGTTATTATGATGATGTTTATAAATTCTAGTCAACATTAATCCAAACATTCTCTTAAAAACTTCATATAATTTCAAATTACTTAGTAAACTAGATTAAAATATAAATACAAATATAAGAGCAGTATTATTCCACTCTTCCACAGTTTCATCAAAATAAGCTCTAATTACGTACATCTGAATTGTAGTTCTTGTGAAACTATGGAGAAAACTCCAAACTTCGAATCAATCTTATTTTTCAGTGGGTTACCTAAGGAATTGGAAGATAGGAGTCATGGTGATGGTAAATTTGTTGGGATTCATCAAAATTTAGTTGGGCTCGGATTAAGAGAACCAGGGTTTAGACTTAGTGAGAAAAGCAATTATGAGAACGAAAATGAAATGAAAGGTATCTTATTTTTGAATTTAAAATATAATTTACAGTTATTATTTATGAATTTCTCCACAAACTCATAAATTAAAATCTTATTTATTCCACACTCTAATTCTAGTCAATTTTTTAAAATATTATTGTTGTTCACAAATAACACTAAAAATCTATCAATAACCGTATTAATTTATGTAAATTTATCGTTACTGTTTATTGTATTCAAGTAGTTATTTTTTAAATTAAATCGAAGAACAAATTTTAATTAAACATCCATAAATATTATTATCATTTATCTTTATCTGGTTAAGGCATATACATCAAGAATGCCACAGTAATCAAATGGTCATCCATAATGCACAATGTCCATAATTAAGCATGACCTTTCATAAATAAATATGTGTGTATATATGGGTTGTCTATTTGAACACAGAATTGAACACAAATTGATAAAAAAGCTTGACCTTAATTGATTTTGTCCTGATATGAACGGGCGAATTCAAAGGACAATCAATTGGGAAAATTCTTCGTGTCACCAATTGGGTCTATTTTTTATGTTCAAATAGATTTTCCTTTCGCTATTTGGACACAAAAATTTGATACAAATCGAGGAACATAAAATCTCAGTAATAGGATCGATTTGTCCTAATACGAGGGTGGAAATAGGGAGCAATCCAATGGATGAGATTTTGTATCCCCCAATTTGTCTCAAATTTTTTATCTAGATATACTGATATATATATATATATATATATATTATAATTGTAATTAAATAAAGTAACCATTTGAATGTTTTGAGGTGAGCATTTAGTTGGTCAACTGGCTTTAAGTTAAAAAATTCAAATTGAAGTGGAACTAAATCTTTTCCAAATCGAATCAAACCGAAACAAAATATTTCAATTAGTTCGGTCGGTAACCGATTTAATTGAACTTGAAGAATATTTTATTATTTAGATGATTATTACACTCAAAGTTAAACATATATTTATATTTAGTGTAATTTTATTCTTTGAATTTTGTGTTTACATTAAAATTTGACTTATTATAAACAAATGCCTTTGCATTTTATTGCTAAATCAATTACTTTAATTAGTGAAATATCATAAAATTAGGTAGTATAATAAAAGTTTGGTCAAATTGATGACTAAAAAAATTATTTCATAAACCGAATTCTAAACTACTTGATTTCAAATTCGAACTGAAACGATCAAAATAAACTGATTTGGTCAGTTTATTCCGTTCCGTTAACTGAATATTGCTCACCCTTATAAATTTTGTTTTAGTATTAGTCTCTATATTCAGCAAACCAAATGCCAAGTTATCTGAAATTCGATCATTAGTCCAACTAAATAAACCACTCACGAAGTGGAGTTCTAACATGAAAGATAAAGAGAGTAGAAGATCCATAGGTTAATTTGCAAGTATATTAAATTTTAGGGATTAATAATAAAATGTACTTTCCTTCCTGAGTGCATACGAATCCATCGACCATATAAAAAATCATTGTTTTCCCAACAACTACTGTTACCTCATGTCAAATCATATCTTTTGACCCCTAGTCCTAATTACCTACGCCACCAATAGTCATTGCCGCAACAGGATTAAAGGTCTCAAACATTCGTTGATTGATTCCAAAAACCATAGATCCAATCGAAGGTCGATCCTGGTTCTTAAAATCGATCACTACATGACTGCATTCTCCATTTCATAAACTAGTTCCATAATCATAAATATCCATATCAAAACAACAACATTTCTCTTGTTAACTTCAACTATAGCTGGGGCTTTTCTGAGAACGGAACATTTACCATTGTTTTTCCTCATATAATCTTCGAAATGACATGTAATTTGGCGGTTATCGAGCACTTTAATTTTTGAAATAATTTTTCATTAGAAAAAAGCATCCACCGTAAAAATATGGTCAAATAAATTCTAGGATTACGAAAGAGGGACTGATTTGGTAGCTGCTTTTAATGGTCTCAAGTGTTATCTTTATAAGCAGTCGGCCTGGTTTAATTATGTGTAAAACTATTTAGCATTAAAAATTCCATGTTTTCTTATATATGAGGAAGCATTGGTTGGTCTCATCGACGTTATACAGATTCCTTCTTTACATCTATAAATAGAAACTAGATACTAATGATGGGATTAAATATTTTCTCAAAGAGAGGAATTCCTCTAAAGGTGATCAATTTTGTACTTCTAATGACTGACCATGCGTAATTTAATCAAAATGTTCCTGATGATTCGAGTAATGGCATTAAAGATAGTTATTGATCAACCCACGGAAGCAAGACAAAGGGAAGATGAAAACTTCTCTAGAGATTCCACTTATTAAAAGTTGCAATAACTCGAAACTAAACAACAACAAAAACTATGAGCTTAAAGATAAGAGATTTCATGGCAAGCCGAAGTATAGAAGCGATTCGGAAGTTAGAAAACCCCCTTAACCAGTTTTCTTCGATATTTAAGCCAATAATCGAAGAAAATAGTAAGCCTCCATGGATTTGAAATTAAGTTAGGGTTTCGAGAATGTGTTGTGAAGCGATGTAGGGTTGCTTTTGTTTTAGTTTTACGGGTTGGCACCCGGTTGTGCTTGTTATTACCCAATATTTTGGGCTTTCGGCCCTGGGCCTGTACTTTTTACAAACTTTCAAAAAAAAGTTAGGGCTTAAAGCATTATTTAAAAGATACAATTATTTATGTGATAAAAAGGAGTTAACATATATGGTTGTTCACTAAAGAATACAAGCTATATTATGAAACGACCCGGACTTCCAAGCCTGCCTAAACCGAACAAGAAGACAGATTGCTATGAGAACACGACACAGGGGAACACAAACAGGAGAACATTTCATTACTATTACAAAAATTTACATTAGAATACAAGATATCAAAGTACAAATAAATAATACACATCAGAAAATATAATAATATCAGAGATTTAAAATACATAGCAGCAGAAATATAATACATAATATAATGTGTAGCGGAAAACATCAACCAACACAGCTGAAGGAAATACAAGGATACAAAGAATTCTAGAGTATTGCTTCGGTCGCAATCCAGGATTTTGCAAAAAAGAAATATCTACAAACCAAAACTACTAGCTGCCCCTGTGGAAAATATGGGCACCTAGAGTTTAGGTGGGAAAACAATAAACTCCGAGTCGGTTATGGGACTGGTGTGAGAACTAAAATAGTTATTAACTTTATTTTAATGTTGGGTAAATCAAGGGACCACGCCGTATAACACAAAATGGATTTTCTCCTAAGGATATCATAAAACAACAACGCAATGATAAAAAGGAAAAATGGAGCCATTATAAGACTCATGTCCCATCATACAATGCAACACAAACCAGAGGATAGAATTTTTTCTTATAATGGCCAAACATGCTTGATACGCGAAATTTATCTTTTATAATTATTATTAGCGCATAGTGCATAAATCAACTTCAAATATAAATGTATCAATCATAGAGGGCATACTACTTCATCCTACTATGTTGCCATATAGGTTTACAACTAAAATTGTAAAATCGCGTATTGGAAATTGGGTTTCCATTTATGAACCAAGGCAAGGGATCTTCCTTATCCGATTCGAAATACCTCTGGCAAGATGTCCAGGACTCGTACTCAGTCGAGCCCTTGGTTAGCGGCAGGGCCAGTCAATCATCGTTGATTGGCAATACCATAAACAATACGTTAGCTAGTCCTATCAGACCTGTCACCTGGTGAGTATGTCGACCATATTGGTCAATATCTCGACCATCACGGGCCTTGTGCGGCCAAATCAAATCCGAGGTACCTCGCTTTCCATCATCTAACATCTATATAAGCAAAATGTTTGGGCTCCATACCATGACCTCACTCGTAGCTATAAACCAACGTAGGTCCATTTCACTGCAGTCCTCATCCCGTTTCTGGTTCATACCGATGTGAAGCTCTCGAATCAACGCTATACAAAGCTGTGCTATATTAAATCTATGCTTTGATCATCATCCACAAAGCCCTTCTTTTCAAAAAAATCCTAGACCATTGCATTTTAGCATGCCACGTTGTCAATCCATACCATACCATTGATTTCTACCAATAAATAACCTCTAATCTCATGCATCGCAGAGAAGGGCATTAAAATAAGAGAATAAATTCTCCTCCACTAAATAGATATATATTTAGTAGAGATCAACGAATACAGCGGAAAATACAATGTCAGACATACAATCCATTCACAAGTTCGTTTTGGGTTTGAACGAAACCTGAGGCAACTTATTCCTCATCCCATATGTCCAATATAGGAGATAAGCCCTTGCATATCTGGTCGATCTCCAAGTACGTCTGGATGACCACCACTTATTACATCGTCTTGGGTGTACATCCCAATCAAGACATCAGTAATCATCCCAACGATGTGAAGATCTCCAGTCTTCGACCACAGTCTTCAAATCTTCAACATTTAATCGTCGTATCAGTTATTCAGAATGGGTTAAACCTGATCTTTCCGAATAACTCGCGTATCTTATAATCAAGTGATATAAAAGCACATCATACGTCTCATCCCAATCCAGAATATTCTTTTATTCAAATATTCATTACTTCGGGAAAGGTTCCAATTAATCTTATAAAAGATTATCTCATTTAAACTTATTGTTTAATTCATTCCATGGAAATCATTTCAAAAGATTTTGTATTATCTTTTCTATACCTAAAACAAATTAAGGCTTATCAACTAGTTGGGATTAATGAGCCTTACCGAAGTAATCATTTATTTTATTATCTCAATCCCAACCTATTCATCCCATGGAAAAAAATGGTAGTACTCCATATTTAATGGCCATTGTTTTATCAGTAAATTTAATTATCATTTAACGTTCAAATCTAATTAAATATTTAACTAACGCATGGAGTAAAACTGGTAGTACTCCATTTCGAACATTTCTCGAATTCGTTAAATTTAATTACCTCATTCACATTTCAATCTAATTAAAGATTCAATAAAACTCCACTTAATTTTAATCTTCAAAAATCATTACTTAATGATTATTCAACTTAGGAAATTATTCATGTCTTTAACTGGGTTAAAGAACGAATTGCATTTAAAACACCGTTCACGGTAAACCCAAAATCTTCTTCTATTTAATATGACATCTTCACGAAAATCAGATCGATGTGAATTTCCATATCAGACTAATACTATAAGTGGAATAATGACAAAGCCTTTTAACTTCCATAAATAGTAGTGGTCTTCCTTCATAGAAGCTCATCTCGATTATCATTAAATCGACTTCCATTCAATTCCAATTTAATGTATTAAATTGGAAAAATTCTCTTTGGGAAATTTCATTAAATCTTAATTTAAAGACTTATAAATTCCAAATCTTAACTTCACAGTTAATTGGGTTAAAGTACTAATTTTATTAAAACATCGTTCACCATAAACCCAAAATCAACTTCATTTCAATTCCAGTTAGATTAATTAATTGGAAAAATTCATTAATCTTAATTAAAAGATTCATTCTTTTCTCAACTGGGTTTAAGAACAGTGTTATTAAAGGCACCATTCATGACAAACCCAAAATCCAATTTGATATTAAATACAAGGCTCTGAATAGAAATCATATAGGCTTATTTTCAATATCAAATTCTAAAACCAACAAATATCGGATTGAGAATAACGATATCTATATCTTCCAAATTCCTGCATAATTACGAAATCCAATATCGAAATATTTTGAAGATAATTTCCACTCAAATTTTTTCCAATTTATTTATTAGTAAACTTAGGTTATATTAAAAAAAATCAGTTCCTTTTAGTTCATCATCCTAGTTTCTAACTAGTTCATTCAAATAAAAATATATTTTATCTTTTCAAACATGGAGTATTTAATTCTAAATCTTTTCAAATCGTTTATTATGATTTATTCACATTTTTTATAATTTTATTAAAGCCTTTACAGTCGGTTTCCAATATCGGCCACTGAACTGCATCCATAGCGACCTTTTCCAAAACTTATTTGGACATATTTCAATAATATAATCATTGGATTTTAAATCCCTTATCATCATTTAAAAGATCTTTTCGATACGAACCCAACGGTTTCGGTTTTAGGAGAATCCGACAATCGGATCTCCCGTTACGTCAATTTGAAGTTATTCATTGACGTTCGCGAACTGTCACTGCTTGACACGTTCTATTCATGCCAGAATTCAATTTATAAATTTAAATAAAATCGAAAACGATTTCCAAAATAATTTATAAATATTATAAATTACTCAACTACCATTTGAAAATACTATTTCAATCATTTCCTTTCAAATCAAATATCTTCATATTAAACCATTATATTATATATAATAGATTTATTCGATTTCTGTTCAAAACGTATTTTATGAAACGTTTATAAATTCATTTAAAAACAATTTCAAATTTGATTTCAATTTTAAATTAAAGTTGAATATCCTTATGATTATAATATTAAAATAATAATATTTCCAAAGTATCAGATTTTGAAATCCATTATTCTCCGCATTCATTATAAAATGAATAAAATCAATAGACAAATCCATTAGATTTTAGATGGCGTATATATATACACTTAACTCGGCTTTATATTTCAAAATTTTCTTGTCCATCCAAAACCGGACCTCAAAATCATATTTTGATTCTTCACTAAATATTATTTTAAAATATTCGCTATTTCCAAATTGGAATGAGACTCAATCAATTACCATATAATTTTAGTAATATGGATTTCATACATTGCATGTACTCAACTATAATTATAAACAAATATTAAATACCAATTGACATCCAGAGTGCATCTGCAACTGTATAAGCATCAAATAATTAAATAACACTTATAACGGTCTGTTAATCAATCGGCTGACATACAACTATACACAAGGGAGACGTGTAAATTAATTATCATCCTAACCTATGTGGGGTTTTCAACCAATAAATAATCAATTAATAAATTATTTATTTATTTCGATTGATATTGCTTATGGATATTTTAACCCAGTTTCAACTAGGGATGTCAATGGGTCGTGTCGTGTCGGGATGGGTTCGGTTCAATTTTTAGACGGGTCGGGTTAACCCATTTATTAAACAGGTCATATTTTCTCAACTGAACTAACCCGTTTATAAACAGTTTGACCCGTGTAACCTGTTTATTTTAAACGGGTCAGGTCAGGTTAAACAAGTTAACCCATGAACCCATAAATTCGTTTACTTGACTGTATTCTTGAAAACGGTCTACATTTCCAAATTACATTTAGCAAAATATAAACATAAGAAGCAATACATGAGCATTCAAATCCACATTTCTGAAGTCTTAAGGTAGTGGCGACTTAGGGTATTGTGTAAACTAGGATAATACGTAATATTGTTTATATGCAGAATTCACAAAGATAGTAAATAAAAGGAACAATACTAAGTCTAACAGGCTTAGCCTAATTTGCGTACGCATAATTGCATATTCCATATGATGAATAAAAATATATTTTATATTAAACGGGTCATGGAAGGTCAAAAACGGGTTCATGGGTCAACCCGAAACCCACTCGTTTATTAAACGGGTCAAAGCGGGTTAACCCAAAATTAACCCGTTTATAAATAGGTTGGGTCACGTCAGGTGTTTTTCGTGCGGGTCACGAGTCGTGTTTCTGGTCGTGTTGGAAATTGACGGCCCTAATTTCAGCTACCACAAATAATCTAACATCGTTTTTAACATGTTAATTATTTCAAAATCACATTCATATCATAACACAAATAATCATCCATTCATCCATCTGGTTTTCAGACAACTGTGATGTAAGCTACCATGGACCGTATACAAATTTGTGACAATTAAATCAAATATAAAATCAGCACAGGTAGTCAATATAATTCAGTTTAAAAATAAATAACTACACAAATTATTTGAGTGAGAGAGTTCTCACATTGACCGGTTGTGAATTCATTATTAAAACGGTTGTTTTTAATCGAATTAAACTGCGTGCTCAATTCAATTAAAAATTGCAGCTAGCTCCAATCGTGTTCCAGTTAGTTCTATAATGTAGTTCTTGTCATCATGATCTGTAACACCCCATAATTTTAAAACAGGACATAATAGATAATAAAAGAACAACTAATTATTAAAAGAAGAAATAAATGAAATGGGTTACGCCATTGCGTTCGTCTCGAAATTCTACTTGAGATAGAGTCCGAGTTTGCGTAAAACGGATATCGTATGAAGAAGATATGGACGAACAAAGTTAGGCAGAAAAACCGGAAGTTGACCAGAATGCACTAGCGCACTTCACAAGTGCGTCAGTACAAAAATGCACTGGCGCACCTGCCAAGTGCGCCCATACTAATCCAACACAGAATTATGGAGTGTTCTGTGATGATTTGTCTTCTTCTGAGTAGCCGGATGATGTGTATTTGAGATGTACGTAGCTAAACCTAAACCCTAACATCATAACCCTAAAATTATGGTGCCGTCAATGATGTTCGTCTACAAGCTAGCCTAAGCCTCCATTCATTCTCTCCAAACTAGAAAATCAAATCCAAACTAGTAATCGATTAACAAGAACATCAAATCATATCTAATTAAAACAACGATTAGTCTACATCAAAGGCGAGCAATTCAGTTTCAGAAAACAGATTTCAGAACTCAAGATTTTACTTTTGTTTTTAAGTTGGTTATTACTTAGATTTAAACGAATTTCTTAAATGAAATCATGACATGTTGTAACTTGAATCTAGAACGATGTTCATATTTAAGACAAATGAAATCTGATTCTTGTCCATTTTGAATTACCAATAATTCTGAAACTGTTGTGATTGATCATGCCTATTGTGAGTTATAAGATTGTGGTGATTGACATAAAATAACCCATTATGCCTATGAAACTGATTTTTTTGACATAATGGAATCCATCGTGTTTATGAGACTGGTTGGTGTTAAAACTATCATGTTATATGCAAGCTTGGTGATTCTATCTTATTATATACATGCAAGCTTTAGGCAGAATAATGTTCACATATGCCTACATGTTTAGATCTACAACCTTATCTGTTTTAGATCTAGGTTAATTAGATCCAATTCATTGCAAGTTCACCTTTACATGCCAAGTTTAATTTGTGTAGTTCTATGCAAATTCATATGCTTATGTCTTATATTAAATTGGATCTAAAAATGCAAGTTCATTATCCTATGCCAAATATTACGTGACATATGTTGGACCCATATTATGTTTGTTGAATGCTACATGTTTCTTCTTTTTCCCCTTTTGACTTTGAGGTAGGCTAGATGGCGAAGCCTAAACGTTTTATGTAATTTATGCGAACGTTTAACGGGGATAACGTTTGGGGGGGGGGGGACTTGAAATTTCATGTAATTGACATATTTGGCTCATAACCATGTAAATGGTTTATGGCATGTAACGGTATAATTAATATACCAAAGATTATGAACATTATTTAGAAGGGAAGTGGGCCATGACAATAATTGATTTATAATTTACATATAAATATGAATGATAAACATGAAAATTACATGGTATAGATTGGTTCATGAAATGGTATATTTAGTATACCATTAATTATGAGCATAATTAAAAGGATAATTATGGCATAATTGAATTGGGAATAGTTTACGTATGGAATTTGTCATAAATAAGAAATATGTAAATTGTAGGAAAGATGAATATGCCTAACCCGAGGTTAGATTGAGTTGTGGTGTAAAACTGCCCGGAACCGCCTGGCTGTCCAATAACCACAACAATACATATATAATGTGGGAGATTAGGGCATTGAGCCCAATAAGATCCCGAGGTTAGACTAAGTTGCGGTGTAAAACTGCCCAGAACCGACCGGCACATCCAGTGACCGGAACAATACCTGTCTAATGTGAGTGGTTGGTGCTTTAATGAATGAATTAATGCTATTGATACATGTTAAGTATGGGAGGGTTAGGTTAATTGATACTTAACCAATATGACATATGGGTGGGTTAAGTTAAACATGAATGGACAAAGGACATCTAACCAACAAGACATGATAAAGGGTAGGGTTAAGTTAACTAAGGGAACACTTAGCCGTTATAACATGTTAACTAAACAGATGGTAGGGTTACGTTAACTAAGGCAGCACTTAACCGTTATAACATGTTAATTAAGCAGATGATAGAGTTAAGTTAACTAAAGTAACACTTAACCAAAATATATAATGACTTGTGATAGGGTTAAGTAACACAAGAGGATACACTTAAACCAATATATAATGACATGTGGTGGGGTTAAGTAATACAAGAGGAAAACACTTAACCAAATATATAACACGATGTATAGGAAGGGTTAAGTTAACACGAGAGGGCAACACTTAACTAATACAACATGATTTGAGGTAGGGTAAGTTAACACCAAAAGGAAACACTTAACCAACATGACAAGACGAGTGGGTGGGTTAAGTTAACTTGAATTTATTAATGACACTTGACCAATATAACTTGATGAACGAATGAGGTTAAGTTAAATGGAAAATACTTAACCAATATAACCTGATGAATAAACAGGGTTAAGTTAATAAATCACACTTAACCAATCCAACATGATAAGCGAGAAAGGTTAAGTTAATAAGAACCACTTAACCAACATGGCATGACGAGTAGGAGGGTTAAGTACACGTCGGGTTGGTGGGTAATATTAGTAAATATATAGGCCCACAAAACTTAACCATTGTATAAACATGCTTGAATCCGTGGGAAGGTTAAGTATACGTCGGGTTGGTGGGTAATATTAGTAAATATAAGCCCACAAAACTTAACCATTATATAAACATGCTTGAATCCATGGGAAGGTTAAGTATACATCGGGTTGGTGGGTAATATTAGTAAATATAGGCCCACAAAACTTAACCATTATATAAACATGCTTGAATCGGTGGGAGGGTTAAGCACATATCAGGTTGGTGGGTAATATTAGTAAATACAGGCCCACAAACTTAACCGGTAGGAAACCCTAGTAACAGGGACTCATTTCAGCAGTAACCCACATAGATGTATCACGGTACCCTGAGCTAGGCAGGGTGGGGCACGATTACTGGGCTGATTATAAGCGGTCAAAACAATGGAAGGGGGTACATCAGTGTAGGTTTCGACGGTTTACGGGCGTACATGTACTCCAGAGTGGGAAAAAGCAGGCACTGGGTACCATTAGTTATACGTTGTGCATCTTGATTCGTGTCGGGTCGCTATCATAAGGATTTATGCACCTTATGGTGGGACCGGCGCAAGGTATCTACACGCAAGAAGGGGCCGATTGACACAGACACATGGAACATTTGTACAAGTAGGGGGCCGATCGATAGGGTAGCAAGGGTACATCTAACATCTTTATGGCAATTAGGCTGACTGAGGTGGAATCCTCATAATAGATGTACACTTGAAGGCTACCACAATTGCGGGGATTGAGATCACGTTGTAATAATATCCTTTTATATAGATTACTAGTTGGGACACTAGTTAGGTGGTGCAGAGATATAGAAATCAGAATAACAGGGTAGTAGCGAAGCAGAGAAAGAGTAGAAGCGCATTCATTTTATCTTGCCATATCATATCTTCTGCTAAACTTATGTTATCTTGTTACCCTTGTTGTCTTACTGTAGAGTATTGTCTTATGTTCAGCTTATCTCATGTCATGATTCTTTTCTTGTTTAAATGCTAGTAATCACTGAACTTACCAGACTTATTGTCTGACCCACTTTCTTTCGTCTTCTTTTCTTCTGTTCCCCCAGGTAGTCAGGGAGGAAATAGCTCAACTTAGTTTGGACCGTTTCTCTTTGCAAGAATTGAAGATTAGTCGACGTATTGCTCTGAACTTTATCTTCCACTGCTATAGCTGGCTCCTGCTTTATTGGGGAATATTATCGTCATTTATGCTTCTTTATTTTGTTAAACAAGATAGATACTTTGGTATTGTAGACAATCTTTGTACAAGATATTTTATAAATAAAGTAAAGTTTCATTTTCCGCTACTTTATTTGTCTGTCTTGTAATTTATCTGCATCTTTTACCTATAATGCTCCATCAAAGTTAAGGCATTCCCTTTTTAAGTGACCTTAACAAAGGTGAGGTGTTTCACGATCCAAATACTCTAAAATCGTCGAATCATGTTTTCGTATGACCAAGCTATAGGCTTTTAAAAATTAATTATACTAATTAATTTACTAACAGATAATTGAACAAATTAATAACCTAGTTAAATTCCTTAAACCATCGGCTTCCTCTATCACGCATTTTCTCCGAGCTCGCAACCTAGGGTTACCCAAAACGCTAAAACCAAAGCGTTGGACCAAGATCTGACGTCGTAACCTGAAGCGCCTACGCCAGATTCTCCTTCGTCCAACACCACTTGCCACTCGGTGCCCCCACCACGTCACAAATTGGCCTCGACCCGCAGCTCCTTAGCCTACAAAATCAAACACCACTTATCGTAATACTTCATCATAGCCATTCAATTCATAGATCTCATTGCCCTGAATGTTTTTGTAATTGGAGATTTTCGTTTGGATGCGTGGATTTCGAGATTAAAAGGGGAAAGATGGATTGTTTCTGGCCATTGCTTTTGAGGTTGGTTGTGCATTTCAGAATGGGAGTTAGGGTTTTGAGATGGAAAATGTATATATTATTATATTATTATTAAATTCACTTATTACATTGATATGGCTTTGAATTCCAAACGAGCTCCAACGACTTTCACCTTTAGCAGAATACCCCATTCCGAACACAATAGAATATGTTACGTAAGCCAATTCGATTGTTTTAATCATTTTTTATCAAAATTAGAATATAACGTTAAATATTAAATTCAAACGTATGTTTTAATTTGCTATGACTACATATTGACTTCGAAAATTATGAAATTTGAAATCTAGCTATGTTCTGAAAATATGGTTCTAACAAAACTAATTTCTCAAATTTGGAGACTGTAACAACCCGCATTTTTGGAACCAATTTAAAATTTATTTTTAATTGATCTTAATATTGAAAATGATTTATTTTAAAGATTTACTACTTAAAAAATTTATATGAAACAATTTTGAACGTAAGAATTTAAAATTTAATTAAAACGAACTTGAAATGGTGCGGTAGGTTGAAAATTTAATTTTGAACTTTGAATGAATGTATAGAATTCAGTATAAATTAGATTTCAGTAAAACAAGAAACGTTAGAATCTATTTAATTATAACTTTCTAACGACCGTGAAAATTTGAGTTTTCATATTATAATTTCAAAAAGTCGCTATGGATTTTATTAATATTATTTAAGCACTTAAAAATAGCCATTTTGCAAACGACCTCCGTTTTTATGAAACTAATTTTGTTGGATCTGGAACGTCAAATTATTGTTAGGTTTAAATTTTCAAGTCAATTGGATTTCATATGTAAGCATGGTAAATTTAAATGTTTGCTCAATTATAGTTGTAAATTAAATAAGCTAGAAATAATGGCATTTTTCAAACAGTCTCCAAATTCGACGAAATTAGTTTTTTATGACCATAATTGTACAACATAGCGAGATTTCAAATTTTGTAATTTTTGAAGTTAGTATGTGGTCGCGACAAATTAAAATGTGCAGTGAAATTCAATATTGAACGTTGTTTTGATTTATATTTTAATTTTGATAAAACTGATTAAAACGATTGAATGGGCTTACGAAACATATCCCATTGTGTCCCAAACGGGGGTATTAGGTTGGGGGAAACTGTCGTTGGAGTTCATTTGGAGTTCGGAGCATTAAACGGGTATCTTTAGAATAAAATTTTAATTTATATTTTAATATATAAAAATTATTTCCTAAACTCTAATTCAAAACTAAGAAAGCCGCACCTAGGGTTTTAATGGTCACAAATTTTCGAGGTTTGATCACTCAGTCATTTCTAATCCACTCAATCTTAACAAAAACCCATAAAAGGAAGATTGAAGGGGCTTCCACGATCTCTAAATCCATACCACTTTGATCATTTATAGTGGAGAATTACTGCGATTTTTGGACTGGAAGAGGCCGACTTTGGAGCTATTTTCGAGGTGCCACCATGGTGCGAGTTAACCGTATTTAGAGACGATGGAGGAGAATGTTGGGCGTTGCAACGTGGTGGGTGGCGATTGCATTCCAACGCCTCATGGGTGATGAAATGGTGAGCCCTATCTCGCGTGTTGAGTTCAAAGACGACCAGGGAGTGTTATGCGTGAAGAAGAAAAGGGTTTGTCCATTTAATTGTGTGATTAATTATGACTAATTACATTTAATTAATGAATTTATGTAATGAAACATTCCAACGTTCGTATCTTGTGCAAATAGAAACCGAATTCGATAAAACTGAATACGTTGGATCATGTCAACAAACACTACAACAGGAGCTGACTAGTATGAGTATGGAGTTGGTTACAAATTTTGATAAAGTTAAATGTACAGTTTAATTTTATTAAAACAATCGTTATTTCAATGATTTCAAAACCGATCAAAGTGAGAACTCTCTCACTCAAATATTTTGGACAGTTATTTATTTTTATAATTGTATATATATATATTGATTGCCTATGATTGCAATATTTGTTTGGTGATTGATGGATGTTTATAGTTTTAATGTTATCATTATTAAACTATGATTATAAGTGTTGAAAAATAAACGTTTATATTATGAATTATTTTGGGATGACAATTTACTCACCCGTCTCCTAAATATGTAGATATGTTCACATGGACTATAATGTAAACCCCACATGGGTATTGGGACGATAATTTTACACATTGCCCAAGTATGCAAATAATAATCATTGGATGTTTGTTGAAAACCCCATACGAGTCTCGGGATGATAATTAATTTACACATCTCCCTTGTATTTAATTGTATGTCAACCGATTAATTGACAGATTGTTGTAAGTGTTCACTACTACAAAAGTGGGCATATTCGACACTAATTTGTGTGCTTTGCATGAAAAGTGTGGCGAAAGCTATGCTTTTATTGATCTTCTACAACAATGTTCATATGTTGTTGCATTAGACGTGAATGCACTATTGCAGTGGGAATTCTAGTGTTTTGATGTGCAACACAAGTTAAAAGCATAGCTTTACATATATACATTCTAGCTCAGTGATTCGCGTTATCAGCACAAACAAAACCCCAACCGTAGATGCATGATTAATCCAACGGTTCAAACCTGTATGGTTCTGATGATTCTAAACATTATGCATCATCCAATCAATGACAGCCACCTCATTGCATTCTTTTGATGAAATTTTGGCGCGATCTTCCCCCTTCACGAAATAATGTAAAAATAATCTGGTCATAAATCGTTCTTCTTCTCTATCATCTAATCGTTCTTCCCCCTTTTTACTATTGACACAAATTTAAACCCAAATTCACGTCACTATAGCTCCTCTCCTCGACAACAAATTTTATTCCGAAAAGGTTGAAGCTTTGAAACTCTTTCTAGCTTTGATTGCTCAGGGCGTCGACATCGCCAGTTATTTCCCTCAGGTTCAGTTTGGATAGCGCTGGAGATTAGTTGCGCTTACTATAGATTAGATTATGACTAATTAGTAATTATTTCATTTGTTACACTTTGGAAAACCCATTCGCTTATGAGTAATTAGTTGCATGGACATACCAAACTTAGGAAAACCCATTCGCTTCTGAGTAGTTAGTCGGTGAAAGATTAGATTATGAGTAATTTGTTGCGCTTTGACCATTGATTTGGAATTTGGGATTATGCTGAAGAGGTTTATTCGAAAATTATACCCAGCAAAAACCAAAAAAAGGAGATAGCGCCGATGGGTTTGCCACTAGGATTTAGGTTTCACCCAACTGACGAGAAGTTTGTTAATTATTATCTTGAAAGGAAGGTTCATAGTCTCAACATCGAGCTGGATATTCTTTCTGAGGTTGATCTTCATAAATGCGAACCCTGGGATTTGTCAAAAAGAATGCAATTTGCATGAACCGGGCTATTAGCATGAAAAAGAAATTGTTTTATTATAGAGGTCGGGCTCCTTAAGGAATGAGGACTAAATGGGTTATGCATGAGTATCGGCTTGATGATAAGGAATGCGAAGATAATATGGTTTGCAGGACTCGTATGCACTATGTAGAGTTTTCAAGAAAAACGTTGTGTGTGCCGAAATAGAGGGCCATGGACAATGTAATAACATATCATTAACGGAGTGTTCTCAAGCAATCACTAGTGATAATATACCAAAACATGTCTCCCGATGTTAGTCCGATGAGCTCATCTTCGTGTGTGGATGAAGATGACAAAGACGATGCATGGATGGAGTTCATAACAGATGATATACAGATACATGTGATTTGCAACTTGGGATATAGGTAAATCACTTTTATTGTCAAAATTGATTTGCAACTTGGGTTCATTTACATTAACATATAATTGTATGCTTGAGGTTTTGTGATACAGATACATGTGTAGCAAACAGTTCTACTTATGAACAAAGGTTTCATAGTTTATTATTCAAACATAAACATTTGTTTATGACTTACCACAATGTGTTTGCACTGCGGTGTGTTTGTGCAGAGGTTTTGGAAACTACCAATTTCTCGATCGGGACGAGTCGTTCACTAGTATCTAATCTGCTATACGCACAGGTATTTTCCATTTGATTTTGGAAACTACCAATTTCAATGTTTCAATTTTGGAAACTTATGCTCAGTTCAAACTGTGCTCACTTCAGGTATGCATCCATATTAGGCCTTGCTTGGTGCTACACGCACATGACCGATCAATTTATATAATACGTAGTAATAAGCCAAACTGACACACCCAGTTGGTAGCGACATCAAAAGGCAGCAAAAGTGTCATAAGGCAGTCATACATAAAGCATAACTTAATACATGCATATATAGACACCCAAAAAATGACATTAGTAGCATTAATTCATACCAAATCAGGGCTTTGCGGATGTGGAACTTCCAATAAATTCGTTAGGGCTTTGCGGTCATAGGAGAGCCAGTCCGAAGTGAGCAGCAGCACGTGATGGACCCGCAGAAAATCAGGACAAGGGGTGAGGTAGTTTGGCCAATCATATTCTGTGTCCCTATCCAGCTGAGGAGGTGAAGGAAGCAAAGGTGGCAACCGATGAAGAGGGAAATAAGCTTCCGGATCAACTACCAAATCCACCCACTAATCATTCCTTTGGTTATCAATATGTATGTCATGGGTGGATTTAGGAAATAAGCTTGGCAAGGGGATAGCAAAACAGCTTCTTGTATCATCGCGTTAAACATTTCATTTGAATCTGTTTCCACTCTGTGGTCACACAAACATAGAACCACCTGTTCCTCCATATTGCATTTAAAAAGAAGTTCAGGTCTTGTTCCGGGATAAGCATGGGTACATCGCTGAACCTTAATAAGGTGAACCTTGTTATTGAATTGAGTAGAAAAAGTATTGATAGAACCAATGCCTTATTAAAATTGCATTTTCAGGTAGAAAGATCTATGGTCAACATGAGACCAGTCACAATCGTCAATTACAAGTACACGTCCCATTGGATTCATTATTTCTTCAACAGCAGGAACATTATTCTTTAGGAACTCAGGAAAGCCATCAACTTTAGCCCATGATTCCACTTCTAACGCTGGTTCAAGCTCAAATTCTTCACCAGACCATGCTTGCAGGTAAATATTACCTCCAGGTTTTGTTAAGACTTTCAACATTAGCGCATGATCATGCTTACTGTAAGATGGGCATGATACTAGAAAAGAGTTATTGGGTATTACCCGCATACGCCACACATTATGATCCAAAGTCACCTGAAGCGTGTGATGCACAAATTCAACATTCCAATGTCCTTTAAGAATAGTGGCAGTGATGTATAGTGACGAGTCCTCCATTGATTTTCTTTTTTTGAAACTTTCGAACCTTGGGGTTTAGGGGATTTGGAGATGATGATGGTTCTGAAGCTTGAAAGTATGCGCGAAGGACCCACTGTCGGGTGTCACAAAATATGCGAGCTGGAAATGTTATGCACAGAACACGAAGCACACTGAAAGTACTTATTTGTTGGGCATCGCTGGTACAAGTGACCTATGGTGAATGGTCAGTTGTCATAATTATATGCATAAGATTTAGTTAAGATGGCCAGATGGTTCATTTTATATTTCTATGATATACATGCATAGATGCACTTATCAAATAACTTGTGAAAATCAAATTGCAGGATCTGAAATGATGCGGAGAGATATAACCAACAAGTGGAGGACCTGAAATGACGTGGAGAGAAACAGTTTCTGGTTCATGGCATTGTTATTTTTTAGAATGCATTCGATCGTATGTGTTGGCACTTGTATTAAAGGTGGTATGTGTTGGCACTTGTGGTATGTAGAATATTTGAATTATACTTTTGATCGTTTGTGTTGGCACTTGTGGTATATTGAAGAATTGATATTGTATGTAGAATATTTTGGATGGTTTGAATGTGATGATGAATGTTTTGTATGTGTTTCTTCTATGTGCGAAACTAGTGTTGCAAAATTTATAAAGCATTGTATTTGCCTTCTTTTACTATTGCATTTTCTTTTTTCCTAATGTTATATTTCAAGATAATGATGTTGCATTCCATAATACAGTTGTGTTGCATTACATAAAATAGTATTAATTCCACATGGCACATGGACCCCGCAACTGACGTGACACGTGACATGTGGGCAGCTGACGCGGAGAGCTGACATGTCGTACGACACGTAGGCAGATGACGTTGAAAGCTGACGTAGTCCCACTATCGTGACTTGGAAGCCAGGCACTAATTAATGCTCAAGCAACGCTGAATATTGTTGCATTATGTGAAAATAGTGTTGCATTACGTCTACAATGCAACACTTCCTTTCCATGGCATTAGATGGGCAAAAGCGTTGCCTTAGAAGGCTAAGGAAATGACGCGGATGCCACACCCTTCCGGTGTTGCCTGTTTGAAAAGAAGGGAAAATGCAACGCTTTTTCGATCTAAGACTACATAAAACTTGTGTCGAATATGCTCACTTTTGTAGTAGTGGTTATTTAATTATTTAATGCTTATACAGTTGTAAATGCACTCTGGTTATTATTTGGATGTTTAATAGTTGTTTATAACTATTGCTGAATACATGAGATGTATGGAATCCATATAATTAAAATTATATGGTAATGGATTGAGTAGCATTCCGATTTAGAATATAAACGGATATTTAATATAAGCCGAGTTAAGTAGGCGTACACCATTTTAACTTGAATGGATTGTTCAATCGATTTTGAAAATATTATCATTTTAATATCATAATGATATGGAATGTTTAATTTCGAATGAAATTCAAAAGGGAAGTTAAAATCATTTTTTGGAACGAATTTATAAAGGTTTTATAAAATATGTTGTAAATGGAAAGCGACGAAATATATTGTATATATTTAAATGGTTTGAATAAGGCATACCGCGCAACGACCGTTTGCGAATTTCGACCACTGACTTTGAATTGACGTTACGTGAGATCCGACCGTTGGATTCTTCTAAAACCAGAACCATTAGGTTCGTATCGAAAAGATCTTTCCAATGATAATAAGAGGTTTAAAATCTAACTGTTTGATTTCAGGAAATGTTAAATTCAAATTTGAATAAAAATAGCGCCAGTGCAGCTAAATGACCTGACACGTCATTTAACTGAAAGGGCCTATTTTTAAATGATTAAAAATAGGGAAAAATTAGGTTAAATCATAATAAATGATTTGAAAAGATTTAGGATGAAATATACCAAGTTTATAAAGATAAAAGATATTTTTATCAGAATAAGTTGTTTATCAACTTAAGTAAAGAACTGAAAGGGATTGAAATAGTTTTGATATAACCAGAATTTTTCCAACGTATAAACTGGAATGGATTTGAATGGAAATTATCTTCAGATATTTTGATACTGTATTTCGTGATTATACAGATATCGTTGATGAATTTGGAAGATATGGATATCGTTATTCCCAATACGATGTTTGTTGGTTTCAGAATTTGATATTGAATATATGTCAATATGATTTCTATTCGGACCCTTGTATCTAATATCAAATTGGATTCTAGGTTTGTCGTGAATGGTATCTTTAATAGTACTGTTCTTAAATCCAGTTGAAAAAGGAATAAATTTTTGGATTAAGATTAATAAAGTTTTCCGATTGATAAATATAATCGAAACCAAATGGAAGCTGATTTTGGGTTCATTGTGAACGATGTTTTAAACGACATTAGTCCTTAAAACCCAAATAACAGTGAAATTATGATTTGGAATTAATTAATCTTTTAACTAATGTTTAATGGAATTTTCCAAAGTAAAGTTTTCCAATTTCATAAATTAAATTGGAATTGAGTGGAATTCGATTTATTAATAATCGAGATGAGCTTATATGAAGGAAGACCGCTACTATTTATGGAATTAAAAAGGGTTTGTCATTATTCCGCATATAGTATTAGTCCGATACGGAAATTTATATTGATTTTACATTGATCAATTTTCCATGAAGGTTCCATATTGAATGGAAGATGATTTTGAGTTTATTGTGAACCATGTTTTAAATGACATTTGTTCTTTAATCTAGTTTAAGACAGGATTGAATTCCTAAAGTTGAATAGTCATTAAGTAATGATTTTTGAGATGAAAACTGAATGGAGTTTTAATGAATCTTTAATTAGATTGAAATGTGAATAAGGAAATTAAATTTACCGAATCCAAGAAATATTCGAGAATGGAGTACCACCTATTTTACTCCATGCGATAGTTAAATCTTTAATTAGATTTGAACGTGAAATGGTAATTAAATTTACCGATAAAAATGGTTTTTATATATGGAGTACTACCAGTTTTTGAATAAGTTGAGATTGGGATAGTAAAATAAATGATTACTTCGGTAAGACTCGATAATTCCGACTAGTTTAATAAACCTTAATTTAGTTTAAGTTGTGAAAAGATATTATAAAATCTTATGAAATGATTTCAAAGAATATCTGAATAAAAGAATATTCTGGATTGGAATGAGGCGTATGATGTATTTTAATGGCTTGATTATAAAATACACGAGTTATTTGGAAAGATCGAGTGTAGCCCATTCTGAATAACTATCACGGCGATTAACAGTCGAAGATATGAAAACGTTCATTGAAGACCGGAGATCTTCACATCGAATGGATGATTACTAATGTCTTGATTAGGTTGTACACCCAAGACGAGGTAATAAGTGGTGATCGTCCAAACGTACTTGGAGATCGACCGAATATGCCAGGGCCTCTCTCTTGTATTGGACATATGAGATGAGGAATAAGGTGCCTCCGGTTTTGTTCATCACAAAATGGACTTGCAAATGAATTGTATCTCTGACATCGTATTCCTTTTTGTTGTATTCGTTGATCTCTGCTAAATGTATAGCAGTTTGGTGGTGTAGAATTTATTCTCTTGCTTAATTCCCTTCTCTGAGACGTACAAGCTCCGAGATTAAATATTGGTAGATGATCAATGATATGGTATGGATTGACATGTGGCATGCTGAGTTGCATGGATCAATGCTTTTGTTGAAAAGCAGAGTCTTGTGGTTGATGATCAAAGCATAACTTTAATATAGCACTGCTTTGTGTATAACGTTAATTCGCGAGCTTCACTTCCTGATATGAACCAAAACGGGATTAGGGATGCAGGTAAATGGACATACGTAAGTTTCTAGCTACGAGTGATGTCACGGTATGGAGCCCAAACATTTTACTTATGTGGATGTTGGATTATGATGCAATGCGAGGTATCTTGGATATGGATGACTAAAAGGCCCTTGATGGTCTATTACTAACCAAGATTGTTCGATGTACTGACCAGGTGATAGGTTCGATAGAACCGGCTAACGTATAGTTTATGGTATAACCAATCAGCGACAGTTGACCGACTCTGCAAGATCCAAGAGTTTCCCAGAGGTGTGATCCTGAGGCATTGTTAGTGTGTCTCGAAATCGAAAAGGAATATCCTTTGTCTTGGTTCATAGATGAAAACCCAATTTCCAATATGCGATTTTACGGTTTTAGTTGTAAACCTATATGGCAACAAAATATATCGTACCTATGCTGCCTATGATTGATACATTTATATTCGAAATTGATTTCTACACTTATAATAATAATAGATTAATTTCGCGTATCAAGCATGTTTGGCTATTATAAGGTAAAACTCTACCCTTCGGCTTGCGTTGCATTGTGTGGTGGGACCTGAGTCTTATAATGGCTTCATTTTTCCTTTTAGCATTGCGTTATTTGTTTTTATGGTATTCTTGGGAGGAAACCTGTTCCGTGTCATACGGCGTGGTGCCTTGATTTACCCAACATTAAAATGAAGTTAGTAACTATTTTACTTCTCACACCAGTCCCATGTGTGACATGGAGATTATTGTTTTTCCCACCTAAACTCTGGGTGCCCATAATTTCCACATGGGCAGTCAGTTGTTTTGTTTTTCGCATATATTTCTTTATATACGATCCTGGATTACAGCTGGAGCTATATTCGGAAAGCTTTGTGTCCATGTATTTCTTTCAGTTGTGGTAGTTGATGTTTTCCGCTGAACATTATGTTGATGTATTATATTTCCGCTGCTTAGTAATTTAAATCTCTGATATTATATTTTCCGATGTATATTATTTATTTGTACTCTAATATCTTGTACTCTGATGTAGTTATTGTAATAACAATGAAATGTTCGCATGTTTGTGTTCTAATGCATTGTGTTCTCATACAATCCACGTTTTTCCATCTCTTCGAAGATTGGGGGATTTCTGGTCGTGTCAGCTTGGTAACAGAGCTTTGGTTTACAAAGTTCAAGCAAAAGACACATTAGAATCGAATGAAAGAATCCATCAGAGATAGGATTAGTAATATCCTATAAGAATATCGTTAGATATAGGGTTAGTAATACCTTAGATTGAGTTCGAAGAGTGTTATTTATAAAAATGGATTTAGTTTTGAAAATTATATCTTATTATACGTATTTGAATATTTTATTTTGAATTTGGACTATCAGGTATAAGAAGATTTTGCATATACGTCTTGCAAACATGTATACGAAACCTCAAATATACTGGATAAATATGGAATCACACTTTAGTCACCCAGGGATGATTCTATTGATGACTACGTAGCATCAGTAGTTTATTTTCGAGTTTTGAAAGTGGGATATCTATACATTTCCAATTGATTGGTGTGAGGACCAAAAACTTAGTTGGAATATATTATTTGTGATTTGTCCTTGAAATTGGATTTTTGAGTATATATAAAAGTTATATGTTTGAAAAGCTAATCAACTAATTGATTGTTGGTTGTGATGTGTGATTATTAATTTAACTAATAAAAATATTGGAATAATAAAACCAATATGAGAATGAAAGTTAAATTTAGCCAAATCAAATTTGATATTGAATTGAACTGAAAATTGTTTGGATTATATATATATATATATATATATATATATATATATATATATATATTGAACATGTTATGGATTTAAAGTTGAGTATAGAAATAAATTTGCGTGCCCGACAAACAGGTGCACCTTTATTAATCAGTTGCGCAATTTTATTATTATTATACTACTGTGAGTGATTTGTAAGCGTTGTGATGGTTGCTCTGTGTGCAATTAAACAGGCGCCATAGGATAGTAACAATAATTATGGACTACACCACATAACATATTATTGAATATGACATAGCATAACATATTCCATATAAGCATTTGGCGCCTATATGACGAGGTTTGGATTACCAAATGAGAAAGATGCTTGTATGGCAAGGACTGAACTACAGGTTTAACCGAGTAATGATTATGGACTTAATAACCTATAGCGGAAATTTGCAGGATTAACAGCAAACCCTGCACAGGTCTTGAGATGACAAATTACATGTCACTCTTGTGTAGTTACGGCATATAGGAATAGGATGATTGGGCATGGGGTGGTGTGTAAGTGACAATTAATTGTATGCGATATATTGATTTATTGGGTGCCTGATAAGGCCATATAAATTTGTTCAGATCACTTCGTACAAAGGAGGTTATGGTGATATTTTTCAGAAATTTAGGTGTTAGCCAAATTTTAGGGAAATTAGGAAGTTCTTAGAAACTGAAAAGTTGAAGAACTCAAGCCAGAATAAAAGTTGAGTTGGTTAGTTAAACAACTTTCAACTCCGTTCTTTTTCGGGGACGAAAAAGTTTAAGTGGGGGAGATTATAGCAACCCGCATTTTTGGAACCAATTTAAAATTTATTTTTAATTGATTTTAATATTGAAAATGATTTATTTTAAAGATTTATGACTTTAAAATTTATTTGAAACAAGTTTGAATGTAAGAATTTGAAATTTAACTAAAAGAACTCGAAGTGGCGCGGTAGTTTGAAAATTTAGTTTTGAACTTATGAATGTAATAAAATTCAATATAAATCAGATTTCAGTAAAACAAGAAATGTTAGAATCTATTTAATTATGTCTTCCTAACAAATGTGAAAATTTGAGTTTTCATACTATAAATTGTAAGTTATGCCCAAATTATATTTCAAATAGTCGCTACGGATTTTATTAATAGTTTAATATTATTTTAGCCTTTAAAAAGATCCATTTTGCAAACGACCTCCGTTATCGACAAAACTAATTTTGTTGGATCCATAACATCAAATTATTGTTAGGTTTAAATTTTCAAGCCAACTGGATTTCATATGTAAGCGTGGTAAATTTAAATGCCTGCTCTGTTAAGTTGTAAATAAAATAAGCTAGAAATAAGGCCATTTTTCAAACGGTCTCCAGATTCGATGAAATTAGGTTTATTAGGACTGTAATTGTAAAACATAGCGAGATTTCAAATTTCATAATTTTTGGAGTCAGTATGTGGTCGTGGCAAATTAAAATGTACATTGAAATTCAATATTGAACGTTAGTTTGATTTATATTTTAATTTTGATAAAAACTAATTAAAATGATCGAATGGTCTTACGAAACATATCCCATTGTATATGGAATGGGGGTATTTGGTTAGGGGTGACAGTCATTGGGGTTCATTTAGAGTTCGGAGAATTAAATGAGTATCATCAGGATTAAGTATTAATTAATATATATAAATTATTTCCTAAACCCTAATTCACGACTCAGTTAGTCGCCGCTTGGGGTTTCAACGGCCATGAATTTTCGAGATATGACCACTCAGTCATTTCTAATCCACTCAATCTTAATCAAAACTTATAAAAGGAAGATTGAAGGGGCTTCTACAATCTTTAAATCCATACCACTTTGATCATTTATAGTGGAGAATTGCGTGCGATTTTTGGATTGGAAGAGGCTGACTTTGGAGTTGTTTTCGAGGCGTCACCGTGGTGCGAGCTGATGGTAGTCAGAGGCGATGGAGGAGAACGTTGGGCGTTGCAACATGGTGGGTGGCGATTGTATTCCGATGCCTCGTGGGTGATGAAATGGCGAGCCCTAGCTCGCTTGTTCAGCTTCGAAGACGATCTGGAAGTGTTACGTGTGAAAAAGAAAAGAGTTTGGCCCTTTAATTGTGTGATTAATTATGACTAATTACATTTAATTAATGAATTTATGTAATGAAACATTCGAACTTTTGTATCTTGTGCAAACAAAAACCAAATTCGATAAAACTGAATACGTTGAAATCGCGTTGACAAACATTACAACATGGCACTGACTATAACGACTATGGAGCTGGTTATAGATTTTGATACAATTAGACGTACAGTTTAATTTTATTAAAACAATCATTATTTCAACGATTTCAAAATCTATCAAAGTGAGAATTCACTCACTCAAATATTTTGGACAGTTATTTATTTTTATAATTGAGTGTATGTATATATATATATATATATATTGATTGTTTATGATTGCAATATTTGTTTGGTGATTGATGAATGTTTACAGTTTTAATGTTAGCATTATTAAACTGTGATTATAAGTGTTGAAAATTAAACGTTTACATTATGAATTATTTTGGGATGACAATTTACTCACCCGTCTCCCAAATATGTAGATATGTTCACATAACTGTGATGTAAACCCCCACACGGGTATTGGGACGATAATTTTACACATCGCCCAAGTATGCATATAATAACATTAGATTTTGGTTGAAAACCCCACATGGGACTCGGGATGATGATAAATTGATACATCTCCCTTGTATTAATTGTATGTCAACCGATTGATTGACAAATTATTATAAGAATTATTTAATTATTTAATGCTTATACAGTTGTAAATGCACTCTGGTTATTATTTGGATGTTTAATAGTTATTTATAATTATTGTTGAACACAAAATATGTATGAAATCCATATAATTAAAATTATATGGTAATGGATTGAATCACATTCAGATTTAGAATATAAACAGATATTTTAATATAACATTCAGTGAAAAAAAAATATGATTTTGATGACCGATTTTGGATGGACAAGATAATATTGAATATACGAAGCCGAGTTAAGTAGATATACACCATTTTAACTTGAACGGATTGTTCTGTCGATTTTATTCATTTTATAATGAATATCGAAAAGAATTGATTTCAAAGTATAACATTTTGAAAATATTATCATTTTAATATCATAATGATATGGAATGTTCAAGTTTGATTTAAATTTGAAAGGGAAGTTAAAATCGTTTTTTAAAACAAATTTATAAATGTCTTATAAAATGCGTTTTAAATGGAAATCAATGAAATATAATATATATATATATATATATATATATATATAAATGGTTTGATAGGGCGTGTCGCGCAATGACCGTTTGTGAATTTCGACCATTGACTTTGAATTGATGTTATGGGAGATCTGACCATCGGATTCTCCTGAAACCGGAACCGTTGGGTTCGTATCGAAGAGATCTTTCCAATGATAATAAGAGGTTCAAATTCTAATGGTTGGATTTTAGGAAATGTTAAATTCAAATTTGAATAAAAACAGCGCTAGTGTAGCTAAATGACCTAAAACATCATTTAACTGAAAGGGCCTATTTTTAAATGATTAAAAATAGGAAAAAATTAGGCTAAATCATAATAAATGATTTGAAAAGATTTAGGATGAAATATTCCAAGTTTATAAAGATAAAAGATATTTTTATCAGAATAAGTTATTTATCAACTTAAGTAAAGAACTGAAATGGTTTTGATATAACTAGAATTTTTCCAATGTATAAACTAGAACGGATTTGAATGTAAATTATCTTTGGATATTTCAATATTGGATTCTGTGATTATACAGATATCGTAACGGAATTTGAAAGAAATGGATATCGTTATTCCCAATACAATATCTGTTGGTTTCAGAATTTGATATTGAATATAAGTCGATATGATTTCTATTCGGACCCTTGTATTTAATATCAAATTGGATTTTGGGTTTGTTGTGGATTATATCTTTAATAATACTATTCTTAAATCTAGTTGAGAAAGGAATAAATCTTTGAATTAAGATTAATGAAGTTTCCCAATTAATAAATATAATCGGAACTAAATGGAAGCTGATTTTGGGTTCGTTGTGAACAATTTTTAAACAACATTAGTCCTTAAAACCCAATTAATGGTGAAATTTTGATTTTGAATTTATTTATCTTTTAACTTGGATTTAATGGAATTTTCCAAAGTAGTTCTCCAATTTAATAAATTAAATTGGAATTGAGTGGAATTCGATTTATTAATAATCGAGATGAGCTTCTGTGAAGGAAGACCGCTACTATTTACGGAATTTAAAAGCTTTGCCATTATTCCACTTATAGTATTAGTATGATACAGAAATTTATATCGATCATATACTGATCAGTTTTCCATGAAGTTTCCATATTGAATGGAAGATGATTTTGGGTTTCTCGTGAACCATGTTTTAAATAACATTTGTTCTTTAATCCAGTTTAAGACAGGATTGATTTCCTAAAGTGGAATAGTCATTAAGTAATGATTTTTGAGATTAAAACTAAATGGAGTTTTAATGAATCTTAATTTAGGTTGAAATGTGAATAAAGTTATTAAATTTACCGAATCCAAGAAATTTTCGAGAATGGAGTACCACCAATTTTACTCCATGTGATAATTAAACTGTTAAGTAGATTTGAACGTGAAACGGTAGTTAAGTTTACCAATAACAATGGGTGTTAAATATGGAGTTCTACCAGTTTTGCTCCATGGGATGAATAAGTTGGGATTGGGATAATAAAATAAATGATTACAACGGTAAGACTCGTTAATCCCAATTAGTTTGATAAACCTTAAGTTGGTTTAAGTTGTGAAAAGATATTAAATGATTTCCAAGAATATTTGAATAAAGCATATTCTGGATTATAGTGAGGCGTATAATGTGTTTTTACAGCATTTGATTATAAAATATGCGAGTTATTCAAAACAACCGGGTATAACCCATTCTGAATAATTGTCACGACGATTAAAAGTCGAAGATATGAAGATGTTGGTTGAAACTAGAGATCTTCACATCGAATGGATGATTACTGATGTTTTGATTGGGCTATACACCCAAGACAAGGTAATAAGTGGTGATCGTCTAGACGTACTTGGAGATCGACTAGATATCTGAGGGCCACTCTCCTGTACTGGACGTACGAGATGAGGAATAAGGTGCCTCCGGTTTCATTCAGACCCAGAACGGACTTGTAAATGGATTGTATGTATGACATTGTATTCCTTTTCGCTGTATTCGTTGATCTCTGCCAAAAGGTTATCTGTTTGGTGGCAGAGAATTTATTCTTTTGCTTAACACCCTTCTTTGAGACGTATGGGCTCGGAGGTTATATATTGGTTAGATGATCAATGATATGGTATGGATTGACATTGTGGCATGCCGAGTTGCATCGATCAAAGCTTTTGTTGAAAATCAGAGTCTTATGGTTGATGGTCAAAGCTTAGCTTTAATATAGCGTCGCTTTGTGTATAACGTTAATTCGCAAGCTTCACTCCCCGGTGTGAACCTAAAACGGGATTAGGGGCGTAGGGAAATGAACATATGTTAGTTTATAGCTACGAGTGATGTCATGGTATGGAGCCTAGACATTTTACTTATGTGGATGTTGGATTATGATGGAAAGCGAGGTGCCTTTGATATGGCCGACTAAAAGGCCCTTGATGGTCGAATACTGATCAAGATTAGTTGACATACCGACCATGTAACACCCCACTTCCGTTAAGGTCACTCACAAAGGGAATGCCTTAACTTTGATGGAGTGTTTTAGTAGACAGAATAGAAATTTACAAGACAAATAAAGCAGTACTTGAAAAATTTATAACTTTATTATAATAGAAACAGAAATAAGTTTGGTTACATCTTTTCAAATCACAATATCAGAATTCAAGTACAAAATATCGGTCTTGTACAAAAGCCTTCAGAATGCATAGTTTTTAAAGTCATAATCCCCAACATAAATTGTCGTGGAAAGATAGAGCCAAAGCCAAGCAATACTTCAAACACTTCAAGCAGAGAGAATCTGAATCAAGCTCCTACGTTTCCACCCTAAGCACCTGGGGGGGGGGGACGGAAAGAAAAGAGGCGAAACAAACTAGGTCAGATATTAGTCTGGTGAGTCCAGTGACTTTCAATATATAAACAGATAATAGTATCATGACATGTAAATAAAACTGGATGAGAGATAACCGTAACAGGAATAGCAAGTTAACAGAAATGATAGAGACTAAGCTAAGCTTCTTACTTAGTCTTCACTTCTCTGCACTAATACTAGTATAACAGAATTAGGTGTTACCCTGATGTCTAAACTAAAAAAGAAACGGAAACAGAATAATCTCTACAAAAACAGAATGCTAGTAATGGGCCTTTACCACCCGAATAGACAGAAGGTACAGAAGCAGAATACTAATAATGGGTCTTTACCACCCAACTAATGGGCCTTTACCACTCCAATAGACAGAAGGTACGGAAACAGAATCGGAATCAGAGACGGAAACAGAATAATCCTTACGGAAAAAGAATGTTAGAATTAGGTGTACACTGGTAATGGGACTTTACCACCCCAACAGACGGTACCACGCAGAAACAGACAGGTGTTGCCACCCAACAGAAACAGACTGTACCAACAGAAACAGACAGAACTAAGTGTACCCTAAGTCCTACCCCCAAGCGATCGGCTCCCTAATACATAAATAGCCTGTGTCACTCCCACAGTAGGGTGTATCACTCCCTAAAGTGGCAACCTATTGGCACAGACCTATTTACAGATGTCACGGTGTCTTACATTGTAACGACCCAGAAAATCTGAACCAATTTAAAAATTTTAAATTGGCTAAAATAATGGATTTTAAATATTTAAAATAAATATTTTAAATAAAGGCGATGAAAACTGAGTTGAAATCGACATTTGAAAACCAATATAATTAATTATAATTATATATAGAATTGAAAATGGCGCGGTAGTTCGATAATTCGATTTCAAACTTCAATTGAATATACCGGGTGCAAAACAATCCGGATTTTAGTGAGACCAAAAACATTAGTATATAATTGATGATATCTTTCTAACGAATCCGACCAATCGAAATTTGATAGCGGGAATCAAAAGATATGTCCAGTTGAAAATTCTGAATAGTCGCTATGGAATTCAGGCCCTTAAAAATGGACATTTTGCAAATGACCTCGGATTTCGACGAAACCACTTTTGTTGGATCCGCAGTGTCAAGTTATTGTTAGGTTTCAAATTTCATAATTTTTCGAATCAATATGTGAGCGTGGCAAAGGAAAACGCGTTTGACCAGTTTCAGTTGATTTTAATCGACTGGAAATTGGCCATTTTTCAAACGGCCTCAGAATTCGACGAAACTAGTTTTGTTAGGACCGTATCGTCAATACAAAGCTAGAAAATATTTTTCGAGAATTTTTCTAGTTAGTATGTGACCCCGGTAAATTGAAATGTACGTTTAAAACTCAATATAGTGATTTAAATGAAAATTCAAAAGGAAACTGATTGTAACGATCAAATCAGCTTGCGATACATATCCCATTGGGTTCGGAATGGGGGTGAAACGCTAGGGGCGACAGGCGGTGGGCCTCGTTTCGAGGTCGTATGTAAAAGTCAACCTTTTTGCAAAATTAAATAATTAAATAATAAATAAAAAAAAATATAATCTCCCTCCTTTTCTTCTGCTTGCCCCCCCCCCCCCCCCCCCGTTTCATTATTCAGCAACGAAAAAAAAAAAAAAAAGAAGAAGAACCCTAAATCGGATCGCCGCCCCCCCTCCAGGCATCGTCGTCGCCTCAACTCGAAGCCGCTCCTCCCTCCAGGCATCGCCGCCTCAACTCGAAGTCGCTCCTCCCTTCAGACCCCGCCCTCATCCCTCGCGACGCAAATCAAGCAGCCCCCCCCGAAGCCTCGCCACCACCACCGAGATCCAGTGCCCCCACCTCCGACGATCGGTGAAACCCCCCCCCCTCTCTGTGAGTTCTATTTATTTATTTTATTTTGCTTCTGATTTTTTTTTTTTTATTACTGCATTGAAAACTGAATTGATTTTTTTTTGTTAGGGTTTAAAAACCGAATTGATTTTAAAAGTATAAAAACCGAATTGATTTTTAAAAGTATAAAAACTGAATTTTATAAAAGAATAAAAAAAACTGAATTTTATAAAACTATAAAAACTGATTTTAAGAAGATTTAAAAACTGTTTTGAAAAGCATTTTAAAAACTGATTTTAAGAAGATTTAAAAACCGATTGGAAAAGCATTTTTAAAACTGATTTTAAAAGATTTAAAAACTGATTGGAAAAGCATTTTTAAAACTGATTTGTTTGAAAATAAATAAAAAAAAACTGATTTGTTTGAAAATAAATAAAAAAAAACTGATTTTGTTTTTAAAATAAAAACTAATTTTGTTTTTAAAGAAAAAAAATAAGAAAAACTGATTTTTAGAAAAGAGAAAAACTGATTTTTAAAGCAAAGATTAAAACTGTTTTTTTTTTTAGAAAAGTTAAAAACTGTTTTTAAAGAAAGGTTAAAACTGATTTTTCAAAAAAAGGATTTGAACTTTAAAAAGTAAAAATCATATTTTTATATGTCGAAAGTCGAAAGTAAAAATCATATTTTTATATGTCGAAAGTCGAAAGTAAAAATCATATTTTTATATATCGAAAGTCGAAGTAGAAATCAGATTTTTATATATTGAATAGCATAGTAAAAATTCTATTTTTACATATGTAGAGAATACGGGCGAAAGCGACAAAAGGCGAAGATTTCTATAAAGGAAGTGTCGTGAAGTTGGATAGCTATTGGTGAGATTTCTGATTTAAAATTTATATTTTATATGTGTGAAATGAAAGTGAATTGCTATCTATAAATATATATATATATATATATATATATATATATATATATATATATATATATATATATACGCCCCCTCGTCCACAAACCATGGACGATATTTATTGGTTGAAATTGTTGTGAAAATTTGATTGATAGCGAATGGTTGTTTGGGATTGTTTGTGATTGATATTGGTTGAAAGTGGTTGAAAAATACCCATTGGTGGTTGTGAAATATTTGGTTGAAACCACTTAGGATTAGTTTGTGGAAATGAAATAAATATATACATGCCGCCTGCGTGCGAACTAGATGCATGAACCCCATTGTCAAAAACCGCGAGGTTTTAAGGTAGAGCGAGGAGCCGTACTAGGGACGGTCCCGGTGTAACTACCCTGCCGTTATGCTGCCGAAATTTTGAATAATATTTGTGTGTTTGAATTATTTTCATATGCTTAAACTATATTTATTCATTGTATTGAAAACATTCATGTGTTGAATTGATATTCATTCGTTGTTTAGAAATTCATGTGTTGGATGGTATTCATATTTTGAAATAAATTGCTTGATAATAAAAATCACATTTTTATCTATATATAAAAACTATTGAAAACATTCATGTGTTGAATTGATATTCATTCGTTGTTTAGAAATTCATGTGTTGAATGGTATTCATATTTTGAAATAAATCGTTCGATAATAAAAATCACATTTTTATCTATATATAAAAACTATTGAAAACATTCATGTGTTGAATTGATATTCATTCGTTGTTTAGAAATTCATGTGTTGAATGGTATTCATATTTTGAAATAAATTGTTCGATAATAAAAATCACATTTTTATCTATATATAAAAACTATTGAAAACATTCATGTGTTGAATTGATATTCATTCGTTGTTTAGAAATTCATGTGTTGAATGGTATTCATATTTTGAAATAAATTGTTTGATAATAAAAATCACCTTTTATCGACTATATGAACTATATAGAAAAATAGTGTTTTGAAATGAATCGTCTTACAATAAAAATCACATTTTTATTGTATGCATAAATCGTTGAAATGTGAAGTGTTAAAAATAGCCACTTGTTCAAAATAAACATATATGAGATGAAATATTCATTAATTAGCTAATGAAATGATTTGCACCTATTTATGTAACATTAGAATGAATGGAGTTTTTGAACCAAATAGAAATCAAATATGAAGTCGAATAGAAATTGATAAATGATAAGAACTGTATATATATATGTACATGCATATTCATTGAACAGGTTATAGCAAAGGGGCTAGAGAAGAGGAATAAAATTTGTGCCCGACAAATAGGTACACATTTACTGATTTGTTTGGGTGATGATTTTGAGCCTGTTGGCTAGCCGCTTGGCTTCTTCTTTTTCTTTTTGAGATTAGAAGGACCGGGAACGCTATTTGCGATTTCCCGATGCTCCCGGTGCAGGGGAGGTTATGGCGAAATTTTTCCAAAATTTAAGGAGTTAGAAAAATATTTGAAGTGAAAACGATATGGAAATCATTGAATGAACTATATTTATATAAATATATAAATATAAATAAAATTAAAACGAAACGAGGCCGTGCAGTTCGTATTTTGAAACCGTGATTTCAAACGACTAGTGCGGGAAATCCGACCATTGGATTTTCCCGAAACCTCAACCGTCGGGTTCGCCTTGGAATAATCTTTCCAACGGCACCAACCTTGTAGAAATCCAACGGTGGGATTCTCTGGAATGTTTAATTCAAATCTGAAGAAAAACAGCGCCAGAAACGATTATATTTATATATATATATATATATATATATAATTATATTTAATCGAATAACGACGCTGCAGTTCGTATTTTGAAACCGTGATTTCAAACGACTAGTGCGGGAAATCCGACCATTGGATTTTCCCGAAACCTCAACCGTCGGGTTCGCCTTGGAATAATCTTTCCAACGGCACCAACCTTGTAGAAATCCAACGGTGGGATTCTCTGGAATGTTTAATTCAAATCTGAAGAAAAACAGCGCCAGAAACGATTATATTTATATATATATATATAAATATAATTATATTTAATCGAATAACGACGCTGCAGTTCGTATTTTGAAATCGAAACTTCAAACGATTGTACCGGGAGATCCGACCGTCGGATTTTCCCGAAACTGGAACCGTTGGGTTCGTTTTGAAAAGACCTTTCTAATGATGTAAATTTTGTGAAGATCCAACGGTTAGATTTTCAGATATGTGTAAATCAAATCTGAAGAAAAACAGCGCCACGGCCGCCTTATGGCCCGAAGCGTCGTTTTGAATAAAATGGCTATTTTAAAATAAATAAAAATAGCGATAAATAGTTATAAAATATCATAAGCGATATGGAATAGAAATAAACTGAATTTGCTTGATTTGCGTGGCTTTTGATGGTTGAATGTGTTTGGTGTGAAAATTACATTAAAGAACACAATTGGTGTTGTCGAATAATTTAACCATTGAAATAAATCGATTTGAAATTCTAAATATACGTGAATTATTTGGAAAGGCCGAGTTAATTCTCATTTCGAATAATCGACCGACGATTGAAATTCGAAGATGAAGATGGTGGTCGAAGACCGGAGATCTTCACCTCGTTTGGATGGTAACCGAGGTCCTGATTGGGAGGCATCCCGAAATATGGATAATGAGTGGTGATCGTCCAGACGTACGTGGTGATCGATGGGTTTGCGAGGTATTTAGTGCCTCCGGTTTCGTTCAGACCCAGAACGGACTTGTAAATGGACTGTGTGTCCGACATTGGAATTTGTTCTGTGTGATTGATAGCCATCAGTTGCACGGTGTGAATTGCCTGTGTGGCATGCTAAGATGCAGTGATCAGGACTTCTGTTGAAAAGCAAAGTCTTGTGGTGATGATCAAAGCACCGCCTGTGTGGCGTAGCTTTGTGTATAACGTGAATTCGCGAGCCTCACACCCCGGTATGAACCTAAAACGGGAGAAGGACCTCAGGGAGGGCATGCGTTTCTTTCTAGCTAGGGTGGTGTCAGTGACCTACCAGCCCTGACATTTATATACTTTTCACCTATGTGGTTGTTGCTGTTGCGAGGCGCCTCGGTTTGATCGGACGATCCGGGTCCGATGGAGTCATTCGTTGGCTCATTTACACCCCAAAGGGTGGGGAAACGTAGTGTTCAGGCATTCTTAATCCACATCGGTGGACCGGCCCTGTCGCTCCAAGGGTCGATGCGTTCTGATCCTGAGACACGGGCTAGAGCGTCTCGAATTCGGTAAGGACTATCTTTTGCCTTGGTTCATGACGGAAACCCAATTTCCAAATACGTGACGATGCGATTTTGATTGTATACCTATATATGGCGACATAGTGGTATGGGGCATTAATGCCGTCTATGATTGATAGTTTATGATTTGAAATTGTTTTCAAAACCTATAAACACTAGCAATAATATCAAATGCCTTTGTTTTATTCGTATCAAGCATATCTTGGCCGTTATAAGGTAAAAACTCTATCCTCCGGTTTGCGTTGCATTGTGTGATGGGAACTGAGTCTTATAACGGCTTCATTTTTATAAAAAGCATAGCGATGTTTAAAAGAAAGATTTGTTTTAAAGCACTGGCAATCCAATGGAGTAAACCCGTTCCACGAAAGTGGCGTGGTCCTGTGATTAGCCAATTATATATATATGTGTTGAGTGGATTTCTCATACCAGTCCCATGACTGACTCGTAGTTTGTTTCACTCTCAAACTCGGGTGCCCCTTTTTCTACACGGGCAGCCTTGTATTCAGGTTTGGCTGGTTCTTTCTGGATAGCTGGAGCTGAAGATGGATTCTATCATTTATTTCTTTTTATGCTGTTCAGCTCCTATTGTACATATTTTGTTTATTTCCGCTGTAGACATTTATGTATAGCTGAACTGTATTTGTACTAAGTAAGATCCTGTATACTGTGTAACTCTGATGATTACTTTTATCCAGTATATTTTGTTGTTCATATCTGGTGTATTTATTTAATTCTGTTCTGCGATTATATGTTTCTGTGTTATATTCCAAAGATAACCTTGTTTCCGTGAGAACGGGAAATCGGGTCGTCTCATACATCCTCAGAGCAGACCGAATCCATGCACGCATATGACCCGTTTGGAACGCACCATCAACACCCCTCGCCATTATCAGAATGAATCGCTTATAATTAGTTCAGTAAGCGTGCCCGGACCCCTACATAGCGTGGGGTCAAAGTTTTGATACCAGAAAGGGTTACTGACTAATATGGGTCCCAAACAACAGATGACACAAGTATTTCCCCTCCTAACCTTATGTCCCCAGACTAACAGATTTCTGATTAACTTGTTTACAGATTTCAGACAGAGTTCAGGTTACTAGTTCACAGATCAGACAATCAAGTTAACAAGTTCTCAGACTAACGGATCAGATATACAGATTAACAGGCTTATAGATTGTTTTACCTAACTTTGTATTGGGTCTACAGATTTACGAAACGGGTTTATTAGATTCATCAGACCAATTGTTTTAACCCTATCCACCCAACACGTTTTAGGTATCATATTTATCTTAGATTTGCATTAATTAATTATTATTGCACAGACCTCTCACATTAGGTCGGTAGCTTGTGGCTGCTGGATATGTTGGGCGGTTCCGGGCAGATTTCTGCCACTAGCCAGACCTAACCTCGTGTCTAAGCATATTTTAGTTATGCCTACGACCTCTCACATTAGACTGGCAGTTTGCGGTCGCTGGTTAAGCCGGTTGGTTCCGGGCAGGCTTCCACCGCAAACAGAGTCTAACCTCGTGTCATAGCCAATTTATTCCAATACAGATATCAGACTAATTTATGTCCATTTAACAGATTAAACTCCCTTAAAGGTTACATCAGATTAATCAAATTTCCATGTTTTACTCAATCTTAGATCGAGCCTACAGATTTTCATACCCAAATTACGATTATTTAGCTTTCAACAGATTTAGCCGATAACATATTTAGCAGATAACAATTTTAGCAGATTAATCAATTCAGCAGATTAGGCAATTCAACAGATTAAGCAAATAACAGATTAAGCAAATAACAGATTTAGCAGATTAGGCAATTCAACAGATTAAGCAGATAACAAATTTGGCAGATTAGGCAATTCAACAGATTTAACAGATAATAGATTAGCAGATTAGGCAATTCAGCATATTTAACAGATAACAGATTAGCAGATTAGGCAATTCAGCAGATTTAACGGATTAAATATTTCTTAAAGTTCTATTTACATATCTTGCCTAAATTTACATGCCTAAATCATGGTCATAATTCATAATACGACATATGCCCCAAATTTTAATTAAACTTTGCACAATACAGAATATTCTCTAAAAAGTCCCAAACAATATGAATTATGCCAAATATCCTAAAACCCATATTTAGGCGCATTCACATTAATAGTTAACCTATTTTAATATAGATCTTTACGCCTAAGTCACATATATCTTTCTTTTTCTCTTTTCATAGACCTTGATATAAAATATCCACCAAAATCTAGATCTTAAATTTTAATCATGTATTAAGTCCTCAAAATCAGATCTTGCATTATAATATGCATTATATTCCAAATCCCAAGTCATATGCTATCATATAATAATTCTTCTTCCAAATCGCAGTCTTTTTACATAGTGTGCACTGATTCTAGATCTTAATTTACAACCTATGTTCTTTTCTCAAATCAGTCACAGATCAGTCATGTCCAATTATGCAATATTCATTATTTGTCCCAAAATTAGCGTTCATGCATTAATCTCTTATGAGATTTGGCGCAGGCTCGTAGTAGCCTGGCAATTGAACAGAAAGAAAAAGGAGATACAGAATAGTCACAGAAAAACAGATGTGATAGATAAGAATATGCATAACCTCAGATTCAGATTTATAACCATGCCAAGATCATAATAAAAGTTTATATCTGAAAATAACTGTACTCACAAAAAGGGAACGATTCTTGTATTCTGGAATCTGTGTTCTGACACTGAATAGCGCTTCTTTGATGTAGACTAGTTGTTCTTTTAATCCTATTCAGCGCGGAAGAAGATGCACTAGATTTATCCTAGGTTTCAGCAGAGTAGCGACGCCATTATTTTATTTTTAATTAGAATAGAGGCAGAGTATAGGCAGAATGAAATTGTGTGGAGAGAAAGCTAGGTTTGGGTGTGTTTAAATAGGTTAGAGCTCATGAATCCGGTCAGAAAGGCGTCTAGGTGCAGAAAAATGGATCTGTCTACAGATCTGGAAAAGGGGGGAGGTCGACCCTAGTGTCGACATGTTTAGCCAGGTCGACCCCCAGGTCGACCCTGGTGTCGACCTGGACCCTGGGCGGTAATTTTCCCGCCCAGCCTGGGTGTCTATTTTGAGTTTCGAAATTTGAATTTTGAATTCCGGGCTGATTTTTACTGAAACTTCTGAAGGCCATATCTTCTTCATACGGAGTCCGATTTATGCAAACTAGGACTCTATTCCAAGCAGAATTTCGATATGAACGTAATGGTGCAACCCGTTTCCCTTAATTATTTTGTTACAATTTAATTATTCTCTGATTTGTTACTCTTATGTTCACAGAAAATTCGGGGTGTTACAGACCAGGTGATAGGTTCGATAGAAACCGGCTAACGTATAGTTCATGGTATAACCAATCAACGACGGCTGGCCAGCTCTACAAGATCCAAGTGTTTCCCAGAGGTGTGATCCTGAGGCGTTGCTAGTGTGTCTCAAAATCGAAAAGGAATATCCTTTGTCTTGGTTCATAGATGGAAACCCAATTTCCAATACTCGATTTACAATTTTAGTTGTAAACCTATATAGCGACATAATATATGGTAACCTATATAGTGACATAATATATGGTACCTATGCTGCTTAAGATTGATACGTTTATATTCGAAATTGATTTCTACACATATAATAATAATAATAATAAAAGACAAATTTCGCGTATCAAGCATGTCTGGCTATTATAAGGTAAAACTCTATCCTCCGGCTTGCGTTGCATTATGTGATTGGGCCTGAGTCTTATAATAGCTTCATTTTTCCTTTTAGCATTGCGCTGTTTGTTTTTATGGTATTATTTGGAGGAAACCTGTTTCTATCATACGGCATGGTCCCTTGGTTTACCCAACATTAAAATAAAGTTAATAACTGTTTTAGTTCTCGCACCAGTCGCATGACCGACTCAGAGTTCATTGCTTTTACCTAAATTCTGGGTGCTTATATTTTCCATACGGGCAGTTAGTAGTTTTGGTTTTTACAAATATTTCTTTATACAGGAACCTGGATTACAACTGGAGCATATACAGGAAAGCTTCGTATCGGTTTATTTCTTTCAGTTGTGTTAGTTTATGTTTTCCGCTACATATTATATTGATGTATTATATTTCTGCTGCTTTGTAATTTAAATCTCTGATATTATATTTTCTGCTGTATAATATTTATTTGTACTCTAATATCTTATACTCTGATGTGATTTGTTGTAATAACAATGAAATGTTCTCCTGTTTGTGTTCTGATGTGTCGCGTTCCCATACAATCTGCCTTTTTACGTCTCTTTGGAGATCAGAGGATTTCAGGTCGTGTCAGCGACCGTTTGAAAAATGGTATTTTATTAACTTGTTAAATTATAACTGAAATTTGAACATGCATTTAAATTTACCATGCTTACATATTAATTTCAATTGACTTAAAATTTTAAACCCGACAATAATTTGACATTCCAGATCCAACAAAATTGGTTTCGTCGAAAAGGGAGGTCATTTGAAAAATGGTTATTTTTAAGGGCCTAAATAATATTAAAATATTAATAAATTCCATAGCAACTATTTTAAATTTTAATCTGAACATAGCTTACAATTTATAATACGAAATCTTAAATTTACAAATTCATTAGAAAGATATAGTTCAAAATATTCTAGCGTTTCTTGTTCTACTGAAATCCAATTTATATTGTATTCTTTATAATCAATTAAAGCTTGTTTTAAACTACAACGACATTATAAGTTTGTTTTAATTAAAATTTCAAATTTATATGCTTAAACTTCAATTTAAATAAATTATAAATCGTTAAATTCTCAAAATAAATCATTTTAAATATTTAAAATCATTAAAATCAATTAAAAATAAATTTTAAATTGCCTTCAAAAATCAGGGTTGTTACAATCTCTCCTACTTAAAAAATTTTGTCCCCGAAAAGAAAGGCAGATCTTAAGGTCATTTACTTAACCAACTCAACCTTCGTTTGACTCAAGTTATTCAACTTTTTAGTTTCTAAGAACTTTCTCATTTCTCAAAATTTGGCTAATGCCTTAAAATTTCAAAAAAATTCACCATAACGTCCTTTGTACGGGTTGATCGGCATGACTACAGCTTGCCTCCCTAGTCCCTCATATATCAGAAGAAAAGCAAAAAGCCAAGCGGCTAGCCAATTATCTCATAAAATCATCAAACCCAATCAATACAATAAATATGTACCTTTTTGTCGGGATACAATTTTATTCCTCTTCTTAGCATCTACGCAATAATCTGTTCAACATATTTATGTATCCAATTCTAACTAAATTTTCAATTCAGTTTTACATTATATTTGATTTGGTTTAATTTACCTTTTATTCTCATATTGGTTTTATCATTCCAATATTTTTATTAGTCAAACTAATAATCACACATCTCAACCAGCAACCAATTGGTTTGTTAACTTTTCAAACATATATCTTTTATATATGCTCAAAATATGATTTCAATGTCAAATCACAAACACTAAACTCTAATTAAGTTTTTGGTTCTCACACCAGTCAATTGGAATCATATAGATATCTCACTTTAGAAACTCGAACATAAACACTGATGATGCTCGAGCTATCATCGGTCATTCCCGAGCGACTAGAATGTAATTCTATATCTACCAGTATATTTGAGGCTTCGGATATACGTTAATTACGTGTATATTCAAAATCTTCTTATACTCGATAGTCCAAATTCAAAATCAAATAAGATACGCAAATACTTATTATATAAAATATAATTTTCAAAATTAAATTCATTTTTTAAAAATAATATACTCTATACTCATTCTAGGGTATTACTAACCCCATCTCTAATGAGTCATTCTTATAGGATATTGCTAATCCTATCTCTGATGAATTCTATCATTTGGTTCTAATGTGTTTTGTTCTCAGCTTTGTAAACCAAAGCTCTAATACCAATTGAAATGACCTGAACTTCTTGGCCAGCCTAAATCGAACAAGAAGACCGACTTTTATGAGAACACGATGCATCAAAACACAAACTAGAGAACATTTCATTGCTATTACAACAATTTACATCTGAGTACAAGATATCAGAGTATAAATAAATAATATACAACAGAAAATATAATAATATCATAGATTTAAATTACATAGCAGCGGAAATATAATACATAAATATAATGTGTAGTGCGAAATATCAACCAACACAGCTGAAGGAAATACATGGATACAAAGCATTCCAAAGTATTGCTCCATCCGTAATCGTGGATCCTTCTAAAAAGAAACATCTGCAAACCAAAATTACTAGCTGCCCGTGTGGAAAATATGGGCACCTGGAGTTTAGGTGGGAAAACAATAAACTCCGAGTCAGTCACGGGACTTGTGTGAGAACTAAAACAGTTATTAATTTTATTTTAATGTTGGGTAAATCAAGGGACCACGCAGTATAACCCAGAGCGGGTTTCTCCTAAGGATGTCATAAAACAAATAATGCAATGCTAAAAAGGAAAAATGAAGCCATTATAAGACTTAGATCTCATCACACAATGATACACAAACCAGAGGATATAGTTTTACCTTATAATGGCCAAACATGCTTGATACACGAAATTTATCTTTTATTATTATTAGTGCATAGTGCAGAAATCAACTTCAAATATAAATGTATCAGTCATAGACGGCATAATACCCCATCCTACTATGTTGCCATATAGGTTTACAACTAAAAATGTAAAAT
Organism: Allium sativum; assembly: GCA_030737875.1. NCBI lineage: Eukaryota > Viridiplantae > Streptophyta > Magnoliopsida > Asparagales > Amaryllidaceae > Allium > Allium sativum. The sequence continues at coordinate 1,025,174,034 of CM060909.1, forward strand.
CGCATATTGGAAATTGGGTTTCCATCTATGAACCAAGGCAAGGAATCTTCCTTATTTGATTTGGAGCACCTCTAGCAAGATGTCCAGACTCGTACTCAGTCAAGCCCATGGTTAGTGGCAGGGCAGGTCAGCCTTTGCTGATTGGCAATACCATAAACAATACGTTAGCTGGTCCTATCGGACTTGTAACCTGGTCAATACGTCGACCATCTTGGTCAGTATGACGACCATCAAAGGCCTTGTGAGGCCAAATCAAATCTGAGGTACCTCACTTTCCATCATCCACATCCACATAAGTAAAATGTTTGGGCTCCATACCATGACATCACTTGTAGCTAGAAACCAATGTGTTTAAACCGAAATTTAATTAAACACCAAAGATGCCACAAAGGCACTTAACCAATCGGTAAGAAAAGGGGCCACAATCACAATGAAAAGAAAAAGACACAGCTTTTATAGTGGTACGATCTCAAGAGAGATCTACGTCCACTTTGTTAAAGATTTCCATTAGCATTTCAAGAGTTAGAAGCTTGGAATCACTCAAAAATACACTCATATTCTCCATTACACGAAGTCTTCACTCATATCAATACAAATCAGTGAAGATTTAGATAGATCTTGCTAAATGTAAGGAGAAATTGTGGAGAATCTCCAATCTCTAAGATGCTTGACTGCTTTTGGTTGATTTCATGATAAATTCAATGCTTGATCTTCACTTTGAGATAATAGATGGTGTTAGAATCTCTTGGATCAGGAGAGAATGCAATTTGACAGCCCTTCGGGGTGGTAAAAATCGATCCCTAAAAGTAGGAAAGCCATGACCTATTTATAGGAGAAGTTGGAGTGAAGTGGTGAGCTGAAATGTGTATATGCAGGCTATGGGTCGAACATACAAGTAACTACTGAAATGCCACTGCCAACTATTGACAGCTATATCCGGCTGTTTGCTTAAGATCATGTTCGACCGGCCCATAGGAAGTATGCTCGACCGACCCTGTTGGTAATGATCTACTCGACCGAACCTTCTTGAAGCTCCATGTTCGACCGACCCTGAGTATGTGTGTGCGACCCTTCAATGTTCGGCCCTTGCTGATGTTCGACTGAACATATAAGTCTTTATGTCTGATCGATCCTTGTTGATGTTCGACTCTGGGCCATATTCGATCCTGATTAATGTTCGACCCTGATTCGAGTTCGATCCATATGATTCTCGGGTTATTCTCTTCATAATTTGTAATCTCGCTCGACCCACATATAATTTAACTAACCATCGACCACTTCTTCCATGTATGACCGACCCTCATGTTAAATTTAATCTGTTAATATGTGCTTGAATATTCATGGATAAGCATTTTCCCTCAAAGCTTGTAATTTTCTTAATTTATTGAAATTACAAGCTTTGAAATAATTAATTATAACACATCTCGATAGATTAGATTTAAATTCACACAGGGTGATTGTACATAGTTCGATTAACTCGGATAATATTTGCAAAAATATTGGGTCGAACAGACAACCTAGGTCGAACGAGCAATCTGGGTCGTGCAAACCAAATGGTTCGAGCACACCATCTAGGTCAAACATAACATTTGGGTCGAGCATGGGATTTGGTTCGATCGTGCCACTTGGGTCGAGCATGTCTTTTCATATTCTCATCCTTTATATTGCCTTAGGCTTGCTCATTTCAGCACTTTGATTATTTCATCTGAAAATCCCAATTAATGGCGGCTGCCTCTCTTCCTTAAAATCCCCAATGCCTTAATCTTCCCCTTTTCCAAATTCAATTCAAGTTGAACCTCGAGACATTAGTCAGTGGAGCTCAGTCGACCCCGCAACAAAGTCGACCCGAACTCAAATCATCTTGGAGCAGTTATCCCCCTTAAATTTGAGATGCTTTACTTCTTAAAGGTGATTTTCATATATCTCTTGCATTGTCTTTGGCTGGTAGAGGTTTAGGGATTGAAACGAAGTGTATAAAGTTCGGCTTGAGTTTGAATTGGACCTTTTTGGGTTGATGTTGATGAGAATTGGATTGAATTTAAATGAATTCCGGTCGTGGTTATATAATTGGGTATATTTGTGGAATTGAAATCATCTGGAAATTCTTTGAGCTCTGATTTGTATTCAATGCACACTTGGTGTTTAGTTAAATGATTGTGAAAAATTCTTATGACACACGATTTTCATTTACCTTATCGATTTGTCCTTACACTTGTGTCTGAACATTTTGCACTTGACATTTGAACTCATTTTTGTCATGCCCATAGTGTAGAGAACTTCAAACCAAACTCTAGCTGACAGTCCGCCCCGCACCAGCCGACATTTCCCCATGAAAGTGCGTTGTACCAATGTCCAACCAGCACGGGACGGTCGCCAAAGAAAGAAAAGGGAGTTTGAACTAATAAGGAACCTGTATAATATCTCACAGCGCATGGAATAAAATATAATAATAACATACTTTGACATAAAACAGGCAAGACAGTGCATAAGCTGAAAACTAAACATCATAGCAGTGGAAAATCCAATTACAGCTTATGTTCCACATCATCATTATTACAACTTTAAAACTGTCTCTAAAGCAAAAGAAAGGAAAGGTACACTACTAATGCCCAATGTAGTGACCAGCAGCGACACAGGGAGAATACACACACACACACACACACACACACATATATATATATATCATACGTGGGAGCCTCCTGCTCATCTCCGATACACCTACTCGTGCATACCACCTAACATGTCTCTAGTCTACCCGTTTAAGAGCACCCAGAGTAATAAGAAGAGACATAAAACTCTGGGTCAGACAAAAGTCTGGTATGAGCGATAAGCATCAAAACAGAACAATAACAGGTATACTAAACCATACCTGAGCCTGGACCTGCAACCAAAGAGTTAGCACAACATACCGCTCAATACCCTAAGGTGCCACTAACATATGGTGTAAAGAATACGGGGGTGGGGGTGTGCATGTCATAATGAAAGTAAACAATCATACATAGCATCCATCCTCACATCTCTCACTCAGTGCGTAAGGCATACAATATCCACTGATTTGATCACTAGACCCATCGAGGTAGTGACGGAGTCCGACTTGTATAACTATTGCTACCGCCAAGCTTGCTCCATGGAGTCACGACTAAATCCTTACAAATGACCCTACCTCATTGGTCCATAGCCAATAGTCCTACCTAGGCCACTGTGGCCCTGAATCCGTCCATGTACCCCGCACTCCATAGTGATCCAAAGTTATAGACATTGATAGCCCCTTTGCACACGTCCCGCAGCGAAGCCCAACTCATGAAGATAACTCATTGGTTCCCAACTGGATCCTGAGTCCTACTTCCCATTTGGACTACCTTTGCATCTCGGGTTTTGGTTTTCTCCGGATCGGTTCGGGTCTTCATTTTACTTTTCTTCAAATCGTGCTCCTTGAAGTAGTCCTATTCGTGATCACCTACGTCGGATCGGTTCGCGCTCCATCGGATCGGGTTGTGGTTCCCCAGCTAGATCGGTTCGGGTGCATCCCCCCTTTGCTTCCATCGGGGTCGGAGCTTCTGGTTCGTGATTGACACTTCGGTTCGGGTCGGGTGCTCTCTACGGATCGTGCCACCATGCTAAGGTCGGATCGGATGAAGCAGTTCGTGAGTGGCATCGGTTCGGGTCGGAGCTCCTTCTCTCAAGCAGGTCGGATCATGGAGCTTCCAAGGTGAGCAGTCGGATCGAGGAGCTTCCAGAGCGGGTCAGACCGTGCTTTCCCCCTTCGATCCAATCCGGTTCGGGTAATTTCCTGCACTTCTTTCCAGCGACTGTTTTACGCCATTCGACGGCGTTTTCGACCAAACTAACTTTTCTAATCAATCACAAAACATACCATACAGTCATAACAACATATATAATTGACCACTAACACCAAAACGACAATTTGTTAGGTTAAAACGGATCAAACATAGCAAAAATCCCATATTTTCCCTTAAGCAAGTTTAAGCAAAACTAATGATAGGATTAGTAAAACTTAACCATATCAACTCAAACTTCTAAAAAAGGTCTAAAATAATATTTCAAAATTTATTAATATTTTCCCGATTTTTAACATGTATAATTTCACTAATTAACACTAATTACCCTTAATTAACCATAATTAGTGAGGAACTATGCAAATCACTCACCTTAGCCACAAACAAATTACTAAATCTGAAATGATTCTCTGTTTGGCGCTGTTCCCAAAGCTATACAGCAGTTCTACCTCGATTCCTGTGTTAATCCTCTTTGATTAGATGTAGATTTGGCTTAATTGGTGATTTGGGGTGTTTTAGAAAGTGGAGGCCATTGCTAAACTGGAAGGAACAAAAAGGAGGTGGCTAGAAAATGATAGAAACTGAATTTCCTATCCCTATCAGCCTTCCCATAACCCTAATCCTGAAATGGATTATGGGCCCACTCACTAATCACCCAAATTAGGCCCGGTTAAGTTGTTTTTCACCATCTGAAACTTGTTTAAGCCATATCTCCCAAACGGTGAGTCCGTTTGGCTAATGTTACAACTCTACGAAAAGGTAAACCATCATTCGAATCTAATGGAAGTGGTTTCAGATCAAAACTCCTTTACAATCAAAAGTTATCGCTGAAACAAGATCAGCTAGGGGCAAAATCGTCATTTAAAAATGGGCAAAAATCATGAACATGGGAAATGACCCCAATAGTCATCTCCCAAAGTTACATGACCATACGACTTCGCATGTGAAAGAAATACATATTCTATGATCCTTCGATGCGTAGAATGCAGGTCGTTACATTGTCTCCCCCTTAGGAATTTTCGTCCCAGAAATTCCTTATCCCAAAACATACAAAGGATCCCGCATGCCTACCAATCACTTACAACAATCAAACATGCAAAACAAACAAAACAAACATATCCTAGCATGCAGAAAGACTAAATCGAAACTGAAATCTTAACAGGCGAAGAGTTCTGGATACGTTTTCCTAATGCTCTCCTCTGTCTCCCAAGTACGGTCATTCTCATTCTCGCCCCACTGAACCTTGACTAGATTCACCGCTTTCCTTTGAAGTTGCTTCGTATCGTTCCCAACAATACTCATAGGTCTGCGGTTCCCAACCGCCTCGGGTTCAACCTCGATATCATCCAACTGATCAGGTGAAATAATCACATCGGGGTCGTGTACGAACTTCCTTAACTGGGAAACATGAAATACGTTGTGAACTCCTGCCATCTTGTCTGGTAATTCAACTTTATATGCCAAACTCCCAATTTGCTCAAGAACTGGGAATGGACCAACGAATCTTGGCGCTAACTTGCCTCACCTACCAAATCGTATCACGCTCTTCAACGGAGAAATCTTGACAAACACCAAGTCGCCAATGGAGAACTTTAATTCTCTTCTCCTCTTATCAGCATAACTCTTATGCCAATCTTGGGAAGCCTTCATTCGCTGTTGGATAACCTTAATCTTAGCTAAAGTTTCTCTTATCACGTCTGGTCAAGCACAAACTTCTCACCAGTTTCTAACCAACATAATGGTGAGTTACACGGTCTCCCGTACAAAGCTTCAAATGGAGCCATACCAATACTGGATTGATAACTATTATTATATGCAAACTCTACTAGATGCAAAAGGTCATCCCATGATCCACCAAAGCCTAATATGCAAGCTCTTAAGAGATTTTCTAATACTCAATTCACCCTCTCTGTCTGTCCATCGGTTTGGGGATGATACGCGGTACCGGGATGTAATTCTGATCCTAACGCCTCTTGTAAGCACTTCCAAAATCCACTAGTGAACAACGGATCTCGGTCACTCACAATGCCTTTGGGTATTCCATGAAATCTCACTACCCACTTCATATACAGTTCCGCTAACTTAGCTGCAGTCCTATTTGACTTGATGGGTATAAATCTTGCACTCTTGGTCAATCGGTCCACAATCACCCAAATGCTATCATGGCCCGATCTAGTCCTTGGTAACCCATCAATGAAATCCATTGAGACTTGTTCCCATTTCCATTCTGGAAGCTCTAATGGTTGCAACAAACCACCAGGCTTCTTTTGCTCAGCTTTAACTAGCTGGCAATTCATGCATTTGGATATAAACTTCCCAACGTCCCTTTTCATCCCTTCCTAGTAGTAGGTCTGCTTCATGTCTTGATACATCTTAATACCACCGGGGTGTATAGTTAGTTTTGAGTGGTGACATTCTCTAAGCACTTCATCTCTCAATCCATTAACATTGGGTACAACTAGTCTTCCATTCTTTCTAAGCCATCCATCTCAATCAAGCCCAAACTTATTCATCTCCTCATCGATGCCCATCTCTAACTTGGAGATGATTTTCAATAAGTCAGGATCGTCCCTTTGATTGGAACCAATCCGCTCAATCAAAGTGGGTATGATCGTCAAACTTGCTAACATTTCTGGATCCAATTCGCACTTTGGTCTGAAATCATACCCAGCGATGTACTCCAGTTGCTTCCACTCAAGAAACATAGCCCCTAAACTGGCATGTCTTCTACTTAATGCATCGGCTACCGCATTGCCCTTTCCTGGTGTGATGCAATATCGAAATCATAGGAAGCCAAGAATTCTAGCCATCTTTGCTATCGGAGATTTAGATCCTTTTGGGAGAAGAGATACTTTAGTGACTTATGATCGGTAAACAACTCAAATCTTTCTCCCAAGAGATAATGTCTCCACATTTTCAACATGAACACGATCGCTGCCAATTCCAAATCATGGGTAGTATATCTTTTCTCATGCAGTTTCAGTTGCCGACTAGTATAAGCTACAACCCTACCTCCTTGCATTAATACAACACCTAGTCTAGTTCCACATGCATCTGTGTATACCGTCATATCTTCATTCCCCTTAGGAATGACTAACACTGGTGCACATGTCAACTTTTCCTTTAGACTCTTAAATGCATTCTCGCACTTTTTGTCCCAGACGAAAGCTTGATTCTTCTTGGTCAACTGAGTCAACGGTGCTGCTATCTTGGAGAAGTCTTGGATAAACTTATGATAATATCTAGCTAATCCCAAGAAACTTCTTACGTTTGTTGCATTCTTGGGCGTAGACCAATCTTGTACTGTAGCCACCTTCGTAGGGTCCACGGCAATACCACTCTTTGAAACAACATGGCCCAAGAGTCTCACTTCCCTCCTCCAGAAGTGACACTTAGAAAACTTTGCTTTCAATTGGTATTTTCTCAACACATCCATCACTACTCTCAAATGTTCCTTGTGTTCTTCCTCTGTCCTTGAATAAACCAAGATATCATCCACGAACATAAGAACAAACTTATTCAATTGATCCTTGAATACCCTATTCATAAGAATCACAAAATATGCTGGTGCATTGGTCAATCCGAATGGCATGACCAACCACTCATAGAACCCAAACGGTGTCCGAAATGTCGTTTTAGCTATACTCTCAGCTTCCACCCTGAGCTGATGAAAACCTGTCGCGAGATCCAACTGGGAGAACACTCTCGCGCCACTCAACTGATCAAACAAATCATCTATCCGTGGTAAAGGATACTTATGTTTCCTCGTCACCTTATTCAACTAGGGGTAGTCCACACACAATCGAAGGGAACCATCTGCCTTGGTAGCAAACAAAACTGGTGCTCCCAACTCAGAAACACTTCTTCTGATAAATCCCTTCTTCAAAACCTTGAGCTCTCGCTGCTCCCTTGGTGCCATACGACGAAGTGGCATCACTATAGGTCTGGCATCTTTCACCAAATCAATACAGAACTCAATCTCTTGGTGGTGGAAGTCCAGTCACTTCCTCGAAGACGTCCGGATACTGGCCAGCCATGGGCACATATGACAACTCATCATGCGGGATGTCGAGGGAATTTAGAAAACTAGCCATTACCCCATCACTGGGTAGACCACCAAACACTACCCTCCGCCCATCATCCTCTCTAACTGTCACCAAAAAGCCCCCACAGTCTACCACCACCCCTTATCTTTGGAGCCAATCGACTCCCAAAATAATGCCAAACCCAGTAAAGCCCAAAACAAAGCAATCACAAACAAACATGCATCCATGACTCGATAGAACCAAATTTCGACAAATTATGCTAAGGCTAGTCGAACCACCAATCGGGTTCGTCACTACTAAAGGTCTATCGACAATCTCGGGTTCCAATCCCAACCTATCTACCAGATCACTAGATATGAAGGAATTGGAAGCTCCGGTATCAAACAATACTCGCACAGGAACATCATAAACAGAAAGCATACTTTAAATAACGACATTCTTTCCCTTCTCCGCCGCAGTTGGGGCATTCGATGAAGAAGGAACAACATTGATAGCATATGCTTTCACAATCTGCTGTTCTTTAGGGGGTTGCGGACACTTGTCCTTGTGATGTCCCACTTGACCGCAGTTAAAGCACTTCCTATCCGTTGGCTTGGCCCGACACTCTTTGGCATAGTGGCCCTTCTTATCACAGCTGAAGCACTCAACATCTTTCTTACTCTTTTTCTGTCCATCCTTAGCTTGGTTATGTTTTCTCTTATTCTGCGAGTTATTCTTGCCTCCACCGCCTACTTGCGGTTTTTGCTCCCCTGTAGGTACAACAACAACCTCAGTCTTTGGTTTAGGGTAAAGACTCTCTGACCTCAATGCTTTCCCAACAATCGATTCAAACGTCTCATCGATGTGGCTAATAAGCCTTTCCCCCAAGTATCCATCCAAAACAGTTATGAACTTCTCGTTCTTCTTCTCGGCATTATCAATAAGAGATAGTCCATATTTCGATAAAGTATAGAACTCAGCGATATATTCCGAGACTGCCCTACCATTCTGCTTAAGCTCCAAGAACTTCCTAAAAAATTCTGACTTTTAGGCAGCTGGGATAAACTTATCACTGAATCGGGCCTTAAAATGATCCCAAGTAACTTGATTCTCTGGAGTAGCTGCCTTAATAGCGTTCCACCAATTCATAGCCCGTCCTTGCAGCTGACGGAATGCTAGTCTTCTCTTCATCGCATCCTCGATACCCAAGTCTTCAAAGATACGCTCACAGCTATCCAACCAATCCTGAACTTCTGTAGCCGATTTCGTTACGTGGAATTGCTTTCCACCAAGACTAGTGTAATCCTTGCAAAGCTTGGCGAAATCGGCTCTACGCGCCTGCACCGCTGCACCACCACCATTAGCAACATTAGGAACTGCCCTCTGAACGTCCCTAAGCATCTCTCTAATGAAGTCAGTGAACGTAGTCCGCATGTCAGCAACATTCCCATTATTGGCTCCTCTACCAGTACCCCTCGTATGTCGGCTCATTGTTCAATCTGTAAGGAGAAAACGATTAACCATCTTCTTTGTGGTGTCAGTGCAGTGCGACTTCATCCTTAGCTATACTACTAGTATGTATATATATAGCTTTTGAAAACCAAAATATAACAAATACACACTCTCATATAATTATTATTTCTCCCTAATAACCTCCCTAGGTTAACTACGCAACCTAGAGCTCTGATACCAAGTGTGACGGCCCGCCCAGCACCAGCCGATATTTCCCCATGAAAGTGCGTTGTGCCAATGTCCAACCAGCACGGGACGGTCGCCAAAGAAAGAAAAGGGAGTTTGAACTAACAAGGAACCTATAGAATATCTCATAGTGCATGGAATAAAATATAACAATAACATACTTTGACATAAAACAGGCAAGACAGTGCATAGGCTGAAAATTAAACATCATAGCAGTGGAAAATCCAATTACATCTTATATTCCACATCATCATTATTACAATTTTAAAACTGTTTCTAAAGCAAAAGAAAGGAAAGGTACACTACTAAAGCTCAAAGTAGTGACCAGCAGCGACATAGGGAGAGTATATATATATATATATCATTCGTGGGAGCCTCCTGCTCGTCTCCGGTACAGCTACCCGTGCATACCACCTAACCTCTCTCTAGTCTGCCCGTTTAGGAGCACCCAGAGTAATAAGAAGAGACATAAAACTCTGGGTCAGACAAAAATCTGGTATGAGCGATAAGCATCAAAAAAGAACAATAACAGGTATACTAAATCATACCTGAACCTGGACCAGCAACCAAAGATTAGCACAACATACCGCTCATTACTCTAAGGTGCCACAAACATATGGTGTAAAGAATACGGGGGTAGGGGTGTGCATGTCATAGTGAAAGCAAAAAATCATACATAGCAACCATCCTCACATCTCTCACTCAGTGTGTAAGGCATACAATATCCACTACTTTGATCATTAGACCCAACGAGGTAGTAACGAAGTCCGACTTGTATAACTATTGCTACCGCCAAGCTTGCCCCATGGAGTCACGACCAAATCCTTACAAATGACCCCACCTCATTGGTCCATAGCCAATAGTCCTACCTAAGCCACTGTGGCCCTGAATCCGTCCACGTACCCCGCACTCCATAGTGATCCAAATTTATAGACATCGATAGCCCCTTTGCACACGTCCCGCAGCAAAGCCCAACTCATGAAGATAACTCATTGGTTCCCAACTGGATCCTGAGTCCTACTTCCCATTTGGACTACCTTTGCATCTCGGGTTTTGGTTTTCTCCGGATCGGTTCGGGTCTTCACTTTACTTTGCTTCAGATCGTGCTCCTTGAAGTAGTCCTATTCGTGATCACTCATGTCGGATCGGTTCGTGCCCCCTCCATCGGATCGGGTCGTGGTTCCCCAGCTAGATCGGTTCGGGTGCATCCCCCCTTGCTTCCATCCGGATCGAAGCTTCTGGTTCGTGGTAGGCACTTTGGTTCGGGTCGGGTGCTCTCTACGGATCGTGCCACCATGTTAAGGTTGGATCGGATGAAGCAGTTCATGAGTGGCATCGGTACGGATCAGAGCTCCTTCTCTCAAGTGGGTCGGATCATGGAGCTTCCAGGGAGAGCGATCGGATCGTGGAGCTTCCAGGGCGAGCGGGTCGGATCGTGCTTTCCCCCTCCGATCCGATCCGGTTTGGGTAATTTCCTGCACTTCTTTCCAGTGACTGTTTTACGCCATTCGACGGCGTTTTCGACCAATCTAACTTTTCTAATCAATCACACCATACAGTCATAGCAACATATAGAATTGACCACTAACACCAAAACGACAATTTGATAGGTTAAAACGAATCAAAATAGCCAAAATCCCATATTTTCCCTTAAGCATGTTTGAGCAAAATTAATGATAGGATTAGTAAAACTTAACCAAATCAACCCAAACTTCTAACGGAGGTCTAAAATAATATTTCGAAATTTATCAATATTTTTCCAAATTTTTAACATGTATAATTTCACTAATTAACACTAATTACCCTTAATTAACCACAATTAGTGAGGAACTATGCAAATTACTTACCTTAGCCACAAACAAATTACCAAATCTAAAATGATTATCTGTTTGGCACTATTCCCAAGGCTATACAACAGTTCTACCTCGATTCTTGTGCTAATCCACTTTGATTTGATGTAGATTTGGCTTAATTAGCGATTAGAAGGTGATTTGGGGTGTTTTAGAAAGTGGAGGCCATGGCTAAACTTGAAGGAACAAAAAGTGGCAGTTGGAAAATGATAGAAACTGAATTTCCTAACCCTATCAGCCTTCCCATAACCCTAATCCCGAAATGGGTTATGGGCCCACTCACTAATCACCCAAATTAGGTCCGGTTAAGCTGTTTTTCACCATCTGAAACTTGTTTCAGCCATATCTCCCAAACGGTGAGTCCGTTTGGCTAATGTGACCACTCTACGGAAAGGTAAACCATCATCTGGATCTAATGGAAGTGGTTTCAGGTCAAAACTCCTTTTCAATCAAAAGTTATGGCCGAAATAAGATTAGCTAGGGGAAAACGGTCATTTAAAAATCGGAAAAAATCATGAACATGGGAAATGACCCCAATAGTCGTCTCCCAAAGTTACATGACCATACGACTTCGCTTGTGAAAGAAATAAATATTCTACAATCCTTCGATGCGTAGAATGCGGGTCGTTACATTAGCAACGATTTGTATACGCTGTAATATCCTAGTTTTTGCTTTGAAATGATGTCACCATGCTCGATCCAAATTTATTTTGAGCATGTTCGAACCTTGTGTAGTTCGTCCTGCTCGACCCACTTTGGGTCGAGCGTGCTCAAATTCAACTAAGGTTCGAACATGTTCGACTAGTTGAGACTCAAACATGCTCGATCCTATCTGGGTTAAACATGTTTGAACTTATAGGTTCGGTCATGTTCGACCAGCTAAGGCTCAAACATGCTCGACCCTGTCTGGGTTGAACATGCTCGACCCTTTGGGTCGGACATGTTCGATCAGCTAAGGCTTGAACATGTTCGACCCTGTTTGGATTGAGCATGTTCGACCCTGTTTGGGCTGAGATTGCTAAGCTTAAGAAAGAGCTTGTTGCTGCCAAATAGAAGGAAGACGTGCTTGTGAAACAGGTCCAAGAAGCTCAAACTGCTCAACAGCTTGCAGAGTCTCAAATGGCTGAAGAAAAAAGCGCTTCTGCTATTCTAAGGCAAGAGAACTTGACCGTCCAACATAGGATTTCCTCTCAAAGCTTATCCCTTGAGACGCTAACCACTAATGTTATGTTTCTTGAAGAGGATAAAGCTAAATCGTGGATGCTTATTTAAAAGTCAAAGCAAAGACACAGGAGACCCTATTCAAGTTTTATATTTACTGCGTTATGGGCCGTGGTGGCATGTATTATTTGGGAAAAGACTTTGTTGTGACCTTGTCTCTTGTCTGGTAAGAAGTTCTCAGGATTGACGTTTGCGATCATGGTGAGGAGGATCTTGTAGAGGACCTTCTGGTCGAGAAATCCCGCGATGCTTTAGCAAAAGGAAAGATTATATTGAGGGAAAAGCGAGCATTTCTTAGCGATAACGTTGGGCGTTCTAGAGAACAAGCCCATGACGTAACAAATGTTGATGCCCCTGCTCTCCTTACTAATACTGAGACTTCCGGTTTACCATTCTCAGACAATCCTCCTGCTTCTTGAAAAGGAAAAGGTGCAGCATGTTGAGGGAAATTTAACAGAGAAGGATAGCAAGGACGATGAAGTAGATGACGGTACTGATGTAAACAGATTTGAGGTCGAAGAGCACAAGAATCTTCAGGCCAGTCTTGTAGGTGCAGGTAAACTTGAAACTATTGAAACTCTGTTATACTTAAATTGTCTATGCCCTTTGCCTGACACATATGCATTTCGTATTCATTGTTCATCTGCCTTAGGCCTGATATCACTATCACCCTCCCCTGTTGTAGGAAAGACAACGACGAATGAAGTCATCATGAATGATTTAAATTTGATGTCAGTTCCTCTTGCCCCAGCTTCTACTCCTCCTCCGGGTGATCCATCCCTTCCTACTTTTAACATTCCGGGTTCCCAGGATACTCGGATTCCAACAATTGCTAACTTGGTCGATGATGAGGATTACATTCTAAGTGTGGAGGATTCTGAGTATATCGATGAAACCCCGGACATGGATACCAAGGACCCAAAGAAGCGCAAATCCAAAGTCTTATCAGCTTCCGGTCACAAATGGAAGAAACTTGCTGCTAGGAAGAAAGTTATTGCTTTGTCATCTCAAGAAAGTCCTAGCGGGCCAGGGAAACAACCAGCTAGTGCTCCTCCTCCTTCCACAAAGCTTGTTTTGAGGCCAGGTGGCAAGAAGCAGTAGTATTCATGACTTTGCATTTGTTTCTGACTACCGTATTCAGACTGATTGTATATGCGATGGCCGGCCCTCACCTACTACTCTTATGCTCGTTACTTTACGCACTTTTATGTCTGATACCTTTGCTCTAGACTTGTGACTCTGTGATTTGGTTCTGTGTTGCTGCAATTAAATAGTGTTCTACTTGCTGTACTTTTAGCTTTTTTACTTTAGCTTTGTCGTACTTTCTTGTTTTGTATTCTACACCTGTTTTCTTTTCATGCTCACAACACAAATTTTAATTACAAATCATTTTTTATTGCAATGTTCGATATTAGAATGACCTCGTGGTACATTTATGAATAACGGTTTTAGTTGTAGCCCGCATCATTATTAGCTGGATTTTCTTGACTAGTTTTGTTAAATTTCCTTGGTTCTAACTGGGGTAATTCCTGAGACTTCTTTCTCATGACTAATCACTTTTGTTCTTATCACTGTGTCAAATCTCTTAAGTTTGCCTCAGCCATTTCAAGGGATTCAACTTTATTGGTTAAAGTAATCCTTGTAGATGTTAAACCTTTAATGTAAAATTGAGACAAGTTTGTGGTAAGCTTAAGCGAGCATTATCAAATTTCTTTAATGCGGTAGTAATGCCCCCATATCAAAATTTGTCATAAGCTTGAAAGGTTTGGCATGACATTTTGTCTTCATTTGGAATCTTTTGGTCATGTGTTTTTGCCATTATAAAATTTCCCGGCATGATCATGGTCAAAGGTTTTCGGTTTAGTCGATCCAGTTCATACCTTTTTATGAGTATGGATTTTTGTTTTCATGCCCCTGCTTAAGAAGTCTTATATTTTTTAGTGTGTTCAATCATGTTTCTCGCTAGCCTGGAAATCCAGGCCCTTCGGAGGTCAGATTTGAACAGATTCCCCCAGAGAGGTCTTGGTCTTTGTGCCTTTACAGAGGTCTTTTATAAACCCGTTATTCGTTATGGTTGAATGATTCATCCACTTGTAGAATTTGTATGGCGCCTTCGAAAAGGTCTTTGGGTCCGTCATTTACCGAATTTTCGAAGATTCAGTTTATGATCGGATGCCCCCGAGGGGGTCTCTTGAATCCCAAGGTTTGTCATAATTGGGCCATGTATTAATGGCACTGACGATCGGCCTAGTGTCCCTCGGGGAGGTCTTTGGTTTAAAAGCCCAGTGTTTATCGCAGTCGGACCATGTATCAATGGTACCGGAGATAGACTAGGCGCACCTCGGGGAGGTCTTTGGTTCAAAGACCCAGTGTTTGAAGTAATCAGGCCATGTAATAATGCCACTGATGATCGACTGGGTGCCCCTTGGGGAGGTCTTTGATTTAGAGTTGCATCGTTTCATGGGGCGAACGCTAGTTCGTTCATCGGGTTTTACACCAATTTGTTAGAACTAGGGCCATGGACCTTGCAATTAGGAAGGCCCACCTTCAGTGAAACTCACAACTTTATTTGTAGTTTGAATGCCGCATCATTTGATCGTTTAATTTGTGGCATCCCTTATTTGCGATGTTGTTCTTCACATCTTCGTATTTACTGCGAATGATGTTTTAAGCATTGAATCGAACACGACATTTGGGCTATCCCAATCGGGATGTGCTGTAATGAACACCAGGCTTTATTAGGGCATGGACGTGTCAGCATTCTATTAGGGGACCTGCAATCAAAATCAAATTTAAGCAACTTGCAAACAAGAATTTGCAAATGTACGATTTAGGCAAGTAAGGCAATTTATTTCATTAATATGTACAAAACTTGTGACAATGTTGCATGGTATTTACAATGCATGATGTTTACAATTTGCAAAATGAAAGAAGTATTAAATGAAGTAATGACCAATATGTATGCTATTCCATGCTCTCAGGAGTTGGATCCTATCCATCATTTTCGACTCGAATGTGCCATCTCAGAATTTTCGGCTTATCATATATGGCTCTTCCTAGTTGGATCCGAATACTCCAGTTCCTGTCGTGATACTTTTTGGAACAAGGTCCCCAACTTGGAAAATTCTTGAGGTAATAGTTGCTAATGGTTCAGCTTTAGCCCATTTAGTGAAGTAGTCCAATATTTCATATTCGACTTAGTTGTAGTCAATGCTCCAATCAAATCAATGCCCCAGATTGTGAATGGCCATGGACTAACCATCTGAGTCAATTCTGTGGGAGGTGCCCTTGGAATCTTCGCAAATCTTTGGCATCTGTCACATTTCTTAACATAAGTCATTGCATCTAGTTCACATGGGGCCAAAAGTAGCTGTATCACAGAATTTTCTTGGCCAGTGTTTGACTGCCTGTGTGACCTCCACATTCTCCCTTATGTAATTCTGTCAAGATTGCTCTGGACTCCTCCTTGGTTACACATCGCAGTAGTGGCATGGAGAATCCTCGCCTATACAACCTCCCGTCCTGGACAAGGTACAATAGAGCTTTGCACAACATCTTCTTTTGCTTTTTTGGCTCTTCTGGAAGCGTTCCGTTGAGGAAATACTCCTTAATCGGAGTCATCCATGACACAGGTTTTTCAAAAGTCTCCATAATCCAGCCACTATCTGCTTCTTCAATGGAGGGAGTTGAAAGAACTTCAACGGGAATCAAACCCAACAACTGTGCATCTGAGGAACTGGCATACTTGGCAAGAGAGTTTGCCTTCGAATTTTCCTCCCTATGAATGTGAGATGTAGTGTAGTAGTCAAGATTGTTGAGAAGTTCCAACGCATTGGTAAGATAAGCAGGAAGGTTTCCAAGTTTGGTTTGGAATTCCTTTAGGACTTGACATACTACCAATTGTGAGCCGCTAAGGATTTGCAAGGTTCTCAGATTCAATTCCTTTGCTAGTTTTAGCCCTACGATCAATGGTTCATATTCGGCCTCATTATTGGTCGATGGGAATTCCAACCTTAAGGCGTAACATAAGGAATGGCCATCTGGAGTTTCTAGGACAATTCCGGCCCTTGAATAATAATCATTTCTGGGTCCATCAATGTATGGCTTCCAGCCAGACACCGTCTCTGCTGGTTCCTTTATTTCCTCTCCCTATCCATGAACTAGGCGATGAAATCCGCTAAAGCCTGCACATTAATAGCTCTTCGAGGGTGATAAGTGATGTCATATTGACCGAGCTCAATGTTCCACTTCAATAACTTTCCCGAAGTTTCTGGGCAAAAGAGAACTTGTCTTAGCGGTTGGTCGGTGAGGACTTTTATACGATGGGATTGGAAATATGGCCTTAGCTTTTTTGAGGCGATAAGCAGACAATACATAAGTTTCTCTAACTTTGAGTAGTTTAGTTCTTCCCTAGCGAGCCTTTTACTATTGTAATAAACTGGCCATTGAACCTTGGCATCTCCCCAGATAAGCGCTGCGCTTAGGGCATGTGACGAGACAACCAAATATGGGAATAGATACTCTCCATCTTTAGGTTTAGAGAGCATCGGTGGAGAATCCATGTGCTTAATTAACTCTTCAAAGGCTGTTTGGCATTCAGAAGTCCGATGGAAATCTTTCTTTCCTTTCTTCAAAGTATCGAAGAGCGAAATGCACCAATCTGTTGCTTTAGAGATGAATCGGTTAAGTGCAGCCACTTTCCCATTCAGGCTTTGAGGCTCTTTCTTTGCCTTGGAGCACGCATTTTCCATAAGGCTGTGGCTTGAGAAGGATTCACCTCAATGCCTTCGGCGTTGACCATGAATACGAGAAACTTTCCTGATGCAACTCTAAACGAGCGTTTGAACGGATTGAGCTTCATTCCATATTTTCTGAGGATATGAAACATTTTAGCTAAGTTTTCAAGATGATCCTCAGCTTTCTTTGACTTTACCATCATATCATCCATGTAGACTTCCATTGTGTTTCCGATTTGGGATTTGACCATGGAATTCACAAGGCGCTGGTATGTCGCTCCTGCATTTTTTAGTACGAACGACATTATTTTATAGCAATACAAGCCTCTATCTGTTATGAAATTGTGTTCACTTCATTTGGCTTAGCATCATAATATGATTGTACCTAGAGTATGCATCCTTAAAGGATAATAGTTCATGCCCCGCCTTCGCATCAACAAGTTGATCAGTTGTAGGTAATAGGAAGCTGTATTTAGGACACGCCTTGTTGAGGTCCGAATAGTCTATGCACACTCTCCACTTGCCGTTGGACTTTTTAACAAGAACTGGATTGGAAACCCAATTGGGATATGTAGATTCTCGTTTAAAGTTATTCTTGAATAACCTATCTACTTCTTCTTTTAACACTACAGATCTTTCAAGTCCTTGAATTCGTCTCTTTTGTTTTACAGGAGTAAACCTGGGATTAATATTCAACTTATGCAAAATAACATTAGGTGATATTCCGCACATATCGGAATGTGTCCAAGCAAAAACATCTAAATTTTCCTTTAAAAACAAGATTAAATCTGTCTGCAACTTTAGGCCCAGCTAAGAACCTATTTTCAAGATTCTATTGGAATCTTTATTATGCACTAGGATGGAGATTGTGGCTTCAGCTGGTGCTACTCTATCTTCCCCCACACTGGATTTTCTTGGATCGATCTCGTTCTGAGCTCCGCTGTGCTCGCCAGTGCGAGGGCCCCGCCCTAATTGCTAGAAGGGTGTATCATTAATGCGGAGCGGAGGCTCCACATCCTTCTACACTTCCTTCTTTCTAGTTTCAACAAGTTCTGCCATATAACATTCCCTTGTTGCCTGTTGGTCGCCTTTAATCATGTCGAATCCATTTTCAGTAGGGAACTTCCACTGTTATTCTGAAGGCCGCGAGGGTTGGTCTCCCAAGGAAGGCATTATGTGCCGAAAGCTCATCTACTATGACAAAATCTTGCTTTATGGCAACTTTCTGTTTCCCTTCTCTAAGTTCGACGAGTAGGTTGATGATGCCAATTGGTTGAGTGGGGTTCCCCATGAACCCGTGAATCTTGTTCTGGCAAGCTTTCACATCGTCCATGGAAAGGTTCATCCTATTGAATGCATTAATGAAAAGGACATTGACGGATGACCCAGTGTCAACTAAGACTCTTCTGACTATGGATGGACCTAAATCGATGGTGATCACAATTGAATCTACCGTTGGTGTTAGTAGTCCGTCTGAGTTTCTTTCTTTGAACACAATATCATACCATGGAGTCTTTGGCATCTTTGCCGGAAAGGCTTTGTGCATGATCATGAGTTCTTATACTTTAGGAAGGTTCTTCATCTCGTTTGTGTATTTCACAATGTCTCCCCAGCTCCTTATGGCTGGGTGAGGCCCACCTGAAATGGTATTGACGATCAGTCTTGGAATGACATCAACCGAAGCACTTTCATTCTGTCTAGGTTGTCCCACAGATGTTCCTTTTCCTTGAGCGGTTTGAGTATTTTGTGGGCTCTTTGATACTGTTGGAGTCTGTTCTTCCTTATCAATTCCTCAGTAAGGTTCTTTAGATGTATGCACTTGTTCGTATTGTGGCCCAATTGGTTATGAAATCGGCAGAACCTTCCTGACTTTATCATAGCGTCACTGACCTTTTCTTTCTTCGGTGTTGGATATTCTTCAGTATCTTTAGTTGCCATTAAGATGTTTTCTACGGTGTCGTTCAAAGGAGTCAATTATTAATTTTTAAAGAAGCGGAATTTCTTGTTAGCTTGATTATCTTTTCCATCATTGCTCCTTTTTTGACCACCTGGATTCTTCTGGCCTCCTTCTACATCATTATTTTTCTTTTCGGGCTGTGCGCTGCTTTCTGGAACATCCAGAGCATAAGCCAGATCCTCATCCACACCTATATATTCCTCAGCTTTGTCAAACAGTTCCTCAAGTGTACTTGGCTTCTTCTTTTTAATCCATCTCCAAGCATGGTATTTTTGTTTATGGCTCCCTTCAAATCCATTAAAGCCAAACGACGCTCATAATTCCCAACCTCGACTGCAACTATGTTGAAGCGGGTGAGGAAGGCCTTGATGGCTTCTCCTGGCCTTTGCTCAAGCTTGTTCAACTCCATGACATCTCGCACCATTGTAGCATGGACTCTGAACTGCTCTTTGAATAGTTTGGCCAGGGTAGCAAAATCGTCCACGGACTTGGGTGGAAGCTTTGTGAACCAAAGTAAAGCCAACCCTTCAAGGTAAATTGGAAAGTACAAGAATTTTAGCTCATTTATGGCGCGTGCTCCGTCCATATGTTGATCATATTTGAACAGGAACACGTTGGGATCACTAGTCCCATTGTAAACTTGCACCACCCGGGGTTTGAACTTGTTTGGATATGGAGCCATCTTGATCCTCTCCATGGGTGGGGTTTTGGTAGGAGCGAACCCCACTCCTTCTCATCGTCTTGCTTTCTCAACCTCTTTTCCATGATTTTGCGGACCATTTCTAATATACGCTCCTCTTCATTGAACTGGTCCACGGGGTGGATGCCATCATCCTTGCCAGATGTTTGCCTAGGCATATGGTCTCGGTTCGGATTTCGGGGCCCTAGACCTCCCACTTGGGGAGGTACCCCTTTCATGGTTCCAAGTGCTTGTCGAGAGGCCACTTTATTGGGGAGGTTACACATGGATGGTTTAGCGTCTTTATGTTGAGGATCGTTAGGATCTACAACCTCTTAGACAGAATCTCCTCGATTTGGACATGAAGGGGATGAACCCGCATTTTTTGTATGATCTGTCTGAGCAGACTTAGCACGAGCGGTATTCATAGTAATCTTTACCGCAGCGGCCTACATAATGAACATAGATTCAAGTTTCTTCAGCCTGGCATTGTTTTCAATGTCCATTTGTCTTGTTAAACCCGCAACAACTTCATCCTACCCTCTTCTCGTTACAACCATTCCAGCCTTAGAAGTTTCTCCAACTTCGAATTAGTTAGTGAGCGGAGTATTTTCGTTGTTGGCAGCGTTGCCATTCTCTTCGAAAGTTTTACTAGTAGTCTTCTTTGATGGTCTACCCATGATTTGAGACAAGGACTCGAATTTGAAGGAAAGTTCGTTGATTGGCTTTGATCGTAGATTTGTAGGATCTATGGTTGAAGTAGGCTTAGAACTTCAATGCAAGGCCTTCAACCTTGTGAGAGAATGTGAGAGAAAAGGAAGAGCGAACGCGGCCCCATGGTGGGCACCAAATGTTTAAACGGAAATCTGCTTAAACACTAAAGATGCCACAAAGGCACTTCACCAATCGGTAAGAAAAGTGGCTACAATCACAACTAAAAGTAAAAGACACAAAGCTTTTATAGTGGTTCGATCTCAAGAGAGATCTACATCTACCTTGGTAAAGATTTCCATTAGCAATTCAAGAGTTATAAGATTGGAATCACTCAAAAATACATTCATATTCTCTATTACACAAAGTCTTCAGTCAAATCAATACAAATCAGCGAAGTGTTAGATAGATCTTGCTAAATGTAAGGAGAAATTATGGAGGATCTTCAATCTCTAAGATGCTTGACCGCTTTTGGTGGATTTAATGATGAATTCAATGCTTTATCTTCACTTTGGGATAATAGATGGTGTTAGAATCTCTTAGATCACTAGAGAATGCAATTCGGCAGCCCTTCGGGGTGGTAAAATTGATAACTAAAAGTAGGGAAGCTATGGCCTACTTATAGGAGAAGTTGAAGTGAAGTGGTGAGCTGAAATGTGTATATGCAGGCTATGGGTCGAACATACAAGTAACTACTGAAATGCCACTGCCAACTGTTGACAGCTATATCCGGCTGTTTGCTTAAGATCATGTTCGACCGACCCGTAGGAAGTATGCTCGACTGACCCTATTGTTAATGCTACGCTCGACCGAACCTTCTTGAAGCTCCATGTTCGACCGACCCTGAGTATTTGTGTGCGACCCTTCAATGTTTAATCCTACAATAGGTACAAGTCTTTATATCTAATCGATCCTTGCTGATGTTCGACCCTGGACCATGTTCAAGCCTGATTAATGTTCGACCTTGATTCGAGTTCGATCCATATTATGCTCGAGTTATTGTCTTCATAATTTGTAATCTCGCTCGACCCACATGTAATTTAAATAACGACCAACCATTTCTTCTATGTATGACCAACCCTCATGTTAAATTTTTTGTGTTAATATGTGCTTGAATATTCATGGATAAACACAATGTATGTCCATTTCCTTGCAGTTTTCATCCCTTTTCTGGTTCACACTGTGGTGTGAAGCTCGCGAGTTAATGTTACACAAAGTCATGCTATATTAAAGCTATACTTTGATCGTTATCCAGAAAGCTCTGTTTTCAACAAAAGCCTCGATCATTTCATCTTAGCATGCCATATTGTCAATCCATACCATACAATTGATTTCTACCAACAAATAACCTCTAAGCTTGTAGGTCTAAGGGAATGGTGTTAAGAAAAATAATAAATTCTCCGCCACCAAACAGATATATATATATATATATATATATATATATATATATATATATTCAGTAGTAATCAACGAATACAGCTCAAAATACAATGTCAGACATACATTCCATTTGCAAGTTCATTTTGGGTCTGAACGAAACTGGAGGCACCTTATTTCTCATCCCATATGCCCAATACAGGAAAGAGGCACTCATATATCCGGTCGATCCCCAAGTATGTCTGGATGACCACCGGTTATTACCTCGTCTTGGGTGTACATCCCAATCAAGGCATCAGCAATCATCCCAACGATGTGAAGATCTCCAGTCTTCAATCACCATCTTCAATTCTTCGACTTTTAATCATCGTATCAGTTATTCTGAATGGGTTAAACCTTGTCTTTCTGAATAACTCATGTATCTTATAATCAAGTGATATAAAAACACATCATACGCCTAGAATATTCTTTTATTCAAATATTCATTACTTTGGGGAAGGTTCCAACTAATCTTATCAAAGATTATCTCATTTAAGCTTATTTTTTAATTCATTCCTTGGAAATCATTGTATAAGATTTTGTATTATCTTTTCACAACTTAAACCAAATTAAGGTATATAAACCAGTCAGGATTAATGAGCCTTACTGAAGTAATCATTTATTTTATTATCCCAATCCCAACCTATTCATCCCATGGAGCAAAACTGGTAGCACCCCATATCTAGAACCCATTGTTTTATCGGTAAATTTAATTACCATTTAACATTTCTTGAATTCGGTAAATTTAATTACCACATTCACATTTCAATCTAATTAAAGATTCGTTAAAACTACACTTAGTTTTAATCTTTAGAAATCATTACTCAATGATTATTCAACTTTGGAAATTAATAACTAGATTAAGAATGAATGTAACTAAAATTCACGATAAACCCAAAATTATATTACATTTAATATGGAATCTTCACGAAAGTTAGATCAATCGTAATCAATATGAATTTACATATCAGTCTAATACTATAAGTGGAATAGTGGAAAAGACTTTTAAATTTCATAAATAGTAACGGTCTTCCTTCACAAAAGCTCATATCGATTATCATTAAATCGACTTCCATTCAATTCCAATTTAATGTATTAAATTGGAAAACTTCTCTTTGGAAAATTTCCTTCTCTTTGGAAAATTTCATTAAATCTTAATTTAAAGATTTAAAAATTCCAAATCTTAACTTCACTGTTAATTGGTTAAATAACTAATGTTATTTAAAACGTCATTCACGATAAACCCAAAATTAACTTCAATTTAATTCTAGTTAAATTAATTAATTGAAAACTTCATTAATCTTAATTAAAAGATTCATTCTTTTCTCAACTGGGTTTAAGAACAGTGTTATTAAAGACACCATTCACGACAAACCTAAAATCCAATTTGATATTACATACAAAGCTCTGAATAGAAATCATATTGCTTATTTTCAATATCAAATTCTGAAACCAACAGATATCGTATTGGGAATAACGATATCTATATCTTCCAAATTCCTCAAAGATATCTGCATAATTACGAAATCCAATATCGAAATATTTCGAAGATTATTTCCATTTAAATTCTTTCCAATTTATATATTGGTAAACTCAGGTTATATTAAAACATTTCAATTCCTTTCTGTTCATTATCCTTGTTGTTAACTAGTTCATTCAGATAAAAATATCTTTTATCTTTTCAAACTCGGAGTATTTCATCCAAAATCTTTTCAAATCATTTATTATGATTCATTATAATTTATTCACATTTTTAATAATTTTATTAAGGCCTTGCAGCCGGTTTCCAATATCGACCACCGAACTGCATCTATAGCGATCTTTTCCAAAACTGATTTGGACATATTTCTAAATATAAACATTGGAATTTAAATCCCTTATTATCATTTAAAATATATTTTCGATACGAACCTAACAGTTCCACTTTTAGGAGAATCCAACGGTCGTATCTCTCCTTGCATCAATTCGAAGTTATGGGTTGACGTTCGCGAATTGTCGCTACGTGACGCTTTCTATGCAAGTCCGAATTCGATTTATAAATTTAAATAAAATCGAAAATGTTTTCCAAAATAATTTATAAATATTATAATTTATTCAACTACCATTTTAGATTCTATTTCATTAATCATTTCCTTTCAAATCAAATATCTTCAAGTTAAACCATGATATTATATATAATAGATTTATTCAACTTCCCTTCGAAATGTATTTTATAAAACATTTATAAATTCGTGTAAAAAAGATTTCAATTTCAAATTTAAATTAAAATTGAACATCCATATGATTACAATATTAAAATAATAATAATTCCAACGTATCACATTTTGAAATCCGTTATTCTCCCCATTCATTCTAAAATTGAATAAAATCGATAAACAAATCCGTTCAAGTTTAAAATGGAGTATATATACTTAACTCGGCTTCATATTTCAATATTTTCATGCCCATCCCAAATCGGACATCAAAATGATATTTTGAGTCTTCACTGAATATTATTTTAAAATATTTGCTATCTCCGAATTGGAATGAGACTCCATCAATTACCATATAATTTTAGTTATATGGATTTTATACATTGCATGTATACAACAATAATTGTAAACAATTTTTAAACATTCAATTCACATTCAGAGTGCATCTACAACTGTATAAGCATTAAATAATTAAATAACACTTATAATGGTCTGTCAATCAATTGGTTGACATACAACTATACACAAGGAAGATGTGTAAATTGATTTTCATCCCAGAACCGTTTGTGGTTTTCAACCAATAAATAATCAATTAATAAATTATTCATTTATTCCAATTGATATTACTTAAATGGGTAAACAGAAACAAGCCGTTTGACTTATAAATGATATTTTAATCCAATTTCAACTAACATAAATAATCGAACATCGTTTTTAACATGTTAATTATTTCAAAATCACATTCAAATCATAACACAAATAATCATCCATTTGATTTTCAAATAATTGTGATGTAAGCTACCATGCACCGTATACAAATTTGGGATAATTAAATCAAATATAAAATCTGTACAGGTAGTCAATATAAATTCAGTTATAAAAATAAATAACTGTACAAATTATTTGTGTGAGTGAGTTCTCACATTGACCGATTGTGAAATCGTTATTAAAACGATTGTTTTTAATTGAGTTAAACTATGCGTTAAATTCAATCAAAAATTGCAGATAATTCCAATCGTGTTCCAGTCAGTTCTACAATGTAGTTCTTGTCATTACGATCCCAGTGGCTCTGAAATCGTCGAATTCTGTTTTTGTATGATCAAGATATAGGCTTTTAAAAATTAATTACACTAATTAATTTACTAAAAGGTAATTGTAATAACCTAATTAAATTCCTTAAACCATCGTCTTCCTCTGTCACGCATTCTCTCCGAGTTCACAACCTAGGGTTACCCACCGCACTAAAACCAAGACGCTTGATGAAGATCTGACGTCGCCACCTGAAGCGCCTATGTCAGAGCCTCCTTCGCCCAACACTACTCACCACTCGGTGTCCCCACCGCGCTGCAAATCATCCTCGAACCACAGCCCTTTGGGCTCCAAAGTCAAACACACCGATCGTAATACTTCATTATAGTCGTACAATTCATAGATCTCGTTACCCAAGATGTTTTTATAATTCGGATATTTTTTTGTTTTGATGCGCGGATTCTGAGATTAAAAGGGGAAAATATGGATTGTTTTCTGGTCATTGCTTCTGAGGTTGGCTGCTCATTTCAGAATGGGAGTTAGGGTTTTGAGATGGAAAACGTGTGTATATATATATTATTAAATCACTTATTACTTCGATATGGCTTTGAACTCCAAATGAACTCCAACGACTTTTGCTCCTAGACAAGTACCCCCATTCCGGACACAATGTAATATGTTTTGTAAGCCAATTTGATTGTTTTAATCAGTTTTTACCAAAATTAAAATGTAACGTAAATATTAAATTAAAATGTGCATTTTAATTTGCTACGACCACATACTGACTCCAAAAAGTATGAAATTTTAAATCAAACTATGTTTTGCAAATATGGTTCTAACAAAACTAATTTCATCAAATTTGGAGACCGTTTGAAAAATGGCCTTTTTTTAGCTTATTAAATTATAACTAAAATTTGAATACGCGTTTAAATTTACTATCCTTACATATTAAATACCAATTGACTTGAAATTTTAAACCCGACAATAATTTGACGTTCAGATCCAACAAAATTGGTTTCGTCGATAAAGGAGGTCATTTGCAAATTGGCTATTTTTAAGTGATTAAGTAATATTGATATATTAATAAATTCCATAAAGACTATTTTAAATTTTAATCTGGACATAACTTACAATTTATAATATGAAATCTTAATTTTTCTTATTCGTTAGAAAGATATATTTCAAAATATTCTAACGTTTCGTGTTTTATTGAAATCCGATTTATATTGTATTATGTAAAAACAGTTTAAGTTTAAAACTAAAATTTTAAACTACCACGACATTACGAGTTCGTTTTAATTAAAATTTTAGATTTATACGTTCAAACTTCGATTTAAATAAATTATAAATCATTAAATTCTCAAAATAAATCATGTAAAATATTTAAAATCCATTAAAAATAAATTTTAAATTGGTTCCACAAATCAAGGGTTTTACATATTACCTACTACAAAGCAGTTTGCACCATCTTTATTTTATCATTCATTGCACGCCATCAGCCTAATTCTTTCTTTTTTGTCTTCACTTTGCTGTGTATAAATACTACATACCACCGCATTACCGAAGTATCACTTGTATCATTTTCTCCAGAGAAATAATACGAATTATATTGTTTCTCTTTTCATTGCAAATCATTTCTCACTCTCAAAACAATTTTATTCATCTTAAAACTCTTTTTTCGTATCAGATCCATTCGCTTATCAGGATTATCTTTCTAAAACTATTTCGAAAGTTAGTTTACTTATCAGCCAATCTTCATTATTTGAGTAAATTTATCATCGGTGAGTATCTCTCATCATTTTAGAAGGTTTCTTGATCAACTAAGGACTGTGTCAAGCCAGTAGTACACAAACTCTGATTGCATCAAAGGCCTCATCATAGTTTATATAAATTCGGTTGCATCAACTCATAATTCACCAAGACTCCTTACTGTAGTTCAGAAAACTAGAAAAATTAATCAAGAAGTTCAAAAAAATTATCAAGAAAGAAAACAAGTACTTTATCAGTAGTCTCTTCAAAAATTTATTTTGTCTCATCATCAAAGACTCCTTGTTTCCCTTATCTGTTTTCTTGGATTTCTCTCCATCTTTATTCACTTTTAGCTCTTCATTGTAGTCATTTCCCCTTAAGATTTTTGCTATCTGTTTTTCGATGGGTGATCAAACATCAGTAGCTTCCTCAAATAACATTCTTGATAACCCACAAACTGCCTCCTCCATTCAACCGTTGATGAAGACAATTGTAGCCTACAAAGTCAACACATAACTGTACATATAGAGGAATACAAATATCTCCTTTGGAAGCTACAAGTTGAAACATCCATACATGGGTATGGTTTAGAAGGATTCATACACGACGCTCTACCCAGTCCTCCCAAGTTCATCACCGACAAAGACAACAAGACCATAAGCAATGATGAATGCATCAAATATAATAGACAAGACAGGTTGATTAGTTCATGGCTTCTTTGTTCTGTTAGTTCTAATTTACTACCATAATTAATTGGATGTAATACATCTAATGTATGACTTACTATATATAAAGGTTCCACAATCTATCTACAACAAAGGTACTTTATTGCAAAAGGCAACTACAAAACATTAGAATGGACAACTTGCCCATGAGAGACTATCTTGCTAAAGTGAATAACATATGTGATAGACTTGCTGTAACAGGAAACATCATTCAAGAATCTAAACAAGTATTAACATTGTTAAATGGTCTGAGTGAAGAATATGAACCAATTATGGTAGTAATAACTACCCAATGGGTCACACCTCCACTTAATGAAGTTCATGTAATACTTCTCTCTCACAAAGCAAGAATGAGCAACAAAAGATTACAAGAAACTGATTATTTTTTCAATTTCTTAACTGTCTACAAAAACAAGAATCAATTCAACAACAAAAAAGAATTTCAAAGAGGCAACAACCCTTCCATAGGAAAAAGCAGGGGTAGATGGAACAAAAATAACAAAACCAAATGTCAAAGTTGTGAAAATTTGGTCATACAGCCTCAAAACGCGACTTCAGGTTCAATTCAAGCTATGGTAAAAATCCAAATCAAAGAAATAACCACCTATAGCTAATATGGCTCAAATTCAACATAATGGGAACAACTTATCTGAAAGTAGTCAAAACAACACCCAGTCTGGCACAACCAGACCATATCACATTCAAGATGATGATTGGAATCCTGACTCTAGAGCTACAAATCATATCACCAACTATCTTTATAATCTCAACCTTGGCAACAAAGGTTACAAAGGTAATCAAACCATTTGTGTGGGTAATGGTAAGTGCATTAAGATTACTCATATAGGTAGCGCTTCCTTCAAAGGAAAAAGCAATTATATCTTAATAACCTATTAAGGGTTCCAAAGATTAAAAAAAACTTAATCCGTGTATCACAATTTGCTAGGGATAACAATGTTTATTTTGAATTTTATCCCAAATATTGTTTAGTTAAAGACATTCTAACTAAAGATATTATTTTACAGGGTAATGTCACTAAGGGACTATACAAATTCAAATCTGTTAGATGCAAAAAGGATGTTAATGAAGAGGAATTATGTAATTTGACTGAGATGGATAAAGTTGACAATCATAGAAATGTATTTGATCTATGGCATTGTAAACTTGGACATCCTAGCATTAAGGTTGTAAAACAAGTATTAGCTAAGAACAAAACAGATTGTGGTTCTGTTTCTCTACCTTATATATATATATATATGATTTTTTCAACTAGGTAAGAATCATATGTTACCCTTTAATGATTCTTCTACTCTTCATACTGAAACCCTGTAGCTAATGGCTACCGACCAATGGGGACCAACCCCTATTTACTCTAAATTTGAATACAAATACTATATATCCTTTGTTGATGCCTACACAAGGTTCACATGGATTTGCTTTCTGAAATCCAAAGCCAACACATATAACACTCTAATACATTTTGTGACTATGATTGAAAACCGAACCAATAGTGTTGTAAAAATGATTCAATTTTATGGTGGTAGTGAGTTTAAAGCACTAAACTCCTATTTTAAAAACAAGGGAATAGTGCGCGGAACCACATTCCTATTCACATCACAACAGAATGGTATTGTAGAGAAAAAGCATAGACATGTTTTTCAATTAGGGTTGACATTACTTGCACAAGCTAATTTACCACTTAAATTTGGCAAGAGGCTTTCAACACTGCAGTCTATTTAATTAATAAGCAACCATCAAAAATTCTAAAGGGGTATCACCTTACTTGAAAAATTGCACGGTGTCAAGTTAGATTAAAACTCGTTAAGACTATTTGGCTATTTTGTTTTCCCTACCTAAAATTTTACAACTCTAACAAGTTAAATATCAGGTCAAAGCATTGTACTTTATTGGTTATGCTACTAATTAGAAAGGGTATAAGTGTTTTGATGATACCGGAAGAATTTACATAAGAAGACAAGTAATATTCAATGATCATGTTCTTCCATTCAAAATTAAAGGACAACCAACAAGGTATATGATATGAAAAAGTCCATACCTCCTATTCTAAACTAATCTAAAATATGGAATCATTTGGAGGGCAATGAGGCTGTTGATGCTTCTAGTTCACTACCTCACAATTCAAGAGGCCATGAACCATTTGATCTACCCAGCCATGCCTGCAATATTCTTGTCAATTTAGACAATCAAGATCAGCAAAATCAAGAAGATCCTATCAATAATCAAACGAAACTGAAAATCTGGGTGGCTCTCACATCTCTACTTACTTACCAAAAGGTGATCCACTAACTCATACTGGTCATCCAATGACTTCAAGAGACAAAAGTGGAATCTTCAAACAAAAAGTGCTCACTACTGCATCAACAATAAGTGAACCAGAAAGTCCTGAGCAGGCTATGAAAGATAAAAACTGGAAAAAGGCCATGGATAATATCAAAAATGACACATGTGATTTAGTTTGTGTAATGCCTGACCCCGAGACCCTCCATAATAAAGAGCATTATAAGGTAATACTGTCTATTAGAGCGGAGAATAAGTGTGGTTAAAGGAGACCACTCATAGATTTGCATCAGCAAATCTTAAGTACGACAATAAAATGATCTCTAATTTTCTTCATGTGGTTCAACATACTTAATACTTACGCATGCAATTCCATAGTGGCTAGGATCTGTGACACCCCACGTCCGTTAATGTCACTCACTAAGGGAATGCATTAAGTTTCGTGAAGCGCTATAGGTAAACAGACACAGAATAATTACAAGATAGATATAAATAAGATAGCAGCGGAAATTTTAATTTTTTTTATTAATCATAAAGCATGGTTACACCATATGTCTAAAGGTACATAAACTTAGTACATCATTAAAACTTATGTCTTGTACTTTAAATATCAGAGTGCAATAACAAAGAAAGGATATCCCAAAATCATAAGCCCTAGTAGCAAAGATAGAAGCTTGAGCAATACATCTAGAAACTCCAAGCAAGACGATAGCCAAATCCTGACTAGGCCTGAGAATTCCTTCCCTTGAGATCCTGGGGGGAAACGAAAGAAAGAAGGAGAAACAAAAAGGGTCAGACATAAAGTTTGGCGAGTCCAGTTACTTTTAGCCAGTAAATAAATAAAAGTAACAAGATAGGCATATAACGTGGATAAGAGAAATCACTACATAAATGGCAGGTGTGACAAGGTAGACAAGATTAGGTGTATGTGCCTCACTAATGATTACTCTGCACTATTACTAGTATATCTAAAATGAGATGATCCCTTCCACTCTAAGTTGGTAGACCCAGGGCATACGTCCGAGTGTACCCTAACCACTACCCTAATCGATCGGCTCCCTACCCCGTAGATATCCAGTGCTAGCCCCATAGTAGTAGGTATCACTTCCTGAAGTGGCAACCATTAAGGTGTGCACAACCATATCTACTGGTGTCACGGTCGTCTTAGCCCCCTCTTCCCAGCCCATGCACGCACGTGTCCTCGAGCGGTTCGCGTCGTCCACACCGCCCGTCTCGTTTGGATCTCTTACAATCAATTAGTAAGCGTGCCCCTTCTCCGCCTAGTACGAAGTTCTTTATTTGATACCAACTCCGAGTTACTGAGTAAAATGGGTCCCACACAATATGATACAATCTCTCCCCTTTGTCTTGTATCCTCACTAGGTTTTTCACTGACTATGTATACCCTTAGGTATCTTTAATTCATATCCCTATGTCGGTTATGCATACCCTAAAAGGGTGTCTTTAATTACATAACTCCAATCTTTCTACCAGTATGCTAACCTATAGGTATCTTTAATACATAACCCCCAATCTTCCAATCGGTTATGCTTACCTATAGGTGTCTTTAATAGATAACCCTATCATTTCTAAAAGTTATGTTAACCTTAAAAGGTGTCTTTAATTACATAACTTTATTATTTCCACCGATTATGTATACCACTAGGTGTCTTTAATTACATAAGCTTATTAGGTTAAGTTTGTGGGCCTATATATACTAATATTACCCACCTACTTAAGATTTACTTAACCCTCCCACTGATCCAAGCATGTTTGTTTAATCGTTAAGTTTGTGGGCCTATATATACTAATATTACCCACCTACCCAAGATTTACTTAACCCTCCCACTGATCCAATCAATTTTACTTAACCCTAACTTCGGTTCTTATACATACAATCCCTTATGGATTAGTTTACGTAAAGTAGTCCAATTTATTACCATGTCTATTTATGGTTTATAATGGGCTAGACCTCCCACATTAGGCCTACAACGTGATAGATATGCCGGTCGGGTCCAGGCAGTCTTATTCCATAGTTGGGCCTAACCTCGTGTCTTAGCCCGATTTGTATTTGCGTACTTAGCCTCCCACATTAGGTTCAACATTAGTGGCTGCTGGATATGCCGATCGGGTCCGGGTAGACTTCCACCACTAATGCAACCAAACCTCGTGTCGTAAGTACAATTACAATTCCTAATTGTAATTACTAGACATTCAATTTTTAATTAATTTACCAATTAATTAATCATTTGCTTTTATAGGTGTCAATACCTATTTTACCCAATAATTTGAATTACATGTCCAAAAATGTTCATATTCAAATTATGCAAATATTAATCCCTTTTCCCCCGTTCCTTAACTAGCATCCTCACAAAATTGGCAGTATGCCTATGCTAGACAACAACCTAGTCATAAAAGATAATAGGGGAAAATAATAGGAATGTAACAAAAGTGATCATCTTGGCATAAACATAAACTTAGCATGATAATGTGAACATACATACTGGCATGGACATGTAATTATCATCATAACAAGATGAACATAAAACTAGTGAACATAGCATGATGTCTCAATAAGCATAGTAAGATCTAAATCAGCAGTTTAGATGTCCCATTTGTTTAGATCTAACATGATAACACATGGTGATAGATTAGATCACATGATCTAGATCTAGAGGTTAAAATAGATCTAACATGATAACACAAGGTGATAAATTAGATCATATAAAATAGATCTAACATGATAGCGCAAGGTGATAAATTAGATCACATAAAATAGATCTAACATGATAACACAAGATGATAATATAGATCTGACTATCAGTTTCAATGTCCACAAAAATTAGACCTACTAGTTTAGAAATAGATCTACACAAATCCACATGACAAATCCACATCATAGCTTGTCATAGAAGTTACAATTTAGATAAATATTTAGATCCAATCCTAACCAATTTAAGGTGGCATATATTCATGACTTACATAAATGATTAGATATATCCAATGATATAACTATTCAAATTAACAGATTTATATTAACCCCAATATAGTTACAAACCAAAATCCACAATAGTAACATAGAAGCATAATCACAATTGAATTGGATCTAAAGAAATAGATCTATCATGACATAGCAGAATAATCACAATTGAATTGGATCTAAAGAAATAGATCAATCATGACATAGTATCAGATAAGATAATATCATAGATTCATGCTTTACACATATCTAAGTCATAGTCTTTCATAATTTACTTTTATTTATCTAAACCTAAAAGCAACTAGAACTCACATCGTCAGGTTTAGAGAATAGAGAGAATGGATCTTGAATTTCGGGATTTGATTTGTAAAGTATGTTGTTGTAGAAAACGGTTCAGTTCGCACTCTAGCAGCATATGGCCTCCATGACTTCCAATGAAGAAAATATGAGAAATAGCCACATATTTTTAGCTGCAGAGCCCTCTGAAACCGACTGCCACCTCAGCCCTAGGGGTGTCGACACCCCTTCAGGGGATCGACCCCTAGGTCAACACCCCTCTAGGGGGTCGACCCCCTAGAGCGGAAATTTTGCCGCTTTGACGAATTTTTTCAAATCTGAATCTTTTTGGATAAAATTCTGACTCAGATCTGACTCATACGTATGTATATAATTTTTCTACGCGTATGCAAACTTAAAACCTTCATAACTTCCTCATACGGTTTCCGTTTTATGCAAACCAAATGTCTATCTTGACCAGAATTTCGAGGCGGACACAATGGTGCAGTTCGGTTCCTCTAATTCCGAATATTAAATTAATTATTACTTAATTTATTCTCTTTAAAGTCGTTAAAAATTTGGGGTGTTACATTCTCCCCTACTCAAAGGATTTCGTCCCAAAATCTCTAAGTTGAGAAGAATGCATATCCTACCATCCATCAACCATCATCCATGTACTCATCCACCAACCACTGGCGTCCATTGTCCTTAAAGGTTTCTAATCCTTATATGAATTTATGCGAAGGTGTGTGTATATGTTCCAACACTAATGCGAAGATCAAGCGGTCTACTGATTCAGTTGTCCTCCTTAATGCTATGTATGTTAGTGCCATGAATTCAATATGTAGGCAAATAAACCTATTGTATCACATATGTTCTATATGTGTGCACATTCATTCATCCAAATGCAACATCCATATGCTAGTTCATCCATTTCCATCCATAAAAGAAAGAAAAATGCACACACATCCATATGCAGTACGAAAACGAGTGAGCCGATCTTAGTACCTAATGTGTGTGTGTATGCATCCACAGGCGACCACTAGCAAACACTTGCATCCACTTGCATCCATCAAACATAATATGTTTCAAACACATGTTTACATCCATAGGATTCCTATCTAAAGGTTGAAAATATTATGGATAAGATATAATCTATTGATAGAAACAAGCATTGATAAAACATAGGAAAAGGAGTTAAGAACATACCCTGAAAAGAAAAGGGTACGAAGCACGAATCTTTTCTTCGGTCTCCCAAGTCGCATCTTCTGGGTTATCTCCCCATTGAACCTTTGGCAGCTTGATTCATTATTGCGTAGCTTCTTAACATCTGATTCAAGAATACTGGAAGGAACTCGCTTGACTGTCGCCTCCCGTTCCACTTCTACCTCTTCTAGTACACTCGGCTCAATGATTACTGCATTGTCATGTAGGCATTTCCGCAGATGGGAAACGTGGAAAACATCATGAACACCGGATAGATTATCTAGTAGTTTTAGTCTATAGGCCATTTGGCCAATCCTGTCGGTTATGGGAAATGGTCCCACAAACCTAGGTGCCAACTTCCCTACTGATCCGAAGCAAACCACATTCCTCAGAGGTGACTCTTTGATAAAAACCAAGTCTCCTACTTTAAATTCGAGGTCAGTCCTTCTCTTGTCTGCATAGGATTTTTGCCTATCT
The DNA here is from genome assembly GCA_030737875.1 of Allium sativum. Taxonomy (NCBI): domain Eukaryota; kingdom Viridiplantae; phylum Streptophyta; class Magnoliopsida; order Asparagales; family Amaryllidaceae; genus Allium; species Allium sativum. Next base: position 1,025,209,056 of record CM060909.1, read on the forward strand.
TGAGCTGTCTTCATCCACCGTCGAATATGGTTAATCCTTTCGGATGTTTCCCTAACCATATCTGCTCCAAGTAATAATCTTTCTATAGACTCCCACCAACAAGTTGGTGATCTACAGGGTCGTCCGTACAATGCTTCGAAGGGTGCCATGCCGATGCTAGCTTGATAACTGTTATTATAGGCAAACTCTACTAAAGGAAGATGCTCTTCCCAAGTCCCTCCGATGTCTAGGATACACATCCTCAAAAGATCCTCAAGAATTCTGTTCATCCTCTCCGTTTGTCCGTCGGTCTGAGGATGATAAGCGGTGCTAAAAAACAACTGTGTACCTAATGCTTCTAGCAAGCTCCTCCAAAATTTGCTGGTGAAGATGGGGCCATGATCAATAATGAGCTGGAAGGTACTCCATGAAGACGAACTATCTCACGAACATAAATTGCTGCCAACCATGATGTCGTCCTCTTACTCTTAACTGGAATAAAGTGAGCGCTCTTAGTGAGTCTATCCACTACTACCCAAATACTGGTGTTACCTTTCTTCGATCTAGGCAACCCATCTATAAAATCCATGGAGACACTCTCCCACTTCTACTGCGGGACCTCTAAAGGATGAAGTAAACCACCGAGCTCCCTTTGCTCAGCTTTGACTTGCTGACAAATCAGATATTGAGAAACAATGCTGCTACATCTTTCTTTATCCCATCCCAAAAGAAAACTCTTTCTCAAGTAGCTCCCCTACTTGCTTACTCAACTCCCCCTTTCCCTTGGAGCCATATGGCGCACTAGTAATGCAACTGGCTTTGCATTGTCCAATAGATATATGCAAGAATCGATCTCGTGCCTCAGAGGTAAGTTCCATACCTCATCAAAAACATCAGAATAATCTCAAACCACTGGAACAGATTGCAAATCATTAACGGATGCATCAAGAGACTCTGGGAACTAAACATAACAGACCCTTGGGGGTCACAAGAAACTTTGAGGGTCTTCCCATAACAAGTCAGGAGTCTAACAACCCTCCTCTCACAATCCATAATGGCCCCATACATGGTAAGCCAATCCATTCCAATAATCAACCCATTGCCCATAAACCCGAGCACATATGCATCGCACTCAAACTCGACATCTAACATAGATATTCTCAAACCCCGACAAATCATAGATAAATGAGCCGAACCACCAATGGGGTTTGAGACAACAACGGGACCCACTACCATACTAGTATTTAAGTGCAAAGATTCAACTACAGAACTAGATATAAACGAATGCGAAGTGCTAGAATCAAAAAGAGTTCTTATAGGAAGATTGGAAGGAGAAATAAAACCTTCCATGGAAACTTTCCTACCTCTATCTAGTGCACTAGCCAAGAGAGCATTCGCTTGCCCTCCAGCGGTTCCTGTCCTTTGACATTTCCCTTGCTTCCTTGGGCACTCCGTAGAATAGTGTCTAACCTCCTCAGAAACGAAGCAAGCATTCTTCCTTTTCCTGCAGTCCTGGGCCAAGTGACCCTCTCGCCCGCAACTATGGCACTTTCTCTTACCCTTAGCCTTGTCATTCTTTTCGCCCTTCTTCTGTTGTTGTTTGCTGTCCTTTCTTGGGCTATACCTTCCTTTCAGATTTATTTGAACTTTATCTGTATTCCCTTCCTGGGCCATCATTTTTCTCATCCTTGGGCTGTGCTCCTTAGCCCTAACTCTTTTGTTCTCCATTTTTACCATCCTTGTGCAACAAGATAACAAGTCTCTCGAAAGTTGCCTCCATCGCATGGAAATCCTCTTGAAGCTCGAGAAAATTAGCCGCAGGTGACACTACTGCAGCTACAGATGGGGGCTAGGCACTTCACTGCCCTTCGACATGTGCCATAGTTTAAACATGCCAACGACATTGTGCCAGAATGAGGACACCTTTCAGAAAGAATCGGTTCCCTAGACAAAAAGAAAAAGGAAACAAGCGGAGAATCGAGAGATATTTCCTATGGATTTGGGGTATATGTTATTCAAAATAGACTTTTCTTTTGAAAATACTTTCTGGTAAAACCTTTTTGAAAATAATTTCCAAAAACTTTTATCTAATCTGGTAACCTTCAGCTCTTTGATACCAAGTGTGGCACCCCACGTCCGTTAAGGTCACTCACTAAGGGAATGCATTAAGTTTCGTGAAGCGCTATAGGTAAACAGATACAGAATAATTACAAGGCAGATATAAATAAGATAGCAGCGGAAATTTTAATTTTTTTAATTAATCATAAAGCATGGTTACACCATATGTTTGAAGATACATAAACTCAGTACATCATTAAAACTTCTGTCTTGTACTTTAAATATCAGAGTGCAATAACAAAGAAAGCATAATCCCCAAATCATAAGCAATAATAGCAAAGATAGAAGCTTGAGCAATACATCTAGAAGCTTCCAGCAAGATGATAGCAGAATCCTGACTAAGCCTGAGAATTCCCTCCCTTGAGATCCTGAGGGGAAACGAAAGAAAGAAGGAGAAACAAAAGGGGTCAGACATAAAGTCTGGCGAGTCTGGTTAATTTTAGCCAGTAAATAAATAAAAGTAACATGATAGGCATATAAAGTGGATAAGAGAAATCACTACATAAATGGCAGGTGTGACAAGGTAGACAGGATTATGTGTATATGTCTCAAAATTGATTACTCTGCACTATTACTAGTATAACTAAAATGAGATGGTATCTTCCATCCTAAGTTGGTAGACCTAGGGAATACGTCCAAGTGTACCCTAGCCACTACCCTAATAGATCGACTCCCTACCCCGTAGATATCTTGTGTTGGCCCCACAGTAGGAGGTATTACTTCCTAAAGTGGCAACCATTAAGGTGTGCACAACCATACCTACTGGTGCCAAGGTCGTCTTAGCCCCCTCTGCCCGGCCCATGCACGCACATGTCCCCGGTCGGTTTGTGCCGCCCACACCGTCCGTCTCGTTTGGATCTTTTACAATCAATCAGTAAGCGTGCCCCTTCTCCACCTAGTACGAAGTTCTTTATTTGATACCAACTCCGGGTTACTGACTAAAATGGGTCCCACACAATATGATATAATCTCTCCCCTTTGTCTTGTATCCCCACTAGGTTTTTCACTGACTATGTATACCCTTAGGTGTCTTTAATTCATATCCCTATGTCGGTTATGCATATCTTAAAAGGGTGTCTTTAATTACATAACTCCAATTTTTCTACTAGTATGCTAACCTATAGGCATCTTTAATACATAACCCCCAATCTTCCAATCGGTTATGCTTACCTATAGGTGTCTTTAATAGATAACCCTATCATTTCTACAGGTTATGTTAACCCTAAAAGGTGTCTTTAATTACATAACTTTATTATTTCCACCGATTAATACTAGTAGGTGTCTTTAATTACATAACCTTATCGGGTTAAGTTTGTGGGCCTATATATACTAATATTACCCACCTACCCAGGATTTGTTTAACCCTCCCACTGATCCGAGCATGTTTGTTTAATGGTTAAGTTTGTGGGCCTATATATATATATACACACACTAATTATAATACCCACCTAACCAAGATTTACTTAACCCTCCCACTGATCCAAGCATATTTGTTTAATCGTTAAGTTTGTGGGCCTATATATACTAATATTACCCACCTACCCAAGATTTACTTGACCGTCCCACTGATCCAATCAATGTTACTTAAACTTAACTTCAGTTCTTATTCATACAATCCCTTATGGATTAGTTTAGGTTAAGTAGTTCAATTTATAACCATGTCCATTTATGGTTTATAATGGGCTAGACCTCCCACATTAGGCCTACAACGTGCTGGATAAGCCGGTCGGGGCAGCTTTATTCCACAGTTGGGCCTAACCTCGTGTCTTAGCCCGATTCGTATTTGCGTACTTAGACCTCCCACATTAGGTTCAACATTAATGGCTGCTTGATATACCAGTCGGGTCCGGGCAGACTTCCACCACTAATGCAACCTAACCTCGTATCATAAGTACAATTACAATTCCTAGTTGTAATTACTAGACATTCCATTTTTAATTAATTTACCAATTAATTAATCCTTTCCTATTATAGGTGTCAATACCTATTTTACCCAATAATTTGAATTACATGTCAAAAAATGTTCATATTCAAATTATGCCAATATTAACCCCTTTTCCCCCCATTCCTTAACTAGTGCCCTCACAAAATTGGCAGTATGCTTAGGCTAGACAATAGCCTAGTCATATATGATAATAGGGAAAAACAATAGGAATGTAACAAAAGTGATCATCTTGGCATAAACATAAACTTAGCATGATAATGTGAACATACATATTGGCATGGACATGTAATTATCATCATAACAAGATGGACATAAAACTAGTGAACATAACATGATGTCTCAATAAGCATAGTAAGATCTAAATCAGCAGTTTAGATGTCCTATTTGTTTAGATCTAACATGATAACACATGGTGATAGATTAGATCACATGATCTAGATCTAGAGGTTAAAATAGATCTAACATGATAACACATGGTGATAAATTAGATCACATAAAATAGATCTAACATGATAACGCAAGGTGATAAATTAGATCACATAAAATAGATCTAACATGATAACACAAGGTGATAATCTAGATCTGACTAACTGTTGACTAGCTTTTGGACCAAGCCACCAAGATTCAAACACGAGTTCAAGATGAAGCTTTACTTGTGAGAAGGCCTGGACCCGATCGTGATCACCCCCTTGCTAGCCCGATCCGACCCGATCGTGTCAGCCTAGCCCGATCCGACCCGCTCATGTCACTCTGATGCGATCCGACCTGCTCATGTCAACCAGAACCAATCCGACCTGCTCCTCCTAACTTGATCCGATCCCTCCATGAAAGTGCGACCTGATCCGAACCAGGAAACTAGATAATGGCCTTGACCAAGTCTTCCACGATCCGCAAACGCAGGATCCAGTGACACCTGTCCATAACGACCATATTGACTATTTCTCCATCAAGCTATGAACCAGTCCAAGATCTTCGGGATTTGTGCCACGTATGACCGCGATCCGCCTGCAAAAATCAGCTATAAATAGCCCAGAACTTGGCATTTTTCAGGATCCTTTTGGCAATTCTGAGTTCTGAATCCACCATTATTACACCTCCATTGTTATTATTCAGAGTTGTCTCGAAATTATGGAGTGAACCAACATTGTAAGAGTGAGATTGAGAGATAAATCATCGATTGTACTCTGATTCCAAGTATAATCATAGATATAAAGTGGATGTAGGCTCGTTAACGCCGAACCACTATAAATCTTGCATCTTTTCTGATTTTCTAGCATTTTTTCTGATATTAATTTCTATATAATTGAACAATTTGGGTGTTAGAGCCAAATTTGGATCTAACATTTTGGTGCTTTCACTGAGAACAAAGTCTCAGTATGTTGGATTGTTGCTCTACTATTTGGATATTCAAGTCCGAAGGAGACAGTCCAAAACTCAGCAGTTTCGACTTTTGAATATTTCAGCGATACCCAGATATCATGGTTGGAAAGAAGTCTAAGGAATTACGAGCTTCGCAAGCGAACGAAGCTACGAATGAAGCGATCGAGTAAGGTATGCACGAGAAGGTCGAAGAGGAGCCTTTGGATCGCGATGATATGGGGGCAATCCGGGCCGAAGAGGGTACTACGACCCGACCCAAAAAGGGAGCCATGATCCGGATCGCTGAAGGTATTATGACTCGATCCCAGGACAACAGCACCATTTCCCCATCTAGTGCCCCCGCGATCTGATCCCAGGGAACCACCACGAGCCATCGACACAAGGGTACCGCGATCCGAAGTGATAATCAGACCACGACTCGACTTGGAAAGGAGGTTATGGCTCGTTCTTCTCATGCTGGTACAACTGCTCGACCTGGCCCAAGTTCTTTACGTATAAGAGAGAATGTTGATGATCAATTTGACCCTTCTACCCTAGTTACCGAAGGACATTTGACTCGAATACTTGAAGCATTGGACAGGCAAACCGATGAATTGGCTGCTTAAAGGCAGGAGAGCTCGTTGCTGCGTCAAAAATATTACTGCCTTAGGCAGAAGAATTGATGATATTCAAAGGCAGGTTTCACCACTTCCAGCTCACCCTTCTCTCCAGAACATACGTCGTCGTCTGAAGAGCCCCAAAGGAACCAATGATGACCCCCATTAGAAAGGCCCGAGAACATAGAACAACTTCGATTTGGGTCACTTCCGTCTCGTGAAGAGGAGACATTTAATTAGGGAACTAGCAACTGCAACTTAAATGAGCCTGTTCTACCACCAAGGAATGGCATGCCTCCCGCTCGTTGCGTGATCGACCGCGGCAACATGGGGCAAGGGAGTTATGCTCAGGGCCTAGATTTTATAGCAGCATGTCAAAGAAACGCTGGAGGGGGACGTCGGGCAAGGAGTGCTGACCCCGAATCTACCCTGACCCATGCAGAGGATGAAGCAATGGTTAAGCAAGTCATGTTAGATAGCCGTGGATAGAGGAATGAAGATTGGAGCATAGATCGCAGTCACACACCTTTTACTGATGACATACTCGATGTTACATTCTCGAGGTGCTTTAATATGCCAACCATGAATCACTATACGGGAAGGACTGACCCCATCCAATACTTAATGCGGTACTCTTGGTCAATGAATGCCGCTGCAGCTACAGACGCGGTTAAATGTAAAGCATTCCTTATATTTTTGGAAGATGTGGCGTTATTGTGGTTTACTCGTCTACCAGCATGGTCAATATCCAGCTTCAGGGAATTGAGTGAGAAATTCGTAAACCAACTCCGTCTTCATGCCCAGAGGTCTAAGAATGTGATCGAGCTATCCCTCATTAAACAATGAGCGGACGAAAGCCTGAGGTCGTATTTGGATCGTTTAACTTAACTGTCACAGAAGTCAAAGATCCACATGAGCAAACTACGTTGATGGCCTTGATCGATGGCATCGATAAAGATACCGAGTTTGGAAGATATCTGGCTAGTAAACCTCCCCCGACCAGAGAAATATTTTATGAAAAAGCCAATATTCGCCTACGTCGGGAGGAGATATACACTAATCGAAAAAGAAAGGTTACCGATAAGGAAGATATCCAAAGCAACGTGTCCATCAAGCAAACGGGAGATAGCTCAGGAAAGGTTGAAGTTAACATTGGAAACAAGAATCAAGACAGCAGTCGCCAATCAGGGAATAATAATAACAATAATCGGAAAAGAAATCGAGGAAATGACTCTCAGAGGAGATCCCGGTCCAGACCGTTTGAGAACTTCACACCGTTAAATGATACATTGGAGAACATCTTCCTAGATACATATAATGTCCTCCAGTATAAAAGGCCCCCTCCGAGAGATTCTACCGAGAAAGAGCGTGAAACTGGAAAATTCTGTCTTTTTCATCAGATCCACGGTCATTCCACAAACGAATGTCGTCACTTTAGAGACGTGGTTGAAAGGCTGCTGCGAGAAGGGAAGCTTGATGAGTATAAGGTAACTCCCAGGGACAGGGGGCAAGCCGCACAAGCCCCGAACCAAAGCCAACCTACTTCCAAACCGACGGCTCAGCAAAAATGGAAAAATATTGTTATCAATACCATAATTGGTGGGCTCCATCTAGCAGGGCACAGTTTCAGAGCTATGGATCAATACATAAATGCAGCTAAACAACATTTCGAAGTGGGAGAGTGTAGTAACCCCGAGGACAGCGCTCCGATTAAGCAATAAAAGACTATGTCCGATGACGTCATATTTCGCGAGCGAGAGAGTATTGGAGTACACTCCCCAACTGAAGATCCGTTGGTGATCACCGTCGTCATCGGCTCAGCGATAATTCATGAAGTTTTGGTAGATAACGGGAGTTCCGTCAATATTTTGTTCAAGAAAACGTTCGACCAAATGAAACTCGAGCCGAAGGATTTAAAGCCATGTGAAGGTTGGATACATGGATTTAATGGGGCCTCGACCGCTCCAATAGGATACGTGGAATTATCTGTAACCCTTGGGGAAGGGGAACGCGAGAGAGTGAGGATCCTCCCCTTCATGGTCCTGGATATTAAATCGCCATACAATGCCTTCTTGGGCCGACCGGACCTAGCCAAATTCAGGGCTGTATTGCACCCTGGTGCTTATTATTGAAATTCCCTATGGATTCCGGTGTGGGTATTGTTAGAGGAGATCAAGTTGTTGCACGAGCATGCTACATTGCAGAGTTAAAAGCGCTCCGCAAAGGAAGAGATATAGAAGCAAAAGGTGGTTCCTCCCCTCCAAGGGAGGAATCGTCATAGCAACTAAAGTACCTTTGGGAGGGTCGCCCAGAGAGTTGCCCGAGGACATAGATCCCAGAGAGGATGAAGAGCCTGGGGGCAGAATGGCGACTCCCAATGAAGTAACTGTGGATGTACCAATCGATGATAGCGACCCAGAGAAGGTCCTGAAGATTAGATCCCAGTTGGATCCCGTTCGAGCCAAGGAATTAACAAATTTTCTGAAAACTAACTTGGATGTATTTTCCTGGACCCATGTAGATATGTGTGGGGTATCTCCCTCGATTATGAGTCATTCGCTAAGCATTAACCCGAAACATCCTCCTGTCAAGCAGAAAAGACGAATGTTGGGTCCAGAAAAGTCTGCCGCATTGAAAGAAGAAGTCGAGAAACTGAAGAGTAATGGATTTATTAAAGATTCGACGTACCCTGACTGAATTTCAAATCCGGTTTTGCTAAAAAAGGCCAATGGAAAGTGGCGAACGCGTATCAATTTCTCTGATCTAAACAGGGCTTGTCCGAAGGATAGCTTCCCGTTGCCTAGGATCGATCAATTGGTAGATTCAACTACAGGTCATGAACTCCTTTCCTTTATGGATGCCTATTTAGGGTATAATCAAATTCCCATGCATGTCCCAGACCAAGAGCATAACAGCTTCATTACAGATTTGGGATTATATTGCTATGTGGTGATGCCTTTCAGTCTGAAAAATGCCGACGCAACATATCAGCGGTTGGTGAATAGGATGTTCTACAACCAGATTGGGAAAACGATGGAGGTATACATCGACGATATGTTAGTAAAGTCCAGACAGTCATCCGATCATACCAACGATTTGGAAGAGATGTTTCAAATTCTCCAAAAATATGGGATGAAATTGAATCCTTTGAAATGCTCGTTTGGGGTAGCATCTGGAAAATTATTGGGGTTCATCGTAAGCTCACGTGGAATCGAGATTAATCCAGACCAAATTACAGCAATCCGAAATATCCAAGAACCAAAGCAGATTAAAGATGTGCAAAGCCTTGCTGGAAAAGTGGCAGCGCTAAGCAGATTTATCTCAAAAGCTACAGATAAATGCATCCCGTTTTTCGAATTAATAAAGCAAGGCAAGCACAACTTTAAATGGACTCCTGATTGTATAGAAGCTTTCCAAAATCTGTTGAATCATCTGGAGAGACCCCCAATACTGTCTAAGCCTGTGGATCACGAGGATTTATTCGTGTATCTGGCAGTGTCATCTCACGCGATCAGTTCGGCTTTGGTAAGAGAAGAAGATAAGGTGCAAAGACCAGTGTACTATGTGAGCAAGAAATTGGCAACCGCAGAACGAAATTACCCAAAGATAGAAAATCTCGCGTACAGTTTGTTGATCGCATCTAGGAAGCTTCATCACTACTTTCAAGCTCATCCCATTACTGTTTATACTGATCACCCGCTTAAGCAAGTCCTACAAAGGCTAGAAGCATCAGGAAGATTGCTCAAATGGAACATTGAACTGAGTCAATTCGACCTGAACTTCCAACCTCGGAGATCGTTAAGAGGGCAGGCACTTGTAGACTTTATAGTGGAATTTACCATCCCAGAAGATGATACGGTAACTGAGGAAGATGATACGCCATAGCAACTCCTTGACCCCAATGCCTAGAAACTATATACTGATGGAGCTAAAAATGATAGACGATCAGGTGCCGGAGTGGTTCTTGAAACTCCAGAGAAACAGATAATATACTACGCTCTTAGATTGGAGTTGAACGCGACCAATAATGATTCCGAGTATGAAGCTCTAATTGCCGGGTTGAAACTTGCAAAAGAACTAGGGATTACAAAGCTAGACATTTTCTGTGACTCCAATTTGGTTGTGAACCAAGTTAATGAAAAATTTCAGGCTAAGAGTCCAAGGTTGATATCATATCTGGAAAATGTAAGAACGTTGCTGGGTGGTTTTGAGCACCATAGTATATCTCACATTCCTCGAGCAGAGAATCAAAGAGCGGACAAGTTAGCAAAGATGGCTAGTTCCGATAATCCAGAACATACGGAGCTAGTCCCGACTGAAGTATTACAGTTCCCCAGTGTGGATCAGATGGAAGTTGATCCGGTACCGGAAATTGAACCTGAAAGGGAGTCATGGATGATCCCTCTGAAGAATTTCTTGATGAATGGAATGCTCCCAATTAAGAAAAGTGAGAGGCATGCAGTTATACGGATGACCTCCCGATATGTGTTGCAAGGCGAAGTCCTGTACAGGCAAGGTTTCTCGATGCCTCTCCTCCGGTGCATTGCCCATGACGACATCAAGCGTGTGCTGAAGGAAGTCCATGAAGGCGAGTGTGGTGACCACACGGGAGGGCAAACATTGGCAAAGAAGATATTGCGATGTGGCTTTTTCTGACCCACTATAAACAAGGATGCAGTCAAGCATGCACGACGTTGTGATGCTTGCCAGAAGTTCTCCAAAATCCCTAGGGCCCCACCTAACCAGTTGAAGACAATGATAAGCCCGTGGCCTTTTGCTATGTGGGGAATTGACATTATTGGGAGCCTCCCCATAGCAAAGGGCGGAGCAAAGATCGCTATTGTAGCTGTGGATTATTTTACTAAATGGCTAGAAGAAGAGCCTTTGACCACGATCACGACCAAACGAGTGATCACCTTTGTCGTTAAGAACATCATCTATCGATTTGGGACTCCAAAAGTCATCATAACCGACAATGGGACCCAATTCGACAGCACGAAGTTTTGAGATTTCTGTCGGAAGTATCACATCAAGAAAAGATATACCTCTGTGGAACATCCGCAATCGAACGGACAGGTTGAAGCGGCAAATAAGGCGATCAAATCCATTCTGAAGAAAATATTGAAGAGGGCCAAAGCTATGTGGGTCGATGAATTGCCCCTAGCACTATGGGCCTACAGAATGACATACAAGTCGGCAATGGTTCACACCCCGTTTTCCCTTGCCTTTGGAGCCGAAGCAGTTATTCCGGTTGAGTTAGAAGTACCATCCCATCGTACCATTTATTACGACCCGATGACCAACAATGAGTTGCTCCTTGAATCCTGGACATGGTTGAGGAAAAAACGGACGAAGCTGACTTACGTGCCTTGAGGCACAAACAACAAATAGCTCGGTACTACAATAGAAGATTCCGAGCTCGGACATTCGAACCCGGAGATTTGGTTCTGAAGCGTGTCTTTCCGCCCTTGGTACATATGGGCCCGAAATGGGAAGGACCGTACTCCATTTCACGAAGGCTTGATAATGGAACCTTCAAGCTAGCGACCATGGATGGAGATGAAATCCCTAGAGTGTGGAATGCCCAGCATTTGCGGCTTTACCTGACATAAAAATGTCAGTTCTATTCTTTTGTTTTTAGAACCATGTAAAAAGGCTCGACTTGCCTAGAACAGTCTGGTTATTTGAACAAAAGATTATAAAGTGTACGTAGTTCATGATTCGACCGAACCACTATAAAAACGCTGTGTGTCATTTACCTTTACTGCACCATTTCTTATCTACTCTTTCATTTTGATCAATATAGATACTGTTACCATTTCGGAAATTGTTTTAAATTTATGCAGTAATCTCAAAACAGCTAATCCAAAATGTCGTTTAGCAAATCAGAAAGTTCACGATAATTAAAGCTCCAAAAGGTGCAGCAAGGTAAATCATACTACAACTCGCACTCTAACTCCCGCGATCAGGGAGAGAGTATAAAGGACGCGAAGATAACGTCCCCAAGGCATGAAGGTGCACCATGATAAATCCTCTTTGACAACACTCTAACCCGTTGAAGGATAGGGAGAGTATAAAGGCGCTAGAGACTTAGCGCCCCCAGAACTTCTACCCCGCTGAAGGATCGGTGAGCAGACCAAAAATCGAGCTCAAACTCTAACCTGCTGAAGGATTGGGAGAGTATAAAGGCACTAGAGACTTAGTGCCACTCGAACTCCAACCCGCTAAAGGATCGGGAGAGTATAAAGGCGCTAGAGACTTAGTGTCACACAAACTCTAACCCGCTGAAGGATCGGGAGAGTATAAAAGCGCTAGAGACTTAGCGCCGCAAGAACCATTAACCCATGGAAAGATCGGGATAGTACGAATATAATTCTAATCGATTGCCAACAAGCCCTGGCCAGGCACTATAATGATGATCAATTAGGAATATATACGTGCATCACTACACGATTACTTAGCGCAAGTATTTCACGATGATTGTTTTCGTTATGATTAATGATCGTTACTTATATTTTTAACATTTAACTGTGAAAGTTTCAGTTATGATTATTTAAACTCTGCTAACATGATGAATTTGCAGGAACACAATGATGCAAAAGAAGTAGGTCCTTATTTACTGGAAATGGATTTACAAAAAACGAGAAACTAAGCAAAAAGTGAGGGCCAATCTCACGACTACATCTTTTGGCCAAAAGAAATCCTAAAACTAAAACATGAGCCAATAGCTGCATTCTATTTGTGCTTGGGAGATGGCTTTGATTTCTTGTCCTTCTTCTGTTTCTCCAACTCCTCTACCGGAGCAGTCACTTTTCTTCCTCTTCCTCTTGTCGACAAGAGGCTCCAGAGAAGGATTGGAAGGTTCAGAGGCAAGCTGTGAAGTTATCGATCTAGAAGAGAATCTTAAAACGAACCCAGTTTTGGGGTCGATTTCAGAAATAGAGGTCACGAACACAGGATTTTGTTCCTCCCTCTTAAGAGCCAACTGCTTCTCCTTCTTAGCCTGTATGTCAGCCAAGGTTTCGCTATCATCACCCTTGGCCTCGTCAATGATTTCCACCTCCTCTTCCTCATATCCATGACCGTCGTTTGTGTCATGCAGAGCAACAATGATCTCGGCGCCCTCAGGAGCGCCAGGGCCAGACTCCACGGGTGCTACTGTAACTCTATCACTTGTTGAGCCCTCGGTCTGCTTTGAGACCTCAAAAGATTCGATACCAGAACCCGGGGTAACCTCAACCTTCTCAGCCTCTGCCTTCTCCTCTGCACCCTTTTTGACCACTTTGGTACCTACACCATTAGAAGTAAATGTTAGCAAATCGGCTTGAGATGTGGCCATGTCAGTTGTCTGTCCCATGAGACGACAACAAATTACGATTGCTTTAATGAACTGTGGAGAAAATGTGGAGATACCTTCGGCCGACTCGTCTCCCAGATTTGTACTGGTGGTCTCGACAATCGGAGGAGTAGATGCCAAGGGGATCAACGGATCATCGGGGTTATATCCCTCAACCTTAGTGGTTTTGAGCTCTACCACCGAGCTCGAACTCTCGCCAACCTTATCCTTACCCTTGATCCTGCTCTTCTCCCTCTCCATTTCCTCGTGGATAAGGCAACTTCCTTCCTCCAAAGCCTCAGGCTTCAACTCTGAGAAAGGTTTGCATCAGCTGGTGCTCGTCAATTTCATCGACCCCCAGTCGCCGCTTCTCGCCCTCGACAGTTGCATCCCATATATTGGCCAAGGTAACATGGTAGTCTGGAATCCAAGAGATGTCTCGGTGCTTGATAACTTGACCAAAGAAATCGAACAACAATTCTTCAAAGCTATCTATATCCTTCTCTTTTTCGGCAAGCTTATCAACCGCAGCAGCTGCCGACTCAAGGGCGCTATTGGCGTTGCTTTCGGCGACGGCTACACGCTCCTCAGCTTGAGCGAGTTGATCATTTAGAACCTCCTTCTCCCTCTTGGTAAGGGCAAGGTCATTTTTTAAGCTCGCCCTCTCTTTCTCCCAAGCCTCTTTCTCCGCAGAAAAGGGATCCTGTACTGTCTTCAGTTCAGTGTTAACCGCCCTGAGATCCTCTATTTCCTTCCTCAGGGACACCCGTTCCTGGCTATTTAAGTCAAGCTCGTTGCGAAAACACTCCCTGGCACTCTACAACTCGGACTTGTAATTCTCTGCGTCTCGCCGAGCTATAGCCAGTTGGGCCTGTGCATCCTCCAGTTCTTTTTCCATTTTGCACCTAGCCCTAGCATCATTGTCAGTCTTTACTCTGGCCCTGACTGCGTCCATCTCCATCCGGCGAATGATAGCAGAGAGTGTAGTAGCATGCTTCTTCATTACCCTGTATTGCTTAGCTACATGGCATACATACCCTATCACCTCTGTGTACCAATCCTCGGGGACCGGTTCAAGATCTGGGACGAACACCATCCTCTCAAAGTAAATGTTGGGAAACTGTTTTCATAAGCGCTCTAGCCTGGCCATAATCGCAGAACTGGGGGTAACATCCCTTGCAGCAGTAGTGTCCAAGCCACGCTCACCAGAGGAAGTAGGAACTGTCTTCCCCTTCTCTATAATCCTGCCCTCATCTTTGTCCTTTTCCTTTGGCTCGGCGTGTTGTTTAGAAGATTGGGCGTGAGAAGGAGTGCTTTTCGAGGGATTAACTCTCTAGGAATTTTCTTCCCCCAAGCTGGTGGCATTGGGCTACTATGTGGCTTTCCATAACTTTGCTTCGGTGGAGATCGAGGTTGTGCAGGATAAGATTGATGAGAATCCCGGGTTCGACGACTATCCCTTCCCCGACTATCGCTACGAGTGTGCTCAGGATCCGGAAGGAGGCTTGGTGTGCCCTCGCGAAGGGAACGGTAGGAATAAGACCGTTTGCGAGACATTTTTCCTGCAAAGAAAACAAGTGCGTGTTAGAACTATGAACCACAGTAGCAAAAGAGTGTTACGACAAATGGTGAATGTGTTTTGTGCATCCCGTGGAATCCCCTTTTTTGAAATAGACTAGGGCCCGAAGTTAGGCTCGTTTGGGTAACTTCTTTTTCTCTAACTGGGGCACCCGTCTCTTCGAAGAGGGGAAAAATTGGTTCCCCTTCGAAATCTTCTTGGGTATAGATATCATCTGGCAAAGGAATTTTGCTTAATTCCCCGAAAATCTGTTTCTCCGTTAATTCGTCTTGGGCGACAGACTCAACTGGCGATGAAGTCCTTAGTGGAGACTGCTCCTCGGAGGTTGGAACCTCCTTTAATTTATCAGCTTGTCCCTCATCTCCTTTATACACGTTTAAATCCTCGTCATCCTGATTAGTCATTGGCAAAGGACTCTTGCGAAGAATGGTTGTTTTTACAACTTGAGAAGTTCCTTCTCCTTCAGTCGGGGGCACATACTTGTAAGGTTTTCCACCCACGCCAAGTCCAAATCTTATGTCCAAAAGATGGTGCTTGTGAAGGTTTTCGTCGGTAATACATTTCTTGATTTTCAAGAAGTCAGACTTGCTTTTAAGAAGGAGGGATAATCGATCATTATACACTAAGCCTTCTGTCTTGGGGAATGTGTGATCTGTGCAAAGGAAAAGGAAACATGTTAATACTTCGATTATGTAATTCAGTCATGCATCTGGAGGCTCGAAACTTACTAGATTTGAGCCACCTCCTCGCACACCCAGCCTGGTGTTTTATATAAAACCAATCAGCTTTGGGATCCCCTATGTTGCTGTAACCATCAGACAGAACCTTCCTGTTGGCTACTGATTCAAAGAAAGAGAAATTTGGAGTCGCTGTGGAACGGTGCTTGAAAAGATAGTAGAATTTCAAGTCTTTGAAAGTAAGCTCAGTTTGCAGAATCTCTACATAAGTGACATATAGAGTGTACAAGGCTGCGTAAGCATTGGGATGAAGCTTCATAGGCGCAATACACAATCGTCTTAAGGTCTTAATGACGATTGGAGGAAATGTAGGAATAGCGCCTACCCAACATGTGAGTCGGCTGACTGACATGTACCCTTCTGGAGCCAGATGAGGTCCATCCCCGCTTTCGGGTGTTTTCACATCGTCCCAGGGGATCCCGTGTTTCAAGCAAATTTTCTTAAGTTTTATATCGTCTAGTTTGGAAGCTAAAGAGTTAGTGAATTTCTCAATTTCTAGAACGTCGGGAATCTCATCGGGAGCTCGGTTATCCACTTCGGACTCCTCCTCTAGCGAGGTACTCTTAGATGAATTTGATTCTGTCTCTGCCTCATATTCGGATTCAGAATCCTCACCCTCTAGATTAATTGGAGGAAGCTCGGGATTATGGTGTTCCAACATCTCTGAGTCCCCCTCTGTTTCAGATCCTTTAGAAGAGTGTCTATCAGACATAGCTGTGTTGGCGAATAAAAATTAGAATATAATTACTCGTTCCTCGTGTGTGCGAGTGCAAGTGTGTGTCTGTGTATACATTAAAGAAAAGCATAAAGTGAACAAGGTAATCGGGATATCAGTTGTTGTCCGCTGCCAAGTTGTGCTGGTGTTCGGTTCAAAAGACTCGAATGTTCTAACCTAACTATCCATTGGCGTATCAGGATTAAATTGCATTGCTTATTTAACAAATATATCGGATCGTCCATCACGCCGGATCGTGAGCTAGGGTCCGGATCACGGTGCATCTTCGGATCGTGAAGCAAGTATGTACTCGCGACTGAAGCACCAACTCACGGAGGAGCATCGGATCGTGGAAATCAGAACAGATCGCGTTAACCCCTCGCGATCTGATTCTCCTTATGCTCTCATGAACCCGTGAACCATCGTCCTGCCATCTCCACGATCCGATCCGTTGCTGCATTAAACATCAGCTTCATCTTCTTCATCCAATTGTTATCGCGACCCGAACTCAAACCTCACCCACGAGTCGAACTGGCCAACCCTTTCTCCTTCTCCTTTTTCTCCTCTCCTCCCATGCACATGAACGACCAAACCCATTGATCTTCGTTGTCCTTAAGCCTCAAGCACCTCAAAGCCTCACCATTTGTCCTCCGAACTAAGGAAAAACTCAGAGAAACGAGATTAAAATCGCGTCAAAGCCTTGTTAACATGATTACCTATTTTATCCTAGTTTAAATCGGAGGATCTGGAAATTGCAAGTTAGGGTTTGGATCGAAGGAAGAATTGATGGCAGCTGCAAAAAGAAAGAAGAAGGGGAGAAAATAGAAGAGGGTTCGGCTTATATAGGCAAACCTGCGACCCTTAGTATTCCCTTTTTTGTCTTACTTGGACCATAGAGACTGGTGGGCTACGAACCAAAGCCTACCGCAGAAAGAGAAGGACCACCCTCTCCAACAGCTCGCGATCGAAGAAAGAAAGCCCACTGCGCTTCGTGAAAAAGCCCGAATGATCGCCGAACCCGAGACGAGCACCTTATCCCATGGACCGTGGCGTGTTTCGACGATCCGACTCAACAAGCAATTGTTGAAGACGAAGACTCAAATATACTTGCGAAGACTCAAAGGTTTACCTGGTAATTTGACAATGAAGTCTTCTAAAGCCCCAGAGATGAGAATTATCCAAAGAACAAAGAAATGACTGAAGATTTAACTGAGTATTTATACTTATCAAGAGGCACGACTTTTTGGAAGCTGTACGACATTCCAGATAAACACAGCCTTTTGATTCACATCACTTCATGAAAAGGTAATTTGGAAATTTTGAAGCACGTTCCATCCTTGATAAAACATACTTCGAGAGGGCAAAATGTTGGCTAGCTTTTGGACCAAGCCACCAAGATTCAAACACGAGTTCAAGATGAAGCTTTACTTGTGAGAAGGCCTGGACCCGATCGCGATCGCCCCCTTGCTAGCCCAATCCGACCCGATCATGTCAGCCTAGCCCGATCCGACCCGCTCGTGTCACCCTGATGCGATCCGACTTGCTCGTGTCAACCAGATCTGACCCAACCCGCTCCTCATAGCCCGATCTGATCCCTCCATGAAAGCATGACCTAATCTGTACCAGGAAACTAGATAAAGACCATGACCAAATCTTCCACGATCTGCAAACGCAGGATCCAGTGACACTTGTCCATAACGGCCATATTGACTATTTCTCCCTCAAGCTACGAACCAACCCAAGATCTTCGGGATTTGTGCCACGTACAACCGCGATGCACCTGCAAAAATCAGCTATAAATAGCCCAGAACTTGGCATTTTCAGGATCCTTTTGGCAATTCTGAGTTCTGAATCCACCATTATTACACCTCCATTGTTATTATTCAGAGTTGTCTCGAAATTATGGAGTGAACCAACATTGTAAGAGTGAGATTGAGAGATAAATCGTCGATTGTACTCTGATTCCAAGTATAATCATAGATATAAAGTGGACGTAGGCTCGTTAACACCGAACCACTATAAATCTTGCGTCTTTTCTGATTTTCTAGCATTTTTTCTGATATTAATTTCTGTATAATTGAACAATTTGGGTGTTAGAGCCAACTTTGGATCTAACACTAATAGTTTCAGTGTCCTCAAAAATTAGATCTACTAGTTTAGAAATAAATCTATACAAATCCACATCATAGCATGTCATAGAAGTTACAATTTAGATAAAGATTTAGATCCAATCCTAATCAATTTAAGGTGGCATATGTTCATGACTTGCATAAATGATTAGATCTATCCATTGATATAACTATTCAAATTAACAGATTTATATTAACCCCAATATAGTTACAAACCAAGAACCACAATAATAACATAGTAGAATAATCATAATTGAATTGGATCTAATGAAATAGATCTATCATGACATAGCAGAATAATCACAATTGAATTGGATCTAAAGAAATAGATCCATCATGACATAGTATCAGATATGATAATAGCATAGATTCATGGTTTACACATATCCAAGTCATAGTCTTTCATAATTTACTTTTATTTATCTAAACCTAAAAGCAACTAGAACTCCCAGCGTCAGGTTTAGAGAATAGAGAGAATGTGTCTTGAATTTCTAGATTTGATTTGCAAAGTATGTTGTTGTAGAAAGCGATTCAGCTCGCACTCCAGTAGCATATGGCCTCCATGATTTCCAATGAAGAAAATAGGAGAAATAGCCGCATATTTATAGCTGCAGAGCCCTCTGAAACCGACTACCACCTCAGCCCTAGGGGTGTGGACAACCCTGTGGGTATACAAATTTAAAACCTTCATAACTGACACAACTTTGACTCATCTCTGACTCATACGTATGTATATAATTTTTCTATGCGTATACAAACTTAAAACCTTCATAACTTCCTCATACATTGTCTGTTTTACACAAACCAAATGTCTATCTTGACCAGAATTTCGAGATGGAAGCAATGGTGCAATCCGTTTCCTCAAATTCTTAATATTAAATTAATTATTATTTAATTTATTCTCTTTAATGTTGTTAAAAATTCGGGGTGTTACAGGATCAGCTCATAACACAACACATATAAAAACACAAGCACAGTCCATAGAACATTTACACAATGTTACAATTATAGAGTACAAAAAATACAAGTGCTACAAAAAGAGTAGATACAACACTAACACTTATACAACATGATACAAATGAATCAATGGGAAATCTTGACATCGCGAACTCAACTAGAAGCTGCAACGGAAAGATATCCCAAAAGAACCCGCTAATCCCAAGCTCGGCAACTATACCTGAAACATCTCAGCCTGGCTCGAGGAATGCACAGACGGGTCAGTCTAATTTACAAGTCAGTATAAGGATAAAAGGTGAGTAGGTGAATAAACATTAACCCGATACTAATCCCTTTTCATACGAAAGGAAGTCTCAACACACGAGTAAAAATGCGATTTTAGATATGAAAATTTCCCTTTCTATACAAATGGAATGTCATATTCAAAGGTCAACAAGACACTAACATAAGTCCACAAGGTTAATATATATAAGAGGCGAGGAAGGGACACAAAAGTGGATCTAAACACTGCATATTCACGAATTACCCGAACTTCTTGGTTAGGTAAAAAAACACTTAAAAATACATAAAATGACTGGAGGACTCTAGAATCACAGATAGCACAAAGTGAAACACAAACCATGTAGTTCACGGAGTCATAAAATCACAAAGTCACAAACATTTAAAAACATAGAATCTCAAAATCTATGAAACACGAAAACACTGAAACATATATTCCTAAAATCACTGAACTCTATTAAGAGTTTGAATCCACTAATGAAATCACCATAAATAATAATGACAATTACTAATAGTGAAACCTGTGATATACACAAAACCCAAAAACACGGAGTTTGGGTCCAACACAAAGTGGCAAGCCGAAGCTACGCCTGCACGTGCAATTACACACATTAGCTTAACGCCATAGCCAGTACCACTATTCACGGAGAGGGTACTCTATGTATCATAAATGACCCCATTGTCTAACACAGATAGTTCGAACCCTAACATGGATAACCCAAAGGTCTAGCATAGATAGTTTGAAGCCTAACACGGACGACTCGAAGGTCTAACATGGACGGATCAGAAGCCTTATACAGATGAATCAAAGGTCTTGTACTGGCTTATTCATAGAATGTGTCATAGACCCTCAAATAGTAACCCGAGAAGTGGTAATCGTGCATCTCGATCCATATGTTCTCACTTAACTGTTCACGCACTGCAAGTTAGCTCCATACAGGAAATCGTAGAAATTTACTAAAATCACAAAACATTGATTAACACGAAGCATCATGGAGGTCACAGGTAAAACATAAAAACCACAGAATCACAAACATGCGATGTCACAAGAAGTCACAAAGATCACAGATAAACCATAGAGAACACAAGAATCACAAACATAGGATGCCACAAAGAATCACGGAGGTTACTAATAACACTGAAATTATTACTTTGATCAAACGGATATGGGATTGAATGCAACTATATACCGCCACATCCTATACCATGGGGTTTATGGAGATATTAGATCATCAACACATCTTTTTGAAGTGTTCAAATATGTGTGGTTCTATATAAGAAAGATATTTGATTTAATAAAACCACTTATAAAACGATTCCTTGAAAATTAGTTATTTTCTATCTTAAATCCGTTTATTTGGAAGTAGATTTTTGTACTATTGTTTTAAGGTTATTTATATTCCAAAACAAAAATCATAAACTCTTTTAGTCCCAAAAATATAAAGAAATTGATATTTATTTATGTACTAGTAAACTAGTTTAGAATAGTGTAATGTGTGCTCAAACTCATTACTAAATTCACCAAACCCAAACGATCCGTTGGCGATAATTTAGGCTTCTCTATTATAAAAGTAAGCCAAAATAAAACACAAAATTCATGGCTTAAAACTAGAGCAAGAAAAGCATGAAAACACTCGAGGAAAGATTCCCGAATTTACAGTAAGGCAAGAAAATATGCCTATAAATCAATCCGGGTTGCAAATTTCAGAATAGTTTCGAATGACCAAACGATCTTCATTTGGTCTAAAATTTGATATGCACAAACTAGAGTGACCTGGCATTTAAATGAAAAAAGTTTCACTAAATTACAACAATGCACGAAAAAGTTATAAGGCTACAAACTTGGACCCCGAACTGGATTTCAGCCTGGGTTGAAATCACTTCCTGGCCCAAATTTGGGACCAGGTTTGAATGACCAAACTACCTCGGATTAGCCTAAAAATTTGCAAGCATATAGACCAGGCTCCAAGCTTTGTAACACAAAAAGAATTACCCAAAATGGATCAATAACGAAGGAGATACAACACCCTAAAGTTGGGTCTTGGCGTTGTTTTGACCAGAAGCAAGATAAAGGCCACAGGGAGTCACATAAGTAAATTCTTAAGGTGGGTTGACACAAAACAAAGGTGGGTCGACCCAAGTGCAAAGTGGGTCGTCCCACTTTATGGGATTCACTACAGATCGACAGAATGACGAAATCCTGACTTTCAGGCCATATTCCTATGCCCTAACAACGTTAGAATGAGTCGAAATTTGACATGCAAGCACACAAAGCACTCTACTTCAACATGCAAAAAGTTTTACTCCCAAAAGATCAAATAATAAAAGTTATTGCAGCTCAAAGTAGGACTTTGGCTGTGATTCTAACAATCGAGACGGAATGAAAAAGTTATAGGTTTTTCTTACGTATTTTCACAATTTCAGCACAGATAAAACAAATTATTGTAAACTAGAGTGTGTGAGTTAAACAACTCACATGAGATTGAATTAGAGGCTATTTCACCATGATTTTGGCTTGCAAGGAGGTAGCTTGAGGCTCATAGGACCCAAGAAAGATAGAGACAAGAACATGCAAGCTCCAAAATATAAACGGTAATAAATCTCCTTCTAGAAGTTGATTAACTTGAAAAAAAGACTGCATGAGTTGGATACAAGCTAGAGAAGCCCTCCTATGACATATACACACATAATTTTTGCAAGGGAAACTCAATTTGGAGCAAAGAGGGGAAGAGGACATGAATTTATGTTTCAGCCAGAAGAAGAAGAATGAGAAAAATGAAAGTGTCGTACTTTCACTTTGCTTTCTCTAAAAACAAAAGATAAGCGAAAATGGGCTAACCAAACCATAAATCCCAAGATGTCCTCATTGATCAAATAAGAATCAAATGAACTTTATTAAGTATTAAACACACCTAATACATTCTTAAACCTCATGACACACACAAACACATACATTAATCAAATTGTGTTAATTTTAACACTTTAACACACATATTGACACACAAAACACATATACACTATTTTAGTTATCAAAATCAACGTAATGAATCAAACAAATTTGTTTATCAAAACATCTTTATTTATACTTGTGCAACTTCACCAACATAACAAAACAAATGTCAACAATGTACTATTTTAACAAAATAAATCATCAACATGTTAAATCACATAATCTTAGATTTATTATTTATTTGCACCAATTAAGGATTCTACAACAATATCTTGAATGCCAAAATTACAATAATTTCTTTGTTAACAAAATATTTACCATTATTGTTATCAACCCGTAATAAAGTGGTTTCAACTCAATAATCACCTCATAAAATAATTTTACTATTTTATTTCAATTCAACAACACATATACATATTTATCTATATTATTGGCATTTAAAACACAAATTTCCAAATTTATCAATACAACAACGTTGTTGTACATTTATTAACTCAAAAAATTAAATTTATTATCAATGATAATAAAATACACTAATTCTATAACTATTGATTCACATAAATATTTATATTCCTGTATAATTAGCAAACCAGTTTGTTCAATGGTTAATATTATGGAAACCACATGTATACTTTAAATTCATCAATGTAAATTAAACACAATTCCTCTATTGATATTATTATCAAAATACATGTTTGTATTTAAAACCCAATTAGTAATTAAATCAACAATTTACCCTTTGATATTGAAAATACAGTCCCCCTTAAACATAGATTCGAAAAAAAAAATTAGTATCCCCTTTAATTATTAATTTATAATCTTAAGATTATAGATTGGAATAAATTTCTATTATAACGAAGTTATATAATTTATTCCAAATACTCGATTTAGAAATGCACAAAAACTCTATTTCTAATTTAAATGTGATACAAGTTGGTCTCACAAACTCGTATCAACATATTATCTTAAGAATCATAAAACGCAGTAAATTTGCACTTCCCGGTTACCCAAAAATCCGCTTGTTACATACTTCCCCTCTTAAATAATTGTGTCCTAGCAATTGTTTAAGATTAGAACTTTATTACTTTATGTTCTACAGGTTATTTGTCTCAATTTGCTTCATAAATCTTCTCGACTTGGGAAGCTAACACATAGAATTTAGAAATTTTCATCATATTAAACTTTTAACATCAAAACCTCCCACTTGGATTTAACTAAACCTTAGGTAGAGTTTTAATCGTATTCATCAACTCATTAGTAACAGGCTTTGAACAACACAACTTACCTTTCGCAAGGCGTATTTTAAAGTACACACTCAAGATTTCCGCTCCCGCATCATTACTTGATTCTACCTTGCCATCGAAATTATCTAAATTTTCTCAATTATGGCTGCTACTTGGATTTATTATTTCAATCATCAAATAGCCTCGCCATTCCCCTGGTTCATTTCCAATTCAATGGCGACAACTTGTCAAGTAAATGTAATTATGAATGCTACTCCAAAATTGATGCACTTGTTTTTGAAAGTTGTATATTTAAAACGTTGTTATATTCAAACCATATTCATTTTAAATTTACAATTTTATTGGAATAGCATTAAACCACTATTTTCCATCAATCTTTCTTAGTACTTGGCTGCGATGTCGACAAATCATCTCCATCACCTCGCCGAAGTCACTGTACTCTGCATCCCACGTAGTGGTATAACACTATCCTAACATGTAAATTTCTCCTTTTTCCATCAAACTTCACTTTTACTATTTATCTTCAATGTTATATAGTCTCGAATAAGTGCTTAAGTAATTTCTATTGATGTCGTTGATTAGACATATCAACGAAAACCTTTGAGACACTCATCGGACCATTCAACACCTAAAATGATTACCAATTTAATTTCACCCAAGGTTGTTTTATTATTACTCCTCAACAACATTCTAAATTTTTCCCAATTAAATAACCCATATTCTCGAAATTTTAATTGAATTTCGGGTTACAAAGTAAGTATCTCATTGATGTTTATAATTCCTCATTATTCCCATCACTTATCTCATGTTTAATTACCTCAAAATTTTATCACAGCCGAAACAATTCTCTTGCTTCCGCTGCGCATTCTGATTTACTTTATTTAAACTTTAATATTTCATGCTTATGTGTAACGACCCAGAAAATCTGAACCAATTTAAAATTTTAAATTGGCTAAAATAATGGATTTTAAATATTTAAAATAAATATTTTAAATAATTGAGATGAAAAGTGAGTTTGAATCGACAATTGAAAACGAATATAATTAATTTTAATTATAAACAAGGCCTGAAATGGCGCTGTAGTTTCAAAAATTTAATTCAAACTTTGTCGGACTATACCGGGTGCAAAACAAAAACGGATTTTAGTGAAACCAAAAATATTTAAATCTGTTAGTGAATACCTTTCTAAAGAATCTGAAAAATCGAATTTTCATAGCGGAAAGCAAAAGTTATGGCCGAATGAATTTTCAGAACGGTCGCTATGGAATTAATATAGCCCGTGAAAATGACCATTTTTGCATACGACCTCAGAATTCGACGAAACCACTTTTGTTGGATCCGGGATGTGAAGTTATCGCTAGGTTTCAAATTTCATAATTTTTGAAGCTAATATGTGAGCGTGGCAAAAGAAAATGTGTTTTGGTCAATTATAGTTAAATTGGATCGACCAAAAATGGGCCTTTTTGCAAACGGTCTCAGAATTCGATGAAACTAGTTTTTTTGGGACCGTATCGTCAAAACATAGCTAGATTTATTTTTCTGGAATTTTTCGAATCAGTTTGTGGCCCTGGCAAATTGAAATGCACGTTCAAATCAAATATTGAATGCTTTATATTTTAATTTGAAGGAAAACTGACTGAAACAGTCGAATGGGCCTACGAAACATATCCCATTGTGTTCGGAATGGGGGTGAAAAGATAGGGATGGCAGTCGTTGGGTTTCAATTGGTGGTCATGTCAGAAAACTCATTTAAAGACCCACCGACCAATCAGAATTTAGGAAAAATAAGAAAAAAAATCCTCAGACCCCCTCCCCCGATCGACGGCGATAAAGTTCCCCCCTTCTCTCCTCCGCCGCCGCCGCTACAGGCCACCAGAGCCACCGCCACCACCTCCAGTCGAAGTGCCTCCCTCCTCCCTTCAAATCCGACCTGGCTCCACCCTCTTTCCATCCGCCTACCTCGAGAACGAAGCCCGCAAAGTCAACGACTTTGTCACCGTCGTTCTCCGCCGTCTGACCACCGGAATTGCCGCCACCACCACCGATCTGAGCGCCGTTCGTAGCTCTTCGACGCTGTAGCACCCGATCGTCCTCTAGCTTCACGGATTTCACGATAATTCAAAACCTAGTTTTGAATCAAAAGGAAGGTATCGGCTGATATTATTTAATTTGATTTTAACACCTTTAAACCGTTGCAAACCTTTGAAAAATCATATCTTTTTCGTTCGTTAACGAAATTCGATGAAACAGGAAACATCGTGACCGTGTGGACGCCTTCTACATTTTAGAAGAAACCGCATATTTTTCTGAGCCTTCTGCTATTTTTGGTGGAGTGGAACCCAAGGTGAGATTTCTAATTTATAAACAATATGGAAAACGACGATGTATAAATTATATAGTCGATGTATGAGTTATATAAGCGTTGTACACCTCATGTATAAGCGTTGTATAAGTTGTATGTTCGATGTATAAGTTATATATGCGTTGTAAAAATTATATATGTGTTGAAATGAAAGTGAATTGCTATATATAAATATATATATATATACCCCTCGTCCACAAACCATGGACGATATTTATTGATTGTGATTGGTGTGAAAATTGATTGATAGTGAATGATTGTTTGGGATTGTTTGTGGTTGATATTGATTGAT
The DNA here is from genome assembly GCA_030737875.1 of Allium sativum. NCBI lineage: Eukaryota > Viridiplantae > Streptophyta > Magnoliopsida > Asparagales > Amaryllidaceae > Allium > Allium sativum. Next base: position 1,025,235,654 of record CM060909.1, read on the forward strand.
TGAGGTTGAAAAATACCCGTTTGTGGTTGAGAAATATTTGGTTGAAACCACATAGGATTAGTTTGTGAAAATGAAATAAATATATACATGCCGCCTGCGTGCGAACTAGATGCATGATCCCCATTGTCAAAAACCGCGAGGTTTTAAGGTAGAGCGAGGAGCCGTACTAGGGACGGTCCCGGTTTTAACTACCCTGCCGTTATGCTGCCGAAATTTTGAATAATATTCGTGTGTTTGAATTATTTTCATTTGCTTAAACTATATTTATTCATTGAATAGAAAACCTTCATGTGTTGAATTGATATTCATTCGTTGATTAGAAATTCAAGTGTTGAATGGTATTCGTGTTTTAAATATAAAAATCACATTTTTATCTATATATAGAAACTATAGAAAACCTTCATGTGTTGAATCGATATTCATTCGTTGAATTGAAATTCATGTGTTGAATGGTATTCACATTTTAAAATAAATTGTTTTACATTAAAAATCCTATTTTTATCACCTATATAAACTATATAAGATAATAGTGTTTTGAAATGAATTGTTTTACAATACAAATCGCATTTTTATTATACGCATGAATTATTGAAATGTGAAGCGAAAAAAAATAGCAACTCGTTCAAATAAACATATATGAGTTGAAATATTCATTAATTAGCTAATGATATGATTTTTGCTTATACATGCAACAATAGAATGAATGGTGTTTTTAAACCAAAAGGAATCAAATATGAAGTTGAATGGAAAATGATAAACGATAAGAACTGTATATATGTACATGCATATTTATTGAACAGGTTATAGCAAAGGGGCTAGAGAAGAGGAATAAAATTTTGTGCCCGACAAATAGGTACACATTTACTGTTTTGTTTGGGTGATGATTTTATGAGCCTGTTCGCTAGCCGCTTGGCTTTTTCTTTTTCTTTTCGACATGAGACGCCCGTGTGGCTATTTGGGAATTTTCCCAGCCCCTCCCGTACAAAGGAGGTTATGGCGAAATTTTCCAAAATTTTAAGGCGTTAGTAAAATATTTGAAGTAAAAACGATATTGAAATGGTTGAATGAACTATATTTATATAAATATATAAATATAAATAAAATTAAAACGAAACATGGCCGTGCAGTTCGCGTTTTGAAACCATGATTTCAAACAACCAGTACGGGAAATCCGACCATTGGATTTTCCCGAAACCACAACCGTCGGGTTCGCCTTGGAAATATCTTTCCGACGGCACCAACTTTGTAAGAATCCAACGGTTGGATTGTCTGGAATGTTTAATTCAAATCTGAAGAAAAACAGCGCCAGAAACAATTATATATATATATATATATATATAAATATAATTATATTTAATCGAATAACGACGTTGTAGTTCGTATTTACTCCTCCCGAAGCAACCGAGAGATTATGTGATGAATTTTCTTATCTAATACAAGGTGATATGACCATCCCAGAATATCATAAGAAATTCAGCGAACTTTCTCACTTTGCTCCTCATCTGATTCAAGATCCAAAGGGGAAAAATATGAGATTTATTCATGGCCTGCAAAGGAGATATCAGAATAGTGTACTGAGGAATGTAAAACTTCCTTTCTCGGAAATGATTTATATGGCTTATCAGTATGAAGATCTCCATAAGAAAGGAATGTTGCGCGACGAAGAAGGTTTCTGTTGTAGCGACAAAGAAGAGTCGGAAACTAATATTCCTGAAGCCAGTTCGAGGTTGGAGGTCAGTGAGAAGCCCAGTGCCAAGAGAAAAAGGGCTAAATCTGAAAAAGAACCGGCAACGACTGCCACATGCTCAAACTGCAATCAAAAGGGTCATTTGTCCAGGAAATGTAAGTCCTTGAAATTGCAAAAGAAGGAGGGATCTAAATCAAAGAACAAGGTTAAAGAAAATAGAAAGTGTAATCTTTGTCATCAAGCTGGTCACGTAAAGCAAGACTACTGGCTGTCGAAAAAGACCAATGAGGCTCAGGTAAATGAAATAGCAGAAACTTCTGGGCCTGCAGATGTTCTGGAAAGGTCAGATGTGTTAGAAGGCACGCTTACTGTCAAAAACATTCCAGTCAAAGTACTGTTTGACACAGGCGCGTCACGAAGCTTTATTGCAAAGAGTGCCGCTAAGAAACTAGATTTGAATTTGAGGAAGCTCAAGGAACCAATGACTGTCCAGAATCCGGTCGGGGGTTCTATCAATCTCAGTTGGATTTGTGCAGTACCTGTCTCCTTTTCTTGCTATAAATTTCCTATTATCTCTATCGTCATGAATTTTAATGAATTCGATATCATTCTGGGATTGGATTGGCTAACCAAATATGAAGCGGAGGTTAGATGCGCCGAGAGAATGGTTAAAGCAAAGGCCCAATCGGGGAATTATATAACCATACCATGTGAAGGCCCGACCTCGAATAGAAAGGACTTCTGGGCAGCTTTGAAAGTTTCTCCATCCCAAATGGAAAATGTCCCTGAAATCACGGAGAATATACCAGACCTGGTGAAAGATATTCATGTCGTCAAGAACTATGTGGATGTGTTCGAAGAAGTTGTTCGCTTACCTCCGCAGAGAGAAATAGATTTCAAGATCGCTTTGATTCCCAATGCAAGGCCGGTAGTTCACGCTATTCGAAGAATGTCCTTGAAAGAGAAAGAAGAACTTGACAATCAAACACAACAGCTAGTATGGAAGGGTCTGATCAGGCCTAGTTTCTCTGATTGGGGTGCAGCAGTGGTGTTTGTCCCAAAATCTGACGGTACTCTACGTCTATGTGTGGATTATCGTGATATGAACAAACAGACAATAAAGAACAAATATCCATTGCCGCGGATTGATGATTTGTTGGATCGATTAAATGGAGCACAAGTATTTTCACGAATGGACCTAGCTACAGGCTTCTATCAACTTCGAATTGCCGAAGAGTGTGTTCCAATGACAGCGTTCAGAGGTCCCGACTTATTCTACGAGTGGTTAGTAATGCCTTTCGGCTTATGTAACGCTCCTACTTACTTCGTCGATCTGATGAATAGGGTGTTTAGAGGGGTTTTGAATAAATTTGTTCTGGTTTTCATTGACGATATTCTAATCTTCTCTAAATCAAAGGCCGAACATGAAAAGCATCTGGAACAGGTTCTAAAAATTCTGAGACGGAATGTACTAAAAGCCAAATTTTCCAAATGTATCTTCTGGAAAGATGAAGTAAAATTTCTAGGCCACGTTGTATCGAAAGAAGGAATTGCTGTGGATCCAAGCAAAATCACAGCTATTCAGAACTGGAAACAGCCCAGTACCCCCACTGAAGTCCGCAGATTTCTCGGATTGGCTAGCTATTACCGGAAGTTTGTTAAAAACTTTTCGAAAATATCTGGTCATTTAACGAAGCTTACAAAGAAGCACTCTAAATTCAAATGGACTCCAGAAAGTGAGGAGGCTTTTGAAGAGCTAAAGTTGAGATTAACAACTGCTCAAGTGTTAACCATCATCGATGGCAACCAGGATTTGAAAGTCTGGACTGATGCTTCTAGAGAAGGCCTTGGCGCAGTGTTAATGCAAAGGGGCCAAGTGATTGCTTATGCTAGCCGTTAGTTGAAGCCACATGAAAAGAACTACGTCACTCATGATCTTGAGTTATTGGCGATAGTATTCGCTTTGAAAATCTGGAGGCACTATCTTCTGGGTGAGAGATTTGAACTGTTTATAGATCACCAGTCGTTAAAGTATCTGTTCACTCAAAAGGACTTGAATTTGAGGCAGCAACGTTGGCTGGAGTTTCTTGCAGCATATGACTTCGAAATTATATATACTCCAGGGAAAGCCAATGTCGTGGCCGATGCGCTGAGCCGAAAGAATGTAATGATCGCCAGCTTTATTATCACGACTTCCTTGATTGACAAAATATCTATTTTTCAGAAGGAGGATAACTTTATTAAGGATATGATCAAAAGGATTCAGAAAGGCGAACCCTCGTGTTTTCAAATAGATAACGACGAGACCTTGAGGTTAAAAGGAAGGATTTGTGTTCCAGACATTCCTGAGCTAAAAAGGGAAGTGTTAGACGAGTGTCACAAGTCCAAGCTGAGTATCCATCCTGGTGTGGCCAAAATGTATAACGATCTCAAACGTACATTATGGTGGAAGGCTATGAAAAGAGACGTTTCAATATACGTTAGCCGATGCCCTACTTGCCAGCTAGTCAAAAGCGACCAACAGAAATTGGCTGGATTGTTACAACCACTAGAAGTTCCTGGTTGGAAGTGATAACATATTTCTATGGATTTCATTGATGGTCTGCCCAGAACCAGAAAAGGGAATGACAGTATTTGGGTGATCGTAGATCGCTTCACGAAGACCGCCCATTTCATACCTGTTAGATCAAACAGAACTGCTCAGAGTCTGGCGCAGATATACTTCAGGGAAATAGTTAGACTGCATGGAGTGCCGCTCAGTATAGTCAGTGATAGAGATATAATATTCACTAGCAAATTCTGGGAAGCATTTCAAGTCGAGCTGGGAACAAAGTTGAAGTTAAGCACCGCTTATCATCCTCAGACAGACGGTCAGACTGAGAGGGTGAATCGTATTTTAGAAGATCTATTGCGGGCTTGTGTTATAGATTTCGGTGGATCATGGGAAGACAATCTGCATTTGGCTGAATTCTCTTATAACAACAGCTACCAGGCGAGTCTGACAATGTTGCCATTCGAAGCATTGTATGGTAGACCGTGTCGATCCCCTGCTTGTTGGGTCGAACCTGGTAATAGACTTGTGTTGGGTCCTGATATGATCCGAGAAGCCGCCGACAAAGTCGATTTCATTAAGAAGCGATTACTTGCCGCTCAAAGCCGACAAAAGAGCTATGCCGATAAAAGAAGAAGAGATATATCCTTTGCTGTTGGCGACTATGTATATTTGAAAGTATCGCCGATGAGAGGAGTTATCCGGTTCGGTAAAACTGGAAAGTTGGCACCCAAATTCATTGGTCCATTTCCTATTCTGGGACGGATCGGAACTCTCGCTTATATGGTCAAACTGCCTGATTGGCTGCCTGGAGTTCATGATGTATTTCACGTATCTCAACTTCGGAAGCACGTTCATGATCCAGACTTGATCGTGGAAGAAGCAGCTCAACAGGATATTGAAATTACTCCAGAACTAGCTGTGAGACGAGAGCCGCTAAAGATTATCGGTAAAGAAACCAAAGAGCTGAGGAACAAGAAGGTTCGCTTAGTCAAAGTGCAATGGAGTGGAGATCCGCGAGATTGTACTTGGGAAACTGAGGAGAGCATTCAGAAAGCTTATCCTAGATGCCGAGTGGATATCTCTGACTGACTCTGGTGCAAGGTACATTTACCATACTTTGCATTACCATTTAATTCTCTATTCTGTTGCTATTTTCTTCCCATGGATGTGCACTATTTATTCTATACTCTGAATGATTCATAAGGGAATATAGGATTTGATTAGTATATTTTTGGAAGGTTAAAAACAAATTGGTTGTTGTGTTGTGTGATTGTAGATTTATCAAACCACTTTCGACTTTGTTCCTTTTCGGGGATGAAAAGTTTTAAGTGGGAGAGATTGTAACGACCCAGAAAATCTGAACCAATTTAAAAATTTTAAATTGGCTAAAATAATGGATTTTAAATATTTTAAATAAATATTTTAAATAATTGAGATGAAAAGTGAGTTTGAATCGACAATTGAAAACGAATATAATTAATTTTAATTATAAACAAGGCCTGAAATGGCGATGTAGTTTCAAAAATTTAATTCAAACTTTGTCGGACTGTACCAGGTGCAAAACAAAACGGATTTTAGTGAAACCAAAAATATTTAAATCTGCTAGTGAATACCTTTCTAACGAATCTGAAAAATCGAATTTTCATAGCGGAAAGCAAAAGTTATGGCCGAATGAATTTTCAGAACAGTCGCTATGGAATTTATATAGCCCGTGAAAATGGCCATTTTCCCATACGACCTCAGAATTCGACGAAACCACTTTTGTTGGATCCGGGATGTGAAGTTATCGCTAGGTTTCAAATTTCATAATTTTTGAAGCTAATATGTGAGCGTGGCAAAAGAAAATGTGTTTTGGTCAATTATAGTTAAATTGGATCGACCAAAAATGGGCCTTTTTGCAAACGGTCTCAGAATTCGATGAAACTAGTTTTGTTGGGACCGTATCGTCAAAACATAGCTAGATTTATTTTTCTGGAATTTTTCGAATCAGTTTGTGGCCCTGGCAAATTGAAATGCACGTTCAAATCAAATATTGAATGCTTTATATTTTAATTTGAAGGAAAACTGACTGAAACAGTCGAATGGGCCTACGAAACATATCCCATTGTGTTCGGAATGGGGGTAAAACGCTAGGGACGGCAGTCGTTGGGTTTCAATTGGTGGTCGTGTCAGAAAACCCCTTTAAAGACCCACCGACCAATCAGAATTTAGGAAAAAAAAGAAAAAAAATCCTCAGACCCCCCCAATCGACGGCGATAAAGTTTCCCCCCTTTTCTCCTCCGCCGCCGCCGCTACAGGCCACCAGAGCCGCCGCCGCCACCTCCAGTCGAAGCGCCTCCCTCCCCCCTTTAAATCCGACCTGGCCCTACCCTCTCTCCCTCTGCCTACCTCGAGAACGAAGCCCAGAAAGTCAACGACTTTGTCACCGTCGTTCTCCGCCGTCTGACCACCGGAATTGCCGCCACCACCACCGATCTGAGCGCCGTTCATAGCTCTTCGACGCTGCAGCACCCGATCGTCCTCTAGCTTCACGGATTTCGCGATAATTCAAAACCTAGTTTTGAATCAAAAGGAAGGTATCGGCTGATATTATTTAATTTGATTTTAACACCTTTAAACCGTTGCAAACCTTTGAAAAATCATATCTTTTTCGTTCGTTAACGAAATTCGATGAAACAGGAAACATCGTGACCGTGTGGACGCCTTCTACATTTTAGAAGTGACCGCATATTTTTCTGAGCCTTCTGCTATTTTTGGTGGAGTGGAACCCAAGGTGAGATTTCTAATTTATAAACAATATGGAAAACGACGATGTATAAATTATATAGTTGATGTATGAGTTATATAAGCGTTGTACACCTTATGTATAAGCGTTGTATAAGTTGTATGTTCGATGTATAAGTTATATATGCGTTGTAAAAATTATATATGCGTTGAAATAAAAGTGAATTGCTATATATATATATATATATATATATATATATATATATACGCCCCTCGTCCACAAACCACGGACGATATTTATTGATTGTGATTGGTGTGAAAATTAATTGATAGTGAATGATTGTTTGGGATTGTTTGTGGTTGATATTGATTGATTGAGGTTGAAAAATACCCGTTTGTGGTTGAGAAATATTTGGTTGAAACCACATAGGATTAGTTTGTGGAAATGAAATACATATATACATGCCGCCTGCGTGCGAACTAGATGCATGATCCCCATTGTCAAAAACCGCGAGGTTTTAAGGTAGAGCGAGGAGCCGTACTAGGGACGGTCCCGGTTTTAACTACCCTGCCGTTATGCTGCCGAAATTTTGAATAATATTCGTGTGTTTGAATTATTTTCATTTGCTTAAACTATATTTATTCATTGAATAGAAAACCTTCATGTGTTGAATTGATATTCATTCGTTGATTAGAAATTCATGTGTTGAATGGTATTCGTGTTTTAAATATAAAAATCACATTTTTATCTATATATAGAAAACCTTCATGTGTTGAATCGATATTCATTCGTTGAATTGAAATTCATGTGTTGAATGGTATTCACATTTTAAAATAAATTGTTTTACAATAAAAATCCTATTTTTATCACCTATATAAACTATATAAGATAATAGTGTTTTGAAATGAATTGTTTTACAATAAAAATCGCATTTTTATTATACGCATGAATTATTGAAATGTGAAGCGAAAAAAAATAGCAACTCGTTCAAATAAACATATATGAGTTGAAATATTCATTAATTAGCTAATGATATGATTTTTGCCTATACATGCAACATTAGAATGAATGGTGTTTTTAAACCAAAAGGAATCAAATATGAAGTTGAGTGGAAAATGATAAACGATAAGAACTGTATATATGTACATGCATATTTATTGAACAGGTTATAGCAAAGGGGCTAGAGAAGAGGAATAAAATTTTGTGCCCGACAAATAGGTACACATTTACTGTTTTGTTTGGGTGATGATTTTATGAGCCTGTTGGCTAGCCGCTTGGCTTTTTCTTTTTGACATGAGACGCCCGTGTGGCTATTTGGGAATTTTCCCAGCCCCTCCCGTACAAAGGAGGTTATGGCGAAATTTTCCAAAATTTTAAGGCTTAGTGAAATATTTGAAGTAAAAACGATATTGAAATGGTTGAATGAACTATATTTATATAAATATATAAATATAAATAAAATTAAAATGAAACTTGGCCGTGCAATTCGCGTTTTAAAACCGTGATTTCAAACAACCAGTACGGGAAATCCGACCATTGGATTTTCCCGAAACCGCAACCGTCGGGTTCGCCTTGGAAATATCTTTCCGACGGCACCAACTTTGTAAGAATCCAACGGTTGGATTGTCTGGAATGTTTAATTCAAATCTAAAGAAAAACAGCGCCAGAAACGATTATATATATATATAATTATATTTAATCGAATAACGACGCTGCAGTTCGTATTTTGAAATCGAAACTTCAAACGATTGTACCGGGAGATCCGACCGTCGGATTTTCCCGAAACTGGAGCCGTTGGATTCGTTTCGAAAAGACCTTCCTAATGATGTAAATTGTGTGAAGATCCAACGGTTAGATTTTTGGATATGTGTAAATCAAATCTGAAGAAAAACAGCGCCACGGCCGCATTATGGCCCGAAGCGTCATTTTGAACAAATTGGCTATTTTAAAATAAATAAAAATAGCGATAAATCGTTATAAAATATCATAAATGATATGGAATGGAAATAAACTGAATTTGCTCGATTTATGTGGTATTTGATGGTCGAATGTGTTTGGTGTGAAAATAACATTAAAGAACACAATTGGTGTTGTCGAATAATTTAACCATTGAAATAAATTGATTTGAAATTCTAAATACGTGAATTATTTGAAAAGGCCGAGTTAATTCTCATTTCAAATAATTGACCGACGATTGAAAGTTGAAGATGAAGATGGTGGTCGAAGACCGGAGATCTTCACCTCGTTTGGATGGTAACCGAGGTCCTGATTGGGAGGCATCCCGAAATATGGATAATGAGTGGTGATCGTCTAAACGTACGTGGTGATCGATGGGTTTGCGAGGTATTTAGTGCCTCCAGTTTCGTTCAGACCCAGAACGGACTTGTAAATGGACTGTGTGTCTGACATTGGATTTTATTCTGTGTCGATTGATCTCTATTAAATGTACATCTGTTTGGCGGCGGAGAATTTATTCTTTTGCTTAACGCCCTTCTCTGAAACGCACGAGCTCAAAGGTTGTATATCGATGGACATCAGTCGCATGGTATGAATTGCCTGTGTGGCATGCTAAGATGCAGTGATCAGGGCTTCTGTTGAAAAGCAAAGTCTTGTGGTGATGATCAAAGCACCGCCTGTGTGACGTAGCTTTGTGTATAACGTAAATTCGCGAGCCTCACACCCCGGTATGAACCAGAAACGGGAGAAGGACCTCAGGAAGGGCATGCGTTTCTTCCTAGCTAGGGTGGTGTCAGTGACCTACCAGCCCTGACATTTATATACTTTTCACCTATGTGGTTGTTGCTGTTGCGAGGCGCCTCGGTTTGGTCGGACGATCCGGGTCCGATGGAGTCATTCGTTGGCTCGTTTACGCCCCAAAGGGCGGGGAAACGTATTGTTCAGGCATAATAATCCACATCGGTGGACCGTCCCTGTCGCTCCAAGGGGCAGTTGCGGCTGTTCCTAAGGCTCGGGCTAGGCAGTCACGAATTCGGTAAGGACTATCTTTTGCCTTGGTTCATGACGGAAATCCAATTTCCAAATACGACATCGTGCGAATTTGATTGTATACCTATATATGGCGACATAGTGGTATGGGGCATTAATGCCGTCTATGATTGATAGTTATGATTTGAAATTGTTTTCAAACATATAAACACTAGCAATAATATCAAATGCCTTTGTTTTATTCGTATCAAGCATATTTTGGCCGTTATAAGGTAAAAACTCTACCCTCCGGTTTGCGTTGCATTGTGTGATGGGAACTGAGTCTTATAACGGCTTCATTTTTATAAAAGGCATAGCGATGTTTAAAAGAAAGATTTGTTTTAAAGCACTGACAATCAAATGGAGTAAACCTGTTCCACGGGAAGTGGCGTGGTCCTGTGATTGGCCATATTATATATGTGTTGAGTGGATTTCTCATACCAGTCCCATGACTGACTCGTAGTTTGTTTCACTTTCAAACTCGGGTGCCCCTTTTTCTACACGGGCAGCCTTGTATTCAGGTTTAGCTGGTTCTTTCTGGATAGCTGGAGCTGAAGATGGATTCTATCATTTATCTCTTTTTATGCTGTTCAGCTCCTGTTGTACATATTTTGTTTGTTTTCCGCTGTAGACCTTTATGTATAGCTGAACTGTATTTGTACTAAGTAAGATCCTGTATACTGTGTATCTATGATGATTTCTTTTATCCAGTATATTCTATTGTTCATTATCTGGTGTATTTATTTTATTATGTTCTGCTTTTATCTGTTTCTGTGTTATATTCCAAAGATAACCCTTGCCTCCGTCAGTACGGGGTTTGGGGTCGTCTCATTATGGTAAAAACCACTTTATATTTTTAAGCTTCAAATACTTTTAGATTCCCTTTACCAAACCCGATAACCAACTCAAATACCAAGGATATGGTGAAAATTTTGACCATAAACTTTTCCTAAAGGTTAAAACTTTAAAAGATAAAGAAGGTGGAATTTTTTTCTTATCTAATCACATTACAAAAAGAGATATTAACACTGGAATACTTATGCTATAAACCCCTTATTCTTAGAAGTATTCCTCAACCACAAGGATCCCCACGACTCTTAGATAAGCAGCTCAAGATAGGTTAACAAAGGAGATGATAAAGTAGACATGATTATTATCCTTCCACGTTGTAACACATGTACTATTCTGGTTCTGTTTTGTGCCTAATGTACTTTGTTCTAAACCTCTGCTAAGAGCACAACACATAAAAAAACACAATCATGGTCCATAGAATAGTTACACAATATTACAAATATAGAGTACAACAACAAAAATGTGCTACAAAAGGAGCAGATACAACACTAACACTTATACAACATGATACAAACGAATCAATGGAAAGCCTCGACATCTCGAACTCAACTAGAAGCTGCAACAAAAAGATATACCAAAAGAAGCCACTAATCCCAAGCTCGGAAACCGTACCTGAAACATCTTGGTCTGACCCGAGGAATACACACCGGTCAGTCTAGTTTACAAATCAATATAAGATTGAAACGACCCAAACTCGCCCTTACGGGAAAGACCAGATTGAGTTGAGAACACGACAAATCAGAACACAAACAGAAGAACATTTCATTGCTCATTACAACAATTACATCAGAGTACAAGAATATAACAGAGTATGAATAAATACTACACACTTGAAATACCGTACCAAAGATTAAAATTACATAGCAGCGGGAAAACAATACATAACACAACTGAAAGAATATACGGATACAAAGCTTTCCGAATATATGTCCAACTGTAATCCAGGATCCTGGAAAAGAAATATCTGCAAAAACCCAACTACTAGCTGCCCGTATGGAAAATAGGGGCACCCAGAGTTTAGGTTAACATAATAAACTCTAGGTTAGTCATGGGACTGGTATGAGAACTAAAACAGTTATTAAATCTTTACTTTAAAATAAAGTAAATCAAAGGACCACGCCGTATAACACGGAACGGGTTTCCTCCCAAGAATACCAGTGCATAAAACAGTTCATAAACAGCGCAATGCTTATCGAAAAATGAAGCTATTATAAGACTCAGGTCCCATCACACAATGCAACGCAAGCCGGAGGATAGAGTTTTCCCTTATAATAGCCAAACATGCTTGATACGTTATAAAACAAATCATTTTAATATTACTATAAGTATATAGTGTCAAAATCACTTCAAATATAAATGTATCAATCATAGACGACATGGGTACCGTATATCATGTCGCCATACTAGTTATACAACTAAAACCGAAAGGTCACATATTGGAAATTGGATTTCCGTCATGAGTCAAGGCCAAGGATGGCTCCCCACCGATTCGAGACACTCTAGCAAATGTCTCAGGATTACACACTCTGGGTAACCCTTGGTTCCTGCAAGGCCAGTCCTCTCTTACGTTTGAGGATTGGCAATTCCTGAACACACGTTTCCCGGTCCTATCGGACCTATCCATCGGCTCCGTAGTAACCGGTATATCCGAGGTGCCTTGCAATCCATCATCCACATAGGTGAAAATAAATAAATGTATGGGCTCCATAACATGACACCACCCATAGCTAGAAGTAAACGTCATGTCCTCCCTGCGTCCCTGATCCCGTTTTCGACTCATACCAAGGTGTGAGGCTCGCGAATTAATGCTATACACAAAGCTATGCTATTTAAAGTCGTGCTTTGATCATCAACCACAAGGCTCTGCTTTTCAACAAAAAAACCTTGATCATTTGCATCTCAGCATGCCACACTGACAATTCACGCCATGCAACTGATGTCTATCGACATATAACCTCTAAGCTCATACGTCTTAGAGAAGGGTGTTAACCAAGAGAATAAATTCTCCGCCACCAAACAAATATATATTTAATAGAGATCAGTCGACACAGAATAAAATCCAATGTCAAACACACATCCATTTACTAGTTCCTTCAGGATTAAGGAGGCATACTGAAGTAATCATTTCTTTTATTATCCCAGTCCCATCCTATTCATCCCATGGAGCAAAACTGGTAATAGTCAATATCTAACACCATAGTGCTATCGGTATAATTAATTACCATTTCACGTTCAAATCTAATTAAAGATTTAACTATTGCGTGGAGCAAAACTGGTGATACTCCATTCTCGATCATTTCACAAATTTGATAATTTAAATTATCACATTACGTTCCAATCTAATTAAAGATATATTAAAACTTCACTTAGTTTTAATCTTCCAACAATCATTAGTTAATGATTATTTAACTTTGGGAACACAAACATGCCGCATCGACAATCTACACCGTACCATTAATTTCTGCCGATATATAACCTCTAAGCTTGTACGTCTTAGAGAAGGTTGTTAAGCAAGAGAATAAATTCTCCGCCACCAAAGAAATATATATTTAGCAGAGATCAACAATACAGTTCAAAATACAATGTTAGACATGTAATCCTGTCTTTAACTTGGTTAAAGAACCAATGTCATTTAAAACATAGTTCAGGATAAACCCAAAATCACATTCCATTAATTATTGAATCTTCACGGAAAACAGATCAATATATAATCGATATCAATTTCCGTATCCAACTAATAATATAATGGAATAATGACTAAGCCTTTTAAATTCCATATATATTAATAGTCTTCCTCCACAGAAGCTCGCTTCGGTTATTACCAAATTGAATTCCAATTTAATATATTAAATTGGAAAACTTTACTTTGGAAAATTTCCACCAAATATTAATAAAAGATTTATATATTCCAAATCACATTTCACTGTAAATCAGGTTAAAGAACGAATGTCATTAAAAACACAGTTCGCAATAAATCCAATTCACATTCCATTTTATTCTAATTACTAAATATAACTAGAAACTTTAATAATCTTAATTAAAAGATTTATTCTTTCCACACGGGTTTTAAGAACAGTGTTATTATAGACACCATTCACGACAAACTCAAAATCCAATTTAATATTAAATACAAGGCTCTGAATAGAAATTAAATCGACTTATATTCAATATCAAATTTTGAAAACTAACGGATATCGTATTGGGAATAACAATATCTGTATCTTCCAAACTCCCATAACAATATCCATATAACCATGGAATCCAATATCGAAATATTCCGAAGATTATTTCCATTCAAATCCATTCCAATTTATTTATTGGAAAATTCTAGTTTTTTTTAAAACCATTTCGAATTCGATTTATTTCTTTAAAAATATTGGATTATTATGCTAGTTAATAACTAGTTTATTTTGATAAAAATATATTTTTATCTTTACTAATAAGGAATTTTTCATCCGAATCATTTAATATGATTTTACACAAATTATTAATATTTTCAATAACTTTATTAAGGCCCTTTCAGTCGATTTTCATAAACGGTCATCGAACTGCACTTACAAGTGACCTTTACCAAATTTGATTTGGACATAATTCTAAATCCAACCGTTAGATTTAAAATCTCTTATATTCGTTGAAAAGATCTTTTCAATACGAACCCAACGGTTCCAGTTTTAGGAGAATCTGATAGTCGGATCTCCCGTAATATCAGTTCGATGTCAATGGTCGAAATTCCCGAACGGTCGCGGCACGACACATTTTATTCAGGCCATTATATTATATACATAATATATATTTCGCTCAAAACGTATTTTATAAATTCATTTTAAAATCGATTCCGACTTTCACTTAAATTTTAAATCGAAATTGAATACTCCTTATCATTATAATATCTAAATGATAATATTTTCAAAATATCAGATTTTGAACCAATTTCCTTTCCGGTATTCATTATAAAAATGAATAAAATCGATATAAATATCGTTAGCGTTAAAATGGCGCAAATCTAATCAACACGACTTCACATACTTCAATATTTTCATGTCCATTCAAAATCGGACATCAAATTCACATTTTAATGCTTTACTGAATATTATTTTAAAATATTCGTTCTTTCTGAATTGGAATCAGATACGGTCAGTTACCATATAATGTTATTTATATGGACTTCATACAACACATGTATATAACAACAGTGATAAACAATCAACCATCATTCAGAGTGCATTACACAATTGCATGAGCATTAAATAAAAATAATTAATGCTTACAACATTTTGTCAACCAATCGATTGACATACAGCTAAACAATTGGGATTAATGTACGCCAAATATCATCCCAATACCCGTGTAGGGTTTCAACCAACAAATACTGAATATTATTTGTGCAGTTGGGCGATGTGTAAAATTTATCATCCCATTCAATATCAGCTAAATGAGTGTACATAAAACAAATACTGGATATTATTCTACACATGAATATTTTATACGGTTCATATATACATTAAAAATGATATTTTTAATGAATAAATATTTATTTCAGAAGATTTCGGCATTATAACAGCGCTATATTAAAACCGGAGTAATATCTAGCACTACCCCTCTACTGATACTGGCTTGTGCCATACATATCAATCACAATCAATTCACAAAACCACAATACAATTCATTTCCAACACAACTAAATTTCCATGATACAACCCAAACAAACAATCGTGGTTTGTACAATAAATAGTGTCGGGGGCTTCTAAGCCCCGTATGCATCTTAATATATTTTTAACTGTAAAATAATTAGAGTGAGAAAGAGTTCTCACCTTGGGTTTCCATTCCGTCATTCTTTAATTGGCGGATTTTGTCGTCGCGCTCCATTTTGTCGCTTTCGCTGTCCGAATTTGCCATTCTGCTTCTAACTTCTGTATACGAGCTCCAATCTTTGCCAAACTTTGCCACTAGCACAAACGTGCCATTCCGGATAACTTTGCCTAGCGGTTTTTCTTCCAAAAATGCATCAATTCGCCAGAAATCGCGAAAAACAACAGTAGGTCTGCAATCTTTAGACGCGTTTTTCGGGCAGCTCCGAACTCCAAAATTCGACTTGCATATACTCAAATCGAAGAGAAAATCGGGAACTACAAATTTTGTACAGTGAAGCTTTGGCTAGAAATGCACGGTTTGGGAGTTATTGGCGAAATAGTTACAGGTTGTTATTTGCAAAATGGGAATTTTGGAGGAAATGGGTTTTTGGGTGAAATGGGGCCCATGGTAGGAGTTGGGCTGAGGGGGGCGGCGCAGGCCTGACTGGGCAGCGGAAGGGTGCGGGTGGTGATGGTGGGGTCCGGAGTGGTGGTGGTGTTTAGGTGTAGGGTTTTTGAAATTTGGAAGAGGGAAAGGGGAGAGGAGGAAAAGGAGGAGGAGAAGGGGAGGAGGAGGGGAGGGTCGACGACGCAGTGGTGGTGCGGCGGCTAGTGGAGGGGCTACTCGGTATTCTTTATTTTTCATCTCGATCTAGTTTTGAACGATTAAGGAGAAGGCGAGAATAAGGGTTGACTTTATATAATAATGTATTTAATTTAATTTATTTCCAAAAAGTTACTTTTCATTCGAACTCCAAATCGAACCCAACAACTATCGCTCCTAGCTAAATACACCCATTCCGGACAAAATGGGAGGTGTGCCACAAGCCAAATCGACTATTTCGATCAGTTTTGACCAAAATTAAAATATAAATTAATATAATGTTCAAAATTGATTTAAACGCACATTTTAATTTACCGGGGTCACAAACTGACTCCAAAAATTCCAGAAAAAAAATCTAGCTATGTTTTGATGATACGGTTCTAATAAAACTAATTTCACCGATTTTGGAGACCGTTTGAAAAATGGTCAATTTCCAGTCGATTAAATTCAAACTGAAATTGCCAAATGCGTTTAAATTCACCACGCTCACATATTAACTCCAAAAATTATGAAAATTGGAATCTAGCAATATTTTGACATTACGGATCCAACAAAAGTGGTTTCATGGAAAACGGAGGTCGTTTGCAAAATGGCTATTTTTAAGGGCTATATATTACATTATATATATATATAAATTCCATAGCGACTATTTTAAATTTTAAATTGGACATAATTTTTAATTCTCACTATGAAATCTAGATTTTTAACATTCGTTAGAAAGAAATAATTAAATAGATTCAAATATTTCTGCTTCTACTGAAATCCGATTTATTTTGAATTATGTACATTCAATTGAAAATTAAAATCGAATTTTCAAACTACCGCGCCATTTCAAACTCTATTTATAATTAAAATAAATTTATACATTCTAACTTCGATTAAAATAAATTTTGAGTCTTTATTATTTAGAATAAATCATTTTAAATATTCAAAATCCCTTAAAATAGCTATAATAATTTTTTTAATTTGATTCTGAAAATCCGAGTTGTTACAAGGATAAAATGTGAATAGGTGAATAAACATTAACTCGACACTAATTCCTTTTCATACGAAAGGAAGTCTCAACATACGAGTCCAAACGCGATTTTAGATATGGAAGTTCACCTTTCCATACAAAGGGAATGTCATATCCAATGGTCAACGAGACACAAATATAAGTACACAAGGTTAATATATATATATATATATATATATATATATATATAAAAGAGGCGAGGAAGGGGCACTGAAGTGAATCTAAACACTACATCGTCACGAATTACCCGAACTTCTTGGTTAGGTAATCAACACTTAAAAATACATAAAATGACTGGAGGACTCTGGAATCACATATAGCACAATGTGAATCACAAACCATGTGATTCTCTAATTCACGGAGTCACAAAATCACCAAGTCACATACACTTAAAAACAAAGAATCTCAAAATCTATAAACACGAAAACACCGAAATATAGAATCATAAAATCACTGAACGCTACTAAGAGTTTGAAACCACTAATGAAATTACCACCAATAATAATGGTAATTTCTTGTAACAACCTGCTCATTCGACGATTTTAGATTTAAATATTTTATTTAAATATATCATTGTATCTTATGTGTCACTCAAAATGTCATTTTTCACAAACGATGAAATTAGGATTTGGGACCACTTCCATTGAGTCTGGATTGTCGTTTACAAACTTTCTGACAATGAGCATCGATATGTTTCGAGTTCGGAAAATTGGGACTTTGGTTAGGGCTTGGTTAGCCAACTAGCCCACTTCCTTTAAGTGCCAAATCAGCCCCCATCTCTCCCATTCATTCCAACACTTCAAAGAAAATAGAAAATGGGGAGTGGAAAGGGAAATTAGAATTCCTAAGCTAAGGTTCTTGATTCCAAGCTTCCATCTTGTTGAAATCAAGTACAAATCCAAGAAGGAGAGTAAGCAAGCTCCTCTTCATCTTATCCATCTTGTTTCCGCTTTGATTTCTATGATTTCCTATGACCTAACTCCTAGGAAATTAATTTGTTTGTGTTTAGAATGGAGATTTTCATGCAATATTGGAGCAGAGCTCGTTCTACCTTGTCATTGGATTGATTTCATGCTTCTAGCAAGCAAAATTGAGTTCTTTGTGAACTCACATCTATGCCATAAGCCATTGGATTGTACAAGTGTAATTTAGTGTTTATATGAGTTTGATGTGCTAGTGAATTGGCTATGTTAGTGTAACTTAGCTGATTTCATGTATTTATGTTTCCTTGAGTTGAAAATTATGATAAGGATTGTTCATACGATCTAATGCATATGCTATGAGTTAATTTGGCAATGTTGTGAAGCTCTGTTGTCCCACCGACAAAGTTCTAAGTCTTCACAATTCGCTTGAATCACTTTGGTTTGGAATTTAGTTCATATTTGAATTTATAAACCGAATCATTGCAATCTAGTGTATACATGTTCATGCATGTGAAATATGGTGTTGTGAGTTGCTTCGGCAAGCCTTAGAAGCCTCATTTGCATATATATAACATCATAGGCCTTTCGGACATGTTTCTAGGAAAAAATATAAAAATGTTTGGTGTTTAACAGTCCGTTCGGCCATTAATAGTCGTGGGTATGGCTCCTGGTCGGCCACTAATGGCCGAACAGTGAAAAATAAATAAATATTTAAACAACCATAACTTTTTCATACGAACACGGAATTGAGCGAAATTAGGTGCGTTGGAACCATCTAGACAAGAGCTTTCCAATGAAACGGATTTGGAGTGATTTGGAGTTCATGATAATTTTTAATGGAGGAAAACATCTAATGAAAATAACCAAACAGTGAGAAACAAAGGGTGAAATAATTAATTTACTTTAAAACGATCATAACTTTTTCATACGAACTCATAATTCAGCGAAACAAGATGCGTTGGAACCGTGTCGACGTTTTCGAAATGAAACTAATTTTGGAGTAATTTACAATTAGAAATCATTCTAAAGCCCATGTGCTCTATTTTGTATATCGAATTCATTCGATACTCTTGTTAAGATGATTCACGCCATTAAAACGTGAATTATCGACTCGATATCCTTCGAGTCTATTCCGATGTAGTTTAAAACCTTCGAGTTCTAGTTTGGGATTTCGATTTGTTCATTGATTGAAATTACAACCGTTATCCCTTGATTTCCTGTATGTTGTTGTAATGTGAGTTTATATTTCATGATGTTTGTGTTCTATTCTCTACGGCGACAGTTTTCTTGAATAATTGAACCATAATGGATAATGGGGTTTTATATTGTCAATGGGCATTGAACCAACGTTTAATCAGTTTTTAAATTCAAATTCTTTTAAAATCTATTCGATTTCTAAACCCAGTTCTGATTCTATTGATTTATATGCGATTCCTTATCCTATCGATCGGACGAGAAAATTAGTTTATTTACCTTAGTAAAACTGAGGACTATGACCCTTTATATGTTTACCTCGGTGAATAACTCTTGGACTCGTGCGTTCGAATATGTGTGATGATTTCCTCTGTTTTGAATAGAAACCAATTACGGGTTCGTAAATATTCAAGAATAGCATGTGGTTATGGAACATATCGCTATTTCCTTATATTAACTAGCTCGGAGTAATTTCTATTCACCTAGATCGTTGGTATCCGCCTCTTAACATAGTTGTTTGGTTCAAAATCGCCCTAATGGGAATTTACGATTTGTGACCTTCATCTATGGGGACTTCGATCAACCTTTTTATGATGTTTTCTGGATCGTATCTTATCTGGGGAGTAACCACTTTTTATGATGTTTTCTAGAGATCGTATCTCATCTGGGGAGTAACCACTTTTTATGATGTTTTCTAGAGATCGTATCTTATCTGGGGAGTAACCACTTTTTATGATGTTTTCTAGAGATTGTATCTCATCTGGGGAGTAACCGCTTTTTATGATGTTTTCTGGATCATATCTTATCTGGGGATTAACCACTTTTTATGATGTTTTCTGAATCGTATCTTATCTGGGGAGTAACCACTTTTTATGATGTTTTGTGGATCGTTTCTCATCTAGGGAGTACCACTTTTTATGATGTTTTCTGGATTTCTAGTGATTTCTGGATTCTTGTTATTGTTGTATGCTCAATGTCATGAGATTCATTTCCACGGTCATTTCCTGTTGTGTGATATTACTTGAATGTTGCATTCTATATTAGCTAGGAGATTATGTGGAGATAATTATGTGTTGACATTCCAATGTCATTTCCTGATTGTGTTGGCATGCCATGTGTCATATTTATTTATGATTAGATTTTATTATTAGAATCATGTCATCCTGCGCTATATCCCTCATTATCTCAATTTATTTGATAAGTACAGCTAGACTGATCCGTTTTTTGTTTATTCTTATAAATAATACACGGGTCAGACCGCCAAGTCATTTTAGGTACTCCTCTGGGACTTCTCGCAGGATTGATCTTCCGCTTTCAGCTTGCTACTCTATCTCCGCATCTTTATGTACTTTTGTACCTATGACATTATCTATCATTATGTTTATATCCTTTTGTTTAGATCATGGTACATGTATTATTGAATCTTTGTTGACCACTAGCTTGTTGTACGCATTCTTGGTTAATCATATCTATTTCTCCTTTGTGATTTGATTATTCTGTGTCTGGCTATGAGATATACCATATTTATATTATTGTTGTTGTCTATTTTATACTGCTTTTCGGATTATTTATAGTCGTTGTGTAGTTGCCCTATGTGTGGAATGGTCATGTCGAAATTTTAATCGGTATCAGAATTCGATGTGCATTCCTCACATAGAGAAATTATACAATCGGTCTCTCTTCACAAACCTCATTCTCCATTATGGTCTACGACATTTCTCTAAAATGAACTGGACAATAGTGGGTATAGAGGCAGGGCGTTACAGTTGGTATCAGAGCTACTTTCCGGAACAGTGTTAGATAGTATGACGATGGTATTGTCTTAAGCCTCTCTCGAGAATCGTGCTTTTGGGGTTTATTTAGTGTCTTAAGACCCGTCATAGCTTATGTTCATATACAATTCCATTTTTGATTGAATTCACATCGTTTGAATTCAAATTGAGACTAACCTTTTTTTTTCCTTCTTTTTCCTTAAAGAAGCGAAATAGTTGGTCGTAGCCGTGTAAGTGCCGGTTCACCCAGTGTACCTCCTACGGGAGGGGTGATTATGTCTCAAGTGGCCTATTTTTAGTCTTTAGAATATTTATCAACTTGTCCCTTCGGGTTGATTTCTATAATCCATCTAGGGCCCATGTGCTCTAGTGGTGCTTCTGTTTCATTCTTTGACTCGAGTTGCTAATCAATGTCTGTTTGGCGTATTGTGTATCACACTTATCTTGTTGATCATGTATGATCCTTGTAGTTGATTGATCATTAGATATCTTGCCCGTGCATCATTATGCACGTTGTAAGAGCCTTTGATCCTGATATTTCTTGATTTCTAGTTAAGATTGTTTCGTACGTTGTTACGTACCTAACATGATCTATTGACCACTTGTCGATCGGTATGGATATCCCATGTCTTTGTGACTAAATCTACTCCCTTGTTGTCAGTTATATAGTTCTAGTTCGGTGTTAGATCACCAAGCCTTCGGGCTAAAACAACTCATTTGTTAACTCGTTGTGTCGGTGTGAGTCACCAAGCATTTGTGCTAAATTAACTCAACAAGTGTATCGTTGCGATCCAAACTCAAGATCTAGAATGAGGGAAAGCATCCCGCTTCTTATGATCCCTCTTCTTGAGTCAAGGTACGTGTCATTAATTCCTTAATGTTATTTACCTTGTTCAGAGATTATTTTATTTATGTTCTTTTGATATACGTCGATCATGTTCTTTGTTATCAAAAGATATCATTTGTGTATTTTTCGTAAGTTGATAAAGGAATTTTATTTCCTTTATGCCATCCCGAATGATTTATTGAATTATTATATTTTCGTGAGATTTGCATGAACATTAGAAATTGTGAGGACTTTCTTGTGTTAACTTGTCCATCGGGTGCGTTAAGGATCTCGAACAAGATATAGGACGCCATGTTGTAGTTCAGAATTCCTAAACATCATTATGTGACAATCCGACATTCGAAATGATTCCTAAAATTTAAAATTCACTTCTAATAAGTTGATCAAAATAATAATATTTCGGATTTTTGGTATCTTCGTAGTCATTTGTTATTTTTCTATATAATTTATTTCTAGATTTCCTTAGAGCAATTCCAAGAATTGGAGTGGTTAAGATTTTTAATTAGAAATTATCTTGAATCTTTTCTTTGAGTAATTAAATAACTCCAAGAACAACCTAAAAAGTTATTTATCTTTGTCTCTTGTTTCCGGATTTCAGATCTTTTATTTTTGAGATTCCCAATCACTAAGAAATCTCGCCTAATTCCTAATCCTTATTTCGATTTGCTGAAGAAAATTTAGTAATCTTATGATTCCATGGATCTCCTTATTTTCTCTAGTGAATGATCACTAGAGAGAATGGGAATCCCGTGGGGGAAGGGAGATTTGGGTTTTGCGATCCACGGTGAACTCAATAATTCCTTTCTTCAAATCTATGATCTAGTCAATCACCCGGAAGTGCTATAGTCAATTCACTTATGGGCTTAGCCTTGCGTTGTTCTTAGAAATGAATAATGAAAGGATGAGTTCTTTTGATATTCCTCCTTTGTTTGTTTGAATCATTTGGACTGACAATTGTCTTTGCACGTTTGTTAACCCTTGTCAATCAAATCTTTGGGGATTATGACCTCTTTGGTCTAATCTCATCTTGTTAGAGAAATTGTCTATTGCTTCTTTGATTAATTGCTGATGTTTTTGTGATTTGAGATTTTTGGTGGAAAATTATCTTAAATCATGTTGTTCCGAAGTGGTAAGTTGTGCACTACTTATCCATCACCTTCTCGCTGTTTCTGATTTTCTAAAATCGACAGTCAAGTTTTTGAATATTGGGAATTTCGCATAATTCTTAATGATTCGTCTTTATGGTTACTAAATGAGATTAAGTACCTAGTTAGAAATTGATTTCCCCGAATAGTTCATTAGTATTCCGTTACCAATATTTGTTATCGATTTCTAGCTTGTTGGTATTCCGTTACCAATGTTGAATCATTGATTTTAGAATTGATTATTCCTTCGGGAATTGCTCTCTTTAGCTAACTTCGTTGGAATCTCTAAGTTGTTCTTTTGTGGGTGTCATCCACCTTGTCGCAAGACTAAAGTGCTCAGGTTCGATATTCGCTACATCGTCGTGATTGAGTTTGGAGATGGATTAGTCAACCATCGTAAATTCCCATTTCATATCCTAAGAGAAATATCTACTATTGATATCTCGCGTCTGTAGGACGCAGTCTTGTTGCTTCTTGAAATTCCAAATTAGATTCACATGGAATTTGTGCATTTTATCGATTCTCATTCCCTTGAGAATCATACTAAGAAAGGCAAGTCTATTTGAACTCATATCGCTTATGAATTTTTCTAGAATTATTTTACCCAATTTGGATAACTACCTTCAAGGGTAATGAAGTTCGAGATTTAACTCAAATTTTTATGATCTTGCGATATGAAATTGGGATCTCACCTAGCCGTTGGTGTGATCTTTTCATTTCATGTCGGTTCTTGTTGTACCACTCCGTGGTGTTATTTTTGGTTGTTACTTACTACTTCATTCTTAAGGAATTGTGCGGACGCAATTCTTAACCCGCTCATTCGATGATTTTAGATTTAAATATTTATTTAAATATATCATCGCATCTTATGTGTCATTCAAAATGTCGTTTTTCACAAACGATAAAATTAGGATTCGGGACCACTTCCATTGAGTCCAGATCGTCGTTTACAACCTTTTTGACTATAAGCATCGATATGTTTCGAGTTCGGAAAAATTGGAACTTTGGTTAGGGCTTGGTTAGCCAACTAGCCCACTTCCTTTAAGTGCCAAATCAGCCCCCATCTCTTCCATTCATTCCAACACTTCAAAGAAAATAGAAAATGAGGAGTGGAAAGGGAAATTAGAATCCCTATGCTAGGGTTCTTGATTCCAAGATTCCATCTTGTTGAAATCAAGTGCAAATCCAAGAAGGAGGGTAAGCAAGCTCCTTCATCTTCTCCATCTTGTTTCCTCTTTGATTTCTATGATTTCCTATGACCTAACTCCTAGGAAATTCATTTGTTTGTGTTTATAATGGAGATTTTCATGCAATATTGGAGGAGAGCTCGTTCTACCTTGTCATTGGATTGATTTCATGCTTCTAGCATGCAAAATTGAGTTCTTTATGAATTCACATCTATGCCATAAGCCATTAGATTGTACAAGTGTAATTTAGTGTTTATATGAGTTTGCATGTGCTAGTGAATTGGTTATGTTAGTGTAACTTAGCTGATTTCATGTATTTATGTTTCCTTGAGTTGAAAATTATGATAAGGATTGTCCATACAATCTAATGCATATGCTATGAGTTAATTTGGCGATGTTGTGAAGCTCTGTTGTCCCCCCGACAAAGTTCTAAGTCTTCACAATTCGCTTGAATCACTTTGGTTTGGAATTTAGTTCATATTTGAATTTATAAACCGAATCATTGCAATCTAGTGTATACATGTTCATGCATGTGAAATATGGTGTTGTGAGTTGCTTCGGCAAGCCTTAGAAGCCTCATTTGCATATATATAACATCATAGGCCTTTCGGACATGTTTCTAGGAAAAAATATAAAAAAATTTGGTGTTTAACAGTCCGTTCAGCCATTAATGGCCGTGGGAATGGCTCCTGGTCGGCCACTAATGGCCGAAAAGTGAAAAAGAAAAAATAAATAAATATTTAAATGACCACAACTTTTTCATACGAACTCGGAATTGAGCGAAATCAGGTGCGTTGGAACCGTCTCGACAAGAGCTTTCCAATGAAACTAATTTGGAGTGATTTGGAGTTCATGATAATTTTTGATGGAGGAAAACATCCAATGAAAATAACCAAACAGTGAGAAACAAAGGATAAAATAATTAATTTACTTTAAAACGATCATAACTTTTTCATACGAACTCGGAATTCAGCGAAACAAGATGCATTGGAACCTGTCAACGAGAGTTTCGAAATGAAACTAATTTTAAAGTAATTTACACTTAGAAATCATTCTAAAGCCCATGCGATCTATTTTGTATATCAAATTTATTCGATACTCTTGTTAAGATGATTCATGCCATTAAAACTTGAATTATCGACTCGATATCCTTCGAGTCTGTACCGATGTAGTTTAAAACCTTTGGGTGCTAGTTTGGGATTTCGATTTGTTCGTTGATCGAAATTACAATCGTTATCCCTTGATTTCCTGTATGTTGTTGTAATGTGAGTTTATGTTTCATGATGTTTGTGTTCTATTCGCTACGGCGATGGTTTTCATGAATAATTGAACCACAATGGATAATGGGGTTTTATATTGTCAATGGGCATCGAACCAACATTTAATTAGTTTTTAAATTCAAATCCTTTTAAAATCAATTTGATTTCTAAACCCAGTTCGGATTCTATTGATTTATATGCGATTCCTTATCCTATCGATCGGACGAGAAATTTAGTTTATTTACCTTAGTAAAACTAAGGACTATGACCCCTTATACGATTACTTCGACGAATAACTCTTGGACTCATGCGTTCGAACATGTGTAGTGATTTCCCCTGTTTTGAATAGAAACCAATTACGGGTTCATAAATATTCAAGAATATCATGTGGCTATGGGACATGTCGCTATTTCCTTATATTAACTAGCTCGAAGTAATTTCTATTCACCCGGATCATTGTTACCCGCCTCTTGACATAGTTTTTTGCTTTCAAATCGCCCTAGTGGGAATTTATGATTTGTGATCTTCATCTATGGGACTTCAGTCCAACTTTTTATGATGTTTTCTGGATCGTATCTTATATGGGGAGTAACCACTTTTTATGATGTTTTCTAGAGATCGTATCTCATCTGGGGAGTAACCACTTTTTATGATGTTTTCTAGAGATCGTATCTTATCTGGGGAGTAACCACTTTTTATGATGTTTTCTAGATATCGTATTTCATTTGGGGAGTAAACACTTTTTATTATGTTTTCTAGATCGTATCTTATCTGGGGAGTAACCACTTTTTATGATGTTTTCTGGATCGTAATTTATCTGGGGAGTAACCACTTTTTATGATGTTTTCTGGATCGTTCCTCATCTGGGGAGTACCACTTTTTATGATGTTTTCTGGATTTCTAGTGATTTCTGAATTCTTGTTATTGTTATATGCTCAATGTCATGAGATTCATTTCCATTGTCATTTCCTGTTGTGTGATATTATTTGAATGTTGCATTCTACATTAGCTAGGAGATTATGTAGAGATAATTGTGTGTTGACATTCCATTGTCGTTTCCTGATTGTGTTGACATGCCATGTTTCATATTTATTTATGATTAGATCTTATTATTAGAATCATATTTATTTATTTGATAAGTATAGCTAGACTGATCCGTTTTTTGTTTATTCTTATAAATAATACACGGGTCAGACCGCCAAGTCATTTTAGGTACTCCTCTGGGACTTCTCGCAGGATTGATCTTCCGCTTTCTACTTGCTACTTTGTCTCCACATCTTTATGTACTTTTGTACCTATGACATTATCTGTTGTTATGTACATATCATTTTATTTAGATCATGGTACATGTATTAGTGGATCTTTGTTGACCACTAGCTTGTTCTACGCATTCTTGGTTAATCATATCTATTTCGCCTTTGTGATATGATTATTCTGTGTTTGGCTATGAGATATAACATAATTATATCATTGTTGTTGTCTATTTTATACTACTTTCCGGATTATTTATAGCCGTTGTGTAGTTGCCCTATGTGTCGAATGGTCATGTCGAAATTTTAATCGGTAACAGAATTCGATGTGCATTCCTCACATGGAGCAATTATACAATCGGTCGCTCTTCACAACCCTCATTCTCCATTATGGTCTACGACATTTCTCTGAAATGAACTAGACGATAGTGGGTATAGAGGCGGGGCGTTACATTACTAATAGTGAAATCCGTGATATACACAAAACACAAAACCATGGAGTTTGGATACAACACAAAGTGGCAAGCCAAAGTTATGCCTGCACGAGCAATTACACAGATTGGCTTAGCGCCATAGCCAGTACTGCTATTCACAGAGAGGGTGCCCTATGTATCATAAATGACCCGACAGTCTAACACAGATGGTTCGAATCCTAACACGGATGATTCGAAGGTCTAGCACAGATGGTTCGAAGCTTAACACAGATGACCCGAAGGTCTAACACAGACGGCTCGGAAGCCTTACATAGATGACTCGAAGGTCTTGTACTGCCTTATTCATAGAATGTGTGACATATCCTCAGATAGTAACCCAAGAAGTGGCAATTGTGTGTCCTATACCACACTTTCTCACTTAACGGTTCATACATTGCAAGTTAGCTCCACACAGGAAGACACAAAAATTTACTAAAAATCACAAAACACTAATTAAGTCGAAGCATCATAGAGGTCACAGGTAAAACACATAAACCACAGAACCAAAAACACTGTATGTCACAAAAATTCACAGAGGTCACTGATAAAACATAGAGACCACAAGAATCACAAACACAGGATGTTACAAATAATCATGAAGCTCACCGATAACACCGAAATAATTACTTTGATCGAACATATATAGGATTGAATAGGACCATATACCACCACGTCCCATACTGTGGGGTTTATGGAGATGTTAGATCATCAACATGTCTTTTCAAAGTGTGCAAATATGTGTGGTTCTATATAAAAAAGATAACTGATTTATTAAATCCACTTATAAAACGGTTCTTTGAAAATCAGTTATTTTCAATCTTAAATCCATTTATTTGGAAGTAGATTTTTATACTATTATTTTGAGGCTATTTATATTCCAAAACAAAAACCATAAACTCTTGTAGCCCCAAAACTATAAGGAAATCGATACTTATTTATGTACTAGAAAACTAGTTTAGAATAGTGTAATGTATGCTCAAACTCATCACTAGATTCACCAAACCCAAACGATGTGTTGGAAATAATTTAGGCTTCTCCATTATGAAAGTAAGCCAAAATAAAACATAAAAATCATGGCTTAAAACTAGATCAAGAGAAGTATGAAAATACTTAAGGAAGGATTCTCGAATTTACACTAAGGCATGTAAATATGCCCAAAAATCAAACGTGGTTGCAACTTTCAGAATAGTTTCGATGACCAAATGATCTCTGTTTGGTCTAAAATTTTATATTCACAAACTATATGACCTGGCTTTCAAATGAAAAAGGAATCACTGAATTCTGACATCGCACGAAAGTTATAAGGCTCCAAACTTAGACCCCAGACTGGATTTCAGCCTGGGCTGAAATCACTTCTAGGTCCAACTTTAGGACCAGGTTTGAATGACCAAACGGCCTCAGATTGGCCTAATTATTTGCAGGCATATAGACAAGGCACCAAGCTCTAAAATAAAAAAATAAAACCCAAAATAGATCAATGACGAAGGATATACAACATCCCAAAGTTGGGTCTTGGCGTTGTTTTGACCCAGAAGCAAGATAGATGCCACAGGAAGTCACATAAGTAAATTCTTAAGGTGGGTCATTCCAATACAAAGGTGAGTCCACCCCTCGGTTGACCCAAGTGCAAAGTGAGTTAACCCACTTTACGGGATTTGTTACAGGTTGACAGAATGGTGAAATCCTGATTTTTAGGCTATATTCCAATGCCCTAACAGCGTCAATGAGCTGAAATTTGACATGCAAGCACACAAAACACTCTACTTCAACATGCAAAAAGTTTTACCCCCAAACGATCAAAGAACAAAAAGTTATAGTAGCTCAAGGTAGGACTTTGGCTGTGATTTCAGCAATCGGTGATTGGATGAAAAAGATACAGATTTTTCTTATGTGTTTTCATAATTTCAGAATAGATAGCGCAAATTATTGTAAACTAGAGTGAAGATGACCCAATTAATTAAAGGCCAATTTTATTCATACACCAACAATCTCTTAACATCACCATAAAGTAAAATAAACTATCATACATCAAAATTTACTTTACATACACTATCTCTTTCACACTATTAGCCTTGTTTTATTTCTTCATCATCTTCCTTGTTTAAAAATTTAAACTTATTTATAGAAAATAAGAAATTTATAGCACTAAAAAAGTTTAAGTTTAGTAAAATGAATTTCAATTTTTTGAATATATGGTAACCAATTTATTATGCTAAAAAAAATTCTTAATTTCAGCGAAACAACCCTACTTCTAAATTAAATGATTCTAAATTTGAGCACTTTGTAGCAGAAGTTCCCATAATTCGAATTTTAGGTATCATGTTCAAAAACACATTAAGTTATTCAATTTTTTTAAATAGGTTTGGTTAATCTCATTAATTGCAATGTTTTAGTTTGATGGGTTATAATTAAAAAAGTAAAAATGCAATAAAGAACAAGGGTAATCTAGTAATATATATTTTAGCAAAATAGTGACGTACGTTAGGTAATTTTCGGTGTATGAATAGAATTTGCCTTAATCATATAAGAATACAATGCATTATATTAAGTATTAAATACACCTATTACATTCTTATACCTCATGACATACACAAACACACACATTAATCAAATTGTGTTAATTTTAACACTTTAATACATGTATTAACACACCAAACACATATACACTATTTTAGTTATCATATTCAATGTAATGTATCAAACAAATATGTTTATCAAAATATCTTTATTTGTTTATTTTGGCAAAGTCGACCGGTTTTAAAGGTGATCGCGAACACCTTTTTATTATAACCAATAATAAAAATACAAAAAGGAGCAGGTGACCGTGGTTGGCAGTTAGTTAATTTCAGTTTTTAAGGTGGACTGTCCATCGCTTATGACATTTATTGTGAGACGTCCATAGAATCTATCCTACATTACAGTACAGGAGCTTGCTAATTTACAAGACTACTAAATATTTCTCCACGCACGGAGCAAATTACATACTGAAAGCTAGTTAATTACATGCATAACATAACACGTTAAGTGCCAAAGTATTGGCATCACATCAGTTCTCACTTGAACCACACCCAAATGCAAATGGAGAGTAAAAACTGCAAATATCCTGGGAACCACGCATCGAGCCACACAAAAGTACGATTTCATAATTTCTTCCATACCCACTCAGAAAAGCACGCATACGTAACGAGGGGACTTAACACAAAACATACTGCAACAGTGCAAGCATATTTATGAAATGACATGGCTGTCAGACAGATAATGCCATAGGAGAGGAGGGCTATAATTAGCACATCAGAAAAACTAGCAAAATTGAGAGCAAGGAGCATCACCTGCTTTGTCAATCCTCTAAAGGCCATACAATGAGCCATTTGCAATTCAGTGTAATTGGGGGTCGACGACTAACATTTAATTTCTTGAATCGATAGAGACTAGACATCCCTGACAGGTTCCAGTCCGGACAACAAGATTCATGCGAGTCAAAGCTCTCAACAATGCTGAGATCCCAAACTTATATCAACAAGCTTCGACAATGCGTCTCAACCGCTCTAAAGCAGTGTACTCCCTGGCATACAACTCAATGGAAAGGTCACGATCTATCGCTAAGCACGGCATGGATATCTTTCTGTCCATCACCAAACGTGTCTCATTTCAAAGATTGTCCCGTTGACATACTTTGTGGCAAGTGTTAATCGATCTTTTGGCCCGGTTACCATAAGCAGTCCAAGCCCACACAACCCGAACCATCGTGTGGCTCAACAGTCCGGAAGTGTCACCAACACCCTTAGGAATCAAGCTTACGTGGAGTCATGTAAGAACAATCATTATGGCTTGTCAAAACTGCTCTTAAACGGTATAAGTCCCGGATCAAGTGCACGCACTCAAAACTCGGTGATTGGGTCAGGCAAATCATGGTTTCGGTACTAAAAGACTTGGATCGGGTCATTAGCAAAATTACATATCCCTCTGATGCGAAATTCACTCACGCTAAAAATCCCATGCCAAACTCCTGCCGATCACCTCAAAACACCTGATTGTGCCATGTCGATCACTTTAAAATACTAGCTAACCTTGAACCGCACTTCAGCTTTAGACCGGATCTCCCCATGCTAATCACTCCAATAGCCTAGTGCAACATATGCAGATAACACAAGAAAGGCAGCGTGCGCCATTTCCTGGATCCTCCAAATTTTGTACCCTAACCATGGAATCGACCTCTCCAAATACATTTGTGCGCCTTGGTCCGATTGCACCAAAACCCCTGCGCGACTCAAGCTGATAACCTCAAAAACTCAAGCTTAAATCTCGGATCTGCTGATTTTCGTATCCCTCCAAATGGTTGAGCACCACGTGCTGATCAGGCAAAAATCTCTTATCAACACGAGTTGATCCACTAAAACCCTAGGCCACAGCTTGGATTTTAACTGTGTTCCCCCACTATGGGATACAAAATTTCATATCCTATCTGGGATACGAATTACATATCCCTCACCGGGGTACGAAATTCCGTATCCCGCCATGGGATACGAAGAACCCAGCCAAATGCTTCCCCATGGAAAACATTTCCCCATATTGATCAACAGAAAGTGCTTATGCACACCGTGATTTCTGAGAACCATTCCCACGTTCAGCCAACTTTTTCCATCTGATCTAGCAAGTGCCAGACGCATGACGATCACCAAAAAACAAGTGATCTACATGTGTTGATCACCTACTTTTGTATGAACTTTCGAGATACAAGAGTTTTCCATTTTGGATACGAAATTTGGTATGTGAGACTCGTTTCGCGCCTACTCCACTAATTATAAATACCCATTGACCTCACACATGAAAGGGGTTGGCATTTAACCATTTGACATATTGAGAGAGAAACTCTTGACCTTTGACACCATTAAAGTACTTGGGAAAAAGAAACTCTAGGAGATCCAAAACTCCCGACGATTCTGGGACACCTCCAACTCCCAACGATTCCGGGACACCTCCAACTCCCGACGATTCCGGGACACCTCCGACTCCCGACGACTCGGGGACACCTGCGACTCCTGACGACTCCGGGGCACCTCTGACTCCGGACGACTCCGGGACACCTCCAACTCTCGATGTCTCCGGGACATCTCTAACTCTTGACAACTCTGGGATACCTCCAACACCCAACGACTTCGGGACACCTCCGACACCCGACAACTCCAGGACATCTCTGACTCTCGACGACTGTAGGACACCTCCGACTCTCGATGATTGAGGGACACCTCCGACTCTCGACGGATCCGAGAAACCTCTAACTCCCGACGACTCCGAGTCACCTACAACTTTGGGACACCAACAACTCCCGACAATTCTGAGATATACCAACAACTCCCGATGAATCCGAAACACCTACAACTCCCGAACAACGGAAAATTTCAACAACAAGAATTAGCTTAATTAATCAATGTAACACTCGTAATGATGATGTCAATTGTTGTACTTCTTCGATGGTAAATAAAATCAACAAAGTGTTCAAAATGGACATAGGTTCAATCCAAATAGAACCACTATAAATATTGTATTCTTTACTTCCCGCAGATTACTTTTCCGCATCAGACATTTAGTTTCAAATTTTTGGAACCCTCGATCTTTGGCGACCACTTTTTGGCGTCAACACCCAGATATTTGCACTTTCCAACAAGTGTCTATAAGATAAACAATTCTTTCCTTCTGTCTACTTGCAGGGGTTTTTGTGGAGGGGGTCAGAACTAATGTTCCAGTGATTGGTAAATTATATGCGTTCAAACACAACACTACATATATAGCTTTATCACCATCTTTATTATATTAGGTTTATTAAGGTCTCCATGCTTCCAACTTTGTGCACATAATTCGCATTCATCTTCTTCTCGATAGTTTCAACCTAATAAATAATACATATCTATATAGCATATATACCCTTCGACTATCGTGGTCCTAGATACTACCCCTAATATCTTTTGTATCCTCCCTATTGGGATTCCTCTATCTTGCTATGAAAGTGCTAAAACTACATCTGTAGTGAACTACACAAGATTACCCACACTACAGGCCTTCCGTCGTCTACCATGAAAACATATGAATAGAGTCTGTGATAGGCTACATCTATATGTCTATATTGCAGATATCCACAATGGACTTTCTTTCTATGTCAGCCTTATGGGTATACACATCATCGTTATGTCTATACTTCTGAATTCAACTCACAGAGGGTCTGGGCGCTTACATTGTATGGAACTTAGTCGAGGAATTACTGTAAACTAAGGTATGTCCCTTCTTTCACGACTATGCTCCACGCAAATGCCCCTTTCTAACTGGAAGGTATCAATGATGGGTTAATAGCCTTGACCTAAACAAGAATTCTAAATCATTCATATGGCATTTCATAAACCCTATCCAAGTATCCCAATATCAAAGGATAGTCCAGCCCATAGTGGTATAATCCATGTCCTTCCCCATTCATGTTGCTTGACCACTAGCCATAAGACTACTATCCTTTTGGGTTTCCCCACTATAGACACCGCTGACTGTGGATCACATGATTACCTAGCCATTCATCAACCTTTGGACTACCTAAAGCCACTCAAGGCAATGACCCTTTAATGAACACTTACATACCTTGCCTCTGATGAACCGCCTCTTTATACCACATATGAGGGCCATCCTGAGGTATACCTCTCTACGTCTCATTTAAAGTCACTTAGTTCCAATGTTTGTATTTTCCAAACAATCCCATCATGACAAGAAACCATGTCATGGTCAATTATTTCATGCTCTGGAATTGTTCGCTAATCCATTAGGATGGGCTTCCCAATATCTATACGTTAAGTATGATGTCACTTATTTCCACCACCGATCTTTGCCAAACGATCTCGTTAAGATAAGACCCTTTTTTGGTCATTTTTTTCTTACTTCGATATTGTCCGTAAGTCCAATAGGATGGGCTTCCCAATATTCTAAAAGATCTATGATGGCCTGCACATGATCGCCCATATCTAGATTCCTTTAGACTGCTCTTAAATACATCTTATGAGGTTACAATTATAATCTCATTCTCTATTAGACCTTATTCTAGCTCTTTTTGATGCATTTAATTTATTTTTCTCTTACATTTACTTACTTTGTTTAGTTATTATCTTTTTCTTATGCATCTGTCTATCTTAAAGATCACCTCTATCTGCTATTATGCCTCTATCTATTATAAAGGTAGTCATTGTCTGCTATTAATCATGAAAGTCCATACTTAATCTTTTACTTAACATATTAACCTCATTTCTTTCTTTAGTACTTACACTAAAGATAGATATTACTTCTTTATTTATCCTTGTATCTTTTGTTGTCCTAACTTTAACTTTCCCTAGTTTGCCAAGAATTAAACCCGGTTACTATCTTTTCTTTTTCCTTTTATTTTGATTGTTATGTTTTTCACTTCTTTTAATATTTTATTTATGTGGTTAATTATATTTTATTAAGTTGCCAACTAGGTTTTTTTTTCTGTAATCTATTTCCATATTTTAGTAAAAAAATATGGTTTTCCGCAATGATCCGTAATTAAAAGATATCTTTTCTTCTTTTCTTTGGTGGGAAGTACAAAATATAGCAACCACCTCTATCTTGTACTTATCTCATTTCTTTCTAGGTTCTATTTATGTTCTTGTAATTACTTTCATCACATACTTTTGACACTGGAATATGGAAATTTATTCTTCCCGACCAACTAGAATATTACAAGTTAGCCAAATTGGGATATATGTATATTTTCTTTGGTTCATTTTAAAAATTTAAACCTAATTACTGTAGATTCTTTTCTTTGTTTCTCACTAAAGATTATGCCTTTCTCATTTATATCCATTTTTTATAAGTCTGTTTATCTTTACATTAAAATTTTCTGCACATAACATGAAATAATCTATGATTTATAATTTAGTCTAAATAGCTTCAAATGAACCAATCTCTACAACTAACTTAAAACGTAACATTTTGTATTAGATAAACTGAATAGGAGTCCAATGACATCATATATCATTATAATAAAAGATATATAATCTAGTCCACTCACCTTTAAAGAACTCCACATTTCTAGATCTAGTCCTGATACAATCCTATTGTCCATATCATTTTCTTTTGTAATTCCTATTTGGAATCACAAATTGAAATACATACATATCTACAAATTTTGGATCTAAATAAACCAAGTAAACTAAATTAGAGAATCGGATCCAGGATCTGGGATCTTACCTCATTCGAACAACTTTCAGATGCGAACTTCATCCTAAATTTCTACAATCTTCTTCCTTTAATTGATATAGAAAACTAATATCAATATTTTATAATTTCTGAAGTCTCAGAGAGGGAGGAAAAGTGGTATTGTTTCACGCCCATTTAAAATAATATGTGTTTAAGGGCTAGCCTGGCACGCTTATTTATAGGGGTTCGGATCAGTGTGGTCCATGCGATAAAATACGTTTTAAATCCATTTGCAGAAAAATGTCACAAAAATAGGGTTTTGGATTGTGTATGGATCGACCCGGCCCCTTGGGCGCTCGACCATGCCCAAGGGAGGTCGACCCATCTCGATCCAAAATGCATGTGTATTAACGCATAGTAATAAATTTTTACTAATTATATTAAGTGTTCCTATGAACATGATTTTCTTCTGTATTAATTTTTTTTAACAT
The DNA here is from genome assembly GCA_030737875.1 of Allium sativum. Taxonomy (NCBI): domain Eukaryota; kingdom Viridiplantae; phylum Streptophyta; class Magnoliopsida; order Asparagales; family Amaryllidaceae; genus Allium; species Allium sativum. The sequence continues at coordinate 1,025,271,657 of CM060909.1, forward strand.
TTTACAATTTTTGATTTCTTTCCCCTTTTTATCGCACATTTGAATTTCAAATTCAAACATACTTCAATTCTTGGATTCTTATATACGTGTACACATATAAAATATACATCCACATGTTTACGCATATGATTATTTTCTGATGTCAAACTTCAAACGCTAGTAACTTTTCCATTCAAACTTCATTTAAAGCACATTATATATGTAAACTGACCAGAAAATCATTAGAGCACAATGGATAAGTTTGACAGCTAAATTCTAACAGTTCCAAAAAAGTTTATTTTCCTAACTTGCTAATTAAATTATATTAATTATTTATTCTGAAAGCGTAGGGTGTTATAGATGTGCAGTTATTGTTAAATAAAATTAGTTGGAAATATAAAATGATTAATTGGAAATTCAATTGGAAATAAAATAAAAATAAAAACTAAAACTGAAAATTTTCTATAGTATTTGAATGTATGGAATTTTTACAAGTATAATTGAGGGATCTAATAATATTTCGAAAAGAGAAATTTTCCTGATAAGTATTAAAGTGTTTTAAAGTTATTTAATAAAGGAAATACTGGTTATATAAATCTATTTTTAAATTTGTTGAAATATACCCCCCTTTCCATATATTTATTGGTTTAAATTTGATTTATTTTATATTGCATTTTAATTATATATGATGATGGTGATGAATAAATCGGTAGTACTGAGTGATATGGAATGCTATATAATATTTTTCTAGTTGTTTTATTGACTCATATTACAGAATAACTGTTTATTTGATAAGCGTGGATTATAGTTTCTAGTAAACTTTCAAGAAATACTGAGTGGTGTGTAATGCTTGTTCGATAAATATTGGTGAGTAAATTTCACTTATATTCTAGAGATAGGTTATAAAATTTTGATATTGTCCAAAGATGACTTTTTAGAACTTAGTGGTTGAGAGTTATATTACTCTCCAAGAGCCAAAAACTAGAGATATATTGGGGTTTGCTAATTTACCCTCTTGGACTAACTAGGATTCACTTAGGACTAACTAGGTGTGAGTGATATTATTATTTATTCTAAGTTCTAATAGTCGAGGAATTATTATGTTGTGATGCAATCATTAAGAACGATAGAGTCACAAGTACTTATTATTATTCTCATTAGGACTCATCTCATCAAAGCGCTTCATTGCACTCCGTAAGGACCAAATAATTGAGTATCATTATCTACTCTTAGGGTTAGTTGTCGAAGATTTGTTATATTGAGATGCTCTCATCAGGTGTCATTTGGTCAAAAGTAATCACTCTTATTAGTATCCTAGAGTCAGAAATACTAGTTATAACTCTCATCAAGACTCATCTAGTTGAGCGTATATCATTAAGTCATTCTAGGACTAACTAGTCAAGTGTTATTGTTATTTACTCTCAAGTCTAGTAGTCGGGAACAAGGAATTATAATATTGTAATGTTCTCATTGGGACTTCTAGGTTGGAGATTATTTGGCTTGTCTCTTGTTAGGACTCATCGAGTCGAGAGTATCATTTGTCACTCTCTATATAACTTTTCTAGTCAAGAGCATTTGTTGGCATTCTCCTTTTCAGGTCTCAGAATTGAGGGTACTAATTATCACTCTCATAGGAATTATATAGTTAGAGTATTAATTAGGAACCAACATCATAGGGTTCTAGCCATAAAGGAGAGAGCATGAATTATACCCCACAAGATGGGATAGTTATCCATCTTAGCGGTCTTAACTACAGGGCCTCTCCCTAAATCTATGATGTCACCTTATTGAGTTTATAGGGGGGAGTTATTTCTTTCATTAGAACCATTGCCTAAACTTTACTTATGGACCAACGGTCCATTACCAAGTGCAAGTGGTAGTTGTGGCCAATGCATATCTTTGTCTTATAGTGAGCTTATGTATTACAGATATATTTTGCCAAGATATTTAAGAACATTAGATAGGCATGATAAAGAAAAAACTAAAGAAAAGATTGGTTGGGTGAATCTATCTATGTGATGAAGAAGAAGTTTGAACTCCTTTCTATTTGTTATCTATGAAATATCGAGAGGGATAAACCCAGAAGTATGGCTCAAGTTCATGTTCCGCGGCAGGCGAATAAAATTGCCGAGATGAACCAATATGTTATCGCGGCTCCTAGAGCGCCGCTGGAGCGGCAAATCAGTTTCCTGTCGTAAGTGGGAGCTCTAGAGCAGAATGTAAGTGATGCTCAACTGTAGGGATATGTTTGGATCAATTGGGCCTGATGGATATAGTTATGTTATTTGCCTTAAAGATGATGATCAGCCTCATTAGAGATGATGATCATATCATATGACTTAAAGACTAGCTGCGTGTAGTATGTAATTCATTATAGCCTAATGGATATATATATATAGTTATGTGTTGCCTATCTGTGGGATTGAAGATTTGATGTGAGCTTATCCGTCATTCTCTTATAAGAAGCTATAGTTGAGAGAACTCATTTTTGTATAATTCGCTATTTTTATACCCTAGGCCATTTAATCTAGAGTTTTAGACAAGGACTGTAGGTCGAGATAGATGATTTTGTACACTGCGTTTATGAACGAATTTGATTTTATAATTCTCCGAAGGATTAATGTTAAGAAGTTATTACTTTGTATGTATTGTCCCTTCTTCTTCTTCTTCTTCTTCTTTTTTTTTTTTTTTTTCCTCTTTCATGATCAACCGGTTTTTATAGCGTTCCCTAATTTTTTTTTATTATGATTAATAATAAAATTACAATATAGTACAGACGACTGTATTTAACAGTCAGTTAAATTCGGTTTTTAAAATGGACCGTCCACTGTCATCCTATTTACGTTGAAGTACCGGAGCTAGACAGTATTCTAGACTGCTGTAGTTACATCTGCACAAGGTAGAGAATTACATACGTTACAATATTACAAATAAAACAATACAAAGTAAACAAGGTACTCTGTACAGTCAAAAGAAAGCACTGATAGACGTGAGTAGACTTGAAGGCAGCACGCTGCTCTATGTTTCGAGTTGGCACTAAGGGTGCGTTCGCAGTTAAATTTAGGCACGCTCATTTTTTTTTCTTCGCGTTGGACGCAAGTACCTTTTCCTCCTTCCTGATAGCGCGACTCTTGGACGTTGGAAAATCAACCGTTGGCGTCCGACGCGTCCAGGCATTCGCTAATGTAGACTACTTGTTGTACACATTAATGTAGACATTAGACTATTTTTTTTTTTTAGTGTTTTGTTGTACACTGCATTATTAATACTTAATGCCTAATGTAGGCTATTTGTTAATGCTTAATGTAAATTTTTTTTTTTTAAACATGGTAAAAACACATTCGCTAAGTAGATTTAACGGTCCAATTAAAAATCAGTACATAAATTAATTCAAAACCAATAGTTTAACAATTAAATACCCTGCTCAGATACCACGCTCAAATACCCCGTTCGCAGCTAAAAACACATTGCCCGTTCGCTACAGTACCACACTCACATTCCCCATTCAAATGTCACGCTCAAATACTCCGTTTTCGTTCCCCGAGAACGCACCCAGAATATCCAGCTAAAATATCCAACTGCAGTAGCAAAGGAAGGAGATGATTTCTTCAACCAACTCTGACTAGGCTCGAGCAAAAGCTTCACATATTTGCCAAAGCGGATGGAGAAGCAAAAAAGAACCTGCACCCCAACACTGATACAAACAGACAACCGTAGCAATATTACATAAGGAACAACCGAGCTCCAGAAGACAGCATTAAAACCACCAACTACCACGATAAAAAGACTCAACTACATAGAAACTGGAACCACCACTAACTTACAGTCCTTTTCAACAAGTCGAAATTTACCATCATAACAGAATCATAACCCAAAAAAAAACGAACCAACACAGGAAACCAACCCATTTCAAAGTAGCTCACTGAGGGAGAGACAGGGCACTCAACTCCGTAACCCTGTTAGCTGAAAAGACGGTCACATGTTGTCTCCAAGGACTAACAGTAGGAAGTATTTACTTCCATCGGGATCATAAATCAAGACAGTACTTTTCGATTAATAGGAGTTTGTTGACCTTATCCTCCTATTGGAGGAAATCAAGAAACCCATATAATATTGGCCCTCCTGATTTCCTCCAATAGAAGGCCAGGGTTCGTGACCTCACATAATGTAAGGTCAACAAACTACTTTTTTAAGATAGTATTCTAGAACATGGATTTTTTTAAGGGTAAGTTTGCCTTAAGTCTGTTTAGGTTTTAAAATACCTAAAAACTCCTTATCTTAAAACTTTGTAAATTAGGTTCCTATTTTTCACAAAATCATAAAAAAAAAATCACGAGAATTCAAGATTAAACTCAACACATAAATAATTATCGTTCTCATGCATTGAAACGATAAACAATGAATCCAAAAAAAAATAAAAAAAAATCATGTAGCTCCAGTATATTGCAGCAAACAATGCAATTATTTGCAGTTGTTGCTGATATTTCAGTAACAATTGCAGTTACTTGCATTACATGTGCAAATATTGCTGGTATCAGCAATTTAAAGTAATAATTGCATATTTCACCACAATTTTCCATTCGTCCTTTGTTAATTCGGTTTTACATCAAGTAATTATACCTGCTGATATATCAGCAATAATACACTATTATTGCTGATATCTCAGCAATAATTCATAAGCCTTGTATAATTATTGCTGATATATGAGTAAGAATACACAATTATTGCTGATATATCAGCAATTATTCATCCCGATTTTCAACTAAAACCCAGGATGAATTATTGCTGACATATCATCAGTTATTGAGTATAATTGCGGATTTTGCAGTTTTTTCAAATTGCTCACGTGAATATTTGCAATTTTTTATTTTATTTTTATACAACAATGTTAAAAATTTGTGAAAAAACACGTAACTCCAAAAACGGGGACTCGTCTTACATGAAGCTTAAGGGAGGGATACCGTTCAGAAGATCTTTCATTTTAAGGATGTGTGCCTAATTTTCACTTTTTTTATTTTATACGGATTTATTCTACGAGGATTCCACATTTCTGATTTATCTTCCGTGTTTCAACGGTACAAAGTTATTAACCTGTTAGGGCTGTAAATTGAGATTTGATATATCGATTGAATATTTAAGATTCTGTGTTTCGTGATCCATCTTTTAGGTCTTAAATAGAGCTGTGAATTTTGCACGATTGTCCGACGTTCGTTCGTGTTCATGACCGAAATACATTCGTTTGAGTTCGTTCGATTCTTATTTAGGACACGAGTTAAGACAACAAAATTTATGCAAAAAAATCACGTCCGGTCCATGTTCATTCGAATTCGTCTGATTTCCCTGTAATTCGATATATAGCTGAGAGAAAACCTAATAAAAAGTATAAAATATGATATAAATAGCCATGTTTGACCGGATCCGCTCGTGCCCATGTCCGACCGGTTTTATTTAGGACAAGAAAATTTGTCCGAGTAAAAAATTCGTCTGGTCCGTGTTCGATCCAATATTTTTTAAGACAGAAATTGAACACACCAACATCCGGCCCGGTCTGACCTATTTACACCCCTAGTTTTGAAAGTCGACAATTCTTACTTTTATTAGAACTATAAGCCAAAATTGATATTTATGTTAGTGAATATTAGTTTTAGGTCCTTAAAACCAAATTTAATGTACAAAATCTCCTTTTCCAAAATAATTCTAGATTAGGTCCTTAGAATGAAGTTACAGAAATTGCACAAGATTATGTAATTATTTAATGAATAATTGCAGACATTTAAGTAATTTTATCAAAAAATTGCATAATTTTTTGATGAATAATTATGGAAATTTCTGCATTTTTTTAAAGAATAAGCGCGAAAACTTCCGCAATTTTTTGAAAAAATTGCGGAAATTTCGGCAACTTTTTTATTGAAAATTTGCGGAAATTTCCACAAATTTTCGTTGAATAATTGCAGAAATTTCCGCAGTTTTATGATATACTTGCGTAAATGTCACCGACTATTCACTGAATAATTGCATAAGTTTATACAACTATTAGTTAACTTAATTCTAGGGACCTAATTTACATATCTTTTTTGACAAGGATGTTTTGACTATTTTGAAACTTAATAGGGACTTCAGGCAACCTATCACTTATTATTATTGGCTTCTGTTTGTTGTATGATTTGTAAGAAAATTCTTTTTCAACCCAACGAATTGCGGAGTAACCCCTTATTTTTTTTTTAGAAAAAACAAAGACGAAACTGTTTCTTTTCAAAAAAAAAAAATCTTCTGTTTTCAGTCCACCTCGTAGTGACTCTACGTGATATTGTAGGAAACCATGTAGAGACACTGCGTGATACCTAATGATATCACGTAATGCCTCTATGTGGTATCTTTAGGTACCACATAATGCCCCTACGTGGATCCCTAAAAAAACAATGTACGACAAAGAATATTATAAGGTTTTTTAAAAATTAAATGGGGAATATTCAACAAAATGATGGGTTTTTCCTGTTTGTGCTGAACTTTGGGAGGTGGGGAAGGAGTGGGGGCAATTCTGCAATTAGTTCAATTGAAGTAGAATTTGTCTGATTTGTGGGTCATTCCTTTATTTATGGCTTTCGTGAACACATTATTTGCTTGACCATCGTATTTTGATTATTTAATGATTCAATTTATTATAACTCAATTTATAAATGTTGTGATCATTTTCATGTGTGTATGTGTATATATTTTATGGGTGACAATCAAGATGTAAGGCACGATATATTATTATTACTATTAACACATTATATGTCAGCCTGCGTGATGTCGTCTACATGTTCTACTTTTTGTTTACCATGCTTGATGTTATGCGATCACTTAGACTTTATATGTAGTTTGATCGATTTATTATTTATATAACCACTATTAGAAACTTTGTAAATAACGACGTAAATCACTAACGACAAAAATACATCGAGGATTCCAATGTAGGATCGATGAGATAGCCACCATTATTCTTAATTCATTAAAATTGGGAAACTAACTTTTATCGCAATCTAAATAAAACAATGGCTAGCATACCCACTTTCATAAACGTTGCGTTTAAAAAAGTAACCCTAGCTTTCCTCTTTCTTACTTAGTATCTCTTTTTTCTTCCATAACACAATTAGGTTTCCGCAATCCACCTTAGACTTCTGCTCTTTTTGACCTTTGCTATTTGATTTTCATCATGGTATCCTACATCTTCACAATACAATTAAGGTTCCATTGGTTTCGCTTTTGCATCCTCGGTTCTTCTTTTCACGTGTTCCAGCTTAGAGATCCAACACTCAAGGCAGTCTTATCTCACGGTCTATGCAACCAAATTATAAACGAAGCTAGAAACTCACATTTCATATTTGGAAAAAATCCTCTAAATGTATTAAATTGAAAATTTATGGTTAATTTGGGGATTTATTGTAAATTTTATTGTTTATGTGGAGGAATTGGAAGGGAAAACGGATGTTAGATGGTTTAATATTGTAAATGCATGTCTTACACACATTTTATTTATTTTTCATTTCTAATTGTATTTCCTTTTAGTTATCACTAGTGATATTTTAGTTGTACTTCATTATGAAGCAGTACAACAAAATGACCCTATTACAACGGTGGAACACTATTGTAATATACATTTTACAAAGGTGGGCTAACCGTCTTGTATTAAGAAGTTGTAATAGATTAATATCTTTAACAACGTTTTTACACCGTTGCAACACCGTTATAATATGTATATTTTACAACTTTTTTCCACCGTTGTAATAAACTTCATTACAACAGTTATGCACCGTTGTAATAATATCTATTATAACTGTTATGCACCGTTGTGATTGACATTTGGGTTTTAAAAAAAATAGACACCTTTTGCAATTGAAAAGAACAGTACACTAAATATAGCAATACTCCATAAGCAAATCAAATATTATAGTTATTTGCAAACTAGTTTATTAAAACACTCAAATATTCAGTATTACAAACAATAAGTTTTAGACAACATTTCGTGCATTACTACATACTATCTGAACAAAATAAGCCTCTAATAACATCTCCAGTTCATCAATGTTAGGCTTGAACGCCATATAGCTTCCATGACGGCTGCTTACACTCTCATGCTTGAATTCTAAATCTCTAAAGATAAAACAATGCAAAATAATGTCCACACAGCTTAACAAGATTAAAATAACCAAACTCGTTCTTCCCTTTATCTATCCATTTGCTTTTTGTGTAGAAAAGTCAAATTCGTATAAACACGCATGGATTGAACATCGAAAAATCAAAAGAGAAAAGTTTTCAAAAGTAAAAGCAGCATATACCAAACTGAATTTGGAATGCCTCTTTCCATGTTACTGTACTGGAAATGAAATTACCATTCCAACATAGACTATTCAACATGTCGGCTTCTCAAATTTATCTAGTAAAAAAAAGAAAAAAATGTGGAGGACCATAGTTAGCTTGAAAAAATGGACTATTCAACATAAACAATTTTCTTTTTGCTAAAGCTTACGAACCAGTGTATTGACTTCACCTTTGTTCCAAGTAAAAAACCCAGATAACATTAAATATCTAATTTTCCAGGGTTCTCATTCTTTTCAAAAAGGGTACATCAAACAACAGTTACACTCTGCGAACACATAGATAGTTCAGTCAGACTTGGAAATCTATATATGTGGACACATACATACATAACACATATTTAGGGAGATCTAACTACTTGCACAGATTTTTACTGCCAATTTTCCTGGTTTAGTCAACAAAATTGCCACGTGTTTTATTTACTATAAGAGAATATTATTGTTTCCTATTTTTATTACTCTGCATTGGTTCAGTTTCAGTTTTTATGATATATATTACACCAAGTGTTACATTACATGGTGGTGTGGTAGGTTGATTTTACATTTCGGATCCACATGTCTTACAAGATCCACATCTTACAAAACATAGATCCCCATAGTACAGAAGATCCAGTTTGCAATGGCATGTACCAAGTTTAAAGAAAATAGCATCAGCCAACCATAATTATAACCACCAACGTCAGCATGTTGTTAGCACAAGAGAAAATTAAAAATAAAATTAAAAATAAAGAAAAGAAAAGGACGCCAGTGTGATACACATGACACTTATACAGGAAGAACCCCAGCACACAACAGATAACTGTTAGCATTAAATCATCATTGATAGAATACCCTAGCATGCTCATTCAGCACCTTGTCCAAAGTTTGCAAATTAAGTTTCACAGATTCAACTGGATTATGCATTCGAACTAAAAAGGCATTGAGTCAGATGGGTGTAGATGTTAATTAAAAACATACCGTTGGGAATGTGTCATTTGACGACTGAGCTCGGTTGACATGATCATTAGGGTGTACAAATTTTTCCCCACGTTTATGGCCAAGTATCTCAGCTGCTCTATTTGCAATATCCTGTGTATGAGGGATAAAATGATTTTGAAATATGTGAGAAAGAAGACAGGTATCAATGACAAGTTCACATGAATAAGGAGAACATATCTAAATACAAACACTGCACAAACGGAAACCATTATTTCAAAGTATCCAAAACTAAATATATTGCTATTGAAGTAGACCACATTTATGATACAAACCATATCCATCTTCTAAGAACATATGTAACTCGCAGGATTACTTTTTGGGACCATACAAACACAGATGTGTCGTTCCCACGTGCTAACCCTCATACAACCAACCAATCCCACCCCCTCCACCCAAAAAAAGACTGGGAAAAGACAGATTTTTAGCCATACACTAGATGTTCAGGCTAGAAAAGAGAATTCCTTATTAAGATATCAAATAACACTGATAGTCCTTACATCCTCTTCCTTAAATACAACCGCATCTTCACATTCGCCGTCTTCGTACTCACCATCGTCCTCTAGTTGATCTGCATACAAATTACGACGAATAAAACTGGAATGACGACATTAGATCCACGAGCGACAAACTGTACTCAATTTAAGATCAACGGCGATGCCAATCTTAGCAACCAGGCTATATATTTGCATAACAAAGAAAAAAGAGTTAAATTACGGCAGTAGTAATTAGACATCAAATTGATTAAAAGATGAAATCAATTCAGGTTCCTCTAAAGGTCTAAATGCCAACAAAAAGTGAAACATACTCACATTAATTTCGGTTTCGTGCTTCCAGGCTTCTATTTCTCTCTGTGGTTCCTCGATTTAGGCTTCGATCTCCCTAGAACTGCCGCCGCTTCCCTCTAGAATCCATTTCTCTCACGAATCGGTTCTATTTGATGCGAGACGGTGGCTTGATCGATTTCCCCTCAATTTTTATCGGCTAGGGCTTCAACCATTTTTTTTGTTTTGTAATCAATGAGAGAAATAAATTGAGGGACGGCTGATTGTTTTCTAGGTTAAGTTATTAGGGTTGTGATCTTGCTAATTCCAACTTTTCCCCCTCGGGTTTTTCTTTATTAGCTCCATACAACACTTAACCCATTTTTCAACATTTAGATCCATTTACATGTTATACAAAATAAGCAATAGACGTGTATATTTTGTCAACAATTTTAACCATGTAAAAATTTGTATATATTCATCATATACACACAAATGATCTATTTATTCATTCATTCACCCCAAATATATATTTAATTATAATCAATATTATTATTTTAGTCACAAAATTTGGGTTCTCACACAATTGCTAACTATAATTATGAAATACTAAATACAAAATGTTACTTCTTAATTGTTAATATCTCTTGTTGATTCTAAATTATTAAATATTTTATTAGTTATTGATTATTAATTTTAAATATTAATCATTTAAAAATAATTATTAAACACTAAATATCACTTCAAAAGTATTAATATTTTGATTAATTATGACTCTTAAGTATTAATATTGAGTATATATTATTATGTATTCATTTTTATTAGAAATTCTTATCATTATCAAATATTAATAAATAATAATAATTATGTAACATTAACTATATTTTTTAATTATTCTTCTTAATTGCTAATTATTAAATATTGTAGATTAATTATTAATTATTACTTCCTAATTGATTATTAATAGTAATTATTAGTTATTAATTATAAATAATCAATATAAATGTATTAAATATTAATTATTAGTTGTTAATTATATCAAAATATAATCATATATTACAACAGTCAAAAAACAAAAGTTGTGATATGCTTTTATTAAAACTGCCAAAATAACACAGTTGTTAAAAATAAGTTTATTACAACTTTTCTCGAAAAAAAGTTGTAAAAAACATTTATTACAATAGTGCTTCTACTACCTTGTAAAATTAAAGTTGTAATATGGTGTTTTTGTTGTAGTGAAGGGACCCTTTTGCTAAGATAAGAGAAGTTTTCGATACTGGACATAAAGATAATTCGACCTTCTCATTTTGGAACAAGCTCTGTGATTAAGGCTTGGCACATTACCTTAAGAACTATGAAGATAAATTTCTATTATTCAGTTACCTGCTAGTTATTCATCGTAATTAACCCTAATTAAATTCAAAGGTAATATAGGTAGTGAAAGAAACTTGCAAGCTGGAATATGCATATGATGCGCTGCGGCACCGCCGGAAGTACCCCAAGTGTAACAAACCGTAATTTTAACAACACTAAGGATGATAAAATAAGGAACACTTAATTAAATTTTTAGAATTAAGTAAAATGGACTGCGTCATTGCATTCGTCTCGGAATTCTGGTCAAAATAGATACCTGATTTGCATAAAATAGACATTGTATGAAGAAGTTATTAAGGTCTGAAGTTTGTATACGCAGAAGATATATATATATATATACACACACACACACACACACACACATATATATATATATACACACACACACACATATACATAACTAAGTCAAAACCATTCAAAATAATTCAAAATCAGAAGCGGGAAATCTGGGAGGGAAATGGACCCGTTGGAGGTCGAAATACCCTAGGGGTGGGGCGAAATACATTTCTGGTATGTGGACTGAATTCTTGGCTAGATTTGTTGGCTTTAGGCTATAAATAGGACCCCATTTCTCTTATTTTTACACACCAAACTAGATGTTGCCTCTGCCAATATTAAAATAGCCTAGTCTTCTTCAACAATCAAGTCATTCAAGATTCAGAGATCTGTGATTCAACATCTGCAATTATTCCTCTGTTTCTTAGATCCATTCTCTGTGAGTCTACGTTATTTTTAGATATGAATACTTAAAAGTTAATCTTGACATTTTATGAATTGGATCTAAGCCTGTGACTAATTGATCATATCAAATCTGCCATAACCTGAGTATCTAAGTTATTTTGGCATGACTATGAATTGGATATAAGCCTATATCTATTTATCTTGTTAGATCTGCCATTATTTGTACATCTAATTCACTATTTAGATCTCATCATGCCTGTTTATGATCATGACAATATGCCTAATCAGTTTTATTATCGCATGTTCATCAGATCTGTTCCTTTATGCATATCTTGTCATTATGCCCACTTTTGTCACTATATGTTTATTAGTTACTATGCCTATTTCTGCCGTCAAATGTCAATCTTGTTATTATGTTTATTTCTGTTCTCTTCCCTTCTTCTTTTCCCTTTTTATTTTATAGTCAGGTTTGAGCCTAGACATACCGCTGAAATATGTGAACACGTGAAATTGGGAACGAGGGGAAAACTTTAGAATTGGGGCATAACTTATATTGGAAAATTTGGGCATAACTTGAATTAAATACATGAATATGGATTTGGGGGCATAAATCATATTGTGATTTAGATCTAAATTTGAGGCATATGGTACATGATAAATATGACTTGGAAAAGGGGCAGGAAAACCTATAATGAAATAGGGATAATTGTTAAAGAATGAAATGCCTAGAATTACAACAATTAGAAAATGTAACCTCCCTTAGACACGAGGTTAGATTACACTTGTGGTAGAAGTCTGCCCAGACCTGCCCGACATATCCAGCGACCACAAGTGGTAAATCTAATGTGAGGGATCTAAGTGCATAAACATGTAACGGGCTAAGACATGAGGTTAAGTCCGATTTGGGAAGAAGTTTGCCCAGACCCGCCCAGCATATCCAGCATCCACAAGTTGTAGGCTTAACGTGGGAGGTCTAGCACATCATAACCATAAATGAATAAATGGTAATGAACTTGAATACCAACCTGGTTGAATCCATAGGGATTACATGAACATGTTAACTTGAGTAGGGGTTAAGTAAAATTGCTTGAAATAGTGAGAGTGTTAAGTATATCTTGGGTGGTGGGTAATATTTATATATAGGCCCACGAACTTAACCTGTGGGGTTATGCATAACCTATGGAAATCCTAGTATTGGCGATGCAAGCGTAGGGGGAAGCTTATATCATCTTGTGTGTGGGAACTATTTCAGTCAGTAACCCATATATAGGCATCAAACGAGTACTCCGAACTAGGTCGGAGTCGGGGCACGCTTACTGGGCTGATTGTAAGAGATCCAAAAGAGGGGATAATGTAACACCCCAAATTTTCTGTTAACTGTAACTTAAAAATTAAAGTATAATTAATTCTAAATGATGGAATTAAGGGAAATGGGTTACGCCATTGCGTTCGTCTCGAAATTCTGCTTGAGATAGAGTCCAAGTTTGCGTAAAACGGATACCGTATGAAGAAGATATGGACGAACAAAGTTGGGCAGAAAAACCAGAAACGGGTCAGAATGCACTGGCGCACTTGGGAAGTGCGCCAGTACAATTTTAGCACTAGCGCACCTGCCAAGTGCGCCCAGGCCAGAAAACCTGTTGGTCAAGCCCTGGCTGGCCTGGTCAGGTTCTGGTCGATTTCTGTGGCTTGGCTGAGTCACTAGGGCTTACATGTTACTTTCTGATTGGCTTCTCTTGTGATGGATGGTCTGGATTCACTTTAGCTTCATCGACGGCTCTAATCAAATTAAATTCGATAAATACAACTCAAGTATAACCCTAAATTCACACAAATAATATAATACTAAAGCCGTCATGCTGCTAGAAAGAAACTAGGAGTGGCCGTCAGTTAGAAAGCTTAGAGACAAGCCAATACTAAAGTGAAACACGAATCAAAACAACGTTAGTCTACCCAAAGGAAAGCATATCAAATTCAGAATTCAGAATCCAGAATCCAAGTTCATCGTTCGTTGTAAGTATAGTGATTTTTCCGATGAGAATAAAACTAAGACTTGATTCGATGTAAATTGGAAGTGGAATTGTGCTATTATGTAACGACGATGTTAATTCATATCTATGTATTGAAATGATTGTGTTACGAATGAAATTGGGATGTTTGTGGTATAATTAAGATTGATGTTGATCCTATTGTACTTTTAGAATGACAACAACATCACAAGCAAGTTGTATAGTTCATGTTTATGTGATTATATAGGTTGTTTAGAACCTCATGTATATACTTTATGCAAGAATCTTTATGTCTAAATGGTTATGTTCATATACATGCCCCTATGTTTATACAAAAATTGCAAGTTCCTAATTTTTTCCATGTCAAGATCCACTTTAGTACATGTTTCATGTTGTAATTAGATATGCGATTGGATCTAGTTCACACCCTTGTCATAAAGTTATACATATTTATGAAAATGTCATATTCTTGTCATGTGCTAGTGATGTTCGATGTTATGCCTAGATCCAAAAACAAGTTTAGACTTATGTTGTCTAAATCATATGCTAATTCATGTGACACCTATTTGGTTAGACCCTTATTTCAATGCAAATTCACATATATGTAAATTGATTTAGGCTATGTTGCAAATTCACATATATGTATATTGACTATTTTGCAAGTTCACATCTATGACATTCATGTTGGCTATTTTGCAAGTTCACACCTATGATGTTCATATTGACTATGCCAGAAATGCCAAGTTTACACCTATGTCATGTTTATGTTTATGAATTCCCTTATGCCTATTTGTGTGCGCTAAATTAGGCTAAGTTTTTAGCCTAATATTATATGTTAAAACTATGCGAACGAAAATTAGGCTAAGGTAGTTAGCCTAATGTTTAATCGGGGTAACGTTGGGAATATTGGTAAAACTTGACATAAAAATATATGAAATTGGCATGTTTGTCACATGCCAAAATTGGTGGCATTTAAACGGTATAAATTCTTATACCAAAAATGTTAGACTTGGAATGTGGGCCATAACATTTAATTGTTGACAAATTTACATATATTCAGTAATAAAGACAAATATGTAAATTTAGAAAATACGAATATGCTTAACACGAGGTTGGATTGAGTTGTGATGTAAATCTGCCCGAACGCGCCCGACTGTCCAGTAGTCACAACAATACCTATCCAATGTGGGTGGTTAAGCATTAAGCCCAATAAGGACCCGAGGTTAGACTGAGTTACGGTGTAAATCTGCCCGGAACCGACCGGCACATCTAGTAACCGTAACAACATCTGTCTAATGTGAGTGGTCGGTGCTTTAAAAAGCAAAGGACAGACAAGTCCGGATGGTAGCGTTAAGTTACCTAAAACACTTGACCAATTCAACATGTTAATGAAATTGATGGGTGGGGTTAGGTAAATACAAACACTTAACCGCTTAACATGGTTGACTAGAAAACCCTAGTAACGGGGACCCATTTCAGCAGTAACTCAATTAAGTATCATGATACCCTGAAACTAGGCAGGGCAGGGCACGATTACTGCGCTGATTGTAAGCGGTCAAAGCGACGGCGGTGGGTGCAACAGTGTGGGTTCTAACGGAGTGCGGGCGTGCACACACTTCGGAGCAGACAAACATGGCACTGGGGGCACCAGTAGTATAACCTATGCATTCTAAGGATTGTGTCGGGTCGCCACCATGGGACTTGATACACCCCATGGTGGGGCCAGCATAGGTATCTACAATATTTGGGGTCGTAAGACACATGTAATTATGCGAGTAGGAGCCGATCTTTAAAATAAGGGGATCACTTCACCCTCAGCATGGGGTGCCAGTTTAGAACTAATGCATGTAGGTGCATAGATATAGTGTGGGGGTGCGATAGTATCTTCGTTTCAAAACTACTTTATCTTAGTTTATGATACTCTCCTGTTTCCAGTTTATACCTATCATGCCCTTATTCTTATTCTCGTACTGAAGAGTCACTAGACTTACCAGGCTTTATGTCTGATCCTATTTTCTTTCATTTTCTTTTCTTCCGTTCCCCCCAGGTCCACAGGGAGGAAACAACCCAGCTTAGTCGGACTCTTTGCAAGCTTCAAGACAGTAGATGTACGATTTGGACTCTCTTGCTTTGGCTATGGCTGTTGGACACAATCATGGGGATTTATGCAGTTTTAATTATGTTTTATGCTTCTTTATTTAATAACCAAGACAGAAATGATGATGTAATGTTTAGGGAGTTATTATGACAGTTATGGAAATGTTTTGTATGAACACGTATTTATGAAATAAAAAGTCTGTTGTTTTCCGCTGCTTATATATATATATATATATGTGTGTGTGTGTGTGTGTGTGTGTGTGTGTGTTTATATTTGTCTTGTGTTTTATCTGTGACTTTTACTTACAAACCTCCACCAAAGTTAAGTCATTCCCTGTGTGAGTGACCTTAACGGAGGGTAGGGTGTTTCACTTGGTATCAAAGCACAGATTTACCAGACTAGTTATAAAAGTTTTTGAAACTATTTTCAAAAAGAAGTGTAAAGAAGCATCTATTTCAAGAAAAAATGTTGTTTTTAAAAGGCATAATTCCCCAGAGCCATATGCACTATCCCTCTGTCCCTTTATCTTGAATACTTTCCTTTTTGTTCCAGCATGTCTAGAGATCTTAACCTTCCAGAAGGAGTACCGATCCCTGGCTGGTTCCGAAGGTACCTAGAGGGTAGGGCCAATGGTGCGGGCCAAGCAGACATTCCTCCTTCTACGGTGGCAGCGGTTCCTCCTCCCCCTCCTCGTGAGAACGCTTTCGCTAAGACGTGTAGAGACTTCAAGGCTATGGGAGGAAAGGACTTTTATGGAACTGAATCATTTGTGGTAACAAGGAACTGGCTGAAGGAGACTGAAGATTTATTCGTTATCTTTGAAGTTGATGACAGGCAAAAGATACAGCTAGCAGTGTGGTTGCTCAAAGATGAAGCTTCCTATTGGTGGGAAGTTACGCATGCGGAGAGGGCAGTGGAAACATGGGAAGATTTCAGGACGAGGTTTGAGATGAAATTCCTCTCCCAAGCTGAAAGAAGTCTGCAGATGGAGAAGTTCCTACCTCTTAAGCAAGGGAGTATGACGATCAGGGAGTACGTCAATCAGTTTAATCAACTGGCCAGATTTGGGCTGGATTTAGTAAACACCCAACACAAGAAGGCCCTTCGCTTGGTCAAAGGCCTGAATGAACCTCTACACAGCCTTGCTACGACCCATATACCCATGGGGGCGACCTATGAAAGCTTGATGGACATGGCGCTGCTACACGAGGAAGATAAAGGCAAGAAAGAGGCAAAGGCGGAAGTGCCTCAAGAAAAGAAAGAGGGTCTACAGGCTAAGAAGACAGACTTCAAGAAAGGCGGGAAGAACAACAAATCCCGTGAAAAGAGAAAGTGCAATTTCTGTGGCATTGTGGGACATATAGCAAATGACTACAGAAAGAAGAAGGCAAAGATGAATGGTGGTTGCTTCAGTTGTGGCGAGACTGGACACTTGGCTAAGGACTGCCCAAAGAAGCGGGGGCAGGGACAGAGGACTGGATCCACCTCAGGTGGACAAGTTCACGCGCTGGTGGCACCTCCATAGGAACGAGGTAGAAATATTTCTGTAGAAAGCTTAGTTTATCTGTATGATCATCCAGTTCTCACCCTCTTTGATTCTGGTGCATCACACTCCTTTATTTCATCCGCTTTAGTAGAATCTCTGCACCTAGACACTAGTATGGTAGAAGATCCCTTGGTTGTCTCAAATCCAATTGGGGGGTCAGCTTATTTGTCGATGGTTTTCTTGGATTTGAAAATCTCTATTTTAAATGTTGAATTTAGATGTAGTGCCTTTGTTTTGGGCTTCTCAGGATATGGACTGGTCTTAGGCATGGACTGGTTATCCAGTAACGGTGCCATTCTTGATTGTGAGAAAAGAGTGGTTAGGCTCTTGACTCGGCTCGGTAACACTCTAGAAATTTCTTGTAATCCCTTGAATGCTGTTATGCTTAGTTATCTAGAGTCGCTTGACGCTTCTGTTGAGAATTTGCAGTCGGTTAGAGTAGCCCGGGAATATCCGGATGTCTTTGAAGAGGTGAAAGGCTTACCTCCGAAGCGGGAAATAGACTTCCGCATATATCTTGTGGATAATGCAAAGCTCGTAGCTCTGCCTGTTAGACACATGGCTCCAAAGGAGAGAAAGGAGCTCAGTAAGTAAGTTAAGAAGCTTCTCAAGAAGGGGTTTATAAGAAGGAGTATCTCGGAATGGGGTGCTCCAGTGGTGTTCGCCCCCAAAGCAGATGGTTCACTACATCTTTGTGTGGACTATAGGGAGCTAAACAAGCTGACTAAAAAGAATAGATACCCGCTTCCCCGTATAGACGATCTATTTGATCAGCTTGTAGGTGCGTCGGTCTTCTCCCAACTTGATTTAGCTACTGGGTTCTATCAGCTAAGGATAGCTGAAGATAACATTGATAAAACGACATTTAGAACCCTAGACGGTTTCTTCGAGTGGCTTGTCATGCCTTTCGGCCTGACAAATGCACCTGCTTATTTCGTAGACCTAATGAGCAGGGTGTTCAGAGAATTCCTCAATAAGTTTGTGGTGGTCTTCGTAGACGATATTTTGATCTTCTCAAAGAATGAGGAAGAACATGCTCAACATCTGAAAGAGATCATGGATACTCTCCGTGCACATCAACTAAAAGCCAAATTCTCCAAGTGCCACTTTTGGAGAAAGGAAGTAAGATTTCTGGGGCATATATTGTCCAAAGAGGGGTTGGCCATGGACCCCACGAAAGTGGTGGTAGTGCAAGATTGGAAGACACCAAGAAATGCAACCGAAGTTCGAAGCTTTCTTGGGCTAGCCGGTTTTTACCGAAAGTTCTTTAGGGATTTCGCGAGAATCTCAGCTCCACTCACAAGGCTAACAAAGAAGAATCTGGCATTCACTTGGGATTTGGATTGCGAGTTTGCTTTCCAACGATTAAAAAGGGGTCTCACAACATCCCGAGTTCTGACTTTGCCGGATGGAAGCAAAATGTTCACAGTACATACGGATGCTTGTGGTACAGGTCTAGGCGCTGTTCTGATGCAAGAAGGGAGGGTAGTAGCTTATGGTGGAAGACAATTGAAAGTGCATGAAAAGAACTACCCAACCCACGATCTTGAGTTGGCCGCCATCGTCTTTGCGCTTAAGTCTTGGCGTCATTATCTCCTAGGTGAGAAGTTCGAATTATATACTGACCATAAATCGTTGAAGTATCTTTTCTCGCAGAAAGATCTTAACTTGAGGCAGCAAATGTGGATGGAGTTCCTTGCCTCGTATGACTTTGAAATTTCCTATACTCCTGGCAAAGGCAACGTAGTAGCAGACGCATTGAGTAGAAAGAAACTTACCCTAAGCCCTCTCTTTGTAGAAAGGCAAAGCTTGGAATATATAGCTGGTTTTGACTTTAGGCCCTCCTCAAATTTTATACCTGGTTTACTGGCATCCCTAGAAGTACGGCCCACTCTTTTAGACTCGATAGGGGCCGCACAACGAGAAGACCCTCAGCTTGTGGATGTGATTGATAAACTAATTAGGGGTGAAACTTCCAGTCACCTCAATAGATATTCCAACGATGATAAGGGTTGGCTGAGGCGAGATGGAAGACTATGTGTCCCACAAGCTAGGGATTTAGTGAAGAAGGTTCTCGAGGAGACCCATCATTTCAAGATGACAATACACCCAGGTGGAGACAAGATGTACAAGGACGTAAAGAGAGTTTTCTATTGGAGCGGCTTGAAGAAGGACGTGGCAGATTTCGTTTCTAAGTGTGTAACATGCCAACAGGTCAAGGCGGAACAAAAGAAGCCTGGAGGACTGCTTCATCCTCTAGAAGTCCCGTAGTGTAAGTGGGATAGCATTTCAATGGATTTCATTGATGGGTTGCCTAGGTCAAGAAGAGGCAATACTAGCATTTGGGTGATAGTGGACAGGCTTACTAAAAGTGCCCACTTTATACCTATCAAGAGTAGAAGAACTGCCTCGTCTCTAGCCTCTCTTTATCTTAAGGAAATAGTTCGACTCCATGGAATACCCTTCAGCATAGTGAGTGACAGAGACCCCATCTTCACGAGCGAATTTTGGCGGAGTCTGCAAGAAGATGTCGGCACATAGTTATGCTTGAGCACGGCCTATTACCCCCAAACTGATGGCCAGACAGAAAGGGTGAATAGAGTACTAGAAGATCTTCTGAGACTGTGCGTTATTGACTTCGGAGGGACTTGGGAGGATCACCTTCCTTTAGTGGAATTCGCCTACAACAACAGTTACCAAGCCACCATCGGTATGGCGCCCTTCGAAGCTTTGTATGGAAGACCGTGCCGATCGCCAACTTGTTGGTGGGAGTCCACCGACAAGATTATACTTGGGCCAGACATGATTAGAAAGACTTTAGAAAAAGTGGACTTGATACGAAGGAGAATGAAGACTGCCCAAGACAGACAGAAATCCTACGCCGACAAAAGAAGGACCGACCTTGAGTTTGAGGTTGGGGACAGGGTTTTCCTTAAGGTATCCCCTTTAAGGAACGTCATTCGCTTTGGATCCGCAGGAAAACTAGCACCAAGATTTGTAGGACCGTTCCCTATCATCTAGAAGATTGGGAAAATGGCTTATAGAGTAGAGCTACCTGAAAGATTGGTTGGAATTCACAACGTCTTTCACGTTTCTCATCTCTGGAAATGTCTACATGAATCAGCAGAAGTGGTGGAGCCAAGCATTTTAGAAGAAGCCGAAGTGGAACGCGAAGCAACTGTGAGGAAAGTTCCAACTCGAATCGTAGGAACTGAAGTGAAAAAGGTACGCAACCGCAAAGTCAAGCTCGTTAAGGTTCAGTGGAGCGACGCCGAGGAAGACGCGACTTGGGAAACTGAGGACAGAATACGCGCAGCCTACCCTTTTCTTTTTAAGGGTATATCTTTGATCTCTTTTTCCTTAGGTTGTGCTTGTATCTATATCTTTAGGTATATCTCCTCGATATGATCCTTTATCCTTAGGTAGAAACCCCTTTGGATGTAAACATGTATTCGAAACATGTTATGGTTGATGGTTGCAAGTGGTTGCTCGTGGATGCATATACACACACAACCTAGGTTTTAGATCGGCTCAGTCACTTCATACTGCATATGCATATATGTATTCATATTTGTATGTGGTTGAAACTTGATATGTTGTCATATGGATGTCGCATTTGTATTGATGGTCGCGCACTCATGTAGAATTATGAGTAAGGACAAATTTGCATCAATAATGGAGTCATGACAATTACATGATTTGCATTAAGGAGGTCAACTGGATCAGTAGACCGCCTGATTTTGCATTAGCTGAGGACATACACACACACGGTGCATATAATCATAAAGCATTAGAAATCTTTTAAGGACAATGGACGCCTATGTTTGATGGTCGAGTAGATGGACGATTGGATGTTGGGACTTACGTTCTCCTAGACTTGAAGATTTCGGGGACGAAATCCTTTAAGGAGAGGAGAATGTAACACCCCGAATTTTCTGTTAATTGTAACTTAACAAATTAAAGTATAATTAATTCTAAATGATGGAATTAAGGGAAATGGGTTATCCATTGCGTTCATCTCGAAATTCTGCTTGAGATAGAGTCCAAGTTTGCGTAAAACGGATACCGTATGAAGAAGATATGGACGAACGAAGTTGGGCAGAAAAACCAGAAACGGGTCAGAATGCACTGGCGCACTTGAGAAGTGCGCCAGAACAAAATTGCACTGGCGCACTTGGGAAGTGCGCCAGTACAATTTTAGCACTGGCGCACCTGCCAAGTGCGCCCAGGCCAGAAAACCTGTTGGGCAGGCCCTGGCTGGCCTGGTCAGGTTCTGGTCGATTTCTGAGGCTTGGCTGAGTCACTAGGGCTTACATGTAACTTTCTGATTGGCTTCTCTTATGATGGATGGTCTGGATTCACTCTAGCTTCATCGACGGCTCTAATCATATTAAAATTCTATAAATACAACTCAATCTAACCCTAAATTCACATAAATAATATAATACTAAAGCAGTCATGCTGCTAGAAAGAAACTAGGAGCGGCCGTCAGTTAGAAAGCTTAGAGACAAGCCAATACTAAAGTGAAACACGAATCAAAACAACGTTAGTCTACCCAAAGGAAAGCATATCAAATTCAGAATTCAGAATCCAGAATCCAAGTTCGTCGTTCGTTGTAAGTATAGTGATTTTTCCGATGAGAATAAAACTAAGACTTGATTCGATGTAAATTGGAAGTGGAATTGTGCTATTATGCAACGACGATGTTAATTCATATCTATGTATTGAAATGATTGTGTTGCGACTGAAATTGGGATGTTTGTGGTATAATTAAGATTGATGTTGATCCTATTGTACTTTTAGAATGACAACAACATCACAAGCAAGTTGTATAGTTCATGTTTATGTGATTATATAGGTTGTTTAGAACCTCATGTATATACTTTATGCAAGAATCATTATGCCTAAATGGTTATGTTCATATACATGACCCTATGTTTATACAAAAGTTGCAAGTTCCTAATTGGGTCCATGTCAAGATCCACTTTAGTACATGTTTCATGTTGTAATTAGATATGCGATTGGATCTAGTTCACACCCTTGTCATAAAGTTATATGTATTTATGAAAATGTCATATTCTTGTCATGTGCTAGTGATGTTCGATGTTATGCCTAGATCCAAAAACAATTTAGACTTATTTTGTCTAAATCATATGCTAATTCATGTGACACCTATTTGGTTAGACCCTTATTTCAATGCAAATTCACATATGTGTAAATTGATTTAGGCTATGTTGCAAATTCACATATATGTATATTGACTATTTTGCAAGTTCACATCTATGACAATCATGTTGGCTATTTTGCAAGTTCACACTTATGATGTCCATATTGACTATGCCAGAAATGCCAAGTTTACACCTATGTCATGTTTATTTTTATGAGTTCCCTTATGCCTATTTGTGTGCGCTAAATTAGGCGAAGTTTTTAGCCTAATATTATATGTTAAAACTATGCGAACGAAAATTAGGCTAAGGTAGTTAGCCTAATGTTTAATCGGGGTAACGTTGGGAATATTGTTAAAACTTGACATAAAAATATATGAAATTGGCATGTTTGTCACATGCCAAAATTGGTGGCATTTAAACGGTTTAAATTCTTACACCAAAAATGTTAGACTTGGAATGTGGGCCATAACATTTAATTGTTGACAAATTTACATATATTCAGTAATAAAGACAAATATGTAAATTTAGAAAATACGAATATGCTTAACACGAGGTTGGATTGAGTTGTGGTGTAAATCTGCCCGAACCCGCCCGGCTGTTCAGTAGTCACAACAATACCTATCCAATGTGGGTGGTTAAGCATTGAGCCCAATAAGGACCCGAGGTTAGACTGAGTTACGGTGTAAATCTGCCCGGAACCGACCGACACATCCAATAACCGTAACAACATCTGTCTAATGTGAGTGGTCGGTGCTTTAAAAAGCTAAGGACAGACAAGTCAGGATGGTAGGGTTAAGTTAACTAAAACACTTAACCAATTCAACATGTTAATGAAATTGATGGGTGGGGTTAGGTAAATACAGACACTTAATCGCTTAACATATTTGACTAGAAAACCCTAGTAACGGGGACCCATTTCAGCAGTAACCCAATTAGGTATCATGGTACCCTTAAACTAGGCAGGGTGGGGCACAATTGCTGGGCTGATTGTAAGCGGTCAAAGCGACGGCAGTGGGTGCAACAGTGTGGGTTCTAACGGAGTGTGGGCGTGCACACACTTCGGAGCAGACAAACATGGCACTGGGGGCACCAGTAGTATAACCTATGCATTCTAAGCATTGTGTCGGGTCGCCACCATGGGACTTGATACACCCCATAGTGGGGCCAGCATAGGTATCTACAATATTTAGGGGCCGTAAGACACATGTAATTATGCGAGTAGGAGTCGATCTTTAAAATAAGGGGATCACTTCACCCTCAGCATGGGGTGCCAGTTTAGAACTAATGCATGTAGGTGCAGAGATATAGTGTGGGGTGCGATAGTATCTTCGTTTCAAAACTATTTTATCTTAGTTTATGATACTCTCCTGTTTCCAGTTTATACCTATCATGCCCTTATTCTTTTTCTCATACTGAAGAGTCACTAGACTTACCAGGCTTTATGGTTGACCCTATTTTCTTTTGCCTTCTTTTCTTCCGTCCCCCCCCCCCCCAGGTCCAAAGGGAGGAAACAACCCAACTTAGTCAGACTCTTTGCAAGCTTCAAGATAGTAGATGTACGGGTTGGACTCTCTTGCTTTGCCTTTGGCTGTTGGACACAATCATTGGGATTTATGCAGTTTTAATTATGTTTTATGCTTCTTTATTTAATAACCAAGACAGAAATGATGATGTAATGTTTTGGGAGTTATTATGACAGTTATGGAAATGTTTTGTATGAACACGTATTTATGAAATAAAAAGTCTGTTATTTTCCGCTGCTTATATATATATATATATGTGTGTGTGTGTGTGTGTTTATATCTGTCTTGTGTTTTATCTGTGACTTTTACTTACAAACCTCTACCAAAGTTAAGGCATTCCCTTTGTGAGTGACCTTAATGGAGGGTGGGGTGTTTCATGGTGTCTGACAGCGTGTTCCATTGGGCTTATGTGCGTGCATGGGTTCGCCTACTCGAGAAAATATGACGTTGTAACATCAGTAGATATGATTGTGCATAACCTGGAAATGAAGGGTTGGCACTTTAGGAAGTGATACATCCTACTGTGGGGCCAACACAGGGTATCTACGTAGAAGGGAGCCGACCGATTGGGGTAGTAGTTAGGGTATATCTAGATTCTGGTATGTTTAGGAGCCCGTTATTATCTTAGGGTAAACTCTGGTATGTTCAATTGAGCTGCCTGTTATTGTATAGGGTAAAACCTCTCACTAGAAGTACATTTAAGTCTACTATCTTATACTTGTTGGGGATCATCTTGTTCTAGTGATACTAGTATTGGTGCAGAGAACGGAAAGTATTAGAGAAGCGCTATACATATACGTTCTTGTCAGTTTATCATGTTTACCATGTCATACCTGCCTTATATGCTGTTATCTCTCTTATCCAGCTTATATGCCTGTCATGATGCTTTACTTATTTATATGCTAAAAATAACTGGACTCGCCAGACTTTTTATGTCTGACCTATTTTGTTTCCTTTTCTTTCTCTTTCGTTCCCCCCCTCCCCAGGTTCTCCGGGTAGGAATACTCAAGCTTGATCTTGATTTTGCTTTCATCCTGCTTGGAGCTGATTAGATGTGCCGCTTGATTTTGTACCATTTCTACTATGGTTATGCTTTTGGGGATTATGCTTTTTTCATATTTATTGTACTCTGATGATTTTAGTACAACACGGAAATTTAAAGTTGATGTACTGTGTTTTATGTATTTCAGACTCATGATGTAACTATGTTTTAAACTACGATGTTTTCTGCTTAATAAAGTTTTAAATTCCGCTGTTATTTTATATCTGTCATGTAATATTTCTGTTTCTGTTTACTTATAACGCTTCACAAAACTTAATGCATTCTCTTAATGAGTGATATTAACGGACGTGGGGTGTCACACTTGGTATCAGAGCTAAAGGTTACCAGATCGGATAAAAGATTTTGAATTTTTTTTCAAAAAGGTTTTAAAAGAAAAGTCTATTTTGAAAAACATATTCCCCAAAGCCATATGTAATATATTTAAATTCTCTGTTTGAATCCCTTTTCTTTTCAGCATGTCTGGGGAACCTAATATTCCTGAGGGCATTACGATACCAGGCTGGTTCGATAGGTAAATAGAGGCCGCGACGCCTGTCGGTGGTTAAGCTAACGTACCTCCCCCAGCTGCACCCACTGTTCCTCCTCCTCCGCATGTAGATAATTTCTTTAAGGTTTGCAAATATTTATGTGCTATGGGTGGAAAGCCATTTCGAGGAACCAAAACTTTCGTAGAGGCAAGGATTTGGCTTAAAGAGACGGGGGATTTGTTTGAAATTTTCGAAGTTGATGATCGTAGAAAGATTCAGTTGGCCGCTCGGCTACTGAAAGATGAGGCTTCGTTCTGGTGGGAAGTGACGCAAGCCGGGCATCCAGTGGAGACTTGGGATGATTTTCGGCAGAGATTTAAAATGAAGTTTCTTTCTAAAGCTATGAAAAGTATGCAAATGAAAAGGTTTCTGGCACTCAAGTAAGGAGGCATGACAATTAAAGAGTATGTTAACAAGTTCAACCAACTGGTGAGGTTTGGTTTGGAGCTAGTAGATACCCTGCATAAGAAAGATTTGCGATTTGCTAGAGGATTGAATGAACCCCTCCATGGGTTATCTATGTCTCATATTCTGATGGGAGCAACTTTTGAAAGGCTCATTGATATGACATTGATACATGAAGAAGATAAAGGTGAAAAGAAAGAAGATAAGGTTGAGGAAACAAAAAACAAGAAAGTATGGCCTAAGAAAGGACAACAACAACAAAAGAAGGGCAGAAAGAACGACACGACTAAAGATAAGAGGAAGTGTCATAATTGTCGACGCGAGGGTCACTTGATCAAGGACTGCAAGAGAAGAAAGAATGCTTGTTTTACTTGTGGAGAGTTCGGACACTTTTGTAAGGAGTGCTAGAAGAAGCAAGGAAAATGTCAAATGGCAGGATCTTCTGGAGAGCAAGTGCATGCTCTCGTGGCCAGTGCTCCTAATAGAAGTAGGAAAGTTTCCATTGAAGGTTTGATTTCTCTTTCCAATCATCTAGTTAGAACTCTTTTTGATTCTAGCGCTTCGCATTCTCTTATATTTGATTTTATGGTTGAGTCTCTGGACCTTAGTACCAGTATGGTTTTGGATCCCATTGTTGTCTCTTAACCCCATTGGTGGTACGACTCATTTGTCTATGATTTGTCGGGATTTGAGAATATCTGTGTTGGGCATCGAGTTTGAGTGCGACGCATATGTGCTTGGTTTCATGGGCTATGGTTTGATTCTAGGGATGGATTGGCTAGCCATGTATTCTGGACTGTGAGAGGAGGGTCATTAGAATTTTGACTTGTCATGGGAGGACCCTTGAGTTTTCTTGTGACCCAAAATGGTCTGTCATGCTTAGTTTCCTAGAGTGACTTGATGCATCTATAGATGATCTGCGATCGATACCAGTAGTCCATGAGTATCCTGATGTTTTTGATGAGGTTCGGGGATTACCTCTGAGGCCCCAGGTCGACTTTCGTATATACTTGGGGAACAATTCAAAGCCAGTTGCATTGCTTGTGCGCTATATGGCTCCAAGAGAAAGAAGGGAGCTCAACAAGCAAGTAGGGAAGCTACTTGAGAAAAGGCTTATTAAGCGAATCATATCTGAATGGGGTGCTCCAGTAGTATTCGCAACTAAGGCGGATGGTTCGCTTCGCTTATGTTGGATTATAGGGAGTTGAATAAACTCACTAAAAAGAACAAGCACCCACTTCTGAGGATAGATGATCCGTTTGACCAGCTTATTGGTGCATCCGTTTTCTCTCAGTTAGACTTGGCCATGAGGTTTCATCAGTTGAGGGTGGCCGAGGACAGTATAGACAAGAAACGCTTTTAGAACTCCAGACGGTTTCTTTGAGTGGCTCATTATGCCTTTTGGGTTGACAAATGTACCCACCTATTTTGTTGATCTGATAAGTAGGGTGTTCCAGGAGTTTCTAAATAAGTTCATTGTGGTCTTCTTTGAAGATATCTTGATTTTCTCGAAGAGCGAGCAAGAGCATGCCCAACATTTAAGGGACTTGAAAACTCTCCGTGCGCGTCAGCTTAATGCGAAGTTATCCAAATGTCATTTTTGGATAAAAGAAGTGAGATTTCTAGGGAATGTGGTTTCTAAAGATGGTATAACAGTAGATCCTGCAAAGGTAGTTACAGTTCAAGATTGGCAGATCCCAAAGAATGCAACAGAGGTAAGAAGTTTTCTGTGATTAGTAGGCTATTATAGGAAGTTCATCAAGGACTTCGCAAAAGATATCCTCCCCACTCACCAGGCTGACGAAGAAGAATCTGACATTTTCTTGGGATGTAGATTGTGACGATGCTTTCCACCGATTGAAGTGGGCTCGGACAACATCCCCAGTCTTGACCTTGCCTGTTGGGAATAAAGTGTTCGCAATATACCCTGATGCATGTGGTATAAGGTTTGTGCGGTTCTGATGCAAGAGGGAAGGGTAGTGTGTTATGGAGGTAGACAGCTAAGAGTTCATGAGAAGAACTACCCTAACCATGACTTAGAGCTAGCTGCCATAGTATTCGCGTTTAAGACGTGCGCCGTTATCTACTTGGAGAGAATTTCGAGTTGTACACCGATCATAAATCTTTCAAGTACTTGTTCTCACAAAAGGATCTTAATTTAAGGCAATAAAGGGAATGGAGTTCCTAGCGTCCTATGACTTTGATATTACCTATACCCCTGGCAAGTAATGTGGTGGCAGACGCATAGAGTAGGTAGAGGATGGCCTTGAGTCCTCTGTTTGTGGAAAGGAAAATCTTGGAGTTTATATCGACTTTTGATTTTAGACCCTCCACCTAGTTTATACCTGGTTTATTGGCATCACTAGAGGTGCGACCTACTCTTAAGGATCAGATAAGAGCTTTGCCGTGAGAGGATCCATAGATTTCAGACATCTTAGATGGGCTCAATAGAGGGGAGACTTCTAGTCACCTCAGTAGATATTCCACGGACGATAAAGGGTGGTTGCGACGAGAGGGAAGACTTTGTGTTCCCCGAGTTGGTAGTCTTTTGAAGACAGTCCTAGAGGAAGCCCATCATTCTAAGATGACTATTCATCCAGGCGGTGATATAATGTATATAGATATGAAGAGGGTTCTCTTTTGCGTTGGGATGAAGAAAGATGTGGCAGAGTTTATTTCTCAATGTTTGATTTGCCAACAAGTCAAGGCTGATCAAAAGAAACCCGGTGGTTTACTTCATCCTTTGGAGATCCCACAGTGGAAGTGGGAGAGCGTCTCTATGGATTTCATTTATGGTTTGCCTAGATCTAGGAAAGGAAACACCAATATTTGGGTTATATTAGACAGGCTTATTAAGAGCGCTCATTTCATTCCAGTCAAGAGTAAGAGGACGACAACATAGTTGGCAGCAGTTTACGTTCGTGAGATAGTCCGTCTTCATGGAGTACCTTCCAGTATCGTAAGTGATCGTGACCCCATTTTCACCAGTGAATTTTGGAGGATCTTGCAAGAAGCATTGGGTACACAATTGTGTTTGAGCACCGCTTATCACCCTCAGACCGATGGACAAACGGAAAGGGTGAATAGAGTCCTTGAGGATCTTTTAAGACCGTGTATCCTAGACTTCGGAGGGACTTGGGAGGAGCATCTTTCATTAGTAGAGTTCGCCTACAACAACAGTTATCAAGCTAGCAGTTGCATGGCACTCTTTGAAGCATTGTACGAGCAACCTTGTAGATCACCGACTTGTTGGTGGAATCTACAGAAAACCTTCTACTTGGGCCAGATATGGTTAGAGAAACTTCAGAAAAGATTGACCTTATCCGCAGACGCATGAAGATAGCTCAGGACAGGAAAAAGTTCTGCACAGATAAGAGAAGGACTGACATTGAGTTTGAGGAGGGAGACATGGTTTTCATCAAGGTATCACCATTAAGGAATGTGGTTCGCTTTGGATCTATAGGGAAATTGGCACCAAGATTTGTAGGGCCATTTCCCATAATAGAAAGGATTAGTCAAATGGCCTATAATGTAAAGCTACCAGAGAGACTGTTCGGCGTTCATGATGTTTTCCACGTTTCTTATTTACGGAAGTGTTTGCATGATACCATAGAAGTAGTTGAGTCTAGTATGCTTGAGGAAGTAGAGGTGGAACGGGAGGAGACAGTTAGACAAGTTCTAACCCGTACTCTTGGATCAGAGGTTAAGAAGGTACACAACAGAGAAGTCAAGCTGATGAAAGTTCAGTGGGGAGATAACCAAGAGGATGCAACTTGGGAGACCGAAGACAAGATTCGCGCTTCGTACCCTTTTCTTTTCAGGGGTATGTTCTTAACTTCCTTTCCAAAGCATTTATTCATGCTTGTTTCTATCATTTAAGTATATCCTATCGATCGAATCTTCGACCCTTAATTAGGAATCCTATGAATGTAAACATGTGTTTGAGACATGTTATGTTTGATGGATGCAAGTGAATGAAAGTGCTTGCTAGTGGTTTCTTGTGGATGCATATACACACATTAGGCACAAGATCGGCTTAATCACTCTCATACTGCATATGGATGTGTGTGCATTTTTCTTCTTCTTATGGATGAAAGTGAGTGTATCATCATATGGATGTTGCATTTGATTGAATGATTGTGCACACATATAGAACTTACATGTTATATTAGGATTATTTACATACATGTTGGATTCATAGCACTAACATAAATTTCATTAAGGAGGTCGACTGAATCAGTAGACCGCCTGATCTTTCGCATTAGTATAGGGACATGAACACACTCATTTGCATATGTTCATATAATCATTAGAAATCTTTTAAGGACAATGGATACCTGTGATTGGTGGATGAGTAGATAGGTGATGGATGTTAGGATATACATTCTTCTTAACTTGGAGATTTCAAGGATGAAATCCGTTTACGTAGGGGAGAATGTAACATCCCGAAATTTTAACAACACTAAGGATGATAAACTAATGAATACTTAATTAAATATTCAGAATTAAGTAAAACGGACTACGCCATTGTGTTCATCTTGGAATTCTGGTCAAAATAGACACTAGGTTTGCGTAAAACGGACATTGTATGAAGAAGTTATTAAGGTCTGAAATTTGTATACGCATAAGATATATATACACACACACACACACATAACCAAGTCAAAAATGTTCAAAAAAATTCAAAATCAGAATCGGGAAGTCTGGGAGGGAAATGGACCCATTGGGGGTCGACATACCCTAGGGGTGTCGACCCTACCCAAGGGTCGACATCATAAGGGGATTTTCGACACCCATGTTGACACCCCAAGATCCAGCTAAATACATTTCTGCGTATGTGGACTGAATTTTTGGCTAGATTCGTTGGCTTTATGCTATAAATAGGACCCCATTTCTCTTGTTTTTACACACCAAAAACAATGGAGAACTAGATGCTGCCTCTGCCTAGATTAAAATAGCTTATTCTTCTTCAACAATCAAGTCATTCAAGATTCAGAGATCCGTGATTCAACATCTGCAATTATTCCTCTTTTTGTTAGATCCATTCTCTGTGAGTCTACGTTATTTTTAGGTATAAATACTTAAAAGTTATTATTGACATGATATGAATTGGATCTAAGCCTGTGACTAATTGAATCATATCAAATTTTCCATAACCTGAGTATCTAAGTTATTTTGACATGACTATGAATTGGATCTAAGCCTATGTTTATTTATCATGTTAGATCTGCCATTATTTGTACATCTAATTCAATGATTAGATCTCATCATGCCTATTTATGATCATGACACTATGCCTAATCAGTTCTATTATCACATGTTCATCAGATATGTTCCTTTATGCCTACCTTGTCATTATTCTCACTTTTGTCACTATATGTTTATTAGTTGCTATGCCTATTTCTGCCATCATATGTTGATCTTGTTATTATATTTATTTCTGTTCTCTTCCCTTCTTTTCCCTTTTATTTTATAGCCAGGCTACCTTCGAGCCTAGGCATATCGCTGAAATATGCGAACACGTGAAATTGGGAACGAGGGGAAAACGTTAGAATTGGGGCATAACTTGTATTGGAAAATTTGTGCATAACTTGAATTAAATACATGAATATGGATTTGGGGGCATAAATCATATTGTGATTTAGATCTAAATTTGAGGCATATGGTACATGATAAATATGACTTGGAAAAGGGGCAGGAAAACCTATAATGAAATAGGGATAATTGTTAAAGAATGAAATGCCTAGAATTACAACAATTAGAAAATGTAACCTCCCTTAGACACGAGGTTAGATTACACTTGTGGTAGAAGTCTGCCCAGACCTGCCCGACATATCCAGCGACCACAAGTGGTAAATCTAATGTGAGGGATCTAAGTGCATAAACATGTAACGGGCTAAGACATGAGGTTAAGTCCGACTTGGGAAGAAGTTTGCCCAGACCCGCCCAGCATATCCAGCATCCACAAGTTGTAGGCTTAACGTGGGAGGTCTAGCACATCATAACCATAAATGAATAAATGGTAATGAACTTGAATACTTAACCTGGTTAAGTCCATAGGGATTACATGAACATGTTAACTTGTGTAGGGGCTAAGTAACTTGCTTGAAATAGTAGGAGGGTTAAGTATATCTTGGGGTGGGGGGTAATATGTATATATTCTCACGAACTTAACCTGTGGGATTATGCAATCTTTTTACACTGGTATCGCATAACCTATGGAAATCCTAGTGTTGGGGATGCAAGCGTAGGTGGAAACTTGTATCATCTTGTGTGTGGGACCCGTTTCAGCCAGTAACCCATATATAGGTATCAAACGAGTACTCCGAATTAGGTCAGAGTCGGGGCACACTTACTGGGCTGATTGTAAGAGATCCAAAAGAGGGAACGGTGTCTGATGGTGCATTCCATCGGGCTCATGTGCGTGAATGGGTCTACCTGCTGGGACGATAAGATGCTGGGACATCAGTAGATATGATTGTGCACATCCTGGAAATGAAGGGTTGCCACTTTAGGAAGTGATACATCCTACTGTGAGGCCAGCACAGGGTATCTACGGAGTAGGGAACCGTTCAATTGGGGTAGCAATTAGGGTACATCTAGACTCTGGTATGTTTAGGAGCCCGTTATTATCCCTAGGGTAACCATGGTATGTTCAGTTGGGCTGCCTGTTATTGTATGGGGTAAAACTTCTCACTAGAAGTCCGCCTAAGTCTACCATCTTATACTTGTTGGGGATCATCTTGTTCTAGTGATACTAGTATTAGTGCAGAGAAAGGAAAGTATTAGAGAAGCGCTATACATATACTTTATGTTCAGTTTATCATGTTTACCTTGTCATACTTGCCTTATGTGTTGTTATCTCTTTTATCCAGGTATATGCCTGTCATGATGCTTTACTTATTTATATGCTAAAAGTAACTGGACTCACCAGACTTTATGTCCGACCTATTTTGTTTCCTCATCTTTCTCTTCTATCCCCCCTTTCCCAGGTTCTCAGGGTAGGAATACTCAAGCTTGATCAGGATTTTGCTTTCATCCTGCTTGGAGCTGATTAGATGTACCGTTTGATTTCGAACCATTTCTACTATGGCTATGCTTTTGGGGATTATGCTCTTTTCTTTTTTATTATACTCTGACGATTTTAGTACAAGACAAAAATTTTAAGTTGATGTACTGAGTTTTATGTATTTCGTACCCATAATGTAACTATGTTTTGAACCACGATTTTTTTAGCTTAATAAAACTTTAAATTCCGCTGTTATTTTATATCTGTCTTGTAATATTTTGGTTTCTGTTTACCTATTACGCTTCACAAAACTTAATGCATTCTCTTTATGAGTGACATTAACGGATGTGGGGTGTCACATCAAGAGTAAATCCTAAATCCTTTTTCCTACTATCTTGTGTTGTATGCCGACAAATATAGAAAAACTATCTAATATTGTTCTAGATTCTTTGATTACTTCCTATTTATTCCATACTATCACCTTAAGCAAACAAAAGTATTCTCATGACTTATAATTAATGATTTGAGAATGACTCTAAAACTGTTTTAAAAAAAGGGCTACAAATGCTTTATAACACCCATATTTGGCAATTTACTAATTGGAAAAGGATCTGATGTAAATTTATTTTGATATTTTTCAAATGTACAAATGATATTGCTATCAATAATTTGGTCAAAAAATTAAATAGGGACTATTCGGCAACATGATGGGTTTTCCTGTTTGTGCTGAATCTTGGGAGGTGGGGGGATTCAACAATTAGTTAGGTTGAAGTGGGATTTGTCTGATTTGTGAGTCATTCCTTTATTTGTTGCTTTCGTGGACACGTTATTTACTTGACCATCGTATTTTGATATTTTAATGATTCATTTTATTATAACTCAATTATATATGTGTATATATTTTATAGGTGATAATCAAGTTGTAGGGCATGATATATTTATATTACTATTAACACATTATATGTCAGGATGCATGATGTTGTGTACATGTTATACTTTTTGTTTACCATGCTTACCGTTATGCGATCATTTTGGCATTACATGCAGTTTGATCGGTTTATTATTTATATAACCACTACTAGAAACATTGTAAATAACGATGTAAATTGCTAACGACAAAAATACATCGGGGATTCCAATGTAGTGTTGACGAGATAACCACCATTTTTTCTTAATTTCATTAAATGTCGGGAAAATGTCTTTTATCGTGATCTAAATAATACAATGGCTAGCATACCCACTTTCATAAATGTCGCATTTAAAAGTAAACCTAGCTTTCCTCTTTCTTACTTAGTATCTCTTTTTTCTTACGCAACACAATTAGGTTTCCGCAATCCACCTTCGACCTATGCTCTTTTTGACCTTTGCTCATTATTTTCACCATGGTTCCCTACATATTCACAATGCAATTAAGGTTCCATTGGTTTCGCTTTTGCATCCTTGGTTCTCTTTTTCACGTGTTCCAACTTAGAGATCCTACACTCGAGGAAGTCTTATCTCATAGTTTATGCAGCCAAATTATAACCGAAGCTTGAAACTCACATTTCATATTTGGACAAATCATCTAAAGGTATTAAATTGAAAATTTATGGTTAATTTGGGGATTGATTATTAACTTTATTGTTTACGTGCAGAAATTGGAAGGGAAAACGGATGCTAGATGGTTTAATATTGTAAATGCATGTCTTACACAACATTTTTTTTTTCATTTCTAATTATATTTTCTTTTAGTTATCACTAGTGATATTTTAGTTGTAGTTCATTATGAAGGGACCCTTTTGCTGTGATAGAAGAAGTTTTCGATACTGGACATGAAGACAATTCGACCTTTTCATTTGGAACAAGCTCTATGATTGAGGCTTGGCACATTACCTTGAGAACTATGAAGATAAATTTCTATTATTTGGTTACCTACTAGTTATTCATCGTACTTAACCCTGATTAACTTCGAAGGTAATATAGGTAGCGAAAGAAACTTACAAGATGAATATGCATATGATGCATTGCGGCACCGTCGGAAGTACCCCAAGAGTAAACCCTAAATCCTTTTTCTTGATATCTTGTGTTGTATTCCGAAAGATATAGAATAACTATTTAATATTGTTCTAGATTCTTTGTTTACTCTCTGTTTATTCCATATGATCACCTTAAGTAAACAAATGTAATTTCATGACGTACATCTAAGATTTGAGAATGACTCCAAAAGGTTTTAAAAAAGGGCTATAGATGCTATATAACACCCATATCTGGCAATTTACTAATTGGAAAAGGATTTGATATAAATTTATTTTGATATTTTTCAAATGTGCAAGTGATATTGTTGTCAATAGTTTGGTCAAAAAATTGCAGAAAACAACACAAATTATGATAGGTGAATAATTTGAGAATGTTTAGATTCTCATTAGAATTGTCATATCACTCTTATTTAAAATAAAATTAAATAAAATTTAG
The DNA here is from genome assembly GCA_030737875.1 of Allium sativum. NCBI lineage: Eukaryota > Viridiplantae > Streptophyta > Magnoliopsida > Asparagales > Amaryllidaceae > Allium > Allium sativum. The sequence goes on from CM060909.1 coordinate 1,025,307,586, forward strand.
TGGTTTTTTAAATAAAATGGTTTTCAGTTAACACATTTAAAAATGCTAGTGTTATTGACACTCCATTTTCTGTTTGGGAGGGAGGGGGAATTTTAAGGACACTCCACTTTTTATAATTTGTTAAAGGATCAATATAGGTGACTAATTATTTTTTTACTTCTTATGCTTTACCCTCACTTCTAAAAATTACTCATCATGAAATCATCACTCCCCTAAATCACAAAAATCCAATATCGTTTCAACTACAAATAACATCAGGGCAAAGTCAAAGAAAACATCATTATCCTCTCTACCACATCATGGGATAGTGAAGAAGCTAATCGAAAGGTACATGATATTGATCTTCATTCTTATTTATTTCGATGGTTGTAGTTAAATTTCTTAGTTCCAAAAGTCTTGATTTTGATGTAATTGATCGAATCGACTCATCGAATTTTGAAAATTTTAGGGAATTACTGGACACAATTTTTTTTATTTCAACAGGGGATGTCGTGATAATGATTTTAGTTTGGTCAGGGGGTTGATTTCTTCACAACTAATGGTGTTGATTAACCATTAAATAATAGATTAATGAACATAAGAGTGAAATTAAGCCTAAATGAGTAATAAGGTAAAATTACATTTATTTGTTAAGGGGCTACTTTCCTTATTGGTACTCCCCTTAACAAATTGTTTTAAAACAAAAAATTGGCCCTCCCTTATCAATATTTGGAGTGTCAATAACAATCCTCTTTAATAACTTGTATGGTCGTATAATAATAAATTTCCATTAATTGCCACTAGACAGAAAACATGAGGACATAACAAGAACTTAACTAGCAAGAGAAGAAGAGATTATTTGAATGGTTGCAATAGGACAGAAATATGTATCACTATTTCTTTTATGATAAATTGAAATAAAAGCTGCTAATAATCATATTAAATAAAAGTCGCACCTTCTCCTATTTGCTAACCTTTATATAACATAAAATCAAGGGTCAAAGTAATAGTAAAATGCAGTGATCAAACATAACATTTATATTATTAAATTAATAGATGTGTAAAATCTATAAACAAAGTAGTACACTTTATTAACTAACATCACTATCGAGTGCTTGCAGTGCAACCCAACTTCGCGACTCTGCAACATACTCTACAACATTACTACTTATTCAATCACCTATTATTTATCTTCCGATAGATTATACTTTTCTTAATACATTACATTTCAAGAGTTTAGCCATACTTAAAATATTAATTTAAAAGCAGAACCTGCTTCAGGTTTATACGAATGTAAGTTTAATAGCAGTAGTGGAACCATATTTTGTAGTAATGGCTCATAATTTAATAGATTCAATCAATACAAATTACCAAATAAGAAGACATTTTTAATCTAAAAATGATACTATACAAGTGGGTCACATCTTAAACAAAAGTGTATCCTTAAGTTCAAAAATCCTTACAAATGTGTAAATTAAATTAATCGAACAATAGTATACCGAATATTTTAAGACGCTTTAATCAACAAAGCCATCTGATATTTCAGTCACACCATCCTTATGCTTCACAGGATGGGCTACAATATGATTTGAGCTTGTGACCATGGCGCTCAGATTATCATCTTCTCCTTATCACTTAATTCAATTAGATTGTCCAATCAGTTTTTCCTAAGATGGGAATCGTGTTATATTGTTAAGGGAACAAAACTACTTATTCTTACAGCGAAATCCAACTGTACGTATTATATAACATATTACTCCCATAAGATAGCTTACCTAACATTCTAAATATGGAATATTTAAATCATGTGCACAAAAAAGCCGATGAAAGCAAATCATAGTGGACTGACAATTATAAGTTTTAACTTATTGAGGGTATTCTTAATATAAAAGTAAAACAACTACACTAGAATCAATCACCAACATTTTTTAGTACTCTCATGTTACAATATATTAGTTGGCATCTCGGTTGTGTGGTGGATAACTATTAGTGCTTCCATCATCGGCTTTACTATAAAGCGATGAAGATTGCAGAGTAGATTTCGTATATTTAACATATATGCATTAGAAAGAATTCCAGATATTGATTTGTAAGCATCATGACGAGTAGTGAATCAAAATGGAGGAAGTTCTCTTTCTATTTTTTTCGTCTAAGGACATAAATAACATGGGTTACTCCACTTTTGTAGAGAAGAGAAGAAAATGGAAGAGTAATTGCAGCAGAACTTGTAGGTGTTAAGGTATCAATCTTCCCCTTTGTTGTAGTTTTAGGGCTACACCTATTGCTTTGAATATGGTTGCATTTTCTCCTCCACCCCCAATTTTAGTCTCCTACATTCACTGCAATAATCATTATGTGTTTTTGCATAAACTACATCAGTACATAATTTACCTTGCGAGATTAAGAGAAGTAATATGAAGATAGATAGGAATATAGTGTTGGCGTCCCCGTTCCATGTTTTGTTAGTTCTGGAAACATTTCTTCAACTAATTATGTTGTTTGTCTAAAAACCAATCTCTCTGAAATAAATAAAAAATATGAGTTCATCAGAATAGTTGTAGCCGAAAGATTCTATCCAATTATATAAATGTTCGCTCCATCAAATAAATATAAAGAAAAATATTTGTTTAGAGTAGGTTTAATGTTAGCATTCATTGTTTCCGATTAGAGCAGAAAACATATCCAGATAGAAAAAATTCAATCATTAGGGCATAAGGGTATAAGTGCTTGCATAAAACCGTTAAAATTCCTACATCACAGCCAAATTATAAAACATTTAATTTCAATGAAAAAGCGAACAGTTAATACATTTAGTTCCGACAGTTTTTGTTAACTAGACATTAAATAATAGTGAAACTGACTTTCTTTTTGAAAGCTAAGCGCAGAGTTTTTTTATTACTCAACACAAATTACAATATTTACAACAACTATATACACCACAATATCCCTAACTACAGGTTGCCATATTACCTATCACAATATTACTCTACATATTACAAACAGAAAATACTCAAATCTTATTACCCTATATACTGCAGTTCAAAGGATGCACAATACTCACACTTATATCAAACATTCATCATGTAATCATCATCTTCAAACGACACACATCACTTTCAAAACAAGTGTCGTCAATATCACTATAATTATAGTAATCATCCAATTATCATCAAATTGTCATCAGCTTGCATCTACTCATAACAAAACTCCTCAAAAACAGCTGCTTCAAAGCAAAACTCTGCTTCAAACTGAAACTACTTCGAAGATATTAACAACAATACCACTAAACAAACCAACTCACCAATAATCAACCAAAACAATTTGCATCCAAAGGTTGTACACTTCCAAACAAAACTGTATTCATCCAAAATTTCCACTAATCAATCCAAATCACCACTGATCAATAGTCACCAATAAACAGCACTACCACTGATATCAAATTTCAAACCCGATCAAGTAATGAAAGGATCAAACATTGGAGATGGATTTCTCCTACTATGTCGCTTATAAGATTTAAAGTTGCTTTCCTCCTGTTTGTAATCAGTTCCTTCATCCAAATCTTCCCAGAATTTTCCTTTCAACTTGTTACTTTTCGTTTTCGACAAAGGAATAGAGCTTGTAGGCACATCAGAGGATAGTGATGCCATTGCCGTATTAACTTTAGGGAAAGTTAACTCTGAGCCAGTTAATGGATATGAAGCAGAAAAAGAAGAAGCAGTTTTATTGGCAGGAGGTAGAATAATATAAGAGGAAGGTGATAGCTTGGCATATGGAGATGCTGATGTATTACCAGAGGTACTCGTCAAATTTCGATCAGAAAAAGAAGGGGCGTGAAAACCGAAACAAGACGAACATGACATTGTATTGGCTAAAGATGATTTCATGCCATTTGTTCTCTCCACAACAGCTACATCATCATTAAACAATTTGTTTAAACCAAAGTTCCGAACAAGATCCTTAACGCTTTCACCATTTTGTCGAGTTTCCTTGCCATCATCACTTACCTTATTACCATCACTAATATTACAAGCTTTACCAACTAATTTGCCAACTTTCTGTGTATCCAAATCCTTATTACCAACATCTTTATCATCAGCAATCTCATCATTCCTTGCAATTTCCTCATCCATTACTATTATGCCCTTATCATTCACTATTGTTTCCTTATCTATCACATTTTTCTTTCTCCAGATCTTCTTCTTCTTTGAGACAACTTTCGTCCATCCCTTCTCATTGTTATCAACTTTTCCCTTTCCCATATACTGCTTGTTATTCATTGTATTACGCACATGATTCTCTTCACAGTATCCTTCATATTGCATTTCATCAAAAACATCATCTTTAAAACCTTGATCACAGTCAGTTATTCTATGTCCAAAACATTTACAGATGATGCAAATGTTAGGCCTCCAGTCATACAGTAGCTTTATAGAGGGTTCATCAGGAATAATTTCCACTAGAGCCTTAGCATGCTTGAAGCGCCGTAGTTTCTCAGTGTTGTAATCAAAGCAGATTAATCTTCCTATATGACACGCTAACCAGTTTATTCCTACCAAAGTTCACAGTATTAAGGGAATTTTTGAAATATGGATCCAGACAGGAACCTTTTTGATCTGCCTTTGAGAGCTACCAATTGTAGGATCCCATTGTGATATGATAAACATTCTTCCTCTGATGAAAATTGGATCTGATTGAAGAACGTTAGCTCTACCAAGATCATTAGGGAACTGAAAATAAACCATCTAATTTAACAATAAAATCCCCAAACAATTTTCAGTGAGATTTCAAAAAATTAACAACAGTAGAATAAGGAAGTGTACCATCTAGGAATAATCCTACCTGATGGTTACTCCAGCATTTCAGATCCTCCTCCTTAACCAGATCTAGTATCTCTTTAAGTAATCCATCCTTCTTACTATTGAATTGAATCGGCTTGTAATGACTAGCGTTTCTTGGAAGGGATCGAAACAGAGAAGCATAAACCGACTTAGCAGAATATTGGCCAGCTTTAGTAGGATTCAGCGAAACAACTGGATTCAAATTGATTGTAGCCTAATTAGGATCAACACCAGATCGATTAACATCAGATCGATTTTTCATTAGGAGAGAAAGAAGAGAAGAGAGGAGGTGGAAGTGGAGAGGATGAAAGAGGAGGAAAAGATGAGGAATCGAAAGAAAAGGAAGAATTAGAAGATGCAGTCACCATGAATCACCACTAAATAAAAGTATATTTTCCCCCTCAAAATTTCGATCGTGAAACAAACTGACTTTCTGTTATATTGTTGCAAGTATGGATGCATGTAGGGAGAAAGTATGGATGCATATAGGGAAGCATCAAAGAAAATCACTTTTATTCCTTTTTTTCTCAATCCTATGTTCTCATGTGTCCTCATCCGAAGTCATTTATTATCATTTAGATTACAAATGACACTTAAATAAACAAACTTCCATGCTTGCTCCAGTTTACCGATCGAGGGTTGGGTAAAGAGTAAACTGGAAATGATCAACAAACCAGCATTCCCGGTTCTTATTTTCAAACATAAAAGGTAGATTTGTTTTGAATTTAGCTTGTTATACCTTTTTTGTCAGGGTTAATATTTTATCTCTCATTGTACGATTATCTTAGTTACTTGCAAATGGTAGCAAGCATGACATAATTACATGGTTTTGTTATAAAAACAAAGTACCAGCTTTAAGAAAGGAAGCTCCATACCTTATTGGAAAAAAATTGGATAGGAATTTTTTTAAGATACGACCAATCGAAATCTATTTGCTTACTCGTCTAAATTTGCAGATATAAATAACGTATTATTTCAGATTCTAAATGAATTGAAAGAACTCCACTGGCACTAGAAGTACCTAATTTAATTGGCTGGGAAAGGAATAGGAGAATAATGGAGAGAGCCAACAAAGCTGGCTTGATGCTTACTGAATCTATCATAATGTTGCTTTTAATACCTCTTTATCCAGCTTTCATATAATGAATAGATGTTGTCATGAGGACATAATCATATTAAATATATTCAAATGGTTTCTTTTAATAATCTTTCCTAAAAGGATGTTTGAAATAGGATTTTGAAAAAGAAGGAAATTGAAACAGTAGGCAAAGAAGATGAGGAAAAAAAGGGAGAAGCAACAACAGCCGCCTGAGGCCAAGCAAAGTAAGATTTGGTGTGTATTGTGTTTTTTAATGTGTAATTGATTTACAAAAAGATAAAACATCTTTGAAGCTATGTTATCAAAGTTTTATTGTACTTATTTGACATTAGTTTATGTAAATGTGGTTTGTGTAAATGCAGTTGATTTTTGCATATTATGTATCCTTTTGACATTAATTTATCCATTGTAGCTTATATGGAGTGCTCTTGCTTTTTTAGAAATTCTGCATTTTGGAATGTAGTATACCGATAATATAAGTTTTGCACGTTATAGTGTTTTTCACATTTAATCAACTGTTATGTCATTTTTTTTAAAGATGAATCAATCAAATCAGTGATGCAAAACGCAGTTTCAAATATATAAGTTGAAATATCGGTAAACTCATTGGTAAAATATATGGTTTAATTGATTCATCGGAAATTATTAACTATACTCCAATGATTATGGCGGCGTTTTATTTTTCATCTATACATCACAAAATTAGTTAGATTATTTTTCATGTGGGTTAAAAAAAAATTATCGATAACCATCGGTAAGAAATAATGTTTTTTTCAGTCTATACGTTGGAAAATTTAATGATGCCCAATTTACAAATGTTTTGTTTTCACTGATAATTTCGTTAGTGGAACATTTTACAGACAAAATACCGACATTTTCAAGCGTCGGAAAACACAGTTTTTCTTGTAATGTCAATATCGACACAAAACAATAAGCATACGTGTTTATTAGGAGAGAACAATATACAACATACATTAGTGAACAAGGATTCACTTGTCGCAGTAGAAAAAATATATATTCAATAGATTGTAATGCTTAACTCACTATGAAAAAAAATATACACAACTCATAGTCACTTCATCAACTCAACAAGTACAAGGAGGCAAAGGAAAATATACATAGCCATCAACATAAACCATGATAGTATATATATTGCCTCCTCTAAGGCTAATCCATCCAAAATGACTATTGTCAATGGGCATAATAGTCTCAACTAACCTAAGGGTTCAGTACAAGAAAAACTGCTTTTTCCAATGCTCGAAAATGTAGATATTTCATGGTAAAATGAACCGCTCATGAAATTACCAATGAAAACAACACATCGGTAAATTGGGCATCGTTAAATTTTCCGATGTTATTTTAGATGTATAGACTGAAAAAAGGTCAATCCTTATTGATGGTTTTACGACAATTTTTTTAACCCCTTCGACTAATTATGCGATCTATAGATGGAAAATTAAATGTCTCCATAATCATCGGAGTATAGCAAATAATTTTTGATGAACATATTAAATCATATATTTTACCAATGAGTTTACCGATGTTTCAACTTATATATTTGAAACTGCATTTTGAATCACTGATTTAATTGATTCATCTTTAAAAATGACCTAACAATTGATTAAATGTGAAAAACACAACAACGTGCAAAACTTAAATTATAGGTATATTGCATATCCAAAAGGCAGAAATTCTAAAACAACAAGAGCACATCCATATTAGATACAATTGATAAATTAATGTAAGAAGGATACAAAATATGCATAAATCAACCACATTTACATAAACTAATGTCAAATAAGTACAATAAAACCCGAATAATATAGCTTAAAAGATGTTTTACCATTTCCTTAATCAATTACATATTAAAAAACCCAATATACACCAAATCTAACTTTTCTTGACCTCAGGCGGCTGTTGTTGCTTCTCTCTCTTTTTTTTTCTCCTCTACTCTGCTTACTATTGCAATTTCCTTCTTCTTCAACGTCCTATTTCAAACATCTTTTCAGGAAAGATTATTAAAATCAACCATTCGAATATACTTGATATGATTATTCCTCATGACAACTTCTTTTCACTAAATAAAAGCTGGATAAATAGGGATTAAAACAACATTACGATAGATTTAGTAAGCAACAAGCCAGCTTTGTTGGCTCTTTCCTTTATTCTCCTATTTCTTTCCCTTCCTATCAAGTTATGTACTACCAATGCTAGTGGAGTCATGCCGATTCATTTCGAATTTGAAATAACATTTTACTTATATCTGTACATTTAAACGAGTAGGCAAATAGATTTGGATTATTATTTGATGACGTATCTTCAAAAGAATCCTATCCAAAAAAATAAAATACAATAAGGGTTAGAGCTTCCTTTTTTAAAGCTGGTACTTTGTTTTTATAACAAAATCATGCAATTATGTCATGCTTGCTGGCATTTGTTTTTAGAACAATCTTCACAAGAGCTAGGCTTTAATTGAGAATCAACAACAATTAACCTACGCTTCTTCAATATTTCCAGGCTCTCCTCATCAACATGACCTAAACAAAGGTGCCATAATTGAGTAGAATCTGGAACACTGCAATCAGTAGAAACTATTGAATCTCCAAATACTGTCTCTCCACGAAGCATATAAATATCATCGACTCGTACCCCTTTCATCACTACTAAGGAACCCTTCTCCACTCTTAAATTCTCCCCATCTATTATTATCTTCATACCAAGCCTACTCAAAGCTCCAACTGACAACACACTCTTTTGCAGCATCAGAATATGTCGAACATCCGTGATAGTCCTAATAACACCATCATGCATCTTAAACCTCACACTACCAACGCCCACAACATGACAAGATGTGCCATTCTCCAAATGAACTGCTCCGCCATCAATTTTCTCATAACTGACAAAACAGCTCCTATCTGGCATCATATGAAAAGAGGCTCCAGAATCAATCACCCAACTTGTACTCTCTAAAGGTGGAATGGTGGCTGAAAATAATGATGTATCACTATCACATCTATCTGCATATGATCTTAATGTTGTCTGAATTGAAGCTTTCTCTTTCTTCTCTTTCTTCTTTCTCAGGGCTGAACAATTTCGTATAAAATGTCCCTTCTTCTTACAATAATAGCAAGCACCTCTTCTAGAACCCAAGAAGTGGAATCTATGCATATCTCCTCTAAGGCGCTGCTGCATCTTATCTCTTCCTCTAAGTGAATGAAGTTATTGCTGAAGAACACCGTCATTAGTCTTCACTTTGACCTTCCATGTCCCAAAAACTTCTCTTCTAACAAATTTGGTGACACCATAATATTTCATACAACTACTAGAAGAATTAGCCATTGGTAACTAATCTAGAACAAGATAGCTAGCTCCGATACCAAACTGTTGTGCAAAAATTGCACAAATGCGGAAGCGATGCTAAAATGGATCTAGCTTGTCGATTAGTTATCAACCACTAACTCAATAAAAATAATCACCAAACAAAAAGAACAAAAATAGAATAGGAGGAGAAGACACAAAAGATTTAACGTGGTTCGGATATGAATATCCTACGTCCACGGAGACCCAACAACTTCTTTATTTCTTTACTTCAAGAGGAGGTTACAAAAATGAGAAGAATTACAACAAAAAATTCAATACTAATTCTCACCCTATAATAGATACAGAAAATAGGGATCTATTGAGGAATAATATGGAGAGATATATTTTCTTGTGATGATACAAAAGTGAGCAAATGGCTTCATATATATAGGAAGAACAGAGAATTCTAGAAGATAAGGATGAAGATGTTTAGGAATTTCCTTGATTTTATCCACCACAAATCTTGCGCATTAATTTGGTTTCCACCTATATAAATTCTTCATTGATTCTCCAAATCAATTAATTGTTTCCCATATTTGGCTTGATTATGGGAACAATTAATGCCTCTCTCACCCTACCAATTCTTGATTGATTCTTTAAATCAGTTGCCTTCTCTATATTAATTTATTTCCCATAATTGACTTGATTATGGAAACAAATAATGCCTTCTCATTAATATATTTTAATTGCCAAAATTTAACATTTGTAAGTAATTGAGATAATCGTGTAGAGAGGGATACAATATTAACCCAGAAAAAAAGGTATAATGAGCTAAATTCAAAACACATCTACTTTTTATGTATGAAAAGAAGAATGAAGGAATGCTGGTTCGTTGATCATTTCCAGTTTACTCCTTACACAACCCTCAATTGGTAAACTAGAGCAAGCATGGCAGTTTGTTTATTTAAGTATCATTTATTTTAAATGATAATAAATGACTGAGGATGAGGACACATGAGAATATAGGATTGAGAACAAAGGAATAAAAGTGGTTTTCTTTGATGCTTCCCTATATGCATCCATAATTGCTCCCTATATGCATCCAAACTTGCAACAATATAAAAGCAAGTCAATTTCACTGTTATTTAATGTACTTATAACAAAAGTTGCTGGAACTAAATGCATTAACTGTTCGCTTTTTCATTGAAATTAAATGGTTTATAATTTGGTTGTGATGCAAGAATTTTAACGGTTTTGTGCGAGCACTTATATCCTCATATCCCAGAGATTGAATATTTCCTGTTTAGATATGTTTTCTACTCTAATCGAAAACAATGAATGCTAACATTAAACCTACTCTAAACATATATATTTCTTTATATTTATTTGATGGAGCAAACATTTATATAATTGGATAGAATCTTATTGGAAATAATCTTGGTTTATTAGGAAATAATTGATTGTATTATTAAATTAGCAATTGTATTAATGAATTGAATAAAAGGGAAAATCTAGAATTCCTATTTTATATTCTCTAGATAATGCATTCCTAGAGTACTCTAGAGAGTGCACTGCATTATAAAAGCAAGGCAATCAAGCTGATGTATGTATGCAATCAAAATTTGTAATCAAAAGGAAAGCAATGAAAATTTCCTCCCCATTAAAATAATCCTCTCAAAAATTCCTACTTCTTCTCTTAGAAAATATTCCTAACAGTGGTATCAGAGCTCTAGATCCTTGCAATTAAAAAAAAAAAACAAAGTGCAAAGTAATGGCTTCTCCAAGCAATACTTTAGCAAGCATCAACTCCATCCTATAACAATGTACAAGTTCCTTTATTTAAAGGAGAAAATTATGATTTTTGGGAAGTAAAAATGGAGACTTTGTTCATCTCCTTGGATGTCTTGGAGTTCATCAAGCAAGGATATGAAGACTCAACAGCTGCAGCAGAACGTACACCAGCTCAAATTGAAGTATTAAAAAAGAAAAGAATCACAGATGCTGGAGTTCTTGGAATGATTCAAAGAGGAGTGTCAAACACCATATTCCCAAGAATTATGAGAGCAAAAACAGCCAAGGAAGCATGTGAAATCTTGCAACAAGAGTTTGAAGGGGATTCAAAAGTGAGAACTGTCAAATTTCAATCTCTAAAGAGATATTTTGAAAATGAAAAAAATGAAAGTTTGAATGAGTATTTTAATAGGCTGTACGAATTAGTGAATCAAATGAAGTCCCATGGAGATATAATTGACGATCGTAGAATCGTTGATAAAATTTTGATAAGCTTAACTGAAAAATTTGATCCTATGGTGGCTGTTATAGAAGAAACCAAAAATTTGTCAAACATGACCGTTTAAGGCTTGATGGGTTCACTTAGATCCTACGAGCAAAGGTTGTTACGCCGTATGGAAAAGACGGTTGAAAACGCATTTCAGTCCAAACTCACCACTCAATGCAACAATGAGAAAACAATAAAACAAAATAATGGTGAGTCTTCTAGAGGTGGCAGATTTGGCAAAGGAAGAGGAAGAAATTCACACGGAAGAGGTCGAGGCACCTATGGTGGAAGAGGAAGTGATGAAGGAACAAATAAATGGTGTGGAATTTGCAAAAAACGCTCCCATGAAGAAAAGAATTGCTGGAACAAAGGAAAGTCGCAATGTCATAATTGCAAAAGGTTCGGGCACATTCAAAAGGACTGTTGCCTTGGTAAGCCACATAACACAGCATTTGCCGGAGCGGAAGATATGGAAGGGAGCTTGTTCTTTGCTTGTCAAAAGGCAATTGAAGAATATAAGAATATATGGTACCTGGACAACAGATGTAACAATCATATGATAGGAGACAAAAGTGCATTCATTGACATAGATCCTTCATTTGGTTCGAAAGTTAAACTTGGCAATGGAGAGTATGTTGAAGTTGAAGGCAAAGGCAGCATTGGAGTTGCAACAAAGCAAGGAGGTAAAGTTATTCATGATATCTTTTATGTTCCTAAATTAGATGAGAATTTGTTGAGCACTGGACAACTTTTAGAGCATGGTTATTCTCTTCAATTTGAGAATCGAGAATGTAAAATTTTTGATTCAAAAGGAAAAGTTGTTGCTGTAATAAAAATGACACAAAACAGAAGCTTTCCCCTTCATCTCAATTATGAGAAAAATCATAGCTTCATGGAAAAAAAGGAAGACGACACTAGTTTATGGCATAAGAGACTTGGGCACTTAAACTACAATAGTCTCACATTGCTTTCACAAAAGAAGATGGTGTACGGGTTGCCAACAATAAAAAAAGAAGAACATGGAGTATGTGAAGGCTGCGTACTTGGCAAACATCATAGGCAACCGTTTCCAAAAGAAGGATCAAGGAGAGCCAAAGAAGTGTTGGAATTTGTACACACGGATGTATGCGGTCCTATGAGCACATTATCTCATGCTCAAAATAGGTACTTTATTTTATTCATTGATGATTTGACCCGCATGACATGGGTTTATTTTATGAGACAAAAATCTGAAGTGTTTGTTATATTTAAGAAGTTTAAAGCTTTTGTTGAGAAACAAAGTAGCAGGTCCATAAAAGTTTTGAGAAGTGACAGGGGAAAGGAGTATAACTCCAATGATTTTGATAAATTTTGTGAAGAAGAAGGTGTGGAGAGGCAACTAACTGTTAGGTATACACCTCAGTAAAACGGTGTATCCGAAAGGAAGAATCAAACAGTGATGGAGATGGCTAAATCAATGTTGTTTGAGAAAGGCATGCCTAAAGAATTTTGGCCCGAGGCTGTAAATACAGCTGTGTATTTGCTGAATAGATGTCCAACAAAAGTTGTATGGAACATGACGCCGTTTGAAGCGTAGAGTGGAAGAAAGCCTTCAGTGAATCATCTTAGAGTCTTTGGGAGTATTTGCTATGCTCAGATTCCTAAAGAAAAAAGGACAAAGCTTCAAGAAGCAAGTGAAAGATGCATTTTTATTGGCTATAGTTCTGTGTCAAAGGGCTACAGACTTTACAACTTGAAGATAAAGAAAGTAATCATCAGTAGAGATGTTGTATTTGATGAAAAGACATCTTGGAATTGGCAAAAGGAGAAAGTGGAGGATAAAACCGTTCCAACGGTAATGTTAGAACAAAATCCAACTACACTTGCAAATAACCAATGTGATTCATCTATACCAAGTTTTCCATCTAGCACTTCATCCTCAACAAGCCATAATTCATCATCTTCATGCTCAACCCCAATAAAAATCAGGAGTTTGGATGATATTTTTGCTAGGTGCAACTATTGTGCAATGGAACAAGAAAATTTTGAAGAAGCGGTTAAAGAAGATGCTTGGAGGAAGGCAATGCAAGAAGAGATGGATGCACTTGAAAGGAACAAAACATGGATGTTGGTTGATAAGCCAAAAGACAAAGAAACTATTGGAGTAAAATGGATCTACAAAGTGAAGCATAATCCAGATGGTTCAGTTCAAAAGAACAAAGCGAGACTCGTTGCAAAGGGGTATTCTCAACAGCCCGGTATTGACTACGAAGAGACATTCGCTCCAGTGGCACGTCTTGACACCATTAGAGCTTTAATATCACTTGCAGCCCAAAAAGGATGGAAGTTATATCAGTTAGATGTAAAATCGGCATTCTTGAATGGAGAATTGAAAGAAGAGGTTTACGTGGAGCAGCCTCAAGGATTTGAGATTAAAGGACAAGAAGGAAAAGTTTACAAACTAAAGAAAGCGCTTTATGGGCTAAAACAAGCACCACGAGCATGGTATAGCAATATTGACAATTACTTCATGGAGAAAGGCTTTGAGAAGAGCAAAAATGAGGCTACTTTGTATGTCAAACGACAAGGTATGGACGGTATTCTAATTATTGCACTTTATGTAGATGATTTAATTTACACCGAAAACAATTTAAAGTTGATTGAAGATTTTAGAAAAGAAATGATGAAAAAATATGAAATGAATAATTTGGGCTTGCTGCATTTTTTCCTTGGAATAGAAATCTCTCAAGGTGATGATGGAGTTTTTATTTGTCAAAAGAAATATGCTGAGAAAATATTGAGAAAGTTTGGGATGCTTGGGTGTAATCTGGTTGATACACCGCTAGTTGTGAATGAAAAGCTAAAAAAGGAAGATGGGGGAAGGAAGGTTGATGCTAGTTACTACAGAAGCCTAGTTGGTAATTTATTTTACCTTACTAATACAAGACCTGACATCATGTTTGCAGCCAGCCTACTTTCTCGTTTCATGAATGATCCTAGTCATATCCATCTAGGTGCAACAAAAAGGGTGCTGAGATATATATTCAAGGCACTTTGGACTATGGGATCAAATATGAAAATAATGTTGAAACTAATTTAATTGGGTTTTGTGATAGAGACTGGGCAGGAAGTATAGATGACATGAAAAGCACTTCTGTATATGTGTTTTCTCTTGGATTAGAAGCATTTTCTTGGTGTTCGAAGAAACAACAAACAGTTGCTCAATCTTCTGCAGAAGCTGAATATATTTCAGCTGGTCTAGCTACCCAACAAGCAATATGGTTGAAGAAAATACTAAATGATTTTGGTGAGAAACAAGAAACTATGACTATCCATTGTGACAACAAATCAGCCATTGCTATAGCTAAGAATCCAGTCCATCATGGAAGAACAAAGCATATAGCCATCAAACATCATTTCATTCGAGAAGCAATTGAAAATGAAGAGGTGCAGCTAAATTTTTGCAAAACAAATAATCAAGTTGCTGATATTTTCACAAAAGAATTAAAGCCTGATAATTTTAAAAGATTGCGAGATCTTCTTGGAGTTCAAAAACCAAGCTTACGGGGGAATATTGGAAATAATCTTGGTTTATTAGGAAATAATTAATTGTATTGTTAAATTAGCAATTGTATTAATGAATTGAATAAAAGGGAAAATCTAGAATTCCTATTTTATATTCTCTAAATAATGCATTCCTAGAATACTCTAGAGAGTGCACTGAATTATAAAAGCAAGGCAATCAAGCTGATGTATGTATGCAATCAAAATTTGTAATCAAAAGGAAAGCAATGAAAATTTCCTCCCCATTAAAATAATCCTCTCAAAAATTCCTCCTTCTTCTCTTAAAAAATATTCCTAACAAATCTTTCAACTTCAACTATTCTGATGTACTCATATTTTTATTTATTTCAGGGAGGATAGTTTCTAGACAAACAACATAGTTAATTGAAGAAATGTTTCTAGAACTAACAAACCAGGGAACGGTGACACTAACATTGTGTTCCTATCAATCTTTATATTACTTCTCTTAATATCACAAGGTAAATTATGTACTAATGTATTTTAAACAAAAAATATAATGATTATTATAGTGCATGCATGAGACTAAAATGTGGGGTGGAGGAGTAAATGCAGCCACATTCATAGAAGTAGCTGTAGTCCTAGAAACTACAACAAAGGAGAAGACTAATACCTTAACACCTAGAAGTTCCTCTGTAATCTCTCTTCCATTATCTTCTCTTCTCTACAAGAAAGGAGTAGCCCATGGTATATATGTCCTTAGACGAACAAAATAGAGAACAAACTTCCTTAAATATGACCGTGTTCATTGTCTTGTTAGTCTTGATGCTTGCAAATACTATTTGATTTTTTTTCTAATGCATATATGCTAAAGATACGAAATCTACTCCGCAATCTTCATGACTTTATTGTTGGAATAAATTAAACTTGCATTAAATTGCATGTGTTTAATATTGCATTAAATTATGTTTCCTGTTTTTCTTATTTGGTCATGTTTGGAAAGGATTTATTGTGATCTTATCCAAATCCTTCTTTCAAATAGAAAATGCATGTATAAAATGAGTCTTATGTCAATCATGGATTAATTAAGAAAAAAAGGAATTAAATATTGCCTTCATCAAAACTTTTTATCTCTTCCTCTCAAATTATTTTTCTTCAATTGGTATCAGAGCCTGGTTGAGACTATGGCTTTTCTATTCTCCTCACCGTTTGTCCTCACAAAAGAAAATTTCGAAGAGTGGAGTAATAAAAAGAAAGAAGAATTGATCTCCAAAGGGATTTGGGAGATCGTTGAAAGTGACTATAAATGGCTAAAAAATGTTAAAAACATGACGGAGAAAGAGAGTAAAGCATTTGTAAGCTTGAGACGGAAAGATCTTCAAGCTCGGATTTTGATGAGTGAGAACGTTGATAGAGAAGCTTTCGACCATATTCTTGGAGAAAAATTCGCAAAAGATTCGTGGAATTTATTGAAAGAGGTGTTTGCAATGGATAACACAAAAGCAGAAGAAGAAGATGAAGAGGAGGTCGTAGAAGAGGAAGAAGAGGATGAAAGAAAAGAAGCTGAAAAGGAAGCAACCGAAGCTAAAAATGCAGATACAGATGCTAATATGGATGATGTAGAACCTGCAAAGGCTAATGAAGATGCTAACATAGCCGATGTAGAAGCTGACAAGGCAGCTGAAGAAGTAAAAGAAAAGGAGAAGGTGGAGAGAGAAAACATGTTAAAAAAGGAGGAAGAAGAGAAAGCTTCTAAAGAAGAAGAAGCAGAGGAAAAACCAAAAGCAAGAGAGGCAGAGAAGATGAAAGGAACAGAGAAGAAAGGAAAACAAGAAGAAGATGATAATGAAGATGAAGATGCAAAGGGGAAGAAAGACAAGAAAAAATGGGAAGAAAAGAAGGACAAGAATGAAGAAGATGAAGGCAAAGAAGTTGAAGAAAACAAGATTGTTGACAAGGAAGAAAAGATTGGAAGTAGCGAAGATGCTAATGCTGAAGATAAAAGAAACGACAAACTAATGCAAGTTTATGTTGAAGTGAATGTCACTGACCGAAATACTCAAGCTGGAGAAAAAGAGGAAGACAAGAAAAATAACACTGAGGAGGAAATTCACGGAACATCTAAGAAAGTGGAGTGGGACATAAATGAAGTTTGAAAGGCTGTTGATAAAGCATCCAATGAGCAAAATATGAAGAAAACAGAAGGAAAATGTGTATCTAAAGGCATGATTGCTGAAGAAGAAATCAAAGAAGATAAAGGTGAAAAAGACAAAGAAGACGATGTCAGCAAAGATGATGCAAAATATAAAAGGTGCAAAATCAAAGAAGATAAAGGTGAAAAAGACAAAGAAGATGATGTCAGCAAAGATGATGCAAATTATAAAAGGTGCAAAATCAAAGAAGATAAAGGTGAAAAAGTCGTCAATCAAGGAGAAAAAATTAAAAATATGAGAGGTGATTTAAAGAATGAGCAAACATTTGAAGAAACCGAAATAAAGAATAAAGAAAAGGTAAAAGAAGAAACAACAAAAATGAAAGGGCTTAGGTATGAATTTTACGAAGAAATTGAATGGAGAGATATTATATATGATTCATTCAAAATTTATGATGCGGGGCCAAGATGGAATTTGATGAGCTTTCTTTTTGGAGTATTTTATGGCAATGAAGAAGAACGAGATGAACGGAGCTCTGCAACAAAGATTCGAGAAATCATGTTGAAGATCTTCATGGTGGAAAAGAAGAAAAGGAAAAAGAAAGCTTGGATGATTTCTTTATTTATGCCAAAGCACGTAAAATACAAAAACTAAATTTTTTTTGTACGAGTTGAAAAAACCAAGTTTACAGGGGGATTGGAAGTGAGACAAAGTTTCAGGAGAAACGCAGAAAGATTGGAAGTGAGAAGCAAGTTTAATTTAGGGGAGACATTGTTGGAATAAATTAAACTTACATTAAATTGCATGTGTTTAATATTGCATTAAATTATGTTTCCTGTTTTTCTTATTTGGTCATGTTTGAAAAGGATTTATTGTGATCTTATCCAAATCCTTCTTTCAAATAGAAAATGCATGTATAAAATGAGTCTTATGTCAATCATGTATTAATTAAGAAAAAAAGAAATAAAATATTGCCTTCATCAAAACTTTTTATCTCTTCCTCTCAAATTATTTTTCTTCATTTATAACAAAGCTGATGATGGAAGCAGTAATATTCATTCACCACACAACCTGGATGTCAAGTTTGATATTGGGACTTGAGAGTACTAAAAAATGTTGGTGATTGATTCAAGTATAGCTGTCTTACATTTATAGTAAGAATACTCTCAATAAGTTATAGCTTATAATTGTCGGTCCACTACGATTTGCTTTCATCAGCTTTTTTCAACACGTAAATTAAATATTCTTTTATTTAGAATGTTAGGTAAGCAATCTTATGGGAATAATATGTTATATAACGTGTACAGTTGGACTTTGTTGTAAGAAAATATAGTTTTATTCCCTTAACAATATAACATGATTCTTATATTAGGAAAAACTGATTGGACAATCTAACTGAATTAAATGACAAGGATGAGAAGACAATCTAAGCGTCATGGTCACAAGCTCAAAATCATATTGCATCCCATCCGGAGTAGCATGCATAAGGTTGGTGTGACTGAAATATCAAACTACTTTGTCGATTAAAGGGGCTTATAATCTTCGATATACCATTGTTCTATTAATTTAATTTACACATTTGTCAGAATTTTTGAACTTGAGGATACATTTTTGTTTAAGAAATGACCCACCTGTACAGTACCATTTTAGATTAGAAATTTCTTTTTATCAGTCATTTGTGTTGCTTGAATTTATCAAATTATGAGCCATAACTACAAAACATGTACTACTGCTGCTACTAAACTTATTTCTATTAACCTGAACTGGATTTTGCTTTCAAATTAATATATTAAGTACGGTTAGACTTCTGAAAAAGAAAAGAAAAATCTAACGGAAGATAAATAATAGGTGACTGAATAAGTAGTAATGCTGTAAAGTTTGTTGTAGAGTCGGGAAGTTGGGTTGTAACGCAAGCACTAGATACTAATGTTAGTTAATATAGTGTACAACTTTGTATTCAAATTTTAAACCTCTATTAATTTAATAATATAAATGGTGAGTTCGATCACTGCATTTTGTTGCTACTTCGACCCTTGATTTTATGTAATTCAAAGGTTAGCAAGTAGGGGAAGATGCAGCTTTTATTTAATATGATTATTAACAGATTTTATTTCAATCTATCATAGAAGAAATATTGATACTTTTTTTTGTCCTATTGCAACCACTCGGATAATATTTTATGCTCTTGCTGGTCAAGTTCTTGTTATTTCTTCATGTGTTGTCAATCTAATGGCGTCTAACGGAAATTCATTATTACATGGCCTTACAAATATTTAAATGTGTTAACTGGAAACCATTTTATTTAAAAAACCACTATAGATTTTACATTTTTAGTTTAAATAAAAGTGATAAGTCAATAGTACTAAGAATCTAAACATTCCCAAAATATTCACCTATCATGATTTGTACTGTTTTCTACAATTTTTTTGGCCAAATTATTGACAACAATCTCATTTGCACATTTGAACAATATCAAAATAAATTTATATCAGACCCTTTTCCAATCAATAAAGTGCTAAATATGGGTGTTATAAAGCATATATAGCTATTTTTTAAAACCCTTTTGGGGTTATTCTCAAATCATAAATTATATATCATGAAATTACTTGTGTTTGCTTAAGGTGATCGTATGGAACAAACAGAGAGTAAACAAAAAATATGAAACAATATTAATAGTTGTTCTATATCTTTCAGCATACAAAACAAGATAATAAGGGACTCAGGATTTACTCTAGGGGTATTTCTGGCGATGTCGCAGCGCATCATATTCATATTCCGGCTTGCAAGTTACTTTCCCTACCTTTATTACCATTGAATTCAACAAGAGTTAAATACGATGAACAAATAGAATGTAACCAAATAATAGAAATTTATCTTCATAGTTCTCAACGTCATGTCCCAAGCCTTAATCACAGAGCCTGTTCCAAATGAAAAATTCAAATTGTCTTCATGTTTAGTATCAAAAACTTCTCATGTCTTAGCAAGGATCCCTCATAATGAAATACAACTAAAATATTACCAATGATAACTAAAATAAAACAAAATTAATAATTAAAAAAATAAAATGTATGTGTAAGACATGCATTTACAATATTAAACTGTTTAACATCCGTTTTCCCTTCCAATTCCTGCATGAAAACTATAAAATTTGCAACTAATCCCCAAACTAACCATGAATTTTCAACTTAATACCTTTAAAGGATTTGCCCAAATATGAAACGTGAGTTTCTAGCTTCAGTTATGATTTGGTTGCACAAACCATGAGATAAGACCGCCTTGAGCGTTGGATCTCTAAGCTGGAATATGTGAAACGGAGAACTAAGGATGCAAAAGTGAAACCAATGGAACCTTAATTGTACTGTAAAGATGTAGTGTAACAACCCGGAATTTCTGAACCAATTTAAAATTTTGATTTAAACTATTTTAATGAATATGCGAATAGAAATTGTTTATTTTTGCTAAATAGAATTTGAGAATAATTTTAAAATTAGTTTTTATATTTTATTTGATTTAAAATAAACTCAGTAAAATTATTAAATTGATTTATAATCTTTATTTTTAAAATTTTGAAAATCATCGCATATTCCTTAAAAAGTGAAATTTTGCATAGAGCTCAGAATTCGACGAAATAATTTGTTTTTTTGAAATCATAATGACAAATTATTGTTGGGTTCCAAAGTGCGCGTCGAGCGGAGTCAATATGTGTCCGTGAGAGGCAAAATCATTTGTTCAAAAACAGACAGCCATTTTTACAAAGGAACATTGTTGATACGATCTCGGAATTCGATTCTACTTTTTTTTTTTTTTTTGGATTCATATCATCAAATAATGGTTAAATCCAAAAGGGCATAATTTTTTGAGTTAGCGTGTGAGCGTACAAGAAGAAAAGGTACGCTGAAATCACATTTTTGAAGCTAGTTTGAGCAATTTTACAAAGAAACATTATTAAGATGACCTCGGAATTCGACAAAACTTTTTTTATTGAATCCATAGCGTCGAATAACGGTAATATTCCAATTTCATGATTTCTAAAATCAGTATGTGACCGGACGTGATTTTTAAAGTGAAAAACAGACAATATTTTGATATTAAAAATTCATTATTTGTGCACACGGACTCGGAATTCGAAGAAACCAGTTTCGTTGGGTCCATAATGTCAAAGAGTAGTTGCATGTCAATTTTAATTGAAAACGGAATCCGTAGGTGATCACACGGATTCTTAAACGATGAAAATGAGCGATATTTGAGTATAGTTAAAAATAAAATCAATAAAAAAATAAATTGGCTCCACTATATAACATCCTAAACTTTTCTAAACCTATTTCTAATCACAAAACAACAACAGCCTCTTTCTCTTCTTCTTCTAACCCTAAAGATGAGAGCTTTTCAAACTTTCAAAAATCATAGAAACCAAAATACTCCACTAAAATTCATGAAATAAATATATATGTGATTCTCATGAGTTGCTCTTCGATTTGGTATGAGTTTTGGGGCTGTTTGAAGATGTTTTGGTTGTTGCAATTTTTACACTGCGATGTTCATGCGGCTAGGGTTGGAGTTTCGAGAAATTGGTGCATTGCTTGTCGATTTCAAGCTTATATTTGAGTTTGTGGTGAGGTTTGAGGCTTGTATGCGAAATTTGAGAGGATTCGAAGACAAAACGTGCCGGGATGAAAATGGAACAACGTGCGTTTAGAGTGGCTGGTGCATCTTGTGTGTTTGGGGAAGAAGGAGGATAAGTGGAGTGATTAAGGTTAAGGATTTAATTAATTACCTATGTTAATTATATATATATATACATGAATCTTGTAAAAAGCATAACTTTTTCATATGAACTCGGAATTCGGCGAAATAGGATCTGTTGGAACTGTATCGACGAGAGCTTCGAAAAAAACCGATTTGGATTGATTTGGAGATAGTCTCAATTTTTTGCGGAGTGGAAACCATCAGTGAGATTTTTAAATTTAAATAAAATTAATTGTGATTGCGATGTGAAATTTATATATATATGCTATATAAAATTCATATATGTGTTGTATAAAATTTGAACTGATTGATTGTGATTGTGATGAATGGCTGGATTGAATTGTATATGTGAAAAATATGATTTTTGTTTTAAATAAAAAGATTAGACAATAAAAATTATATTTTTATTGTATGTTTGATTCATTAAAAAGAATCATATTTTAAATAAAAAAATTAGACAATAAAAAATATATGTTAGATTCATTAAAAAGAATCATGTGTTAAATAGAAAAATTAGACAACAAAAATTATATTTTTATTGTATGTTTGATTCATTAAAAAGAATCATGTTTTAAATAAAACTATTAGACAATAAAAATTCTATTTTAATTGTATGTTTGATTCATTAAAGAGATTTTGCTAAATTAAAATGTAAATCATTTACATGATAGCAAAGTAGAAAATAATCATGTGTTAATGCATGTTTTGTTTATTCAAAATGTAATCATTTACTTGATAGTAAAGTAGAAAATTATCATTTTGTTAATGCATGTTTTGTTTATTAAAATGTAATCATTTACTTGTTAGTGAAGTGGAAAATGATCATTTATTAATACATGTTTTGTTTATTAAAATGTAATCATTTACATGTTAACAAAGTAGAATTTGGAATTGAATATAAGCCAATATAATTTCTATTCTGAGCCTTATATTTAATATCGAATTGGATTTTGGGTTTGTCGTGAACTGTGTTTAAATGACATTGGTTCTTTAACCCAGTCAAAGTAGGATTAATTTCCAGAAAGTTGAACAATCAATAAGAAATGATTTTAGAGATTGAAACCAATTGGAGTTTAATAAGTCTTTAATTAGATTATGAATGCATAGATGGTAATTAAATTACCAAAACATGAAACGTGATTGAACCAAGTACACTTGGTTGCTGATATTGATTGTGATGGATTGACTGTTTGGATTGTGCTCGACCAGTTTATGAGAAAAATATGCTTTTACAGTTAGAATTGGGTTAGGTAAAAAATATCTATGTGCTAACACCTTATGAAACCCTTCATAATTTGACTATAAGGTGTTTAGCGATGTTGTTTATTTCAAAATTTAATAAATGATTTTGAAATGAGATTTCTTAAGTAAAAAAGAATAGTATTCCCGATTTTGGACAGGGAATGTTTTATAAAATAGAAAGGATTTTGAGAGCTAAACCCGATGATTTCAAAATGATTTGAAAGTGTATTATGGTTTTACATTGTGGTTCATCGCGTATCCGGTTAGTTGCTATTGATAACGTATCTATTTAGTGGCGGAGAATTTATTCTCTTGCTTAACACCCTTCTTTGAGACGTACGAGCTCAAAGGTTATGTGATTAATAGTGACTTATCATATGTGTGAATTGCTGATGTGAAGTACTATAGTTTGAAAGTATGTGTGATTATTATGTTGTGAAATGATTTTCCCTACTTCGGGATATGAAATGATTTTCCCTACTTCGGGATATGAAATGATTTAGTATGTGGCTAAAGATCGGGTGACCCGAAAGCGACTAAAAGTGTAAGGGCGGTGTATTCTTTCCCCAGAGTGTGGGATGGTGCATCGTCAGTGTAGGCTGCTCCGTCGAGGGAGGTGCGAATATATATCGAGTTGGTAAGGCGCATACAGCCTTATCCCAGGGAACATGACCGATATTTGGTTGCATACTTGTTTGTACGCATTGTTATGTTTTGAAATTCATATTTCTAAAGATTTTGGTTTGAGATTCCAAAGTGAAATCTACTTTGATATAAAAGCTAGATATGTATTTTAAATGATTTGAAATAAGAATCGGGAAATAAAGTCCAAAGAAATAATTTATGTAAAGTGAATTGGATTTGGAAAATCTAAGTGTGGGGATTAATCTAAATGGGTAGATTGTAAAATTGCATGTTGATTGATGCATTGTAGATCTATATGACTATTATTAGTTTATGCGCTGGCATTCATGGGGGTAAACCCATTCCGTGACATGCGACGTGGTCCCTTGATTTACCTTATTTTTAAAGTAAAGTTTAATAATTGTTTTGTGTTCTCAGACCAATTCCATGACTGACTCGGAGTTTATTGTTTCTACCTAAACTCTGGGTGCCCATATTTTCCACACGGGCAGTCAGTAGTTAGTTTTGCATATTATTTCATTTAGCAGGACTCTGGATCAAAGCGAAAAGCTATGTCTAGAGTATTGATAGTCTTCCGCTGCGTTATTTTATTTGTTTCCGCTGCATTGTATTACATTTATTGTAAATTAATCTTCCACTGTATTATATTTCGATGTACTCCGATATATTCTGTACTCTGATGTAACATTATTATGATATTTATAAAAGTCTTTTGTTATTTGTTTTGATGTGTTGTATGCCCAGAGTTAGTGTAAGCGGGATTCAAACAATCTTAGTCGATTTAGCGATCGATTAGGTCCGAGCGAAATCTGTACCGTTACGTGTAGGGTACCATAGTAGCCTAGTTAAATTAGACTAGCTCCTATACTATAAGCATGTTAGGTAGAGTGGACGGACCACTATAAATTCCGTAAGCGGTGAACGGTCCACCTTAAAAACCGAATTAGCTGACTGCTAGCTACAGTCACGTTTACTATATCGTAATTTTATTATTAGTCATAATAAAAGAGTGTTACAAGACGCTATAAAAATCGGTCGGCTATGCCAAAAAAAAGATGTATGGTACCTTAGTGAAAATTGTTGAGCAAAGATCAAAAGGAGCAGAGGTCGAAAGTGGATTGCGAAAACCTAATTGTGATGCAGAAGAAAAAAGAGATACTCAACAAGAAAGAGGAAAGCTAGGGTTACTTTTTTAGATACGGCGTTTATGAAAGTGGTACTTCATCTGAAAGTGGGTCTGCTACCTATTGTTTTATTTAGATCGCGATAAATGGCAATGTCCCGACGTTTAATGAAATTAAGAAAAAATGGTTGTTATCTTGTCGATGCTACGTTGGCATCCTCAATGTATTCTTTTCACCAGTCATTTACGTCGTTATTTGCAATGTTTCTAGTAGTATGAGTATGTATATTTTTAATATATTTTTGGCAAGATATATACCAGTTTTAATCAATGTTGTTAACGATATTTTTCGTCAACACCGGAGATAGGTCTACGGAAGTGGACCTAAGGGGAAAATGTGAGTATTTAGCTTTCATGAGTCTGAGTTATTTAACTGTTTCCTAGATATCAAGGTTTATAGCTCGAAATATTTGTTGCTCTTCCCTTAATAGGGTGAGCATCCCGCTTAAGCAACTCTAAAATCAACAGTTATCTTGGGACAAGGATCCCTAAGCACAACCCTCGACAAAAGGCTAAACGGCTTGTAGGTAGGGGATATGTAAGAACTATATGGAAGGGTTTAAGCTTGAACAAGAACCTGTGTCCGGGTGGGAAGCCTATAATAGGTTGTGTAGGAAATAGCTAAGAAATCACATATGGAACTCATAAGAAAATATGCTAAGTGTTAATTCTGTAACAACTCGGAAATTCCGAACCAATTTAAAATTTTTATTGCATTCTGATTCGTCTTGTTCTCAACTCATTCCGGGCTTTCCTTCACGGGGAAGTTCAGGTCATTTCATTTTGGTATCAGAGATTTGGTTTACAGAGCTCGGAGAACAAGGCACGTTATGAACGAACGAAAGAATTCATCAGAGATCTGATTAGTAATATCCAATAGGAATGACTCGTTAGAGATAGGATCAGTAGTATCCTAGAACGAGTGTGAAGAGTGTATTTTTGAAAATAAAAATGAAAACAAATTTTGTTTTGAAAATTTAAACCTGTTTATACGTATTTGAATATTATTTTTATATTGTTTTGGACAATCAAGTATATAAAGATTTTGCATTTATGTTTGATCCACGTGTATTTGAAGTTTTAATATATTAGATAGGTATAGAATCATGCTCTAGTCGCCCGAGGATGATCCTGATGATGAGGCCTCATCATCAGAGTCTATGCCCGAATTTCGAAAGTGGGATATCTTTATATTTCCATTAGACTGGTGTGAGAACCAAAATTTAGATAGGGTTATTTATTGTGAGTTGGCATTAAAAACATGATTTTTGGGTACATAAAAATTATGAATTTGAAACGTTAACCAACTAATTGATTGATGGTTGTGTTGTTTGATTGTTAGTTTGAATAATAGAATTGTTGAAACTAATTCGTACTAGTATGGTAAATTTGGCCAAATTGAGTCAAATATTGGACTGAATTGAAATTTTCTTGAAATTTGCATATATACATGTATATACATTGAACAGGTCATAGCAAGGAAGCTAAGAGAGTAATAAAATTGTTTGCCCGACAAATAGGTACATGTTTATTGTATTTCTTGGGGGTTTTTGATGATTTTATGAGCCGATTGGCTATTTCTTTTTCTTTTTGGATTGGAGAGGCCATATGGCGATTTCGGAATTTTTTGGTGCTCCCGTACAGGGGGGTTTATGGCGAAATTTTTCGAAAATTTAGGGTGTTAGCCAAATTTTTGATTTTTTTTTGAAAAGTTCTTAGAAACTGAAAAGTTGAAGAACTTAAGCCGTAATGAAAATAATGAAAGTTGAGTTGGTTTGTAAAATAACTTTCAGCTCCGTTCCTTTTCGAGGACGAAAAGATTTTAAGTTGGGGAGATTGTAACAACCCGGAAAATCCAAACCAATTTAAAAAATTTATTTTGGCGATTTTAATGAATTTTGGATACTTAAAATGAATTATTTTAAATAATAACGACAAAAAATTTATTTTGAATATAATTATAATGTATATATTTATTTGAATCGACCTTAGAATACAAATATTTATTTTTAATTATAAAAGGAATTGAAAATGGCGCGGTAGTTTGAAAATTCGATTTCAAATTTCAAATGAATATATAGGATTCAAAATAAACCGGATTTTAGCGAAACCAAAAATATTATAATCTATTTGAGAATGTTTTTGCAAAGAATCCGAAAAATTGAATTTTCATAGCGGGAATAAAAAGTTATGTCCAGTTGAAAATTCAGAATAGTCGCTATGGAAAAATTGCCCTTAAAAATGGAAATTTTGCTAGCAACCTCCGTTTTCGACGAAACCACTTTTGTTGGATCCGGGATGTCAAGTTATTGCTAGATTCCAAAATTCATAATTTTTGGAATTAATATGTGAGCGTGGTAAAGTAAAACGTGTTTTGATAGTTTTAGTCAATTTGGATCGACCAGAAAATGGCCATTTTTCAAACGATCTCCAAATTTGATGAAATTAGTTTTGTTAGAATCGTATCGTCAATACAAAGCTAGAAAATATTTTTCGGGAATTTTTAGAGTCCGTATGTGGCCTCGGTAAATGGAAATGCGCATTCAATTTCAATATATAGATTTTGATGGAAACTGATCGAAACGATCGAATCAGCTAACGATACGTATCCATTGCGTTCGGAATGGGGGTAATTAGTTGGGGACGACAGTCGTTGGGTCTCGATTGGAGATCGAATTTAAAAGTTGCTTTTTAGAATTAATTAAATAATAAAATTTATATTATTATAAAATATCTCTTTCCCCCTCCTTTCCACGTTGGACTCAGTCAAAATAGAAAAAAGGAAAAAGAAAAAAATGCTGCACTTATCCCTCTTGTCCGCGCCCCCCCACCTCGACGCCGCAGGAGCCTACCGTCGCCCCTCCTCGAATGGCGCCCCCCTTCCAAATCGATCTCTCCTTCTTCCCCTCCTCTCTTCCCTCCCTCTCCTCTTTAAACAACGAGGCCACAAACCCCTCTGCCCCAAATCGAAGGACCAGCGTGCCCCACCACCCCAGCCCGTACATCACCACCGACGCCACCCTGATGGACACTGCGCCCCCTCAGCACCCCCTCCTCCTTACTCCGACGCGTGGGACCTCCGACAAAAGAAAACCATGAGTTTTTTATTTATTATTTATTTAATTTTCAGTTTTAATAGATTATTATAAATAAAAAGTATATGATTTTTATGAATGGAAGTATATGATTTTTATGAATGGAAGTATATAATTTTTATGAATGAAACTATGTGATTCATATGAGTGAAAATATGTGATTTTTTTTTGTTAAGGAAAAATTTGATATCTATAAAATAAAGTTTATGTAACGAACATGAATTTTTGACTTCGAAAATCTACACAAAACTATCATGTCGACTATTCAGACATCGGAAATACCTGATCATTAATAGAAAGAAGTTAGAGGGTGAGAATAGATAAAATAGAAAATTAGAATATAAGAAGAAGAAGAAGAACACAATCATAGTAAACACAAATCTCACAACGGAACGAACAAAATATAATATATAACATGATTTTGCAATAAAATAATATAATAACATTATCAGAGTACAACACTTACACACAGCGGAAATTACAATAGCTATACAATCCTGAAGCCTCCTGCTTCAAGCTCCTCCAAGTATATCTGTAAAGACCTGAACTACTTGACTGCCAGTACAAATTTGGGCACCCAAGATTTTAGGGAAAACAAAACAAAATAAACTCTGGGTCAGTCATGGGACTGGTGTGAGTAAACTCAAATCATTTGGTTTAACTTTCCAAAATCCTTTTCAAAAGAAAAGATAATCGTAGGACCGATCCACACATAAACACGGACGGTTTTTACCTTACGATAACCCAAAACAGTTTTTGGAAATCAATACTTTTCTGATATTATAATAATGTCTAATCACAAGTAAATATCAATCTAGCAGAACGCTTGCATCTCATGTTCCACATATATAGTATACAAACAAAACCGGGGGCTTATTGGAGATTGGGTTCCGACTATGACAAGGTATGGGACCACCTGCCGATTGTGTATCTCTAGAGATGAATACACTGGGTTCAACAAGAACGTCTTGTAACCCGGCCCACACATGACCGACCACTCATTTCGCTTGAGTATATCGAATGTATACCACCAACGGTTGGGAACTATCCACCATCTTCCCGAAAAGGGACAACATCGATAACAGATAAAAGAACGAAATGGGCTTTCTCTACATAGGTGATATACACCCTAATGGGAGCGACCCACTTAGCCATGCTGCCTGCCCGATTTCTGTCATTTCCCGGTTGATGAGGCTTGAGGTCATAATGTATCTTTTGAAACACTTGACCACCATTCACTTTGAATGCCACATCGTCATACCCGCAAAATCACAAATTGATTTCTTCAAAAATACCACGGGTATAAAGCTAAGAGAAACGAATTCCTCCGCCACCAAACATAAGTACGTTTGAAGAGATCAACTTACGCGATCCTTTAGATATACTCTGTCAGACATTCGTCCATTCACGTTTGTCCTGGGACTGGACAAACCGAAGGCACTATCCTGTAAACAGGATAGCCTTTCCACAACTTCGTCTTCATTTTCTCCATCATATTTGATCGCAATGCTAACGTTTATACAGAGTGGTTTTCAGATAAAAATCTAATCCCGGTCTCTCTGTATTGACGACGGAAAAATGGTCAAAACTTCGATAGTCGGTGATTTAACTATCAAAGAAAAACAGGTGTGCAACCAACGATATTATTTCCAGATGGAAATTCTATCGATCAATCATCAATCCACATTTATCTCTTTAGTTCATCAGTTTATTTATTTCTTATTTCCATATATTCAACATTTCTTATTTTCTAAATTTAGGAAATATACGTTATCAATCATTGGAAAACATTTCCATCTCTGTTTCATGTATCACTGTCATTCCAGTATTCTTTCTCATTAACTTTTCCTTTTCTATGATTAGAAAATATCTTTGGTTATATTTGGAAAATGTTTCCAAAATTTATTCAGCAGATGTTTAAATAAAACATCACTGAGCCAATTTAAACCATTACACTCATTAACTAAATTCACTTAATCAATCTTCCCTATCGAACCTTACCCGTCTCTTAGTTAAAAACGAAGTCAATCAAATTGGGGTATAATTACCTCTCAGACCTTAACTGAACAACCTTTCTAACCTTGAAATAGAAAAAGTTCACCTTTAAACCTTTAACAACTTCCATACGTAACTCGGATTCTATTTATGAATCTACTTCTTTTACCAAATCATTTGATTATAACGATGGTGTTATAATCCCATGATTTCGAAATAAAATAACTTAAATAAAATTCTTATTCCTTATTTTGAATAAACAACAAATAACTAATTGAATAATAATATACACCTTGATTTAAGGACGGAAAGTAAATAGTACTTTCCCTAATTCGATATAATCGAATTCAACGTATAATTCTCTTTTTTCGAATAATCTCTATTCGTTAACTCCTTTCTGAATAAACTATATTCGATAACTCTTTCTTCGCATAACTATATTCGATAATCTCTCTTCGAGTGATTTACATTCGATCAACCTTCTACGAATGATTTACATTCGATAAATCTCCTTTCGAATAAACTATATTCGATTAACTCCTTTGAATTTACTCATTTTGACTAACTCAACTCGATTAACTCAACTTATCTAACTCAACTTATTTAATTCCTATCGAATAACTAATATTCGATTAACTTATATTTGAATAACTATGTCTATTCTAACTTTATTTCGAATGGCTAATCTTCGATTTAACTCCATTCGCTTGACTCTAGATCGCAGCGATCACAATGGTTACGCCTGATTCCCTCAGGAAACATTCGACCGCCGTAGGCTATCTGCAGCCCTGCGAAATACGCTAGCAGACGTATGAAATGGCAACTCATCCTAAATAACTATGTTTGACTAACTCTATCTCAAATAACTATATTCGATCAACTCTAATTGAATAACTAATATTCAAATAAATTCTAATTCGATTAACTCTATCTAATTAACTCTAACTGATTAACTCTAACTAATTAACTCCTTTGATTAATTCTATGTTTATTCAGTTTCAAATATCGATGTTGAAATCGATTCTTACTTCTCTATATAAGTCCTGACTTATATATATTCTATTTATCCAATGATAAACATTTTATTTAATTTATAAATATTATTTATCAATTATCTTCTCAATCTATCGGTCAAAATAGATTATATTTAAAATCTTTTCTTTAAATCCATAACATGTTATACCCGTGTGCGAAGCATGGGTCTAAACTTTTCAAATGTAAAATTCTCCTTTTATACAATTCTAGTCACTTTTCAAGTATTTCCTTTTAAAAATCAATTTATTTACCAAATAATTCCCCTTTTGATAATTCTATTTATTCTATAAAATATTTTCTATTTATAAAATCTATTGATTTTATAAGTAATTCCTTTGATAATCTAATTATTCCCTTTATACATATTTCCCTTTCTATTCTATTCACTTTCAAATAAATATTCCTTTTCAATTCTATTTGTAAATAGTTTACAAATATTCCCTTAAATTTTATCTATTTGATTAACAAATAAGTATTCCTTTTTTAACCTATTTATTTCTAAATAAATAGTTTTCTTTTTATAAAATCTTTTGATTTTATAAATATTTCTTTTTCAATATAACATTGAAAATTTCCTTTTTAACTTTCCGGTACTCCTTATGGTATTTAACATACCATATAACAATGATCAGTATCATTCCAACATACAAAATCACAACAGATTTCATATCACATCATATAACACAATATATGAAATACAGTAAAATAAATGTTGAGGAACCCAGTTGGGTCCCTCCGACCTGTTTCCCTGCATCCACAGATGTTAAACAATAAAATTAACATCAATTTTATTTTACTATGAAATATCCCGCTAAACAGAATCAATATTTGATTAATGATGTATATCTATATCATTATCTATATTTTCAATCAACTGACTAGCAGTTTAACCAAACAGCCAACACACAGCAAACAACCATTATTTATAAATTCTAAAAATATTTTATAAAAATATAAACTGAGCAGAGTTAGTGAGATTACTCACATTTCGCGTTAACCGTTAAATAACGATTTGCGTTAGTTGATTCATACGGACAATTTATTTTGCAATAAATTATAACGAGCTTTGATTCACTCCCAGTTAGTTCCGATAGTGTCCGTCCCTACGATCCCAACGGATCTGACTGTTCGAAATTCTGATAATGTATGAGACAGTTATTGATTTTACAAGGTAGTGCACTATTTTAAATAAAAAATAGAAATTCAATTTCCTTTTTTCATTGGGCTTAACCTTTCAAAGACCGGCCCATCCCCCTGTAAACCCATCGTGAACAGTGTAGTCTTCCTCCAAGAAAAAGGACCGCGATTTCCTCCTTCTTTCAGAATAAATGGCCGCGTTTATCACCCTCCTCCTGTACCCGTTCTTCCATTAAACCTCACCGGACTAATGCTAATAACATCCTCTTTGAATCCCCTTTTCCCTCCACCCAACCATCTT
Organism: Allium sativum; assembly: GCA_030737875.1. Classification (NCBI taxonomy): domain Eukaryota; kingdom Viridiplantae; phylum Streptophyta; class Magnoliopsida; order Asparagales; family Amaryllidaceae; genus Allium; species Allium sativum. The sequence goes on from CM060909.1 coordinate 1,025,340,113, forward strand.
CAATCCGCACCTCTCCCTCGAAGTGCGATCGATACTGTTGAACTGTGATTACAACACAGTGCGTAACTTTTTCTTTCGAATTCCTCAAAACCTTTCGCACGAGCTCTACTTCTCATTACAAACTCAAAAACACATCTACTTCCTAAATCGATGCCCCAAATCCAATCATAGAGCGAACCCTAGCCTCGCACGGTTACTAGCAGCGAATAAAAATGTCTTCGAATGCTTCAAACTAAATATATATATGAAGAGAAGCTTACAAAGATCACAAAGACATGGTTTTCAAGATTTGTTGATTCCTCCTTGAATTTCTATGATTTTAGTAAGATCCATTTTCCACGTTTTTATTGAACTGGTGGCGGCTGAAGAAACAATTGACCATGGAAGGATTTTTCTAGGTTTAGAAGATGTATAAGGGTATTTGTAGGATTTTTTTTGATTAGTTTATTCAATTATAATCAATCGCTATATATTTGTCGTTTAAAAATCCGTGTGATCACATACAATACCCAAAAATCACGAAAATGGTCATGCAGCTACAGTTCGACATTACGGTCCCAAGGAAACTGGTTTCGTCAAATTCTGACTCCGTTTGCTCACACAGCGTATTTTTAACCGTCGAAATACTGACTGTTTTTCACATTAAAATCTGGTACAGCCACATACTAACTTCAAAAATCACGAAACTTGACATCTAATAATAATTTAACATTGCGGATCCAACAAAATTAGTTTCGTCGAATTCTGAGGCCGACTGGCTATTTTTAAAGCTCTAAATAACCCATTTAAATATATAAATATATTTAAAAACAATTAAATTTAATATTTAAAAATAAATATTATCGTATATATTCACACTAGAATACCATACTACTACACTGGGATTTATAACTCGATATTTCAAATCCAGTGTTACATCGACATTCGATTTATATTTAAAAATCCATTTTAAAATATAAACAAATCGATATAAATTATAAAGGAATTCCATAGCGACTTTTCTAAAATTTGATTTGGACATAACTAAAAATCTACATGACGAAATCTCGATTTTTCTCTTCCATCAGAAAGATATACTTCACCAGCTCCTAACGTTTCTTGTTTCACAGAAATCCGATTTAAAACGAATCCTGTACATTCAGTTGCAGTTCAAATCGCCAAATAGCGAACTACAACGCCATTTCGAGCTCGATTTAAATTATAATATAATTATATGTTCAAATTGCCGTTCAAATAATATATTCGTTATTCTAATTCAATTCTAAACTGAATTAAATATCACAGATGATCCAGTTCACACCATTTTGTGAATTCCACTATTTCTGATTATTTCAGAAATTAAATATATTATTATATTGTTTATTTTAATTAAATATTCAATATTATTCAATTTAACGACCATTTAATTCCCTAAATCACTATTTAAATATAATTAAATAAATAAATTATATCGCTGAAAAATGCGGGTCGTTACAGTTTAGATTTTTATGAATAAAAAAAAACGATTTTTATATATATGAAAGCTTGATAAAAAATTTATTTTTACATAAAGGTTTTATTTTTATAAACAAAAATATGTGATTTTTAACTTCAAAAAGATTAGATTTTTATAGATAAAAAGGATATGTTTTTTCATAGCAAGATAAAGATATGATTTTTATCGTGAAGATAGCGAAAAAAAGATTAGATTTTTTTTAATGTTATAAAGAAGAGATTTTTAGTATGTAAGAATATGGTTTTTGTTTATATATAGTAGTGGTAAGAATATGGTTTTTGTTTATATATAATAGCGGTAAGAATAGGGTTATTGTTTATATATAGTAGCGGTAAGAATATGGTTTTTGTTTATATATAGTTCGAAATAAAAATATATGATTTTTATATATTTGTAGCTAAATAAAAATATGAATTCTTTATATAAGCATTTGAATATAAAGATATGATTTTTTTGAAAAAGAATGTATAAACCGTTTAAAAATGCGGTTTTTAAATATATAAACATCATATTAAAAATGTGGTTTTTAATATGAACAACATAGAGAAGACTACGTTAGAATGTCATGCAAATCCCGACTGTTCTGAAGTTTAGAAATGAAATGGCGGAGTGGAACCCAAATGTGAGAACTTCTCACTTTTATTTTATTTTCTAGTTAAAATATATACTAGGATGCATACGGTGCTTAGCAGCACCCGACACCCGTCGTCCACAGACCATGGATGACTTGTTTGTTTGATTGATGTGTTGTGAAAATTGATTGTGAGATGTGAAATGGAATAAAATATTTTATAGTTAAGAATATTTTATAGTTAAAAATATAATTTTTAACGTGTATATGAATAAAATAAATATTCATTTACAAATCGAACGATTTGCTTATGTACAGCCATTTGTATTGATATTGATTGGGACGATAAATTTTACACATCGCCCAACTGCACCGATAAATCTATATTTGTTGATTGAAACCCCACATGGGTATTGGGATGATATATGACATACACTAGTCCCAATAATTAGCAGCATGTCGATCGATTGATTGACAAGCTGTGTAAGCGTTGAATATTTATATTTAATGCTTATACAGTGTAGAATGTACTCTGGATGATGGATGATTATTTATCACTGTTGTTGTATACATGTATTGTATGAAATCCATATAATCGAATTATATTGTAATTGACTGTGTCTGATTCCAGTTCAGAAAGAATGAATATTTTTAAATAACGATTATTTTAAAATAACGAATATTCTAAAGGAAAATTCAGTAAAGGATCAAAATATGATTTTGATGTCCGATTTGGGATGGACACGAATATATTTAAATGTATAAAGCCGTGTTGATTAGATTAACGCCATTTTGACGTGAACGATATTTATATCGATTTTATTCACTTTTATAATGAATATCGAAAAGGAGTTGATTTCAAAATCTAATGTTTTGAAAATACAATCATTTATATATTGATGATATGGAATATTCAATTTTGATTAGAAATTGAATATGAAGTTGAAATCGTTTTGAAAACGAATTTAAAACGATTTATAAAATACATTTTAAATGGAAATCAATGAAATATATATAATATATATTATATATATATATATATATAATATAATGGCCTGAATAGAACACGCAGCGCTGCGGCAGTTCGCGAATTTCGACCATTGACTTTGAATGGACATTACTGGAGATCCGACTGTTGGATTCTCCTAAAACCAGAACCATTGGGTTCACATCGAAAAGAGCTTTCTAATGAATATTAGCAATTTGAAATTGAATGATTGGAATTGGAATTATGTCCAAATGAAATTTGGAAAAGGTCGCTGTAAGTGCAGTTCGATAGCCGTTTCGGGAAATTAACCATACGGGCCTTGATAAAATTATTAGAAATATCAAAAATTGGTGTAAAATCATAACAAATGATTTGGAAAGAATTGGGGTGAAAATTTCCATATTTGAAAAGATAAAAATAGATTTCTATCGAAATGAACTAGTTCTGAACTAGAATTATATTCCAATATTTTTAAATAAATAAATTGGATTTGAAATGGTTTTAAAAATAACCAGAATTTCCAATATATAAATTGGAAATGGATTTGAATTGAAACTGTCTTCAGAATATTTCGATGTTGGATTTCGTGATTATACAGATATCGTTATGGAAATTTGAAAGATATATTTATATCGTAATTTCCAATACGATATTTGTTGGTTATGGTATTTAATATTGAATATAAGTCGATATATTTTCAATTCAGTGCCTTGTATTTAATATCAAATGGGATTTGGGTTTGTCGTGAATGGTGTCTTCATTAACACTGTTCTTAAACCCAGTTTAGAAAAGATCAAACCTTTTTTTTAGATTTAATGAAGTATACCAATTAATTGATATTTAATTGGGATGGAATTGAAATTGGTCCTTGGGTTTATCGTGAACGGTGTTTTAAATAACACTTGTTCTTTAACCCTATTAACAGTGGAATAAGATTTTGGGTTGTCGTGAATGGTATCTTTAATAATTTTGTTCTTAGACCCAATGGAGTTAAGCAAATCAGAAACTAACTGGAGATTAGTTAAGTTGAATAGTTTCCTGGGTATGGATCTGATGTCGGTTTCAGCCTTCGGGGTCAATACTTAGGGAATTGTGATCTGATGTTGGTTTCGGCTTTCCTTAACGGGGAAGTTTGGGTCGTCTCTGTTGGTATCAGAGCTTTGGTTTACAGAGCTCGGGAACAAGATACATTAGAACCAAATGAAAGAATTCATCATAAATTGGATTAGTAATATCCAATGAGAATGACTCGTTAGAGATAGGGTTAGTAATACCCTATAACGAGTGTGAAGAGTGTTATTTTTTAATTAAAAATAAAAATAAATTTTGTTTTGAAAATTTAAACCTTATTATACATATTTGAATATTTTATTTTAAATTGATTTGGGCAATCCAGTATATAAAGATTTTGCATATACGCCTTACAAACGTAAATTCGAGGTTTTAATATACCAGATAGATATAGAATCACACTCTAGTCGCCCGGAGATGATATTGATGATGGAGCTCCATCATCTATATTTGTGTTCGAGTTTCGAAAGTGGGATATCTATATATTTCCAATTGACTAGTGTGAGAACCAAAACTAGATAGGGGTTATTGTTGTGATTTGGCACCAAAAAGATGATTTTTGAATAAAAATTAAAGTTATGCATTTGAAAAGCTAATTCACAAATTGATTGCTAGTTGTGATGTTTGATATTAGTTTAAAGGCCGATGGAATGGAATGTGATTTTGGGTTTATCGTGAACCGTGTTTTAAATGACATTGGTTCTTTAACCCAGTTAAAGACAGGAATAAGATTTTGGGTTGTTCTGAATGGTATCTTTAATAATACTGTTCTTAGACCCAATGGAGTTAAGCAAATCAGAGACTAACCGGAGATTAGTTAAGTTGAATGGTTTCCTGGGTATTGATCTGATGTTGGTTTCGGCCTTTGGGGTTAATACTTAGGGAATTGTTCACTTGCTAATTTACGGTTAAAGGCTGATGAAATGGAATGTGATTTTGGGTTTATCGTGAACCGTGTTTTAAATGACATTGGTTCTTTAACCCAGTTAAAGGCAGGATATGATTTCGCAAGTTAAACAATCGTTAATATTGATTTATGGGAAGATTAAAACCAAGTGGAGTTTTAATGCATCTTTAATTAGATTGAATTGATATCCAAAGGAAGATTAAAGAATAAATTTAAAGAATTTATCTTTGATAAAATTAATGGGAACCTTTCCTAAAGTATATGAATATTTGGATAAAGAAATATTCTGGATTGGAATGAGGTGTATGTTGTGTTTTTATGGCACTTGTTTATTATATACGCGAGTTATTCAGAAAGACCGGGTTTATCCCATTCTAAATAACTGATTCGACGATGTGTCGAGGATGAAGACGGTGGTTGAAGACCGGAGGTCTTCGCACCATTTGGATGATTACTGATGTCTTGATTGGGCTATACACCCAAGATAAGGTAATAAGTGGTGATCGTCCAGACGTACTTGGAGATCGACGGATATGCGAGGGCCTCTCCGCTGTATTGGACATATGGGGGAGGAATAAGGTGCCTCGGGTATCGTTCAGACCCAGAACGAACTTGTAAATGGATGTGTGTCTGACATCGGATTTCATTCTGCATGATTGATAGACATCGGTTGCATAGCGTGAATTTCCTATGTGGCATAGTGAGATGCAAATGATCAAGGCTTCTGTTGAAAAGTAGGGTCTTGCGGTTGATGATCAAAGCACGGCTTTAATATAGCGTAGCTTTGTGTAGCGTTAATTAACGAGCCTCACACCCCGATGTAGACTAGAAACGGCAGAGGACTTCAGGGAGGACATGCGTTTCTTTATAGCTAGGAGTGGTGTCAGCGTTTTGCACGCCCTGACATTTTACTTATGTGGATGATGGATAGCGAGGCGCCTTGGTTATATCGGTCGTTCCGGGGTTGATTTTTTGTCGGGATATGACCAATTGACGCCCCATAGGGCAGGGAAATGCATTGTTCAGGCATTTTAATCCACTCCGTGCGGACCGGCTCTGACAATCCATGGCTTGCCTGCGCGCTTGCCTAAGCGGTAGGCTAGAGCGTCTCGAATTCAGTAAGGATGATCCCTTGCCTTGGTTCACAGATGGAAATCCAATTTCCAATACGACATTTTGCGGTTTTAATTGTAAACCTATATATGGCGACATAGTGGTATGGGGTACTTATGCTGTCTATGATTGATACTTATGATTGAAATTGTTGTGACACTATACACTTATAGCAATAATAAAACATGAAATTTTACATACCAAGCATTCTTAGCTATTATAAGGTAAAAATTATGTCCTCCGACTTGCGTTTCATTGTGTGATGGGACCTGAGTCTTATAATAGCTTCATTGTTCTTTATTTAGCATTGCGTTGTTCTTTTATGCACTAGTATTCTTAGGAGGAAACCCGTTCCATGTTATACGGCGGGGTACTTGGATTTATCTAACTATAAAATAAAGATTAATAACTGTTTTAGTTCTCACACCAGTCACATGATGGACCTGGAGTTTATTATTTTAACATAAACTCTGGGTGCCCCTATTTTCCGCACGGGCAGCTAGTAGTTTTGGTTTTGTAGATTTATATTCACAGGATCCTGGTTTACAGCTGGAATGATATTCTGAAAGCTCTGTATCCGTATATTCCTTTCAGTTGTGTTTTGTATTATTTTCCGCTACATTGTAATGTATTTAAATCTCTTATGTTTATCAAATGTGTAATATTTATTCATACTCTGTATATTCTTGTATTCTGATGAAATTGTTGTAATAAGCAATGAAATGTTCTGTCGTTTGCGTTCTGATTCGTCTTATTCTCAACTCAATCCGGGCTTTCCTTCACGGGGAAGTTCGGGTCGTTTCATTTTGGTATCAGCGCTTTGGTTTACTGAGCTTGGAGAACAAGGCACGTTAGGAACGAACGAAAGAATTCATCAGAGATTGGATTAGCAATATCCAATGGGAATGACTCGTTAGAGATAGGATCAATAGTATCCTAGAACGAGTGTGAAGAGTGTATTTTTGAAAATAAAAATGAAAACAAATTTTGTTTTGAAAATTTAAACCTTTTTATACGTATTTGAATATAATTTTTATATTGTTTTGGACAATCATGTATATAAAGATTTTGCATATATGTCTGATCCACGTGTATTTGAAGTTTTAATATATTAGATAGACATAGAATCATGCTCTGGTCGGCCGAGGATGATCCTGATGAAGAGGCCTCATCATCAGAGTCTAGCTCGAGTTTCGAAAGTGGGATATCTATATATTTCCACTAGACTGGTGTGAGAACCAAAATTTAGATAGGGTTATTTATTGTGAGTTGGCAGATTTTTGGGTATATAAAAATTATGAATTTGAAACGTTAACCAACTAATTGATTGATGGTTGTGTTGTTTGATTGTTAGTTTGACTAATAGAATTGTTGAAACTAATTCGTACCAGTATGGTAAATTTGGCCAAATTGAGTCAAATATTGGACTGAATTATTGAACAGGTTATAGCAAGGAAGCTAAGAGAGGAATAAAATTGTTTGCCCGACAAAAAGGTACATGTTTATTGTATTTCTTGGGGTTTTTGTTGATTTAATGAGCCGATTGGCTAGCCGCTTGGCTATTTCTTTTTCTTTTTGGATTGGAGAGGCCTATATGGCGATTTCGGGATTTTCCCAGTGCTCTAGTAGAGAGGAGGTTATGGCGAATTTTTTCGAAAATTTATGGTGTTAGCCAATTTTTTAAATTTCTTTTGAAAAGTTCTTAGAAACTGAAAAGTTGAAGAACTTAAGCCGTAATGAAAATAATGAAAGTTGATTTGGTTTGTAAAACAACTTTCAGCTCTGTTTCTTTTCGAGGGTGAAAAGATTTTAAGTTGGGGAGATTGTAACAACCCAAAAAATCCGAACCAATTTAAAATTTTTATTTTAGCGATTTTAATGAATTTTCGATATTTAAAATGAATTATTTTAAATAATAACGATGAGAAATTTATTTTGAATAGAATTAGAACGTATATATTTATTTGAATCAATGTTAGAATATAAATATATTTTTTAATTATAAAAGGAATTGAAAATGGCGCAGTAGTTTGAAAATTCGATTTCAAATTTCAAATGAATGTACAAGATTCAGAATAAACCGGATTTTAGCAAAACCAAAAATATTAGATTCTATTTGAGAATATATTTACAACGAATCCGAAAAATTGAAATTTCATTGCGAGAATAAAAAGTTATGTCCAGTTGAAAATTCAGAATAGCCGCTATGGAAAATATAGCCCTTAAAAATGGAAATTTTGCAAATGACCTTCGTTTTCGACGAAACCACTTTTTTTGGATCCGAGATGTCAAGTTATTGCTAGATTCCAAAATTCATAATTTTTGGAATTAATATGTGAGCGTGGCAAAGTAAAACGTGTTTTGACAGTTTTAGTCAATTTGGATTGACCAGAAAATGACCATTTTTCAAACGATCTCCAAATTTGACGAAATTAGTTTTGTTAGAACCGTATCGTCAATAAAAAGCTAGAAAATGTTTTTCGGGAACTTTTAGAGTCTGTATGTGGCCCTGGTAAATGGAAATGCGCTTTCAATTTTATTATATAGATTTATATTTTGATTTTGACAGAAACTGATCGAAACTATTGAATCAGCTAACGATACATATCCCATTGCGTTTGGAATGGGGGTGATTAGTTAGGGATGACATTCGTTGGGTCTCGATTGGAGATCAAATTTAAAAGTTGCTTTTTAGAATTAATTAAATAATAAAATTTATATTATTATAAAATATCTCTTTCCCCCTCCTTTCCACGTTGGACTTAGTCAAAATAGAAAAAGGAAAAAAAAAAAAAAGGTCGTGCTGCCCTCTCTCGTCCATGCCCCCCCACCTCGACGCCGCCGGAGCCTATTGTCGCTGCTCCTCGAATGGTGCGCCCCCTTCCAAACCGCCCTCTCCTCCTTCCCCTCCTCTCTTCCCTCCCACTCCTCTTTAAACGACGGGGCCATAAACCCCTTAACCCCAAATTGAAGGACCAGCGCGCCCCACCACCCCAGCCCCGTACATCACCACTGCCGCCACCCTGATGGACACCGCGCCCCCTCAGCACCCCCTCCTCCTTACTCCAACGCATGGGACCTCCAACGAAAGAAAACCGTGAGTTTTTTATTTATTATTTATTTAATCATCTTTTTAGTTTTAATAGATTATTATAAATAAAAAGTATATGATTTTTATGAATGGAAGTATATGATTTTTATGAGTGAAAGTATGTGATTCTTGTATGTGAAAATATGTGATTTTTTTTTATTAAGGAAAAATTGGATATCTATAAAATAAAGTTTAGATTTTTATAAATAAAAAGAATCTATTCTTATATATATGAAAGCTTGATAAAAATTTGATTTTTACATAAAGGTTTGATTTTTATAAACAAAAGGATGTGATTTTTAACTTCAAAAAGATTAGATTTTTATAGTTAAAAAGGATATGATTTTTCATAGCGAGATAAAGATATGATTTTTATCATGAAGACAGCGAAAAAAAGATTATATTTTTTTAATGTTATAAAGAAGAGATTTTTAGTATGTAAGAATATGGTTTTTGTTTATATATAGTAGTGGTATGAATTTGGTTTTTGTTTATATATAGTAGCGGTAAGAATAGGGTTTTTGTTTATATATAGTAGCGGTAAGAATATGGTTTTTGTTTATATATAGTTCGAAATAAAAATATATGATTTTTATATATTTGTAGCTAAATAAAAATATGAATTCTTTATATAAGCGTTTGAATCTAAAGATATGATTTTTTTTAAAATGCATAACTGTTTAAAAATGCGATTTTTAAATATATAAACATCATATTAAAAATGTGATTTTTAATATGAAAAGCATAGAGAAGACTGTGTTGGAATGTCAGGCAAATCCCGACTGTTCTGAAGTTCAGAAATGAATTGGCGGAGTGGAACCCAAATGTGAGAACTTCTCACTTTTATTTTATTTTCTAGTTAAAATATATACTAGGATGTAGACGGTGCTTAGTAGCACCCGACATCCATCGTTCACAGACCGTGGATGACTTGTTTGTTTGATTGATGTGTTGTGAAAATTGATTGTGTGATGTGGAATGGAATAAAATATTTTACAGTTAAGAATATTTTATAGTTAAAAATATAATTTTTAACGTGTATATGAATAAAATAAATATTCATTTACAAATCAAACGATTTGTTTATGTACACCCATTTGTACTGATATTGATTGGGGTGATAAATTTTACACATCGCCCAACTGCACAGATAAATATGTATTTGTTGATTGAAACCCCACACGGGTATTAGGATGATATATGACATACACAAGTCCCAATAATTAGCAGTATGTTGATCGATTGATTGACAAGCTGTGTAAGCATTGAATATTTATATTTAATGCTTATACAGTGTAGAATGCACTCTGGATGATGGATGATTATTTATCACTGTTGTTGTATACATGTATTGTATGAAATCCATATAATCGAATTATATGGTAATTGACTGTGTCTGATTCCAGTTCTGAAAGAATGAGTATTTTAAAATAACGATTATTTTAAAATAATGAATATTCTAAAGTAATATTCAGCAAAGGATCAGAATATGATTTTGATGTCCGATTTGGGATGGACACGATTATATTTAAATTTATAAAGCCGTGTTGATTAGATTAACACCATTTTGACGTGAACGATATTTATATCGGTTTTATTCACTTTTATAATGAATATCGAAAAGGAGTTGATTTCAAAATCTAATGTTTTGGAAATATTATCATTTATATATCGATGATATGGAATATTCAATTTTGATTAGAAATTGAATATGAAGTTGAAATCGTTTTGAAAACAAATTTAAAACGATTTATAAAATACGTTTTAAACGAAAATTGATGAAATATATATTATATATATATATATATATATAATATAATGGCCTGAATAGAACGCGCGGCGCTACGACAGTTCGCGAATTTCGACCATTGACTTCGAATGGACATTACGGGAGATCCGATCGTCGGATTCTCCTAAAACCGGAACCGTTGGGTTCGTATCGAAAAGTGCTTTCTAAAGAATATTAGATATTTGAAATCTAACGGTTGGATTTGGAATTATGTCCAAATCAAATTTGGAAAAGGTCATTGTAAGTGCAATTCCATGGTCGTTTCGGGAAATCGACTGTACGGGCCTTGATAAAATTATTAAAAATATCAATAATTTGTGTAAAATCATAACAAATGATTTGGAAAGATTTAGGGTGAAAAATTCCATATTTGAAAAGATAAAAATAGATTTATACCGAAATGAACTAGTTCTGAGCTAGAATTATATTCTAATATTTTTAAATAAATAAATCGGATTTGAAATGGTTTTAAAAATAACTAGAATTTCCAATATATAAATCGAAAATGGATTTGAATTGAAAATGTCTTCGGAATATTTTGATGTTGGATTTCATGATTATACATATATCGTTATAGAAATTTGAGAGATATATTTATATCATTATTTCCAATACAATATTTGTTGGTTGCGGTATTTGAAATTGAATATAAGATGATATATTTTATATTCAGAGCCTTGTATTTAATATCAAATGGGATTTGGGTTTGTCGTGAATGGTGTCTTCATTAACAATGTTCTTAAACCTAGTTGAGAAAAGATTAAAACTTTTTATTTAGATTTAATGAAGCAAACTAATTAATTGATATTTAATTGGGATGGAATTGAAATTGATGTTTCGGTTTATCGTGAAGATGTTTTAAATAACATTTGTTCTATAACCCGATTAACAATGAAATAAGAGTTTGGGTTGTCGTGAATGGTATCTTTAATAATACTATTCTTAGACCCAATGGAGTTAAGCAAATCAGAAACTAACTGGAGATTAGTTAAGTTGAATGGTTTCCTGGGTATGGATCTGATGTTGGTTTCGGCCCTCGGGGTCAATACTTAGGGAATTGTTCACTTGTTATTTTACGGTTAAAGGCTGATGGAATGGAATCTGATTTTGGGTTTATCGTGAACCGTGTTTAAATTGACATTAGTTCTTTAACCCAGTTAAAGACAGAAATAAGATTTTGGGTTGTCGTGAATGGTATCTTTAATAATTTTTTTCTTAGACCCAATGAAGTTAAGCAAATCAGAGACTAACCAGAGATTAGTTTAGTTGAATGGTTTCCTGGGTATTGATCTGATGTTGGTTTCGGCCTTCGAGGTTAATACTTAGGGAATTGTTCACTTGCTAATTTACGTTTAAAGGGTGATGGAATGGAATGTGATTTTGGGTTTATCGTGAACCGTCTTTTAAATGACATTTGTTCTTAACCCAGTTAAAGGCTGGATATGATTTCCCAAGTTAAACAATCGTTAATATTGATTTCTGGGAAGAATAAAACCAAGTGGAGTTTTAATGCATCTTTAATTAGATTGAATTGATATCCAAAAGAAGATTAAAGAATAAATTTAAAGAATATATCTTTGATAAAATTAATGGGAACCTTTCCCAAAGTATATGAACATTTGGATAAAGAAATATTCTGTATTGGAATGAGGCGTATGTTGTGTTTTTATGGCACTTGTTTATTATATACGCGAGTTATTCAGAAAGACCAGGTTTATCCCATTCTGAATAACTGATTCGACGATGTGTCAAGGATGAAGACGGTGGTTGAAGACCAGAGGTCTTCACATCGTTTGGATGATTACTAATGTCTTGATTGGGTTGTACACCCAAGATAAGGTAATAAGTGGTGATCATCCAGACGTACTTGGAGATCGACGGATATGCGAGGGCCTCTCCATTATATTGGACTTATGGGGGAGGAATAAGGTGCCTCCGGTTTCGTTCAGACCCAGGACGAACTTGTAAATGGATGTGTGTCTGACACCGGATTCATTCTGTGTGATTGATAGACATCGGTTGCATAGCGTAAAATGCCTGTGTGGCATGCTAAGGTACAAATGATCAAGGCTTCTGTTGAAAAGCAGGGTCTTGTGAGTGATGATCAAAGCACGGCTTTAATATAGCGTAGCTTTGTGTAGCGTTAATTTGTGTGCCTCACACCCCGATGTGGACCAGAAACGGGAGAGGACTTCAGGGAGGACATGTGTTTCCTTCTAGCTAGGAGTGGTGTCAGCGTTTTGACGCCCTGACATTTGACTTATGTGGATGATGGATAGCGAGGCGCCTCGATTATATCGGTCGTTCCGGGGCCAGTATTTTGGTCGGGATATGACCAGTTGACGCCCCATAGGGTGGGGAAATGCATTGTTCAGTCATTTTAATCCACTCCATGTGGACCGGCCCTGACGATCCAAGGCTTGCCTGCGCGCTTGCCTGAGGGGCAGGCTAGAGCGTCTCAAATTCGGTAAGGACGATCCCTTGCCTTGGTTCATAGATATAAATCCAATTTCCCATACGGCATTTTGCGGTTTTAAGTGTAAACCTATATATGGCGACATAGTGGTATGGGGCACTTATGCCGTCTATGATTGATACTTATGATTGAAATTATTTTCATTCTATACACTTATAGTAATAATAAAACATGAAATTTTACATACCAAGCATTCTTGGCTATTATAAGGTAAAAACTCTATCCTCTAGCTTGCGTTGCATTGTGTGATGGGACCCGAGTCTTATAATAGCTTCATTGTTCTTTATTTAACATTGTGCTGTTGTTTTATGCACTGATATTCTTGGGTGGAAACCCGTTCTGTGTTATACGGCGTGATCCCTGGATTTACCTAACTTCAAAATAAAGATTAATAACTGTTTTAGTTCTCACACCAGTCCATGACTGACCTGGAGTTTATTGTTTTAAACTAAACTCTGGGTGCCCCTATTTTTCGCACGGGCAGCTAGTAGTTTTGGTTTTGCAGATTTACATCACAAGGTCCTGGTTTACACATGGAATGATATTCGGAAAGCTCTGTATCCGTATATTCCTTTCAGTTGTGTTTTGTGTTATTTTCCACTGCATTGTAATGTATTTAAATCTCTGATGTTTATCAAATGTGTAATATTTATTCATACTCTGTATATTCTTGTATTCTGATGAAATTGTTGTAATAAGCAATGAAATGTTCTGTCGTTTGCATTCTGATTCATCTTGTTCTCAACTCAATCCGGGCTTTCCTTCACGGGGAATTTCGGGTCGTTTCAAATCCGCTATTATTGATCTTTGATATGGAGTACATGAGTGATTACAACATAAATCCCTAAATTGATTTAGAAATTAGGGTTTACTCAAGAGAAAATAAGTACAAGAATGATAAATGAGAATTTGGTCCCCGTAAATGAGACCCCTAAGGTCTTATTTATAGATAAATCAGGGGCCTTTTTACTATTGGGCCAGCAGGAGCCTCTGTCGACCGCTTTTCCCTTTGTTTCTGGAAGTTTTGGCTCTCTACCTCCTTTCCTTTTGGTTTCGAGGGCCCTGCTTATGATTGTTTAAGCTTCCGAAGGCACTCGGGAGGATGGTCACGGTCTTTGGAGATTTTTGCTGATGTTATGTCTATCTTCTTTGTATTACTGCTAAGCCTAGCGATGTGTATAGATTATGGAAGGTTTGGCTTCCGGATGTAGGCTTTTGGTTTTGCTGGTAACACTTTGCGGAGCTTGCCTTCGTGATTCAAGTGAATGGTTGCTATGTCCGCCACCCTATCGGTACCGACACTAAGCACATTAGTGTGGATAGCTCGCCTCTCTTCGGGGACCCGACTTACCTTTTGGTATATTTTTGAAGTGTATCTCGACTTTCCAGGAGGTTTCTTCCAGTGCTTCGCTAGTTTCTTACTATAGTAACCTCTCGGTGATCATCTAATAGTGGTCTCGGTAGCTAGTTCCCAGATAATCTCTATATGCTTCAAACTCTGTGCATTTGTTTCTTTCGTCTCTTGATGTATCATCATTAAGCAAGTTAATACTGATAGCCCTTTCGTTCTTCTAGGTCCCAGTTTGTAGGAGTCTTTATCTCTCTCTTCATTGACTTTTGATTTTGGGTGACCCTCCATTGTTTACTCATCGTGTCGGAACCACCCTGCCAATATCCTTTATTTGTATAGGTTTTGAGCTCTTTTCTTTAGTGATGGTGTCCGTTGCATAGATCTCGGATTGTTCCCTTATGCTTTAGGTTTTACCTTGCGCTTGGCTTTTGCTTTCAGAGGATTCTTTTATGCTTATGGCAGTCTGCTACCCCTTCACTGTCAACCAGTTTCGGTTCTAATTTTAGTAGTAACATTTACCCTTCCAATGAAGGGGTATTTTCGACTTTTCAAGTCAAACTTTTGAATTGATTAATCACTTCTTTCTTCCTATATATATACCCTCCTTGTTCCGCTTTATCAGCTCCTTCTCTTCTTTATCATTTCCTGAAAAATTTACCTCAGAAATGCATTAACAATCTTTAAATATGTATCTCGGTAAGCCATTCATGCTTTGTTTTATAATTAGAATATTGTCAGCTAATCTCGAGCTATGATAACTATCGGATTCATTTGCCATAAACTGATCTTGGTTTCCTAATTATCGGTTTTCGGCAATCGATTTCAGACTTACTCGGTAACTCTAGTTAGTGTTTCTACTTGATTTCATTTTCGTGATGGCATTAGAGGTATAGTCTACTGTTACTATCATGGTCTTCTTAAGATAATAAGGCTCCTACATTTTTGGGTATTGTTCTTACCTTACCATATAAAATTAAACAAATTATACCTGGCGATGTGGGAAAGAAGATTATTGCTTTTAAACCTGATAGGAATGGTCCTTTGGCAAATGAACTTTCTGCTTCTAGGAAGGTTAGTGATATCGAGAAGCGTTCTTTGATTCCGTTTCAAGAGCAAGTTAATGCCATTCTCAAGATTTTGGCATTTCAGGCGTTGAAGCCATTCCTCCTCATGAAATGACCATCTCTTCCCCTCCAGAGGGCTACTTTGCTTATTCTGCTATCCACATCTGGCATGGAGGCTTTATCTTGTTTCCTGGCTTCCTTCATCGATATTTGTGATATTTGGGAATTACTCCCATCCAACTTTCTCCTAATACTTACACCTATTTATTAGGCTTGGAGTTGTTATCTGTAGAATCGGTTAATGGTTCTTTAAACCCTTCTATGCTTGATTACTTGGTTCGCCCTTTCAAACTTAGTGTCATGAACCCTCAGATCTTTCATGCAAATCGCACAAAAAAAATTTTGTTAGAGGGAGCAACAAGATTGAAATACTGGGAAACCCAATTTTTCTTTGTTCATCATCCCCCAGTATTTCCGGCAGCTTCTACACCCCATGTATTCATATCCGAAAGCAGTATATTCTTCTTTTTTAAAATGCTATATTACATTTTGCATACACTTTTTATATATGCTGCATCCAAATTGCCGATTTTCACAGATAAGGACGTAATTGACCTACTTGGCATAGCCTCTGGGAAATATGGGAATAGGTCTTCACTACTTACTTCCTTCATTCTCCGAAGGCACTTCCTGTTATCGGCCGGTCAATCCATTATTGGGCAATCACCTTTGGTCTTCCTTAACAAAGGAACCCTTTCTTTATCATTAGGAAGAATTTCCCCTTTTTTCCCTAACCCCCCTTTATTTCTCGATAATCCAAGTATACTTTTTATGTGATACTTTTTAAAACGGAGTTGGCACTAGAATTTCATTCAGTTTTCTTTCATCATATGCTTGGAGCCATCCGTACAAAGTCCAGTAAAACTGATCCCAAATCCCTGATTCCAAGAGAGAGAGTTTATTCTATTAACGATGTGTAACACCCCACCTCCGCTAAGGTCACTCACAAAGAGAATGCAATAATTTTGGACGAGCGTTATCAAGGTAAACAAACACGGAAATATTACAAGACAGAACATAAATAAAACAGCGGAAGAATCAAAAGATAAATTTCATTACTTTCAAAAAGATTCAAAACCTTTTACATCCAAGGTACCAAATAGCCAAAGTCATTATTTTCCATTACAACAAATTCTGTCTTGCATAAATAAAGAAGCATAAGCTTTAAACAAAAAATGTAGCTTATTTCCCCAAAGGTAGCAGAAATGCAGCCATAGCATAGCTCAAGATAAAATCGTACATGAGCTGAACCGAAAGCAAGCGAAATTCAAGCTAAGTGCTAGAGTTTCCTCCCTGAGAACTTGGGGGGGGGGGACGAAAGAAAAAGAGGAAAAAGAAAAACGGGTCAGTCATAAAGACTGGTAACTCCTAGTGACTTTCAGCATAAAAACAGGAAAAGGTAATATGACATGTATAAACTGAAAGTAAACATAAGGATGATGACAAGATGGGCAAGATAGACTAAGATGGCATGATAATTCAAGTATAAATCAAGTATAGCATCGCAAGTTCAAGGTTCGATGCACCAACTGTACCAGTATCCCAAACCCATGTCATGTATTAACAATGAAATGATTCCTTGGCCCAATATCCTGAAGGACCCATTACAAGGTCCAACGGAACGATCCATTAATCGATCGGCTCCCTACGAGTTCTAACTCGTCATGTGTCTATGTCATATGGCCCTATCACGAATGTAGTTGCCTGTGCTAGGTCCACTATAGGGTGTATCAAGCCCTAGGGTGCCAACCATCGACATGAATCTAGCATGCACAGTGTAAATCTACTGATGCCCAATGCCTGCTTTTTCAACTCCGGACTACGTGCACGACCATAGTCCGCTTGAACCTACACTGGCGCACCAACTCAGCCGTCGTTTTGGTCACTTACAATTCAACCCAGTAATCGTGCCCCACCCTGCCTAGTTCCAGGGTACCATGATACATCTAAGTGGGTTACTGCTGAAATGGACCGCGTAACTAGGGTTTCGTTCAGCAGGTTAAGTGTTGTCATTTAAATTCATGATTTAACCCCTATCAGTCTAGCATGTCAAGTTGGTTAAGTGTTGTCTTTCATGTTCATGACTTAACCCTATCATGTGGCATTAATTCATTATTGCACCCCAACCTCTCACATCAGACCTGTTGTTGTGGTAACTGGATAAGCCGGGCGGTTCCGGGCAGATTTACACCACAACTCAGTCTGACCTTGGGTTTTCAAGCGTGATATGACCAACTACCCACATTGGATCCTATTGTTTGCAGTAACTAGATTTGTCGGGCGGTTCCGGGCAGTATTACACTTCAAACTCAACCCAACCTCGAGTTGGCCATTTTCAAGTTCATTCTAGTGTCATGTCCATGTTCAAATTTCATGTCAAGTTCGTGTCAAGTTTCATGGCAAGTTTAAGGTCAAGTTTCAACTTATGCCTATTATCAAGTTCATGATTTATGTTCACAACCAATTCATGTTTTGCCTAATCTACCCAAATCGTATTCCCATCACACGTAAACGTGAATCGATCTAAATTACAAGTAAATCCAAATCCAGAAATAAGGGGAATAACATCAAAACTATGATAGAAAAACAGGACGAGCATAAAGTGATAAAAGGGATTACAAGACTAGCATGACATAACTTGAGATAATTGGTTACAACATCACTGGCATATAGAAAATAATAGGATTTCAAATCTAGCATAATAAGGTGACAGTCATGGCATAAGGTGATAGTCCCAAACTTGTAAATAATAGACTGATTCAACATCACAGGCATGATAATGTTATGGACATGAAAGAGTGTGATTTACAACATGAATAGGTCCAAACTGATTTCATAGCAATATTCCCAAATGTAAAGATCCAAGATGGAAACTAGAATATGTGTGAATCGATTATCATACTTAAGTCCAATCTCACTTTATCTCATGTCCAAATTACAATTAACAAGTTTAAATCTCAAAGTAACTAGAACGTACAGATCGTGGTTTAAAAAATTGAGATGCAGAAGTTGAATCTATAAACTATTCGTAGAATTGTTGAATCGTTGAATCTTGATTTGATTGTAGAAGCAAATCCCCAATATGCAATTCCTAGCCGTAGTCTTCAAGAAATAGTCTTCAAGTTTTATTTTAATTTACCTTAATTTAATTTAGAGGAAGAAGAAGCCATGTCCATCAAGAATTTGTGCAGCATAAGGTTAGAGAAGAATGGTGTAAAGGGAATGAGGCTAGGAGGCTACTTATATAGGATTAGGCGGACGAATGTAGACTGAAAACGAGACCAGATACATCAGAATGAACCTAGGCTCAAAACTAGGCTCTGGCACCAGGTCGACCCCCAGGTCGACCATAGGGTCGACCTGGTCCCTGGGAGGTCGACCATAGTGTCGATCCCCAGGTCGACCTAGTCCCTGGGAGGTCGACCATAGTGTCGACCCTCAGGTCGACCTGGTCCTGGGCGGGAAAATTCCTACCCAGTCTGCACGGGGTTTTGAATTTGAATTTCAATTTCAAATTCGAACTGTTTTTCTGTTCTGAAAATTCCTGAAACTTCAGAAGGTCATATCTCCCTCATACGGACTCCGTTTCTCGAAAACTCGGACTCATTTCCAAGCAGATTTTCGAGACGAACGAAATGGCGCAACCTTTTTCCCCTGATTCTTGTTTTAAAAATTAATTCTGCCTTTATTTATGATTTTAACATGTTATAAAAATACGGGTTGTTACATTCTCCCCTCCTTAAAGGATTTCGTCCCCGAAATCTTCAAGCTAATAAGAATGCCTCCTATCATCCAATCATCCATCTACTCAACCATCATCCATAAGCAACCATTGTCCTTAAAAGATTTCTAATGCTGTATGAATTTATGCAAGAGTGTGTGTATATGTGCTTATCTAATGCAAAAGATCAGGCGGTTATTGATTCAGTAAACCTCCTTAATGTAAAATATGTTAGTGTAATGAGTCCAACATGTATGCAAATTCCTAACATATTTTATAATCTCTACATGAGTGCACAAACATTCATTCATATGCAACATCCAAATGATAGCATATCAAGTTTCCATCCATATAAGTATAAGCACCCATGCATATGCAATATGAAATATGTGACTGAGCCGATCTAGTGCCTAATGTGTGTTATGCAACCACTTGCAACCATCAACCATAACATGTTTCAATTACATGTTTACATCCAAAAGGGTTCAACCTAAGGTTCTCAAGATAGGATCGAGAAGATAACAAGACAAACATGGATAGCAAAAGCATGTACATGATACGAAGGTATGTAAACTTATAGGAAAAAGAGATCGAGAATGTACCCTCAAAAAGAAATGGGTATAGCGAGTGTATCTTCTCTTCGGTTTCCCAAGTTGCGTCTTCTTAGGCTTCACTCCACTGTACTTTAACTAGCTTGACTTCTCGATTCCTTAGCTTCTTGATCTCCGTTCCTAAGATACAAATCAGAACTTGCCTCAATGTTGCTTCCTTCTTTACTTCTACGCCTTCAAGGATGCTTGACTCAACCACTTTGGCAGACTCATGTAAGCACTTGCGGAGATGAGAAACGTGAAAGACATTGTGTACTTCGGCTAACCTCTCGGGCAACTCTACCTTATAGGCCATCTGTCCAATCCTCTCGATGATAGGGAACGATCCTATGAACCTCGGTGCTAACTTTATAACTGCTCCAAAAGAGAACCACATTGCGTAAAGGGGAAACTTTTATAAAGACCATATCTCCGACTTCGAACTTCAGGTCTGTCCTTCTCTTGTCCACGTAGGATTTCTGTCTATCTTGGGCCGTTTTCATCCGTCTTCGTATCAACTCAACTTTCTTGGAAGTGTCCCTTATCATGTTGGGTCCAAGTATGAGCTTGTCTATCGACTCCCACCAACAAGTTGGTGACTTGCACGGTCTTCCGTATAAAGCTTCGAATGGTGTCATTCCTATGCTAGCTTGGTAACTATTATTATACGCAAACTCAACGAGAGGTAGGTGATCTTCCCAAGTACCACCAAAGTCAAGAATGCATAGTCTCAAAAGATCCTCTAGTACCCTAATTACTCTTTCGGTTTGTCCATCCATCTGAGGGTGATAAGTCATGCTTAAACTTAGTCGTGTACCCATTGCATCTGGCAAACTTTTCCAAGATTCGCTAGTGAAAATCGGGTCACGATCGCTAACTATACTAGAAGGAACTCCGTGCAATCGTACTATTTCTCGAAGGTATATAGACGCTAGCCATGATGCGGTCCTTTTTCTCTTCACTGGAATGAAGTGAGCGCTCTTCGTAAGTCTATCTACTATAACACATATGCTAGTATTGCCCTTCCTTGACCTAGGCAATCCATCCACGAAATCCATCGAGACACTCTCCTATTTCCACTGCGGAACCTCCAAAGGATGCAATAGCCCACCGGCCTTTTTCAACTCGGCCTTTACTTGTTGGCACACCATGCACTTAGAAACGAATTCCGCCACGTCCTTTTTCATCCCGTTCCAAAAGAAAATGCGCTTCATATCCTTATACGTTTTATGCCCTCCGGGATGTATAGTCATCTTTGAGTGATGCGCCTCTTCGAGAACTCTCTTTACTAAATCTCCCACTTGTGGGACACATAGTCTACCATCACGCCTTAGCCATCCCTTGTCATCCTTGGTATACCTACTGAGGTGACTTGACATCTCACCTCTAATCAACTTGTCCATGATCTCGACTATATGTGGGTCTTCCTTCTGTGAAGTCCCTACTTGGTCTAGAAGCGTAGGCCTTAACTCAAGAGATGCTAACGTGCTAGCCAACGACTCAATAATAGGAGTGAAATCAAAGGTTGCTATAAACTCTAAACTTTTCCTTTCAACAAACAAAGGACTCAAGGTCAACCTTTTCCTACTTAGCGCATCTGCCACCACGTTACCCTTGCCAAGGGTATAAGCTATATCGAAGTCATACGAGGCCAAGAATTCCATCCACCTTTGTTGCCTTAGATTCAAATCTTTTTGCGAAAAGAGGTACTTAAGCGATTTGTGATCGGTATACAACTCGAACTTCTCACCTAGAAGATAGTGGCGCCAAGACTTAAGTGCAAAAACAATCGCGGATAATTCCAAGTCATCTGTGGGATAGTTTTTCTTGTGAACTTTAAGTTGTCTACCCCCGTAGCATATCACTTTCCCATCTTGCATTAGGACAACGCCTAATCTCGTGTCGCACGCATCTGTGTACACCGTAAACATCTTACCTCCGTTGGGTAATGCCAAAACTGGAGTTGTAGTAAGGGCTCTCTTAAGCCTTTGAAAAGCAACGTCCCACTCTATGTCCCATGCAAAAGCTAGGTTCTTCTTCGTTAACCTAGTAAGAGGGGCTGAAATTTTAGCGAAGTCCTTAATGAACTTCCTATAGTAGCCTGCCAAACCGAGAAAGCTTCTCACTTCCGTTGCGCTCTTAGGGACCTTCCAGTCTTGCACCGCAGCTACCTTTGCGGGGTCCACAGCTATACCTTGCTTAGAAACTACATGTCCAAGAAACCGAACTTCTTTTCTCCAAAAATGACACTTGGAGAACTTAGCCTTTAACTCGTGTGCTCTAAGTGTATCCATGGCTTCGTTGAGATGTCTAGCATGTTCTTCCTCATCCTTTGAGAAGACCAAAATATCGTCCACGAAGATCACCACAAACTTGTTAAGGAACTCTCGGAACACCCTGCTCATTAAATCAACGCAGTACGCGGGTGCATTCGTCAAACCAAACGGCATGACGACCCATTCGAAGAAACGATCCAGAGTCCTAAACGCGGTCTTGTCAATGCTATCCTCAGCCACTCTAAGCTGATGGAATCCTGTAGCTAGATCGAGTTGAGAGAAAACAGACGCTCCTACAAGATGGTCGAACAAGTCGTCGATTCTCGGTAATGAGTGACTATTCTTCTTAGTCAGCTTGTTTAACTCACGATAATCTACGCATAGACGAAGCGAACCATCCGCCTTAGTAGCGAATACCACCGGAGCACCCTATTCAGAAATGCTTCGCCTAATGAAATTTTTCTCAAGCAACTCCTTAACTTGCTTATTAAGCTCTTTTCTCTCTCGCGGGGCCATGTGTCTAACGGGCAATGCAACTGGCTTAGCATTATCAACAAGATATATACGGAAATCTATCTCGCGTTTAGGGGGTAACCCCTTAGCCTTATCAAAGACATCGGGATATTCTCGGACTACCTTTACTGATTGCAAATCATCGATAGACGAGTCAAGAGATTCTAGATAACATAACATGATAGGACCCATAGGGTTAAAAGAAATTTCAAGGGTATTACCAAGGCGAGTCACGAGCCTAACGACCCTTCGTTCGCAATCGAGAATGGCTCCATTATTGGACAACCAATCCATGCCTAGAATCAAACTGTATCCCATAAATCCGAGAACATAAGCATTACACGTGAATTCTACGCTTAAGATAGAAATCCTCAAATCCACACAAATCATAGATAAATGAGCAGAGCCACCAATTGGATTTGAAACAATAACGGGATTCTCAACTAGACTAGTACTTAGGTGCAGAGTTTCAACAATATCAAAAGAAATAAAAGTATGCGATGCGCCAGAATCAAACAAGGTTCGAATAGGATGATCAAAAAGATAGACTAAACTTTCAACAGAAATATTTGTACCTCGTTCTTGCGGAGGTACCGTGAAAGCGTGGACTTGTCCTCCAGAAGAAGGTCCAGCTCTCTGCCCTTGCTTCCTTGTGCAGACCTTAGCCATGTGTCCTGTCTTACCACAGTGGAAACAACCACCCATCTTCCTTTTCTTCTTCCTGCAGTCTTTGACCAGATGTCCAGGAATGCCACAGAAATTACACTTTCTCTTTTCACGAGGTTTGTTGTTCTTTCCGCCTTTCTTTGGATCAGTCTTCTTGTTCTGTGACCCTTCCCCCTTCTTATCTTATGGCCCTTCTGCTTTTGTCGCATTCTTTCCCTTGTCTTCCTCACTTAAGAGTGCCATGTTTACCAACCTTTCGTAAGTAGCCCCCATAGGTATGTGGGTCATAGCCAAGCTATGAAGTGGCTCATTCAATCCCTTGACAAAATGGAGTGCCTTCTTATGAGGAGTATTTACTAAGTCCAATCCAAATCGGGCCAGCTGATTGAATTGATTGACGTACTCCTTGACTGTCATACTCCCTTGCTTAAGAGATAAGAACTTTTCCAGCTGTAGACTTCGTTCAGCTTGTGAGAGGAATTTCATCTCAAACCTTATCCTGAAATCCATCCATGTGTCAATAGGTCATTCAGCGTTAGTGACTTCCCACCAATAGGAAGCTTCGTCTTTGAGCAACCATACTGCCAACTGTACCTTCTGCCTATCATCCACCTCGAAGACAATGAACAGATCCTCAGTTTCTTTGAGCTAGTTCCTCGTTCTACGAATGATTCAGTTCCCTTGAAATCCTTTCCACCCATGGCCCTAAAATCTCTACAGATCTTTGAGAAAGCATTTGCGCGAGGAGGGGGCGGAGGGTGAGGAACCGCTGCAGTTGGAGGAGGAATATCTGCTGGGCCTGCATCGTTGGCCCTAGCCTCTAAGAACCCCCTGAACCAGCCATGTATTGGCATGCCCTCTGGAAGGTTAAGATTCCCAGACATGCTGAAATGAAAAAGAAGAGATTCAAAACGAGGAAACAAAGGATAGTGCTAATGGATTTTGGGGAATAGCCTTTAAACAAAACAAGACTTTTCTTGAAAAATGCTTCTTTGTAAACGGTTTTGAAAATAGTTTTAGAAGGTTTTCTGAAAAAACTTTTGCCTAGTCTGGTAACCTTCTGCTCTGATACCAAGTGTAACACCCCACCTCCGCTAGTGTAACTCACAAAGAGAATGCACTAGTTTTGGAGAAGCGTTATCGAGGTAAACAAACACAGAAATATTACAAGACAGAACATAAATAAAACAGCGGAAGAATCAAAAGATAAATTTCATTACTTTCAAAAAGAGTCAAAACCTTTTACATCCAAGGTACCAAATAGCCAAAGTCATTATTTTCCATTACAAAAAATTCTGTCTTGCATAAATAAAGAAGCATAAACTTTAAACAACAAAAGTAGCTTAGTTCCCCAAAGGTAGCAGAAATGCAGCCATAGCATAGCTCAAGATCAAACCGTATATGAGCTGAACCGAAAGCAAGCGAAATCCAAGCGACGTGCTAGAGTTTCCTCACTGAGAACCTGGAGGGGAACGAAAGAAAAAGAGGCGAAAGAAAACGGGTCAGTCATAAAGACTGGTAAGTCCTAGTGACTTTTAGCATAAAAACAGGTAAAGGTAACATGACATGTATAAACTGAAGTAAACATAAGGATGACGACAAGACGGGCAAGATAGACTAAGATGGCATGATAATTCAAGTTTAAATCAAGTATAGCATTGCATGTTCAAGGTTCGCTACACCAGCTGTACTAGTATCCCAAGCCCATGTCATGTATTAACCATGAAATGATCCCTTGGCCAAATATCCTGAATGACCCATTACTAGGTCCAACGGAACGATCCATTAATCGATCGGCTCCCTACAAGTTCTAACTCGTCATGTGTCTGTGTCATATGACCCTATCACGAATGTAGTTACCTGTGCTAGGTCCACCATAGGGTGTATCAAGCCCAAGGGTGCCAACCATCGACACGAATATAGCATGCACAGTGTAAGCCTACTAATACCAAATGCCTGCTTTTTCAACTCCGGACTACGTACACGACCATAGTCCGCCTGAACCTACACTGGCGCACCAACTCAGCCGTCATTCTGGTTGCTTAAAATTCAGCCCAGTAATCGTGCCCTACCCTACCTAGTTCCAGGGTACCATGATACATCTAAGTGGGTTACTGCTAAAATGGACCGCGTAACTAGGGTTTCGTTCAGCAGGTTAAGTGTTGTCATTTAAATTCGTGATTTAACCCCTATCAGTCTAGCATGTCAAGTTGGTTAAGTGTTGTCTTTCATGTTCATGACTTAACCCTATCATGTGGCATTAATTCATTATTGCACCCCAACCTCTCACATCAGACCTGTTGTTGTGGTAACTGGATATGCCGGGCAGTTCCAGGCAGATTTACACCACAACTCAATCTGACCTCGGGTTTTCAAGCGTGATATGACCAACTACCCACATTGGATCCTATTGTTTGCAGTAACTAGATTTGTCGGGCGGTTCCGGGCAGTATTACACTTCAAACTCAACCCAACCTCGAGTTGGCCATTTTCAAGTTCATTCTAGTGTCATGTCCATGTTCAAATTTCATGTCAAGTTTCATGGCAAGTTTCAGGTCAAGTTTCAACTTATGCCTATTATCAAGTTCATGATTCATGTTCATAGCCAATTCATGTTTTGCCTAATCTACCCAAATCGTATTCCCATCACACGTAAACGTGAATCGATCTAAATTACAAGTAAATCCAAATTCAGAAATAAGGGGAATAACATCAAAACTATGATAGGCAAAAAGGACGAGCATAAAGTGATAAAAGGGATTACAAGACTAGCATGACATAACTTGAGATAATTGGTTACAACATCACTGTCATATAGAAAATAATAGGATTTCAAATCTAGCATAATAAGGTGACAGTCACGTCATAAGGTGATAGTCCCAAACTTGTAAATAATAGACTGATTCAACATCACAGGCATGATAATGTTATGGACATGAAAGATTTGATTTACAACATGAATAGGTCCAAACTGATTTCATAGCAATATTCCCAAATGTCAAGATCCAAGATGGAAACTAAAATAGTTGTGAATCGAATATCATACTTAAGTCCAATCTCACTTTATCTCATGTCCAAATTACAATTAACAAGTTTAAATCTCAAAGTAACTAGAACTTACAGATAGTGGTCTAAGAAATTGAGATGTAGAAGTTGAATCTATAAACTAGTCGTCGAATTGTTGAATTGTTGAATCTTGATTTGATTGTAGAAGCAAATCCCCAATATGCAATTCCTAGCCATAGTCTTCAAGAAATAGTCTTCGTGTTTTATTTTAATTTATCTTAATTTAATTTAGAGGAAGAAGAAGAAGCCATGTCCATCAAGAATTTGTGCACCATAAGGTTAGAGAAGAATGGTGTAAAGAGAATGAGGCTAGGAGGCTGCTTATATAGGATTAGGCAGACGAATCTAGACTGAAAACGAGACCAGATACATCAGAATGAACCCAGGCTCAAAACTGGGCTCTGGCAGCAGGTATACCCCCAGGTCGACCATAGGGTCGACCTAGTCCCTGGGAGGTCGACCACAGTGTCGACCCCCAGGTCGACCTAGTCCTGGGCTTGAGAATTCCAGCCCAGTCTGCACTGGGGTTTGAATTTGAATTTCGAATTCAAATTCTAACTGTTTTTCTATTTTGAAAATTCCTGAATCTTCGGAGGGTCATATCTCCCTCATACGGACTCCGTTTCTCAAAAACTCGCACTCGTTTCCTAGAAGAATTTGGAGACAAACACAATGGCACACCCGTTTCCCCTGATTCTTGTTTTAAAAATTAATTCTACCTTGATTTATGATTTTAACATGTTACAAAAATACGGGTTGTTACATGATGCATTGTTAAAGTCTAGGAAATGTAAAAAGGAAACTTATGGGAAAGAGCTTAGAAGATCATTCTCCGAAAAGTTCAAGGATGTGGTGGACCTAACTCTGGGTTACAATGCAGTTTTCGACGTCCCGGGATAATCTCCCCCAAGAAGGTCTCTTGCTCATTCGCTCACCTTGCCAGATCTTCTGAAGTCACCAATGAATTACATTATGCAATGGGATTTTCTTCTTCGAGGACATTGTCCCCCTGTCTCTGCCAATCCTCCTGACGATGATAGCTTCAATGAGTTAGTCGGACAAATTATTTATTCCTCTACTTTCTCTAATGTTGGTTTTTCGTTTGACTCCCCTGGTGATTGTCAAACTTTGGTTGAACAACTTTTTTTGGTATAAGTTTTTATCTTTATCGCTTTCCTGCCACTCCTTTGATTTTTTTTACTCATGTCCCTTGTGTCTTTCACAGGCTATTAAGCGGTAGTTCTTGATGCAAGGTAATAATAACTGTCCTTTTTCTGAGTTGTGGAGGTTTAGAGAAGTGAACATGTCTTTGAGGAAGGAAAATGATGCCCTTATCCTTGTTAAAAAAGGTTCGGTTTCAGAACGAAGTAAAGTTGTAGCATATTCTGGGAGAGGCGGAAAATTGAATTATCATGGAAAAGGAATCCCGTTTGGCTGCGACTGAAGAAGTTAGGGCTTTGAAGGGGCTTTGAAAAAAAATCCAAAGAAGACATTGTCATGCTTGACTCTCGTTGTTTCTCCTTACAAAACCAAAATTCTCTTCTAGAGAAAGAGAATGATTTTCTTAAGATCGAGCTTAGCAGGAAGGATGCTTTATTGGCCAAATACGTCAGAGTGGTGGACAATGCTAAATAGAGGATCTCCTTTTTCCTTCAGATCACCTTGGACAAAATTATGGTTAATTCTTTTGAGGGCGCTTTCCTTCTTCTTTATGCAGATAATATGGATAGATGTTTGAATTTACAATTTTCTTCTCTCCATCCATATTTAGTGGAAAGATTTATGTCCAAGATATCCTATATGAGAAAAAGAGAGGAAGTTCCTGTGAGGAAGGAGATCAACGTGGATGAACTTTTATTTATTGAAGATATCCCCTTTGAAGAGCCACATGCTGATGACGAAAGAGATCTCATTGAGGCACCAATGGTTGTTTATGCTAATGGTGATAATCCCAAGTTCATAGATTCTGCTGAGGTTGGAGAAGAACATAGTGGTGGATTTATTGGTGTTGGTTGCACCTTCTCAGCCCTTGATTGTCAAGATGGGGTATGCGGAAAGGATACTGAAATCAACGAAGGTGATCTTGTTTCAGTTGGATCTTCCAATCCTTTTGGAGCGTGGAAGATAGGGAAAGACCCAAGCTTCAAGGGTGCGTCCTCAATTCGGACTTCCCAAGTCTCTTCTCCTATTTTTGAGGTATGATAGACTCTATGATACATACTCTTTTTATTTATTTTCAATAATTAATCTCTTCCCCCTTTTCTCTTAGGCGAAGAGGAGAAAATTAGGTTCTAGGTATTCCATTCTTAAAAAGGCTCAGTTGGAGGTGATTCATCTTACTAGGGAGCTGAAAAAACAAACAAATGAATATAACATCTTGTCCATGAGATGCTACATCCTTGATAGAAGTGCTGCAAAACTACTATTTTTTAAAGAGATAGCCCCTAGGTTGAGAACTGCCCAATTACAATGCGAGAGGCTTTTAAAAAAATCCCAAGCTCATGACTTTGTTCAAGATGTTATTTGATGACAGGAACACATAAGTAGACTTTTTGTATCAAATTTATGATAGATATGAAAAAATGGATTTTTCTTTTTTAGTTGATCATAGCGGGGGCTTGCTTAGGCCTCTCTATATAAGGTGCCTACATGAACATAGTGTGGACCTTCACCTAGGTGAATGTCGGAATCTTCCCCGAGTTACTTGTATTCTCAGAGAATTTCCTTTAGACAGACTTAAGTTTAATAAGCATTAATTTGTATTTGAGACTTTTAAGAGATCCTTCTTGTATGAGCAAGAGGATTATCCATAATGAATATACTTGTTTAACTTATAATGTAAATGAATTGCCTTTGTTCTAATCTCTTTAATATTTTCTTCATAGTCCGTCCTCTACTTCAAGTTTTCTTTCTAGGGATTTCTTAAGAGATTACGTTAAGCTGAAAAGAGAATATCGGGAGAAGTCTTTTCTTATTATTAATTCTTCCTCATCGGTGCGGTATTGCTTCTTAAGGACCTTGAGAAGGTTTATACTCGATATCCTCGGATCAGCCATGATTTCCTTGGTGGAGAAAATGATCAACTTTTAAGAGAGACTTGCACATATCAATCGAAGCTGACTCGAGGTTACAACAGTCCACCTACAGTAGAATTAGATTATTGCAAGTGTCCTCCGGTTTACACACCTGATGGATTTGGGACTCCGTTCGATTCCTCACTTAACCTCTCTGGTAACACCTTGAATAAAGTGAGGAAGATCCTTTTTTATCTTGAAATCCATACTAAGCACCTTTAATAGTGCTTTTGAGAACTAAATCATGCTTACACATAAGTTCTAATATTAGAGTAAGGACGCTTTTCTTTTTGGAGATGCACTTGTTTTAAAATCCCTTTGTAAATTTATGCAGAATGCAAGGTACTTGGTGTACTATACTTCATATGTAATAGTCTACAGTGGTAATCCTTATGACAAAGTTATGACTTATAGAGATGTCACTTAACACGTGGTCATAGCCTATGGTGGAGACATTCTCCTTTCATAATTTCATTGTAACATTGTGCATAAATTTAATGCACTCTATTAGGTGTTAGCCTATAAGGCACACACGGAGCATCACCTACTCTTATTAAAATTAGCATCATCATGATATTTGAATGCATGAATAATAATGAGTCCACTCATTCATTCTGCACTGGTGAAAGTTTCCTAGTGTAATAAGTATTTCTAGGTACCCTCCCTTTACGGGGCTTTTAAGAAAAGTGAAATTTCTATCTTCAGGCTTTGTTGAGGTGAACCTAAGATACATACTTGAGCTTTCGCCTGAATTTGTGTTCTAGTGTTGTGTGGTAATATGTATTGTATGTGCATTTGACATGATAAGTAAAGACTTTAATGTATGCAGGAGCTAGGAAATCTCCCTGAGTAATTATAGAAGACATTTGTCCTTATTTGAAGTCCTCTCGGGTAATAGGCTCCAGCTATTAGGTGATGGTACATCCCTTCCTTGAGGATCAGACCTTTGCGACCCAGATTAGGGTATTAATGATAGACTTCCAGAAATCACCTTCTGATAGCAATAGGACTCTGATCCATCCCTTGGATTAAGGTATAGGACCAGAAATCTGCTCCTGGTAGTAACAGAAGTCTGGTTCCCAACCAGATTCAAATTATTAGGAAGGTCAAATATCTCTTTTCGATAATAGTTAACTTCCGAACTAACCCAGATTCGGGTATTTATGATAGGACCGGAAACCAACTTCCGGCAATGATTGAGATCCGAATCAACCCAAATTTGGGTGTAAAGATTGGACCGAAAACCTACTTCCAACAATAATTGAGATCCGAATCAACCCAGATTCGGGTGTTAAGATAGGATCGGAAATCCACTTCCGGCAATAATTGAGGTCTGAATCAACCCAGATTTTGGTGTTACGATAGGGAACCAGGGACCATTTCCAGTATTAATTTCGTTACCCCCTTTCGGGTGTGCTTTGTGAAGAAGAGGATGTACGTGCTTCCTAAGCCACTCTCTGGGCTTTTATCGTCAAAGCAGAGGTTGTACGTGCTCTGTTGGCCACTCTCTAGGCATGTGCATCCGGTGTGCTTGGCTATCTTATCAAGCAGCAAGGCCCAAGGACTTACCCGACCTCCCTCGAGGAGGTGTCTTATCCTGACCATCATAGGCAATGACAAGGTCTTAGATGCTTAAACTAGGACATCGTAGATGCGGAATTAATGCTTACTCTTTTGATGCTCTACCATGACCATCGTAGATGGTGATAAAGGCTTACACTCTACCCCCTCCAAAGGGTGACCTATCCTGACCATCATAGGCGATGATAGGGGTTTGTGCTCCCTTCTGCGGATAACACGAAACATAAGCCGATGTAGGACGTGCCTAGTTCATAGTAGAGGCAGCGCATACTCTTCTGCGAATAGAGGTAGAGTGTGCTAATCAGATGCTCTGTCACGACCCTTTCTGGTGTAGGTCGGAGGCTTACGCTTTCGATGCTTTAACCCGGCCCTTTCTGATTCGGGCACGGAGAAAGGATTGCACATCAACCCCTCCCCTCCGGGAGGATGCCTTTCCCTAGCCAACTCGGCGGCGACAAGGGTTTTTATCCATTTGTTCTTTAATCATTTTTGATCATTTTGAGTTTTGAGAGGGTTTCCATACCCTTAGTCATGTGGATAATCCTTTTCGTAAGGACCTTTATTAGACTTAGTTTGATCTTTTTGTAAGGTCTTGTAAGTGTCCTTGATTAAGGAACTTGATGATGATGCCATCCAGGGCTTTGCAGTAATTGGTTTCATGTCCATTTATCATATGATAATGATAGTAAGGCCCTCCCAATTACCTTTTTTACTTGGGCTTCTTCTTTGCGGATGACCAATAGTCGAGTTCTTGCTGAGTTAGAAAGTAAATGTTTTACATTGATGTAGTAATGTAGCACTCGTTAGGCACTCTGGGTATAAAGTTCCTTCCCTGTCGTTGGAATCTAGCCTTTTGGTTATTATATCCTGTTGTGCACTCATATCCTTTCTTCTTCTTCCCAAGGTATCCTGAGTTCAATGCACCATCTTTTTAGTACAATTTGAA
The DNA here is from genome assembly GCA_030737875.1 of Allium sativum. Lineage (NCBI taxonomy): Eukaryota > Viridiplantae > Streptophyta > Magnoliopsida > Asparagales > Amaryllidaceae > Allium > Allium sativum. Next base: position 1,025,372,522 of record CM060909.1, read on the forward strand.
GCAAGGCATTTAAAATTCCTCGTCATTTCTTGTTCGAATACCATTACATTGGCTTGCTTATAGACAGACTCTCTTGTATAACAAAAGGAGTCAAACTCCTTTGGTGTAAAATCATTTAGGGTAACTGTTGATGATTGTCCTATGTAAGAAGGGTTGTTGTCCCAACAATAAGAATTGTATTGTCTTACTTCCTTTTTCCACTTGATTATTTGTAGAGCTTCTATTCTTAGCCTTTGTTCTTCCATCACTCTTGGGCCAGTAGTACTTAACGTAGCCATTTGAGATCCAGAAGACTCTTGCTGGGAACTTTTGCCCATAATCTTGCTTCTTCAAAGCTTAGTCCAACCTTGGATGGAACAACACAGTTAGATATGAGATAAGGTTAACCCAAGGTCGGAGGTTCAGGACCTCCTTCTAGCGCCAAAATGTTAATGATATTTTTCATCAACATCGGAGATAGGTCTACGGAAGTGGACCTAAGGCACTACACCAGAAATGCCAATTTGGCAGTGCTCATGGCCGTATCAAAATCGATTTAGCAGTGCTTTGGACCGTATTAAAAAATGGCGTCTATGTTGCTCTGATACGACTTAAAACCGTAAAAAAATATAAATTGATATAGCTCAAAACCATATCAAATTGATAATTTGATATAGTTTTAAGTCGTATCAATTTATGAATTTGATACCGTTTTAAGCCGTAACAAATTTCTATATTGATACGGCTAAAAAAGGTATCAAAGTAGCATGATGGCACTGTCCAACTTCTAATTTGATACAGTTTTAAGCCGTATCAATCTACAAATTTGATACAGCTTAAAACTGTATCAAATTGGTATGCTGGCACCATTGTTTCAAATCTCGCAAATTTCGCCCGAGATCTCCTCCAAGATCTCGTTTTGGGCTCCTTCCGAAATGAAACAACAAATATCACTCTAAATATCCTTTCGAATATATCGCCCGAGATATTGCAATATCGAACGATATATCGACCGAGACGAAATACTGGAATATCGTCCGAGATCTTAGTTTTTTTTTGTTAAAATTTAAATTTGTGCCTGAACTAGAACTATAATTAAAAAACTCAAATCTAGCTATAACAATCTTTTGTTATTTTACATTTTGCATGTTAAATGACTGTATTGTATGTCATATATGTTTCACAATGCTTATGATTTTCATATTCGCCTTTTACATTCATGTTACTTGTGAAATTATGTATTTTATGGTCTATTTATGCTGATTTTTTTATTGTTTTGGATCCTTTTAGTGTTTCCAATCTAACAATATTTCTGTTTTAAGCATATTACGATTTAAAGTATGAATGTTCTTTCGCAAAATAAAATAATAAGGTTATTATGCATTTTAAGTTTAAGTTACTATGTTTTTAATAGCATCCATAAAAATCATTTTTTTAAAATATCATTTTTAACATATCATGTACCCCGAGATTGTTCCGATATGAACTTTTAGACTCAAGATGAACTCCCGAGTTAGACTCATCTCGTCCGAGATCTCCCCCGATACAAGACCGAGTCTATAAAATCTCCGAGATAAAACGTGATTGATATCCAAGATTTAAAACCTTGGCTGGCACTGTCAAATTCATAGCTCGATCCGGTTTAAGCCATACAAAATTGGTAGATTTATAGAACCCAAATTCATCGAATAATTAACCTGAAACGATTAGTTAACATAAACAAACCAAAATTCATCGAATCAAATCAAAAAGTTAATCTAAAACGATTTATCTGAGAGCGGTTCGAATTGATAACGAGGTAACCATAAAACATGGTATAGAAAGAAATATTCATCAAATCGAATCAAGTACTTACCAGATGTGTAAACTAAGACCCATTCGAATTGATTAGAGCATAGATTTTTCAATTTATAAGTTTTTTCATAGAACCTGAAAGAGTGCATGGATGGAGAGGATAATTAAAAAAGGGGGGAAATAGGCGCGAGAGGGAAATGAAAAAAAGGGAGGGAGTATGCGGCTTTGGTAGTAAATTTTTACACGTGAATCGATACGGTTTATAATTGAATCAAAATCAAATTAGGCTATGAGCTTTTCAAAATAAGGAGGTACGGCTCAAAGCCCTATCTAATCTGACACGGTTAAAGACTATATCAAATTTGAATGATAGGGGAGTGACAAAATAGGCTTTATGTTGTAGTGATGGGAAAATGGGGGTATTTAGCTTTCACAAGTCTGAGTTAGTTCACCGTTTCCCAGATATCAAGGATTAGAGCTCGAAAGATTAGTTACTCTTCCTTCAATGGGTGAGCATGATGCTTAAGCAACACTAAAACCAATAGCTATCTTAGGATAAGGGTTCCCTAAGCACAACCCTCGACAAAAGGCTAAATGGCTTGTAGGTAGGGATTTTGTGAGAACTCTGCGGAAGGGTTTAAGCTTGTAAATGAGCTCGTGTTTGTGTGGGAAGCCTATAATAGGTTGTGTAGGAAATAGCTAAGAAATCACATAAGGAACTCATAAGAAAATATGCTAAGTGTTAGTCCGCCCTTTATTGATTTTTGATTTGGAGTACATGAGTGATTAGAATAGAAATCCCTAAGTTGATTTAGAAATTAGGGTTTACTCTAGAGAAAAAGAGTTCAAGAATGAGAAATGAGAAACTAGTCCCCCAAAATGAGACCTCTGGGGTCTTATTTATAGTCAAATCATGGCCCCTTTTGCTATCCTTTTGCTATTGGGCCAGCATGAGCCTCTATCGACCGCTTTTCCCTTTGGTTCCGGAAGTTTTGGCTCTCGTCCGCCTTTCCTTTTGGTTTCGAATGCCCTGCTTATGGCTGTTTAAGGTGCTGATTTTGTCTCTCGGGAGGATGATCTCGGTCTTTGGAGTCTTTTGCTGATGTTATGTCTATCTTCTTTGTATTGCTACTAAGCCTGACTGTGTGAATACCTTTCGAAAGGTTTGGTTTTTGGATGTAGGCTTCCGGTCTTGCTATTAACACTTTGCGGAGCTTTCCTTCATGATTCACGTGAATGGTTGTCGTGTCCGCCACCCCTATCGGTATCGACACTAAGGACATTAGTGTGGACAGTTCGTCTCTCTTCGGGGCTCCGGCTTGCCTTTTGGTATATTTATGAAGTGTGTCTTGGCTTTCAGGGAGGTTGCTTCCGGTGCTTCGTTAGTTTCTTACTAGAGTAACCTCTCGGTGACAATCTAATAGGGGTCTCGGTAGCTAGTTTCCGGATAATCTCCATATGCTTCAAACTCTGTTCCTTTGATGCTTTTATCCCTTGATATATCGGCATTAAGCAGGTTAATACCGATTGCCTTTTTGTCCTTCTAGGTCTCACTTTGTAGAATTCTTGATCTCTCTCTTCATTGACTTCTGGTTTTGGGTGACCCTCCGTTGCTTACCCATCGTGCCAGAACCACCATGCCGATATCCTTTCTTTGTATAGGTTTTGAGCTCTTTTCTTTAGTGATGGTGTCGGTTGTATAGCTCTCGGATCGTTCCCTTATGCGTTCGGTTCTACCTTGCGCTTGACTTTTGCTTTCGAGGGATTCTTTTATGCTTGTGGCGGTATGCTACCCCTTCATCATTATTTGCTCTTCACACTCCGACTAAAATTTTAAAATTATAATTCCAGTTTTACCCTTTAAAATTAATTAGATATGTAAATGCAGGTTGCTTCTTGATGTCATTACAATTCAAATAACCTAGTCGTCAAAGCATGGTGTCAGAGATTTTATCTAAACAAAACCTAATTCCCCTAAAATAGTTCAAACAATCGACGATCAACGATAGAAAAATAAAAATAACGGCAGAATTAAGAATAGAAATTTGTAAATTCAAGTCTGTTCTGAAGTTATACTTTGCATAAAGTTAGTACAACGAAAATACATCAGTATTTACATAACAACGCTTTCAGCCGACAATATCACATAATAGCGTTTCGGTTTTTTTTTTTCTAAAAAAAAAAGACAGGCAACAGAAATAAAATATAGATCGAAAGAAGAAAAAAAAGTTTGACTAAGTGGAAGGTCAAATTTGGAAATAAATGGGGTGGGAAGAGAAAAATGGCAGTTGTGTAGTTTTTTTTTTCAAATAGGTGGGGTGTGAAGAGTATATGTAGGGGTGGCGATAGCCAGACCCAAAAACAAATGGAGCTACTCGATCGTGGCTTGTATTTTTGGAAATAGACTGCCCTATCATCATTTTAGGGAGACTCAAATATGGATTCCTATGGGTAAGTTCGAAATCTTCCCAAGAAACAATAGATTTTTTATTATTAGATTTTCAAACCCTCTTGATTGTTAATTTTTTTTTGAATGAGGGGCTATATTTCATATTTAGAAAACTTATTATTTTAAGTAAATATTCCAAGAAGTTAAATCTTGATAGAGATTTATTGAACACAATTGCAATCGGGAATTTCAGGCTTTGGGATTGAGACGCCATCAATGCTCTTGCTACCTCTGTAGGCATACCGTTAAAGCTCGGTGAATCAACGACAAAGGAAATCAGATTGAGTTATGACAAAATTCTAGTAGGGATACAAGAAGATGCAGAATTAGCCTAATGAAGCATTCATCAACACACATGATGGAGAGATAATAGTTCAACCGATCGAGTGTGTGTGGATCCCTCCACGATACAACACTTACAAATGCTTCAGACATAATCTGGATTGCTGCATTTTTAAAAAAGTTTAGAAAGAAAAATCTGGGATTGGATCCATGTCTGAGCATGTAAACAAAGAGAGCAACAATATTGCACAAGAAACTAATGTCTCTACTCCTTCCATCTTTACATGTCGACCTTATGATCAAAGTGAAGACACTTGCAAGAAAAGATGACATTTCAGATAATAGCAGTGATAATCAAAATCATGTAAATGTTACGCAAGTCATTGTAGAAACAGATATGAATCTTCAAGAGGCATCAACAACTAAAAGCAGTAGGGGTGAAAAATAGCTCCCTTGAATACTTCAATAAACCAGGCATGAACAAAATCATAGAATTAAACAGCAACAAATAAACAAGTCATTTGACTTTCCTACCTAACAGATAACCCAAGTATAATTACGTCAAATGAAGATATGAATATTGACAAAAATACAATCATTCTTGGCAAAATAGACCTTTCTATTAGTCTGGCCTTCACTAGTTTAAACTTGCTTTCCAATAATCTCCCCCTACAACTGAAAAAGCAGTTTACTGAAGAAGCAATACATAAAGCAGTTATACAGCTCACTTCATCAACCATCACTGTAAAGAAGAACAAGTGGAAGAAAATTATAATAGAAAGCCTCATTGACTTACATTCAACAGAAAAGTTAGAGGAGGCTAAAGATGCTTAATTAAAAAAAAACACATCATAAGAAATACAAAATTGATTGATCAACTCAAAATTAGATGGAACACTAGCTATAAGGAAAAAGGCAGTAAAATGGGCATCAGGGAAAAGGATGACACTAACAGTGCTTAGTTGTAGTATTTATCCTTTATAATATCTATAATCATCTAATTTTTAGTAATGACAATAACTGCATGGAATGTAAGAAATTAAACTCCTTAACAAGAAAACTAGACTTATTAAACTTAATTAATTCTTCTAGACCTAAAATTTTGGGATTATTAGAACACATGTTAGATGATTCCAAGGAAAATTATTATCATCTTAAATGCCTTTCTCAGTGAAATGTCATTAAAATAAACAGTGGGTAATGGTAGAATTTGAATACCATGGGATCCAAATTTATAGGATTTAATTAATTATCATTTAGATCTCCAATTTTCACTGTATTTACAAAAATAAGGGTGGTTTCATAATTGAACTAACTTTTGTTTATGCTTCCAACTGTGAACAAACTAGAACTTGCCTATTAATACTCTGATTAAGTTCAAAAATGTAAGAAATTAGAGTGTAGTTCTAGAATTTCTTGCAAGTAATCTTTTTGTATTAAAAAGTTGTAATCGAATAATAAAATGTACATAAGTCTGCTATGATATATATAGCAGTAGTATAAACAGTGGGCTGAAACAGTAGGCCCATAAACGTGTACATAAGCCCATGCGTCAATAAACTGTTCATTTTGGTATAAGTGGAAATAATCCACTATCGTGTTAACACTTTAATACCCCGCCTCAAAACGAACTAGGGTTTTCTTTGAGAGTCTTATGCGCCGCCATTGAAAACTTTGAGCTCTTTCCTCAATCTCTCAAAATTGTATCTCAATAAAGCCTTAGTAAGTATGTCGGCCTTTTGATAGAAGGCTGGGATATGATTAATCACTAATTTTCCAGCTTCAGTCTTTTCTCTAACAAAATGGAGATCAATCTCGATGTGCTTCGTCCTTGAGTGTTGAATGGGGTTGATGGAGAGTGAGACAGTACTTTTGTTATCGCACCAGAGTGTTGGCTTCTTCGTGAACTGTAACCCTAATTCCTTAATTAGGGCTTCTACCTAGACTATCTCAGGGGTGGCAGATGCTATATGTAACAACCCACATTCTACGCATCAGAGGATCGTAGAATATTTATTTCTTTCCCATGTGAAGTTGTATGGTCATGTAACTTTGGGAAACATCTATTAGAGTCATTTCCCATGTTCATGATTTTTGTCGATTTTTAAATGACCGTTTTGCCCCTAGCTGGTCTTGTTTTGGCCATAACTTTTGATTGGAAAGGAATTTTGATCTGAAACCACTTCCATTAGATTCGTTTGATGGTTTACCTTTCCGTAGAGTGGTCATATGTGAAAAACGGACTTACCGTTTGGGAGATATAGCTGAAATAAGGTTTGGAAGGTGAAAAACTGCTTGACCGGGCCAAACAGGGTGATTAGTGAACAGGCCCATAACCCATTTCGGGATTAGAGTTATGGGGAGGCTGAAATGAGTTAGAGAATCACTCCATTTTAGTTTTCTAGCCTCCACTTATCTCCAAGAAACCCTAAAAATGGCCTCCAACCTCTAAATCACCTCCAAATCATCTTTTGATCAAGGATTAAGCTTAACAACATCAAATCAAGGAAGATCTACACCAAATCAACATTGGAGCTGCTGTTTAGCATTATAATTCGCATCAAATCAGAGATTTATTTCAGATCTTAGTTTATTTGTGGCTAAGGTGAGTGATTTGCATAGTTTTGCACTAATTATGGCTAATTAAGGGTGATTAGTGTTAATTAGCGAATTTAAACATGATAAAATTCTGGAAAAATATTTATAAAATCCGAAATAATGTTTTAGACCTCTGATATGAATTTGGCTTAATTTGGTTAAGTTTTGCTAATCATATCATTAGTTTCACCTAAACATTCTTAAGGGGAAATATGAGGTTTTGGGTATGTTTGATCCATTTTAACCAATCATGTTGATGTTTTGATGTTTGTGGTTGATAATGCATGTTGCTATGACTGTATGATATGCTTTGTGATTGATTTCAGTAGTTAGAATGGTCGAAAACGTCGTCGAATAGCGTAAAACACTTGCTGGAAAAGCTTCAGGAAACAGTGCAGGTTTCGGATCGGATCGGATATGGTGGCTCGGATCGGATAAGTGAACTGGGCAAGGGATTCGATCGGTTCGGAACTTGACACTCGAGAAATCTGGAAAAAAGGAAGGCCATGCTAGCAATATTGGGATCGGATCGGATAAAGGAGGGGAAACGGAGCGGCTAAAGGAGGAGGATCGGATTGGAACCAATGAAGGGCGAGGGAGCTGATCGGAGCGGATGCACGAACGGGATGGCAGATGGCACCCGACCCGACCCGAAGTGGGACATCCGACCCGAACCGACGCGATGGAGTGGACCCGAACCGAACCGTACCAGAGAAGGACCCTGAACCGACGCAACATAGTGAACCCGACCCGAACCAATGGCTTGAAGGGGAACCCGACCCGACCCAGTATTGACCAATAACCCGAGATGCAAAGGTAGCCCGATATGGGAAGTTAGAGCTCAAGATCCAATTGGGAACCAATGAGTTCACTTCATGGTTGGGCTTTGCTGCGGGACGTGTGCTAAGGAGTTGTCGACGTTCATAACTTCGATTCACCACTAAAAATAGATGATGGGCTACTTATCAGTGCAGTAGAGTCATTATGACTCGAGGGGCAAGGTGATGGTAGCAAGACTATGTTATCAGTGCAGTAGAGTCATTATGACTTGAGGGGCAAAGTGATGCGTAGTAAGACTATGAGCCAGCGCAGATGGGGTGAATAACTCCATGGGGCAAGTGGACATAGTAAAGGATTGGTAAGGCTATGAGCCAGCGCAGATGGGGTGAATAACTCCATGGGGCAAGTGGACATAGCGAAGGATTAGTGGCTACGTTATCAGTGCAGTGAAGCCATTTATGACTTTATGGGGCAAAGTGATCGAAGCAAGGTATGTTGGGTGATCGAAGTGGTGAATATCGTATGCTTTACGCACTGAGTGAGAGATGTGTGGATGGTTGCTATATTTGATTGTTTGCCATCACTATGACATGCACACCCCCACCTCCGTATCTTTACACCGTTTGATATGGCACCTTAGAGTTTTGTACAGTATGTAGTGCTAACTCTTTGGTTGCAGGTCCAGGTTCAGGTATGTTTCTAGTCTACCTGTTATTGTTCTGTTTAGATGCTTATCACTCATACTAGGCTTTATGTCTGACCCAGAGTTTTATGTCTCCTCTTATTACTCTGGGTGCTCACACGAGCAGACTAGAGACATGTTAGCTGGTGATGCGCGAGTAGCTGATTCGGAGACGGGCATGAGGCTTCCACTTATGATATATAGATATACTCCCTGTGTCATTGATGGTCGCTACTTGGGCATTAGTAGCGTACCTCCTTTACCTTGCTTTTTCTTTGAGACAGTTTGAAAAGTTGTAATAATGTTTAACTTTGGATCATAAGCTGTACTTACATTTTCCGCTGTTATGTTAGTTGTTTCAGCTTATGCACTGTCTCACCTGTTTTATGTCAAGTATGTTATTATTATATTTTATCCTATGCGATGTAAGACATTCTACAGGTTCTTTGTTAGTTCATTTCCTTCTGAAGACCCGTTTCATGCTAACTAGACATGTGTACAGCGCACTTTTGGAGTAAATGTCGGTTGGTGCGGGGCGGGCCGTCACACTTGGTATCAGAGCTCTAGGTTGCGTAGTTAACCTAGGGAAAGACACTAGGGAGAGATAGTACGTATATGAGAGCGCGTATTTGTGATTACTTTGGTTTTCAAAAACTATATGTATATACTATTAGTAGTATAAGAATGAAGTCGCACTGCACTAGCACCACTATGGGGTCGTTAGTCGTTTCCCTTTTACAGATTGACGATGAGCCGATATGCTAGAGGTGCTGGTAGGGGAGCCAATAATGGGAATGCTGCTGACATGAGGGCAATGTTTACCGACCTCATGAGAGATATGCTTAGAGAAGTGCAAGGGGCAGTTCCCAATCTCGGGGTTGGTGTTGGCCCAGTAGTGCAGGAACCTAGGGTCGATTTCGCCAAGTTGTGCAAGGATTACACTAACCTTGGTGGGAAGCCGTTCCACGGGACGGAGTCGGCCACAGATGTTCAGGACTGGATGGATAGTTGTGATCGTATCTTCGATGACTTGGGTCTTGAGGATGCGATGAAGAGAAGGCTAGCGTCTCGTCAGCTGCAAGGGCGAGCGATGAATTGGTGGAATGCCATTAGAACAACTACTCCAGAAGATCAGGTTACTTGGGATCAGTTCAAGGCTCGCTTTAGCGAGAAGTTCATTCCAACTGCCCAGAAGTCAGTAATGTTCAAGAGATTCTTGGAACTCAAGCAGAGTGGAAGGGCAGTTTCTGACTATATTGCTGAGTTCGACACCTTGTCGAAGTATGGGCTATCTCTTATCGATACTCCTGAGAAGAAGAATGAGAAGTTCATTACTGGTTTGGATGGATACTTGGGGGAAAGGCTTATCAACCACATCGATGAGACTTTTGAATCGATCGTGGGGAAAGCTTTGAGATCAGAGAGTCTTTACCCTAAGTCAAAGACTGAGGCTGCATCTGCAGAAGGGCCAAAGCCGCAAGTAGGCGGTGGAGGCAAGAATAACTCTCAGAATAAGAGGAAGCAAGACCAATCTAAGGGTAGCTAGAAAAAGAGCAAGAAAGATGTTGAGTGCTTCAGCTGTGGTAAGAAGGGCCATTATGCCAAAGATTGTCGGGCCAAGCCAGCGGATAAGAAGTGCTTCAACTGTGGTCAAGTGCAACATTTCAAGGATAAGTGTCCGCAACCTCTTAAGGAGAAGCAGATTGTTAAAGCATATGCTATTGATGATGTTCCTTCTTCGTCAAATGCCCCAACAGCGGCGGAGAAAGGAAAGAATGTTGTTATTCAAGGTATGCTTTCTATTTATGATGTACCAGTTCGAGTTTTGTTTGATACCGGGGCTTCCCGTTCCTTCATATCTAGTGACCTGGTAGATAGGTTGGGACTGGAACCTGAGATAGTCGATAGACCATTGGTTGTGATGAACCCGATTGGTGGTTCGACTAGCCTGAGTATGATTTGCCGAAATTTGGTCTTATCGAGTCATGGATGTATGTTTGTATGTGATTGCTTTGTTTTGGGCTTTACTGGGTATGGCATTATATTGGGAGTCGATTGGTTCCAAAGATACGGGGTGGTGGTAGACTGTGAGGGCTTTTTGGTGACAGTTAGGGCGGATGATGGGCGGAGGGTAGTGTTTGGTAGTCTACCTAGTGATGGGGTTATGGCTAGTTTTGTAAATTCCCTCGACATCCCGCAGGATGAGTTGTCAGATGTGCCCGTGGTTGGCCAGTATCCGGACGTCCTCGAGGAGGTGACCGGGCTTCCACCACACCGAGAGATTGAGTTCCGTATTGATTTAGTGAAAGATGCCAGACCTATATTGGTGCCACTTCGTCGTATGGCACCAAGGGAGCAGCGAGAGCTCGGGGTGCAAGTCAGCAATCTTTTGAAGAAGGGATTTATTAGAAGAAGTGTCTTCGAGTGGGGAGCACCAGTTGTGTTTACCACTAAGGCATATGGTTCCCATCGTTTGTGTGTGGACTATCATGAGTTGAATAAGGTAACGAGGAAGAATAAGTATCCTCTACCGCGGATAGATGATTTGTTTGATCAAATGGAAGGAGCAAGAGTGTTCTCCCAGTTGGACCTCGCGACAGGATTTCATCAGCTTCGAGTAGCGGATGAGAGTGTTCCGAAAATGGCATTTAGGACGCCGTCTGGATTCTATGAGTGGTTGGTCATGCCATTTGGGTTGACCAATGCACCAGCCTACTTTGTGGATCTTATGAATCGAGTATTCAGAGATCGGTTGAATAAGTTCGTTCTTGTGTTCATAGATGATATCCTTGTTTACTCAAGGACAGAGGAGGAACACAAGGGACACTTGAGGATAGTGATGGAGGTATTGAGGAAACACCAGTTGAAAGCGAAATTCTCTAAGTGTCACTTTTGGAGAAGGGAAGTGAGATTCTTGGGTCATGTTGTTTCCGAGAATGGTATTGCCATGGACCCTGCGAAGGTGGCTACGGTACAGGATTGGCCTACGCCCAAGAATGCAACAGATGTAAGAAGTTTCTTGGGATTAGCTGGATATTATCGTAAGTTTATCCAGGACTTCTCCAAGATAGCAGCACCGTTGACTCAGTTGACTAAGAAGAATCAGTCCTTCGTCTGGGACGGAGTGTGTGAGAATGCATTCATGAGTCTAAAGGAAAGGTTGATGCGTGCGCCAGTGCTAGTCATTCCTAAAGGGAATGAAGAGATGACGGTATACACGGATGCTTGTGGTACCGGACTAGGTGCTGTGTTGATGCAAGGAGGTAGGGTTGTAGATTATGCTAGTCGATAGCTAAAGCCGCATGAGAAGAAGTATCCTACCCATGATTTGGAATTAGCAGCGGTTGTGTTTGCGCTGAAGATGAGGAGACATTATCTCTTGGGAGAAAGATTTGAGTTGTTTACTGACCATAAATCGTTAAAGTATCTCTTCTCTCAGAAAGATCTGAATCTCCATCAGCAGAGATGGTTAGAGTTCTTGGCTTCGTATGATTTTGATATCGCATACACACCTGGGAAACCTAATGCGGTAGCCGATTCCTTGAGTAGGAGACATGCCAGTTTAGGGGCAATGTTTCTTGAATGGAAGCAACTAAAGTATATCGCAGGGTTTGATTTTAGACCAAAGTGCGAATTGGATCCAATCATGCTAGCTAGTTTGGCGATCAGACCCACTTTGATAGAGCGGATTGGTTCCAGCCAGAGGGACGATCCCAATCTATTGGAAATCATCTCCAAGTTAGAGATGAACATCGACGGTGAGGAGATGAATTTGTATGGGCTTGATCGAGATGGATGGCTTAGAAAGAATGGAAGACTAGTTGTGCCCAACGTGAATGGTTTGAAAGATGAAGTGCTTAGAGAATGTCATCACTCAAAACTGACTATACATCCCGGTGGTAATAAGATGTATCGAGACATGAAGCAGACTTACTACTGGGAAGGGATGAAAAGAGACGTTGGGAAGTTTATATCCAAATGCATGAATTGCCAGCTAGTTAAAGCCGAGCAAAAGAAGCCTAGTGGGTTGTTGCAACCATTAGAAATTCCCGAATGGAAATGGGAGCAAGTCTCGATGGATTTCATCGATGGTTTACCAAGGACTAGATCGGGATATGATAGTATTTGGGTAATTGTGGATCGATTGACTAAAAGTGCAAGATTTATACCAGTCAAATCGACCAGAACGGCAGCTAAGTTGGCAAATTTGTATATGAAGTGGGTAGTGAGATTTCATGGAGTACCCAAAAGCATTGTGAGTGACCGAGACCCGTTGTTCACTAGTGGGTTTTGGAAGAACTTACAAGAGGCTCTAGGGTCAGGATTACATCTCAGTACCACATATCATCCTCAGACCGACAGTCAAACGGAGAGGGTGAATCGTATATTGGAAGATCTCTTGAGAGCATGTATATTGGATTTTGGTGGATCATGGGATGACCATTTGCATCTAGTAGAGTTTGCATATAATAATAGCTACCAATCCAGTATCGGTATGGCTCCATATGAAGCTTTGTACGGAAGACCGTGCAACTCACCATCATGTTGGATAGAGACTAGCTAGAAGTTTATGCTTGGACCAGATGTGGTGAGGGAAACTTCAGATAAGATTAAGATCATTCAACAACGAATGAAGGCTGCCCAAGATAGGCAGAAAAGTTATGCTGATAAGAGGAGAAGGGACTTAAAATTCTCCGTCGGTGACTTGGTGTTTGTCAAGATTTCTCCGTTGAAGAGCGTAATACGATTTGGCAGGAGAGGCAAGTTGGCACCAAGATTTGTTGGCCCATTCCCTGTTCTTGAACTAGTCGGGAATTTGGCATATAGAGTTGACTTACTAGAGAAGATGGCGGGAGTTCACAACGTATTTCATGTTTCCCAACTAAGGAAGTTCGTTCACGACTCAGATATGACTATTTCACTTGATCAGTTAGAGGACTTCGAAGTAGAACCCGAGGCAGTTGGGAACCGCAAGCCGATTCGTATTGTGGAGCACGATACGAAGCAACTTCGAAGGAAGGCGGTGAGGCTAGTCAAGGTTCAGTGGGGCGAGAACGAGAATGATTGTACTTGGAGACAGAGGAGAGCATTAGAAAGACGTATCCAGAACTCTTTGCCTGGAAAGACTTACTTCGTAATTTAGTTATTCCACATGCTAGGATAGACTTATTTTGCATGTTTGAATGTTGTTTTATGGTTGATAGGCATGCGGGACCTTTTTGTGTGTTTTGGTTAGGGAATTTCGGGGGCGAAATTTCTTAAGGGGGGAAGAATGTAACAACCCGCATTCTACGCATCGGAGGATCGTAGAATATTTATTTCTTTCCCATGTGAAGTTGTATGGTCATGTAACTTTGGGAAACATCTATTAGAGTCATTTCCCATGTTCATGATTTTTGTCGATTTTTAAATGACCGTTTTGCACCTAGCTGATCTTGTTTTGGCCACAACTTTTGATTGGAAAGGAATTTTGATCTGAAACCACTTCCATTAGATTTGTTTGATGGTTTACCTTTCCGTAGAATGGTCACATGTGAAAAACAGACTTACCGTTTGGGAGATATGACTGAAATAAGGTTTGGAAGGTGAAAAACTGCTTGACCGGGCCAAACAGGGTGATTAGTGAATAGGCCCATAACCCATTTCGGGATTAGGGTTATGGGGAGGCTGAAATGAGTTAGAGAACCACTCCATTTCAGTTTTCTAGCCTCCACTTATCTCCAAGAAACCCTAAAAATGGCCTCCAACCTCTAAATCACCTCCAAATCATCTTTTGATCAAGGATTAAGCTTAGCAACATCAAATCAAGGAAGATCTACACCAAATCAACATTGGAGCTGCAATTTAGCATTAGAATTCGCATCAAATCAGAGATTTATTTCAGATCTTAGTTTATTTGTGGCTAAGGTGAGTGATTTGTATAGTTTTGCACTAATTATGGCTAATTAAGGGTGATTAGTGTTAATTAACGAATTTAAACATGATAAAATTCTGGAAAAATATTTATAAAATTCGAAATAATGTTTTAGACCTCTGATATGAATTTGGCTTAATTTGGTTAAGTTTTGCTAATCATATCATTAGTTTCACCTAAACATTCTTAAGGGGAAATATGAGGTTTTGGGTATGTTTGATCCATTTTAACCAATCATGTTGATGTTTTGATGTTTGTGGTTGATAATGCATGTTGCTATGACTGTATGATATGCTTTGTGATTGATTTCAGTAGTTAGAATGGTCGAAAACGTCGTCGAATAGCGTAAAACACTTGCTGGAAAAGCTTCAGGAAACAGTGCAGGTTTCGGATCGGATCGGATATGGTGGCTCGGATCGGATAAGTGAACTGGGCAAGGGATTCGATCGGTTCGGAACTTGACACTTGAGAAATCTGGAAAAAAGGAAGGCCATGCTAGCAATATTGGGATCGGATCGGATAAAGGAGGGGGATCGGAGCGGCTAAAGGAGGAGGATCAGATCGGAACAAATAAAGGGCGAGGGAGCTGATCGGAGCGGAAGCATGAACGGGATGGGAGATGGAACCCCACCCGACCCGAAGTGGGACATCCGACCCGAACCTACGCGATGGAGTGGACCCGAACCGAACCGTTCCAGAGAAGGACCCTGAACCGACGCAACATAGTGAACCCGACCCGAACCGATGGCTTGAAGGGGAACCCGACCGGACCCAGTATTGACCAATAACCCGAGATGCAAAGGTAGCCCGATATGGGAAGTTAGAGCTCAGGATCCAATTGGTAACCAATGAGTTCACTTCATGGTTGGGCTTTGCTGCGGGACGTGTGTTAAGGAGTTATCAACGTTCATAACTTCGATTCACCACTAAAAATGGATGATGGGCTACTTATCAGTGCAGTAGAGTCATTATGACTCGAGGGGCAAGGTGATGGTAGCAAGACTACGTTATCAGTGCAGTAGAGTCATTATGACTTGAGGGGCAAAGTGATGCGTAGTAAGATTATGAGCCAGCGCAGATGGGATGAATAACTCCATGGGGCAAGTGGACATAGTAAAGGATTGTTAAGGCTATGAGCCAGCGCAGAAGGGGTGAATAACTCCATGGGGCAAGTGGACATAGCGAAGGATTAGTGGCTACGTTATCAGTGCAGTGAAGCCATTTATGACTTCATGGGGCAAAGTGATCGTAGCAAGGTATGTTGGGTGATCGAAGTGGTGAATATCGTATGCTTTACGCACTGAGTGAGAGATGTGAGGATGGTTGCTATGTTTGATTGTTTGCCATCACTATGACATGCACACCCCCACCTCCGTCTCTTTACACCGTTTGATATGGCACCTTAGAGTTTTATATAGTATGTAGTGCTAACTCTTTGGTTGCAAGTCCAGGTTCAGGTATGTTTCTAGTCTACCTGTTATTGTTCTGTTTAGATGCTTATCACTCATACCAGGCTTTATGTCTGACCCAGAGTTTTATGTCTCCTCTTATTACTCTGGGTGCTCACACGAGCAGACTAGAGACATGTTAGCTGGTGATGCGCGAGTAGCTGATTCGGAGGCGGGCAGGAGGCTTCCACGTATGATATATAGATATACTCCCTGTGTCGTTGGTGGTCGCTACTTGGGCATTAGTAGCGTACCTCCTTTACCTTGCTTTTGCTTTGAGACAGTTTGAAAAGTTGTAATAATGTTTAACTTTGGATCATAAGCTGTACTTACATTTTCCGCTGCTATGTTAGTTATTTCAGCTTATGCACTGTCTCACCTGTTTTATGTCAAGTATGTTATTATTATATTTTATCCTATGCGTTGTGAGACATTCTACAGGTTCTTTGTTAGTTCATTTCCTTCTTCCCTTTCCTTCTGACGACCCGTTCCGTGCTAACTGGACATGTGTACAGCGCACTTTTGGAGTAAATGTCGGTTGGTGCGGGG
Organism: Allium sativum; assembly: GCA_030737875.1. Classification (NCBI taxonomy): domain Eukaryota; kingdom Viridiplantae; phylum Streptophyta; class Magnoliopsida; order Asparagales; family Amaryllidaceae; genus Allium; species Allium sativum. The sequence continues at coordinate 1,025,388,997 of CM060909.1, forward strand.
CGGGCCGTCACGCTATAGCCCTGTATTCGGTTTTAGTACTAGATCAAGATATGGTGGACTGTTTCTTCATGCACCAGGAAATTGGATTGGGTCCCATGAACAGGCAATAGCCCAAAGTTGATCGTCGGTCATCCAGATCATTGGCCCAGCCAGCATCGCTATAAGCGTTCAAATTAATGTCTTTACTTGCTTTTATAGTGATGTGATACTCTAGGGTGCCTTGTAAGTGTCGTAGAATGTGCTTGACAGCTATCCAATGTTTGCTTAAGGGGTGTAAAACTCTGATATTGTTTATATAAATTTTATTCTAATGCTAGTATTGTATATATTGAATTCTGTGTTAAATTCCATTTTAAACCCTGTAAGCCAATACAAATCCGTCGTTTGAACATTTTGAGTTGATTTAATCACCGACTTGGGGCATTCAAAATGGCGGACTGCTACAAGCGTTTTGCCATGAACTGACATACTTTATTGACACTATAACAAATCTCTGGTCTGGTTATGGTTAAGTATTGTAGAGCTCCCACAATACTGCGATATTGCTTGCAATTATCCATAGCTTCACCATCATATTTTGATAATTGGAAGTTGCTTGTCATAGGAGTAGATATTGAATTTGCTTTATCCATGTTTGCTCTTGCAAGAATTTTTGATGTATACTTCTTTTGTGAAAGGAATATTTCTAATTCTGATTTTCTATGAACTGGTATGCCTAAAAAATAGTTCACTTCTCCCATGTCCTTGATAGAAAATTTTGGTTTAGCCGAGCTACAACTTTACTAATTTCTGCATTGTCACTTCCTGTTATTAATATATCATCAACATACACCAGAATGTATACGGTACTTTGATTGCTAATTCTGCTATATAGTGAGTTATCTAATACAGTGGCCTTATAACCCAAATCTATGAGTGTGTCTTTCAGTCTAATGTACCAAGCTCTAGAAGCTTATTTTAAACCATAAATGGCTTTGTGAAGTTTGCATACATAATTCCCTTTACCTTTGCATATATAACCAATTGGTTGTTGCATGTACACATCTTCATTTAGGTCACCATTTAAGAATACATTGCACACGTCTGTTTGTCTTATATTCCAGCCATTGTGAAGAGCTATATTTAGGATTATTCTAATGGTTGTGGGTTTGACCACTGGAGAAAAGATCTCATTAAAATCAAATCCATATTATTGTGAGAATCCTCTTGTCACTAGTCTAGCTTTTTGTTTATAAATACCACTTTTAGCTCTAGTGATCATATGATGTCTAGCTAGTGGTTGTTGTCTCTCAGTGTCCCAGCTGATGTCAACAGATGCAGTGTTGTCATCCCCATGATTATCATGATTGTCCATGTTTCTGTTATCACTTTGTGCTTGATCATCATCCGTCATATGGTCACTTGAACTGTATCCTGATCTAGTGCTAGATACAGTTGGAGTTGCTGGTGTTTGATGTGATATTTCCTCCTCATTTGTATGTGTTGTCCATATAGGTAATGTTGGTATAGTCCCCATCATCATTTTTGATTGATCATGAACTTGCTTATTTGTGTTTCCCTTTTTTGCAAAAGGAAAAACACTTTCATTAAAAACAACATGTTGAGATATTATAACTTTTCCCTTATTATTTGTAACCTTTTTGATTATTACCATAGCCTATAAAAGTACATTTGCTGGATCTTAGGGAAAGTTTATGAGTGTTATATGGCCTGAGGCATGGGAAACACAAGCATCCAAATGTTCTCAGAGTATTGTAATCGGTTTCTTTTCATATAACATTTCATGAGGACATTTGAATTGCAAAACTTTAGTTGGCATTTTATTTATCAAATATACAGCTGTGTTAAATGCCTCATTCCAATATTTCACTGGCATAAATGCCTTTGATAGAAATGTTAGCCATGTTTTGACTATATGTTTGTGTTTTCTTTCCACCATGTCATCCTGTTCAAATGTGTAAGGGCAAGTGGTTCTACGAGTGATTCCTTTACTGTTGAAATAGCCTTTTAAGGGAAAAAAACTCACTGCCCCCATATGTTTGTATGATCCTTATGTTACAGTTCATTTGTATCTCAATAAAATTAATGAAATGTAGCATAGCATCATGTGTGTCAAACTTGGATTTTTGAAAGAAATTCCAAGTATATCGAGTATAAGCATCTACAATAGATAAATAATACCTGTGGCCTTGTCTTGAGCATATTGTTGCAGGACCCCATAGGTCAGCTGTTACCAATTCAAGTGGTTTGGAATACACTATTTTTGATCTGCTGAAAGGTAATTTATGGATTTTTCCAATTTGTTAATGTATACAAGTAACAGGTATATGCTTATAAGAAATTTTATTATCATTTAGTATTCTTGTCACAATATCGTAACTAGGGTGACGTAGTTTACAATGCCAAATGTCAAGGTCATTATTAACTATGTCACAGTTAATATCACTTGAATTAATCCCATCATTAACATTAGAAAACGGAATACTAGCATTACAACACCAATTATTATTTTCATTTCCAATCTTGATTCCAAATTATAGAACCTGTATAGGCCATTGTCCAGTCTACCCTGTACTAATATGTTTTTGTTCAGCGATTCTCTAACAAGGCAGCAGTTGGGGTGAAACTCAAAAGTATACCTTATTGTCATTAGTAAATTGGGACACGCTGATTAGGTTTTTCTTGACATTTGGAACCCTAAGTACATTATTGAGGAAGAGTTTTCTCTTCCCTTTAACAAAACTTGTTCCAGTGTGAGATATATTCATAGTTTCACCATTGCATGTGTGAATAAATTGCGTACCTAAGTAGCTTGTGTTTCCAAGATTTAAGTTCTGCAAGTTGTTAGTAATATGGTTAGTTGCACCTGAATCTGGGAGCTAGTCTTCACTGTTGATGTCCTCAACTTTATTTGAATCATCACTATTGCTTGCAACTACAGAAGTTTCTATATTAGATTTGATCTGATTTGCATGTGCCAAATTGACATTAGGACCCCTTTGATTAAATTGGTTCAGCTGTGCATTGTTCACATCTGTGTTGAATGTGAAGTAACATCTATTTGCTGAATGTCCAGGTTTATCACATATTTGGCATTTGATTCTTAGAGCATTGTTGGACCTTGCTCTCCCTCGGCCTCTCTGATTTGTTATTCCCTCTGTCCCTGGTTATTACCTCTGCCAAAACCAGGTATATTTCTTAATTGTTTGGGATTTCTTGAAGTTGAGGCATGATTTATGCTGTATTCGTTTTGGGTAGCCTTCCTTTGCTCAACTCTGTCTTCATGTGCTAATAGAGAAGAATACACAGATTGAATGTCTGGTAAAACTGATTGGGTAGCAATAAAGGTAACAAGGGATTCATATTCTTCATCTAACATATTTGTCAATGTAAGAATCTGTTCATTATCTGAAATTTGATGTCCCACTTCCTTAAGTTTATCACATAGGGTTTTAACTTTGGAAATGTACTCTTTCATCGACATATCACCTTTTATTGCATTCTAAAATTCCCTTCTATAGTACATGATTCTAGCTGATGACTGGGAATTGAAAATTTGTTGTATGGTAGCCCAGATCTCATGTAAAGTGTTGCACCTTATGACTTGTGATAGTAAATTTGCACTAATGGAGGATAATAACCATGATGACAGTAAATTATCTTGTTTTTGATGATGAATGTACGCTAGATTGCTAACCATATGTCCATCTTTGTTGACAATCATGATAGGTGGCATGGGTCTTGTTCCATTGACATAATCTTGAAGGTCGTATCCTTGCAAGGCTATTTCAATTTGGAATTTCTATAATAAAAAGTTCTCTTTGTCGAGAGGGATCGTAATCACTTGACTCTTCGGTTTTAAAAGAGTTTGAGGGGGAAAAGTGGGTTCAACAGTGCTTGTCCCTGAATTGGCAGACGACTGATCATCGTTGGTTCTAACCATGGTAAAAAGATGGGAGAATTGTGTATGGAGAGGCCACCTGCTCGAAAGGGTGGCAACCTATACAGAAGTGTGGATAACAGGGGTGCAGATGTGTTTCTTGCTTATTTAAGAATGCAATAATTAGTACTCTCGCATCAAGAATGCGTCAGATGTAAAGACCCATAACTTCCCCGGTAAGGAAAGAGCGGATACTTTGAGGACAAGACGAATCAGAACGCAAACAGAAGAACATTTCATTGTTTATTACAACAATTACATCAGAATACAAGAATATACAGAGTATGAATAAGTATTACACAGAAAATATCAGAGATTTAAATTACATTTAAATGCATCGCAGTGGAAAATAATACAATACACAACTAGAAGTAATACACGGATACAGAGCTTTCCGAGTATCGTTCCAGCTGTAAATCAGGATCCTGTGAATATAAGTCTGCAAAACCAAAACTAGAAGATGCCCATGTCGAAAATAGGGCACCCGGAGTTTAGGTTAAAACAATAAACTCCAGGTCAGTCATGTGACTGGTGTGAGAACTGAAACAGTTATTAATATTGGTTTTTAAAGTTCGGTAAATCAATGGACCATGCCGTATAACACAGAATGGGTTTCCTCCCAAGAATACCAGTGCATAAAACAAAAAGTGCAATGCTAAGTAAAGAAAAATGAAGCTGTTATAAGACCCAGGTCCCATCACACAATGCAACGCAAGCCAGAGGATAGGGTTTACCTTATAACAGCCAAAGAATGCTTGATACGGGAAATTTTATCTTTTGATTCTTAATCAGACTCCAACCGTAAATTAGTAAGAGAATGATTCCCTAAGTATTAACCCCGAAACCAACATCAGATCAATACCCAGGAAGCCACCCATCTTAGCTCATTTCCAGTTAGTTTCTGATTTTATATACAATCATAAATATCAATCATAGACGGCATAGTATCCCATGCTACTATGTTGCCAATACTAAGCTCTACAAATAAAACCGCAAATGTCACGTATCGGAAATTGGGTTTCCATCTGTGAACCGAGGCAAAAGATAGTCATCTACCGATTCGAGACTCTCTAGCCCGAGCCTCCGTACAAGTACTCAGTCAAGCCCTTGGATCGTCAGGGCCAGTCCACTGATGTGGATTAAAATGCCTGAACACTGCGTTTCCCCGCCCTTTGGGGCGTAAATGAGCCAACGAATGACTCCATCGGCTTCACGTAGTCACCGATATATTCGAGGTGCCTTGCAACAGCAACAACCACATAAGTCAAACTCGTTAGGGCGTGTAAAACTACTGATGCCACTTCTAACTAGAAGGAAACGCCTGCCCTCCCTGATGTCCTCTCCCGTTTCGGGTTCACAACCGGGGTGTGAGGCTCGCGAATCAATGCTACGCAAAGCTATGCCACACAGGCCGTGCTTTGATCCTCAACCACAAGACTTTGCTTTTCAACAAAAGCCTTGATCTTTTGCCACCTAGGCATGCCACACAGGCATTTCACCCCATGCGTTTGATATCCATCAATATATAACCTCTGAGCTCGTACGTCTCAGTGAAGGGCGTTAAGCAAGAGAATAAATTCTCCGCCTCCAAACAGATATATATTTAATAGAAATCAATCACACAGAATATAATCCAATGTCAGACACACACTCCATTTACAAGTCCGTTCTGGGTCTGAACGAAACTAGAGGCACCTTGTACCTCGCATATCCATCGATCTCCAAGTACGTCTGGACGAACACTAACCGATTCCCTCCTCTTGGGTGTACGGCCCAATCAAGATCATCAGTAACCTCCCAAACGACGTGAAGACCTCCGGTCTTCGACCACCGTCTTCATCCTCGACACCACGTCGAATTAGTTATTTAGAATGGGCTAAACCTGGTCTTTCTGAATAACTCGTGTATATAATAAACAAGTGTTACACAAACAAAACATACGCCTCATTCCAATTCATCAGTCACTAACCGTAAATTAGTAAGGGAGCAATTCCCCAAATATTAACCCCGAAGACCGAAACCAACATCAGATCAATACCCAGGAAACCATTCATCTTAACTAATCTTCAGTTATTTGCTAAATTTCACATTCTTTGGGATAGGTTCCCATTAATTTTATCAAAGATAAATTCCTTAAATTTATTCTTTAATCTTCTTTTGAATATCAATTCAACTAGTCGGGATCAGCGAACCACACCGAAGTAATCATTTATTTTATTTCCCAATTCCAACCGATTCATCCCATGAAGTAAAACTGGTCATACTTCATATCTAACACCATAGTGTTATTAGTAAATTCAATTACCATTTCACGTTCAAATCTAATTAAAGATTTAACTATCGCCTGGAGCAAAACTGGTGATACTCCATTCTCGATCATTTCAATCTAATTAAAGATTCATTAAAACTCCACTGGGTTTTATTCTTCCTGTCTTTGACTGGGTTAAAGAACCAATGTCATTTAAAACACGATTCATGATAAACCCAAAATCACATTACATTCTATCAACCTTTAACCGTAAAATAGCAAGTGAGCAATTCCCCAAGTATTAACCCCGAAGGCCGAAACCAACATCAGATCAATACCCAAGAAACCATTCAACTTAACTAATCTCCAGTTAGTTTCTGATTTTCTCAACTCAGTTGGGTGTAAGAACAGTATTATTGAAGATACCGTTCACAACAACCCAAAATCACATTCCATTAATTATCAGGTTAAAGAACAAGTGTTATTTAAAACACCGTTCACGATAAACCCAAAAATCAATTCAAATTCAATTCCAATTAAATACCATTTACTTGGTACACTTCATTAAATCTAAATTAAAAAGATTTAATCTTTTTCTCAACTGGGTTTAAGAACAATGTTAATGAAGACACCATTCGCGACAAACCCAAATCACATTTGATATTAAATACAAAGCTCAGAATAAAAAATATATCCGCTTATATTCAATATCAAATTTTACGACCAACAAATATCATATTGGAAATAACAATATTAATATATCTTTCAAATTCCCACAACAATATTTGTATCATCACGAAATCCAACATCGAAATATTCCAAAGACAATTTCGATTTAAATCCATTCCAATTAAATTATTGGAAATTCTGGTTTCTTTTAAAACTTTTCAAATCCAATTTATTTATTAAAAAATAAATAAATTATTATTCTAATTCAAAATTAGTTCATTTCGATAAAAATCTATTTTTATCTTTTCAAATATGGTGTTTTTCATCCTAATTCTTCACAAATCATTTCTTATGAGTTTACACAAATTATTACTATTTTTAATAATTTTATCAAGGCCCGTAGAGTCGATTTTCATCAACGGCCATCGAACTGCACTTACAGCGACCTTTTCCAAATTTGATTTGGACATAATTCCAAATCCAACCATTAGATTTCTAATTTCCAATATTCATTAGAAATTTCTTTTTGATACGAACCCAACGGTTCCGGTTTTAGGAGAATCCGACGGTCGGATCTCCCGCAACGTCAATTCGAAGTCAATGGTCGAAATTCGCAAATTACCGCAGCGCGGCGCGTTCTATTCAGGCCAGTATATATAATATATATATTATATATATTTCGTCGATTTCCCTTTAAAACGTATTTTATAAATCGTTTTAAATTCATTTTCGAAATGATTTCTACTTCATATTCAATTTCGAATGAAAATTCAATATTCCACATCATGGATATACAAATGATAATATTTTCAAAACGTTAAATTTTGAAGCCACTTTCTTTTCTATTCTAATAATAAAAACGAATATAATCGATATAAATATCGTTTGCGATAAAATGGCGCATATCTAACCAACACGTCATTATATATTCAATAAATGAATATTTATTTTTCTATTAACACATGAATATATATTTTCAATTCAACACATGAATTTATTTTCTATAATGGAATGAGGCCCAATCAATTACAGAATAATGTTAATTATATGGATTTTCTACAATACATGTATATAATAGCAACGATAAATAATCAACCATCATCCAAAGTGCACCACACAACTGCATAAGCATTAAATATAAATAATTAATGCTTACACAGTCTATCAACCCATCGATAGACATACAACTAAACAATCGGGATTAGTGTACGTCAAATATCATCCCAATATCCGTCTGGGGTTTCAAATCAACAAACACATATTTTATTTGTGCAGTTGGGCGATGTGTAAAATTTATCGTCCCAGTCAATATCAGTCAAATCAGTGTATATAAATAAATCGTCTGATTTGTTTATAAATATTTATTTTATATACACTTAAAAATTATATTTTTAACTATAAAATATTTTCCACTATAAAATATTCTATTTCATTCCACATCACACAATCAAATTTCACAACACAGCAATCAAACAAACAAGCCATCCATGGTCTGTGGATGACGGGTGTCGGGTGCAACTAAGCAACGTCTGCATCCTAGTATATATTTCAAACTAGAAATAAATTAAAGGAGAGGAGTTATCACAGTGGGGTTCCACTCCGCCATTTCATTTCTGAACTGTCTGAATTCCCTTTTGATTTCTATCTGTTCCATATCACTTCTTTTCACGCTGCTCATAGTAAAAATCATATTTTTAATATGATGTTCATTTTTAAAAATCACGTTCTTATAATGGCACTTTATATATAAAAACTATATATATTTTTACAACGCTTCCTTTTATATAAAAATTATATTTTTAGTACTTTTTTTAAAAATATTTTCAACTTGCCAACAATATTTTCTTTCAACAATAAAAATCATAGCTTTATGCTTTTAAAAATCCGATCTTTAATTTTAGAGATCAAATCTTTATGATTATAAAATCAAATCTTTTTCATTTCAAAAATCGAGTCTTTAACATTTTAAAACCATGGCTTTGTAAATAATAAACATCCTACCTTTATAAAAATCATACCTTTATCTATGCTTCATATATTTTTAAAATTTAAAATAATCAATGTTATTTATTTAAAACAAAACTGATTTCACTTAATTTCAGAATTTAAATGAACTACTAAAATAACAATAAAACAAAAATAAATAAAACAAGGAAACTTACTGTAATTGAACAGAAGGAGGGTTTTCACGTCGGAGTCAGTCTGGGGGGGCTTGGCCCTGGCCTGCGCGGGCTAGAGGAGGACGGGGTCAGGGGTTCGGTGGCATGGCTACGGGTCTCGCGAGGGCAGGGGGTTCGTGGGAAGAAGAGAGGAGGAGAAGGAGATGCGGAGGCGAGGGGGACAGGTGGGAGGAGGTCCGGCGATCGTAGGGAGAGGCGACAGCGTTAGCGGTGAGCCCCCCCTTGCGATCGTCGATCGCGATCTATCCTCCCTTTTTTTCTTATTTTTTTTTCTTTCGTGTTGACTGATAAGAATGAAGGGGGGAAGTGTTTGACTAGCTAATTAATATTAATAATTTTAAATTATTTATCTCTCCATAAAGTAGCTTACAATTTCGACCTCAAAACGAGACCCACCGCCTGTCGTCCCTAGCTAATTACCCCCATTCCGAACACAATGGGATATGTTTCGTAACCCAATTCGGCTGTTACGATTAGTTATTGTTTAAATTGACATTTAAATCTATATATTCAATTTTAAATGTACATTTCAATTCATAGGGGCCTCGTACAGTCTCTAAAAATTCCCGAAATATTATTTCTAGTTTCGCATTGATGATACGGTCCTAACAAAACTAATTTCATCAAATTCTGAGACCGTTTGAAAAAAGGCCATTTTCCAATCGATTAAAATCAACTTAAACTGGTCAAACGCGTTTTCCTTTGCCACGCCCACATATTGATTCATAAAATTACGAATTTTGGAATCTAGCAATAACTTGACATCACGGATCCAACAAAAGTGGTCTCGTCGAAAACCGAGGTCGTTTGCAAAATTTCCATTTTCAAGGGGCCAGAATTCCATAACGACTATTCTGAATTTACAACTGGGCATAACTTTTTATTCCCGCTATGAAATTTCAATTTTACGGATTCGTTGGAAAGATATTCTCAAATAGATTCAAATATTTTTGGTTTCACTAAAATCCGGTTTATTTTGAATCCTGTACATCCACTTGAACTTTGAAATCGAATTTCCGAACTACCGCGCCATTTCAGGCTCGTTATATAATTAAAATTAATTATTTATGTTCTAACGACGATTCGAATAAATATATACGTTCTAATTCTATTCAAAATAAATTTATCGTCATTATTATTTAAAATAATTCATCTTAAATAATCAAAATTGGCTAAAATTGCCAAAATAAAATTTTTAAATTGGCTCAGAATTTCCGGGTTATTACAATCTCCCTCACTTAAAACTTTTCGTCCCCGAAAAGGAACGAAGCCGAAAGTTGTTTAACTAATCAACTCAACTTTCATTGTTTTCATCACGGCTTAAGTTCTTCAACTTTTCAGTTTCTAAGAACTTTTCAAATTTTTCAAAAATTTGGCTAACACCCTAAATTTTCGAAAAATTTCGCCATAACCTCCCCTGCACCGGGGACTTCGGGATATTTCATATAGCCTCCCATGGCCTTCTTCAATCCAAAAGAAAAGGAAAAGGCCAAGCGACTCATAAAATCATCCAAACCTAAAGGAATACAATAAATATGTACCTATTTGTCAGACAAACAATTTTATTCCTCTTCTCTAGTCTCCTTGCTATGACCTGTTCAATGTAAGTACATGCAAATGCATGCAAATGCAACCAATTTCCACTATTCGACAAAATTTGGTTATGTTTACCGTTCATTCACATAATGGTTTCATTAGATAACAAATAATCATACAACACAACCATCAATCAATTAGTGAATTAACGTTTCAAATTCATAATTTTGATATACATACAGAAAATCATGTTTTTGATGCCAAATCACAACAATATATCCTATCTAGTTTTGGTTCTCACACCAGTCAATAGGAATCATATGCATATCACACTTTCGAAACTCGAACATAAACACGGATGATGATATATCAACCATCAGTATCATCTCCGGGCGACTAGAGTATGATTCTATATCTATTCAGTAAATTTAAGGCTTCGTACACACACTAGCTAGGCGTATATGCAAAATCTCCATGTACTAGATTGTCCAAATAAATTTAAAATAAATATTCAAATACGTATAATTGAATTAAATTTTCAAAACAAAACTTGTTTTCACTTTTATTTCAAAAACACTACTCTTCACACTCGTTCTAGGATACTACTGATCCTATCTCTAACGAGTCATTCTCGTTGGATATTACTAATCCAATTTCTGATGAATTCTTTTGTATGGTTCTAATGTGTCTTGTTCTCGAGCTTTGTAAACCAAAGCTCTGATACCAAATGTAAAGATCTGTAACTTCCCCGGTAAGGAAAGAGCGGATACTTTGAGGACAAGACAAATCAGAACACAAACAGAAGAACATTTCATTGTTTATTACAACAATTACATCAGAATACAAGAATATACAGAGTATGAATAAGTACTACACAGAAAATATCAGAGATTTAAATTACATTTAAATGCATCGCAGCGGAAAATAATACAATACACAACTAGAAGTAATACACAAATATAAAGCTTTCTGAGTATCGTTCCAGCTGTAAACCAGGATCCTGAGAATATAAATCTGCAAAACCAAAACTACAAGCTGCCCGTGTCGAAAATAGGGCACCTAGAGTTTAGGTTAAAACAATAAACTCCAGATCAGTCATGTGACTGGTGTGAGAACTAAAACAATTATTAATATTGGTTTTTAAAGTTCGGTAAATCAAGGGACCACACCGTATAACACGGAACGGGTTTCCTCCCAAGAATACCAGTGCATAAAACAAACAACGCAATGCTAAGTAAAGAAAAAATGAAGCTGTTATAAGACCCAGGTCCCATCACACAATGCAATGCAAGCCGGAGGATAGGGTTTTACCTTATAACTGCCAAAGAATGCTTGATACGCGAAATTTTATCTTTTGATTCTTAATCAGACTCCAACCGTAAATTAGTAAGAGAACGATTCCCTAAGTATTAACCCCGAAGGCCGAAACCAACATCAGACCAATACCCAGGAAACCACCCATCTTAGCTCATTTCCAGTTAGTTTCTGATTTTATATACAATCATAAATATCAATCACAGACGGCATAGTATCCCATGCTACTATGTCGCCAATACTAGGCTCTACAAATAAAACCGCAAATGTCACGTATCAGAAATTGGGTTTCCATCTGTGAACCGAGGCAAAAGATAGTCCTCTACCGATTCGAGACTCTCTAGCCTGAGCCTCAGGACAAGTACTCAGTCAATCCCTTGGATCGTCAGGGCCGGTCCACTGATGTGGATTAAAATGCCTGAACACTACGTTTCCCCGCCCTTTGGGGCGTAAATGAGGCAACGAATGACTCCATCGGCTTCACATAGTCACCGATATATCCGAGGCGCCTCGCAACAGCAACAACCACATAATTCAAACTCATCAGGGCATGTAAAACCCCTGACGCCACTTCTAACTAGAAGGAAACGCCTGCCCTCCCTGATGTCCTCTCCCATTTCTGGTTCACAACCGGGGTGTGAGGCTCGCGAATCAACGCTACACAAAGCTATGCCACACAGGTTGTGCTTTGATCATCAACCACAAGACTTTGCTTTTCAATAAAAGCCTTGATCATTTGCCACCTAGGCATGCCACATAGGCAATTCACCCCATGCGTTTGATATCCATCAATATATAACCTTTGAGCTCGTACGTCTCAGAGAAGGGTGTTAAGCAAGAGAATAAATTCTCCGCTGCCAAACAGATATATATTTAATAGAAATCAATCACACAGAATAAAATCCAATGTCAGACACACAGTCCATTTACAAGTCCGTTCTGGGTCTGAACGAAACCGGAGGCACCTTGTACCTCGCATATCCATCGATCTCCAAGTACCTCTAGGCGACCACTAACTGATTCCCTCCTCTTGGGTGTATGACCCAATCAAGATCATCAGTAACCACCCAAACGATGTGAAGACCTCCGGTCTTCGACCACCGTCTTCATCCTCGACACCACGTCGAATTAGTTATTTAGAATGGGCTAAACCCGGTCTTTCTGAATAACTCGCGTATATAATAAACAAGTGTTACACAAACACAACATACGCCTCATTCCAATTCATCAGTCACTAACAGTAAATTAGTAAGGGAACAATTCCTTAAATGTTAACCCCGAAGGTTGAAACCAACATCAGATCAATACCCAGGAAACTATTCATCTTAACTAATCTTCAGTTAGTTTCTAAATTTCACATTCTTAGGGATAGGTTCCCATTAATTTTATCAAAGATAAATTCCTTAAATTTATTATTTAATCTTCTTTTGAATATCAATTCAACTAGTCGGGATTAGCGAACCACACCGAAGTAATCATTTATTTTATTTCCTAATCCCAACCTATTCATCCCATGAAGTAAAACTGGTCATAATTCATATCTAACACCACGGTGTTATCGGTAAATTCAATTACCATTTCACGTTCAAATCTAATTAAAGATTTAACTATCGCCTGGAGCAAAACTGGTGATACTCCATTCTCGATCTTTTCAATCTAATTAAAGATTCATTAAAACTCCACTTGGTTTTAATCTTCCTGTCTTTGACTGGGTTAAAGAACCAATGTCATTTAAAACACGATTCGTGATGAACCCAAAATCACATTCCATTCTATCAGCCTTTAACCGTAAAATAGCAAGTGAGCAATTCCCTAAGTATTAACCCCGAAGGCCGAAACCAACATCAGATCAATACCCAAGAAACCATTCGACTTAACTAATCTCCAGTTAGTTTCTGATTTTCTTAACTCAGTTGGGTCTAAGAACAGTATTATTGAAGATACCGTTCACGACAACCCAAAATCACATTCCATTAATTATCGGGATAAAGAACAAGTGTTATTTAAAACACCGTTCACGATAAACCCAAAAATTAATTCAAATTCAATTCCAATTAAATACCATTTTATTGGTACACGTCATTAAATCTAAATAAAAAAGATTTAATCTTTTTCTCAACTGGGTTTAAGAGCAGTGTTAATGAAGACACCATTCACGACAAACCCAAATCACATTTGATATTAAATACTAGGCTCTGAATAGAAAATATATCGGCTTATATTCAATATCAAATTCTACGACCAACAAATATCGTATTGGAAATAACGATATTAATATATCTTTCAAATTCCCATAACAATATCTGTATCATCACGAAATCCAACATTGAAATTTTCCAAAGACAATTTCGATTCAAATCCATTCCAATTCAATTATTGGAAATTCCGGTTTCTTTTAAAACCATTTCAAATCCAAATTATTTATTTAAAAATAAATAAATTATTATTCTAATTCACCATTTCGATAAAAATCTATTTTTATCTTTTCAGATATGGAGTTTTTCATCCCAATTCTTCACAAATCATTTCTTATGATTTTACACCAATTATTACTATTTTTAATAATTTTATCAAGGCCCGTATGGTCGATTTCCATCAACGGCCATCGAATTGCACTTACAGCGACCTTTTCCAAATTTGATTTGGACATAATTCCAAATCCAACTGTTAGATTTCTAATTTCCAGTATTCGTTAGAAAGCTCTTTTTGATACGAACCCAACGGTTCTGGTTTTAGGAGAATCCGACGGTCGAATCTCCCGCAAAGTCAATTCGAAGTCAATGGTCAAAATTCACGAACTACCGCAGCGCGACGCGTTCTGTTTAGGCCATTATATATATATAATATATTATATATATATTTCATCGATTTCCTTTTAAAACGTATTCTATAAATCATTTTAAATTCATTTTCAAAACGATTTCTACTTCATATTCAATTTCGAATCAAAATTGAATATTCCACATGATCGATATACAAACGATAATATCTTCAAAACGTTAAACTTTGAAGCCACTTTCTTTTCTATACTCATAATAAAAATGAATATAATCGATATAAATATCGTTCGCGATAAAATGGCGTATATCTAACAAACACGGCTTTATATATTCAACAAATGAATATTTATTTTTCTATTAAACACATGAATATATATTTTCAATTCAACACATGAATTTATTTTCTATATTGGAATGAGGCCCAATCAATTACCATATAATATTAGTTATATGGATTTTCTACAATACATGTATCTAATAGCAACGATAAATAATAAACCATCATCCAGAGTGCACCACACAACTGCATAAGCATTAAATATAAATAATTAACGCTTACACAGTCTGTCAACCCATCGATAGACATACAACTAAACAATCGGGATTAGTGTACATCAAATATCATCCCAATACCCGTGTGGGGTTTCAAATCAACAAACACACATTTTACTTGTGCGGTTGGGCAATGTGTAAAATTTATCGTCCCAGTCAATATCAGTCAAATCAGTGTATACAAACAAATCGTCCGATTTATTTATAAATATTTATTTTATATACATGTTAAAAGTTATATTTTTAACTATAAAATATTTTCCATTATAAAATATTTTGTTTCATTCCACATCACACAATCAAATTTCACAACACAGCAATCAAACAAACAAGCCATCCATGGTCTGTGGATGACGGGTGTCGGGTGCTACTAAGCACCGTCTGCATCCTAGTATATATTTCAGACTAGAAATAAATTAAAGGTGAGGAGTTCTCACAGTGGGGTTCCACTCCGCCATTTCATTTCTAAACTGTCTGAATTCCCTTTTGATTTATATCCATTCCATCTCACTTCTTTTCACGCTGCTCATAGTAAAAATCATATTTTTAATATGATGTTCATTTTTAAAAATCACGTTTTTATAATGGCACTTTATATATAAAAATTATATATATTTTTACAACGCTTCCTTTTATATAAAGATTATATTTTTAATACTTTTTTAAAAATATTTTCAACTTGCCAACAATATTTTCTTTCAACGATAAAAATCATAGCTTTATGCTTTTAAAAATCTGATCTTTAATTTTAGAAATCAAATCTTTATGATTATAAAATCAAATTTTTTCATTTCAAAAATCGAGTCTTTAACATTTTAAAACCATGGCTTTGTAAATAATAAACATCCTACCTTTATAAAAATAAAAATCATACCTCTATCTATGCTTCATATATTTTTAAAATTGAAAATAATCGATGTTATTTATTTAAAACAAAACTGATTTCATTTAATTTCAGAATTTAAATGAACTACTAAAAAAAGAATAAAACAAAAATAAATAAGGAAACTTACTGTAATTGAACAGAAGGAGGGTTTTCACATCGGAGTCAGTCTGGGGGGGCTTGGCGCTGGCATGTGCTGGCTAGAGGAGGACGGGGTCTGGGGTTCGGTGGCGTGGCTACGGTCTCGAGAGGGCATGGGGGTTCGTGAGAAAAAGAGAGGAGGAGAAGGAGATGCGGAGGCGAGGGGGACAGGTGGGAGGAGGTCCGGCGATCGTAGGGAGAGGCGGCGGCGTTGGCGGCGAGCCCTTCCTTGCGATCGTCAATCGCGATCTATCCTCCCCCTTTTTCTTATTTTTTTTCTTTTGTGTTGACTGAGAAGAATGAAGGGGGGGTTGACTAAGCTAATTAATATTAATAATTTTAAATTATTTATCTCTCCATAAAGTAGCTTACAATTTCGACCTCAAAACGAGACCCACCGCCTGTCGACCCTAGCTAATTATCCCCATTCTGAACACAATGGGATATGTTTCATAACCCAAGTCGGTTGTTACGATTAGTTATCGTTTAAATTGACATTTAAATCTATATATTCAATTTTAAACGTACATTTCAATTCTTAGGGGCCTCGTACAATGTCTAAAAATTCCCGAAAAATTATTTCTAGCTTCGCATTGACGATACGGTCCTAACAAAACTAATTTCATCGAATTCTGAGACCGTTTGAAAAATGACCATTTTCCAATCGATTAAAATCAACTGAAAATGGTCAAACGCGTTTTCCTTTGCCACGCTCACATATTGATTCAGAAAATTACGATTTTTGGAATCTAGCAATAACCTGACATCGCGGATCCAACAAAAGTGGTCTCGTCGAAAACCGAGGTCGTTTGCAAAATTTCCATTTTCAAGGGCCAGAATTCCATAGCAACTATTTTGAATTTTCAATTGGGCATAACTTTTTGTTCCCGCTATGACATTTCAATTTTCCGAATTTGTTGGAAAGATATTCTCAAATAGATTCAAATATTTTTGGTTTCACTAAAATCCGGTTTATTTTGAATCCTATACATCCATTTGAACTTTGAAATTGAATTTCCAAACTACCGCGCCATTTCAGGCTCGTTATATAATTAAAATAAATTATTTATGTTCTAACGATGATTCGAATAAATATATACGTTCTAATTCTATTCAAAATAAATTTATCGTCGTTATTATTTAAAATAATTCATTTTAAATTATCAAAATTTGCTAAAATTGCCAAAATAAAAAATTTAAATTGGCTCAGAATTTCCAGGTTATTACATCAGATGATGAGACTACCAGTCTCAGATGGCCAGAATAGTTGATGTAGCCGCTGCGAATGCAAATTCCGTCCTGGCATGCGCAACTATGATAAAAACAGTTGTTGTGCGATCAGAGAGGTAGCTCTCTGATGATGAAAACACAATTGAGGAGACAAGAAATAACTCCTCTCTTTTTGATCAGCAGGAAGGTATTCTAATGGTTGTCGTTGGGCAATGGTAGCACTGATACCATGTAAGAAATTAGAGTGTAGTTCTAGAATTTCTTGCAAGTAATCTTTTTGTATTAAAAATTTGTAATCGAATAATACAATGTACATAAGTCTGCTATGATATATGTAGCAGTAGTATAAACAGTGGGCTGAAACAATAGGCCTATAAATGTGTACAGAAGCCCATGCGGCAATAAACTGTTCATTTTGGTATAAGTGGAAATAATCCACTATCGTGTTAACACTTTAATAAGAAAAATGATATGTAACCCATGGTTGGTACGTGACTTTAAACCTATTATTCATACTTGTAACAAAAAATGGTGGAAACCCCATCTCTTTTAAAAAAAAATATGCTATGAATAATTTTATTCTGAATTCTGGTTTATTTAAACCTACTTTATTCGGTAACATATTCACTTGCAAATCAAGTGTGTTTAGAAATATACATCGTAAGCTTGATAGAGTACTACTTAATCAACCATTTGTTAATACATTTACTAACTATAAATGTAGTATTCTTCTTGAGGAAAATAGTGACCACACACCAATTATAGTCACATTTTTTCAATTAAGCCAACTCATAACAATTTCCCTTTTATATTTGTGAATGGTAGGACTTTTGATAAAAACTATAGATTGATTATTAAAGCTAGCTTATCTAATAATTTATCTGGCACTACACAATATAAATTTAATAAAACTCTAAAGGCTATCAAAGATAATCTCTGAATTTTAAATAAAACTATGAAAAATAATAATCTAAAGCAAATAAGGGATAATTATGAACTTTTACAGAATGAGTTAGATGATGATAACTCATACCCACTTAAGGCTAAGGTCCAATTTAAGTTTCAACATACAAAAAAAAATCCCTATCTTAAAACTTTATGAATTAGGTCCTTGTTTTTGGAAATCATCAAATAAAACATCAAAATTCAACTTAAAAAATTGTCAGACTTAAAAATTTAAATTAGTACATAATCTTCTTCATATTCATATATGAAAAGCAAAAAATTCTTTAAAACAAGAAAATGAAAAATATTCATATTTTAGCAAAATCCTGCAATTTGATGAAAAGTTACAGACATCGCAGCAATTATACCAAAATACCGCAGGCTTTCATGTAATTTTTACTGATTTGCTTCAAACTTTCAAAGTCAATGCCTATACTTATCTAAACATCATTTGTATAAAATCCTCAAGAATATGATAAAAATTGCATACGAATGAAAAATATTCCATTTTTAGTAAAACTGCAGAAAAAGAATCAACTGTTTAAAAAATTACAGACATGTCTATATCCCATATACTAACACATGTTTGAATTACACTGTAAAATAGTTGCAGATACATCTGCAATTATTTACACGAGCTTATAGGCATGCACTTCGCATGTGGTGATGGCACGTGCTTCACGCGTGGTCATAGCACACGCTTCGCGCGTGACCATGACACAATGTGTTCTTTCTAGAATGCATAAAAACAACTTTGCAGAGAGTAAAGATATGCTAAAAAAACAACTTTGCAGAGAGTAAAGAATAAACTTACAATTTATAGATGTGGTAGAGGTGGTTTAGATATGAAGTTGTATAAACTGGTAAATATGCCTGGAAAGGTCGAAGTGGAGACGAACTTGATTTATGTGAAAGCAATAAAACATGGCATCCTATTTATAGAGAGGAGGAAGATGATTGAGGGGATTTGGAGCATGATATGCGTATGAGAAATTAATTGTAGAAATGAATGATATTAAAAATACATACGTATAGGAAGAAAAATGGTCAAAGAATTAATGGTAATTAATATATGTTACAATTATAATTGATGTACGCGGATTTTAAGGGGTTGACTGCTTTTAGTTTAAGTGATTAAAATATATACGCAAAAAAAGAGAAATGGTTAAAGAATTAATGACAATTAATGTACATTATAATTATAATTAACGTACTCAAATTTTAAGGGATTGACTGTTCTAAATAAAGTGATTAAAGATGGCGTGCACGTATTATATAAAGTAGGAAATAAAGTTTAAAAAAGCCACATAAAGTAGAAAATAAGAAAACATATAAACATTTCGATTTCAAATATGAAAATATAATTAAGTATAGAAATGAATTTGCGGAATTCATATATGTATCAGAAATTAATTATAGAAATGAATGATATTAAAAATATATACATATAAGAAGAGAAATGGTTAAAGAATTAATGATAACTAAAGTATGCGAATTTCAAGGGATTGACTGCTTCTAAATAAAGTGATTAAAAAAAATGGTGTATACGTATTTTATAAAGTCAAGTAGGAAATAAAGTTTAAAAAAAAGCTATATAAAGCAGAAAATATGTGAACATATAAACATTTGGATTTCAAATATGAGAATATAATTAAGTAGAAATGAATTTGCGGAATTGATATATGTATCGGAAATTAATTATAGAAATGATTGATATTAAAAATATATACATATAAGAAGAGAAATGGTCAAAGAATTAATGATAATTAAAGTATGCGAATTTCAAGGGATTGACTGCTTCTAAATAAAGCGATTAAAAAAAATGACGTATACGTATTTTATATAGTCAAGTAGGAAATAAGGTTTAAAAAAAGCTATATAAAGTAGAAAATATGTAAACATATAAACATTTGGATTTCAATTTTGAAACTATAATTAAGTAGAAACAAATTTGCGGAATTGATATATGTATCAGAATTTAATTATAGAAACTAATGATATTAAAAATATATACATAGATGAAGAGAAATGTTCAAAAAAATAATGATAATTAATATACGTTACAATTATAATTGATGTACGTGAATTATAATTAATATACGTTACATTACAATTATAATTAACGTTTGAATACTTGTCTATAGGTGAGTTAAATGTATGATACAAATTAAGTAAAGTGCATTTTCGTCAGTTCTGGTGTACAACAAAAAAGTGTGACACCAATCCTATTACGATTATTAGTGAAGAAGATTAAGTGTAGATATTATTGCACTTATTTTTTCTTTTTCCAATACCTACAATGCAATATGTGAATAATTGCATAAATGTCAGCACTTATTCATAAAAAATGCTGACACTTCTGCAGTTTTTTCTCTTAGAAACCTTTCGTTAATATTTATAATTTTTGAATTTTTTTAAGTCGCAAAAAATCATGAAATAATATTTCTATAGTAAAATAGGGACCTGCTTTGAATGGAAAAGGGATCCGCTTTACGATATCATTCATTTTAAGGATGCCTCCCTAATTTCCACTAAGGCTAATGCCTTCTTTAATGCTCGTAAATTGCTTTCTAATTCCGTTCATGTACACACAGTTAACTCAAGGCAGTGGGCCAAGTTTGACTGGATGACATATGTTGATGAGGCAACAAAGTTCTTTTATGCCAAATTGTCTAACATAAGGCATAATGTAACGTCCCAGATTTTAGCCATTTATTTTGAACATTTTAAATGTTGAATTAAAATAATAAATGGAGTTTTATTAAATTTATTGATTTGATAATCAATATATGATGAAATTTTAAGTATATTGAATTATAGTAATACGAAAACAGAATACCATTGAGTTCATAACGGCATTATAACCTTATAACGTCGGTCGTTGGGTTGAAAAAGCGGTTCAGAGTTTTGAATTAAGGGACTATAAGATATTTTGGTTATTTAAACATAAAAATAATAAAGGAGGCCGACCAATACGTTGGCAAAGCAGACATACTTCTACCTTCTTTAAAATTCTCGTACGTTTTGTTCACTGCCTTTACAACCATGGAGAAACATGAATAAATGGTGCAGACCTATGATGTTATTCGCGCAGACCTAATTATTTCTCGAGCTCAAAATTCTGTCTCCCTCTTTTCATATCTAAGAAACAACTGTTTTAATGGCCTCAGTACCTTGTCCACCATTCACTCTATAAAATGAGCACTCCCCTTCGTTTGTTTTCATTATCAAACCCAACATTTCAGCCCCTTTCTTTCATCCTTTTCCAGTAAATCGAAATTCACCGATTAAATAAAAATGAAAGAAAAAAAGAGGGCAATTGGAAATCGGAACCGCCGAAGCTTGACGATGAGCCAGAGACGCTTGCAAATAATGGGACTTCGATTCGAAAGCCGCAGAGTTCTCTAATACATCTGGAGCGCTAGCAGATTAGGGCAGCGAGGTCTTGTGTAGGGGTTGGATGTTGGTGCGATAGGGTGATTCGCTGATATGATCGACCGTCATGGTCGAAGGCCAAGAAAAAACAACAGAAGCTCGACATCACCAGGAGCGCTTGCGTTGGGAGGGCTGGCACTTTCGGCGGTGGCTTGCTAGATGAGGCGAACCCAGTTAGGGCAGCGCGGTGGTCACAGGTGGCCAGGGTTAAGGTCGGCAATGAAGTGAATATAGGGAACAGTGGTATCGGGATGTTCGCCTGGAAGTGGGAATGACAGGCTTCGAACAGGGAAAGATTAACACAGGTATTAATCATTTAAACTGTGTTTAATTAGACGAGTCTAGGTATTTAAGATTTATGACAGTTATTATTTTAAATAAAGCTACTTTAATCTGATTAAATGAATTTGTGTAAACCGATATAGTTAGCTAGTGCAGTAATGAAAATGTTAACTAATCATTAAGTACAAGATTTAAGAAAGTTAGATTTTTAATTTATCATTTAAAGTTGTTAATATGAACAATGTGTAATTAATTTATACAAGGAAGGAAAAATTAAGCAATTAGGTATATATGGGTTTCGTTTTTATTTATTTAAAATTTATAAGGAAAAATAAATTATAAGAGTAGGAATTTGATTTTTACTGTCCTACTAGTTAGCCAGTATACAAATGAAATTGTAACCTTATCATTTGTGTATAAAGTTAGGTTTAAAAATTGGAATTTAGTTTGCACGGGTAATTAATACTTTGTTCTATATTGAAAAACAGACGTATGGAGAAAATCACCGTGAAATTTATAAAATATGCTTCAATGGATATTCAGCACAGTCAAAATCAAGTGAGTAAATCTCACTCACCTTTTATTTATAATTATTTTTATTTCGTTAAAAATAATTGTGTTGTTCGTTTGGATTTTTCTGCTTGCTTTATATATATTAGTTATTTAGGCTATTATATATATATATATATATATATATATATATATATTGGGTTGATTGATTGGTTGGATTCCCGCAGTCTCATTAGCGGATGCCCGCAGTTTCATAGCGGATGATTACCCTATACGCCCCACGCTATGATTAGTGGATGACCTTCTATACCGCGATATTCTGCCACGAAGCAGAATGGGTATTATTTATGTGCTAACATCTGTGGATGCAGGAAAACAGGTTGGAGGAATCCAACTGGATTCCTCAAAAATATATTATCTGTTTGTTTATTTGTTTGCATATATATTGTTATATATGATGTGTTAGAAAAATAAATAATTCGTTGCTTTGTGTGTTTAAATATCACTGGGCTTAAGTAATGATATTTAAAAAAAATATCGTGGAAGGATATTTGAGATTTAAAAAGGGAAAATTCTATTTTTAAATAGAATTTGAATTTTTAATGGAATAATAATATAAACTTGTTTTGAAAAAATAAAACAAGTAGTTTCTTTTTAAACGAAGTTTAAGAAATAGTTCTTTTATAACGAAGTTATAAATGAAGTGAAAAGAATTATCATTTGATAATTCAGAAATAGAAATACAAGTGTGAAATTGGAATTTGAAATGAAATTTCAAAAATAGGATGTGAAAAATGGAATTTTTTAAATATATAACTCAAATGAATTTTGAGTATAACATTTGAATATTTGAATTTTAAAAAGAGATTGAATATTAGAAATTCAAATAGAAGTTCAAATAGGATTTGAATAGACGAAATTAGAATGAAAAATAGAATTTGAATTCAAGGAATTAAAATAAAATTTGAATTCAAAGGAATTCGAATAAAGAAATTCAAATAGAGATTTGAATGTAGGATTTCAAAATAGAATTTGAAATAAACTTTGAAATAGGATTTTCAAAGTAGAATTGGAAGTAGAATTTCAAATAGGATTTCAAAATAGGAAATCCAAATGGTTTTGAAATGGAATTTGAATTCAAGGGAATTCAAATGGATTTGAGTGAAGAAATTCAAATGGTGTTAAAAATAATTTTGAATATTAGAATTCAAATGGGGTTGGAAATGAATTTGAATATTAGAATTCAAATGGAAATGGAAAATGAAATTTGAATATAAGAGATTCAAATTGAATTCAAATAGGATTTAATCTATGGAATTTGAATTTGAAATTCAAATGGGTTTTAAACTATGGAATTTTGAATATAGAATTTAAAAAGGGGTTTGAATATTTGAATTTCAATAGAATTCAAATATAGAAATTGGAATATAGAAGTTCAATGGAATTTAAATATAGAGTTTGAATAAGAGAATTCAAATGAATTCAAACATAGAGTTTGAATATAGGGAATTCAAATAGAAATTCAAGTATTGAATTTGAATATCAAATAGAAAAGGAATTGGAATTTGAATATAGAATTCAAATAAAAGTAAGATTTGAATTTGAATCAAGGAATTCAAATAGAGTTAAATGAAGTTGAATTCATTTTAAAGAAGTTTAAAGGTTTAGATATGTATAAATATAATTAAAACGAACTCGCCGCAGCGCTGCAGTTCGTAAAATAGAGATTCGAACTTCAATCGAGTATACAGAACCCAATTGAAGTCGGAATTCTTTGAAACAAGGAACGTCAGGACCGATTTGATAATAGTTCTCTAATGAAGGAGAAAAATCTGGATTTCGTCGTATAGATTTTGAGATATGTCAAAATCAAATTTTCAAAAAAACAGCGCCAAAATCGTTTTAAACCCATAACGGTTTATTTAATTTTATAAAAGGATTTTAAACGAATAAAATTCGAATTTCTATTTAGAAAATTCCAGATTCTGAGTTGTAATTATATGTGAACTCAAGTGAAGTAATGAATTTGATTTTGAAACAGAAATCAGATTTTTGATTTGAATAGAACTAACTAATTTGAATAGTAATTAGTTAAATGGGATTTTGAATTGATATTGGGCTTTGAATAAGTGAATTCGATTTGAAAATTTATATTCGAAATCGAAAGGGAAACTAGAATTGGAAACTTGAAATTCAATTTGGATATAAGCTAATTAAATATTTTGTTTGAACATGTTATGTTCAACAAAGAAGTGAAATAGGCAAAAAGGCTAATTAAAGAATAATTGAGCGAAACTGAATTCAAACGATTCAAAATTGAATTCAAACGAATGGATTGAGTTGAATTGAATTGGAAACAGGTGAACAGGTGTTAAACAGATATGGGATGGAGTATATGAAGATTTTTATTTGTGTGCCCGACAAAAAGGTACATGTTTAATTCATATATGAGATTTTATGCGCCGTATCGGCAAGCCGCTTGGCTTTTTCTTTTTCTTTTTGAGAGTAGAAGGACCGGGGAAGCTATTTGAAATTTCCCGATGCTCCCGATACAGGGGAGGTTATGGCAAATTTTTCCGGGAATTTAAGGAGTTAGAATATTTTTAAGAAATTTGACAATTAGAAACCTATATATCGATATATATAGAATTCGATAAGGAAACGAAATCAAAAATAGCGAAAAGGGCCAATATGGTTATTGAAAATATTTGGTTAACAAATATTGATAAGGAAATGGAGAAGAGATTTAATTAATGAAATATTAATTAAAGAGCCCAGTGATTTGTTTGATATGTTGGATGAACACTTGTTTTTATTCGATAGTTAAATCACAGACTATCGAAGTTTTGACCATCGTTGTCAATATGGAGAGACCGGTTGGATTATTATCCGGAGAACCACTCTGTATCGGCATTAGCGTTGCGAACCAAGTATGCTGAATATATTGAAGACGGAGTAAAGTGCAAGGGCTTTTCTATTAAATAGAAATAGTGCCTTCGGGTTCGTTCAATCCCAGAACGAACGTAAATGGACGAATGTCTGACAGAGTATTTCCAATGATCAAATGGGTTGGTCTGGATAAATATATATGGTTGCAATGGATTTATCCCTTAGCATAACATCCAGAATATTTGTACAAACTCAACTAGTGATTAACGGATCTGACAATGTGGCATTCAAAGTGATTGTGCTATCAATGAATGGTAAGTATTCGTAGCCTCAGGCCTCAACAACCGGGAAAGGACAAAAATCGGGCAGGCAGCATGGCTATGTGGGTCGCACCCATTAGGATGTATAATCACCTATCTAGAGGTTCATTTAATTTCTTATTCTATTCGATGCTGTCCCAGTCGGGAGACGGTTGCTGATCCCAACCGTTGGTGATATACATTCGATACACTCAAGCGAAATGAGTGGTCGGTCATGTGTGGGCCGGGTTGCAAGATGTTCTTGTTGAACCCAGTGTATTCCTCTCTAGAGATACACTAGTGGAAGGTGGTTCCATACCTTGTCATGTTGGAAATCCAATCTCCAATAAGCGCCATGCGGTTTTTGATTTTAAACTATATATGTGGAGCGTGAGATGCAAGCGTTCTGCTATATGGTTATTTATTTGATGTAGACATTACTATAATATCACTGGATTTTCGTATCAAAGTGTTTTGGGTTATAGTAAGGTAAAAACCGTCCATGTTCATGTGTGGGTTGGTCTTACTATTATCTTTTCTTTCGAAAAGGATTTTTTGAAAGTTAAACAAGTGGTTGGAGTTTACTCACACCAGTCCCATGACTGACCCAGAGTTTTATTTTGTTTTGTTTTCCCTAAACTCTTGGGTGCCCAAATTTGTACGGGCAATCAAGTGGTCGGTATTTTTACAGATTCATTTGGATGAGCTTGGAGCAGGAGGCTTCAGCGTTAGTCATCTAGTGTTATTTCCGCTGTATTGTAAGTGTGTACTCTGATAATGATGTATGTATATACAGTCAAAAATTTGTATTTCAGAAGCTATTCTATATATTATATTTTATTCCGCTGCGATGTGAGGTTCTGTGTTGTGTTTATGTTCTTCTTCTTCTATTCTAAGTTTCTATCTCATCTATTCTCACCCTCTAACTTCTTTCTATTAATGGTTCGTATTTCTGTGTTATTTGGGTTGGACGTGTGGTGTATTTAGTCAACTCGGATAGCACGGATTTGCGGGTCGTTTCAGTTGGTATCAGAGCTTAGGTTGAGCGAACACCTAGGCTTGTGTGGCATGTGCTCATTAGAGATAGGGTCAGCAGTGCCCTAGAATGAGTTGAGTGTATATACGAGAGAGCGTATTTGTAAATTGATATAAAAATTATTTTATATTGTGTTGGCTAGTCTGTTGAGTGGTTTATGAATTCTGATCGAATAGTGGGACGCCACGAAGTCGATAGGAATTTCTAAACGCTTGAACAGAAGATTGAACACGATATTGTTTTAAAGTGGGTAAATGAAATAATTTTACCCAAAATTTCTATTTTGATATAGGAAGAATAATTTTCTAGAATTATTATTATATGGATGTGTTGGATGTTGATTTTATAATCAAATGAGATTTTAAAATTAGAATGGTTATTTATAACCAAATAGAATATGAATTAAATATACAAATGAGATAAATTAGAAATAAATTCAAACCAGAATTTGGAATTTTAACCCTGGGAATTTGGAAAATATTTTCAAAGTATATTAAATAATATAGCTTTGTTTTGTAAAGGATTTGAATAAATACCATTTTTGAATGGATTTTAGAAGTGATAAAGCACTGAATTCACTTCAGTGGCTGGGAAATAATTCTGATGATGGTCGCGACATCATCAGTGTTCATTTTCGAGTTTCTAAGTGATGGATTACTACCATAGTAAGAGTTCCAATGGAAGTTTATTTCAGATAACAAGTTGTTGGAAAATTCAAATGTTTTGAATTTGAATATGTGATTTCAAAATGGTTTGAAATAAAATACCGGGTATTTGAATTCGGAATTGTAAATTTAACTTAAGCAAGTTAAATAAATCAAAATGATGGAAACCAGTTTAATGTACTGAAATTGAATATTCCCATGAAAACTTAAAATTTGTATAAGAATTAAGTGTAGAATATGAAATGCCGAGTTATAACAAAGTGGGTTTGTAATGAGTCTGCAACATTTCTTCTGCCTTAGTAATTTCGGGGACGAAATTCTTTTAAGGGGGAAGGAATGTAACATCCCAGATTTTAGCCATTTATTTTGAACATTTTAATGTTGAAGTAAAATAATAAATGGAGTTTTATTAAATTTATTGATTTGATAATCAATATATGATGAAATTTTAAGTACATTGAATTATAGTAATACGAAAACAGAATACCATTGAGTTCATAACGGCATTATAACCTTATAACGTCGGTCGTTGGGTTGAAAAAGCGGTTCAGAGTTTTGAATTAAGGGACTATAAGATATTTTGGTTATTTAAACATAAAAATAATAAAGGAGGTCGACCAATACGTTGGCAAAGCAGACATACTTCTACCTTCTTTAAAATTCTCGTACGTTTTGTTCACTGCCTTTACAACCATGGAGAAACATGAATAAATGGTGCAGACCTATGATGTTATTCGCGCAGACCTAATTATTTCTCGAGCTCAAAATTCTGTCTCCCTCTTTTCATATCTAAGAAACAACTGTTTTAATGGCCTCAGTACCTTGTCCACCGTTCACTCTATAAAATGAGCACTCCCCTTCGTTTGTTTTCATTATCAAACCCAACATTTCAGCCCCTTTCTTTCATCCTTTTCCAGTAAATCGAAATTCACCGATTAAATAAAAACGAAAGAAAAAAAGAGGGCAATTGGAAATCGGAACCGCCGAAGCTTGACGATGAGCCAGAGACGCTTGCAAATAATGGGACTTCGATTCGAAAGCCACAGAGTTCTCTAATACATCTGGAGCGCTAGCAGATTAGGGCAGCGAGGTCTTGTATAGGGGTTGGATGTTGGTGCGATAGGGTGATTCGCTGATATGATCGACCGTCATGGTCGAAGGCCAAGAAAAAACAACAGAAGCTCGACATCACCAGGAGCGCTTGCGTTGGGAGGGCTGGCACTTTCGGCGGTGGCTTGCTAGATGAGGCGAACCCAGTTAGGGCAGCGCGGTGGTCACAGGTGGCCAGGGTTAAGGTCGGCAATGAAGTGAATATAGGGAACAGTGGTATCGGGATGTTCGCCTGGAAGTGGGAATGACAGGCTTCGAACAGGGAAAGATTAACACAGGTATTAATCATTTAAACTGTGTTTAATTAGCCGAGTCTAGGTATTTAAGATTTATGACAGTTATTATTTTAAATAAAGCTACTTTAATCTGATTAAATGAATTTGTGTAAACCGATATAGTTAGTTAGTGCAGTAATGAAAATGTTAACTAATAATTAAGTACAAGATTTAAGAAAGTTAGATTTTTAATTTATCATTTAAAGTTGTTAATATGAACAATGTGTAATTAATTTATACAAGGAAGGAAAAATTAAGCAATAAGGTATATATGGGTTTCGTTTTTATTTATTTAAAATTTATAAGGAAAAATAAATTATAAGAGTAGGAATTTGATTTTTACTGTCCTACTAGTTAGCCAGTATACAAATGAAATTGTAACCTTATCATTTGTGTATAAAGTTAGGTTTAAAAATTGGAATTTAGTTTGCACGGGTAATTAATACTTTGTTCTATATTGAAAAACAGACGTATGGAGAAAATCACCGTGAAATTTATAAAATATGCTTCAATGGATATTCAGCACAGTCAAAATCAAGTGAGTAAATCTCACTCACCTTTTATTTATAATTATTTTTATTTCGTTAAAAATAATTGTGTTGCTCGTTTGGATTTTTCTGCTTGCTTTATATATATTAGTTATTTAGGCTATTATATATATATATATATATATATATATATTGGGTTGATTGATTGGTTGGATTCCCGCAGTCTCATTAGCGGATGCCCGCAGTTTCATAGCGGATGATTACCCTATACGCCCCATGCTATGATTAGTGGATGACCTTCTATACCGCGATATTCTGCCACGAAGCAGAATGGGTATTATTTATGTGCTAACATCTGTGGATGCAGGAAAACAGGTTGGAGGAATCCAACTGGATTCCTCAAAAATATATTATCTGTTTGTTTATTTGTTTGCATATATATTGTTATATATGATGTGTTAGAAAAATAAATAATTCGTTGCTTTGTGTGTTTAAATATCACTGGGCTTAAGTAATGATATTTTAAAAAAATATCGTGGAAGGATATTTGAGATTTAAAAAGGGAAAATTCTATTTTTAAATAGAATTTGAATTTTTAATGGAATAATAATATAAACTTGTTTTGAAAAAATAAAACAAGTAGTTTCTTTTTAAACGAAGTTTAAGAAATAGTTCTTTTATAACGAAGTTATAAATGAAGTGAAAAGAATTATCATTTGATAATTCAGAAATAGAAATACAAGTGTGAAATTGGAATTTGAAATGAAATTTCAAAAATAGGATGTGAAAAATGGAATTTTTTAAATATATAACTCAAATGAATTTTGAGTATAACATTTGAATAGTAGAATTAGAAAAGGAATTTAAATATTTGAATTTTAAAAAGAGATTGAATATTAGAAATTCAAATAGAAGTTCAAATAGGATTTGAATAGACGAAATTAGAATGAAAAATAGAATTTGAATTCAAGGAATTAAAATAAAATTTGAATTCAAAGGAATTCGAATAAAGAAATTCAAATAGAGATTTGAATGTAGGATTTCAAAATAGAATTTGAAATAAACTTTGAAATAGGATTTTCAAAGTAGAATTGGAAGTAGAATTTCAAATTGGATTTCAAAATAGGAAATCCAAATGGTTTTGAAATGGAATTTGAATTCAAGGGAATTCAAATGGATTTGAGTGAAGAAATTCAAATGGTGTTAAAAATAAGTTTGAATATTAGAATTCAAATGGGGTTGGAAATGAATTTGAATATTAGAATTCAAATGGAAATGGAAAATGAAATTTGAATATAAGAGATTCAAATTGAATTCAAATAGGATTTAATCTATGGAATTTGAATTTGAAATTCAAATGGGTTTTAAACTATGGAATTTTGAATATAGAATTTAAAAAGGGGTTTGAATATTTGAATTTCAATAGAATTCAAATATAGAAATTGGAATATAGAAGTTCAATGGAATTTAAATATAGAGTTTGAATAAGAGAATTCAAATGAATTCAAACATAGAGTTTGAATATAGGGAATTCAAATAGAAATTCAAGTATTGAATTTGAATATCAAATAGAAAAGGAATTGGAATTTGAATATAGAATTCAAATAAAAGTAAGATTTGAATTTGAATCAAGGAATTCAAATAGAGTTAAATGAAGTTGAATTCATTTTAAAGAAGTTTAAAGGTTTAGATATGTATAAATATAATTAAAACGAACTCGCCGCAGCGCTGCAGTTCGTAAAATAGAGATTCGAACTTCAATCGAGTATACAGAACCCAATTGAAGTCGGAATTCTTTGAAACAAGGAACGTCAGGACCGATTTGATAATAGTTTTCTAATGAAGGAGAAAAATCTGGATTTCGTCGTATAGATTTTGAGATATGTCAAAATCAAATTTTCAGAAAAACAGCGCCAAAATCGTTTTAAACCCATAACGGTTTATTTAATTTTATAAAAGGATTTTTAAACGAATAAAATTCGAATTTCTATTTAGAAAATTCCAGATTCTGAGTTGTAATTATATGTGAACTCAAGTGAAGTAATGAATTTGATTTTGAAACAGAAATCAGATTTTTGATTTGAATAGAACTAACTAATTTGAATAGTAATTAGTTAAATGGGATTTTGAATTGATATTGGGCTTTGAATAAGTGAATTCGATTTGAAAATTTATATTCGAAATCGAAAGGGAAACTAGAATTGGAAACTTGAAATTCAATTTGGATATAAGCTAATTAAATATTTTGTTTGAACTTGTTATGTTCAACAAAGAAGTGAAATAGGCAAAAAGGCTAATTAAAGAATAATTGAGCGAAACTGAATTCAAACGATTCAAAATTGAATTCAAACGAATGGATTGAGTTGAATTGAATTGGAAACAGGTGAACAGGTGTTAAACAGATATGGGATGGAGTATATGAAGATTTTTATTTGTGTGCCCGACAAAAAGGTACATGTTTAATTCATATATGAGATTTTATGCGCCGTATCGGCAAGCCGCTTGGCTTTTTCTTTTTCTTTTTGAGAGTAGAAGGACCGGGGAAGCTATTTGAAATTTCCCGATGCTCCCGATACAGGGGAGGTTATGGCAAATTTTTCCGGGAATTTAAGGAGTTAGAATATTTTTAAGAAATTTGACAATTAGAAACCTATATATCGATATATATAGAATTCGATAAGGAAACGAAATCAAAAATAGCGAAAAGGGCCAATATGGTTATTGAAAATATTTGGTTAACAAATATTGATAAGGAAATAGAGAAGAGATTTAATTAATGAAATATTAATTAAAGAGCCCATTGATTTGTTTGATATGTTGGATGAACACTTGTTTTTATTCGATAGTTAAATCACAGACTATCGAAGTTTTGACCATCGTTGTCAATATGGAGAGACCGGTTGGATTATTATCCGAAGAACCACTCCGTATCGGCATTAGCGTTGCGAACCAAGTATGCTGAATATATTGAAGACGGAGTAAAGTGCAAGGGCTTTTCTATTAAATAGAAATAGTGCCTTCGGGTTCGTTCAATCCCAGAACGAACGTAAATGGACGAATGTCTGACAGAGTATTTCCAATGATCAAATGGGTTGGTCTGGATAAATATATATGGTTGCAACGGATTTATCCCTTAGCATAACATCCAGAATATTTGTACAAACTCAACTAGTGATTAACGGATCTGACAATGTGGCATTCAAAGTGATTGTGCTATCAATGAATGGTAAGTATTCGTAGCCTCAGGCCTCAACAACCGGGAAAGGACAAAAATCGGCCTCAACAACCGGGAAAGGACAAAAATCGGGCAGGCAGCATGGCTATGTGGGTCGCACCCATTAGGATGTATAATCACCTATCTAGAGGTTCATTTAATTTCTTATTCTATTCGATGCTGTCCCAGTCGGGAGACGGTTGCTGATCCCAACCGTTGGTGATATACATTCGATACACTCAAGCGAAATGAGTGGTCGGTCATGTGTGGGCCGGGTTGCAAGATGTTCTTGTTGAACCCAGTGTATTCCTCTCTAGAGATACACTAGTGGAAGGTGGTTCCATACCTTGTCATGTTGGAAATCCAATCTCCAATAAGCGCCATGCGGTTTTTGATTTTATACTATATATGTGGAGCGTGAGATGCAAGCGTTCTGCTATATGGTTATTTATTTGATGTAGACATTACTATAATATCACTGGATTTTCGTATCAAAGTGTTTTGGGTTATAGTAAGGTAAAAACCGTCCATGTTCATGTGTGGGTTGGTCTTACTATTATCTTTTCTTTCGAAAAGGATTTTTTGAAAGTTAAACAAGTGGTTGGAGTTTACTCACACCAGTCCCATGACTGACCCAGAGTTTTATTTTGTTTTGTTTTCCCTAAACTCTTGGGTGCCCAAATTTGTACGGGCAATCAAGTGGTCGGTATTTTTACAGATTCATTTGGATGAGCTTGGAGCTGGAGGCTTCAGCGTTAGTTATCTAGTGTTATTTCCGTTGTATTGTAAGTGTGTACTCTGATAATGATGTATGTATATACAGTCAAAAATTTGTATTTCAGAAGCTATTCTATATATTATATTTTATTCCGCTGCGATGTGAGGTTCTGTGTTGTGTTTATGTTCTTCTTCTTCTTCTATTCTAAGTTTCTATCTCATCTATTCTCACCCTCTAACTTCTTTCTATTAATGGTTCGTATTTCTATGTTATTTGGGTTGGACGTGTGGTGTATTTAGTCAACTCGGATAGCATGGATTTGAGGGTCGTTTCACATAAAAATGATACTAGCAAAATTTTGGATATAAATGGCAAAGTGTTAAGTGACCTTATTCATATTAGAGAAGAAGCCATTTCCTATTTTAAGTACGTACATAACACTGATTCATATTAAGATGTATTTCCCTCTGTTGAGTTTAAATACTGTGTTAATGGGAATTTTCAAGAAATTCTTCTTGCTTCCATTAAAATAGGGGAAAATTAAAAACATAATTTTTAAAGCAAACATTGATAAAACCCTAAGCCATATTGTTTTGGGCTAAGCTTTATAAAACTCACTCGGATGAATTGCACAATCAATTGTTTTTTGAATTTGTTCACGGGGAAACCAACCATAGTCGTAAACCCCCTAATGCACCTAGCCCGATCCGCAAGCACTACATAAGTGATTGATTTTAGCATATGCACATGGTAAGCTCTTAACATGCAATTCTAGATTTCGAACCCGTGCCTCTATAACCACCACACAAGTCTATAACCGTTGTTACCACAACATAATCAAATTTTGAAGTCATTTTGATTTATTTTAATTTATCAAACTCCTAACCGATACAAATCATACATTTTTAACTTTACTTCCCAAAATTAAAGCTCCTAATAGTTTAGGAGATTTCAGACCTAATGCTTGTTGTAGTTCTATTTACAAAATCATTTCAAACATTATTTGCAATGGACTAAAAAAGTTCTAAAGTATTTAATTTTCGAAAACCTAAATGTTTTTATTCCTAGGAGATTTATTTTTGAAAATTCCTTTCTTTCTCATAAAATGATCAAAAATTTTAACTTTAAAAAAAAAAACAAGTGTGTGTTAAAATTTATTTACATGAAGCTTTTGATAAAATCAATAGAAATTTCATCACTCATATTATTATTCAGTTAGGCTTTAACCATAAGTTTGTTATTTAATTAGTGTGATGCTAAGGGCACCCCAATATGTTCTTCCTAATACCACAATTAAAAAATAAAAACTCATTAAATTTTGTATGTTTCCTAATACCACATTACCTCTCCATTTTAATATATCACTCAATCATTATTTGTCGAACTAATCACGTATTAAGCTAATCTAAATACATAATCTCTCATAATCATTGTCTTCTTTGCATCTCTCGCGGGAAAATTCAAATTTGTATGGTAATCTCTCAATTGTTTGGTGATCTGAAAACCTTAATCTCTCACTTCCTCTTCTAGTTTGCTTAATTCAAACCTTATTCACGAATTTTTTATATTATGGCATTGAATTCATTGATCGTTTATAGATATAGGGTTTGGCTCGTAAATCGGTTTTACAAATGAGGACGAAGAATATTGAGCGAAATAAAAATAGGGTAAAACAGTGTTGTAGCCCATATTTTTTAAGTGTGGTAATAAGAAGAGTGTAATAATAATTCTTGTGGTATTTTTTAGCCTTGGCATTAGGAAGAACATATTGGGGTGCCCTTAGCGCCATACCTTAATTAAGGAACGTGCTCGTAATATGACATTTTTCTATAATTATAAATGGTTCTCCAAAGGTTTTTATTTATAACAATAGGGGAATAAGACAGGGTTATACCTTATCCCTCTGTCTATTTACCCCAGAATACTTTACTGTTTTAATAGATGCTAAGCTTATAAAAGAAAATAGCAAGCCCATTAATAGAGTCCAACCGATAATTACTCATTTATTGTATGTTGGTGACCTTCTTTTATTAATGAATGTAGATGTTAAGAGTGCTAAAACTGTTGTCAACTTATTTTAAAAACTAGAAACTCATGCTGGGCTCAAAGTCAATGATTGTCAAAGTAAGGTTTACTTCATCAAAGGTTGTAACAAAAGAGAAGAAATTCTTTAAATTCTCAATTTTAAAGAGGGAAATCTACTAGTCAAATACCTTGGTTTGCCTCTTTGTTCTAATCAACTTAATGATAGATATTATGCTACATTATATGACACCATTCAAGGCAAACTGGAGGGGTGGTCTAGAAAATAGTTATCAATAGCAGGAAAAATAGAATTAACACACATTGTCATCACTGCTGTCAGCATGTATTGACTACAGTCATAGAGTATCCTAATCAAAGCAATCCAAAAAATAGGAAAGCTTTGTGCTAACTTAATGGAAAGGCAAGCAGCATAAAATGGTATGAGAAAAAATATGCAGGCCAAATTTTTTTGGTGGTCTTTCCTTTACATACATTAGAGAAATGGGAGAAACTTGCAAATTAAAACTTTTCTAGAATTTAATAAATGGACGTTCCCTCTGATCTAAGTTGATGAAATAAAAATATTTCAAAAATAAAAAATTTGGATCAAAAAAACAAAAATCCATCATTCATGCATATGGAAAAATATTCTACGTTGTAGAATAATTAGCACAAGATTAGTTGAAAGGAAATTCAAAGAAGGTACCCAAACTAGTTTATGGTTTGACATTTGGTTAAATGTAAAATCACTAGGCAACTAGCATGGGAATAACATGTACTTTCGGGGTGTCTCAAATGATACAGTTCAAACTACAATTGAAGGACATAATTGGAAAACTAGTAATGAACAAGCCCCCAATATTTATAGAGCAACAATCGGAAATATTTCTATGGATCAAAGCCTACAAATGGATATCTATACATGGAAATTAGCATACATAAAAAAAATCATTTAAAGAACATGGGAATTCACAGAAGGAAATGAACCTAAGTCAGTTGGCATAAAGTGATATGGAAAAGACATATAGTCCGAAAATGTCCCATTGCACCTATATTGCCATTTTAAACAAGCTTTGAAATGACCCGCAAATCCGAGCTATCTGAGTTGACTAAATACAACACACGTCCAACCCAAATAACACAGAAATACGAACCATTAATAGAAAGAAGTTAGAGGGTGAGAATAGATGAGATAGAAACTTAGAATAGAAGAAGAAGAAGAACATAAACACAACACAGAACCTCACATCGCAGCGGAATAAAATATAATATATAGAATAGCTTCTGAAATACAAATTTTTGACTGTATATACATACATCATTATCAGAGTACACACTTACAATACAGCGGAAATAACACTAGATAACTAACGCTGAAGCCTCCTGCTCCCAGCTCCTCCAAATGAATCTGTAAAAATCCCGACCACTTGACTGCCCGTACAAATTTGGGCACCCAAGAGTTTAGGGAAAACAAAACAAAATAAAACTCTGGGTCAGTCATGGGACTGGTGTGAGTAAACTCCAACCACTTGTTTAACTTTCAAAGAATCCTTTTCGAAAGAAAAGATAATAGTAAGACCAGCCCACACATAAACACGGACGGTTTTTACCTTACTATAACCCAAATCACTTTGATACGAAAATCCAGTGATATTATAATAATGTCTACATCAAGTAAATAACCAAATAGCAGAACGCTTGCATCTCACGCTCCACATATATAGTATAAAATCAAAAACCGCATGGCTCTTATTGGAGATTGGATTTCCAGCATGACAAGGTATGGAACCACCTTCCGTTAGTGTATCTCTAGAGAGGAATACACTGGGTTCAACAAGAACATCTTGCAACCCGGCCCACACATGACCGACCACTCATTTCGCTTGAGTGTATCGAATGTATATCACCAATGGTTGGGATCAGCAACCGTCTCCCGACTGGGACAGCATCGAATAGAATAAGAAATTAAATGAACCTCTAG
The DNA here is from genome assembly GCA_030737875.1 of Allium sativum. NCBI lineage: Eukaryota > Viridiplantae > Streptophyta > Magnoliopsida > Asparagales > Amaryllidaceae > Allium > Allium sativum. The sequence goes on from CM060909.1 coordinate 1,025,426,342, forward strand.
ATAGGTGATTATACATCCTAATGGGTGCGACCCACATAGCCATGCTGCCTGCCCGATTTTTGTCCTTTCCCGGTTGTTGAGGCCTAAGGCTACGAATACTTACCATTCATTGATAGCACAATCACTTTGAATGCCACATTGTCAGATCCGTTAATCACTAGTTGAGTTTGCACAAATATTCTGGATGTTATGCTAAGGGAATAAATCCGTTGCAACCATATATATCCATACAGACCAACCCATTTGATCATTGGAAATACTCTGTCAGACATTCGTCCATTTACGTTCGTTCTGGGATTGAACGAAACCGAAGGCACCATTTCTATAAATAGAAAAGCCCTTGCACTTTACTCCGTCTTCAATATATTCAGCATACTTGGTTCGCAACGCTTATGCCGATACGGAGTGGTTCTTCGGATAATAATCCAACCGGTCTCCCCATATTGACAATGATGGTCAAAAACTTCGATAGTCTGTGATTTAACTATCGAATAAAAACAAGTGTTCATCCAAACCTATCAAACAAATCACTGGGCTCTTTAATTAATTATTCATTAATTAAATCTCTTCTCCATTTCCTTATCAATATTTGTTAACCAAATATTTAGCATAACCATATTGGCTCTTTACGCTATTTGGAAAGCATCAACTTCTTTTATTTTCTATATATTAGAAAATATCTCTATTTGCAATTGGAAACAATTCCAATCACTTATCTCTATCCAGACTATTTTATTTATACTCAGGAAATATTTATTTGTTATATTTCCAAAATTCCATCACTTGGGTTTGAAACGAATGTTGTGTAAAACATCGTTACAGCAACCCAAAATATTTTATTTAACTAACTTTTTTTTTTCAAATACTTCTCTTCGAGACTGGATCTTGCTATTTATTTATTAAAAATGAAATCAATCAAGTTGGGGTAAAATTACCTCTCAGACCTTAACTGAAAACATCCTCAACTTCAAACGGCAAAACCACTATCCTCGAATAAACACACTATACAATCCAATTGTCCATTTTTAAAACATGTATAAAGTTCGCTTTTCTATTTCTAATTTATAGATTTCCCTTTCTGTTTCCAATACTCTATTTTTGATTTCGTTTCCTTATCGAATTCTATATATATCGATATATAGATTTCTAATTGTCAAATTCCTTAAAAATATTCTAACTCCTTAAATTTCCGGAAAAATTCGCCATAACCTCCCCTGTATCGGGAGCATCGGGAAATTTCAAATAGCTTCCCCGGTCCTTCTAATCTCAAAAAGTAAAAGAAAAAGCCAAGCGGCTTGCCGATACGGCGCATAAATCTCATATATGAATTAAACATGTACCTTTTTGTTGGGCACACAAATTAAAATCTTCATATGCTTCATCATGTACCTGTCTACACATGTTCACCTGTTTTCAATTCAATTCAATACCATCTAATCGTTTGAATTCAGTTCGCCCATTTATTCTTTAAATCGGCCATTTTGCCTATTTTGCTCCTTTGTTTGAACATAGCATTTTCAAACAAAATATTTAACTTGCTCATAACCAAATTGCGTTTCAATTTCAATTCTAGTTTTCTTTTTGATTCCGAATATAAATTTTCAAATCGAATTTACTTATTCAAACCCCAATATCCCTTCGAAAACTCATTAACTAATTTCTATTCAATTTAGTTAATTCTATTCAATAAATCAAAATCCGGTTTCTGTTTCCAAAAATCATATTCATTTACACAACTTGAATTCGCATATATTTTACAACTCAACTCTGAAATTTTCTAAATAGACAATTCGGATTTTTTCCGCTTAAAATCATTTTATAACATTAAATAAACCATTATGGTTTTAAAACGATTCTGGCGCTGCTTTTCTGAAAATTTGATTTTGATATAACTCAAAATATATACGACGAAATCCAGATTTTTCTCCTTCATTAGAAAACTATTATCAAACCGGTCCTGACGTTTCTTGTTTCAAAGAGATCCGATTCCAATTGAGTCCTGTATACTCGATTGAAGTTCGAATCGCTATTTTACGAACTGCAGCGCTGCGGCGAGTTCGTTTTAATTATATTTATATATAAAAACCTTTAAACTTCTTTAAAATGAATTCAACTCCCTTTTAACTCTATTTGAATTCCTTGATTCAAATTCCAATCTCACTTTTATTTGAATTCTATATTAAAATTCCAACTCCTTTTCTATTTGATATTCAAATTCAATACTTGAATTTCTATTTGAATTCCCTATATTCAAATTCTATGTTTGAATTCATTTGAATTCTCTTATTCAAACTCTATATTTAAATTCCATTTGAACTTCTATATTCCAATTTCTATATTTGAATTCTATTGAAATTCAAATATTCAAACTCCTTTTTAAATTCTATTTTCACAATTCCATAGTTTAAAACCCATTTGAATTTCATATTCAAATTCCATAGATTAAACCCTATTTGAATTCAATTTGAATCTCTTATATCAAATTTCATTTTCCCTTTCCATTTGAATTCTAATATTCAAATTCATTTCCAACACCATTTGAATTCTAATATTCAAACTCATTTTTTTACATCATTTGAATTTCTTCACTCAAATCCATTTGAATTCCCTTGAATTCAAATTCCATTTCAAAACCATTTGGATTTCCTATTTTGAAATCCTATTTGAATTTCTATTTCCAATTCTACTTTGAAAATCCTATTTCAAAGTTTATTTCAAATTCTATTTTGAAATTCTACATGCAAATCTCTATTTGAATTTCTTTATTCGAATTCCTTTGAATTCAAATTTTATTTTAATTCCTTGAATTCAAATTCTATTTTTCATTCTAATTTCGTCTATTCAAATTCTATTTGAATTTCTAATATTCAATCTCCTTTTAAAATTCAAATATTTAAACTCCTTGTCTAATTCTACTATTCAAATGTTATACTCAAATTTCATTTGAGTTATATATTTGAAAATTTCATTTCACATCCTATTTTGAAATTTCATTTCAAATTCAAATTTCACACTTGTATTTCTATTTCTGAATTATCAAATGATAATTCTTTTCACTTCATTTATAACTTCGTTATAAAAGAACTATTTATAAACTTCGTTTATAAAGAAACTACTTGTTTTATTTTTCAAAACAAGTTTTATATTTTTATTCCATTTAAAATTCAAATTCTATTTAAAAATAGAATTTTTCCTTTTTAAAACTCAAATATCCTTCCACGATATTTTAAATAAATTAACACTTAGCCCAGTGATATTTAAAACAACCAAATCACCCAATTTTCAATCATTTTATTTTTAACACATCATATATGGAAAATATATGTGAAACCAAACAAACAACAAACAAACAGATAATATATTTTCGAGGAATCCAGTTGGATTCCTCCAACCTGTTTCCTGCATCCACAGATGTTAGCACATAAATAATACCCATTCTGCTTCGTGGTAGAATATCGTGGTATAGAAGGTCATCCACTATCATAGCGTGGGGCGTATATGGTAATCATCCGCTATGAAACTGCGGGCATCCGCTAATGAGACTGCGGGAATCCAACCAATCAATCAACCCAATATATATATATATATATATAATTGCCTAAATAACTAATATATATAAAACAAGCAGAAACATTCAAACAAGCAACAACAATTATTTTTAAGAAGTAAAAATAATTATAAATAAAAGGTGAGTGAGATTTACTCACCGTGATTTCTTTTTAATTCGTCAATCCATTCTGATTTCCAATTTAATCCCAGCTTAAGTCTTTCGGAGCTACGAATTTCTCGACCCATTCAATTCGATGAAATCTCGTATATATTTAACAATTTATATTTATTATCTACCCATTAAACTATTTATATAAATAAAAAATTTATTACTAGAAGAAAGGGAAAAAACAAATTTACCTTAATAATATTTTCGATTCCTTCTTTCCAAATCAAACTCCTTAGCTGTTGTAAAATCTTTCTTCCTCCATTAACTCGTCGGACTGCTCACTTTCCTTTTTCATGCTCCTCTTCCTCTGACTGAGTAGCACGCTCCCTTTCAAGAACCAAACCGACCCGTCAAAACTGCCAAAGTCGGGATAGCGAGCTCGACCCAAAACCCAAAAATCGACAGCCTTAAATTTGCCACCGTCGAATACCCAGAATCGAAATCCTAAATCGCGTCCCTACCCTAATCATGATATCGTCGCTTCCATCCTAGAACCCCTCGCAACTTGCAGCGCCTTCGAATAACCAATCGAGATCCACGAACTTCACCAGAGCTGCTCTGCCTAGATCCCGATGCCGCCATTCGAAACCCTCGAGCCTTACTACGTTTACCAAAACCAACGCCGACTTCCTTACATCATCCAAAATCGAACTGGCCCCAAATTCTGATCAGCATACCCCATTACAGACATCGCGACCCCCTTCTGGCCACACACGTGATGAATCCGAACCCCTAAATCCCCAAATCGCGACACAGAAGTCCAATACCCCTTCCTACTTCGTGATGCTCGAGTCGAGTTATGGGAAACTCGCGGTCTTTATCGCGATTTCGATTTTTGTTCTGTGGGATTGAATGGAAGAAAGGGAAAAGGGTAGCAGCGGTTTTATAGAAGGAGGAGGGAGACAGTAGTACACGGCCATTAAAATTGTGCTGCTTGATACTGAACCTGGTAAACAAATATTACTGCTCGAGAAGAAAGCAGTTGCGCGATTTTCAGTTTAGGTCGGCTACTATAAATTTTTGGTCGGCTTGAAAGTGAAATTGATTTGATTTTTACTTTAATTAAATTGTCTGGCGGTCTTTTAATTTAAAACCCCGGACCGCTATTTTAACGTGACAACCGACATTTCCAATATTACAACGTTATTTTGAACTCTGTGATTTGATATTGAAATTTAAATTCGAATGTAAATATAAACGGCCATATTAAATTGATAATTCAATATAAAATATCATTTATATTATCAACTAAATATTTAAAACAATATTAAATATTTAAAATAAATTATTCAAAAATCTGGGTCGTTACATTCTTCCCCCCTTAAAATAATTTCGTCCTCGAAATTGCTAAGGTAGGAAAAATGGCTCAATCTCATTTACTTTCCACTTATGCTGAAACTCAACTCTTTATATTACAACAAATTTAATCTCAACCAAAACTTTTGGTTTTCCTTCATATCTATTCAAACTGATTTTTTACTCAATTTATTCACTTCGATCTATTTAACTTGTTTAAGTTAAATTTTAATTCCAGAATTCAAATTCCCGGGTTTTTATTTCAAGTCCTTTTGAGATAATATATAAATATGAACATATATTTATTCCTATCACAAATTCAAAACATTTGAATTTTCAAACAAATTTCCAACAAAATTTTCTAAGGTAGCAATCCATCGCTTAGAAACTCGAAAATGAACACTAATGATGTTGCAATCATCATCAGAATTATTTTCCAGCCACCGAAGTGAGTTCAGTGCTTTATTATTTCAAAATTCATCTAAAATGATTTTCTTTCAAATCCTTTAAAACAAATCTATATTATTTTAATATACTTTGAAAAATATTTTTCAACTTCCCAGGATTTTGAATTCTTAATTCTGGTTTGAATTTAATTCTAATTCATCTCATTTGTATATTTAATTTCATATACAAATTTTATTTGGTTCTATATAACCATTCTAATTATATAATCCCATTTGATTATAAAATCAACATCCAACACATCCATATAATAATAATTCTAGAAAATTATTCTTTCTATATCAAAATAGAAATTTTGGGTAAAATTATTTCATCTACCCACTTAAAAACAATATCATGTCGTATTTTCTGTTCAAGTGTTTAGAAATCCCTATCGACTTCGTGGCGTCCCACTATTCGATCAGAATTCATAAACCACTCAACAGACTAGCCAACACAATATAAAACAATTTTTGTATCAATTTACAAATACGCTCTCTCGTATATATATGCTCAACTCATTCTAGGGTACTACTGACCCTATCTCTAATGAGCACATGCCACACAAGCCTAGGTATTCGCTCAACCTAAGCTCTGATACCAACTGAAACGACCCGCAAATCTGAGCTATCTGAGTTGACTAAATACAACACACGTCCAACCCAAATAACACAGAAATACGAACCATTAATAGAAAGAAGTTAGAGGGTGAGAATAGATGAGATAGAAACTTAGAATAGAAGAAGAAGAAGAACATAAACACAACACAGAACCTCACATCGCAGCGGAATAAAATATAATATATAGAATAGCTTCTGAAATACAAATTTTTGACTGTATATACCTACATCATTATCAGAGTACACACTTACAATACAGCGGAAATAACACTAGATAACTAACGCTGAAGCCTCCTGCTCCCAGCTCCTCCAAATGAATCTGTAAAAATCCCGACCACTTGACTGCCCGTACAAATTTGGGCACCCAAGAGTTTAGGGAAAACAAAACAAAATAAAACTCTGGGTCAGTCATGGGACTGGTGTGAGTAAACTCCAACCACTTGTTTAACTTTCAAAGAATCCTTTTCGAAAGAAAAGATAATAGTAAGACCAGCCCACACATAAACACGGACGGTTTTTACCTTACTATAACCCAAATCACTTTGATAAGAAAATCCAGTGATATTATAATAATGTCTACATCAAGTAAATAACCAAATAGCAGAACGCTTGCATCTCACGCTCCACATATATAGTATAAAATCAAAAACCGCATGGCGCTTATTGGAGATTGGATTTCCAGCATGACAAGGTATGGAACCACCTTCCGCTAGTGTATCTCTAGAGAGGAATACACTGGGTTCAACAAGAACATCTTGCTACCCGGCCCACACATGACCGACCACTCATTTCGCTTGAGTGTATCGAATGTATATCACCAACGGTTGGGATCAGCAACCGTCTCCCGACTGGGACAGCATCGAATAGAATAAGAAATTAAATGAACCTCTAGATAGGTGATTATACATCCTAATGGGTGCGACCCACATAGCCATGCTGCCTGCCCGATTTTTGTCCTTTCCCGGTTGTTGAGGCCTGAGGCTACGAATACTTACCATTCATTGATAGCACAATCACTTTGAATGTCACATTGTCAGATCCGTTAATCACTAGTTGAGTTTGCACAAATATTCTGGATGTTATGCTAAGGGAATAAATCCGTTGCAACCATATATATCCATACAGACCAACCCATTTGATCATTGGAAATACTCTGTCAGACATTCGTCCATTTACGTTCGTTCTGGGATTGAACGAAACCGAAGGCACCATTTCTATAAATAGAAAAGCCCTTGCACTTTACTCCGTCTTCAATATATTCAGCATACTTGGTTCGCAACGCTTATGCCGATACGGAGTGGTTCTTCGGATAATAATCCAACCGGTCTCCCCATATTGACAATGATGGTCAAAAACTTCGATAGTCTGTGATTTAACTATCGAATAAAAACAAGTGTTCATCCAAACCTATCAAACAAATCACTGGGCTCTTTAATTAATTATTCATTAATTAAATCTCTTCTCCTTTTCCTTATCAATATTTGTTAACCAAATATTTAGCGTAACCATATTGGCTCTTTACGCTATTTGGAAAGCATCAACTTCTTTTATTTTCTATATATTAGAAAATATCTCTATTTGCAATTGGAAACAATTCCAATCACTTATCTCTATCCAGACTATTTTATTTATACTCAGGAAATATTTATTTGTTATATTTCCAAAATTCCATCACTTGGGTTTAAAACGAATGTTGTGTAAAACATCGTTACAACAACCCAAAATATTTTATTTAACTAACTTTTTTTTTCAAATACTTCTCTTCGAGACTGGATCTTGCTATTTATTTATTAAAAATGAAATCAATCAAGTTGGGGTAAAATTACCTCTCAGACCTTAACTGAAAACATCCTCAACTTCAAACGGCAAAACCACTATCCTCGAATAAACACACTATACAATCCAATTGTCCATTTTTAAAACATGTATAAAGTTCGCTTTTCTATTTCTAATTTATAGATTTCCCTTTCTGTTTCCAATACTCTATTTTTGATTTCGTTTCCTTATCGAATTCTATATATATCGATATATAGATTTCTAATTGTCAAATTCCTTAAAAATATTCTAACTCCTTAAATTTCCGGAAAAATTCGCCATAACCTCCCCTGTATCGGGAGCATCGGGAAATTTCAAATAGCTTCCCCGGTCCTTCTAATCTCAAAAAGGAAAAGAAAAAGCCAAGCGGCTTGCCGATACGGCGCATAAATCTCATATATGAATTAAACATGTACCTTTTTGTTGGGCACACAAATTAAAATCTTCATATGCTTCATCATGTACCTGTCTACACATGTTCACCTGTTTTCAATTACATTCAATACCATCTAATTGTTTGAATTCAGTTCGCCCATTTATTCTTTAAATCGGCCATTTTGCCTATTTTGCTCCTTTGTTTGAACATAGCATTTTCAAACAAAATATTTAACTTGCTCATAACCAAATTGCGTTTCAATTTCAATTCTAGTTTTCTTTTTGATTCCGAATATAAATTTTCAAATCGAATTTACTTATTCAAACCCCAATATCCCTTCGAAAACTCATTAACTAATTTCTATTCAATTTAGTTAATTCTATTCAATAAATCAAAATCTGGTTTCTGTTTCCAAAAATCATATTCATTTACACAACTTGAATTCGCATATATTTTAAACTCAACTCTGAAATTTTCTAAATAGACAATTCGGATTTTTTCCGCTTAAAATCCTTTTATAACATTAAATAAACCATTATGGTTTTAAAACGATTCTGGCGCTGCTTTTCTGAAAATTTGATTTTGATATAACTCAAAATATATACGACGAAATCCAGATTTTTCTCCTTCATTAGAAAACTATTATCAAACCGGTCCTGACGTTTCTTGTTTCAAAGAGATCCGATTCCAATTGAGTCCTGTATACTCGATTGAAGTTCGAATCGCTATTTTACGAACTGCAGCGCTGCGGCGAGTTCGTTTTAATTATATTTATATATAAAAACCTTTAAACTTCTTTAAAATGAATTCAACTCCCTTTTAACTCTATTTGAATTCCTTGATTCAAATTCCAATCTCACTTTTATTTGAATTCTATATTAAAATTCCAACTCCTTTTCTATTTGATATTCAAATTCAATACTTGAATTTCTATTTGAATTCCCTATATTCAAATTCTATGTTTGAATTCATTTGAATTCTCTTATTCAAACTCTATATTTAAATTCCATTTGAACTTCTATATTCCAATTTCTATATTTGAATTCTATTGAAATTCAAATATTCAAACTCCTTTTTAAATTCTATTTTCACAATTCCATAGTTTAAAACCCATTTGAATTTCATATTCAAATTCCATAGATTAAACCCTATTTGAATTCAATTTGAATCTCTTATATCAAATTTCATTTTCCCTTTCCATTTGAATTCTAATATTCAAATTCATTTCCAACACCATTTGAATTCTAATATTCAAACTCATTTTTTTACATCATTTGAATTTCTTCACTCAAATCCATTTGAATTCCCTTGAATTCAAATTCCATTTCAAAACCATTTGGATTTCCTATTTTGAAATCCTATTTGAATTTCTATTTCCAATTCTACTTTGAAAATCCTATTTCAAAGTTTATTTCAAATTCTATTTTGAAATTCTACATGCAAATATCTATTTGAATTTCTTTATTCGAATTCCTTTGAATTCAAGTTTTATTTTAATTCCTTGAATTCAAATTCTATTTTTCATTCTAATTTCGTCTATTCAAATTCTATTTGAACTTCTATTTGAATTTCTAATATTCAATCTCCTTTTAAAATTCAAATATTTAAACTCGTTGTCTAATTCTACTATTCAAATGTTATACTCAAATTTCATTTGAGTTATATATTTGAAAATTTCATTTCACATCCTATTTTGAAATTTCATTTCAAATTCAAATTTCACACTTGTATTTCTATTTCTGAATTATCAAATGATAATTCTTTTCACTTCATTTATAACTTCGTTATAAAAGAACTATTTATAAACTTCGTTTATAAAGAAACTACTTGTTTCATTTTTCAAAACAAGTTTTATATTTTTATTCCATTTAAAATTCAAATTCTATTTAAAAATAGAATTTTTCCTTTTTAAAACTCAAATATCCTTCCACGATATTTTAAATAAATTAACACTTAGCCCAGTGATATTTAAAACAACCAAATCACCCAATTTTCAATCATTTTATTTTTAACACATCATATATGGAAAATATATGTGAAACCAAACAAACAACAAACAAACAGATAATATATTTTCGAGGAATCCAGTTTGATTCCTCCAACCTGTTTCCTGCATCCATAGATGTTAGCACATAAATAATACCCATTCTGCTTCGTGGCAGAATATCGTGGTATAGAAGGTCATCCACTATCATAGCATGGGGCGTATAGGGTAATCATCCGCTATGAAACTGCGGGCATCCGCTAATGAGACTGCGGGAATCCAACCAATCAATCAACCCAATATATATATATATATATATATATATAATTGCCTAAATAACTAATATATATAAAACAAGCAGAAACATTCAAACAAGCAAAAACAATTATTTTTAAGAAGTAAAAATAATTATAAATAAAAGGTGAGTGAGATTTATTCACCGTGATTTCTTTTTAATTCGTCAATCCATTCTGATTTCCAATTTAATCCCAGCTTAAGTCTTTCGGAGCTACGAATTTCTCGACCCATTCAATTCGATGAAATCTCGTATAAATTCAACAATTTATATTTATTATCTACCCATTAAACTATTTATATAAATAAAAAATTTATTACTAGAAGAAAGGGAAAAAACAAATTTACCTTAATAATATTTTCGATTCCTTCTTTCCAAATCAAACTCCTTAGCTGTTGTAAAATTTGTAAAATCTTTCTTCCTCCATTAACTCGTCGGACTGCTCACTTTCCTTTTTCATGCTCCTCTTCCTCTGACTGAGTAGCACGCTCCCTTTCAAGAACCAAATCGACCCGTCAAAACTGCCAAAGTCGGGATAGCGAGCTCGACCCAAAACCCAGAAATCGACAGCCTTAAATTTGCCACCGTCGAATACCCAGAATCGAAATCCTAAATCGCGTCCCTACCCTAATCATGATATCGTCGCTTCCATCCTAGAACCCCTCGCAACTTGCAGCGCCTTCGAATAACCAATCGAGATCCACGAACTTCACCAGAGCTGCTATGCCTAGATCCCGATGCCGCCATTCGAAACCCTCGAGCCTTACTTCGTTTACCAAAACCAACGCCGACTTCCTTACATCATCCAAAATCGAACTGGCCCCAAATTCTGATCAGCATACCCCATTACAGACATCGCGACCCCCTTCTGGCCACACACGTGATGAATCCGAACCCCTAAATCCCCAAATCGCGACACAGAAGTCCAATACCCCTTCCTACTTCGCGATGCTCGAGTCGAGTTATGGGAAACTCGCGGTCTTTATCGCGATTTCGATTTTTGTTCTGTGGGATTGAATGGAAGAAAGGGAAAAGGGTAGCAGCGGTTTTATAGAAGGAGGAGGGAGACAGTAGTACACGGCCATTAAAATTATGCTGCTTGATACTGAACCTGGTAAACAAATATTACTGCTCGAGAAGAAAGCAGTTGCGCGATTTTCAGTTTAGGTCGGCTACTATAAATTTTTGGTCGGCTTGAAAGTGAAATTGATTTGATTTTTACTTTAATTAAATTGTCTGGCGGTCTTTTAATTTAAAACCCCGGACCGCTATTTTAACGTGACAACCGACATTTCCAATATTACAACGTTATTTTGAACTCTGTGATTTGATATTGAAATTTAAATTCGAATGTAAATATAAACGGCCATATTAAATTGATAATTCAATATAAAATATCATTTATATTATCAACTAAATATTTAAAACAATATTAAATATTTAAAATAAATTATTCAAAAATCTGGGTCGTTACAAGCTTCCCATAAGAGGCAGATGTCTAAAATGGAACAAAAAGAGTGAAAGAAACTATCTAGCTTACAAATAAAATCTAGAAAGCATTAGTCACTTATTTTTTGATTGCACTTATTCAAATCAAATTTGTTATACTACCATAAATAATTTGAATGTCAATCAAAAATGGAGTATTGAAAATAAATGAAAAGCAATTAACTACATAGCTATAAGCCGAAACATAAAGAATACAAAATTGATTTGGTTGTGTTAACCAATGTGGTTTACCATCTTTGGCATAAAAGAAATCAAAGGATTCACAATAAAAAGGAATTAAGAAGTTTCATTTTATGGAAAAGCATATACTCTGAACGCCAAATAGTCATCAAAAAACTCATAAAAAATCTCAAAAGTGACAGTATATATGCCATTGACAAGACAGATAATGATGAAAGCAATGTTGAAACTCCTTTACATTGCGAGAAGAACCATATAGGTATCTCTCTGTGGGTGCAACATAAGTTGATTTTAAGGCAAACCTAACACTAGAAGGGAGGAGTGAATAGTGTTTGTGGAATTTATATGAATCCTTTTGAATTTCTCTGGTTTTACTTGTACGGATGCAAACAATTATAGATTTACCATAGAAATCACATAAAACAAAACATAATCAAAAGCAATAAAATAAAGCAAAGAACACATCGTATTTTATACTGGTTTAGAGTTTTCTTGCATCCAATCCCACACCAGAGCCTACACGGATTTTTATTCAAAATCTTTTACGCTCCTTGATTTCAAGCTACAAGGAGACACCTTTTAGAATTTCTACATTTTGGCACAACAATCCTGTATTTCCAGGACAACAAGACACAACTTATAGCTTTACAGGTACAATCAGACCTAACTTGACTTGCGAGCTAACAAGTCACACACTTTAGAGCATATTTGAGATGGTTTTACAATGGAATGCAGACTTAATCTTGTGATCTTAATTACAATAGCCCTACAATGCTGATTTGTACTCTGATATTGAGAAATTATGGAGAGTATTATAGAGAGTTGAAAAATAAGCGAAATCGGTTTGATTCGTTTGAGATTTTGGAAGAATTTGAGCATAATTTGGTTAATAAATAATGGAGCAGAGAAGAAGGAAGAAGAAATTATGAATAAAAATTCATTGAAAGACTGATGTATCTATAAAAGAATAATGGTCATGTCCATTCGCGAAAGAATACGCAAAATAAACACTTCTTTTGAAAATTGAAGTTTGAAAATTAAAGGGCACCATGTCGACAACCTATGTTCGAGCATGTTGACACTCTTATTAATAAAATTTTGAAAATCTTTTTTTGATTTTTTTAAAATATAAAACTGTATTATGAAACATGAAACTTTTTAAAACTATTATGCATAGTAAGAGATAGTTTAAACATAAAAATACTTAAGAAAACTTATTAAGATAATATTAAATAAGTGAAAATTAGGCACATATCCCTAGAAGAAAACTTAATTAGGCTCACATCCCTTTCAAGTTTAAAATACAAATCCACCCCCTGTTTTAAAATGTTTTGCCGTTTTCATTTCTCAGCAAAAAAATAAATAAAAAAAAATAAACGCTATAAGTTAAAAAAAAAATCTAGAATCTGCAAATTTTGTTGGGAGATCTCGACCCAAAAAAAAAAAAAGTTGCATACACGTATGCAACTATTACCAACAGTTGCATACATATATGCAACTATTTGTATACACATGCACTTATTTATGCACACCTCTTGAATAATTGCATACTTATATGCAGTTTTTCTGTATAACTGCATACATGTATGCAGATATGTCGAAATCAATGCAAAAGTGAGAAAAATGCATGTCTGTATGCAGTTTTTAAATAAATGCATCAGAATATGCATGTATTCACAGTATGTGCATACATATATGCATTTATACTGCAGTTTTGACTAGAAATGAAGTAACTTCATAACTGTATGGAACTATTTGAAATATATGCATCGACAGTTTTTTGTGTAATTCTTGATTTTGATGTGGTTTTTGATGTTTTTTCACTTGATTTTTTTTCGATTAATTGTTTTAATTAATTAAGAATTTACGTGATTTTTTATATATTTTTTTACTGAATTTTCAAAAAATAGGGACTAAATTTTCAATAAGTTTATGACCGAACCCCAGCCTAATTTAAAACCTTAATAGGGACCTGTAAAAAACGCACCCATTAAATAATTCAAACTTACATGTATATTATATAGCTAAAACCAGTATAATGTAAATTTAAATTAAAATTAAAAAATTTAAATACTTAAAACAATAAGGTTTAAAATAGTAATAATTCAGACAATAAAATGTATTAAACTATAAAGTATATAAACTCCAAAAATCAAAGTATAATGAAACGAACCAAACTCCCCCTTATGGGAAAGCCCATATTGCTTTGAGAACACGACTCATCAGAACACAAACATAAGAACATTTCATTGCTATTACAACAATTTACATCAAAGTACAAGAATATATCAGAGTATGAATAAATATTTTATAGTGGAAAAATATTAAGGATTTAAAATTACAAAAAGCAGCGGAAAATAATACATAAATATAATGTACATCGGAAACTACATCAACTACACAATTGAATGAAATACACAGATACAAAGCTTTCTGAATATAGCTCTAGCTGTAATCCAGGATCCTGTGAAAAGAAGTATCTACGAAAACCAAAACTAGTAGCTGCCTGTGTGAAAAATATAGGCACCTAGAGTTTAGGTTAAAACAGTAAACTTCGAGTCAGTCATGGGACTGGTGTGAGAACTAAAACAGTTATTAGTTTTTTTATTTTAAAGTTAGGTAAATCATGGGACCACACTGTATAATAGGAATGGGTTTATCCTCCATGAATACCAGTGCATAAAACAAACAACGCAATGCTAAAAAGAAAAATGAAGCTATTATTAGACTCAGGTCCCATCACACAATGAACGCAGTCGAGGATAGAGTTTTCCCTTATAATAGCCAAATATGCTAGATACGTGAAATTTCATCTTTTATTATTACTATAAGTGAAGAAATCAACTTCAAATATAAATGTATCAATCATAGGCGGCATAGATACCATTATATTACGTCGCCATATATATATATATATATATATATATATATATATATATTTGCAACTAAAACCGAAAAATCACATATTGGAAATTGGGTTTCCATCTATGAACCAAGGCAAGCGATCGTCCTTACTGATTCTAAACACACTAGCAATTCCTTAGGATCCCCCGCAGTGAACCTTAGGTTAGTCGCATGGCCGATCATCCATCAATGATTAGTTATACCATAAACTGTATGTTAGCTGGTTCTATCGAACCTCCAAAACGGGTCAGTATGTTGACCACTCAAGAGCCAATAGGGACTCACTATCACAGAGCCTTTCAATCGGCCCAATGATCGAGGTACCTTGCGTTCCATCAATAAAGTTTTCCAACATCCACATGAGTAAATAGTCTGGGCTCCATAGCATGACGTAACTCGTAGCTAGAAACTGACATATGTCCATTTCCATACGTTCCTCATCCCGTTTCTGGTTCATACCGGGATGTGAAGATCGCGAATTAATGATACACAAAGCTATGCTAATTAAAGCTGTGCTTTGATCATCAACCAGAAGACTCTGCTTTTCAACAAAAGCCTTGATCATTTGCATCTCAGCATGCCACACTGCCAATCCATACCGTACCACTGATTTCCACCAATATATAACCTCTAAGCTCATACATCTCAGAGAAGGGTGTTAAGAAAGAGAATAAATTCGCCGCTACCTAACAGATATATATTTAGCAGAGATCAACGAATAAAGTATAAAGGAATACAATGTCAGACACACTATCCATTTGCAAGTCCGTTCTGGGTCTAAACGAAACCGTAGGCACCTTATTCCTCGTTCCATATGTCCAATACATGAGAGAGGCCCTCGCATATCCGGTCGATCTCCAAGTACGTCTGGACGATCACCACTTATTACCTTGTCTAGGGTGTACATCCCAATCTTGACATCAAATCATCCAAATGATGTGACGATCACCGGTCATCAGCCACTGTCTTCACCGTCAACTTTTAATCGTCGTATCAATTATTCAGAATGGGTTAAACCCAGTCTTTCTGAATAACTCGCGAATTTTATAATCAAGTGCTAAAAAAATGCATCATACGTCTCATTACAATCTCGAATATTCTTTTATTCAAATATTCACATCTTTAGGGAAAGGTTCCCATTAATTTTGTCAAAGATAAACTCTTTTAAATTTATTATTTAATCTTCCTTTGGATATCAATTTCAAAAGATTTTATTTTGTCTTTTAACAATTCTAAACGAAATTAAGGTTTATAAAACTAGTCGGTAATCGAGCCATGCCGAAGTAATCCTTTATTTTATTTATCCAAACCCAACCTATTCATCCCATGGATAAAAACTAGTAGTACTCCATATCTAACACCCACTGTGTTATCGGTAAATTTAATTTCAATTTCACGTTTAAATCTAATTAAAGATTTAACTATCGCCTGGAGTAAAACTGTGGTACTCCATTCTTGATCATTTCATGAATTTGATAAATTTAATAAATTTAATTATCCCATTCTCATTCCAATCTAATTAAAGATTCTTTAAAACTCTAATTCAGTTTTAATCTCAAAAATCATTACTTAATGATTACTCAAATTTAAGAAATTAATCTTATCTTTAACTGGGTTGAAGAACTAATGTCATTTAAGAAACAATTCACAATAAACCCAAATCAACTTCCATCAATTATGGATTCTTCATGGAGAATAGATCAATATATAATTGATATAAATTTTTGTATCCAATCGATACTATAAATGGAATAACGACAAAGCCTTTTAAATTCCATATATAGTAACGGTCTTCCTTCATAGAAGCTCATCTCGATTATTACCAAATCGAATTCCATACAATTCCAATTTAATATATTAAATTGGAAAACTTTACTTTGGAAAATTTCCATTAATTATTAATAAAAAGATTATAAGTTCCAAATCATCTCTTCACTGTTAATTGGGTTAAAGAACAGATGTTATATAAAACACCGCTCATGATAAACCCAAAAATCCAATTTCATTTCAATTCCAATTAAATATTAATTAATTGGTAAACTTCTCTAAATCTTATTAAAAGATTTATTCTTTTCTCAATTGGGTTTAAGAACAGTGTTATTAAAGACATCATTCACAACAAACCCAAAATCCAATTTGATATTAGATATAAGGCTCTGAATAGAAAATAATATCGGGTTATATTCAATATCAAATTCTGAAACTAACGGATATCATATTGGGAATAACGATATATTTCTTCCAAATTCCCCCACAATATCTGCATAATCACGTAATTCGATGCCGAAATATTTCGAAGATTATTTCCATTTAAAATCCATTCCAATTCATGAATTGGAAAACTTTGGTTATTTTAAAACCCTTTATATACCCAATTTATTAATTTTAAAACCATTTGATTATTAATTTAGTTAATAACTAGTTCATTTAGATAAAAATATATTTTTATCTTTTCAAAACTTGGATTTTATCACCCGAAATCTTTCCAAGTCATTTATTATGATTTTACACAAATTTTCCATATTTTTAATAATTTTATTAAGGCCCTTACAGTCGATTTCCATATACGGTCATTGAACTGCACTTACAATGACCTTTTATGAAATTGATTTTGACATAATTCCAAATCCAACCATTAGATTTCAAATCTCTTATATTCATTGGAAATCTCTTTTCGATACGGTTCTGGTTTTAGGAGAATCCGACGTCGGATCTCCCGTTACATCAATTTGAAGTTAATGGTCGAAATTCGCGAACGGTCACTGCGCGGCACGTTCTATTCAAGCCATTAAATATATATATATATTTCGTCGACATCCATTTAAAACGTATTTTATAAAATCGTTATAAATTCGTTTCAAATCGATTTTAACTTCATTTTCAATTTTAAATCAAAATTGAATATCCTATATCATTATAATATTAAAACGATAGTATTTCCAAAATATTATATTTTGAAATCATTTCTTTTCGATGTTCATTATAAAATGAATAAAGTCGATCGATAAACCCGTTTGGGTTAAAATGGCGAATATCTACTTATTCGGCTTCATATATTCCAATATTTTCGTGTCCATCCAAAATCGGACATCAAAATCATATTTTGAGTATTTACTGAATACTATTTCAAAATATTTCTTATTTTAAAATATTAGTTATTTTAAAATATTCTTTATTTCTGAATTGGAATCAGACTCAATAATTACCATATAATTTTAGTTATACAGATTTCATACATCAGATGTACTCAACAATAATGATAAATAGTCACTACACATTCCAACATCTTCCAGAGTGTAGTTTACAACTATATAAGCGTTAAAATATATAAATAACACTCATCACAGTCTGTCAACCCATCGATTGACATACAACTAAATATCGGGATTAGTGTATGTCAAATATAATCCCAATACCCGTGTGGGGTTTTCAAACAACAAATACAGATAATTATTTGTGCAGTTGGGCGATGTGTAAAAATTATTGTCCCAATCAATATCAGTTAAATAGGTGTACATAAACAAGTCTTCCAACGTGTAAATGAATATTTATTTCAATTTCATTTCATGATAATTTTATATATCGTATATATTTGTTAAAAATAATATTTTTACCTAATAATTAATTATTCCGTAGAATGACAATTCTATATATTGAATATATGCAATAAAAATTATATTTTTATCGAACAATAATATTTCCATACCATGAGTATCTTATATATAACATAAATATGTTTTATACAACGCATATATAATTTCATACATCGTCGATTTCAATCCAACAATTTTACCACAACACAATCATATCACACCAATCATCCATGGTTTAACAAAAAAGTAGTGTCAGGAGCTAGTAAGCCCCGTCTGCAACCTATGATATAATTACATAACAAAAATAGTTGAGTGAAAAGAGTTCTCACATTCGTTTCCACTCCACCAGTTTTTAGTTCTGAATTTATGAACAGTTTGGATTTGAATTTGCCTGAAATTCTAATATGCTCCATTTCTGTCCCAGTCAGTTCCATTGCATAGTGTTCTTCGACACGATTCCAACGAATCCAACCTCGTCAAATTCTGTCTTCGTTCGAGAGTGATATAATCATTTATACATTGAACATTTTAATAATTAATTAAAAAAATAATTAATTTAATTAATTTCACCTAACCCTCTCTTTAAAAAAAATCCCTCCTCGTTATTTACTGGAACAAGCTGAACCACTGAAACCCATTGCCATCGATTAGGGTTCACTGCGCCGCCAAACACAGGTGATCAGAACTCGATCTGTCGACGCCCCACGATAGCCCCTTGCATCGCCCGCCATCACTGATGATGGATTCCAACTCGAGCTCGTCTAGGGCCTTGAAATCGAACGTGAACAATGGTAGTTTGGCCGATGGTTGCACTAATTTCGATCAACTCCATGCCAATTTGAAGCTCATGCCAAGCCCTTGGATTTTTGTTTTATGAGTTGGGAAAATTATTGAATAAATTTTGCGGTAATTTGAGGGGAACGCTCGAGCTTTTCAGTTGTTAAAATCCCTAATGGCGGCACAGTTCTAATCGTAATGAGAATTAGGTTTTTAAAAATCTTAACTTATACCCTTTTTTTATTACTTAGTTCATTTATTTTCAAGTTTCGAAGTTAAACGTTCCAATCTCCAAATGAATCCCAATGGATGTCGCCCCTAGCCAAGTACCCCCATTCTGAACACAATGGGATATGCTTCGTAAGCCAATTCGGCAATTTTGAATAGTTTTTATCAAAATTAAAATATAAATCAATATATATTGAATTTAAACGTACAATTTAATTTACCGGGGCCATATAGTGACTCCAAAAATTACAGAAAAATAAATCTAGCTATGTTTTGATGATACGGCCCTAACAAAATTAATTTCCTCGAATTTGGAGACCGCTTGAAAAATGTTCGTTTTCCAGTCGATTAAATTCAAACTAAAACTGACAAAACACATTTAAATTCTCCAAGCTCACATATTGATTCCAAAAAAATATGAAATTTGAAACCTGACATTAATTTTACATTCCGGATCCAACAAAATTGGTTTCGTCGAAAACGAAGGTCGTTTGCAAAATGCCTATGTTTAAGGGCTATATATTATATTAAAATATATATAAATTCCATAGTGACTATTTAAAATTTTAATCAGGACATAACTTTCAACATATATTATGAAAACTAAATTTTTCACATTCGTTAGAAAGATATAATTAAACAAATTCAAGTATTTCTTGTTTTATTGAAATCCGATTTATTTTGAATCCTGTACATTCATTTGAAATTTAAAATAGAATTTTCAAACTACCGCGCCATTTCAGGCTCGTTATATAATTAAATTAAATATATATTTTCTAACTTCGATTCAAATAAATTTTAAATCGTTATTATTTAAAATAAATCATTTTAAATATTCAAAATACATTAAAATAGCTAAAATAAAAAATTTAATTTTGTTTAGTATTTTCGGGTTGTTACATATAATATCGAATATAGTTAATGTAGTAAGTAGATAATATAAAATATGTTTAAAATTGAAATTTGAAATATATTTGAATTTTGAAACTTAAATTATAAAACATAAGTTTTAAAATAAATATTGATTATAATCGGAACTAAAATAGTAAATATATATCAAATATTAATTAAAAAATTTGAAATTTAAAATATCAAACTTATAAACAACAATTAAGTGTATACTTTGAAAACTTTATTTTGGAAAATATTTGAAAACTGGTTTGAAATTTATTTGGGAACTTATATAAAAACCATTTGAAATCTTATTTGAAATTCATTTAAATAGTGATAAAATGAGTGCAATCGAGTTTTAACATATACAACTAAGGCTCAAATATACGTCTTCATTGTTGGAGGAGTTTTGATGACAAAAACCTTATTTCAATATTAATTGATTATAAAATATATACTAACACATTTATCTCGAATTTATATAAATCCATATGCAAGATTTGTAGATAGGAATTAATACTGAAGACTATACAGTTTAAGAGCTTTTAGAGATTCAAAATTCAGAGTAGATTGAAGACTCATGAGTAACCAAGATTTCAAGATTTCAAGATATATATAGTAATAGAGTCTAGTTTATGTAAGACTCTGAATAGCACTCCAGGTTCAAACTCTGTTTTTCAAATTATCTCTTTTCAAATTCAAAACTATTTCAAATTGATTTCAAACTTCTCTCAAAATAATTTTTAATCTTCCAATAATTTCAAACTTATGATTTCAAATATATTTCCTAATTTATAAGTACACCTATTTTTATAGTTTTATTAAATATGTTTTACCAAGTTTATTTTTTATTATAATATTATTTAAACTCTAAGTTTTCATATAACTTTTTGTTTGTATATAGTTTATAAATATTTCTTTATAAATTCCCGTACATATGTTTATAATTATATTATATATGTTTATAATTATATTATATATAGTTCTCATATCACATATATATTACGTATTTAATCATATGTCTAAATAATATTTTCTTATGTTTTTATACTTGAAAAATAATGTTTTAGCAACTAGTTTTGTATTAGGAATTTCCAGAATTTAAATACTTTAAAAATAATAAAAATGATGGATATGTCAACATACATTCATGGCTATATCGACATGTAACTATTAGAAATTTAAACTTTAAAGGAAGTGTCTTTTCACTATTTGTGACGCTCCAGAAACGTTGCAACCTTTCAAATGTTATAAGCAGGGGCTGATTTCGAATTTTTTTTTAATCATTCTTCTTCTTCACTTTCATTCCCTTTCAGCACACCATTATTCTTTCTCATTTTTATGAATTCTACACTTATACCCTGCCGAATTCAATTCTATTTTTATTAATCTTCTTCTCTTTACACTCTTTACTCATTACTCTCCGAATCAAGTGCTATTGAAGAGTTATAGGGATGTTTGTTATTGTTTGAGTTGTATAAGTAATCGGTGGTATCCCTTATAGTCGTGAAATCCAGGATGGGTAATCAGTGGTATCCCTTGTAGTCGTGAAGTCAAGGACGGGTAATTGGTGGTATCCCTTGTAACCATGAAATCAAGGAGGTTGTACTTGACTATTGATATAGTAACAAAATCTGCGCAATCTAGCCTTTTGCGAGACTGGATGTAGGAGCAATCCAAACCATTATAAAATGATGCGTGTTCTTTCCTTTACTGCACTTTATTTTTGTTTATATTTTTGTTTGTGTTTGATTTTGTGTCTGTGATTGTCTTTGTGGTGATTAATTCATATAGTATATCACATAATTTTTAGTTTTTGTTTAAATTCTCCAAAACACTATTCACCCCCCCCCTCTAGCATTTATTTTGCCTTAACGATTCATTACGCAATCCCTAACAATTGGTATCGGAGCAAGGTTTTTCAAAAATTTCATAATCTGATTTTTGAAAATGGAAAATTTTAAACACTAGTTTATATTCATGCATTGAATCAGTATTATATGAGTCTGCATTCAAATTTATTGAAAAATCAAGTCATCATGATATGATTTCTTGAAAAGTTTAAATGTATATATCGCAGAATCATCGTGATGTTATTATTACAAATTACAATTTGTTATTTTGAAAGTCACTTGATTCTTTGAAAAGGTATGTTGTTTTGCAGGGAAAGAGTTATGTCTAATGACTATTGGCCGAAAGACACCAAGATGATTGTTCATCAATCAAGAAAATAAGAGTTTATGAAGGGATATGACTTCTGGGCTTATAGTAGATGAAGTGTTCATTCATTAAAAATTCAAATTCAAGCAAAATTTTGTCGCCAAGTTGACTAGGCCATATAAAAAGGATGTGTTCTTATCAAGACGATTCAGATTCATCATCAACCAACGAAGAACCAGAAATCAGAAATTCAAATATATGTTTCATAGCAATTCATAATTCAGAAAATATCGAAGAAATGGATCTAAAAACCGGGTATGCCTTAATTAATTTTTAAAATTCTTTTCTTGTTGAATGGATGTTTTATTTGCTTTATTTTGTTTGCCTAGTTTTGAATTTGAAATAAAATACTTTAAAATTCAAACTTGAAATTTAAAATTCAAATTTGAAATTTGAATATTGAAATTCAAAATAATATTATTATAGCAATAATAAATTTTGAATGTTTGTTAGGATTAGTATTATTTCAAGAGATAGTTAAACCTGGAATATAAATCGAAAATATAATAAAACCAAGAAGTCAAAACAATATGCTTTTTTTATTTTCTACATGTATGTCGACATACACAAATGGTCATGTCGACATAATGAAATTCAAATTTTGAGTTTCAAAAGTTTGAACTTTCAAACTTCCCTCCATTTTTTTAATTAGAAAATGTTAGTTCAAACTCTAGTTATTAACTTTGTTTGCCTACTTCTTTTATCTTATTTTAATATATATATATATATTTATATATTTATATAGACATGTTAATATGATATATAAGTTAATATAAAAATTTTATGTTGTTATAAAATATAATTTTACTTATCTTTTATATATAGTTTAAACATATAGTTTAACTTATATATTATTCATATGATTTCGGGTTATATTATCACAAATACTATTTGTAACTTAATACTTATTATTATTTCTTGTTAAGATTTATGAATATTTAACCTAATATTTTGGTATAAAAATTATATATATATATATATATGGTTTTATGTTTTAAATATAAGAAATTATAGTTTTATAATTTAAATTATATCCAGATTTCATAATTTTGTTATGATTATAGATTTCTTTTTAAAAAATTTAACATATAAATGATTCTTAAGAAAATTAATATATTTTGATTTCTAATAGTTTAAATTTAAAATTAATTTGTATCAATAGATTTATTTGTTAAATTTTATGTCCTTTTAAAAAAATAGCTTATATATATACAATTATGAATATATGTTTATATAAAATAGTTTATTTCATATGATAAAATTATATATTATCTTTAAAAAGATATTCAATATTTACTGCATTATTAAAGAATCACCTTCCTAATTTTATTTAACTCCATAAGAATTATTCTGAATATTTTACTATCTAATTATCTTTAAACTCTTAATCCAATTTATTAGTATCATTAACCTAAGTCTAGATTACTATCATTACACATCTTATTTCATATCATGCATCATCTCAAATAAAAATCATTCACATCATATGTTGCATTTAATATATCACTTCATATAGTTTTGACATACTGCATTATAACCTGTTAACACACTGCATTACATGTTAACTTTAACTCCACACATAACAAGTATATATTATGAAAAGTTTTTATCTAACTAGAAATATAGGATTATTAATCAAATACATAACATATTTACTTTGTCTTGATTAACTTGATTGAATTGATTGACTTATTTGGTTTGTTTGATTTGTTTGACTTGAATTAGTTGATTGACTTACTTGACATGGTTAAATTTTGTAATGGCGCGTTTTGTTAGCTGTCGAATAATTAATTTATTTAATTATTAAATATCGATTGGGCGATATCGATGACTTGAATTAAATAATATTGAATATTTAATTAAAGTGTATAATATAATAATATATTATAATGTCGAAATAATTGGAAATCACAATATTCTGTGAACGGGGTCGTCCCTTAGATTTAATTCAGCTTGGAGTTGAATTATATTGACATATATATTCAATCGACGACAGTTTGAACGTATAATTATATTATAATTAAAATCGAGCTCGAAATGGCGCTGCAGTTCGTAAATTGGCGATTCGAGCTTCAACTGAATATACAGGATTCGTTTTAAATCGGATTTCTGTGAAACAAGAAACGTGTGGAGCTGGTGGAGTATATCTTTCTAGTAGAAGAGAAAAATAGGGATTTCGTCGGGTAGATTTTGAGTTATGTCCAAATCAAATTTCAGAAAAGTCGCTATGGAATTCCTTTATAATTTGCGACGCTTTATATACGTTATAAATCGATTTTTCGATACGAACTGAATATCGGGATAATCTGGAGTTTGGAAATCAAGTCATAAAATCTGAGGTGATATTCTGGAGCCGGACGACATTGTATATGGATATATACGATAATATTAATTTATTAATATTTAATTTAATAATATTTAAATATATTTATATATTTAAATGGGTCATCCAGAGCTTTAAAAATACGCTGTGTGAGCATACGGAGTCGGAATTCGACGAAACCAATTTTGTTGGGACCGTAATGTCGAACTCTAGCTACGTGTCCAGTTTGGTGATTTTTAGGTATCGTATGTAACCACTGTGATTTTTAGAAGACGAATACGAGGAGAAAATCATTTAAATAAAATAGAAAATAAACAAATAAAATATCCTCCCCATTTTCTTTGGATCCACAACAGGCCACACAGGCTCCCTTCTCAACCACAATTACCACCAACCACAATTAACCTATATAAACCGCATAAACCATTCACAGCAAGAACTTTACCACAAAGAAAAATCCAAAACAATTCATCCAAAATGTTATAAATCATCAAACTAGTGCATTTGGATTCCCAGCATGTTTCTCTCTGACCTAACATCAGTATTGTGGGGTTCGACAGTTCTTTATGTCGATGGAAGAAGTGGAGCGACACCTAGGGCATCAGAAAATCGCTGATGGGAGCGGAATTGGGTTGAGAGAAGGGTAGCGTGATGATCAGGAGGTCGTGGCGCTTCGATTTAGGGTGTATTGGTGGGGTTCGGTTTAGATGGACGTCGATGGGTGTACAGGAGGTGGCGGCATCGGCCTTTGCTTCATGACGTCGAGTTCGAAGGCGAGGGCATAGTTGGGTGCGGATTTTGGTGCTGAGGCCAAGGGTGGAGGCGGCGCCGACGATTGATGGACGGAGGAGGGAGCACGGCCGGTCAAACGGGGGGGTCAACGTTGGGATTGGTTCGGTTTTCTTTTTCTGGAGTGGAGAGATATTTTGAGGAAGAAAGGAGTAAAGGGGTCGGGTACAGGCTTTTAAGGCATGTAGTGGGCCGAGATTTATATGGGTGAGGCCCATTCTTAAGTAAACCATTAAGTTTTTATTTAAATAAATAGTTTATTAACTTGTATCATGCGTATCTTGGTCATACGACATCAGAATAAAAAACCGTAAGTTGCGTTGGGATCGTATGGACGGGAGCAATACAATGGGACTGACCGCGAGTCAATCCGAGCTCGTTACAATTTATGGCGAAATAAATTGCCCGACTGAATCAGATAACGCAAACCGACATTTAACGGTTAACGCGTCCAATGTGAGTAAAACTCACCAACTCTATACAGTTCTATTTTTACAACGTGTTCTTAGAACTGTTAATTATCTGTTGTTTGACTGTGTGTTGACTGTTTGATTTAAACTGCTAGTCAGTTAGTAGAAATTATATATGTATATATATATATCTGTATATATATATATATAAACTGTTAAATCTTTATATGCTGATTCCGCTTAACAGAATATTATATACTAGTGTTGTCTAACATCTGTGATGCAGGGAAACAGGTCGGAGGAATCCGACTGGATTCCTCAACAGTTATTTTTACTGTAATTTATGTATTGTGATATATAAATGTGATATATATAATCTATTGTGATTATGTGTGGTTGGACGATATTCATCGTTGTTAGATGATGTGTTAAAAACCATAAGAAAATACCAGAATGAAATAAAGAGATTTTCAAAGTATATTTTGGAAATAATTTATTTATATAAAATCGATGGATTTTATATATAAAAGAAAAGGAGATATATTTTAAAACAAAGAAAAGGAGGTATATTTGGTAAAACAAATATAGAGGAAATATATTTGTGAAACAAATATAAAGAATAATATTTGTAAATCAATTACAAAGGGTTATATTTGTAAATCAATTACAAAGGGTTATATTTGTAAATCAATTACAAAGGGTTATATTTGTAAATCAATTACAAAGGGTCATATATGTAAATCAATTACAAAGGGTCATATGTGTAAATCAATTACAAAGGATTAAAGGAATTATTTATTTAGGGAATAAATAAAGAGTTAAAAGTATTTATTTAGGGAATAAATAAAAGTATAAAGGAAATATATTTGAAAACCAAATATAAAAGGAAATATATTTAAAAGCAAATATATAGGAAATATATTTAAAAGCAAATATAAAAAGGAATTATTTATTCAGGGAATAAATAAAGGATTAAAAGAAATTATTTATGTAGGGAATAAATAAAGGATTAAAGAAATTATTTATTTGGGAAATAAATAAAGAGTTAAAAGTATTTATTTAGGGAATAAATAAAAGTATAAAGGAATATTTATCGGATAGAATAAATAGAATAAAGGAATATTTATTTGATAAAATAAATAGAATCAAGGAATATTTATTTGATAAATAGATAGAATTAAACTAAAGGAGAAATTTATTTGTTAAATGAATAGGAGTTAATCCAAGAAATTGGTTAGGTTAACCAAAGCAAGTTAGTCGGGTTAAACAAAGAAATTGGTTAGGTTAACCAAAGCAAGTTAGTCGGGTTAAACAAAGAAATTGGTTAGGTTAACCAAAGCAATTTAGTTGGGTTAAACAAAGAAATTGGTTAGGTTAACCAAAGCAAGTTAGTCGAGTAAATCAAAGTAATTGGTTAAGTTAACCGAAGTGAATTTGTTAAGTTAAACTAAGTAGATTAGTTAAGTAAATCAAAATGAATTGGTTAAGTTAATCAAAGTGATTAGTTCGGCTAATCAAAGATAAGTAAAGTCAAGTGAGTATTGAGCTTCATCTATTTCACAGTAAAGGACGTTGTTCAATTAAGGTCTGAGAGGTATTTATACCCCAACTTGATTGACTTCAGAATTGACAAAGGAATAGTTGTAGTTCAATCTAAAAGGTTGAGTAGAAATATAGTTTATTCGAGGTGAGCAAATCAAATCTAGTTATTTGAGATGAGTTAATCGAATATAGTTTATTCGAATAGAGTTGGAGGAGTAAATCGAATATTGGTTATTCGAGGTGAGTAAATCAAATCTAGTTATTTGAGATGAGTTAATCGAATATAGTTTATTCGAATAGAGTTGGAGGAGTAAATCGAATATAGTTTATTCGAACAGCATTGGAAGAGTTAATCCAAAGGAGTTAGTCGAAGTTAGTTAATCCAAAGGAGTTATTCGAAGTTAGTTAATCCGAAGGAGTTAATCGAAGAGTTAATCCAAAGGAGTTAGTCGGAGAGTTAATCCGAAGGAGTTATTCGAAGTTAGTTAATCCAAAGGAGTTAGTCGAAGTTAGTTAATCCAAAGGAGTTATTCGAAGTTAGAAATCCAAAGGAGTTAGTTGGGTAATCCAAAGGAGTTAGTTGGGTAATCCAAGGGAGTTAGTAGTTAAACCAAGTGAAGTGGTCGAGTTAGTCTAATTGAATTGGTCAAGAGAAATCCAAAGGAGTAGTTGGGTAATCCAAAGGAGTTAGTTGGGTAATCCAAGGGAGTTAGTCGAAGTTAAATCCAAAGGAGTTAGTAAGAAATCCCAAGGAGTTAGTTGGGTAATCCAATTGAGTTAAATTGAAAGGAGTTAAACTAGTATAGTGATTCGAAAGGATGGTTAAGTAAATGTAGAAATTCAAGGAGATGGAAATGTTTTCCAACGTTAATAAATATATTTTCTAAATCTAGAAAATAGCAAATGATTGAATATAGGGAACAGGAGATAAGTGAGTTAAAGAGATTTATGTTAAATGATGTTTGTTCGATATAATTTCCATCTGGAAATAATATCGTTGTTTGCACACTTATTTTTCTTTGATAGTTAACTCACAGACTATCGAAGTTTTGACCATTTTAACGTTGTTAATATGGAGAGACCGGTTGGATTTTTATCCAAAGAACCACTCTGTATTGGCATAAGCGTTGTGAACCATATATGCCAAAGATAAGTGAAGACGGAGTAAAGTGCAAGGGCTGTGGTAAAAGTCTTAGATAACAGTGACTAAGATGGATATACTGAATAGTACCTTCGGTTTGTCCAGTCCCAGGACAACGTATATGGAAGAAGGTCTGACAGAGTATATCCAATGGATCGCATAAGTTGATCTGTTCAAACGTATTCACGTTGGGTGGCGGAGGAATTCGTTTCTCTAGCTGTATACCCGTGTTATTTTTGGACAAGTCAATTTGTGATTTGGCGGGTATGACGATGTGACATTCTAAGTGAATGAAGATGGATGTCTGACAGAGTATTTCCAGAAAGGTCACGTACCTTGATTTCTTCGACTGTACCAAGAGTGGAAGCGGAGAAGGAAACTTCTCTTAGCTAACACATAATGTATGGTTGTAGACGTCAAATTAGTGGTCTCGATGGATCTGACAATGTGGCATTCGAAGTGAATCTAATGTGATGATAAAGCGTAGCTTCTAACCTCACACCAGGAAGTAACAAAAGTTGGGCTAGGCAGCATGGCTAGTTGGGTCATCCCCAAGCAGGGTGTATTGTCACCGATCTAGGGAATATTCATATTTATACTTCTTTTGATTCTGTATCTTCGGATGACGGTTTGATGGCCTATAACCGTGGTGGCAATATATTCGCGACACTCAAGCTAAATGAGTGAGCGGTCATGTGTGGCCGGGTTGCAAGACGTTCTTGTTGAACCTACAGTGTATCACCTCTAGAGTACACTGATCAGAAGGTGCTCCCATACCTTGTCTGTTGGAATCCATTCTCCGATAAGCGCCCTGCGGTTTATGATTTTATACTATGAATGTAGAACGTGAGATGCAAGCGTTTCTGCTAGTTGATATCTATTTGTACATAGACATTATTATAATATCAAAAGGTTTTTGATATAAAGATATTTTGGATTCTCATAAGGGAAAAACCCGTTCCGTTATACGGCGTGGTCTTACGAGATATCGTTTACTTGTTCATATACATGTTTAAATTGTTTTACTCATACCAGTCCCATGACTGACCCGGAGTTTACTTTGTTGTTTTCCCTAAACTCTTGGGTGCCTAAATTTGTACGGGCAGTCAAGTAGTCGGGATTTTTAGATATGCTTGGAGAGCTTGGAGCAGGAGGCTGCAAGATTCTATAGCTATAGTTATTTCCGCTGTGTTGTAAGTGTTGTACTCTGATAAGTGCTATTGTATATATATAACTGTTACTTCAAAGCTATGTTATATATTATATGTTATTCGTTCCGCTGTGAGATTCGTGTTACTCTGATGATTCTGATGTTCTTCTTCTTCTTCTATTCTATTAGTTCTATCTTTTCTTTCTCACCTTCTAAATTCTTTCACTAACGTCTCGGAATTTCCGACTCTCGAGGAGTCGGAAATTTCCAGCCGTTACAGTTGGTATCAGAGCTTAAATTAAGAATTACTTGGCTCTGTGGCGTGACTCGGTAGAGATAGGGTTAGTAATATCCTAGATTGAGTTTGAGTGTATATATACGAGTGCGTATTTGTATTTGATATAAAATGGTTTTATATTGTGGAGATTCATTGGCTGAGTTGTTTATGAGTTCTGGTCGATCAGTTTGATCCACTGTATCGGTAGGAGTAAATAAACACTTGAATACGATGGGTCGTCACGATATGTTTTGAAAAAGGGTAAGTGAATTTAACATTACCCAAAGTATATTTTGATATAGAAATATATATATATATATCAAAATTTTAATATATTAGATATATTGGTTGTTATTATAATCGAGTAAGATTATAAATTAAATGGTTATATATATAACCAATAATAATTCCTATAAGTAAAATACGTGGAATCAGTCGAATTAAAATCTGAAATTAAATCAGAATTGGAATTAAAATAAGGAAATTTTAAGTTCCTGGGAGATTTTGAAAATGTTTTTCAATTCAAAATAAATATAGTATTGAACTCACCTGGATGACGGGAAAATAATTCCGAGGATGGATCGATACATCGTCGGTGTAATTTTCGAGTTTCTAAGTGGCGGATTACTACCAATGGTTCTGTTTTCAAATGGTGTTGAGGAAAACAAGTTGTTCAGAAATTCAAAAGTTTTGAATTGGTGTTAGGATTTGAACTTTGATTTGAAATAAATCCCAGGAATTTAAATCTTGAAATTTAAAATTTAACTTGTTTAGTTGAATGAATCAAGATGGTAAAAACAAATAGTAAATTAAAATTTAACTTGAACCAAGTTAAATAAATCGGGATTTGGTTAGAGAATAATCTGGATTGGAATTAAGTTGATGGGTTAAGAGTTTGAAATCTGATATTGGAGTTTGAATAGAATTTGACTTGGATAGAACCAAGTGTTTGAGTTGAAGGTTGGATTGAGATGACATTGGTATATGTTGGGTTGATAACAGGTGAAAGTGATAAGAGTTGATATGCCCGACAAAAAGGTACAAGTTTATTTTTGATATAAGCATGAGATTTATGAGCCGAATTGGCAAGCCGCTTGGCTGTTTGATTTTCTTTTGGATTGGAGATGGCCTAGAGAGGCGAGTTGTGGTTTTACCGATAGGGCTGTACAAAGGAGGTTATGGCGAAATTTTCCGAAAATTTAAAGTGTTAGAAAATTTTCAGAATTTTTGAAAATTTTAGTTAGTCGGAAGAATAAATATTTCAGTCGTTATTAATTGGTTCGGTTGAAATCAGAAATAAGGGGTAAACCAATCTTAGGAGTTCCAATATATAGGGTCATCCTCTAACTTAGCAATTTCGAGGGCGAAATTTATTTTAAGTGGGGAAGTCTGTAATGGCGCGTTTTGTTAGCTGTCGAATAATTAATTTATTTAATTATTAAATATCGATTGGGCGATATCGATGACTTGAATTAAATAATATTGAATATTTAATTAAAGTGTATAATATAATAATATATTATAATGTCGAAATAATTGGAAATCACAATATTCTGTGAACGGGGTCGTCCCTTAGATTTAATTCAGCTTGGAGTTGAATTATATTGACATATATATTCAATCGACGACAGTTTGAACGTATAATTATATTATAATTAAAATCGAGCTCGAAATGGCGCTGCAGTTCGTAAATTGGCGATTCGAGCTTCAACTGAATATACAGGATTCGTTTTAAATCGGATTTCTGTGAAACAAGAAACGTGTGGAGCTGGTGGAGTATATCTTTCTAGTAGAAGAGAAAAATAGGGATTTCGTCGGGTAGATTTTGAGTTATGTCCAAATCAAATTTCAGAAAAGTCGCTATGGAATTCCTTTATAATTTGCGACGCTTTATATACGTTATAAATCGATTTTTCGATACGAACTGAATATCGGGATAATCTGGAGTTTGGAAATCAAGTCATAAAATCTGAGGTGATATTCTGGAGCCGGACGACATTGTATATGGATATATACGATAATATTAATTTATTAATATTTAATTTAATAATATTTAAATATATTTATATATTTAAATGGGTCATCCAGAGCTTTAAAAATACGCTGTGTGAGCATACGGAGTCGGAATTCGACGAAACCAATTTTGTTGGGACCGTAATGTCGAACTCTAGCTACGTGTCCAGTTTGGTGATTTTTAGGTATCGTATGTAACCACTGTGATTTTTAGAAGACGAATACGAGGAGAAAATCATTTAAATAAAATAGAAAATAAACAAATAAAATATCCTCCCCATTTTCTTTGGATCCACAACAGGCCACACAGGCTCCCTTCTCAACCACAATTACCACCAACCACAATTAACCTATATAAACCGCATAAACCATTCACAGCAAGAACTTTACCACAAAGAAAAATCCAAAACAATTCATCCAAAATGTTATAAATCATCAAACTAGTGCATTTGGATTCCCAGCATGTTTCTCTCTGACCTAACATCAGTATTGTGGGGTTCGACAGTTCTTTATGTCGATGGAAGAAGTGGAGCGACACCTAGGGCATCAGAAAATCGCTGATGGGAGCGGAATTGGGTTGAGAGAAGGGTAGCGTGATGATCAGGAGGTCGTGGCGCTTCGATTTAGGGTGTATTGGTGGGGTTCGGTTTAGATGGACGTCGATGGGTGTACAGGAGGTGGCGGCATCGGCCTTTGCTTCATGACGTCGAGTTCGAAGGCGAGGGCATAGTTGGGTGCGGATTTTGGTGCTGAGGCCAAGGGTGGAGGCGGCGCCGACGATTGATGGACGGAGGAGGGAGCACGGCCGGTCAAACGGGGGGGTCAACGTTGGGATTGGTTCGGTTTTCTTTTTCTGGAGTGGAGAGATATTTTGAGGAAGAAAGGAGTAAAGGGGTCGGGTACAGGCTTTTAAGGCATGTAGTGGGCCGAGATTTATATGGGTGAGGCCCATTCTTAAGTAAACCATTAAGTTTTTATTTAAATAAATAGTTTATTAACTTGTATCATGCGTATCTTGGTCATACGACATCAGAATAAAAAACCGTAAGTTGCGTTGGGATCGTATGGACGGGAGCAATACAATGGGACTGACCGCGAGTCAATCCGAGCTCGTTACAATTTATGGCGAAATAAATTGCCCGACTGAATCAGATAACGCAAACCGACATTTAACGGTTAACGCGTCCAATGTGAGTAAAACTCACCAACTCTATACAGTTCTATTTTTACAACGTGTTCTTAGAACTGTTAATTATCTGTTGTTTGACTGTGTGTTGACTGTTTGATTTAAACTGCTAGTCAGTTAGTAGAAATTATATATGTATATATATATCTGTATATATATATATATATATAAACTGTTAAATCTTTATATGCTGATTCCGCTTAACAGAATATTATATACTAGTGTTGTCTAACATCTGTGATGCAGGGAAACAGGTCGGAGGAATCCGACTGGATTCCTCAACAGTTATTTTTACTGTAATTTATGTATTGTGATATATAAATGTGATATATATAATCTATTGTGATTATGTGTGGTTGGACGATATTCATCGTTGTTAGATGATGTGTTAAAAACCATAAGAAAATACCAGAATGAAATAAAGAGATTTTCAAAGTATATTTTGGAAATAATTTATTTATATAAAATCGATGGATTTTATATATAAAAGAAAAGGAGATATATTTTAAAACAAAGAAAAGGAGGTATATTTGGTAAAACAAATATAGAGGAAATATATTTGTGAAACAAATATAAAGAATAATATTTGTAAATCAATTACAAAGGGTTATATTTGTAAATCAATTACAAAGGGTTATATTTGTAAATCAATTACAAAGGGTTATATTTGTAAATCAATTACAAAGGGTCATATATGTAAATCAATTACAAAGGGTCATATGTGTAAATCAATTACAAAGGATTAAAGGAATTATTTATTTAGGGAATAAATAAAGAGTTAAAAGTATTTATTTAGGGAATAAATAAAAGTATAAAGGAAATATATTTGAAAACCAAATATAAAAGGAAATATATTTAAAAGCAAATATATAGGAAATATATTTAAAAGCAAATATAAAAATGAATTATTTATTCAGGGAATAAATAAAGGATTAAAAGAAATTATTTATGTAGGGAATAAATAAAGGATTAAAGAAATTATTTATTTGGGAAATAAATAAAGAGTTAAAAGTATTTATTTAGGGAATAAATAAAAGTATAAAGGAATATTTATCGGATAGAATAAATAGAATAAAGGAATATTTATTTGATAAAATAAATAGAATCAAGGAATATTTATTTGATAAATAGATAGAATTAAACTAAAGGAGAAATTTATTTGTTAAATGAATAGGAGTTAATCCAAGAAATTGGTTAGGTTAACCAAAGCAAGTTAGTCGGGTTAAACAAAGAAATTGGTTAGGTTAACCAAAGCAAGTTAGTCGGGTTAAACAAAGAAATTGGTTAGGTTAACCAAAGCAATTTAGTTGGGTTAAACAAAGAAATTGGTTAGGTTAACCAAAGCAAGTTAGTCGAGTAAATCAAAGTAATTGGTTAAGTTAACCGAAGTGAATTTGTTAAGTTAAACTAAGTAGATTAGTTAAGTAAATCAAAATGAATTGGTTAAGTTAATCAAAGTGATTAGTTCGGCTAATCAAAGATAAGTAAAGTCAAGTGAGTATTGAGCTTCATCTATTTCACAGTAAAGGACGTTGTTCAATTAAGGTCTGAGAGGTATTTATACCCCAACTTGATTGACTTCAGAATTGACAAAGGAATAGTTGTAGTTCAATCTAAAAGGTTGAGTAGAAATATAGTTTATTCGAGGTGAGCAAATCAAATCTAGTTATTTGAGATGAGTTAATCGAATATAGTTTATTCGAATAGAGTTGGAGGAGTAAATCGAATATTGGTTATTCGAGGTGAGTAAATCAAATCTAGTTATTTGAGATGAGTTAATCGAATATAGTTTATTCGAATAGAGTTGGAGGAGTAAATCGAATATAGTTTATTCGAACAGCATTGGAAGAGTTAATCCAAAGGAGTTAGTCGAAGTTAGTTAATCCAAAGGAGTTATTCGAAGTTAGTTAATCCGAAGGAGTTAATCGAAGAGTTAATCCAAAGGAGTTAGTCGGAGAGTTAATCCGAAGGAGTTATTCGAAGTTAGTTAATCCAAAGGAGTTAGTCGAAGTTAGTTAATCCAAAGGAGTTATTCGAAGTTAGAAATCCAAAGGAGTTAGTTGGGTAATCCAAAGGAGTTAGTTGGGTAATCCAAGGGAGTTAGTAGTTAAACCAAGTGAAGTGGTCGAGTTAGTCTAATTGAATTGGTCAAGAGAAATCCAAAGGAGTAGTTGGGTAATCCAAAGGAGTTAGTTGGGTAATCCAAGGGAGTTAGTCGAAGTTAAATCCAAAGGAGTTAGTAAGAAATCCCAAGGAGTTAGTTGGGTAATCCAATTGAGTTAAATTGAAAGGAGTTAAACTAGTATAGTGATTCGAAAGGATGGTTAAGTAAATGTAGAAATTCAAGGAGATGGAAATGTTTTCCAACGTTAATAAATATATTTTCTAAATCTAGAAAATAGCAAATGATTGAATATAGGGAACAGGAGATAAGTGAGTTAAAGAGATTTATGTTAAATGATGTTTGTTCGATATAATTTCCATCTGGAAATAATATCGTTGTTTGCACACTTATTTTTCTTTGATAGTTAACTCACAGACTATCGAAGTTTTGACCATTTTAACGTTGTTAATATGGAGAGACCGGTTGGATTTTTATCCAAAGAACCACTCTGTATTGGCATAAGCGTTGTGAACCATATATGCCAAAGATAAGTGAAGACGGAGTAAAGTGCAAGGGCTGTGGTAAAAGTCTTAGATAACAGTGACTAAGATGGATATACTGAATAGTACCTTCGGTTTGTCCAGTCCCAGGACAACGTATATGGAAGAAGGTCTGACAGAGTATATCCAATGGATCGCATAAGTTGATCTGTTCAAACGTATTCACGTTGGGTGGCGGAGGAATTCGTTTCTCTAGCTGTATACCCGTGTTATTTTTGGACAAGTCAATTTGTGATTTGGCGGGTATGACGATGTGACATTCTAAGTGAATGAAGATGGATGTCTGACAGAGTATTTCCAGAAAGGTCACGTACCTTGATTTCTTCGACTGTACCAAGAGTGGAAGCGGAGAAGGAAACTTCTCTTAGCTAACACATAATGTATGGTTGTAGACGTCAAATTAGTGGTCTCGATGGATCTGACAATGTGGCATTCGAAGTGAATCTAATGTGATGATAAAGCGTAGCTTCTAACCTCACACCAGGAAGTAACAAAAGTTGGGCTAGGCAGCATGGCTAGTTGGGTCATCCCCAAGCAGGGTGTATTGTCACCGATCTAGGGAATATTCATATTTATACTTCTTTTGATTCTGTATCTTCGGATGACGGTTTGATGGCCTATAACCGTGGTGGCAATATATTCGCGACACTCAAGCTAAATGAGTGAGCGGTCATGTGTGGCCGGGTTGCAAGACGTTCTTGTTGAACCTGCAGTGTATCACCTCTAGAGTACACTGATCAGAAGGTGCTCCCATACCTTGTCTGTTGGAATCCATTCTCCGATAAGCGCCCTGCGGTTTATGATTTTATACTATGAATGTAGAACGTGAGATGCAAGCGTTTCTGCTAGTTGATATCTATTTGTACATAGACATTATTATAATATCAAAAGGTTTTTGATATAAAGATATTTTGGATTCTCATAAGGGAAAAACCCGTTCCGTTATACGGCGTGGTCTTACGAGATATCGTTTACTTGTTCATATACATGTTTAAATTGTTTTACTCATACCAGTCCCATGACTGACCCGGAGTTTACTTTGTTGTTTTCCCTAAACTCTTGGGTGCCTAAATTTGTACGGGCAGTCAAGTAGTCGGGATTTTCAGATATGCTTGGAGAGCTTGGAGCAGGAGGCTGCAAGATTCTATAGCTATAGTTATTTCCGCTGTGTTGTAAGTGTTGTACTCTGATAAGTGCTATTGTATATATATAACTGTTACTTCAAAGCTATGTTATATATTATATGTTATTCGTTCCGCTGTGAGATTCGTGTTACTCTGATGATTCTGATGTTCTTCTTCTTCTTCTATTCTATTAGTTCTATCTTTTCTTTCTCACCTTCTAAATTCTTTCACTAACGTCTCGGAATTTCCGACTCTCGAGGAGTCGGAAATTTCCAGCCGTTACAAATTTCATTAGTGGTTGATAGGTTTGTTAGAAATATAATTATGCATTTGTAGTTGATAGAAGCTTAGGATAAATGAAGTTACAAGAAATGTTTGGTTTCATGTTTGAGTTAATGTTTTGTGACAATAAAACTTAAATTGATTGATTAATTGGATTGGATTGGATTCCTTTACTTATATCACAATTTTAAGGATATCTTATTAGAGTTAGTTCTAAGTCTAGATTAAGATCTTATTATAGTTTTAAGGGAATTAGAGTATAGGATAGGTTTAGACTTGTATTAGATTAAGGGGTAGTTTTTTAGTTTCTAGGATTAACTAAAGGTTCAAGAAGTGTTTATTAACACATATTATTTAATTTGGTTGATTTGATAGATTGCTTGAATTGATTGCTTTAGTTGATTGCTTGAATTGATTGCTTTAATAGATTGCTTTAATTGATTGCTTTAATTAATTGCTTGAATTGTTTGTTTGAATTGCTTGTTTGAATTGATTATAAATATTGATTGGTTTGCTTAGTTTATTATCCTTCTATTTAGTTTATTAGAATAGTATAGTCATAATTTTATGGGGAGCTATAATCTGTTAGGATTAGAATCAAAATTAGGGATATCTAAATTTAGGATCATTTATAGCATGGATTTAGGTGGAGTATTTTATGCTAGGATATATAGATAGATTTAGGATTCAGAGGGAGTTATTTATATACCTTAGAAATTTAGTGTAGATTTAATTATAAGATATGTTTAGATAGTTATATGACTTAGGGGGGAGTATCTTTAGAATTTCTTTTTGATAATGGCAAAGGGGGAGAAATTATAAAATATAGACTTAGTTTATAGGATTCATATAGACAAGGGACTATTAGAAGGATCATTATCAACAGATATGTATAGTATGATATTTTATAAATGTAACGACTCGGATTTCGCCCGGACCTAATTGACTAAGACCGTTCAAAAACCCGAATACTCTAACTTTGGGCATACAACATATTAGAACAAATAACAGAAGACTTTTATAACCATTACAATAATGTTACATCGGAGTATAGAATATCAAAGTACATCAATAAAATACAGCGGAAGATAATTTACAATAAATGTAATACACAGCGACGGAAATAAATAAACTGATACAGCGGAAGTCTATCAATGCTCTGGACACAGCTTTGAGCTTCGATCTAGAATCTTGCTCAATATATCTACAAAATAAGCTATTCGACTGCTAGTGTGGAAAAGAGGGCACCCGAGTTTGCAAGTGAAACAAACTACAGGTTAGTCATGGGACTGGTATGAGAAATCTTACTTAACCTATTTAATAATAAGGTCAATCATCGGACCACGCTGCTAATGCGGAACGGGTTTACTCCATTGGATTTCCAGTGCATAAATTGATTAAATTTTATTCAAAAACAATGCAATACTTTTTTAGAAAAATGAAATCATTATAAGACTCAAGTCCCATCACACAATGCAACACAAACCGGAGGATAGATTTTACCTTATAATGATCAAACATGCTTGATACATAGGAAATAATATTTTAATATTATTATTAGTGTCTAATTAGTATTAAAATACTTCGAAGTAAATGTATCAATCCTAGATGGCATAGTGTACCCCATCCTACTATGTCGCCATATATAGGTTTACAATCAAAACCATAATGTCGTATTGGAAATTGGGTTTCCATCATGAGTCAAGGGTAGGGACGATCTCCTTACCGATTCAGAACACTCTAGCAATGTCCTAGGATCACACCTACGGGCAACCCTTGGATCCTGCAGGGCCGGTCCACAAATACTTTAGTGGATTGACAATTCCTGAACACACGCTTCCCAGTCCTATTGAACCTGTAAAATGGTCACTATCGACCAACAAATCCGAGGCGCCTCATCCCATCAATCACATAAGTAAAATGTCAGGGCTTGCAAAACCCTGATACCACTTCTAGCTAGAAAGAAACGTGAGCGCTCTCTGTGTTCCCTTGTCCCGTTTCTGACTCTTACCGGTGTGTGAGGCTCGCGAGGTAACGCTACATACAAAGGTATGCCGAAATAGGCTATGCTTTGATCATCAACCACAAGGCTCTGCTTTTCAACAAAAGCCTTGATCACTTGCATCTTGGCATGCCACATTGACAATCCACGCCACTAGATCGATAACTACCAATATATAAACTCTGAGCTCGTGCGTCCCAGACAAGGGTGTTAAGCAAGAGAATAAATGCTCCGCCACCACAGATATATATTAAATAGAAATCAATTTAATTTACATGGAATGAAATCCAATGTCAGACACACATCCATTTACAAGTCCCTTCTGGGTCTGAACGAAACTGGAGACACCTTATTCCTCGTCCCGTATGTCCAATACGGAAGAGAGGTTCTCGCATATCCGGTCAATCAACAAGTACGTCCGGACAACTACCACTTTAACCCTTTCCTAAGAGTGACCCAGTTTAGGGCATCAGTAGTCGCCTATTCGATGTGAAGATTGCCAGTCTTCAATCACCGTCTTCAATCACCATCTTCAATGCCTTCGAGTTTTAATCGTCGTAGTAATTATTCAGAATGGGTTAAACCCAGCCTTTTCGAATAATTCACATATTTTATAATGAAAAATCAGGTGCTATAAATACAAATCATACGCCTCATTTCAATTCAGAATATTCTTTAAAATATTCATATTAAAAGGGAAAGATTCCCCTTAATTTTATCAAAGGTAAATTCTTTTAAATTAAATCTTTAATCTTCTTTTTATCCAATTTGATTTCTATATCAAAAATCATTACTTTATGATTATTCAACTTTTAAGAACTTAATCTTGTCTTTAACTGGGTTAAAGAACCAATGTTATTTAAAACACAGTGCACGATAAACCCAAAATCAACTTCCATTAAATATGGAATTTTCATAGAAAACAAATCAATATATAATCGATATAGATTTCCGTATCAGACTAATAATATAAATGGAATAATGGTAAAGCCTTTTAAATTCCATATATAGTAACAGTCTTCTTTTACAGAAGCCTATCTCGATTATTATCAAGTCGAATTTCCACTCAATTCCAATTTAATATATTAAATTGGAAAACTTGACTTTGGAAAAATTCTTTTTAAATCTTAATAAAAAGATTTATAAATTTAAATCATTTTTTTTTTACATTTAATTGGGCTAAAGAACAAATGTCATTTAAAACACAGTTCACAATAAACACAATTCACATATCATTTTATTTCAGTCACAAATATAATTGGAAACTCTAATAATCTTAACTAAAAGATTTATTCTTTTCATATGGGGTTTAAGAATAGTGTTATTTAAGACACCATCCACGACAACCCAAAATCTAATTCTTTTATTTATACTAATTAAATATTAATTAACTGGAAGACTTCATTAAATCTTAATTTAAAAGATTTATTCTAGTTAATGACTAGTTCATTTTGATGAAAATAATTTTTTTATTTTTTTTCCATTCAAAAACGGACATAGAAATCATCATTTTATTCTTCGTTGAATATTATTTTAAAATATTCGTTATTTAAAAATATTCTTTATGTGAAAATATTCTTTATATTACAATGTTCTTTATTTTAAAGTATTCTTTATATAAAAGATATTCTGAATTGAAATGCGACTTAGTCAGTTACTATATAATTTCGGTTAATATGGATTTCACACATCACATGAACGCGACAATAATGATATATAATCATTAAACAACCAATTCACATCTAGAGTGAAATTTTACAACTGTGCGAGCATTAAAATGAATAAATAACGCTCATCGCAGCCTGTCAATCCATCGATTGACATACAACTACTGGTGTATGTCAAATATCATCCCAATACTCGTGTGGGGTTTTCAACCAACAACAATTCATCTAAACAAATAATTGGTTAATGAATTTAACCAATTTTAATTTCTCTAACATGTTGACGATAATTGAATAAAACATGTTATTATATTCCTAATGCCGAATAAGAATGTATTTTACTCGCATAATTTCCCTACATGTATCTAATGTCTAATAAAATGTAATTTATTTACATGGCATTGTCGTTGATGATAAATAAAAAGATAGTTTCCATTTTCCTTTATTTGTATGCAATTTTTATTTTTAATTTTAACAAATAAAAAGAAATTGTTTTATTTGCATGTATAGTTTCAAATCATAGCATATGAAATGCCTCTTTATTCTGTACACAAATTATAATGTATAATTTTGTATAATTCGACAATACAACTGTCACTTGTATTTGTATACAAATTCTATTGTATAATTTAACAATAAAATGTCATTTTAATTCACATACAATTCTAATATATGTTTTGACCATGAAAATTATTCTTATATTTGCATATAAATTCAAAAGTATGTCTTAACAATAAAAATGATTCTTTATTTAACATACAAATTCTAATGTTTGCTTTAATAGTAAGAATGATTCTCTCATTTTTGTTGAGATTCTATTTCAACAAAATGATCAAAAATGATCTTTTCATTTTGGTTGAAAATTATATTTCAATAAAATGATTAAAAATGATAATTCCATATTGTTAACAACTCTTATTTTAACCAATTGAATAAAAGTGGTAATTCATATTATTCACGATTCTAATTTAACAAAATGAATAACAAATGATAATTTCATATTGTTAACAATTCTAATTTAACCAAATGAACTCGAATGATTCATTCATTTTTATTGACAATCCTATTTCAACTAAATGATTAAAAGTAACAATTTCATTTCGTTAACAATTCTAGTTTAACAAAATGAATATTCTTGCTTCAACACAAATCTATTTAACAAAAATGCCAATTTTTTTTTTACCCCAAATCTACTTAATCAAAAGTGAAATTTTTGCTTAACTCGAATCTTATGTAATAAAAATATAATATTTGTTTAACTCATCACATTTGACAAAATGTACATTTTTGTTTCAATTAATCTACTTTGACAAAAATGTATGCTTTGTTTCAACTAATCCATTTTGACAAAAATGTATATTTTGTTTCAACTAACATAATTCGACAAAAATGAAAGTTTTGTTTCAACTAATATAATTTGACAAAAGTGCATATTTTGTTTCAACTAATATAATTTGACCAAAGTGAATATTTTGTTTCAACTAATGTAATTCGACAAAAATGAATGTTTTGTTTCAACTGATATAATTTGACAAAAGTGCATATTTTGTTTCAAATAATATAATTTGACAAAAATGAATATTTGTTTCACTCGTTTTAGTTGACAAGAACGTTTATTTTTGTTTCACTCTTTTCAATTGACAAAAATGTTCATTTTTGTTTCACTCTTTTTAATTGACAAAAATGTTCATTTTTGTTTAACTCGACTATTTTGACAAAAGTGAGTATTTTTGTTCCAACTAAACTATTTGACACAAAATGATTATTCTTATTTCAACTAACATGTTTGACAAAAATGTTTATTTTTGTTTCAAACAACATGTTTGACAAAAATGTTTATTTTTATTTCAACTATCATGTTTGACAAAAATGTTTATTTTTATTTCAACTAACATGTTTGACAAAAATGTTTATTTTTATTTCAAACAAATGAGTATTTCTAATCCTTTCTACATATACGATAAAAATATAAATTTTATCGTTAACATAATTCAACAATTCTAACTTGTTAAACCTGATCATTATAATTTAACAATTCTAATTTGTTAAACATGACAATTATAATAAAATGATATTTTTACCTAACACAACATTTCCATGTTCTCTAATGACAAATCAAAAGGAGTATTCTTATTTGCATACAGTTTCTAATCTCAGCATGACAATTAAAAATGTAAATTTATTTGCATACAAATATCTATCCTTCACATGAAAAATAAAAATGACTACTTTTATTTGTTTATAAATTCAATGTAAAATTTGACCAAAAAAATGAATGCTTTTATTTGTGAACAATTCAATGTTAAATTTGACAAATAAAAATCAATGTTTTTATTTGTGAACAATCCAATGTTAAATTTGACAAATAAAAATCAATGTTTTTATTTGTGAACAATTTTCTACTTATTCAATTTTGACATACATGATAATTATAATTCAACTTTCTTTTCCTTTCTTTCAACAAAAATTGGTATTTTTTTTCTCAACAATTTTATTCAACACAAACACCATCGAATCAATGGATCTACATACAACAATCAATTTTAAATCAAATCACATATCATAGAATTTGACAGAATATAATTCAACAACATCAATTCTAATTAACAAATATGTTTGATTTAACTAACCTAACTAACAAAAATGATAATTTTTGTTAAACTATTTTCTAATTGGTACAAATATTATCTTCAACAGGTCTACATAACACCCCAATCACAGATCTAA
This sequence comes from Allium sativum, assembly GCA_030737875.1. Taxonomy (NCBI): domain Eukaryota; kingdom Viridiplantae; phylum Streptophyta; class Magnoliopsida; order Asparagales; family Amaryllidaceae; genus Allium; species Allium sativum. The sequence continues at coordinate 1,025,470,486 of CM060909.1, forward strand.
TTATGATTAATTGATTTTAATTATATATAAGAGAAAAAATATAATTTCTCACCTTGATCGGTTTTATTTCTGATTTTTATTTCTGTACAGTTCAGATCTGAATTTGCTCTGAATTCTGGTTTGCTCCGTTTCAGTTCCGGTCAGCGTCATCGCGAAGTACTATTTGACACGAGTCCAACGCAATTTAAATCGTTTAACTCTGATCAAGTTTGAATAAGTTATGCCATTTTAAACTTTAAACAATAAGATAGATAATTAACTAAATTATTTAAATAATTATTTACTTAAATCTTTGTCTTCCTTTTGTTAATTGCTCCACCCCATCGTTTAACTCCAGGTTCGTATTTACCCATCGTCGACTTCCTTCCTCCACCCATGCACGTCCACCAAGGCCGCCGGAACCAGATCCAAGACCACCACTCCATCCGCCTTGAACACCTCCTCCATCTCCGATGATCAAGTCGAACTCGAGCCTCCCCTCCCCCTTAAAGACGGGTCCGAACGGCGAGTGCTTGGGCACGAAATTCCGCCAATCCGCAAGCCTAAATCCCATCACCACCGTACACAACCTAGCTCTTGCCCTCCTCTACCATTTCCGCTTTATAACTTATGCTTAAATCTTAGTATTCTTGGAGAAATTATGGAATTTATTTCGGAGTTTGGTGGCCATCCATTTCTGAACGTGGGGACTACTGTTTTAGAGTTAGGGTTTTTGATTAGTTAAGGTTATTTATAATATTATATTATTAAATGTTCCGATTTACAAAAAAACCCATTACTTCTTAATAACTCCAATCCCAACCCAAAGAACATTGCCCCGAGCCAAATACCCCCTTCCGGACACAATGGGCTAGGTCCCATCACGCCGTTTGATCTCCTCAGCAAACTTTTCTTTAATTTAAAATATAATTTATTTATTTAATTTGATCAAACATTTAAATTCATCGGGGCCACAAACTGACTCTAAAAATTCCAGAAAATTTATTTCTAGTTATGTTTTGACAATACAGTCCTAACAAAATTAACTTCGTCGAATTTGGAGACCGTTTGAAAAATGGCCATTTTCTGGTCGATCTAAATTGACTAAAATTGACAAAACACGTTTAGTCTACTGGGCTCACATATTAATTCCAAAAATTGTGAAAATTGGAATCTAGCAATAATTTGACATTCCGGATCCAACAAAAGTGGTTTCGTCGAAGGCGGAGGTCGTTTGTAAAATGGCTATTTTTAATATTGAAATATATATATATATATATATATATATATAAATTCTATAACGACTATTCTGAATGTTAAACTGACCATAACTTTTGATTCCCGCTATGAAATTCAATTTTTCAGGTTCATTGAAAAGATATTTTTAAACAAGTTTAAATATTTTTGGTTTTACCAAAATCCGATTTATTTTGCATCTTGTACAGTCAGTCAAAGTTCAAATTCAAATTTTCAAACTACCATGTTATTTCTAACTTCTTTTATAATTAAATTAAAAAAATTTGTCCTGACTTCGATTTAAATAAATTTTTCATCGTTATTATTTAAAATAAATCATTTTAAATATTTAAAATACGCTAAAATTTCTAAAATAAAAATTTTAAATTGGTTCTAAAATTCCGGGTTGTTACAATAAGCTAAGGTTGTCATCATCAAAAAGGGGGAGATTGTTGGAGAATGGAGTTTTGATGACAACAACCTTATTTCAATGTTAATTGATTATAAAATATATATACTAACACCTTTATCTAGAATACACACACACACACACATATGCAGGATTTGTATACAGGAATTAAAACTGAAGACTGTAAGTTTAAGAGCTTTTAGAGATTCAGAATTCAGGGTAGATTCAAGACTCATGAGTAATCATGATTTCAAAAGTCCAAGATAAGTATAGTGACAGATTCTAATTTATGTAAGACTCCGAATAGAACTCCAGGTTCAAACTCTGTTTTTTAAATTATCTCTTTTCAAATTCAAAACTATTTTCAAATTGATTTCAAACTTCTCTCAAAATAATTTTTAATCTTCCAAGAATCTCAAACTTATGATTTCAAATATATTTCCTAATTATAAGTAATTTTATTTTAGTAGTTTTATTAAATATGTTTTACTACATTTATAATATTATTTAAACTCTAAGTTTTCGTATAACTTTTTGTTTATATATAGTTTAAAAATATTTCTTTGTAAATTCCTATATAAATGTTTATAATTATATTATATATGTTTATAATTATATTATATATGTTTATAATTATATTATATATAGTTTTCATGTCACATATATATTAAGTATTTAATCATATGTTTAAATAATATTTTCTTATGTTTTTGTACTTGAAAAATAATGTTTTAGCAACTAGTTTTGTTTCAGGAATTTCCAAAATTTAAATATTGAATTAAATACCTTAAAAATTCTTTAAAAAGCATAAAAATGATGGATATGTTGACATACATTCATAGCTATTTTGGTATGTAACTGTCAGAAATTTAAATTTGAAAGGAAGTGTCTTTTCACTATTTGTGATGCTCTTGAAACGTTGCAACCTTTCAAATGTTATAAATAGGTGCTAATTTTGATTTTTTTATCATTCTTCTTCTCCACTTTCATTCCCTTTCATTACTCCAATATTCTTTCTTATTTTTATGATTTCTACACTTATACTCTGCCAAATTCAATTATGTTCTCATTAAACTTCTTCTCTTTACACTCTCTACTCATTACTCTCTGAATCAAGTGCTATTGAAGAGTTACAGGGATGTTTGTAATCGTTTGAGTTGTGTAAGCAATCAGTTGTATCCCTTATAGCCATGAAATCAAGGACGGGTAATTGGTGGTATCCCTTGTAGCCGTGAAATCAAGGACGGGTAATCAGTAGTATCCCTTGTAGCCGTGAAATCAAGGAGTTTGTACTTGACTATTGATATAGTAATCAAACTCTATGCAATCCGGCGTTGTCGGGACTGAACGTAGGACCAATCCGAACCAATGTAAAATCTGGTGTGTCCTTTCCTTTTCTACACTTTATTTTTATTTATAATTGTGTTTGTGTTCGATTTTGTGTCTGTGATTGTTTCCGTGGTAATTGATTCATCTGGTATATCACATACGTTTTAGATTTTGTTTAAATTCTCAAAAACACTATTCACCCCCCTTTAGTGTTTGTTTTGCCTTAACGATCCATTCCGTAGTAAAAAAATATTCATTATTCTTGAACTCTTTATAACTCTTGTGTATTGATTTTGATCATCGGTATTGATCAACATCACGGACGATCTTGTTACCGTACAGTCCTGAATATCAACACCTGCTATAAAACCTATGCTATATACTATACACATAATCATTAGTAATAACTGTTAATATAATCGTAAATAACTATAAAATATATTTTATACCAATGCCTATCATACCTTTTGTTGTTATCATCAAAACATCCTTGCACTAACAATCTTCCTCTTTTGATGATGGCAACCTTTATATAAAATATATTTTCTAACTCACCATTACTCTAATAACATATTTTATTTTCTCTCTTTTGTCATCTATCAAAAGCTATTATTCTTTAAATCTTCTTTGATTATTTTAAACTCCCTTTAACTCAAATACTATAAATACTAATTTGGCTCAATTTCTATATTAACTATGGACTCGATTTAATTATTTACTCTACCTGACAAATTACACCCTAATACCATTGACCTTGGAATATATTTATGTATTATAGTTCAACCATTTTGATCAAACATAAACAAGTATTAAATTCTATTAAAACATGGTGTATACATATATTCAAAACATCAGTTACGATCAAACCTTTACATATAATCTAATTCAAGTTTTGCGCAACCAATCAAACAAGTCCAATCCAATCCAATATATATATATATACACATACATACATATAAAACAATGAATTATACAAATTTAAATTGAGATTTATTTACACTCCTATTTAAATATTTCTAAGGACTTCGATCTGCCTATCTTTTCCAAAGATTAGATCTGCTTTAATAACATCTCTTCTTAGTCACGTTTATTAAGTGTGCATTCTGGGTTTTGAGTTGGTTCGTTTTTGGCTAGGGAGGATAACATCTATCAAACAACATCGAAACGCTTCTCTTGCTCCTTGATCATCCGCATTTGTCTTAATTCTAAATGCCTTTGATTTTAGAGGATGAATGAGAAAATGTTTTTAAAAGATTCGAGAGTTGTTTCTACATTTTCGGCCAAACTACGAATTGTATTATCCTTGAATTTTTGTTTTTGGATAAGAAATGAATAAGGAAGAAGATAATGAAGTTTTGATTCAAAATTCTAGTTGAAATTGGTATTTATTGGAGTTTAAAACTTTTTGAATTTGAAGGACATGATTAGTTATTGAAATTTCAAATTTCAAAAACTATATATTGTACGTCGACATGGTGACATTGGGTATGTCAACACACATACTGCAAAATTTCATATTTTGGTTTATTTTTTTATTTTAAGTTTTTATGAATGGTTTTGTTGATCTTCAGAGACTATATTGATAGTAATAGTCATAATAAAATGTAAACTCCATTAATACTTGATACAGATTACATTAGATATGGAAAACTAAAGATGCAATGCATAGTAACTAGAAATAACACTTAGAAACTACTACTAGATAATATAAGAACTCGAAAAGGTGGCAGATGAAGTTGATGATAATGGACAACCAAGTTTACGATTAATCTTCCCAATGAATCCCCATTTTACTTGAAATTTTGTTAAATTTCTTACCAATGAATCTTTTTAGTGTCTTTTAGTTCTCATCAATTTTCTTTTAGTTTCTAAAGGAGTTTTGTTATTTGATTTGGTGGAAACTTGATACCTTCCAAAGAAGCATCCTTGTCTTCCTTTTCCTCTTCCTTTACTTCTATTTCCATTCCTTATCCTTCTATTTCTGATCTTTTTCCATTTTTACTTCTTCCTCGAAAGCTAATCTTGCCTCTTTTTCGGTAAAAGTTTCGTAAGGCATGAAAATTAAAGGAATTTGCATAAGTACGATATTGGCTTGGGTGATTTTTTTTCTTTTAAACGGATTCTTCTTCTTTGAAATCAATGCCAAAAAAAGTAAATATTTTTGTAAGATAAACATCATAAAAAGGAGTGTCTCCTTGATTTAAAAGATGTTTGGGATATTCATCCAAAATGGCCCAAATAATATTATATTAGCCAAAAATAGAAAGAAAAAAAAAGCTTTACACACTTTAGATGTTGGGTTGTTGTAACATTCCAATCTAGGTGTGATAATTAGTTGTAAAATAAGATTCACTGTTCTCGCTTTTGGACGAACACGATAATTGGTAAAATCTTGGTGTTCATTGTTTTCAAAAAGATGGTGAATGGCGTTTTTTATCATGTCCATCGATTTGAAATATAGAGAGATCCTGGTAAACTAACAATTAGGAATAACACCCAAAAGTTCACAGTTCAAAATAATTTTTGTTCTTTTGACACTACTCCAAATTTCACCTTCATTTCTTTTATAAAATTTCCTTGTAAATTTGCATAAAACATTTTAACAAGATTTGGATAATAAACAAAATCATTTTAAGAAGAACGAATTAAGGTAAGGGCACCACAAATGTCAAAAAGAAAATCAATTTCATTAGAAGGAAAATTAGAGAAAACCACAAATCTTCTAGGATGAACTTTGCCAATGTTCAAATAAGAGACATAAAATCTTGATTATGAAGGAGAAAGGCTTTATTTATCTTGGACAACCTCATAGTTTTTGGAGTTGAGGATGATGATGTCATTGATGATAGTTTTGAAGAGATAAGAGTTTATAAATAGAGTTTTGAATTTTGAAATGAAGTAAATTAAAAGGATAGATATGAAGTAATTATATAGAGAATGAATATGTAGTATCTTCTGGTCAAAAGGAGTGTAACAACTCCGAAAATCTGAATCAGTTCAAAAAATTTAATTTGGCTATTTTAGTGGATTTTAAATATTTAAAATAAATTATTTTAAATATTTAAAATAAATTATTTTAAATGATAACGATGAAAAGTATGTTTGAATCGATGTTTGAAAATAAAAATAATTATTTTTAATTATAAACAAGGCCTGAAAAGGCGCGACAGTTTCAAATTTCGAATTCAAACTTTGACTGACTGTACCGGGTGCAAAATAAAACTGATTATAGTGAAACCAAAAATGTTTAAACTGTTTATGAATATCTTTCTAGCGAATCTGAAAAATCGAAGTTTCGTAGCGGGAGTCAAAAGTTGTGGTCAAATGAATTTTCAGAAAGGTCACTATAAAATTTATATAGCCCGTGAAAATAGCCATTTTGCAAACGACCTTAGAATTCGACGAAACCACTTTTGTTGGATCCGGGATGTCAAATTATTGCTAGGCTTCAAATTCCAAATTTTTTGAAGTTAATATGTGAGCGTGGCGAAGGAAAATGTGTTTGGTTAATTTCTGTTAAATTGGATTGACCAGAAAATGGCCATTTTTCAAACGGTCTTAGAATTTGACGAAACTAGTTTGTTGGGACCGTATCATCAAATCAAAGCTAGAATTATTTTTCTGGAATTTTTGGGATCGGTATGTGGCCCCGACAAATTGAAATGTACTTTCAAATCAAATATTGAATGTTTTATATTTTAATTTGAAGAGAAACTGACTGAAACAGTCGAATGGGCCCACGAAATATATCCCATTATGTTCGGAATGGGGGTATTTAGCTAGGGACGACAGCCGTTGGGTTTGGATTGGAGTTCGTATGTGGAAGGGGGTATTTTCGGATTTAAAGAAATTAAAAATAAATATAAATTAATTGGCCAATCACTTTTCAGAAAAACCCATCGTTCATTAAAGATACCGCCGCCTCTCTTCTCGTTCAACGTGGAAGTGTGCTCGAAACTTCCCTCCCCGATTCCTCCTCCTAGAAGTCAAATCAGCCAACGCCCCTGTAGAAGATTTTGTAGTGCTCTTCGAGAGCTACAAATCCATACAAGAGTCGGCCTTCCTCGCTGCACAAATTTCGAGATACGATACCACAAACTTCCGGCCTTCTGACTGCCACAGAGGACGACAGAGGCCACCGAAGTGGGCCCCACTTCTGGCGCAGGTGCGCCCCTCCTGGCGCTTTAACGTGGTGCAGGCCGATCCTCTTCATGCTACACCGTTTGATCGCAAAATAAAAACCTAGTTTTGAACCTTTTGCAGAGAGGCACGGGTTTAATTATTTAAACTGATTTCCACATTTAAAAGCGTTGCAAACTTCTAAAAATCATATCTTTTTGCTATGTGATCGAAATCCAGTGAAACAAGAGACAGTGGACTCGTGTGGACGTCTTCTACATTCTAGAAGAGACCTAATAATTTTATGAGCCTTCTGCAATTTTTGGAGGAGTGGAACCCAATATGAGATTTCTAAATTATAAACGATATGGAAATGACGTTGTATAAATTACATATTCGATGTATGAGTTATATAAGTGTTGTACACCTCATGTATAAGCATTATATAAGTTGTATGTTTGATGTATAAGTTATATATGCGTTGTTAAAATGATATATGCGTTGAAATGAATTGAAATGATATTGAAATGAAATCGAAATATAGTTATATACGTATATCTATATATATACTCCCCTCGTCCACAAACCATGGACGATATATATTGGTTGTGATATTGTTTAGATTATTGGTTGATGTGAAATTTGGTGAATATCATGAATGGTTGATTTGAAATGATTGTTTGTGGTTGAAATCCCAATAGGATTAGTATATGGGAAAATTCGTCTGCGTATGAACTAGATATTGAAAATCCCCATTGTCAAAAGCTGCGAGGCTTTAAGGTAGAGTGAGGAGCCATACTAGGGACGGTGCCGGTTTTAACTACCCTTTCGTTATGCTGCCGAAATTTTCAATATTATTCATGTGTTAGAATTATTTTCATGTGTTGAAACTATATTCATGTGTTGAAACTACATTCGTGTGTTGAATAGAAATTCATGTGTTGAATAGAAATTCATGTGTTGAATAGAAATTCATGTGTTGAATAAATTCTTTGAAAGATAAAAATAACATTTTATGACATATATAGACTATATTAATTATTCGTGTTTTAAAATAAATTGTTTTAACAATAAAAATCACATTTTTATTATATATATATAAACTATAGAAAACATTCATGTGTTGAAACCAAATTCATGTGTTGAATAGAAATTCATGTGTTGAATAAATTCTTTGAAAGAGAAAAATAACATTTTTTACCTTATGTATGAACTATATAAAATAATCATGTTTTAAAATAATTTTTTTACAATAAAAATCACATTTTCATTAGATATATGAATTGTTAAAAATAGTGATGTGTTGAAATAAATATCTGCTGGATAAAAATATCATTTTTATCAAATATATTAATCGAATATGGTTTTGAAATCGAAGAATGGATTATATATATATATATAGTTAAATTAAATCGAATAGCAAAGTTGCAGTTTGTATTTTGAAATCATGATTTCAAACGATTAGTGCAGGAGATCCGACCATCGGATTTTCCTGAAACCGAAACCATTGGGTTCGCTTTGGAAATATCTTTCCAATGATACCAACTTTGTAAAGATCCAACGGTTGATTTGTCTAGAATATTTAATTCAAATCTGAAGAAAAACAGTGCCAGAATCGATTATATTTATATATATAAAAATATAATTAAATTAAATCGAATAACGAAGCTGTAGTTTGTATTTTGAAATTGTAACTTCAAACGATTTTACCGGGAGATTCGACCGTCGGATTTTCCCAATACTGAAACCATTGGATTCGTTTTGAGAAGAACTTTCTAATGATATAAAATTTGTGAAGATCCAACGGTTAGATTTTCAGATGTGTGTAAATCAAATCTGAAGAAAAACAGCGCCACGGCCGCGTTATGGCCTGAAGCGTCATTTGAATGAATTGGCTATTTTTAAATGGATAAAAATAGCGATAAATTGTTATAAAATATTATAAACGATATGGAATGGAAATAAACTGAATTTACCTGGTTTTTTGGATATTTGATGGTTGAATGTGTTTGGTGTGAAAATTACATTTAAGAACAGAATTATTGATGTTGAATAAATTAACCATTGAAATGAATTGATTTAAATTCTAAATATACATGAATTATTTAAAAAGGATGAGTTAAATCTCATTTCAAATAATTGATCGGCGATAAGAAGTCGATGATGAAGACGGTGGTTGAAGACCGGAGATCTTCACATCGGTTGGTTGATTACGGATGTCTTGATTGGGAGGCATCCCAAAATATAGATAATAAGTGGTGATCGTCTAGACGTATTTGGAGATCGATGGATATGCGAGGTATAAGGTGCCTCCGGTTTCGTTCAGACCCTGAATGAACTTGTAAATGGACTGTATGTCAGACATTGGATTTTGTTCTATGCTGATTGATCTCTATTAAATATATTTCTATTTAGCGGCGAAGAATTTATTCTCTTGCTTAACGCCCTTCTCTGATACGTACGAGCTCAGAGGTTATATATCGATAGAAATCAGTCGCATGGAGTGAACTGCCTGTGTGGCATGCCTAAGTGCCAAATAACCAAGGCTTTTGTTGAAAAGCAAAGTCTTGTGGTTGATACTCAAAGCACCGCCTGTGTGGCATAGCTTTGTGTATACGCAAGCCTCACACCCCGGTATGAACCAGAAACGGGAGAGGACCTCAGGGAGGACATGCGTTTCCTTCTAGCTAGGATGGTGTCAATGACCTACCAGCCCTAACATTTATATTATTTTCACCTGTGTTGTTTTTGGATTGCGAGGCGCCTCGGATATATCAGTGAATATGTTGAGCCGATGGAGTCATAGGACTCATTTACGCCCCCAAAGGGCGGGGAAACGCAGTGTTCAGGCATTTTAATCCACATCGGTGGATCGGCCCTGACGATCCAAAGGCTTGACTGAGTACTTGCCTGAGACTCGAGCTAGACAGTCTCGAATTTGGTCAGGACTATCTTTTGCCTTGGTTCAAGATGGAAATCTAATTTCCAAATACGACATCGTGCAGTTTTGATTGTATACCTATATATGGAGACATAGTGGTATGTGGCATTAATGCCGTCTATGATTGATATTTATGATTGAAATTGTTTTTGAAACATATAAACGCTAGTAATAATATCAAATGATTTGTTTTGCTCGTATCAAGCATATTTTGGCCATTATAAGGTAAAACTCTATCCTCCGGTTTGCGTTGCGTTGTGTGATGGAAACCGAGTCTTATAATGGCTTCATTTTTATAAAAAGCATTGCCATGTTTAAAAGATTTACTTGTTTAAAGCACTGGCAATCCAATGGAGTAAACCCGTTCCGCGAAAGTGGCGTGGTCCTATGATTTGCCTTGTTATTATTGGTTAACCAGTTAAGTAGATTTCTCATACCAGTCCCATGACTGACTCGTAGTTTGTTTCACTTGCAAACTCAGGTGCCCCTATTTCTACATGGGCAGCCTTGTATTCAAGGTTTAGCAGGCTCTTTCTGTATAGCTGGAGCTGAAGATGGATTCTATCGTTTATCTCTTTTTATGTTGTTCAGCTCCTGTTGTACATATTATGTTCTGTTTCCGCTGTAGACAATTTATGTAAAGCTGAACTGTATTTGTACTAAGTATGATCCTGTATACTATGTAACTCTGATGATTATGTTTATCTAGTGTTTTATTTGTACATTATCTGGTGCATTTATTTATTTCTGTTCTGCTGTTACTGTTTATGTGTTATATTCCAAAGATTACCCTTGCCACCGTCGTACGGGGGTTTTGGGGTCATCACAAAGAATTAATAATTTCATAAGAGTTGGTTAAAAGACGGTGGGAAAGCCTGAAATTTAAATTCAGACTTGAATTCATTGAATTATGTGAGTATATCGACATGATGGGAGTAGGTATGTCGACATACCTATTTAAATATAGGGACATTTTGTTTTAACTTTTGTATATTTGTCTACCTAATTGGTTACACACATATTTATTTTATTATTCCTAGATTCTATAGAGATTTGTTTACATATAGATAGATTTTAAATTTAAAACCTTAAAATTTAAGATAATGTTATATAATTATTTTTGAAATTTAAAATTAGAAAACTTATTAAACTTAAAAATATCAAATCAAGCAACCAAAGAAACCGTATGAAATTAAAAAAATTAATATAAATGCGTACCTTTTGAGATCCTATTCGATTCTTTTTTGATTGATTTTCCGTAGAATGCATATTTGTCGTTCCAGTGTTTGAATCTTTATCAATTGATGATCTTTCTGAATCTAAATCATCGAAGTATGTTATATACGCTCTCTTTCTTTTTCTAGATGCATTTTTGTTAGAAGACACCTTTTTAGCTGGATGTAGATAAAACTGCTTCATATGCCCTGGTTTGTTGCAGTTATAGCTCCTGACATCTGTTTGACCGTCATTTCCCCTTGGAATTATCCATCTTTTTATATTTCAGGGATTTCTGAAACTTCCTAGTCATTAGTGCAATATCCTCATCATCCTTTTCTGAGCCGAATATATCCAGCATGGCATTAAAAGCGATTGATTTGTTCTTGACTTCCTTGCTTTCTCTTCTGCCCTGATTGGGTTTCAAACGAAATTAATTTTCCAATTAATTCATCTGTTTTTAAAGTACTAATATCATTAACCTCTTTAATACCAAATGTCTTTTGATCCCAGTTAAGTGTAAGTGAAATTGTTATTTTCTAACTTGATCTTCCTCAAAAAAGTTTTTACCAAGATCAATAAGTGAATAACTATATCTTGAAATCTAATATATATATATATATATATATATATATGATAATGACTCATTTGGACTCATTTTAAATAATTGAAACTGATTAGTTAACATGGAAATCTTGGTTTGTTTAACTTTACTACTGCCTTCATGAGTAAGTTGCAGTGATTTCCAAATATCATATGCGGACATACAAACATATACCTTACTAAGTTCATTCCTATTTAGTGAACAAAATAATATATTCATGGATTTAGAGTTACTTTGTGCAACAACCTTTTGTTCAGTAGTCCACTATGCATAATTTGTCTCGGGTTTAGTGCACTCAGTTTGGGTAACATTCCAAATATGTAATCCTATATATTGTCAATAAACTTTCATCCTATATTCCCAATCAGAGTCATTGCTACAATTAAAAAGTGGTGGCCTAGAACTGGATTAACCCTCTAAAAATGAACTAGTAATTGTGTTCCCTTTACCAGTGTTGGGGGCCATTACTACTATTTTCAAAATCAAATAACGGAACTTTGAAAGTGAAAATAAGGGACACGTGCATAGAAAGTTTCAAAAGCAAAACAGCATCGTCCCCAACTTTCAAATGCAAAGCGGCTCCCTATTTTAGGACCTTACATGTTTTTCAAAAAAAAAAGCGCTAATGACTAAAAAAATCCAAAAAATCGCAAATATTTCTAGAAGAATGTAGAAAATAACTTAAAAAAAGTTTGTTAAAGTATGCAACTGTTACCAATGTATGCATATGTTCATCCAAGGTTTATATTGAAAATCTGGATGAATATATGCACACACATATGCTTATATTAGTATTAGTTGCACAGATGTATGCATATAAATATGAACTAATCTGCACATGATATGAATTGTTGCAAAAATGTATGCATTTATTCTGTTTAAGTATAGAAATGTATGCAACAAAGTTAAAACAGATGAAGCCTTATGAATATGTGCAGAAATGTCTGCATTTATTACTTATGAATGCAGAAATGTATGCAGCAATGTTTAAAAATTGTGTATGCTTGAAAAACAGGTCAAGATTGAATTAATGCATCAAACGATGCATTTATTGTAGTAGTAGTGCATACATTTCTGCATTTATACTGCAGTTTGATGCATAATACTAGTGGTTCACTTTTTTTTTTGGATCTTGTATTGTTTTTTGGTGGTTTTAACATCTGGATTTTATGATGATTACTTGTTGTATTTAATTATGAATTTTCATGACTTTTTTTTATTTTTTTTATGATTTTCGAAAAATAGGGACCTAATTTATAAAAATATTAAGGGAGGGATGTGAGCCTAATATCGAAATTTAACAAAGACCTGTAACAAGCTGTCCTCTTTTGTAGTGGCATTCGCCAAACAAACCTACTTCATTCTAGTAGCATTCACCAAACAAACCTACTTCATTCTGAATTTTCTACCACGTGCACAGTTGTTAAAGTGGTTCCCGGTATTGGTAGAAAGTATGACAATATTTGACCCCAGTTTCTTTAACAACCAAACGGATGTTTCACACTATGTTCCTCTGTATTAAAAATCATATTTAAAATATCATAATCAAATAATAACAATATTGGTTTATATTCAAATAATTATGTTCAAATGTTTCAATGTCGTATATCATAATTCAGATCAATTCATTATTTGATTAAGTTCATAAACCATAAATCAATTCATTATTAGATTCAGAATTTGTATATACAAAATAGTTTACAAAATTGCATTTCAATTTCACATTTCTATGTCTCAAACATCATTGTTTCAAAATCTTTATATTAACATTTAGCATTCAATATCTTGGACTGAAAACAACTTTTATTTAAAACATTTAATATACTAAAAAAATATTTTTATTTAAAATAACTATATTTATATAAAATAATTTGATTTAAATAATTATAAAATAAATAGTTGTTAAAAATAAAATAAAATAATATAATTGGAATATTTATAGAAAGTATAGTAATTAAGTTAAGTCAAAATAAAATGGTTATAAATTAATAATTAGTTTAATAATATAGTTTAAAATACTTTAATATAGAGTAATACAAATTTAAAATAATTTAAGATAGTCCGATCCAAACCACTCATCTATATTACCAAAGTATGATTTGATTAAATTCAGATTCAACAAATTTATTTCAAATCAATTTCAAACTTTAAATAATGAATTCTTATGTTCAAATCTGTGACGACCCGAACTTCCCTGGCCTCCAAAGAGAAGAGAAAGAACGGATTGTCTGAGAATAAGGAAAATCAGAACACAAACATAGGAACATTTCATTGCTTATTACAACAATTTACATCAGAGTACAAGAATATACATAGTAGAAGCAAATAATATACATTTGATAAATATCAGAGATTTACAAATTACAATGCAGCGGAAAATCATACAAAACATGATTGAAAGAAATACATGGATACAGAGCGTTCCGAATATAGCTCCAGCTGTAAACCAGGATCTTGTGAATAAAATATCTGCAAAACCAAAACTACTAGCTGCCCGTGTGGAAAATAGGGGCACCCAGAGTCTAGGTTAAAACAATAAACTCCAAGTCAGTCGTGTGACTGGTGTGAGAACTGAAACAGTTATTAAATATTTACTTTAAAATCAGATATATCAAGGGACCATGCCGTATAATACGGAATGGGTTTCCTTCCAAGAATACCAGTGCATAAAACAAATAGCGCAATGCTTTTTGAAAAAACGAAGCTATTATAAGACTCAGGTCCCATCACACAATGCAACGCAAGCCGGAGGATAGAGTTTTACCTTATAATAGCCAAACATGCTTGGTACGTTTAAAACAAATCATTTTGATACTATTATAGTGTAAAGTGTATAAAACAACTTCAAATATAAATGTATCAATCATAGATGGCATAGTGCCCCATTCCACTATGACGCCATACTAGTTCTACAATTAAAACCGCAATTTCACGTATTGGAAGTTGGATTTCCATCTGTGAACAAGGGTAAGGGATCGTCCTTACTGCTTGGAGACAATCTAGCCTACCATGTCTCAGGACCAGAGCTCGAGTGACCCTTGGATCGCCAGGGTCGGTCCACACAGAGTGAATTAAAATGCCATAACAATACGTTTCCTCGCCCTATGGGCTGAAATGGTCAGTACGTCGACCATATAATCCATTGTCCCCGTAGTGACCTATATAACCGAGGCGCCTCGCTATCCATCATCCACATAAGTAAAACATATCTGGGCTCCATACCATGACACCACTCTTAGCTAGAAGGAAGTGTATGTCCTCCCCAAAGTCCTCTCCCGTTTCTGGTTCACATCGGGGTGTGAGGCTCGCGAATGAACAATATACACAAAGCTATGATATATTAAAGCCGTGCTTTGATCATCAACCACAAGACTCTGCTTTTCAACAGAAGCCTTGATCATTTGCATCTCAGCATGCCACACAGGCAATTCACGCCATGCGACTGATGTCTATCGATATATAACCTCTAAGCTCGTACGTCTCAGAGAAGGGTGTTAAGCAAGAGAATAAATTCTCCGCCACCAAACAGATATATATTTAATAGAAATCAATCAACACAGAACGAAATCCAATATCAGACACACATCCAATTACAAGTCCGTTCTAGGTCTGAATGAAACCGGAGGCACCTTATTCCTCGTTCCATATGTCAATATGGAAGATTGGCCTTCGCATATCCGGTTGATCTCCAAGTACGAATGGAAGATCACCACTTACTACCTCGTCTTGGGTGTACAGCCCAATCAAGACATCAGTAATCATCCAAACGATTTGAAGATCTCCGGTCTTCAACCACCATCTTCATCATTGACTTATCACCGAATTAGTTATTCAGAATGGGATAACCCTGGTCTTTCTGAATAACTCGTGTATCTTATAAACAAGTGCTATAAAAACACAACATACGCCTCATTCCAATTCTGAATATTCTTTTATTTAAATATTCATATCCTTTGGGAAAGGTTCCCATTAATTTTATCAAAGATAAATTCTTTAAATTTATTCTTTAATCTTCCATTGGATATCAATTCAAACCAATTAAGGTTTATCCAAACTAGTCGAGATTAGCGCACCTTACCGAAGTAATCATTTATTATATTTCCCAATATCAACCTATTCATCCCATGAAGCAAAACTGGTAATCCTTCTATCTAACACCATGGTGTTATCGGTAAAATTAATTACCATTTCATGTTCAAATCTAATTAAAGATTTAACTATCGCTTGGAGCAAAACTGGTGATACTCCGTTCTCGGTCATTCCATGAATTTGGTAAATTTAATTATCCCATTCACATTTCAATCTAATTAAAGATTCATTAAAACTCTAATTCAGTTTTAATCCCAAAAATCATTACTTAATGATTATTCAAAGTTAAGAAATTAATCTTCACGGAAAACAAATCAATATATAATCGATATCAATTTTGTTTATGGAATCAAAGTTAAGAACTAATGTGTTATTTATGGAATCAATTTTGTTCACGGAAAACAAATCAAAGTTAAGAACTAATGTCATTTAAAAAACACAGTTCACGATAAACCCAAATCACATTCCATTATTTATGGAATCTTCACGGAAAACAAATCAATATATAATCGATATCAATTTCCGTGTCCGACTAACAATATAAATGGAATAACAACAAAGCCTTTTAAATTCCATATATATTAACAGTCTTCCTCCACAGAAGCTCACTTCAATTATTATCCAATCGAATTCCATTCCATTCCAATTTATTGTATTAAATTAGGAAACTTTACTTTGGAAAATTTCCTTTAAATCTTAATAAAAGATTTATAAATTCCAAATCACATTTCACTGTAAATCGGGTTAAAGAACGAATGTCGTTAAAAACACAGCTCACGGTAAACCCGATTCACATTCCGTTTTGTTTCAATTACCAAATGTAACTGGGAACCCTAAAATCTTAATTAATAGATTTATACTTTTCAAACAGGGTTTAAGAACAGTGTTATTGAAGACACACTTCACGACAAACCCCAGATCCAATTATTTTACTCAATTCCAATTAAATATTAATTAATTGGAAAAGTTCACTAAATCTTAATTAAATGATTTATTCTTGTCTCAACTGGGTTTAAGAACAATGTTATTTAAGACACCATTCGCGACAAACCCAAAATCCCATTTGATATTAAATACAAGGCTCTGAATAGTAACTATATCGGCTTATATTCAATATCAAATTATGAAACCAACAAATATCGTATTGGAAATAACAATATGAATATATCTTTCAAATTTCAATAACAGTATCTGTATAATCACGAAATCCAACATTGAAATACTCCGAAGATGATTTCCGTTTAAATCCACTCCAATTCATATATTGGACATTCTGGTTATATTAGAACACATTCTCAATCCAATTTATTTATTTAAAAATAATTGGATTATAATTTTAGTTAATAACTAGTTCATTTCGATAAAAAAATATTTTTACCTTTTCAAATATGGAATTTTTCATCCCAATTCTTTCCAAATCATTTATTATGATTTTACACAAATTATCAATATTTTTGAAAATTTTATTAAGGCCCTTTCAGTCGATTTCCATAAACGGTCATCAAATTACACTTACAACGACCTTTTCCAAATTTAATTTGGACATAATTCCAAATCCAACCATTATATTTCAAATTTCTTATGTTCATTGGAAATCTCTTTTCGATACGAACCCAACAGTTCTGGTTTTAGGAGAATCTGATGGTCGGATCACCCGTAATATCAATTTGAAGTCAATGGTTGAAATTCGTGAACAGCCACAACGCGACGCGTTCTATTCAGGCCATTATATTATATATATAATATATTTTTTCGATTTCCATTTAAAATGTATTTTATAAATTCGTTTTAAATTCGGTTTTAAAACAATTCTAACTTCATTTCAAATTTCAAATCAAATTTGAACATTCCTTAATAAATTCTTTTTAAAGCGTTTTCAGTTTCATTTCAAATCAAACTTGAATATTCCTTAATAAATACGTTTTAAATTCATTTTAAAACGATTTCAATTTCATTTCAAATTTCAAATCAAATTTGAATATTCCTTAATAAATTCATTTTAAATTCATTTTAAAATGATTTCAATTTCATTTCAAATCAAATTTTAATATTCCTTAATAAATTCATTTTAAATTCATTTTAAAATGATTTCATTTCAAATTTCAAATAAAATTTTAATATTCCTCAACAAATTCATTTTAAATTCATTTTAAAACGATTACAATTTCATTTCCAATTTCAAATCAAATTTTAATATTCCTTAATAAATTCGTTTTTAATTCATTTTAAAACGATTTCAATTTCATTTCAAATTTCAAATCAAATCTGAATATTCCTTAATAAATTCGTTTTAAATTCATTTTAAAACGATTTCAATTTCATTTCAAATTTCAAATCAAATTTGAATATTTCTTATCATTTAAAATATTAAAATTATAATATTTTCAAAATATTTGATTTTGATTATACACTGAATATTATTCAAAAATATTTGTTAATTCTGAATTGGAATCAAACTCGATCAATTACCATATAATTTCACTTATATGGATTTCAACATCACAGGTATACAACAATAACGATAAACAATCATTAAAAATCCACACAACATCCAAAGTGCATTTTACAACTGTATAAGCATTAAAATAAATAAATAAATAACGCTTATACAGTCTGTCAACCCATCGATTAACATACAACTAAACAATTGGGATTAGTGTACGTGTAATTACCCAGAAAATTTGAGCCAATTTAAAATTTTTATTTTGACAATTTTAATGAATTTTGAATATTTAAAATGAATTATTTTAAATAGTAACTACGAGGAAATTTATTTTGAATAGAATTAGAACGTATATATTTATATGAATCGAAGTTAGAATATAAATATATATTTTAATTATAAAAGGAATTGGAATTGGCGCAGCAGTTTGAAATTTCGATTTCAAATTTCAAATGAATGTACATGATCCAAAATAAACCAGATTTTAGTGAAACTAAAAATATTAGAATCTATTTGAAAATTTCTTTCCAACGAATCCGAAAAATTGAAATCATAGCGGGAATACAAAGTTATGTTCAATTGAAAATTCAGAATAGTCGCAATGGAATTTTGGCCCTTAAAAATGGAAATTTTGCAAATGACCTCCATTTTCGACGAAACCACTTTTATTGGATCCGGGATGTCAAGTTATTGCTAGATTCCAAAATTCATAATTTTTGGGATTAATATGTGAACGTGGCGAAGTAAAACGTGTTTTGACAGTTTCAGTCAATTTGGATCTACCAGAAAACGGCCAATTTTCAAACGGTCTCCAAATTTGACGAAGTTAGTTTTGTTAGAACCGTATCGTCAATACTAACCTATGAAATATTTTTCGGGAATTTTTAGAGTCCGTATGTGGCCCCAGTAAATTGAAATATATGTATATATTCAATATATAGATTTATATTTTAATTTAAAGCAAAACTGATCGAAACTATCGAATCAACTTGCGGGACATATCCCATTGTGTTCGTAATGGGGGTAATTAGATATGTGCAATAGTCATTGAGCTTCGTTTGGAAATCGGATGTGGAATCAACTTCTATTGAATAAAATAATAATAAATTAAATATATAATATATAATTTCCCTCCACCCCCAACTCTATTTCTCTCTCCCCGTCACTCGTTGACTACAGAACGAAAAAGGAAAGTAAAAAACCTAGCCTAGATCGATCGACGCCGCCCTCTAGGGCCATCGCGCCACCACCGGTGGCACCCCACCGCGCTGCCCTACGCCGGCGCGCTGCCACCTCTGGCTGACATCCCGCTTCCATCGTTTTCCGCCACATTTTGAAGCCCCAAACACCTCCAACAGCCGCCATCGACCACCCTGGCTCTCCTTAGACCCCCTCCGCGCCTCAGGCCCTCCATCCACCGCCTACTCATCCCTCCTTGTCTGATTTCCAGTAAGTTTTTTTTGTTTGTTTTAATTAGTATAGTTTTATATAATTAGTTAGATTAAAAATGTTATTAAATAAAATCTGTTTTTTTTATATAAATAAAGATGGTAAAGGTCTAATTTTATTTAGTAAGGTTAGGATTTTTAATTTAGAAAAGGTTAAATCTTTAACTTAGAAAAGTTAAGATTTTTAAATGTAAGAAAGATTTGATTTTTATTTATATTAACAACAAATAAAAATGGGATTTTTATTCCTATGATAGCAATGTAAAGATGATATTTTTTTATTGTATGAATAGCAACATAAAAATGGAATTTTTATACATATAACGATATGTTCAAAATATGATTTTTATATGTGTAATAGCCTTATAAAGATTTGATTTTCATAGAAATGGCTTTACATTAAAAATGCGGTCTTTAATATGTAAACATCAAAATAAAAATATGATTTTTATGGTAAAGATAACAACTTTTAAATATATAAATATCATATTAAAAATGTTATTTTTAACATAAATCGCGTGAAACAGATCTCGTTGGAAACACGACGAAGATTTTCTATATATGAAGAGTCACGACGAATTGGTTTAGCTAATCGGTGAGAACTTCTCAATTTAAATTTTATTTTCTAGTTAAAATATATACTAGGATGCAGACGGTTCTTAGCAGCACCCGACACCCGTCGTCCACAGATCATGGATGACTTGTTTGTTTATTTGATTTTGTTGTGAAAATTGATTGCGTGATGTGGAATGGAATAAATATTTTATAGTTAAAAATATAATTTTTAACATGTATATGAATAAAATAAATATTCATAAACAAATCGGACGATTTGTTTATGTACACACATTTAATGGATTGATAAATTTTACACATCGCCCAACTGCACAAATAAATCCGTGTTTGTTGTTTGAAAACCCCACATGGGTATTGGGATGATATATGACATACACTAGTCCCAATAGTTAGCTGTATGTCGATCGATGGATTGACAAGCTGCTGTAAGTGCTAAATATTTATATTTGATGCTTATGCAGTGTAGAATGCACTCTAGATGATGGTTGACTGTGTTTGATTGTTGTTATATACACGTGTTGCATGAAATCCATATAATCACATTATATGGTAATTGAGTGTGTCTAATTCCAGTTCAGAAAGAATGAATATTTTAAAATAACGATAATATTAAAATAATGAATATTTTAAAATAATATTCAGTAAATGATCAAAATATGATTTTGATGTTCGATTTGGGATGGACACGAATATATTTAAATATATATAACCGTGTTGATTAGGTATGCGCCATTTCGACGCGAACGATATTTATATCGATTTTATTCATTTTTATAATGAATATCAAAAAGGAAATGATTTCAAAATATAAGGTAGTGTTTGGTTTACCATTTTAAATTTTGGGTTTTCATCCATACAAAAATGTGCACAATGCATGTAAATCATGGAAACAATAATTTTAGAAAACAAAGTTAACTCATAAAATAAAAAACAACTTTTATCCATTTTCATGTTTTGAGAAATGAGAGAAATATGGAGACCAAATCCTCATTTCATGATTGCTACATCCTCTCCATCTTTCTTTCATTCTACCATTCCTCCTTCTACACCTTTAAAGTTTTGTAATTAATTTTGAAAACTAAAAACCCAAAACTCATTTTTAACAAAACACACCCTAATGTTTTGAAAATATTATCATTTATATATCGATGATATAGAATATCCAATTTTGATTGAAAATTGAATATGAAGTTGAAATCATTTTGAAAACGAATTTAAATGATTTATAAAATACGTTTTGAATGGAAATCGATGAAGTACATATTATATATATTATATAATGGCATGAATAGAACGCGCTGCGGTAGTTCGCGAATTTCAACCATTGACTTAGAATGGACATTACGGGAGATCCAAACCTCAGATTCCCCTAAAGCCGGAACCGTTGGGTTCGTATCGAAAAGAGCTTTCTAACGGATAAAAGAAATTTGAAATCTAAAGGTTGGATTTGGAATTATGTCCAAATCAAATTTAGAAAAGGTCATTCTAAATGCAGTTCGATGGCCATTTATGGAAATCGACTGTTCGGGCCTTGATAAAATTATTAAAAATCTCAATAATTTGTGTAAAATCATAATAAATGATTTGAAAAGAATTGGGCTGAAAAATTCCATATTTAAAAAGATAAAAATGTATTTTTATCGAAATAAACCAGTTTTGAACTAGAATTATAATCCCATTATTTTTAAAATAAACAAATTGGATTTGAAATGGTTTTAAAAATAACCAGAATTTCCAACATATAAATTGGAAACGGATTTGAATCGAAATTGTTTTCGGAATATTTCGAAGTTGGATTTCGTGATTATACAGATATTGTTATTGAATTTTAAAAGATATATTTATATCGTTATTTCCAATACGATATTTGTTGGTTGTAGTATTTGATATTGAATATAAGCCGATATATTTTCTATTCAGAGCCTTATATTTAATATCAAATGGGATTTTGGGTTTGTCGTGAATGGTATCTTTAGTAATACTGTTCTTAAACCCAATGGAGTTAAGAAAAATAGAAACTGACTAGAGATTAGTTAAGTTGAATGGTTTCCTGGGTATTGATCTAATGTTGGTTTCGGCCTTGGGGTTAACACTTAGGTAATTGTTCTCTTACTAATTTACTGTTAGAGACTGATGGAATATGGATTGGGTTTGTTGTGAACTGTGTTTTAGCGACATTCGTTCTTTAACCTGATTTACAGTGAAATGGGATTTGGAATTTATAAATCTTTTGTTAAGATTTAAAGGAGATTTTCCAAAGTAAAGTTTTCCAATTTAACATATTAAATTGGAATTGAATGGAATTCGATTTGGTAATAATCGAAGTAAGCTTCTATAGAGGAAGATGGTTAATATATATGGAATTTAAAAGGCCTTGTCATTATTCCATTTATATTATCAGTTGGATATGGAAGTTTATATCGATTACATATATCGATTTGTTTTCCATGAAGATTCCATTGTTAATGGAATGAGATTTTGGGTTGTCGTGAATGGTATCTTTAATAATACTGTTCTTAGACCCAACGGATTTAAGAAAATTAGAAACTGACTGGAGATTAGTTAAGTTGAATGGTTTCCTGGGTATTGATCTGATGTTGGTTTCGGCCTTCGGGGTTAATACTTAGGGAATTGTTCACTTGCTAATTTACGGTTAAAGGCTGATGAAATGGAATGTGATTTTGGGTTTATTGTGAACCGTGTTTTAAATGACATTGGTTCTTTAACCCAGTTAAAGGCAGGATATGATTTTCCCAAGTTAAACAATCGTTAATATTGATTTTGGGAAGATTAAAACCAAGTGGAGTTTTAATGCATCTTTAATTAGGTTGAATTGATATCCAAAGGAAGATTAAAGAATAAATTTAAAGAATTTATCTTTGATAAAATTAATGGGAATCTTTCCCAAAGAATGTGAATATTTGAATAAAGAATATTCTGGATTGGAATGAGGCATATGTTGTGTTTGTATAGCACTTGTTTATTATACACGCGAGTTATTCAGAAAGATCGGGGTTATCCCATGCTGAATAGCTGATTCGACGATGTGTCGAGGATGAAGACGGTGGTTGAAGACCGGAGGTCTTCACATCGTTTTGATGATTACTGATGTCTTGATTGGACTGTACACCCAAGATAAGGTAACAAGTGGTGATCGTCCAGACGTACTTGGAGATCGACTGGATATGTAAGGGCCTCTCCCCTGTATCGGACATATAGGGGAGGAATAAGGTGCCTCTGGTTTCGTTCAGACCCAGAACGAACTTGTAAATGGATGTGTGTCTGACATCGGATTTCATTCTGTGTGATTGATAGACTTCGGTTGCATAGCGTGAATTGCCTATGTGGCATGCTGAGATGCAAATGATCAAGGCTTCTGTTGAAAAGTAGAGTCTTGTGGTTGATGATCAAAGCACGACTTTAATATAGCATAGCTTTTTGTAGCGTTAATTCGCGAGCCTCACACACTGGTGTGAACCAGAAACAGGAGAGAACCTCAGGGAGGGCATGTGTTTCCTTGTAGCTAGGAGTGGTGTCAGCGTTTTACTAGCCCTGAATTTTACTTATGTGGATGATGGATTGTGAGGCGCCTCAGTTATATCGGTCGATCCGGGGCCGATAGAGTCATTTGGCTCATTTTCGCCCTCATAGGGCGAGGAAACGCTGTGTTCAGGTATTTTAATCCACATCGAGTGGATCAGCCCTGACGATCCAAGGGTCGATGCATTCTGATCCTAAGACATGGGCTAGAGCGTCTCAAAGTGGTAATGACGATCCCTTGCCTTGGTTCACAGATGGAAATACAACTTCTGATACGTGACATTTGCAGTTTTGATTGTAGAGCCTTGTATTGGCGACATGATATATGGTACCCATGCCATCTAGGATTGATACATTTATATTTGAAGTTGTTTCGCACACTATGCACTTATAATAGTATCAAATGATTTGTTTTAACGTACCAAGCATGTTTGGCTATTATAATGGAAAACCCTATCCCCCGGCTTGCGTTGCATTGTGTGATAGGACTTGGGTCTTATAATAGCCTCATTTTTCCAAAAAGCATTGCGTTGTTTTGTTATATGCACTGGTATTCTTGGGAGGAAACCTGTTCCGTGTTATACGGTGTAGTCCCTTGATATATCTGATTTTAAAGTAAAGTTTTAAATAACTGTTTTAGTTCTCACACTAGTCACATGACTGACCTGGAGTTTACTGTTTTAACCTAAACTTTGGGTGCCCCTATTTTCTGCACTGGCAGCTAGTAATTTTGGTTTTGCAGATTTATATTCACAGGATCATGATTTACAGCTGAAGTGATATTCGGAAAGCTCTTTATTCGTGTATTACTTCCAGTTGTGTTTTGTATTGCTTTCCGCTGCTATGTATTTAAATGTAATTTAAATCTCTGATATTGATCAAATGTATATGATTTATTCATACTCTGTTATATTCTTGTATTCTGATAGAATTGTTGTAATAAGCAATGAAAGGTTCTCCAGTTTGTGTTCTGATTCGTCTTGTCCTCAATTCAATCCGAGCTTTCCTTCACGGTATAGTTCGAGTCGCTTCATTTGGTATCAGTGCTCTGGTTTACAGAGCTCGAGAACAAGACACATTAGAACCATACGAAAGAATTCATCAGAGATTGGATTAGTAATATCCAATAAAAATGATTCGTTAGGGGTAGGATTAGTAGTATCCTAGAACGTGTGTGAAGAGTATATTTTTAAAATAAAAGTGAAAACAAATTTTGTTTTGAGAATTTAAACTTTAGACGTATTTGGATACTTTATTTGTATTGAATTTGGACAATCCAATATATAAAGATTTCGCATATACGCCTTGCAAACGTATATTCGAAGTTTTAATATACTGGATAGATATAGAATCACACTCTAGTCACCTAGGAATGATTCTGATGATGTGTACCCATCATCAATATTAGTGCTCGAGTTTCGAAAGTGGGATTTCTATATGATTCCAATTGACTGGTGTGAGAACCAAAAACTAGATAGGGCTATTGTGTGAATTAGCATCAAAAACGTGATTTTCTGTACATTTATCAAAATTATGAATTTGAAACGTTAATTCACTAATTGATTGATGATTGTGTTGTGTGATTATTTACTTAAACCAACATATGAAAGAAAGGTAAATTTAGGCAAAATTGTACCAAATATCGAACTGTATTGAAAATTGTTTGAAATTTCATACATGTACATATATATGTGTGAATAGGTCATTGCAACGAGGCTAGAGCAGAGGAATAAAATTGTATGCCCGACAAATAGATACATGTTTATTGTATTTCTTGGGGTTTTTGATAATTCTATGAGCCGATTGGCTGTTTCTTTTTTTGGATTGGAGAGGCCTATATGGTGATTTCGGGATTTTCCCGGTGCTCCCGTGCAGTGGAGGTTATGGCGAATTTTTTTGAAAAGTTAGGGTGTTAGCCAAATTTTTGAAGAATTGGAAAATTCTTAGAAACTGAAAAGTTGAAGAACTTAATCTATAACTAAAATAATGAAAGTTGAGTTGGTTAGTTAAACAACTTTCAGCTCCGTTCCTTTTCGAGGACGAAAAGATTTTAAGTGGGGGAGATTGTAACAACCCGGAAAATCTGAGCCAATTTAAAATTTTTATTTTGACAATTTTAATGAATTTTGAATATCTAAAATGAATTATTTTATATAATAATGACGAGGATATTTATTTTGAATAGAATTAGAACATATATATTTATATGAATCGAAGTTAGAATATAAATATATATTTTAATTATAAGAGGAATTGGAAATGGCACACTAGTTTGAAAATTCGATTTCAAATTTCAAATGAATGTACAGGATTCAAAATAAACCGTATTTTAGTGAAACCAAAAATATTAGAATCTATCTGAAAATATCTTTCCAACGAATCCCAAAAATTGAAATTTCATAGCGGGAATAAAAAGTTATGTCCAATTGAAATTCAGAATAGTCGCTATGGAATTTTGGCCCTTAAAAATGAAAATTTTGCAAACGACCTCCGTTTTCGACGAAACCACTTTTGTTGGATTTGGGATGTCAAGTTATTTCTAGATTCCAAAATTCATAATTTTTGGGATTAATATGTGAGCGTGGCGAAGTAAAACGTGTTTTGACAATTTCAGTCAATTTGGATCGACCAGAAAATGGCCATTTTTCAAACGATCTCCAAATTTGACGAAATTAGTTTTGTTAGAACCGTATCTCCAATACGAAGCTAGAAAATATTTTTCGGGAATTTTTAGAGTCCGTATGTTTCCCCAGTAAATTGAAATGTACGTATAAATTCAATATATATATATATTTATATTTTAATTTAAAGCGAAACTGATCGAAACGGTCAAATCAACTTGAGGGACATATCCCATTGTGTTCGGAATGGGGGTATTTAGCTATAGGCGACATTCGTTGAGCTTCGTTTGGAGATCGGATGTGGAACCAACTTCTATTAAATAAAATAATAATAAATTAAATATATAATATATAATTTCCATCCACCCCCAACTCTATTTCTCTCCCCCCGTCACTCGTTGACTTCAAAAAAAAAGGAAAAAAAAATCTAGCCTAGATCAATCGATGCCGCCCTCCAGGACCATCGCGCCACCGCCGGTGGCACCCCACCGCGCTGCCCTACGCCGACGCGCCGCCACCTCTGGCCGACACCCCGCTTCCATCGTTTTCCATCGCGTTTTAAAGCCCCAAACACCTCCAACAGCCGCCGTCAACCACCCTGGCTCTCCCCAGACCCCCTCCGCACCTCAGGCCGATCATCCACCGCCTACTCATCCCTCCTTGTCTGATTTCCAGTAAGTTTTTTTTCTTGTTTTAATTAGTATAGTTTTATATAATTAGTTAGATTAAAAATGTTATTAAATAAAATCTGATTTTTTTTAATGAACAACGTGGTAAAGGTCTAATTTTATTTAGCAAAGTTAGGATTTTTATTTAGTTAAAGTTATGATTTTTATCTTAGAAAAGGTTAAATCTTTAACTTAGAAAAGTTAAGATTTTTAAATGTAAGAAAGAATTGATTTTTTTTTATATTAACAACATATAAAAATGGTATTTTTATTCCTATGATAGCAATGTAAAGATGAGATTTTTTTATCGTATGAATAGCAACATAAAAATGGGATTTTTATACATATAATGATATGTTCAAAATATGATTTTTTATATGTGTAGTAGCCTTATAAAGATTTGATTTTGATAGAAATGGCTTTACACTAAAAATGTGGTCTTTTATACGTAAACACCAAAATAAAAATATGATTTTTATGGTAAAGAAAATGACCTTTATATATATATATATATATATCATATTAAAAATGTTATTTTTAACATAAACAGCATGAAACAGATCTCGTTGGAAACACGACAAAGATTTTCAACATATGAAGAGTGGCGGCGAATTGGTTTAGCTAATCGATGAGAACTTCTCACTTTAAATTTTATTTTCTAGTTAAAATATATACTAGGATGTAGACGGTGCTTAACAGCACCCGACACTCGTCGCCCACAGTCCGTGGACGACTTGTTTGTTTGTTTGATTTTATTGTGAAAATTGATTATGTGATGTGGAATGGAATAAATATTTTATAGTTAAAAACATAATTTTTAACGTGTATATGAATAAAATAAATATTCATAACGGACAATTTTTTATGTACACACATTTGACGGATATTGATTGGGACAATTAATTTACACATCGCCCAACTGCACAAATAAATTTGTGTTTGTTGTTTGAAAACCCCACACGGGTATTGGGATGATATATGACATACACTAGTCCCAATTGTTAGCTGTATATCGATCGATGGATTAACAGGCTGCTGTAAGCGTTAAATATTTATATTTGATTCTTATGCAGTGTAGAATGCACTCTGGATGATGGTTGACTGTGTTTGATTGTTGTTATATACAAGTGTCGTATGAAATCCATATAATCACATTATATGGTAATTAACTGTGTTTGATTCCAGTTCAGAAACAATGGATATTTTAAAATAACGATTATTTTAAAATAATGAATATTTTAAAATAATATTCAGCAAATGATCAAAATATGATTTTGATGTCCGATTTGGGATGAACACGAATATATTTAAATATATATAGCCGTGTTGATTAGGTATGCGCCATTTCAACGCGAACGATATTTATATCGATTTTATTCATTTTTATAATCAATATCGAAAAGGAAATGATTTCGAAATATAATGTTTTGAAAATATTATCATTTATTTATTGATGATATGGAATATCAAATTTTGATTGAAAATTGAATATGAAGTTGAAATCGTTTTGACAACGAATTTAAACAATTTATAAAATACATTTTAAATGGAAATCAACGAAATATATATTATACATATTATATTATGGCCTGAATAGAACACGCCGCGCTGTGGCAGTTCACGAATTTCGACCATTGACTTCGAATGGACATTACGGGAGATCCGACCGTCAGATTCTCCTAAAACCGGAACCTTGGGTTCGTATTAAAAAGAGATTTCTAATGGATACAAGAAATTATAAATCTAATGGTTGGATTTGGAATTATGTCCAAATCAAATTTGGAAAAGGTCACTGCACAGTTCGATGGCTATTTACGGAAATCGACTGTACGGGCCTTGATTAAATTATTAAAAATATCAATAATTTGTGTTAAATCATAATAAATGATTTGGAAAGAATTGGGCTGAAAAATTCCATATTTGAAAAGATAAAAATATATTTTTATTGAAATAAACCAGTTTTGAACTGGAATCATAATCCCATTAATTTTAAAATAAATAAATTGGATTTGAAATGGTTTTAAAAATAACCAGAATTTCCAACATATAAATTGGAAATGGATTTGAATCGAAATTGTCTTCAGAACATTTTGATGTTGGATTTCGTGATTATACAGATATTGTTATGGAAATTTGACAGATATATTTATATCGTTATTTCCAATACGATATTTGTTGGTTACAGTATTTGATATTGAATATAAGCTGATATATTTTTTATTCAGAGCCTTGTATTTAATATCAAACGGGATTTTGGTCTGTCGTGAATGGTATCTCTTATAATACTGTTCTTAAACC
Organism: Allium sativum; assembly: GCA_030737875.1. Classification (NCBI taxonomy): domain Eukaryota; kingdom Viridiplantae; phylum Streptophyta; class Magnoliopsida; order Asparagales; family Amaryllidaceae; genus Allium; species Allium sativum. Next base: position 1,025,500,001 of record CM060909.1, read on the forward strand.
CAATGGAGTTAAGAAAATTAGAAACTGAATGGAGATTAGTTAAGTTGAATGGTTTCCTGGGTATTGATCTGATGTTGGTTTCGACCTTGGGGTTAACACTTAGGGAATTGTTCTCTTACTAATTTACGGTTAGAGACTGATGGAATGTGGATTGGGTTTGTTGTGAACTATGTTTTAGCGACGTTCATCCTTTAACCCGATTTACAGTGAAATGGGATTTGGAATTTATAAATCTTTTGTTAAAATTTAAAGGAGATTTTCCAAAGTAAAGTTTTCCAATTTAACATATTAAATTGGAATTGAACGGAATTCGATTTGGTAATAATCAAAGTAAACTTCTGTAGAGGAAGACGGTTAATATATATGGAATTTGAAAGGCCTTGTCGTTATTCCATTTATATTATCAGTTGGATATGGAAGTTTATATCGATTACAAATATCGATTTGTTTTCCATGAAGACTCCATTGTTAATGGAATGAGATTTTGGGTTGTCGTGAATGGTATATTTAATAATACTGTTCTTAGGCCCAACGGAGTTAAGAAAATCAGAAACTGACTGGAAATTAGTTAAGTTGAATGGTTTCCTGGGTGTTGATCTGATGTTGGTTTCGGCCTTTGGGGTTAATACTTAGGAAATTGTTCACTTGCTAATTTACGGTTAAACGCTGATGGAATGGAATGTGATTTTGGGTTTATTGTGAACCGTGTTTTAAATGACATTGGTTCTTTAACCCAGTTAAAGGCAGGATATGATTTTCCCAAGTTAAACAATCGTTAATATTGATTTTGGGAAGATTAAAACCAAGTGGAGTTTTAATGCATCTTTAATTAGGTTGAATTGATATCCAAAGGAAGATTAAAGAATAAATTTAAAGAATTTATCTTTGATAAAATTAATGGGAATCTTTCCCAAAGAATGTGAATATTTGAATAAAGAATATTCTGGATTGGAATGAGGCGTATGTTGTGTTTGTATAACACTTGTTTATTATACACGCGAGTTATTCAGAAAGATCGGGGTTATCCCATGCTGAATAGCTGATTCGATGATGTGTCGAGGATGAAGACGGTGGTTGAAGACCGGAGGTCTTCACATCGTTTTGATGATTACTGATGTCTTGATTGGGCTGTACACCCAAGATAAGGTAACAAGTGGTGATCGTCCAGACGTACTTGGAGATCGATTGGATATGTAAGGGCCTCTCCCCTGTATCGGACATATGGGGGAGGAATAAGGTGCCTCCGGTTTGACCGAGAACGAACCTGTAACTTGATGTGTGGCTGACATCGGATTTCATTCTGTGTGATTGATAGACATCGGTTGCATAGCATGAATTTCCTGTGTGGCACGCTGAGATGCAAATGATCAAGGCTTCTGTTGAAAAGCAGAGTCTTTTGGTTGATGATCAAAGCACGGCTTTAATATAGCGTAGCTTTGTGTAGCATTAATTCGCAAGCCTCACACACTGGTGTGAACCAGAAACGGGAGTGGGCCTTAGGGAAGGCATGTGTTTCCTTCTAGCTAGGAGTGGTGTCAGTGCTTTACTAGCCTTGACATTTTACTTATGTGGAGGATGGATTGCGAGGCGCCTCAATTATATCGGTCGATCCGGGGCCGACGGAGTCATTTGGCTTATTTACGCCCCATAGGGCGGGGAAACGCAGTGTTCAGGCATTTTAATCCACATCAAGTGGACTAGCCCTAACGATCCAAGGGTCGATGCGTTATGATCCCGAGACATGGGCTAGAGTGTCTCGAAGTGGTAAGGACGATCCCTTGCCTTGGTTCACAGATGGACATCCAACTTCCAATACGTGACATTTGCGGTTTTGATTGTAGAGCCTTGTATTGGCGACATGATATATGATACTCATGCAGTCTAGGATCAATACATTTATATTTGAAGTTGTTTTTACACATTATGCACTTATAATAGTATCAAATGATCTGTTTTAATGTACCAAGCATGATTGGCTATTATAATCGAAAACCCTATCCCCCGGCCTGCATTGCATTGTGTGATAGGACCTAGGTCTTATAATAGCCTCATTTTTCCAAAAAGCATTGCGCTGTTTTATTATATGCACTGGTATTCTTAGGAGGAAACCCGTTCCGTGTTATACAGCGTGGTCCCTTGATATATCTGATTTTAAAGTAAAGTTTTAAATAACTGTTTTAGTTCTCAAACCAGTCACATTACTGATCTGGAGTTTATTGTTTTAACCTAAACTCTGGGTGCCCCTATTTTTCGCACGGGCAGCTAGTAGTTTTGGTTTTGCAGATTTATATTCACATGATCCTGATTTAAAGTTGGAGCGATATTCAGAAAGCTCTGTATCCGTGTATTACTTCCAGTTGTGATTCGTATTGCTTTCCGCTGCTATGTATTTAAATGTAATTTAAATCTCTGATATTGATCAAATGTATATGATTTATTCATACTCTATTATATTCTTGTATTCTGATAGAATTGTTGTAATAAGCAATGAAAAGTTCTTCAGTTTGTGTTCTGATTCGTCTTATCCTCAGTTCAATCCGAGCTTTCCTTCACGGGGAAGTTCGGGTCGCTTCAGTACGTCAATATCATCCCAATACCCGTGTGGGGTTTTCAATCAACAAACATAGATTTTTATTTGTGCAATTGGGCGATGTGTAAAATTTATCATCCCAATCAATATCAGTTAAATGGGTGTACATAAACAAATCATCCGATTTGTAAATGAATATTTATTTCAATGCATCACTATTTTATATAGCTCATATATTCAATAAAAATAATATTTTTATTACTCAAATATTTTATTCAACACATGAATATTTTATTTTTCATTTCACATAACAATCAATTTCCATAACACAATACAATCAAACAAGTCGTCCATGGTCTATGGACGACGATGTCAGGAGCTACCAAGCCCCATCTGCAACCTAGTATATATTTAACTGTAAAATAATTAGTGAGAAGGAGTTCTCACCTTTGGGTTCCACTCTGTCATTCTTTACTTCTGAACGGTTTGGATTCGGATTCATTCCCAGTCGGTTCCATCGCAGTCTGTTTCACACAATTTTTATATTAAAAATCATATTTTTATATCGCCACTCATATAATAAAAATTGCATTTTTATATCTCTATACATATAATAAAAATCTCATTTTTATTATATCACTACATGTATAAAAATCACAATTTTTATATTACTACATGTATAAAGATCCTATTTTTATTTTGCTTTCTAGATAGTCAAAATCATATTTTTATTTTTAATCTATATATATAAAAGTCTTTTTTTATATTTTTCTATATATATAAAAATCATCACTTTATATAAAGTAAAAATCCTAGCTTTATATTTTTTCTACATAAAAATAATATTTTTATAATAAATAACATAAATTAAAAAATCAAATTATATTTAAAGCTATTTTCATTTTAAAAATCTCATTTTTATAAATTCGATTTCAGATAAAAGTCACATTTTTAAATCTAAAACTATTTCTACAAAATCATATTTTTAATCTAAAACTATTTTTATAAAAATAATGTTTTTAATCTATGTTATTTATAAAAATAAAATCTGATTTTTTTTACAATGCCATTCATATATAAATCTAAACTTTATGCAATGTTTTTCATATAAATTAAAAATCAACTCTCTTCCTCAGTTACACAACAACACCCCGTCGAGTTGCAGCTCTAAACTAGGGCTCCTTATTGCGTCGCCTGGAGGGGGTCGGGGTTCAATCTAAGGGTGTCACCGCGTTGGCCTTGGGGGGAGCTGCCACCGCCGTGAACGAGGTGGCGCTCGGTAGTCTCTAGCAGCAGAAAAATGGGTCGAGGCGGCGCTTCGTTGGGCTCGAGAATCGAGCCGCACCCTCCACCGCCCTCGATCGAACCAGCACAGATCTAAAGCACTCGCATACTACTTCAATTTTCCCATTCAACATTCATTGAATTGATGAGAGGATTTGGTGTTATTTGAGGAGATCGTTTGGAGCTTTTTTGATCGTCCGGTTTGGATATATCGGCTGGAGGAAATGGTTGACCACGGGTTGGATAATTTATAGGGTTTGACCCATTATACACATATATATAATATATATTATTGTGTTATTTAATTCAAATTTAACTTGTTTTTCATTACCAACTCCAAATAAAAACCCAACAACTGTCGCCCCTATCTGAATACCCCCATTCCGGACACAGTGGGATATGTTCGGTAAGCCAATTCGACTATTAAGATCAGTTTTCATCAAAATTAAAATATGAATCAATATATATTTTATTTAAACACACATTTTAATTTACCAGGGCTGTATACTGACTCTAAAAATTACAGAAAAATAAATCTAGCTATGTTTTGATGATAAGGTCCTAACAAAACTAATTTTGTTGAATTTGAAGACCGTTTGAAAAACGGTCATTTTCTAGTCGATCCAATTCAATTGAAATTGACAAATAAATTTAAATTCGCCATGCTCACATATTGATTCCAAAAATTTTGAAAATTGGAATCTAGAAATAATTTGACATTGCGGATCCAACAAAAGTGGTCTCGTCGAAAAACAGAGGTCGTTTGCAAAATCGCTATTTTTAAGGGCTATATATTATATAAAATTCCATAGCGACTATTCTGAATTTTCAACTAGACATAACTTTTTGTTCCTGTTATGAAATCTAGATTTTTCACATTCGTTGAAAAGATATTTTCAAATAGATTCAAGTATTTCTGGTTTTACTAAAATTTGGTTTACTTTGAATCCTGTACATTCATTTGAAGCTTGAAATCGAATTTTCAGACTATGGTGCCATTTCCAATTCCTTTTATAATTAAAAAATATATTTATATTCTAACTTCGATTTAAATAAATTTATACATTCTAATTCTATTCAAAATAAATTTCTAGTCATTTTTATTTAAAATAAACCATTTTAAATATTCAAAATTCATTTAAATAGCCAAAATAAAATTTTTAAATTGGTTCTGATTTTCCGGGTTGTTACAAAATCATTTCAAAATAGCATTCAAGTTGGGTTATTCAATTTTACTTTTATGAATTCAAATCACTTTTTTTAATATAGTTCATATAAATTGAATCTAAAATTCAATTTAATCAATTATAATATTTTAACTTCAATTATACTTAGATTCAAAACATTTTCAAAATCATTTTTTTTCAAATAATTTTATTATTTAACAAATTATACTTAATTCATAAACCTATTCAATAAATGAAACTCTCATCTTAAAGTCGATTTATCTTACTTGATAAATTACATTTCAATTACATCATTTAAAAAATCAAGTTTTCGTTAAATTTCTAACTTCTCTTTAAACTCTTGTATATACCTAGATTTTACAATAAAAAAATATAGTTTTAAAATTTACTTAAAAAAACTAAATTTAAAGCTTTGTTTAGTTATATAAAAAATAAACTAGTTTAAATAAATTTTAAATTTATATTTTCAAAATACTTTATTAAATCAGAACATACTATAAATTCACAAATAATTTTCAAAATGGACCAACAGTGTCCGTGTTTAAATTACTACCTTGGTCAAATAATATGGATATATATATCATTTCAATCCACGATTTAAAATTTACGGGTATTTATCATTTCAATCTGCATCCCAATAAAATCAGTTTCAATTCCTAAATCTATGCAATGATCCAAGCATGTATCATTTCAACCCATATTGGTTTTACACATGAAAAGGGAACTTGCGGTGTGAGACCAAAATAAAATATAACATTTCAAATAACACATATAAATCAACACACGTTATCATAACAATCAAATTATTGTCATATATGTCAAAAGTGCGCGTATCACATGTAAGAAAACAAATAATCGAGCTTTCTAGAGCGATCCTAACATTTAATATGTCATTTCAATTGATATCAACTCGCACATTAAATTATTACTCATTGAGGATTCTCACCTTGCATGGAAAAATAAAAATGGACGACATAGGCTAGGACAGACAGAGGTTGAGATAAAAGCTGATACGGCACGATTAAATCAATCAGTTGAATCAATCCAAACTCAAATATCAAATTTCAAATCAACACTCTGTTTTTTTTATAGAATGTATATACATTCACATGAAGTAATATATATATATACACTCCAGACCAAACTATTTCTCCAACTAACAACTACTAGGATTGAACCCAAGACCTTTCACTTCTCATTCTGTGCATAACCAGTTCCCCAGCACACTCCTTAATTACAATTACAACACAACTATATACATTCCAACACCTACAACAACTTCACCCACACAAACATACAACTTGGCATAGTAGGCAAGGGAAAGGCAAGGAAGATGGATTTATATTTTTTTATCAAAATTTTATAAAAACTAAATAAAATTTTGATCATTTTGAAATTGAATTTTGGACCAGTTTACATTAGAATTTGAAATTTTATAAACTAAAAAGTTGTTGCAAATTCTTTTCACTATAATAATAAAAAATGAAAACTGATTTTCAATTAAATATGAAGATATGGCCGAAACAAGAATAGATAATTTTAGGTCGGAAATCTGAACCCAAAAATGTGTTTGGAAGATTGGCCATTACAACCTGGAAAAATTCAAAATTGGAAAAAGAGTTCAACACAAAGATTGTAGATATTTCAATTTACCAAATCTAAAAAAATAAAGATTAGATTTGGGTTGGTATGCTAAAGTTATGGCCTTGAAAAATCAGATCAAAAATCTGGGAAAAACAGAAAATAAAAAAAAATTAAGGAGGTCAAACTTTGGGTTCAAGTGGTGTTTCAAGGAAAAGCAGAAAATAAAAAAATAATAAGTAGGTCAAACTTTTGGTTCTAGTGGTGTCTGAAGGGTGCAGGGAAGATTTGAGCATGGATGAGGGTTCTTTTCTAAAACATGAAATAGAAAAGAGGGAATGGTGAGAGATAAAATAAGATTTTGATCCTTCATGATTTTTATTTTTTTTGACATTCATTTTCGCTAAATCTCCTTTTTTCATTAAAATTTGATTTCAAGAAATTTTTCATGGATTTGAGATGCGGATCTAGATCTGGATATGGAATAGAAGAGAAAGGAGAATCAGGATTTTATGAAATTGCGGAGGCAGAGAAAAGAATAGAATATGTTAGCTTTTAGTATGATGCCAAGGAACAGCGATTTGTGCTAGGGCTTCCATGAGAACCGCCGAATCCTTTTTTAATATATATTTTTGCCGCGTTCGCCGTATAACAACCGAATGCTGTTCGGTCAGCGGTTCCGTGGAAGCCCTTAGCACAAAGTGCAGTGCCCTTAGCACCACACAATTTTTATTTACACGAAGGGAGTTATTAATACATAATGTCAATTTAATAGATGTGTCTTCAGAAATTCGAAGAGACATCATTAGGTACTAATTAATAATCAAATAAATGTGCCTTATAGGTTCAATGCTCATTCAAATCCAAACAAAATAAGAATATCAAGAAAGATATAGATTTATTTAAGACAAATACACACATGACACACATTGTTCATTTTACGCGTTTTTATAGTTACAAATGCAAATTTCGGGAAAATGAAATTGAATTTTAACAAACCAAAAATGCTAGAAGCATAGAATTCAGTATAGGTTCATAAAAAATTCAAATTTGGGTACAACTTTTGAATTTTAACAAAAAATCAAATTTAACTATTATTGACACAAAACTCTTTTTCAAAAAAATTAATATTTTAATAGATTTGGAATGCCAACATTCATTAATTCAATTTTATTATTTAAATTTATTTTTTTATGAACTTACATAAATTTAATTAACACAAGTTGAATCAGTTAAACAGTCACATTCATTTTTGACATTTGTTTAATTTCACTATTCAACGTTACTTACTTTTGTTTATATAATGCAATCAATTCATTTATTTCATTCAATTCAAAATAAATTGAAGTTCTATATATTAAAATTTTAAATTCAAATCAAAATTATTAATTATAAACCTATTAAAAATTCAGGTTCTTGTAATCTTCCCACTTAAACTTTTTCGTCCCCGAAAAGGAATGAGACAGAGAAATAGAAATAAAGCAATAATATATATATATTCAACGTAATGTTTAACTTATGTAGATTAATATATAGGAATATTTTTAAATTAGAGTTTTAGATATTTCCCAAATATTACAATATGGTGTCAAGTACCCATTCGACATCTCGATTGGCATTATATATCCCACTTGAAACCTGAATACCAATAACAATAATGTCATGATCATCACCAGGATGATTTCCAAGTGACTAGAATGCGACTCTATATCTATCTAGCACATATAGGATTTAGTACACATGTTAGCTAGGCGTATGTCCAAATCACTAAGTGGTCGATAGGCCAATTTTAACGTCAACGAAATACTAGAAACTTTCTTTAAAAAATATATAAAAACATTACACTACAAATATATATATATATATATATATTCAATCAGTTATTTATTACAAAAAAATTGAATTAGGAAAATTATATATCTCCCATACTCATTTGTTTATTATATCTTGACTCATATCATATATTTAAATATAGCTAATTTGTAACTACCATGATAAATCTTATAAAATAGCATTCTCAAGACATATATTTTATGATTTACAAACTTATATAAGGAATTTTCCTATGTGACCTTCTAAATTCTTAATTCATACATTTTGATTTCAAATTAAGTTTATACCTTAATTCGTTATTATAGAGTTCTCAAATCTTATTATCACTAAGACACACTAATTAAGTTTTCATTTAAATATCAATAAATAAAGTAAGTATATATTACATCAAATCTCCTTATATTAAATTCGTTCCAATATTATGCCATATTAATCATAACTGCACTAAGTTTAAACAATCCTTAATGTTTATTACAAACATCCTAAGTCCAAATCATGTTAAACTTAATTCAGATGAATAATAATCAGTTTAATTAACTTAATAGGCATGACCGCCTAAGTATGATTATAAAGTCCATTTGCTTACACGAGTTGAACTTATACTTATTTCACTAATCTATTTTTTAATTTCCATACCCATATATAGAGTAGACCTTTATAATCTCATAAGCAATCCTCAGAAATCAATTAGTATTCCCATTATATTTCATCAAAATTAAATTTATTCTCATACTTATTAGACTTAAATAGGATTAACGAATTTCAGAAGATCATGCTTAAGTTCTATCTTATAATATGGTTAGTATAGGTTCATGTTATACCAAATTCAACACTGAAACCTGCTGTCCATGAAGGGGTATCGGACCGCAACCAGCCCAAAGAAATTATCCGGAACCATGAAACTGACAACAAGTTATTGAGACAATTGAGACCGAAAGCATCAAAGTGGCAATTGGGTCAATAAGCTATCGGCACCAACACAAGGTTGCAACACTACAGGCCGTCAACTTAGTTCCGAAAGCATAACACGTAAAGTTGGAGACAAACAAAGTAGGGTAAGAGCTGGAAGTCTATAGCCTGAGACCCGAAACCAGGAGAGAATCCTATATTGTTTGAAACACAGCAAGAAGCACCAAGACAAGCAGAGTAAAACGAAGTGCTATTGGCACTAATTAACTTAGTGTTGATGCAGGAGGAGATAAAGGTGTCAAGGCAAAAGTTAACACTCTAAAAGCTAGCCGTCAGAGTCAAACCTTGTCGAACACCGAGACACCACATCTAAAGTCATCAGTAGATGTACCAAGAGCATGCTTCTGCAAGACCAAAACCAATTTCAAGGATTCATCAAAAGTAAACCAAAGATTATGAGAAGAAGAGCTATCCACACTAATTTACTTAGTGCCAATACCGAAAGAGGTGAAGGTTCTGAAGTCACAGGAAACGAAAGCCCAAAGACAAAACTATAAAAGCTTGAAACTGAAACCAGAATTTGTTGTTGGAGACTGAAAGCTAGCTATCTATACCAAAGAACCTGGTATCCGTACAAATTAAAAGCAGCATCAAGAATAAGCTCCTAATGTTGAGGCCAGAGATCTAAAAGCCAAATGGAACTCGGTGACAATGCCAAATGAAAAGAAAGAAAGGCGGCAGAAATCACTACTACCGAAGCCGAAAGGTGCATTGCGACCGAAAGTCATCATCGCATCTGAAAGGGGCTTCTACTGAGCCAATGGCAAAAGGGGACCCGATTTGTCTATAAATAAGACCTAGGAGTCACATTTTAGGGGACTTTTCTCATTCCCCAATCTTGTGCTCATTTCTTATAGAGTAAATCCTAATTTCTAAATCAATTTACAGATTACCTTTGTGAACACTTATGTACTCAAATCAATGAGCAATAAAGTGTGAACCGACACTTAGCATAATTTCTATGATTTACCTTTCTACTTCTTTCATCTAATTCATTATGCTTTCTTCCCAACAAAGGCTTCATTCCCAAGCCTTACCCTCTCTCCTAGATTACCCAAATACCCTTCTACGAGCCGTTTAACTTCCTAACTTGTGTTGCGCCTAGGGAACCCTTATCTCAAGGTAACTATTGGTTGTTGAGTCTTGTAAGCGTGATACTCGCCCTTTGAGGGAAGAGTAACTAATCTTTAGGCTCAAGATCTTAATATCTTGGAAATGGTGAATTACTCAAGCTTGTGGGAACTAAATAACCCCCGCCTCCATTATGTCTGCATCCTTAGACCTATTTCCGGTGTTGACAAAAATATTGTTAATATTTCGGCACTAGAAGAAAGGCTTAAACCTCCGACCTTGTGGTTAAAATCCACATTTCTAATTGTGTTGTTCCGTCTTGGTTTGGATTAAGCTTTGAAGAAGAAAAACTTTGGGTATATAGGGTACCAACAAGAATTTTCTGGATCTCAAATGGCTATGTCAGATATTACTGACCCGAGAGTGAAGGAAGAACAATGGTTAAGAATGACGGCTTTGAAAATCATCAATTGGAAAAAGAAATGGAGCAATACGATCCTGATTGTTGGAATGACAACCCTTTCTACATAGAAAAAATAATCCTAACCTTTGCTTTAAGTGGTTTTACATCAAAGGAGTCTAACTATTTTATTACATGAGGAAAACAATCCATGAACAAACTAAGGGAATGACGTTAGAACAAGAAATAATGAAAGACTTCAATCGTTTTACTTCGAAATGGACAAAAAGAATAACGCTTCAATCTCAAGATGATTTGAAAAGAGGGATCGAAGATATGAATGAAGCAACAAAGTCAAATAACAAAAGGGTTGAGTTCCAACAACAAAAAGGAAAGTTTGTATCAAGGCTACCAAGCAAAGCCACCTTACCACGTCGATGGAAAATATATATTTCCTAACCAAACATGAGCTAATTTCTAGCCAGCTTCAAAGAAAAAGCCTAAATACAAAAGGAAATTAGGAGGGCCTTACTCCCATTATCATATGATGAACGGACATGAAACAAACCAATGTAGGGTGCTTGAAGAGATGATTATCAAGTTCTACAGTCAAGGTCAACTGTAATACTTTGTAAAAGGATTATACTAAGCCTAAGAAAGGTCTTCTCGAGAAAATGCTTACATGGCTAAGGGTACGGAAAACCTCTCGAATCTGAAATAACTTGAGATGGGTCAAATGAATTAATGGATAAAAACCCTTTTCACCGCCAAGATGGCCAGGGAAAGGCACTCCTCAGAGGGGGGTGGAGTATAAACCTTTCTCCGCGCCCAAATCAGAAAGGGTCAGGTTAAAGCATCAAAAGCATAAGCCTTCGATCCACGCCAGAAATGGTCGGGATGGAGCATCTAAATAGCACGTCCTGCCTTTGCTTATAGAATAGTACACCTTACCTCTGCTATGAACTAAGCATGTCCTACCTCTTCTCGCAGAAGAGTACGTCCTACCTCTGCTTATGTTCCTCGTTTCCCGTAGAAGAGAACAAAAAATCCTTATCACCACTACGATGGCCAAGGTAAGGCACCCCTTAGAGGGGGTGGAGTGTAAGCCTCTATCACCGCCTACAATGGCCAGGGTGGAGCATCAAAAGAGTACGCCTTAAAACCACGTCTATTGTGACACTCCACGTCCATTAATGTCACTCTATATAGAATGCATTAAGTTTCGTGAAGCATTTTAGGTAAATAAGAACATAATATCACAAGACAGACATGTAAAATAGCAGAGGAATTAAAATTTATTTAAATCAAAACATCATGGTTAGAAATGCTGAGTTTATATCATAAGTTTGAAATAACCAATTACATTTATAATCTGTCTTGCCAAAAATATCAGAGTACAAAAGCATAAAACCATATTTCCCGTGCGAAGCCATAAGAGAATTGACAAGAAGTCAAAGCAGTACATCAATATCCAAAATCCAAGCTAAGCTGAAAGAATCCAAATCAACTCTAAGCACTCCCACCCTAAGAACCTTAGGGAGGAAATGGAAGAGAGAGAAGAGGAAATAAAAAAGGTCAGATATAAAGTTTGGCGAGTCCAATTACTTCTAAATATAAATAAATAAAAGTATCATGGAAGGTATATAAAAACTAGAAGAACAAGATAACAATAACAAGAGTGAACTGAGAAAGATAAGTTTGAACAGAATATATTGCGCTTCTTAAATACGTTTTTCTGCACCGCACCAATACTAGTATCTCAGAAACAGAATGATCCCTACAAATACCGTTCCATTACATTTTCTTGTTTGTTAGGTTGCTTGGGTTAACGACACTCAACGCTTATACACACGTCGTACCCATTTACTTCCCAGTAGATTAACCTAATATGGTATATATGTAGCTACCCCTCAATACTGAGGTACACATCATGGTACCCCACTCGCACGGTCTCCCTTGTAATACCACAGAAAAGTATGCAGTCCCTCATCCTACGCTGGAGTGACGTACAGATCTCTATATAACAATGTTACGTTCCGCATATATTTATCATTATTATGCTGTGTTGGCGTACGAACTTCCACCATCAATCAAATCAGATTTCATTTCAGAGTAATGCCCTCAAGTCTACAATACATCACCCAGAGCAATCATGCATGTATCTAGACTGTCCCGCGTATGTACTGTAATTGTAGCTCGATGCCTCAATTGCACGTCCTCTAATGTGCACCGAGTTTTGTGGCAGGACGATACAAGAAACAGGGAATTCGATCGGGTGCTTTTCCATACATATACAGACCCGCCTTAAAAGCCTCAAAATACAAATATTCCTAGGGTATGTTTTGCATGGTGGCTATGGCCCTACCTCGGCTCCTCTCTCAACTAGTAAAGACTATAAGAGCTAAGCGACTGCCCCTAATAACAGACAATCTAAACATCCATTTGGCGTCTTCCCTCAACCACCGTACCCTGATAGTGAAAGGTGAATGATCTGTTGGTTTTAGCTCTAGTATTTCGCATCCCACTGGTTGTCGATGACGAGTATCCGACGATCTACTATCCTTGTTGGTCGTGACCCTTCGCTACCCCGTTGAAGCAACCGCCGAATCACCCTAGTGTTACCGCGTCACAGCATTCTGACTGCAAAGCTACATTTGCAGTCAAGGCCCACTCACCTAGTAGTTACGCGCAGACCTAACCTCTAGGAGCACAACCTAAACATCTGCCACCACACAGAGGACTACTAGAAGCACCTTAAGTATCTCAGGAAGCCACGTGCTTCCTCTTCCAGTCCTTCGGTACCGACAGAATAAATAGATAAAAGTGTGCTCCGCTTGTGCCTTATAACACCACGATGATCTACCCTGTTGGGTTATTCACCCTCAAACGTGCGGACTGGTCCAAGTGCCTCACTTTAATATGTTGTTACACCCTATGTCAAAATATTTTTTTACGTGCTTGCCTTACCTCATTAGGTTTTCATTTAACTTGGTTATTCTCATTCATACTGAATTCTTAACCAAGTTACCAAGTTCCTCTTGCTTATTAATTTTGGTTATATAACTTAACCCATTTAAGTTCATTAATAAGCCCACAACATGTTATTCTCTAGATTGTGGCCCAAGATCTGTAATCCGCAATCTCTTTAGTGTTCTTGCTTGGTTACATCATTACAATAACATGTTCTACTTAATATGTTATTAAGTATATCTCAATTCACTTGTTTCCTAATTAACATGTAACTTACCATTTATAATTAAATATAACTTATTTCATTTTACAAGTTTTCCTCATTTTTTCTCATTTAATCATAATTCCATCTTATCATTGTTTACTTATTAACTTAGTTCTCTTAACTAAGGTTTACTAATAAGTTTTCTTCCCATAAATATAACTTATGTTGTCCTCATTCTTAGGCTTTTGATTCTTGTTCTTGTAAATAACTTAATTTACAATTAGGTACAACTTATCCCCTTATATAAGTTATTATATTCCCGTTTCCATTTATTATAACCTAAATTATAATTACCACTTGTACCTAGGATAAGCCTAAACATCTTATCTTTTCTGTTCATACATGTTAATGCCCCAGACCTCTCACATTAATTCAACCACTTGTGGATGCTGGATACGCCGAGCGGCTCCAGGCAGACTTAAACCACAAATTTAGAATTAACCTCGTGTCATGGTGCTGTTATGCATTAGACCCCTCACATTCGATTAACCACTTGTGGTCGCTGGATATGTCGGGCGGCTCCGGGCAGACTTATACCACAAGTGCAATCTAACCTCGTGTCTAAGCGTATGGTTCCATTTTTTAGGCATATTCATATTAATAAATTTCCCTATTCCAAATATAGATTTTTATGCCCCTTTTTAATTCATATTCCATTATGCATAATATGCCCTTTTTCCTAAGTCTTAAATCATGGTATATATATATAATATGCCCAAATCCGTATTCACATATTTGCTAATTTATGTCCCTTCTTCATATTCACGTATTTCAGTACAAGTTACGCCCAAATTCATATTCACATATACTCTAATTTATGCCCCAAACTAATATTTACAAATGTCCTAATTTATGCCCCAAATCAATATTTACATGTATTCCAATTTATGCCAAATCATATTTTACATGTGTTCCAATTTACGCCCAAATTATATTTTTCCCAAACGATTCCCAATTTTGCGCGTTCGCATATTTCAGCGTTAGGCCTAGGCTCGAAGGTAGTCTGGGTATAAAAATAAAAAGGGAAAAGTGGGAAAGAAGAGAATCAAAACTTGGCATAATGACGAATCAATAATAAACTGACAGAATTAGGCATAAAACTAGATAGATATATTATGACAAGATTTAACATGGTGGCGGTATGAACATATAAAGGCAGATCTGATAATTATGTCATAATAGAACTTGTTTCGGCATAGATCCGATATCCAATTTTTATATACATTTTATGATTACCAATTAAATATTTAGATCTGAAAATAATATGAACTCATAGTGAATAGATCTAAGGAAATGGATCCAAATGACTGAGAAGAACACGTTGGATTTGTTGTTGTAGCAATCGTTGAATTTGTATAATGTTTACTAAATTGGATTTGGAGAAGAATAGGCAATTCAATTTACGTTGCAGTAAGCTCCGCCATCACCACCATTTTTTTAGATGAATAAAACCTAGGTTTAGGGTCCTTTATATAGCCTAGGATTCACGAATCAAGCTCCAAAATCGGTCCGCGTTCAGAAACAATTACTCTACCCAGATCTGACCCCCCTTTATGGTGTTGACCCCGGGGACGACCCCGGTGTCGACCCCAAAGAGCCTGGGTCAACCCCAAACGGTCGGCCCTTGGCTATTTTGCGCGCCAGATTTTCTGGTTTTGAATTCTGATTTAATATATATATATATATATATATATATATATATATATTCTCCTTATATGCATACAAACTTCAAACCTAAATATCTTCTTCATACGAAGTCCTTTTTACGCAAACTTAATGTCTATCTTAACCAGAATTCTGAGACGGATGCAACGACACGGTCTGTTTTACTTGATTTTGAATATTTAATTATGTTTTCCTTAATTCATTATTAACAGTGTATTTTAAATTAATTATTCTTTAATATATCATCTTTAGTGTCGTCTAAAATTACGGGGTGTTACTTTCTCCCCTACCCAAAGGATTTCATCCCCGAAATCTCTAAGTTAAGAAGAACGTGTATCCTAACATACAATAATCATACATTAATCTAACAATCACAGTAATCCATTGTCCTTAAGAATTTCTAATGCCTTTATGAACATATGCAACAGTGTGTGCATATGTCCGTAAACTAATGCGAAAGATCAGACGGTCTACTGATTTAGTTGATCTCCTTAATGCAATGTATGTTAGTGTCATGCAACCAAAATATATGCAAATCATCCTAATACATGTAAGTTCTATATATGTGCACAATCATCCATCCAAATGCAACATCAATGTAATGATACATCCATTTTCATTCATAAAAAATTAAAATGCACACATATCCATATGCAATATGTAAGTGATTGAGCCGATCTAGTGCCTATTGTGTGTGTATATGCATCCACGAGCAATCACTAGCGAACACTTGCATCCATCAAACATAACATGGCTTAAACACATGTTTACATTCATTAGTTTTCTACCTAAAGACTCGATTGATAGGAGATATTCAAACAGTAGATACAAGTATTAATTCGAAGCTTGGAAAAAGAAGTTAAGAACATATTCTCGAAAAGGAAAGGATATGAAGCACTAATCTTATCTTCAGCCTCCCAAGTAGCATCCTCGCGGTCCTCTCCCCATTGCACTTTTACTAGCTTCACTTCTTTCTTGCACAATTTCTTAACCTCCGATCCAAGTATGTAAGTCGAAACTCATCTCATCATTACTTCCTTCTCTACTTTCACTTCCTCTCGCAAGTTTGGCTCCACTACATCGAACTACATATTAGTCCTTCTCCTATATGCACAGGATTTTTATTGGTTCTTTGCTGTCTTCACTTTGTCTGCGGTTAAGGTCGACCTCGTCTGAAGTGTCTCTAATCCTATTGGGTCCGAGTAAAGTCTGTCTTATTGACTCTTATCAACAAGTCGTTGATCTATAAGGTCGTCCATATAGTGTCTCGAAGGGTGCCTTGTCAACTGTGCTGCTGATCTCTTGCTCTTTATTGGAATAAAATAGGTGCTCTTAGTAAACAAGTCCACTGTAGCCCAAATGCTGGTATTGTCCTTCCTTGATCTAGGCAACCCATCTATGAAATCCATGTAGATGATCTTCCACTTCCACTATGGGATTTCCAACGAATGAAGCAATCCGTCAGGCTTCCTCCACTCGGCTTTGACCCGCTGACAAACTAAACATCGAGAGATGAATTATGCTACATCCTTCTTTATCCTAGTCCAAAAGAAAACCCTCTTCATAACTCTATACATTTTATCACCGATTGAATAAATAGTCATCTTAGAAAGACGGGCTTCCTCAAGGACTTTCTTCAATAGGTTTCCCATCCCGATATGATTCACCTATCAAACCTCTTCTCAAGTAGCTCCCCTACTTGATTACAAAGTTCCCACTTTTCTTTTAGGAGTCACATGTCGCACAGAAAATGCAACTGGCTTTGCATTGTCCACCAAGTATATGTGGAAACCAATCTCGTGCCTCGGGGGTAAACCTCGAACCTCGTCAAAACATTAGGTTACTCACAACTATTGGTACAGATCGCAAATCATTGATAGATATATCAAGAGGTTCTAGGAGACTAAGCATGACAGACCCTTTTAGGGTCATAAGTAACCTCGAGAGTCTTTCTATGACAAGTCAGAAGTTTAACGACCCTCCTCTCACAATCTAGAATGGCTTCATATATGGTTAACCAATCCATCCCTAGAATCAAACTGTATCTTATGAAATCAAGAACATATGCATCGCAATCAAACTCGCCGTACAGAGATTCTCAAACCCCGACAAATCATCGATAAATGAGCTGTACCGCCAATGGGGGTTGAGACAATAATGGGATCCAAAACCATACTAGTATCTAGGTGCAGAGACTCAATTAAAGGATCAGATATAAAAGAGTGTGAAGCACCAAAAAAAAAAGAATCCCAACAGGATGATCAGAAATAGAAATCAAACCTTCGACAGAAACTTTCCTACCTCTATCATGTCCACCAGCAATGAGAACATTAGCTTGCCCTCTAGAAGTTCCTTACCTCTGGCTTTGTCCTTGTCTTTTTGGGCACTCCTCAATAAGGTGTCCCTACCATAGTGGTAAGAAATGTCTTTCCTCTTGCTGCAATCCTTTTTCAGATGACCCCCCATTCCGAAATTATGGTATTTTATCTTTTCTTCTTTCATTTATATTCCCTTCTTAATCCACCATTTACTTTCATCTTTAGGCAGTGCTCTTTAGCCCCAACTCCCTTATTCTCCTTTTTACCATCCTTGTGCAACATGCTAACAAGTCTCTTGAAAGTTGCCTCCATCGCATGGAAATCCTTACGAGGCTTAAGAGAAAATAAGCTGCAGGTGAAACTACTACGGCTACAGATGGAGGTTGGGCACTTCTTGGCCCTTCGACATGCACCGTAGTTTTAACATGCCTACGGAACCATGCCAACATGGGGATACCCTTTGGGAAGAAACGGTTCCCCGAAAAAGGAAAAGAAATCAAGTGGATAATCGAAAAGATATTTGTGGCTTTGGGAAATATGCTTTTCAAAAACAGACTTTTTATTTTAATATACTTTGTTTTCTAGACCTTTTTGAAAACCATTTTAAAAATACTTTATCCGATCTTGTAACCATATGCTCTGATACCAAATGTGACACCTCACGTCCGTTAATGTCACACTATATAGAATGCATTAAGTTTCATGAAGCATTATAGGTAAATAAGAACATAATATCACAAGATGAACATGTAAAATAGCAGCGGAATTAAAAAAATTTATTTAAATCAAAACATCATGGTCTAAGTTTGAAATAACCAATTACATTAATAATCTGTCTTGTCAAAAATATTAGAGTACAAAAGCATAAAACCATATTTCCCATGCAAAGCCATAAGAGAGTTGAGTAGAAGTCAAAGTGGTACATCAATATCCAAAATCCAAGCTAAGCTGAAAGAATCCAAATCAACTCTAAGTACTCCCACCCTAAGAACCTTGGGGGGAAACAAAAGAGAGAGAAGAGGAAACAAAAAGGGCCAGATATAAAGTCTGGTGAGTCTGGTTACTTTTAAATATAAATAAATAAAAGTATCACGGCAGGTATATAAAAACTGGAGGAACAAGATAACAATAACAATAATAAGAGTGAACTGTGCAAGATAAGTTTGAACTGAATATATTGCGCTTCTTAAATATGTTTCTCTACACCGCACCAAAAATAGTATCTCGGAAACAGAATGATCCCTACAAATATTGTTCCATTACATTTTCTTGATTGTTAGGTTGCTTGGATTAATGACACTAAACGCTTATGCACACGTCGTACTCATTTATTTTCCAGTGGATTAACCTAATATGGCATATATGTAGCTACCCCTCAATACTGAGGTACACCCCATGGTATCCCACTCGCACAGTGTAACAACCCGGAAAATTAGAACCAATTTAAAATTTTTATTTTGGCAATTTTAATGAATTTTGAATATTTAAAATGATTAATTTTAAATAATAACGACTAGAAATTTATTTTGAATAGAATTAGAACGTATAAATTTATTTAAATCGAAGTTAGAATATAAATATTTATTTTAATTATAAAAGGAATTGGAAATGGCGGGGTAGTTTGAAAATTCGATTTCAAATTTCAAATGAATGTACAAGATTCAAAACAAACCGGATTTTGGTAAAACAAGAAATATTTGAATCTGTTTGAAAATATCTTTCCAACAAATCTGAAAAATCCAGATTTCATAGCGGGAATAAAAAGTTATGTCCAGCTGAAAATTCAGAATAGTCGCTATGGAATATAGTCCTTAAAAATAGTGATTTTGGCGAACGACCTCCGTTTTCGACGAGACCACTTTTGTTGGATCCGGAATGTCAAATTATTGCTAGATTCCAATTTTTGGAATCAATATGTGAGCTTGGTGAATTTAAATGTTTTTGGTCAATTCAGTTTGAATTTAATCGACTGGAAAATGATCATTTTTCCAACGGTCTCCAAATTCGACGAAATTAGTTTTGTTAGGACTGTATCGTCAAAACATAGCCAAATTTATTTATTTTGGAATTTTGGAGTCCGTATGTGGCCCCGATAAAATAAAATGTACATTTGGATTTAAAATATATTGATTTTTATTTTAATTTAAATGAAAACTGATTGAAACAGTCGAATTAGCTTACCAGATATATCCCATTGTGTCTAGAATGGTGGTAATTACCTAGCGGCGACAGTCGTTTAGTTTTAATCGAAGATGGATTGAAAAATTTGCTCTTTGAAAAGGAAAATAAAAACAAAATAAAATATATATACTTTTACATCCCCCTTTTTCCGATATTTTCTTCAAATAAGAAAATTCCCCGATCCCTAAATCCTCCACCCCCGACACCCCCCTCCACACCTTGCCATCGCACTCCCCCCTAGGTAGTGCAGCCCACCACCGTGGCCCCCCAACGCCAACGCCTCCACCCTCGACACCCCTTTACTCTCCTCGCTTCTCTCTCACGCGAGCACCCTGAAATGGCCTAAACCTGAAGAGAGCCGTCGCCACCCTACTGGAGCCGTCGCCACCCTACTGGACCACCGCCTCAGGCCCCTCAACCTCCGGCGAACGATAGCAGACCCCCTCCTCTCCAATTACTGTAAGTTTTTTTTATTTTTAATTATTTCTATTTTATCCTTTTTTTAGTTGTTTATTTTTATTAAAAAGTAATTGGTTTACTAGGAATAAAAATAGGGTATTAATATTATTTTTAAATAAAGCTTTGATTTTTAATTTAAATAAAGATTTGTTTTTTTATTTTATTTAGAAAAGGATAGGATTTTTAGTTTAGGAAAAGCTTAGAATTTTAAAATAGAAAAGGTTGGATTTTTATTAATCTAAAAATTGGATTTTTATTTAAATGAATGGAATATATAAAAATATTATTTTTATATAAGTAGTGAATAAAAAATATGATTTTTATATCATAGAGAATATAAAAATATTATTTTATATAAGTAGCAAATAAAAAATATGATTTTTATATAATAGAGAATATAAAAATATTATTTTTATATAAGTAGCGAATTAAAAATACGATTTTTATATAATAGAGAATATAAAAATATTATTTTTATATAAGTAGCGAATTAAAAATATGATTTTTATATAATACAGAATACAAAAATATTATTTTTAAATAAGTAGCTAATAAAAAATATGATTTTTATATGATAGAAAATAAAAAAATATTATTTTTATATAAGTAGCGAATTAAAAATATGATTTTTATATAATAGAGGATATAAAAATATTATTTTTATATATGTAGCGAATTAAAAATCTGATTTTTATATATATAGTGAAGAGATAAAAATATGATTTTTATTATTTGAATAGAAAATTAAAAATGTGATTTTTATTATTTGAATGGCACGATAAAAATATAATTTTATTATATGAGTAACGATATAAAAATTGGATTTTTGTATATGAAGTAGTGGTATAAAAATATGATTTTCATACGAATGATATGAATATAGAAAGGTGACTTTTATAATATAAACATCGTTTTAAAAATGTGGTCTTTATAATGTAAATATCGTTATAAAAATGTGACTTTTAATATAAAAATCATGTGAAACAGATTGCGATGGAACAGATTGGAATCAAATCCAAATCCGAACCATTCAGAAATAAGGAATGGAGGAGTGGATCTCAAAGGTGAGAACTTCTCACTCTAATTTATTTTCTAGTTAAAAATATATACTAGGATGCTGACGGTGCTTAGTAGCACCTGCACCTTTGTTTGAAACCATGTTTGTTTGGTTGTTTAGTTGATTGGATTATTTGGTTGAATTTGGTTTGTGAAATGAAATGAATTGATTAGAATCGGTATGTACATGGCACGAGCCATTAGTAGGCGAGGGATTAGGCTAGACCTTATTCCGGTTCAAGTATCGCGCCGTTATGTTGCCGAAATTTTCTAAAAATATTAGAACAATAAAAATATCATTTTTATTGTATAAATTAACTAAATAAAATATTCATATGTTGAAATAAATATTTTATTGTTAAAAATATATTTTTTAATGTGTATATGAATAAAATAAATATTCATTTACAAATCAGATGATTTGTTTATGTACACACATTTTACTGATACTGATTCAGACGATATATTTTACACATCGCCCAACTGCACAAATAATAATCACTGTTTGTTGTTTGAAAACCCCACACGGGTATTGGGATGATATTGGACATACACTAATCCCAATATTTAGTTGTTTGTCAATCGATTGGTTAAACGGCTGTTATGAGCGTTGATTATTCATATTTAACACTTATGCAGTTGTGTAATGCACTCTGGATGATGGTTGACTGGGTTTGATTATTGTTGTGTACATGTGTGTATGAAATCCATATAAATAAAATTATATGGTAATTGACTGTGTCTAATTCCAATTCAGAAAGAACAAATATTTTAAAATAATGAATATTTTAAAATGGCGAATAATGAATATTTTAAAATAACTAATATTTTAAAATAATATTCAATAACAAAACATGTTTTTGATGTCCGATTTGGGATGGACACGGAAATATTAAAATTTATGAAGCCGTGTTGATTAGAGATGCGCCATTTTGACGTGAACGATATTTATATCGATTTTATTCATTTTTATAATAAATATCGAAAAGGAAAAATCTAATGTTTTGAAAATATTATCATTTATATATTAATGATTTGGAATATTCAATTTTGATTTAAAATAGAATAAAAAGTTGAAATCGTTTTGAAAACGAATTTGAAAAGATTTATAAAATACGTTTTAAATAGAAATCGATGAAATATATAAAAAATATATATATATATTATATTTATTGGCCTGAATAGAACACGCCGCGTCGCGGCAGTTCGCGAATTTCGACCATTGACTTCGAATTGACATCACAGGAGATCTGACTGTCGGATTCTCCTGAAACTGGAACCGTTGGGTTCGTATCGAAAAGAGCTTTCCAATGAACATAAGAGAGTTGAAATCTAATGGTTGGATTTGTGTAATGACCCGCATTTGCATAGGTATTATAATTAATTTATTTAATTATATAAATAGTGATATAGTGAATTAAATGGTCGTGGAATTAAATAATGATGAATATTTAATTAAAATAATAAATTAAATAATATATTTAATTCTGAAATAATCAGAATTGGCTGAAATGACGATATGGTGTGAACCGGATCTTCTGTGACATTTAATTCAGCTTGGAATTTGATTTGAATAATGAATATATTATATAAACGACAGTTTGAACATAGAATTATAATATAATTAAAATCGAGCTCGAAATGGAGCTGCAGTTCGTAAATTGGCGATTCGAACTTCGACTGAATATACAGAATTCGTTTTAAGCCGGATTTCTATGAAACAAGAAACGTGTGGAGCTGGTGGAGTATATCTTTCTAATGGAAGAGAAAAATCGAGATTTCGTCGTGTAGTTTTTGATTTACGTCCAAATCAAATTTTAGAAAAGTCGCTGTGGAATTCTTTTATAATTTATAAAGGAATTATTTATATTTTAAAAAAGGGATTTCAATATAAATCGAATATCGGGTTGACCCATATTGAAATATCAAGTTAGAAATTCATATAGGAATATTCTAGAGCTGTATGGTATTCCACTGTGAATATATACGATAATATTTATTTATAAATATTTAATTTAATTATATTTAAATATATTTATATATTTAAATGGGTCATCCAGAGCTTTAAAAATAGCTAGTTTTACAAACGACCTCAGAATTCGACGAAACCAGTTTCGTTGGGACCGTAATGCCGAGCTGTAGCTGCATGTCCAGTTTGGTGATTTTTGGGTGTCGTATGTGATCACAGGAATTTTAGAGGATAAGTAAAAATAATGTTTTCTTAAAATTAAATATAAAAATGGATTATAAAAATATTAAAATATTACTATAAATAATCCTTAAATTTTCTAAAACCTAATTCATCCTTTACTCAAATTTTCCGCCGACAGTTTTTCATTTCCAGTAAAATATCCACTCTTTAAAAATCCAAAACAAATCGAGCAAAAATCATTAAATCTGGAGAGAGGTGTTTTTGCAATGCCAGAGAGATTCTCTTCAAGTTGATGTGAGCTCTGTTCAGTTCGGTGTCCATTTCCGTTCACGGGAAAAACCCAGCGTTTGACTCATGATACTAGGGTTGGGATTTTTGCGGAATTGAAGCTTTAATTGGCGAAATGAACTTCGTATTCGGGGATAGCACATAGATTCGCACATAGCAGCAAGTTTTGAGAAGACTTGGGGTAATTTGGAGTTGATGTTCTGTGAGTGGCCTGAGCGACGCAACTCCAGGTTGGAGTTCGAGCTGCGAGAACTGGGGTGGAGGAGGAAGAGGATTCGGAGGAGGAGATAATGGTGTAGTCGGTTTATGGATTTATGAAAAGGAGAAAGAGAACAAGAAGTGAGAAGGAAGCAGTAATGGTGAGATTCAATGATAGGAGCGACGGATCGAAGTGTTTGCCTGGTGGAAGAAGAGGTAATTGGCGGGTTGGGTATTCACGTTCGGATTTGGGCCTTAGGTAATGATAAGCCCAATTATTAATTAAAATTTTAAGTTTAATTTATTTAAATATTATATGAACTTGTATACATCATAACTTCATCATACGATACCGGTTTTCAACGAAACAAGATCCGTTAGGATCGTATGGACGAGCACTCCACAATGAAACTGACTGGAAGGGGATTGGGGCTTGTATGAATTTATGGAAAAATAAATTGTTTGATTCAAATCAAACAATAGTTTATCGTTCTTTAACGATGAACTGCCAAAGTGAGTAAATCTCACTAACTCTGAACAGTTTATAATTTCATGTTGTATTTTTAGAACTGTTAAATATTGGCTGATTGACTGTGTGTTGACTGTTTGATTGAACTGCTAGTCAGTTAGTTGAATTTCTATATTGATTCTGTTTAACAGAATATATCGTATGGAACTGAAAGTTATGTTATCTATATTGTTTAACATCCGTGATGCAGGGAGACAGGTTGGAGGAATCCAACTGGATTCCTCAACATTTATTTTACTGTGATTCATATATTGTAATATATGATGTGATATATAATATGTTGTCGATTATATGTGTTTGAACGATATTGGTCATCGTGATTTGATGTGTTAAATACCATAACATACCGGAATGGTAAAAAGGGAATTTTCAAAATGAATATTGAAAATAGATTATTTATAAAATCAAAGGATCTTATAAAAGAGACAATATTTATAACAATCAGAGGAGATTTTATAAAAGGAATTATTTTTAAATGGATTATTTATAAATCGAAAATACTTAGAAATGAAACCCTAAAGGAATTATTTGCAAATAGATTAGAATGAGAAAGGTTTGTAAACCATTTACAAATCAATCCGAAAGAGAAATGTTTGTAAACCATTTACAAATGGAATCGAAAGAGGAATATTTGTAAAACCATTTACAAATAGAATTTAAAAGGAAATATTTAGAAAATAAATAGAGTTATTAAAAGGAAATTTGTTTATAACTAAATAGGATGTTATAAAAAGGAAACCATTATAAAAAGGAAAACGTTACTAAAAAGGAAATCATTTGTAAAGTGAAGAACCGTTACTAAAAGTAAATCTTTATAAATGAATAGTTTATTCGAAGGGAGTTAATCGAATATAGTATTCGAAAGTAAGTAAAATGAATAGAGCTATTCGAATAGAGTTAAATAAATAAGGAGTTATCGAATTAGTTATTCGAATAGAGTTAAACACATAAGGAGTTATCGATTATAGTTTAATCGAAAGGAATTATCTATTGTAGTTTAATCGAAAGGAGTTATCTATTATAGTTTAATCGAAAGGAGTTATCGATTATTGTTATTTGAAAGGAGTTATCGATTGTAGTTTAATCGAAAGGAGTTACCGATTATAGTTATTCGAAAGGAGTTATCGATTATAGTTTAATCGAAAGGAGTCATCGATTACAGTTTAATCGAAAGGAGTTATCGATTATAGTTTAATCGAAAGGAGTTAAGTAAGGAGTTAAGTAAAAAAGAGTTAATCAATTAAGGTTAAATAAATAGAGTTAATCAAATTTAGTTTATTCGAAGAAAGGTTTTCGAATCTAGTTATTCGTAAGAGAGATTATCAAATATAGTTATTCGAAGGGAGGAGTTATCGAATACAGATTTATTCGAATGAGAGTTACGTAAAGAAGTGTTAAAGAGTTAAAAGATGAACTCAACCTATATACAGATTTGAAATGTTGTTTAGTTAAGGTCTAAGAGGTAGTTATACCCCAACTTGATTGACTTCGTTTTTAATTTAGAAATGGGTAAGGTTCGAGAGTGAAAGTGGTTAAGTGAATTTAGTAAATATGTATAGTGGTTCGAGTTGTCGTCGCGATGTTGATTTAAACGTCTGTTTAAATCCAAGTAAAGAAGATTTGGAAATGTTTTCCAAATAGAATCAGAAACGTAATCAAATATTGAAATTGGAAATATGGATTAGAAATGGAAATGTTTTCCAGTGTTAACATATATTTTCTAAACATAGAAAATAAGGAAATATATATATATGATTGATTGATTGATAAATTTCCATTTGGAAATAATATCGTTGTTTGCACACCTGTTTTTCTTTGATGGTTAAATCACCGACTATCAAAGTTTGACCATTTTAACGTTGTTAATATGGAGAGACCTGTTGGATTATTATCCAAAGAACCACTCTGTATTGGCATAAACGTTGCGAATCATATATGCCAAAGATAATTGAAGACGGAGTAAAGTGCAAGGGCTATTGTATAAGTCTTAGATAACAGTGCCTAAGATGGATATACTGAGTAGTACCTTCGGTTCATCCTGTTCCTGGATGACTTGTATGGATGGATGTCTGACAGAGTATTTTCAGACGATCACGTACATTGATTTCACCAACCGTACCAAGAGTGGAAGCGGAGAAGGAAACTTCTTTTAGCTGACACGTAATGTAAGCTTGTAGACGTCAATCGGTGATTTGATGGAAGTGACGATGTGACATTCGAAGTGAATCTGGTGTGATGATAAAGCGTAACCTCAAGCCTCATCAGCCGGTAAATGACAGAAATTGGGCAGGCAGCATGGCTAAGTCGGTCGCACCGAAGTAGGGTGTATAATCACATGTTCTAGAGTTTCAATTACTTCTAAAAATCTATTGTTGATGTTGTCCCATTCAGGAAACAATTGCTGATCCCAACCGTTGGTGATATACATTTGATACACTCAAGCGAAATGAGTGGTCGGTCATGTGTGGCCGGGTTGCAAGATGTTCTTGTTGAACCCAGTGTATTCCTTTCTAGAGGTACACTAGCGAAAGGTGGTTCCATACCTTTTCATAGTTGGAAATCCATTACCCAATACGTGCTTGCGGTTTTGATTGTATACAATATATATAGAACGTGAGATGAAAGCGTTTCTGCTAGATGATTATTATATTGTGGTTGATAGACATTATTATAATATCAAAATGTTTTTGATATAAAGATATTTTGGATTCTCATAAGGGAAAAACCCGTTCCGTTATACGGCGTGGTCTTATAAGATATCGTTTACTTGTTCAAACTGTTTTACTCACACCAGTCCCATGACTGACCCAGAGTTTATTTTGTTTTGTTTTCCCTAAACTCTTGGGTGCCCAATTTTGTATGGGAAGTCAAGTAGTCGGGATTTACATATATATTGGAAGAGCTTGGAGCAGGAGGCTTCAAGATTTTATAGCTATAGGTTATTTCCGCTGTGTTGTAAGTGTTGTACTCTGATAATGTTATTGTATACATATAATGATTTGATTTCAATGATATGTTATCTATTATATGTTGTTTCGTTCCGCTGTGAGATTCGTGTTACTCTGATGTTGTGTTCTTATTTTTCTTCTATTCTAAGTTTCTATCTTATCTTTCCTCACCCTGTAATTTCTTTCATTAACTGTTCGGTTATTTTTGATCCTTTGATGTTCGATATGTGTTGTATATCGGATAACCAAGATCCCATTTTTCGGGGTTGTTACAATTTGGAATTATGTCCAAATCAAATTTGGAAAAGGTCGTTGTAAGTGTAGTTCGATGACCGTTTATGGAAATCAACTGTACAGGCCTTGATTAAATTATTAAAAATATCGATAATTTGTGTAAAATCATAATAAATGATTTGGAAAGAATTAGGATGAAAAATTCCAAATTCGAAAAGATAAAAATATATTTTCAAAATGAACGAGTTATGAACTGGATTTATAGTCCAATATTTTTAAATAAATAAATTGGATTTGAAATGGTTTTAAAAATAACCAGAATTTTCAATATATGAATTGGAATGGATTTAAATCAAAATCATCTTCGGAATATTTCTATATTGGATTCTGTGATTACATGGATATTGTTATGGAAATTTGGAAGATATATTTT
This sequence comes from Allium sativum, assembly GCA_030737875.1. Taxonomy (NCBI): domain Eukaryota; kingdom Viridiplantae; phylum Streptophyta; class Magnoliopsida; order Asparagales; family Amaryllidaceae; genus Allium; species Allium sativum. The sequence goes on from CM060909.1 coordinate 1,025,528,552, forward strand.
ATATCATTATTTCCAATACGATATTTTTTGGTCTCATAATTTGATATTGAATATAAGCCGATATAATTTCTATTCAGAGCCTTGTATTTAATATCAAATAGGATTTTGGATTTGTCGTGAATGGTGTCTTCATTAACAATGTTCTTAAACCCAGTTGAGAAAAGAATAAATCTTTTCAGTAAGATTTAGTGAAAATTTCCAATTAATTAATATTTAATTGGAATTGAATGAAAGAGTTGGATTTTGGGTATGTCGTGAATGGTGTCTTCATTAACACTGTTCTTAAACCCCATGTGAAAAGAATAAATCTTTTAAATAAGATTATTGGAGTTTCCAGTTAAATTAGTAACTGGAATAAAATGGAATGTGAATTGGGTTTATTGTGAATTGTGTTTTAGTGACATTCGTTCTTTAACCCGATTTACAGTGAAGTGTGATTTGGAATTTATAAATCTTTTAATTAAGATTTAGTGAAATTTTCCAAAGTGAAGTTTTCCAATTTAATACAATAAATTGGAACGGAATTGTAACGACCCAGATTTTTTACCGTTCAAATCGACAATAAATTACACATGTCGACCCAAACAAAACAAAAATGCAGGTACTTATTGGGAAAAAGAAGCAAAAGAAAGAAAGAAGAGAAAACCAATCACAGAATCTCACAGCGGAAGGACAACATATAATAAACAAATAGCAATTAAAAGCAGTTGAAATGTATACATTTATTATAACATTCAATGGTTATTAGAGTTACATATACATGCAGATGTATATAATAAGCAGTGGAAACAAATGCAGCGGAAATACTTATACTTGACATATATATATATACATATATACACCAAATCCTCGTCTTCAACCTCCAAGCTATAGAAATCTTCGCTAACTGCAACTTCTGCTTACCCGAGCGTATTGCATAAAAGAAAACACAATAAACACTCGGATTATCATATTACCCTTACGCCGTTTACAGGCATCAACAGTCTATACAGTACCGTAAATTCACCGTACTGGTGTTATCAGAGGACACTCCATAGAAGGCAATGCCAAATCAAAATCGTATGGGGCTTGATATGGATAAATATGACAAGGCACTCATGGCAATGCCTAGGGTAGGATTCTACCAACTACACTCCTGGACAGGTGGTAACGCATAGCAGCCACTACCGCCCACCTCGGAACACACTCCCAAAAATCATAAAGGGCCCAAACATCATCATCATAGTCACGGAAATAGTATCGAAGAAGTATGTCTGATCAAAGGTGCAACCTCAATTAGTCAAGATATAGCTCCTGTTTTAGTCATTTCAATTCTGACCCGAAGGTCAGGGCTATTTTGTCATCATTCATCTTCTTCAATCTAATAATTTCCTTCAAGTCATCACATTTCATTTTGGATACGTCATAACATTCACAGTTGTTAAAGTGGTATCGACACTGACAGAGAGTATGCCATTTGTCGACTCCGGCCTCTTCAACAACCAACGCTTACATCTTTCACATCGGTTGGTTCTTTTATATTTCATAAAGGTTCGCTTTCATATCAAAATATCATATTTTGTTTTCGAACCAAATTCATATTCAAATAGAATATAATTTCATATCAAAAATATCATAAATCATACCAAACCGATTATATTCTAAATTAGAATATATTTCCATATCCTTATATTATAATCATATAATATTTAAAAATCGACTTATATTCGAATAGAATATATTTCTATCTCAAAGATATCAAATTATTCCAAATCGATTTATGTTCGAAATCCATTCATATTCAAATAGAATATAAACTTTCAGAACTTATTTCAATCCCTTAGGAGATAAACTCAAATTCGTGTAGCATATAATTCACACTTCCATATCAAAATCAATTTAGAAATCAATTCATATTCAAGTAGAATAAAATTTATCTCAACTCCATTTGAACAACAGTTTTAGATCCAAATACTTTCCATTCGGAAGAAATTTACACTATAGAAATATAACTGCGAAAATAGATGTTTATAGAGAAATCTTTATGTAAAATAATATATATAGAATATAATAGTTAGAATAGAATAAGATGAATTTTTAAAACTGTACATATATACATAAATTAAAAGTTTACTAAATAGTTTGAATAATAAAATATAAGAAAAATTAGTTATAACAAAATAGTTATAGGAAAAAAAGTTTTAATAAATAATTTTTTAAGGAAAGGAATAGTTATTTGAAATCAGCAATGTACATATATATATATATATATATAATAGCTTCTTTATCTAAAAACCGTTCCTTTCTTCCGAACTTCAATACTTGAATCTAACTCCAGTCTCAATGGAGTTATTTAGTTTCTGTAACACCCCACCTCCGCCAATGTCACTCTTGCAAGCGCACTAGCTTTGGACGGGCGATAAACGAGGTAAACATGCATGCAGATATCACAAGACAGAACATATAAGTAAAACAGAGTAAGTAAAGCAGCGGATAAAACTAACATTTCAAAACCATAGTCAAGTTACATCAAAGTACTCGGTCATTATTTTCCCACAAAACAAAGTCTAGAAACATAAACTGAAAACTGGAAAAAAAAACATAAAGTAACTATCCCCAAAGTAGGATAAAGCCATAGCATGCTCAAGTCCAAACCGTACATGAGCTATCCAGAAAAGCAGCTAAAGATCCAAGCTAGGTACCAGTGTTCCCTCCCTGTAAACCTGGGGCGGGGGGAACGGAAGAAAAGAGGCGAAAGAAAATGGGTCAGTCAAAAAGACTGGTAAGTCCTATCTACTATTAGTATAAAAACTAATAAAGTTAACTGGACATGTAAAGTAGAGATGAAACATAGGGTGATAACTGGCATGGTGAAAAGTTAACAAGATAGATCAAGTGTGGCATCGCATATACAGGGATAAGTTACACCGAGTGTGTACTAGTATTCCAATCAATGTCAAGTATAAACAAGTAATGATCCCTTGGCCCAAAGCTGGCCTAATATCATGAGGTGACCTAAATCAAGGTCCAACTACTCGGTCTAGTCGATCGGCTCCCTATAAGCCTAACTCGTCGTGTATCGGTGTCATACGGCTTAATCATGGAATGTAGTTAACTGTGCAAGGTCCACCCCAGGGTGTATCCAGCCCTAAGGTGTAAACCACAGACACAATTCAAGCACGCACAGTCTAAACCTACTGGTGCCCATGTTCAACTCCGGACTTAATGTGCACGACCATGGTCCGCCTGAACAACCGGCGCACCATTCAGCCGTCTCTTTTGGTCTCTTACAATCAGTCCAGTAATCGTGCCCCACCCTAGCCTAGTCCAGGGTATCCAGATCCTCCCAAGTGAGTTACTGCTGAAAAGGAACTCGTGACTAGGATTTCGAGAGGGTTAAATGTGGTTAACCCTATCCTAACCATGTATTGAGTTGGTTAAGTGTATCCAAGCAGTTCATGACTTAACCCTATCGATACATCGTGTTTAATTGGTAAAGTATCCAAGTAGCCCATGACTTAACCCTACCAACCCATCGTGTTTAATTGGTTAAGTATTCAAGTGGTCCATGACTTAACCCTATCATGTGGCATTAATTAATTTAATGCACCCAACCTCTCACATTAGACCTTGTTGTGGTTACTAGTTAAGCCGGGCAGGTCCGTGTAGCTTTACACCACAACTTAGTCTAACCTCGGGTTTCAAGTGCGACATGACCAACTACTCACATTGGGTCCTATTGCTTGTAGCCACTAGTTAGGCCGGTCGGTTCCGGGTAGATTTACGCTACAAACTCAACCCAACCTCGAGTTGGCCATTCCCATGTTTTCTAGAAGTCATGTCCAAGTTCATGTTCATGTTCCAAGCATAATCACATGTCATATTTCAAGTCATGATTTTATGTCATTTTAGTTTACCCATAGCGTAACCCCATCGCATGTAAGTTCGCATAAACGCAAATAGATCTCAAAAGGGGGAACTTTAGAAGCATGACATAATTAATAAGGTTTGGCCACAAGTTAAACATGGTGGCATATGAGGCAAATGTGTTCGTAAACTTGCATATTACATTATAAGCTTCCAAACATGCATGATATCAACTTTAGCATAATAGGTGAAACATGGTCATAAATGACATAGGATGATAGCAACTGATTCGCACATAACATCATATGCAAGATAACATAAGGTTTATGAGAGTTTCTATGTTGCTTTATGCAACATTTCAAATCAAAGCTCATAGCTTTTTATGCACAAAGTCAAGGTGATAGCTTTACAAACATGCATAGAATAAATCTATGCATAACATGATAGAATCAAAGCTCATAGCTTTCTATGCACAAAGTCAAAGTGATAGCTTTACAAACATGCATAGAATAAATCTATGCATAACATGATAGAATCAAAGCACAAATCATACTTAGGCCCAAACTCAAACTTGCAACATGTCATATTTAACTTCATAGTTAGAATCTAAGAGTAGTATAGGGCTTACAATGCTATGAAGACTTATAAAATAAAATAAGATTGAGACAAAGCCACTAGCAACTCTAAAAACCCCAAATGAATACAAGCTCCAAGAAGCTCCTTTGATTTGTATGAAGAAAGACCCTCGTTTTAATGAAGAAAGGTTGAACTTTGGCCTTGAATCAAACTTAGAAACTCTCAAACAAGCTTAGGAACTCTCATATAAATGAAGATGGAGGCTATGACAAGAGGGTGGAGGCCATGATTAAACATTTTGGCATAGTTTAGTTGTAGGAATGATTTATGTTGATTTAGGCTAGGTATTAGGGTCCTTTTATAGAAGATTAGGTTAGTTTAGGCCATAGGATTAACCCTAATTCAGATCTGGGCCATCAATTCACGTCACTAGCCTCCAAACATGTCTTGAGAAACAAGTCAGGTGCACCCAAGCCAAAAACTGGCCGACCACCCAAGTCGACAGAGGTGTCGACTGGGCAGTCGACACAGCCTGGGGTGTGTCGACTCCCAAGTCGACTCCCCAGTCGACTTGGGGGTGGAGGGAATTTTTCCCGCCTGCTCTTCTTGGCTGAATTTGAATTTGAACTGTTTTTGAACTTGAAATTTTCTGAAAACTTTGACGGGCCATAACTTGGTCATACGGACTCCGATTTTCGAAAACTCGGGCTCTATTTCGCGTATTTTTCCGAGACGAACGCAATGGCACTGCCCGTTTCCCTTGATTCAGATTTTATCATTTAATTCTGCCTTAGTTTTTGTTATAACATGTTATTTAAAAATATGGGTTGTTACATTCTCCCCTCCTTAATGGATTTCGTCCCCGAAATCTTCAAGTTAGGAAGAACATATCCTACCATCCATCATCCATCTACTCAAAACATCATCCACGTGCAGTCATTGTCCTTAAAAGATTCTGAATGCTGTATGAACATATGCGAAAGGTGTGTGTATATGTACTTATCTAATGCGAAAATCAGGCGGTTACTGATTCAGTAAACCTCCTTAATGCAAAGTATGTTAGTGAAATGAGTCCATATGTATGCAAATTCCTAGCATAATTTATAATCTCTACATGAGTGCACATAACATTCATCCATATGCAACATCCACGTGATGGCATAACAAGTTTCATCCATGAATAAATATAAGCACTCATGCATATGCAATATGAAAGTGTGTGAGCCGATCTTAGTGCCTAATGTGTATCATGCATCCACGAGTATCCACTTGCAAACACTTGCAACCACTTGCAAACATCAAGCATAACATGTTTCAAATACATGTTTCATCCAAAGGGATTCTACCTAAGGTTCTCTTGACAAGGTTAACGAGATAACAAGATAAACATGGATAGCAAAAGAAAGATACGCTAATTAGGAAAAGAGATTGAGAATGTACCCTAAAAAAGAAATGGATAAAGCCCACGCATTTTCTCCTCGGTTTCCCAAGTTGCATCCTCTTCGGCCTCACTCCACTGAACCTTCACCAATTTAACTTCTTGATTTCTTAGCTTCTTGATCTCCGTTCCCAAGATACGAATCGGTGCCCTCCTCAAGGTTGCCTCTTTCTCTATCTCCACGTCTTCAAGAATGCTAGGTTCAACCATCTCAGCGGACTCATGTAGGCACTTTCGGAGATGCGAGACATGAAAGACATTATGCACTCGGCCAGCTTCTCGGGCAATTCCACCTTATAAGCCATCTTCCCAATTCTCTCTATGATAGGGAAGGGTCCTACGAACCTTGGTGCCAGCTTCCCAACTGCTCCAAAACGAACCACATTACGCAAAGGAGAAACCTTCACGAAAATCATATCTCCAACTTCGAATTCCAAATCTATCATTCGCTTGTCAGCATAGGATTTCTGTCTGTCTTGGGCCGTTTTCAACCGTCTTCTCACGAACTCAACTTTCTCGGAGGTGTCCCGTATCATATCGGGCCCAAGGATAAGTCTATCCGTTGTCTCCCACCAACAAGATGGTGACCTACACGGCCTCCCATACAAAGCTTCAAATGGTGCCATCCCTATGCTAGCTTGATAGCTATTATTATAAGCAAACTCTACAAGAGGAAGGTGGTCTTCCCAAGTACCACCAAAGTCAAGCACACAAAGCCTCAAAAGATCTTCTAGCACTCTATTCACCCTTTCGGTTTGGCCATCCGTCTGGGGGTGATAGGCTGTACTTAGATTTAATCGCGTACCCATCGCTTCTTGCAAGCTATTCCAGAACTGGCTACTGAAGATTGGGTCACGATCGCTAACTATGCTAAAAGGAACTCCATGCAATCGCACTATCTCTCAAAGATAAACAGATGCTAGCCATGATGCGGTCCTCTTGCTCTTCACTGGAATGAAATGAGCACTCTTCGTAAGTCTGTCAACTATGACCCATATGCTCGTATTCCCTTTCCTTGACCTAGGCAATCCATCCACAAAATCCATAGAAATACTTTCCCACTTCCATTGCGGGACCTCCAATGGATGTAATAGCCCACCGGGTTTCTTCGACTCGGCTTTCACTTGTTGGCACACCATGCACTTTGAAACATACTCTGCCACATCCTTCTTCATTCCAGCCCAAAAGAAAATGCGCTTCATATCCCTATACATCTTATCTCCTCCAGGATGTATAGTCATTTTCGAGTGATGCGCTTCTTCGAGAACTTTATGCACCAAGTCTCCCACTTGTGGAGCGCATAGCCTTCCATCACGCCTTAGCCAACCCTTCTCATCAATAGTATATCTAGCAAGGTGACTAGACGTCTCATCACGAATCAACTTGTCCATGACCTCGACTATCTGCGGGTCTTCCTTCTGCGAAGCCCCAACTTGATCAAGAAGTATAGGTCTAAGCTCAAGGGATGCTAACGAACCAGCCATCGACTCAACAGCCGGTGTGAAATCAAAGGTTGCCAGGAACTCTAGGCTCTTCATCTCAACAAACAAGGGACTCAAAGTCAATCTTCTTCTGCTTAGCGCATCTGCTACAATATTACCCTTTCCAGGGGTATAAGCTATCTCGAAGTCATACAATGCCAAGAATTCCATCCACCCTTGCTGCCTTAGATTCAGATCTTTCTACGAGAAGAGGTACTTGAGCGACTTGTGATCAGTATATAACTCAAACCTTTCGCCAAAAAGATAGTGGCGCCGAGATTTGAGTGCAAAGACGATTGCCGCCAACTCCAAATCATGAGTGGGATAGTTCTTCTCATGAACTTTAAGTTGCCTACCCCCATAACATATCACTCTTCCTTCTTGCATCAGAACAGCACCTAACCCCGTGCCACATGCATCGGTGTATACGGTAAACATCTTACCACCATCGGGTAATACCAAAACTGGAGCTGTAGTAAGGGCCCTCTTGAGCCTTTGAAAAGCAAGCTCACACTCTAAGTCCCATGCAAAGACTAAGTTCTTCTTCGTCAACTTAGTAAGAGGGGCTGAAATCTTAGCGAAGTCCCTGATGAACTTCCTATAGTAGCCCGCCAGACCTAGAAAGCTTCTTACTTCGGTTGCATTCCTAGGAGTCTTCCAGTCTTGAACTGCAACCACTTTCGCGGGATCCACCGCTATGCCTTGCTTAGAAACTATATGTCCCAGAAACCGAACTTCCCTTCTCCAAAAATGGCATTTGGAGAACTTGGCTTTCAACTGATGAGCTCTAAGCGTATCCATCACTTCCATGAGGTGTCTAGCATGTTCTTCCTCATCCTTTGAGAAGATCAGAATATCATCCCCGAAGACAACCACAAACTTGTTAAGGAACTCCCTGAACACCCTACTCATCAAATCTACGAAGTAGGCGGGTGCATTAGTCAAACCGAATGGCATGACAAGCCATTCAAAGAATCCATCTGGAGTCCTAAACGCAGTCTTATCGATACTATCCTCAGCCACTCTAAGCTGATGGAATCCGGTGGCTAGATAGAGCTGAGAGAAAATAGAAGCACCAACAAGCTGGTCAAAGAGGTCATCTATCCTCGGTAACGGGTGTCTATTCTTCTTTGTCAGCTTGTTCAACTCACGATAATCAACACATAGACGAAGCGAACCATCCGCCTTAGTAGCGAACACCACAGGAGCACCCCATTCAGAAATGCTTCGCCTAATAAAATTCTTCTCAAGCAACTCCTTGATTTGCTTACTGAGTTCTCTTCTTTCTCGCGGGGCCATGTGCCTAACGGGCAATGAAACTGGCTTGGCATTATCAACAAGATAAATGCGGAAATCTATCTCTCGTTTAGGGGGTAACCCCTTAACCTCTTCAAAGACATCAGGATATTCTCGAACCACCCTTACAGATTGCAGATCATCGATGGACGAGTCAAGAGATTCAAGATAACATAACATGACGGGATCTAGCGGGTTGCAAGAAATCTCTAGGGTATTACCGAGGCGAGTCATGAGCCTCACCACCCTATGCTCACAATTGAGAATGGTTTCATAACTGGACAACCAATCCATACCCAAAATCAACCCGTATCCCGTGAACCCGAGAACATAAGCATTACACGAGAATTCTACGGTCAAGATAGAAATCCTCAAATCCATACAAATCATAGATAAATGGGCGGAACCCCCAATTGGATTTGAAACACTAACGGGATCCTCAACAAGACTAGTACTTAGGTGCAAACTTTCAACAATGTCAGAAGAAATAAAAGTATGCGATGCGCCAGGATCAAATAAAGTGCGAATAGGAAAATCAGAAATGTAAACAAGACTTTCTACCGAAATACTACCTCGGTCCGGAACTGGAACAGTGTTGAGAGCATGCACTTGCCCTCCAGAAGGTCCTGCACGCTGAGTCTTCCCTTGCCCTTGTCCTTGCTTCTTGGGGCAATCTTTGCTAAAGTGTCCAGTCTCTCCACAATGGAAGCATTCGCCCAACTTCCTCTTCTTCTTCCTACAATCTTTGGCTATGTGTCCAACGATCCCACAGTAGTTGCACTTCCTTGTGTCCCTTGCCTTGCCCTTGTTACCCTTGTTGTTCTTGTTGTTCTGGTTGCTATGATTGCCTCCCCACTTGGAATCCGTCTTCTTGGTTTGAGTCTCATTAGGCTTGACTTCTTTCTTTCCATTCTTATCATCTCCTTGAAGCAATACCATGTCTACTAGGCTTTCAAAAGTGGCCCCCATGGGTATATGAGACATGGCTAAACCTTGTAATGGCTCATTCAACCCTCGTGCAAAGCGTAAAGCCTTCTTCTGGGGAGTATTAACCATGTCCAAACCGAATCGAGCAAGCTGGTTAAACTTATTCACATACTCCCTCACTGTCATGTCCCCTTGCTTCAAAGATATAAACTTCTCCAATTGCAGATTCGCCTCAGCAGATGATAGAAACTTAAGCCCAAACCTTATCCTAAAGTCGGCCCAAGTCTCTATAGGGCTAGTAGCATTAGTGACCTCCTACCAATAAGCAGCTTCCTCTTTCAATAGCCATACTGCCAACAGAACTTTTCTACGGTCTTCCACATCAAAGATGGCGAAGAGATCTTCAGTTTCTTTCAACCAATTTCTTGCCTCAACAAAAGTCTCCGTCCCAATAAAATTCTTGCCACCCATCGCCTTAAAGTCTTTGCAAACCTTAGCGAAATCTGCTTGTGGATGCTGAGGAGGAGGAGGAGGAACCTCAGTTACGGTGGGAGTGTTTGCTGGGCCCACATCGTTGGCCCTAGCTTCCAAGTACCTCCGGAACCATCCGGGAATGGTCACTCCCTCGGGAAGGTTAAGATCGGCCATGCTGAAAAAAGGGAAAAGATAGATTTAGAAAGAGAAAACAAAGGATAGTGCTAATGGCTTTTGGGGAATAGCCTTTTTAAAATAAACTAGACCTTTCTTGGAAAATACTTAATTGGTTTTGAAAATAGCTTTCCAAAAGGTAAGTTTTAAAAACCCTTCAAATCTTGTAAACCTTATGCTCTGATACCAAATGTAACACCCCACCTCCGCCAGTGTCACTCTTGCAAGCGCACTAGCTTTGGAGGGGCGTTAAACGAGGTAAACATGCATGCAGATATCACAAGACAGAACATATAAGTAAAACAGAGTAAGTAAAGCAGCGGATAAAACTAACATTTCAAAACCATAGTCAAGTTACATCAAAGTACTTGGTCATTATTTTCCCACAAAACAAAGTCTAGAAACATAAACTGAAAACTGGAAAAAAAAACATAAAGTAACTATCCCCAAAGTAGGATAAAGCCATAGCATGCTCAAGTCCAAACCGTACATGAGCTATCCAGAAAAGCAGCTAAAGATCCAAGCTAGGTACCAGTGTTCCCTCCCTGTAAACCTGGGGGGGGGGGGGACGGAAGAAAAGAGGCGAAAGAAAATGGGTCAGTCAAAAAGACTGGTAAGTCCTATCTACTATTAGTATAAAAACTAATAAAGTTAACTGGACATGTAAAGCAGAGATGAAACATAGGGTGATAACTGGCATGGTGAAAAGTTAACAAGATAGATCAAGTGTGGCATCGCATATACAGGGATAAGTTACACTGAGTGTGTACTAGTATTCCAATCAATGTCAAGTATAAACAAGTAATGATCCCTTGGCCCAAAGCTGGCCTAATATCATGAGGTGACATAAATCAAGGTCCAACTACTCGGTCTAGTCGATCGGCTCCCTATAAGCCTAACTCGTCGTGTATCGGTGTCATACGGCTTAATCATGGAATGTAGTTAACTGTGCAAGGTCCACCCCAGGGTGTATCCAGCCCTAAGGTGTAAACCACAGACACAATTCAAGCACGCACAGTCTAAACCTACTGGTGCCCATGTTCAACTCCGGACTTAATGTGCACGACCATGGTCCGCCTGAACAACCGGCGCACCATTCAGCCGTCTCTTTTGGTCTCTTACAATCAGTCCAGTAATCGTGCCCCACCCTAGCCTAGTCCAGGGTATCCAGATCCTCCCAAGTGGGTTACTGCTGAAAAGGACCTCGTGACTAGGATTTCGAGAGGGTTAAATGTGGTTAACCCTATCCTAACCATGTATTGAGTTGGTTAAGTGTATCCAAGCAGTTCATGACTTAACCCTATCGATACATCGTGTTTAATTGGTAAAGTATCCAAGTAGCCCATGACTTAACCCTACCAACCCATCGTGTTTAATTGGTTAAGTATTCAAGTGGTCCATGACTTAACCCTATCATGTGGCATTAATTAATTTAATGCACCCAACCTCTCACATTAGACCTTGTTGTGGTTACTAGTTGAGCCGGGCGGGTCCGGGTAGCTTTACACCACAACTTAGTCTAACCTCGGGTTTCAAGTGTGACATGACCAACTACTCACATTGGGTCCTATTGCTTGTAGCCACTGGTTAGGCCGGTCGGTTCCGGGTAGATTTATGCTACAAACTCAACCCAACCTCGAGTTGGCCATTCCCATGTTTTCTAGAAGTCATGTCCAAGTTCATGTTCATGTTCCAAGCATAATCACATGTCATATTTCAAGTCATGATTTTATGTCATTTTAGTTTACCCATAGCGTAACCCCATCGCATGTAAGTTCACATAAACGCAAATAGATCTCAAAAGGGGGAACTTTAGAAGCATGACATAATTAATAAGGTTTGGCAACAAGTTAAACATGGTGGCATATGAGGAAAATGTGTTCATAAACTTGCATATTACATTATAAGCCTCCAAACATGCATGATATCAACTTTAGCATAATAGGTGAAACATGGTCATAAATGACATAGGATGATAGCAAGTGATTCGCACATAACATCATATGCAAGATAACATAAGGTTTATGAGAGTTTCTATGTTGCTTTATGCAACATTTCAAATCAAAGCTCATAGCTTTTTATGCACAAAGTCAAGGTGATAGCTTTACAAACATGCATAGAATAAATCTATGCATAACATGATAGAATCAAAGGTCATAGCTTTCTATGCACAAAGTCAAAGTGATATCTTTACAAACATGCATAGAATAAATCTATGCATAACATGATAGAATCAAAGCACAAATCATACTTAGGCCCAAACTCAAACTTGCAACATGTCATATTTAACTTCATAGTTAGAATCTAAGAGTAGTATAGGGCTTACAATGCTATGAAGACTTATAAAATAAAATAAGATTGAGACGAAGCCACTAGTAACTCTAAAAACCCCAAATGAATACAAGCTCCAAGAAGCTCCTTTGATTTGTATGAAGAAAGACCCTCGTTTTAATGAAGAAAGATTGAACTTTGGCCTTGAATCAAACTTAGAAACTCTCAAACAAGCTTAGGAACTCTCATATAAATGAAGATGGAGGCTATGACAAGAGGGTGGAGGCCATGATTAAACATTTTGGCATAGTTTAGTTGTAGGAATGATTTATGTTGATTTAGGCTAGGTATTAGGGTCCTTTTATAGAAGATTAGGTTAGTTTAGGCCATAGGATTAACCCTAATTCAGATCTGGGCCATCAATTCACGTCACTAGCCTCCAAACATGTCTTGAGAAACAAGTCAGGTGCACCCAGGCCAAACTGGCCGACCACTCAAGTCGACAGGGGTGTCGACTGGGCAGTCGACACAGCTTGGGGTGTGTCGACTCCCAAGTCGACTCCCTAGTCGACTTGGGGGTGGCGGGAATTTTTCCCGCTTGCTCTTCTTGGCTGAATTTGAATTTGAACTTGAAATTTTCTGAAAACTTTGACGGGCCATAACTTGGTCATACGGACTCTGATTTTCGAAAACTCGGACTCTATTTCGCGTATTTTTCCAAGACGAACGCAATGGCCTAGCCCGTTTCCCTTGATTAAGATTTTATCATTTAATTCTACCTTGGTTTTTGTTATAACATGTTATTTAAAAATATGGGTTGTTACAGTTTCCAAATCTCATTTTTCAAACATTATTCAAAACAACCTTTCGATTTCAAGAATTCAAGTCTATATTCAAAACTGAGTTAAAACAACTTAGAATACCCTTGATTTCCGTTATTCAAAAATTAAATTCAATAAGAATTTATTACATTCAACCCCACACCCTTAATTTGAAAATCTCAAATTTTATTCAAATCCCAATTTAAAATTTTCCACTTCGTTTGGGAAAATTTCTCAACAACTTCAAATAACATTCGGGATCCAGATCTTTTACAGAAAACAAGTTTATCGAGTATCGGCTCATTCCTTTAAATGTAATTTTGGTCAAATAAAATCTCCAAATATTTGAAAATCATTAACCAACCAATATCTATATAAAATTTTCTATCCTATGGCCAAGTGATATTAAATTTAATTTCTCGATATTTCAGGGGTGGATCTTATCATTTCAATCCAAATTAGGGGTCACAGAGATTTATCATTTCACTACGTGTTCTTTATTTATTTTATCGTTAAATCCGGGTTTATTAGATGCCCGTAACATCAAGGATAAATGGGATTTATCATCAAAATCAACATGCAATACAATAAACTGAAATATGGAGCGTTAGCATTGTCAATATAAATTCAGTAATAAATTTCAACCAACATCCACCACAACCATTCCATTCAACTGATCAGCCTTAAACTGTTTCAGGATTTAGCAAGGGTTCGAATTTCCAACTAAAAATTTAAAATAAATTAAATAACTAATCGTTGACCTAAATTTGCATGTTAACACACTTGCATGTCAAATTTTCAACAACACCTCAACAATCAAAGACAACCATGTAACCAAACCTATTTCATAATTTAATTTAATAAATATGGGGACAATTCAGTTATGTCTGAGTGAGAAAATTGCTCACCTTTGGGTCCTTAGTGGATCAGACGTCTAACCAAAGCCCAAAATTTCACTGTCTTCAAATGCACCCAAAAGAGTATCAAAACATCCATAATTCCGCCACGATCCCAGTGCACCCAACCGCGTCCAAAAACGAGTTAAAACGAGAAAGTTATTAACATTTTATTGTTTGAAAATTTGAATTTATAAAATAAATAAATAAAACTCTTACCAATCACGTTTGGCCATGTCAGCGGGCTCAAACCTTCTTCCCGCTCCAAAGTTGCTCTGCTAGAGGACATCGTGACCCATTGTCGTTCTTCTTTGATGACTCATCTCGCTCGATTCCGATCGCCGGAATCGACGCCATCCCCCCCCCCCCCCCCCAAACGAAAGCCTGCTCGAAGTCGCACCACCCTGGACCGAAGCCATCACCTCCGATGGCCGGACCTCCACCTGCCGTCAGCCTAAACGAACCCGTTTTGAAACCCTAAAACACAAATTCCATCCTCCTCAAAGTCCAATAACTCACCCAATCGCCATGATTTGACTCCAATGATAAATCTCTACAAAACCCATATTTTAGATTCTCCGATTTGCTCATAAATGGAAAAGCCCAAAAATTAGACCTAGGGTTTCGAATTCTGGCAGTTTGACCGTCGATTTCCGATCACTCCAGTTACTGCATGCCAAAATAGATGATACCCGTAGCCTTTTTACATCAAGAGCTTCAATTTGATATATAATACTCTAGAGTTTGAAGAGATTTCATTTTCAAGTTATGATTTTTATTTTGAGGTAGGGTTTAAAAATAATCTTCAACCATTGGAAATAAGGTTTGGATGGAGAAAAGTAAACGTGATGTTGAAAATGGCTGATGTAGTGATAGTTGGGTTTTAGTTATGTAATTATAGAGGCCTAACATAAGAAACAACAATTATCATGTTACAATGTTTCCTTTCATACTTTCTCCCATATGATCAAATAACAAGTCCGATCCTAACGCAAACTGAAACTCTACCATAATTCGACATTCCGGATCCGATGAGACTAGTTTCGTCGGATTCTGAGACAGTTGTCAAAACCGTTAAATTTACAGTTAAATAATTGATAAAATATTCAATTATTCGTTTAACTGCTTTAATTCATTTTAAATATAAACAAATTTCCATTTTAAATCAAATTATAACTCAAATAAATCTTATACATTAATTTCACATATTCTAAGTTCCCGAATTTCAATTATTTGGATTAAATTTTGAATTTCAAATTTAACTGACAACCTAAATTTTATTTAAACTATTTAGACATTAAATCCAAAAATTACAACATTTTCAAATAAAGTTAAATTTGAAAATTTATTTATACTCAATTCAATAATCATTATCATTATAATCAACAGAATTTGATTTTTATCGAATTTTATTCCATTTTATTTATTTAAGTCGGAATTTATATATACTGAAAAATATAGGATGTTACATTCTCCCCCACTTAAAAATCTTTTTGTCCTCGAAAAGAGAACGAAATAAGGTATTAAATAAATCATACTTTCAAATCTCTACTTATACAACAGTATTTATAAAATAAGTTATATAGTTGTAAAATATCATAAAATTTTCTTACTCTCGAAATCAGGGAAAATTTCGGCAACATCTCCTTTGTACAGAGAGGTACGAAAAATCACATAAATATAAAACTCAATTATACATCTCATCCTACAATGAGGCATCCCAACGATGGGGAAAACAAAATATACATTTAACCACAAACCACATAACACACATACGTACCTTCTTTAGCGTTATATTTGCAATTTATTTACTTTAGCACTTTAGTATTTAGCGCCAGCGGGCTCCAAAGCGTAGCGCAACTTCTTTACACCTACTAAATACTCACATAGGCATGAGAATCAAACATATACACACTAAATAGAAAATGCATATAACTTACACAACATATCATCGACATTTCAACAACAAACTATAATATTCATGACAGGCTAGCAAACAAATCATCGATTATCACCTTATAAATGACGGAATTAGAATAAAACACATTGGGCAAAAGTTGTTTCATTTCTTTCAGGCTTTCCGAATTGTTCGGATTCGTCAAATTCGGATAATTCGTTCAAAAGTTATGACTATTTTAGTGAAGGCGAACACCTCAGCCCGTACACTGAAAAAGGCAGGTCCGAGTTGTTCAACCCAATTTTTGCCCCTTTAAATCTCAAAATTTCACTCGGCATATTAAGGAAAAGTTTTATTTCAGATCCTGTGCTTTTCCGAATTGTACTTGCACATTGAAATCCGACGATGCGTTAGGAAGTTATATTCAAAACAATATCGACATACGCTTCAGTTTTTAATTTTCTGCGCGCCGAACTACAACTAACGCTTGGATTTCAACCTAATAGCATAGAAATTAGACAAGGCCCTATTAGAAAAATTTTAATTTAGGTTCTAAGGTTTCCAAATTGTCCTGAATCGTCGAATTCCGATTAGCCATTCAAAGTTATGACCATTTTACTTCAGCTTATCAAATATTTCAGGCTTTTGCATAATTGTCGATTTATTTTATTTAGAGTTTCAAATTTTTCGCTTCCAATATGCTCATACTATGATTCATACTTTTATTGCTTAAATATATCCATGCTCGTTTCACTTTTATTAAATGAATTTCCGTTCCATTTACTTATATTCCATTATAGTCTATCATATTTAAGTTTATTTCCAATTCACCCACTTCATCCATTCTCGTTTGCCCATTCAATCCTTTACATTCACTACATTATCCGAGAAATGGATTCATATTCAATTACTTACCCTATTCCGATAACATTTTCTATTTATTTCTCATTTCTAAGCATTACTTCTCGAAATAAACTTGAATTCGTTAAATGTTTCCAACTAACTTAATTATATTAAATCTTTAATTCATTATAATGAATCAATTTGCCAAAATTTATAACTCATTTCTTTTTCTAAGTATTAATTTTCAATCAAACTTTATATGGTCTTCTAAGTTAACTCTTATCGAGTCAATTCACTTGGCTCGATTAAATTTTAGCTTCATTTAATATCTCAAAAGCTTGTTCATTCTATAAATGTTAAATCATTATTCATTTTGCCCCTTTTTATTCACTTAAATCTAGTTCTAAATCGGCCATTCATACTTTATTAAAAACATAAATTTCTTTTCAACTCCTTCTCGACTAACTTCACATACTTATTAATTTGCCAAGTCATAAGCCGTTTCCTTTCTTATTTATACAACTAAATCGTCCATTTCATTTTGGTCGACTTTAGTTGGGTTTTATTTAATAGTTAACTTAAATTTTCTCTAACACTTATATCAACTAAATTTGGAATTTGCTTAAACCTTACCATCGTCCTTATTTTAGAGTTTATGTGATGATTCTTATAAAGAATTAAGTCCATTTCATGATTCCACAATATATATATATTTATTTAAATGAATTGATTTACCTTAACGTAGGTCTTAACATTATTAGTTAAAATGAACTTAAATACCATGATTCCGGGTTTAAACCAAGTTTAAAATAATCTAAGTACTTATACTATTTTATAGAAAAACATGCCATAAAATTTTAACCAAATTCCTTAATTACCAAAACAAAGATTTTTTTTCAAAGTATGTATAATTAAAACTTCAACTTTAAATAACATATTCTAATACCTTTATATAAAATTTATATCAAATGGAATTAAATTCAAAACCCTTTGTCAAACAAGTTATAATAACTATCGAGCGGTCTCCCCCACTTAAACTCTTCTGAATAAACATCGATAATGCGTGCACTCATTACCGAAGTCATCCCTAAGGTCTAAGTAGAGGTTTCACACTTATTTCGTTTAAAATTTTATGAAGTCATTTCCATTTCGAAAATACCTACCTATAATATTATATTATTTCAATAATCTTGGCAAATCTATTTCCAAAAGCACCAGGTCAAGTCCTCAAGTTCATTTCCATCTCAATCACAAACCGTTTGAACCCAATTATACTTAAGATATCATTTCATTTCAAATATATTCTAAATTCATTAAATTTCCTTTCTAGATTTATTATTTAATCAACCATAATAGGTAATAACTTAATATTACCACCTACTAAAACGAATACATATACACTGAACCAATAATATATATTTGATATATTTTAAAATATAATCGAAACTATATTATGTCGATCATTCTGTTCGATTATTTAGAAATTCCTACCAATTATATGGTTTCCCATATATCGACTGGAATCCATAAATATTCAACAGAACAAGTCAACACAATGTAAAACCAATTTATATTAAAATACAAGTACGCTCTCTTATATCACTCAAACCCATTCTAGGGTGTTTCTTACCCTATCTCTAACAAGTTAATTCCAAAACAAAACCAAGGTTATCGCTAACCATCGCTCTGATACCAACTGTGATGACCCAGATTTTTGACCGTTCAAATCGACAATATACTACACATGTCAACTCAAACAAATCAAAAATGCAGGTAGTAATTGGGAAAAAGAAGCGAAAGAAAGAAAGAAGAGAAAACCAATCACAGAATCTCACAGCGGAAGGACAACATATAATAAACAAATAGCAGTTAAAAGCAGTTGAAATGTATACATTTATTATAACATTCAATGGTAATCAGAGTTACATATACATGCAGATGTACATAATAAGCAACGGAAATAAATGCAGTGGAAATACTTATATGTTTGCGTCAAAAATGGCACAAACACTAAGTGTACTCGGGGTACTTCTCAAAAAGCTTGGTAATATGAAATGTGGAGCCAGTCAACAAGATAAAGCAAGTAAAGAGACACAATATTTTTATAGTGGGTCAATCAAGTGTGATCTACGTCCACTTTGAATTGTGATTCTATTATTACACATAGAGTAACAAGGCAAACACATCCTCTCATTACATTCATCGCTACACTTTCCTATAATTTGACTAAGGAAGAATGGTGAAGGACTTCAATCGTGGCGGATGATGGTGGATTGAATGGAGATTTCCATGTAAACTTTGATAGATTAGGAGTTAGATCTTCACTTTATGGTGATTGGAGATGATGAAATCTCTAATCATATGTAGAGAATGGAATTTAGCAGTCCTTCGGGATCATAGGATTCGTCCTCCATGAAAGTGGGGTTGGACCTCTATTTATAGGTGTGGAGAAATGATGTGATATCATATTCAGTTTCACCGGTCGGTCGACCTTTATTTACCAAATTGCCACTGGATAGCCTGGCAACAGTTGTCCAGGAACCAATCTGTCAACAACTTTCTGGAGGACCGGTCGGTCTGGAGATAGTTTGGCCGATTGGTATAATTTCTCTTCCTCCTCGTGCGGGCGACCTGCTGTGGATTCCATATCATGGTTTGTTAGTTGTTCACGCTTGGACTGATCGGTATTGTAATATCTGGATGAAGTACATCATTCTAGGAGGGCCAGTCGGTATGCTCGAACCCTGCCCAACTGGTACCTCTTCGTTGGGCTAAGTTATATTATGTCTTCTTGATACGATCGCATAACACTGACCGATGTTACTTCTTGCTATCTGACCGGGCAGATCTCTATCCTTCATCACTCGACTTTACTATCATAATTCAATCCCTCAAATCTTCTAGATGATTTCTGATGGATAACATTTGCCCCTCGGGGTTTACAATTTCTTTGTATAAGAAATTGTAGATGCCGAAATAGGTAAAAGAAATCATCTTGACTGACCGGGCTGAACGGTCGAATTTGTTGGGCAGGATGCAGGACCAGACGGTCATAATGAAGCACGCCAGTGGGTCCTATTGGACCTGGTAGGTTGGCCTTTATTAAATTGGGCTGCCTGGCCTGTCAATATATATTTAAGTGCTGCCCCTGAATGTTTCCTCTCCACATCTCATTATAACACTAAATCGACTTGGTGTTTTTTCTAATGGCGGCGGAAAACTAAGAGAAGTTCAACTCCCTGCAATTTCAAATCTTTCCTCTCTCAATCTCGGTCGATTCGCATCTCAAGACCTTCTTTAATCGTTCTATCTGAGGTCTCGCCCGCCTTCAACTCTTAAGCTTTCAGGGGATCCAAACTTGCTGCGATTAACTCAGTCTCAACCAATTGCAGGTATCACTTCATTTTAAAACTTACATTTTTACTCAAGAACAATGATTCTAGGTCCGAATGTGATCATTTCTTGGTTAGGGTGATGATTTGACGGACCTTGAACAACGGTATGTCTGTCATGGCACGGTATTGGGTTGAAATGATGTTGAGTACAACTGTCATAAGCCCATGATGGTAATTGAAAGCTTTGTTGTAAAATCTGGCTCGTAATGTCTTGATTTCACTTGATGTTCGTATGATGTTTGATGATATGTGTGTCTTGAAAATATTGCGATTTTGTAGCTTTGACTGTGTCTTTGTTGATTTTTGCCTTTCACATGTAAAATTAATTGAATTTTGTAAACAACTTATCTATAAATAGCTCCTTTTTCGCCTTGCGAATCATTGAAATTCGTAGAACATGCTATCTTATGATATATAAGAATGATTAGATGCATTGGTTGATTAGCATCAGGTCGGTTGTGCACTTTTATGCTAGTCGACATAGACAAAATTTACACCAACTGGTTGAGTAAAATCTGATGCTGACCAGTCGAGGTTGTGTTGAATCAAACTGAACCGCCCGGTCAGTATTAGACAAAATTATATACCGATCAGTCAGATACCTATGATATTGATTGTCCAGTCTGGATGAGTCAACAACCCTCTATAGATTTCAAACTCTGCTTCCATGGTATTATGGATGACACTTCTTATTCTAGGAATAACATACTTATCCGCTTTGCATGATAACTCGCAAATAATCACGTGAATATTCTGAGAAAATATCTGAACTTGCTCAAGCTAGATCCTCCATCCAGACCAAAATGACCAACGTTTCGGGTGCTGAGATTACACTCAAATTCCCCGATCCAAAACCAATTACTTTGTTGCCTAATGAAAGGAAAACCACGAAACTCAAATAGCAAGCCTATGAGAGTTTGTGTGCTAAATTTAAAATCTCGGAAGCTGATGCCAAACTCCCTGGAGAAATGGAATTTGTTGACTCCCCTCCTCTAGGGTTTGTTTCTATTAACTGGCAGATGTTAGGTTTGGGAGCTATTCCACCTTTTAATCCTTTCCTAGAAATGGTTCTTAAGCACTTGGCCATTACTCCCATGCAGTTACACCCGAACGGTTATATCATTCTAACTAGCATATGTGTACTTTTTATGAGAGTCAAACAGCGCTTGCCTTCTTTCCATGAAATTTGTTTCCTTTACTCCTCTAAAAAGGGCTCGGGAGGATTTCTATTCATGGAGGCAAGGCATTCCAGGATCATTACTGAATTACATGACAGTATCAAGGGATTCAAAGAAACCTTTTGCTTCGTCCGATGCCCCAACACATTCTATGGCAGATGGATGGAAGGAGGTAAAGGCCCACTTGTTTTAAACCTTCTTGTTTCCTTCCTTATTCAGTGATCGAATCTTATATTTTCCCTCGTCATGCAGAAATTCCTCCTGCTAACCCAGACTTTGATATGGAGGAGGGTCTATTGGATGCTTTGTGGAAAGTTAACGAAAAGGAAAGGAGCAGAAAATTTTTATTTACAGAGAGGTTTCTCCGCCAATACCAACTACTTAATCCTTCTAGCACCCTTGATTTAGATCTGATGTCTACAGGGAAAGCTACTACTAAATCTCCTGTTAAAAAGGCACCTTTAAGGAAATGTTCGGATACTGCGGGCAATAGTGGAATTCCCCCGAAATCTAGGTTAACCAACATCGGGGAGGATGAAACCCTATAGGATAAGGCTACCCATAAGCAGGCCGATAAGGAGACAGAGCAAGTTGGGAAGGAAAAAGATTTAGTAACAGACTCTCTTGACTTGCTGATTATTGATAATGAGGACATTGAGCCCCCTTTCAAGGATGTCTCAGGTAAGGATGATAAGAGTCCTGGTGCTCAGACAGTCCGCGGTGAGAGTTCCTCAGAAACCTTTATGAACCTGAGTGACCTTAGTTACGCTCAAGATATTTTCCATGGCGAAATCGTCACCCAACCTCCTAGACCTCAAATTGCAATTTTAGGAAAAACTATCGGATTTCCAATCGCTCAATTGACTGTAAAACAAACTATGAAAACTGGTTCGTTGTTATGCATACAAACATATGTTTATTCCTGCTCCAGTCTATTGTCCGATTTTTCTTGTTACTTTAGTCTTGTTCCAGACCCTAAGGTAAACACCTAATCTTTTATTTTCTTTCTTTTCTTAGGTCCGAAGACGATGCTGAAGCTTTCATTCATGAATGATTTTAATGAAGCAATGGGTCAGCAAGACCCAAGGCGTTTACTTGACAAGTCTCGTCCTGCATGTTATTCTCATCGGCCTGACTCTTCCCAACCTATACAACCCTCTCACCGCCCTCGTCCCATTCCTGACCTTTCCGAGACCGATGACCAAAGGAGGTGGAGGGAGGATCAGGATGCCAGAGAAGAAGAGAAAAGGAAGGTAATAGCGAAAAAGAAGAGGAAAACTGAGCGAAAGAAGGATGCGGATAGTCAAGGTAAAAAGGAATCACAGAAACGCCAGAAGCCAAACGAGTTACCAATATCGGATTCTCGTGCTATTAAGAAAGTAGTTCTTGATCCTCAAGTAGCTACTCCTACTTCCTCTGAACTTTAGACAATTATAAACAGACCTTGTTTTATTCCTGGCGCACCTGACTTTTCCCTTGCTGATCGGTTCCCAGGTTAGAATTTGAGAGGGACATGCCTTAACTTGAACATTTACCCCCAAGATCTAAAAGGTAGTATGTTCACTCAGTTTGATGTGGCTCAAAGACAGTTAGAAATGACCAAGAGTCAATTTGATGTAAAACTGGGAAAGACCAAAGGAGAAGCTGATAAGCAATTCGGTGCTTGGCATTCATTTGCCCACGAACTCTCAAGAGTTAATGGGATTCATGTTGATCATATCGCCACTTTGGAGAGTGATAAGGCTAGGTTGATCAGGGTCATGAAATCATATGAGAAAACCATCGCATCCCACAATCAAAAGAGTACAGACTTGATGGATTTAGAATTGGAAAACAAGCAACTCAAGGACGAGCTTACTGTTGTGAAGCAAAATGAAAGTATGATGACATCACAACTATAAGAAGCCCAAACTGCCTGAGAGCTTGATGAATCCCTGCTAACCGTTGAGAAGACTACTTCTGCTACTCGTCAACAAGAGATCAACATCCTTTGTTAGAGAATTTCCACCCTAAATACTTCGCTTTCCACAGCACAATAGGCCCTCGAGGAGACGAAACTTAAAGCTAATGCTGATCTTGAGGAGGCTCGTTTAAAAGCCGATTCTTCCCTGTTTGACTATTACGTTTATAGTGTCATGAACAAAGGGAGTTTGTGTTTTCTGGATGATAAATTTGAGCTTACTTTGGCTCTCGTTTGGGAGCGTATTCTTGAGTTTAATGAAGGAAGGCGTAGTGAAGATGATCTTATCGAAGAGCTTCTGGACCCCGAATCCCGCAATGCTCTGGTCTTGGGGAAAGAACAATTGAAGGCGGCCAAAGGCATTCTTGAAAGTAGAGCTGGGTGTTCTGGAGAACTTACTTACAAAACAAACGTTGAGACTCAAACCACTACTGCTGACGTCACAACTTCTGGTATGCAAACTCCTGTGATCTTTCTGGTCTTCAGAAAGACAAGGATGGAGGTGATGATGATGGTAGTTCTCTTAATGCAAATATGTTCGAAGTTGAAATGTGTGGGAATATTGAAGCGAGTCTCACGGCTGTAGGTAAATCTAAAATCGCTCAATTCATATCCAACCCAGCCTTTTTGTTCTCTTCACCTGGTACAACTACATACTTAGTTCATTGCTTATCTTCCTTAGGTCTAATCTCGCCAGTACCTCCTTTCGGTGGTTTTACCACTATGATGGCCAAAACCACTGTGACTAACTCGATTGTGATATCGACACCCCCTGCCCCAGTCTATACCTCATGTCAGGATGATCAGCCTTTTCCTAATGTCACAACTCCGGGGTCCTTGGACACTCAGATTACGGCAATTGCTGATCTGGGCAAGGATGCTGACTATTTTCCAAGCGAAGAGGATTCAAAGCAGACTGACGAAACTCCGGCACAAGATACTGAGGCTCAAGGTAAGCAGGGGACACCTTCGGGATGTAGAGGAAAGACCATAGTCACGTAAAAGAAAAAGAAGAAGAAGGAAAATGTCATCACTATACCTTCTCAAGAGAGCCCCAGTGGAATCGTGACCAAAAGCGGAGACCGATCGGTCGGTCCGGCTTTGAGGTCTGGAGGCTCGAAGAAGAAGTGATGGCTTCAACTAGTTTCCCCTATTTCTTGTCATTTCCGTTTATGCTCTGTAATCAGACCGGTTGTATATGCGGGTGTCGGCCCTCGCTCACGATTTTCATGCTTATTACTTTCCGTACTTTTATGTTTGGTAGCTTGTGCTTGACTTTGTGGTTCTGTGGTTTGATCCTTTGTTGCTAAAAGAGACTATGCTCTTTTTGTTGCACTTTTCATGCGGGATCAACCCATTAGTATTTGTAACTAACTGATTGATCGGTTCATGACCGGTCGGTGGCTGCTTGATTTATAACCGATCGGCTGCCGATCGACTCATGACCGGTCGGTCGCTGGAGCCTATGATCGGTCGGTCATCGTTTGTCCGAGGTCGACCGGTAGCAATGTATTGATTTCATCTTTGTACGATTGCATTTCGATCTCGAGTATTGGAATGTATTGCTAGACGTGCTGTACTGATGCCTGGTTTTCCCAGCTTCAACTTGGATCATCTCAACCTGTCTTACAATAATCAAAGTATTGCATAACTTTAGGTTAGCTAGTTTGATGTTGATTGTCCATATTAATAACAAACCGATTGCCTAAGTATGATGAATTTCAAACATGAATCAGTGTTTTTGCAAACTTGTTTCATTCGATGGTCTTTAAAACCTATCGAAGCTTATTTGCTAAAATACATCATCTTGGTTTGGAGTTGTATCGATATTTGACAATTAGGTGGTTGATGTAATCTGACAAATTCAATATTGTACACTATTTTATGCTTATGAAACACGTATCTGTGATTGGTTTTTCATGTTTGCAACACAGAATTTCTGCACTTTCTATGAACATAAGTTCCTTTTTAATGCCCTTGTTTGGAAGGCAACATTTGTAAAACCTTTATTCATCATGACAGAACGGCTCCGCCACTTGTAGAATTTGTAGGGTGCCTCTGAAAAAGGCCTTTGTGTCTGTCACTAATCGAATTTGGAAGATCCGGCATATGATCGTACGCTCCCGAAGAGGTTTTTTTGGTAATCCGTCAGTAACTGGGTTTGGAAGACTCAGAATTGATAGTTGGATCTGGAAGACCCAACATCTGAATGGATGCCTCCGAAGAGGTCTTTTAGGCTCAGTGTTTGTGTCGTTATCCAACCATGTATCAATGGCGTCGACGAGTAACCGAGTGCTCCCTGGGGAGGTGTTTGGTTTTTAAAACCTGTTGTTAGTGTCGCTATCTGGCCATGTATCAATGGAGTTGACAAGTAACCGAGTATCCCCTGGGGAGGTTATTGGTTTATCAACTATATAATTTTTCTTTTGGTACTGTCACTAGCTTACTTACTGGTTTTTATTACCACCCGTCTGAGCTAGTGTTTAGAACCATTTAATATGCATATTCCTGGTGTCTTGTTTTGCATAGCTATGTTTTCACATCTTTTGAGCCTACCGTGAATGTTGTTTTTAGCATTAAATGGTGGACATTCGGGATATGCAGCCAATACACGCCATAACAACTATCAGGGTTAGCTACACTATGATAGTGTCATCATTCTTCTTTAGACATGCGATTGAAATCAAATCTTAGCGAGAAGTTTGTAAATGTATGATTTATGCAAGTAATGCAATTTCGTTTATCTACATTTACAAAACTTGTAATAGCATTCTCATGATATCTATTATGCATGATATTCTCAAATTTTTAAAATGATATGGAGGAAACATTAAGAGAAACAGTGTTGGAGACGTATAGCGTTCTAAGCTCTTGGAGATATGTCTCTGCCTGTTATTTTCAACTCAAATGTATCCTAATAGTGAGTTCTCTCCTTTTGGGAGGCTCTTTACTTCATTGTTATTCTCACAACATCCCCTTTGTTCCTTCCAACTGGATACAGTCCTTCTGACACGGCATTGGTGATCAACCCTGGCACGGCAGTGTTTACCGCATGCACACCTTGCCTTGGTTGTCCAGAAGATACTTCTTGGCCTCGGGAGTTTTGGGTGTTTTGTGGACCCTTTGTATACTGTTGAAGTCTATTTTTACTTATCAGTCCTTCGACTACGTTCTTTAGATGCCTACACTCATTTGTGCTATGCCCCGGTTGGCTATGAAATCGGCAGAATCTTCCAAATTTTATGGCAGCATCATTGACTTTCATTTGTTTTGGCATCGGATACTCCTCAATTTCTTTGGTGGCCATAAAGATTTTTTCTATTGTATCATACAAGGGAGTCAATTCTGAGTTGTTAAAGGAACATGACTTCTTAGCAGCTCGGCTATTTTTCCTGTCATTAACTCGTTTCTGGCCTCCTACATTCTTACGACTTCTCTCTGCAGCATTATTTCTCCTTTCAAGTTGCATGTTGGCAATGGCAGCATCGAAGCGAGTGAAAAAGGCCCTAATAGTTACTCCCGGCCCTTGCTCAAATTCATTTGATTCCATTACATCTCGCGCATTTATTGTTTGGAGTTCGAATTTTCTCTTTGAACAATTTGGCTAAGGTAGCAAAATTATCTATAGATTCGAGTGGTAGTTTTGGAACCAAAGCAATGACACACCTTCAAGATAGACTGGAAAATATAAGCACTTCAATTCGTTAGTGGCTCGGGCTTCGTTCATGTGCTGATCGTACATACATAGGAACACACTAGGATCAGTTGCCCCATCATACACTTGGACTGCCGGAGGATCAAACTTATATAGGTACAACGCCATTTTGATCCTCTCAGTGAGTGGAGTCTTTGTGGGAGTAAATCTCCATTCTTCCTCGTCGTCCTGTTTTTCCAGACTTTTTTCCATGATTTTTGGGACCATCTTTGATATACGCCCCTTCCCATTATGCTGATTCGCAGGGTTGAGGTCATCCTCCATATTGGATGTTCGCTTAGGTAGATGGTTGTGAGTTGGATTTCGGGATTCCGGACTTCCCGCTAAGAAAGGTACCCATTCAGTTGAGCTAAGCACTTGTTGAGAAATTATTCTACTGAAGTTGCTGCGAGCGGGCAGCCTTGTTTCCTTACGGTGAGGATTTACCATCTCTTGAATAGGACTTTCCCGGATCGGGCTTGAAGAAGAACTCGTGCTTCCCGTACATGGAGTTTGGATGAGTTTTACGTGGGCGGATTTCATGGCAGTCTTTGCCGTATCGGTTTGCATGGCAAACATTGTTTCGAGCCTCTTCATCATGGCCTCGTTCGTGATATTCATTTGGCTTGTGAGGGTTGCGGCAACTTCATATAACTCTTCTTTCGTTATGGCAGTTCCAGCTTTTGAACTTTCTCTAACAGCAATAGAAGGAGGCGTTTCATGATTGGCGACATTATCACCATTTTCAGTATTTTGACCTGCCACCTTCCTTGGTGGCTTATCCTATGTGCTCATATTCCAGGAAAGGATTCGAATTGGATTGTAACGAAATAGGCTTAGACTTTCAATACAAGGCGTAGGACTTTGTGAGAGAGTATGAGAAATGATGATTGAATCGGCCCCACGGTGGGCGCCAAATGTTTGCGTCAAAAATGGAACAAACACCAAGTGTACTAGGGGTACTTCTCAAAAAGCTTGGTAATATGAAATGTGGAGCCAGTCAACAAGATAAAGCAAGTAAAGAGACACAATATTTTTATAGTGGGTCAATCAAGTGTGATCTACGTCCACTTTGAATTGTGATTCCATTATTGCACATAGAGTTACAAGGCAAACACATCCTCTCATTACATTCATCGCTACACTCTCCTAGAATTTGACTAAGGAAGAATGGTGAAGGACTTCAATCGTGGCGGATTATTGTGGATTGAATGGAGATTTCTATGTAAACTTTGATAGAATAGGAGTTAGATCTTCACTTTATGGTGATCGGAGATGATGAAATCTCTAACTAGATGTAGAGAATGGAATTTAGCAGCCCTTCGGGATCATAAGATTCGTCCTCCATGAAAGTGGGGTTGGACCTCTATTTATAGGTATGGAGAAATGAGGTGATATCATATTCTGTGTCACCAGTCGATCGACCCTTATTTACGAAATTGCCACTGGACAGCCTGGCAACAGTTGTCTAGGAACCAACATGTCGACAGCTTTCTGGAGGACCGGTCGGTCTGGAGATAGTTTGGCCGATCGGTATAATTTCTCTTCATCCCCATGCGGGAGACCTGCTGTGGATTCCATATCATGGTTAGTTAGTTGTTCACGCTTGGACTGACCGGTATTGTAATATCTGGATGAAGTACATCATTCCAGGAGGGCTGGTCGGTATGCTCGAACCCTGCCCGGCCGGTAACTCTTCGTCGGGCTAAGTTATATTGTGCCTTCTTGATACGATCGCATAACACTGACTGGTGTTACTCCTTGCTATCTGACCGGA
This sequence comes from Allium sativum, assembly GCA_030737875.1. Taxonomy (NCBI): domain Eukaryota; kingdom Viridiplantae; phylum Streptophyta; class Magnoliopsida; order Asparagales; family Amaryllidaceae; genus Allium; species Allium sativum. Next base: position 1,025,557,496 of record CM060909.1, read on the forward strand.
CAGATCTCTATCCTTCATCACTCGATTTTACTATCATAATCCAATCCCTCAAATCTTCTAGATGATTTCTGATTGATAACATTATACTTGACATATATATACCAAATCCTTGTCTTCATCCTCCAAGCTATTGAAAATCCTCGCTAACTGCAACTTCTGCTGACCCGAGCGTATTGCATAAAAGAAAACACAACAAACACTCGGATCAGCACTAAATCATTCTCATATTAGTCAAATTAATATACGAAATAACTTGAGTGACATGGGTGCAGTAACTCAAGAGACATTATGGGATTTTTCCATCTCTTAAGGATCCGTTAAACTAATACATACATAGTATAATACACTATTATTGTAATGTCTATTTTGTAAAGTAAATTTATAAAAATAGCATAAGCGGGATTACCATATTACCCTTATGCCGTTTACATGCATCAACAGTCTATACAGTACCGTAAATTCACCGTACTGGTGTTATCAGAGGGCACTTCATAGAAGGCAATGCCAAATCAAAATCGTATGGGGATCCATATGGATAAATATGACAAGGCATTCGATGCAATGCTCAGGGAAGGATTCAACCAACTGTACTCCCAGACCGGTGGTAACGCATAGCAGCCACTACCGCCCACCTCGGAACACACTCCCAAAAATTATAAAGGGCCCAAATCATCATCATTATAGTCATAGAAATATTATCGAAGAAGTGTGTCTGATCAAAAGTGCTACCTCAATTAGTCACGGTATAGCTCCTCTTTTAGTCATTTCAATTCTGACCCGAAGGTCCAGGCTATTTCGTCATCGTTCTTCAATCTAATAATTGCCTCCAAGTCATCACATTTCATTCTAGAAACATCATAACGTTCACAGTTGTTAAAGTGGTATCGACACTGATAGAGAGTATGCCATTTGTCGACTCTGGCCTCTTCAACAACCAACGCTTACATTTTTCACATCGGTTGGTTCTTTTATATTTCACAAAGGTTCGCTTTCATATCAAAATATCATATTCTGTTTCCAAACCAAATTTATATTCAAATAGAATATAAAATTATATGAAATAATATCATAAATCATACCAAACCGATAATATTCTAAATTAGAATATATTTCCATATCCTTATATTATAATCATATAATATTTAAAAATCGACTTATATTCAAATAGAATATATTTCTATCTCAAAGATTTCAAATTATTCCAAATCAATTTATGTTCAAAATCCATTCATATTCAAATAGAATATATACTTTCAGAACTTATTTCAATCCCTTAGGAGATAAACTCATATTCCAATAGCATATAATTCACACTTCCATATCAAAATCGGTTTAGAAATCGATTCATATTCAAGTAGAATAAAATTTATCTCAACTCCGTTTGAACAACAGTTTTAGATCCAAAAACTTTCCATTCAGAAAAAATTTACACTTTATAGAAATATAACCGTGAAAATAGATATTTATAGAGAAATCTTTATATAAAATAATATATATGGAATATAATAGTTAGAATAGGATAAGATAAAATTTAAAAACTCCACACACATATATACATAAATTAAAAGTTTACTATATTGTTTGAATAATAAAATATAAGAAAATTAGTTATAACAAAATATTAGTTATTTGAAATCAGCAGTGTACACACACATATATATAATAACTTCCTTATCTAAAAACCGTTCCTTTCTTCCGAACTTCAATACTTGAATCTAACTCCAGTCTCAATGGAGTTATTTGGTTTCCAAATCTCATTTTTCAAACATTATTCAAAACAACCGTTCGATTTCAAGAATTCAAATCTATATTCAAAACTGAGTTAAAACAACTCAGAATACCCTCGGTTTCCATTATCCAAAAATTAAATTCAATAAGAATTTATTACATTCAACTCCACACCCTTAATTTGAAAATCTCAAATTTTATTCAAATCCCAATTTAAAATTTTCCACTTCGTTTGGGAAAATTTCTTAACAACTTCAAATAACATTCACAATCCAGATCTTTTACAGAAAACAAGTTTATCGAGTATCGGCTCATTCCTTTAAATGAAATTTCGGTCAAATAAAATCTCCAAATTTTTGAAAATCATTTAACCACCCGATATCTGTATAAAATTTTCTATCATATGGCTAAATGATATTAAATTTAATTTCTCGATATTTCAGAGTGGATTGTAACAACTGGGAATTTTGCTCGATCCAAATCGATCGCTAAACAGACCTAGACCGTTCGAGACCCCTGATTATTTTGAGAATACGACAAATTGGAATGCAAATAGAAGAACATTTAATTTCTTATTACAACAATTCCATCAGAATACAAGAATATTACAGAGTAAGAATAAATATTACACATTTGATAAATATCAGAGATTTAAATTACATAGCAGCGGAAAAATAATACAACACACAATTGAAAGGAATACACGGATACAGAGCTTTCCGAATATCACTTCAGCTATAAACTAGGATCCTGTGAATATAAATCCGCAAAACCAAAACTACTAGCTGCCCATGTGGAAAATAGGGTGTAATAACCAGAAATTCTAAGCCAATTTAAATTTTTTATTTGGCAATTTAGTGAATTTTGAATATTTAAATTGATCTATTTTAAATAATAACGACAAGAAATTTATTTTGAATAGAATTAGAACGTATATGTTTATATAGATCGTCTTTAGAATAAGAATATTTAAAAAAAAATCATTTAGAACGATGGTCTCTAATGGTGACCTCCTGTCACGTCTTGCACCCCCTTTCCCGCCCCATACCCCTGCCATATCTCCCTCTTATGTCGTAGCCGTTTCTCCTGCCATCCCCTGTCACATTGCCGCTCAAACCTCACATCCACTTCAATCAAATCTGCCTCCAATCTTGCCTAAACCTATTCCCTTTCCTCTACCACCAATTCCTCCTCCTCCTGACTTGCCACCACCTTGTCCTAATCCCCCTCCTCCTATTTCGGTCTCCACAGCAGAGAAGTTTTCATCTTTGTTCTACTCTAAACCCAAGATTGCAGGTTCTTTCACTCCTGTTCATTTTGAAGTTAACTACAAAGGAAAATATGTTCCTCCACTGAGACGACCCCAAACCCCGTACTGGCGGTGGCAAGGGTAATCTTTGGAATATAACACATAAACAGATAATAGCAGAACAGAATTAAATAAATACACCAGATAATGAACAAATAATACACTGGATAAACGAAATCATCAGAGTTACACAGTATACAGGATCATGCTTAGTACAAATACAGTTCAGCTATACATAAATGTCTACAGCGGAAACAAACATAATATGTACAATAGGAGCTGAATAACATAAAAAGAGATAAATGATAGAATCCATCTTCAGCTCCAGCCATCCAGAAAGAGCCAGATAAAACCTGAATACAAGGCTGCCCATATAGAAAAAAGGGGCACCCGAGTTTTCCAGTGAAACAAACTACGAGTCCGTCATGGGACTAGTATGAGAAATCTACTTAACACATTTATAATATGGCTAATCACAAGACCACGCCACTTTCTTGGAACGGGTTTACTCCATTGGATTGCCAGTGCTTTACAACAAGTAAATCTTTTAAACATCGCAATGCTTTTTATAAAAATGAAGCCATTATAAGACTTAGTTCCCATCACACAATGCAACGCAAACCGGAGGATAGAGTTTTTACCTTATAATGGCCAAAATATGCTTGATACGAATAAAACAAAAGAATTTGTTATTATTACTAGTGTTTATATATTTAAAAACAATTTTGAATCATAAGTATCAATCATAGACGGCATTAATGCCCCATACCACTATGTCACCATATATAGGTATACAATCAAAAACCGCACAGTCACGTATTTGGAAATTGGATTTCCGTCATGAACCAAGGCAAAAGATAGTCCTTACCGACTTCCAGACAATCTTGCCCATGTCTCACTGTCTCATGACCCAGACTCAGGTGGGCCCTCAGGGCCGGTCCACCGATGTGGATTAAAATTCCTGAACATTGCGTTTCCCCGCCCTTTGGGGCGTAAATGAGCCAACGAATGGCTCCATCGGTCCCGGATCGACCGATATAACCGAGGCGCCTCGCAACAGCAACAACCACATAGGTGAAAGTAATATAAATGTCAGCCAGTTCAAGCACCGACACCACCTCTAGCTAGAAGGAAACGCATGCCCGCCTTGAGATCCTCTCCCGTTTCTGGTTCATACCGGGGTGTGAGGCTCGCGAATTCACGTTATACACAAAGCTATGCCACAGAAGCGGTGCTTTGATCATCAATCACAAGGCTTTGCTTTTCAATAGAAGCCCTGATCTCTGCATCTTAGCATGCCACACAGGCAATTCACACCATGCAACTGATGGCTATCAATCACAAAGAATGAATTCTAATGTCAATCACACCGTCCATTTACAAGTCCGTTCTGGGTCGGAACGAAACCGGAGGCACTATATACCTCGCAAGTCCATCGATCTCCACATATGCCTGGACGATCACCACTCATTATCCATATTTCGGGATGCCTCCCAATCAAGACATCAGTTACCATCCAATCGAGGTAAAGATCTCAGGTCTTCGACCACCGTCTTCATCTTCGATTTATTAACATCGATTTAGTTATTCAGAATGGGATAAACCCGGTCTTTCTGAGAAACATGCGTATATAATAAACCAGTGCTAAACAAACACAACATACGCCTTATTCCAACTCATTAGTCACTAACCGTAAATCAGTAAGAGAACGATTTCCCAAATATTAACCCCGAAGGCCGAAACCAACATCAGGTCAAAATCCAGGAAACCATTCGACTTAGCCAACCTTCAGTTAGTTTCTAAGTTTCACATCCATATCGTTTATAATATTTTATAACAATTTATCGCTATTTTTATTTATTTTAAAATAGCCAATTTATTCAAACGACGCTTCGGGCTATAACGCGGCCATGGCGCTGTTTTTCTTTAGATTTTATTTACACATATCTGAAAATCTAACCGTTGGATCATCACAAAATTACCTCATTAGAAAGGCCTTTTCAAAACAAATCCAACGGTTCCAGTTTTGGGAAAATCCAACAGTCGGATCTCTCGGTACAATCATTTGAAGTTTTGATTTCAAAATATGAACTACAGTGTCGTTATTCGATTTAATTTAATTATATTTATATTTATATATATATATAATCGATTTTGGCGTTGTTTTTCTTCAAATTTGAATTAAACATTCCAGACAATCCAACCGTTGGATCTTCACAAAGTTGGTGTCGTTGGAAAGATATTTCCAAAGAGAACCCAACGGTTTCGGTTTCGGGAAAATCCGATGGTCGGATCTCCTGCACTAATCGTTTGAAATCACGGTTTCAAAACACGAACTGCAGCTTCGTTATTCGATATATTTTAATTATATTTATATATATACCTATATAATTGATTCTTCGATTTCAAAACTATATGCTTTCCATACATTTGATAAAAATGATATTTTTATCTAACCGACAATTATTTCAACACTTCGCTATTTTTAACTATTCATGTATATAGTAAAAATGTGATTTTTATTGTAAAACGATTTATTTCAAAACACGACTATTTTATATAGTTCATATAGATGTTAAAAATATGATTTTTATTATAAAACAATTTATTTTAAAACACGAATACCATTCAACATATGAATTTCTATTCAACGAATGAATTTCTATTCAACACATGAAGGTTTTCTATTCAACACACGAATATAGTTTTAACACATGAAAATAATTCTAATACATGAATATTATTCAAAATTTCGGCAGCATAACGGCAGGGTAGTTAAAACTGAGGCCGTCCCTAGTATGGCTCCTCGCTCTACCTTAAAGGCTCGCAGCTTTTGACAATGGGGATTTCATGCATCTAGTTCGCACGCAGGCGGCATGTATATTTTTTTCATTTCCACAAACTAATCCTATGTGATTTCAACCAAATAATTCTCAACCACAAACGGGTATTTTTCTACCACAATCAATCAATTTCAACCACAAACAATTCTAATCAACCATTCGCTATCAATCAATTTTCACACCAATTACAACCAATAAATATCATCCATGGTTTGTGGACGAGGGTTGTATATATATAAACATTTCACTTCTATTTCAACACATATATAATTTTTACAACGCATATATTACTTATACATCGAACGTACAACTTATACAACACTTATACATGAGGTTTACAACGCTTATATAACTCATACATCGACTATATAATTTATACATCGTCGTTTTCCATATCGTTTATAGTTTAGAAATCTCACATTGGGTTCTACTCCACCAAAAATAGCAGAAGGCTCAGAAAAATATGCGGTCTCTTCTAGAATGAAGAAGACGTCCACACGAGTCCACTGTTTCTTGTTTCACTGAATTTCGTCAACAAACGAAAAAGATATGATTTTTACAGTGAAATCAAAAACGGTAGCGCTTAGAAGTGCTATTAAAATAGTTTAATATATAACAGTCGTTACCTCCTATTTTGATTCAAAACTAGGTCACCAATTTACTCCCAATCTGCTGCACGATAACCAAATCGAAGTACACCACGTGGTAGAGCGTGGAACGACGCCTCTAGGGGGACCCACCACCCTCAACTCCACGGCACGGCTGGGGCGAATTCTGGCGAGGGCGCCACTTCAGGGCTTCGATTCTCGACGGATACAACTCGATGGAGGGCGCCATCTATATGGATTTGAAGCTGGAAGAGAGATCTTCAAAATCCCCAACAGGAGCAGGGTCTAATTCGTAGGTCGGAAAAGAGAAGAGAAGGAAAGAAGGGGGGCCGCCGTTAATCGTGAGGAGGTCGGGGAGAGAGAAAGTGAGTTGGCCTAATGAGATTTTTTTCTTTAATTTATATATTTTCAAATTTCGAAAATACCCCTTTCACACACGAACCCCAATCCAAACCCAACGACTGTCGTCCCTAGCGTTTTACCCCCATTCCGAACACAATGGGATATGTTTCGTAGGCCCATTCGACTGTTTCAGTCAGCTTTTCTTCAAATTAAAATATAAAACATTCAATATTCGATTTGAACGTACATTTCAATTTGCCGGGGCCACAAACTGATTCTAAAAATTCCTGAAAAATAAATCTAGCTGTGTTTTGACGATACGGTCCCAACAAAACTAGTTTCGTCGAATTCTGAGACCGTTTGAAAAATGGCCCTTTTCTGGTCGATCCAATTTAATAGAAATCGACCAAACACATTTTCCTTTGCCACGCTCACATACTAGCTTCAAAAATTATGAAATTTGAAACCTAGCAATAGTTTAACATCCCAGATCCAACAAAAGTGGTTTCGTCGAATTCTGAGGTCGTTTGCAAAATGGCCATTTTCACGGGCTATATAAACTCCATAGCGACCTTTCAGAAAATTCATTTGGCCATAACTTTTGCTTCCCGCTATGAAACTTCGATTTTTTAGATTCGTTAGAAAGGTATTCACTAACAGATTTAAATATTTTTGGTTTCACTCAAATCCGTTTTGTTTTGCACCCGGTACAGTCAGTCAAAGTTTGAATTCAAATTTTGAAACTACCGCGCTATTTTAGGCCTTGTTTATAATTAGAATTAATTATATTCATTTTCAAATGTCGATTCAAACTTTCTTTTCATCGTTATTATTTAAAATATTTATTTTAAATATTTAAAATCCACTAAAATAGCCAATTTAAAAAATTTTAATTGGTTCAGATTTTCCGGGTCGTTACATCCACCTAGTGCTGTGTTGGAAGAAGGAACTAAAGCATGGAATGATTGTCCTGTTGGTTCATTTTTAGCTGGTAACGTCAACTTCATGGCTGTAAAGAAACATTTGGATAGAGTGTGGAAACTCAAAGGTGATTATGAAATGTTTTATGATAAACAAAATTACTTCTTCAAGTTTGTTAATATGAAGACAAACTGAATGTGCTCCATAGAGATCCTATGTTTATTAGAGGACAAATGTTCATAATATCAAATTGGAGTCCGTCTCTTTCTTCTGCTCAAGCAGTAGTGAAATCAGTCCCCATCTGGATCCATTTTTACAGAATCCCTATGATGTATTAGTCACTATTGGGGATTAACTGGATAGCTTGCCACATAAGAAAAGTGTTGTGTTATGACGAGAATATTGAGAAAATGAAGCGGTTTGAATATGCAAAATGCTTGGTTGAGATAAGCCCTAAGAGTGGACTACCTGATTTCTTGGTGATGGGTGATGAAACATGTCCTGATGTTCAAGTAGAGTATTCATGGAAACCATTGATATGTAAATACTGCAAGATTTTTGGCCATGATGCTAATCACTGTGAAAAACACAAGAATGAAATGGTAGTTGAGGAAAGTAAAAAGGAGACATTCAAAGTGGTTAATAGTGAAGAGGTACAACATGAAAAAGGAAAAGAAGATAATATTAATGAATTGAATGGATTTAAATTAGTTCGTAGAAAGAAGTCTAGAAACAACAATAAGTATTGGAGGAGGGTTCACAATGATAAGGATTCAGTAGTGGATAAGGATAATGGTGTTTCAAATGTGACAATATCAAAGGTACCTGATGTTGGATTGCAAAATATTGCTATTCCAATCCCTACTCAAACTGATACAAACTGTACCAATCCCCTTGTTGAAAACCCATTGCAAAATCTCAATGTTATCATTCCTTCACCCTCGATTTCAGTGAACCATAATTCTTTGCTGACTACATCTCTTCCCAACAGCTCTAGCTATGATACCATGCAATGCAACACCTCAAATGCTTCTCATCATGATGCTATTCATGTGTATAACCCTTTTGATGCCATTAGATCCAGCCATGTTCCTCCAGTCACTGAATCTCCTATTATTGACTATGCCACTATTTCAAATCCTCCAATTGTTGTGCATGGTGCACCAGCAGTCATGCACACTACCTCTTCTCTCAAATCTTCCTCTCCACTATCTAATCCCTCTCCTTCTCTTTCTCCATACAACTCCCTCTCTCTTCCTATTCATTTATTTGAGGATATTAATGACTCTTCTCCTCCTGTAAACCTTACTTCTAACCTGGCATTATCTGCTCCTAAAGTTTCCAAACCTCCTATCATTCCATTACCCAGAAATAGAGTGTTTAAAAAAGTGAAAGAAAAAAGAATTGAAAAGTCCACAATTGATTTTGATAAATCTCTTGAACTTTCCATTGAACAATCTGTGTTAACTTTGCCTTCTCAACAAATTCCTCCTACCTCTTCGTCTGGACTTAAAACCATATCATCCTCCTCTAGTTTATCTTTATGATAGACAAGATTGCTTTCTGGAACATCAGGGGTGCAAATCCCCTTGCAAAACAATTGGAGCTCTCCAATTTCATCTCTACTTTTAGTATTTATATGATTGCTATAGTTGAAACTAAGCTTAACCATATTACTACTTCTAAAGCCATTTTCAATATTCGTCTTACATGGCATTCTATCCATAATTTAGTCCAAGCACCTTTTGGTAGGTTACTTATCTTATGGAATCCAAATTCATTCCTTCTCTCTCCCATTATTGTTCATAGGCAATTTATCCACTCAAAAATCACCCACATTCCCTCTAATACTTCTTTCCTCTTAACTTTTGTTTACGCTGACAATGGTGCTGCTTCAAGGCAGACTTTTCTTGACCTTCTCCCCACTCTTCACCAATCTGTGTGTCCTTGGGTTTGTCTTGGTTACTTCAATTGTATGCAATTATCTTCTGATAAGAAAGGTGGTACCCCATTAATTTATAGACAGACAAGGCCTTTAAACAATGCTATATATGACTCTACTCTTCTTCCTATTCAAGCTACTGGTGAAGATTTCACTTGGAACAACTCTTCAAGGACTGGAATTAGAACTTTATGTAAACTTGACAGGCCCTATCAGAACTTCATTGCTGTTTCGACATAGCCGACCTTAAGTACCTTCATCCCACCTCCATCCCTCTCTAACCACTCCCCTTTGGTGCTTGATTGGGGCAGGAGATTCTATAGAAACCATTCCTCATTTTCATTTTTTTAATACTTGGGTTGATAACTCAAATTTTCTTCCTTTGGTTGCTGAAAATTGGAAAGTTAGATTTAATGGTAACCCCATGTTTGTTTTGCAGGAAAAATTAAAGCATCCTAAAGGAATTTTACGTATTTGGGCAAAGCAAAATTATGGTAATGGAATTAGTAAATCTTCATTGATTAGAGAAAGTTTATCTCAGGTTCAAAGAAATATTTTTCAATGTCAAAATGCTGAAAACATGGCACTTCTTACTACTCAAGAACACTCTCTTTCAGCTCAACTATTGAAGACCCTCATTTCCGAAGCTGAAATGCAAAACAGAAGCTAAAGACCAAATGGAAATTATATGGAGATAAAAACACATCCAACTTTCATAATTACTTGAAGATTCACGACAACTCTGTCAATATTTCTGCTATTCATGACATGGATGGTCTTCTTGTTGATGATCCAAATTCAGTGAATGATGCTTTTCTTAAATTTTTCACGTCTACCTTGGGCAATTATGACTGGCTAGAGGATTTTTCTCATATTAATCTACCCGGTATTTCTGAAGAAATGAAATTTTCTATAATAAAGGAAATTACTTCTGATGACATTAAACAATCCATTTTCTCAATGAAATCCTCTAGTTCTCCGGGTCCTGATGGTTTTAATGCGTTCTTTTTCAAAGTGTGTTGGCAGACAGTTGGTGATGATGTAGTTAAGGCAATTAAAAACTTTTTCCTTCATAGCAAAATGTTAGGTCATATTAACTCTACCAGGCTTGCTCTTATTCCTAAAGTTAATATGCCTTCAAATGTATCTCAATTTAGACTCATTGCATGTTGCAATGTCGTCTACAAATGCATTGCGAAAATTCTGGAAACTAGATAAGATGAGTGGTTTCCTGGGTATTGATCTGATGTTGGTTTCGACCTTCAGGGTTAATACTTAGGGAATCATTCTCTTACTAATTTACGGTTGGAGTTTGATTGAGAATTAAACGATAGAAATCATAATTTTATAAAATATATTAAATAACAAAAATAGTCATGTGTTGACAATACTCATGTGTTGAAAATATTCATGTGTTGAACAAAAGATATTCATGTGTTGAAGAAAATATTCATTTGTTGGATAGAATAACGAAGTTATTGAAATATATAAAGCCGTGTTGATTAGATTTGCGCCATTTTGACGCGAACGATATTTATATTGATTATATTCGTTTTTGTAATGAATATAGAAAAGGAAGTGATTTCAAAATATAACGTTTTGAAAATATTATCATTTATATATTAATGATATGAAATATTCAATTTTGATTTGAAATTGAATATGAAGTTGAATTTGTTTTGAAAACGAATTTAAAACTATTTATAAAATACGTTTTGAATTGAAATCGACAAAATATATATATATAATATATTATATATATTAAATGGCCTGAATAGAACGCGCCACGCCGCGACAGTTCCCGAATTTCGACCATTGACTTCGAATTGATGTTACTGGAGATCCGACCGCCGGAGTCTCCTGAATCTAGAACTGTTGGGTTCGTATCGAAAAGAGCTTTCCAATGAATATTAGAAATTTGAAATCTAACGGTTGGATTTGGAATTGTGTCCAAATCAAATTTGGAAAAGGTCACTGTAAGTGCAGTTCGACGACCGTTATTGGAAATCGACTGTACGGGCCTTGATAAAATTATTAAAAATATTAATAATTTGTGTAAAATCATAATATATTAATTGGGAAGAACAGGGATGAATAATTCCACATTTTTAAGGATAAAAATATATTTTTATCGAAATGAATTAGCTATGAACTAGAATTATAATCCAATATTTTTGAATAAATAAATTGGATTTGAAGTGGTTATAAAAATAATCAGAATTTCCAATATACGAATTGGAATGGATTTAAATCGAAATTATCTTCGGAATATTTCGATGTTGGATTTCGTGATTATACATATATGGTTGTGGAAATTTGAAAGATATATTTATATCTCTATTTCCAATACGATATTTGTTGGTTTCAGAATTTGATATTGAATATAAGCCGATATATTTTCTATTCAGGGCCTTGTATTTAATATCAAATGGGTTTTGGGTTCGTCGTAAATGGTATCTTAAACAACACTGTTCTTGGACCCAGTTTAGAAAAGAATAAATCTTTTAATTAAGATTTAGTGAAATTGTCCAGTTAATTAGTATTTAATTAGAATTGAATTTAAATTGGTTTTTGGGGTTTATCATGAGCGATGTTTTGAATAACACATGTTCTTTAACCCGATTAACAATGGAAAGTGATTTTGGGTTTACCGTGAACCGTGTTTTAGATGACATTGGTTCTTTAACCCAGTTAAAGACAGGATATTGTTTTTGGGAAGACTAAACCTAAGTGGAGTTTTAGTGAATCTTTAATTAGATTAAAGTGACCGAGAATGGAGTATCACCAGTTTTGCTCCAAGCGATAGTTAAATCTTTAATTAGATTTGAACGTGAAATGGTAATTAATATTTACCGATAACACCGTGGTGTTAGATATGGAGTATTACCAGTTTTGCTCCATGGGATGAATAGGTTGGGATTGGGAAATAAAATAAATAATTACTTCGGTATGGCTCGCTAATCCCGACTAGCTTGGAAAACCATAACATGGTTTGAAATGATATCCAATGGAAGAATAAAGAATAAATTTAGAAGGATTATCTTTGATAAAATTAATGGGAACCTTTCCCTAAGAATGTGAAAATATGAATAAAAGAATATTCCGAATTGGAATGAGGCGTATGTTGTATTTGTATAGCACTTGTTTATTATATACGCATGTTATTCGGAAAGGCCGGGTTTATACCCATTCTGAATAACTGATTTGACGATAAGACGAAGACAGTGGTTGAAGACCAGAGGTCTTCAGATCGTTTAGATGATTATTGATGATCTTGATTGGGCTGTACACCCAAGAGGAGGGAATCAGTTGGTGATCGTCCAGATGTACTTGGAGATCGATGGATATGCGCGGAATAAGGTTCCTCCGGTTTCGTTCAGACCCAGAACGAACTTGTAAAATGGACTGTATGTCTGACATTGGATTTTATTCTGTGTGATTGATTTCTATTAAATATATATCTGTTTGGTGGCGGAGAATTTATTCTCTTGCTTAACGCCCTTCTCTGAGATGTACGAGCTCAGAGGTTATATATTGATGGATATCAATCGCATGGCATGAATTGCATGTGTGGCATGCCTAAATGGCAAATGATCAAGGCTTTTGTTGAAAAGCAAAGTCTTGTTGTTGATGATCAAAGCACGGCCTGTGTAGCATAGCTTTGTGTATGGCATTAATTCGCGAGCCTCACAACTCGGTATGAGTCAAAAACGGGATAGTGACTACAGAGAGAGCACGACGTTTCTTTCTAGCTATGGGTGATGTCAGTGACCTACCAGCCCTGACATTTATATACCTTTTACCTATGTGGTTGTTGGATGCGAGGTGCCTCGGATATAGGTCCTATAGGACTGGGAAGCGTGTGTTCAGGAATAACTAATCCTCAAAAGTAAGAGAGGACCGGCCCTGAAGATCCAGGATCGATGTGTGTGGTCCTGAGACATTTGCTAGAGTGTCTCGAACGGAGAGGAGCTTGCCCCTTGCCTCGACTCATGATGGAATCCAATTTCCAATATGTGACTTTCGGTTTTATTTGTAGAACCTAGTATGGTGACATAGTAGCATGGGATACTATGCTGTCTATGATTGATACTTATGATTGAAATTGTTTTGACACTATACACTTATAGTAATATCAAAATAATGTGTTTTTAAACGTATCAAGCATTCTTTGGCTATTATAAGGTAAAACTCTATCCTCCGGCTTGTGTTGCATTGTGTGATGGGACCTGGGTCTTATAATAGCTTCATTTTTCTTTATCTAGCATTGTGCTATTTGTTTTATGCAATGGTATTCTTAGGAGGATACCCGTTCCGTGTTATACGGCGTGGTCCCTTGATTTACCTAACTTTAAAAATAAAGATTAACAACTGCTTTTAGTTCTCACACAGGCAACATGACTGACCTGGAGTTTATTGTTTTTAACCTAAACTCTGGGTGCCCCTAGTTTCTGCACGGGCAGCTAGTAGTTTTGGTTTTGCAGATTTATATTCATAGGATCCTGGTTTATAGCTGAAGTGATATTCGGAAAGCTCTGTATCCGTGTATTTCTTTCAGTTATGTTTTTTATTATTTTTCCGATGCTATGTATTTAAATATAATTTAAATCTCTGATATTTATCAAATGTGTAATATTTATTCATACTCTATATATTCTTGTATTCTGATGGAATTGTTGTAATAAACAATGAAATGTTCTTCTGTCTGAGTTCTGATTCGTCTTGTCCTCAAATTAATTCGTTCTTTCTCTTCTCTTCGGAGACCGAGGAAGTTCCGGTCGCTTCATTTGGTATCAGAGCTTTGGTTTACAGAGCTCGAGAACAAGACACATTAGAACCAAACGAAAGAATTCATCAGAGGTTGGATTAGAAATATCCAATAAGAATAACTCGTTAGAGATGGGATCAGTAGTATCCTAGAATGAGTGTGAGGAGTATATTTAAAAAAAACGAAAAAAAAATTATTTTGAAATTTAAGTCGTTTTATAGGTATTTGAATATTTTATTTGTATTGAGTGGGACAATCTAGTATATGATTTCGTGTAGACGCGTCATGAATGTATATTCGAAGTCCCAAATATACTGGATAGATATAGAATCGCACTATAGTTGCCCGAGATGATTTTGATAATGCTGCAGCATTATTAGTATTTATTTTCGAGTATCGAAAGTGAGATATCTATATATTTCCATCAGACTGGTGTGAGAACCAAAACTAGATAGGTTTATTGTTGTGATTTGGCATCAAAAACATGATTTTCTGTATATATATCAAAGTTATGAATTTGAAAGGCTAATCAACTAATTGACTGATGGTTGTGTTGTTTGTTTATTTGTTTGATATTTTTAACCATTTAACCAAATTGAATCAAATATTGAACTGTATTTAAAAATGATTATCATTGCATGCATATACATGTGTATCCGTTGAACAGGTCAAAGCAAGGAGGCTAGAGCAGAAGAATATAATTGTTTGTCCGACAAATAGGTACATGTTTACAAATTTCTTGGGTTTTGGATGATTTTATGAGCCGCTTGGCCTTTTCTTTTTCTTTTGGATTGGTGAGGGACATGGGAGGCTATTTGAAATATCCCGAAGCTCCTGGTGCAGGGGAGTTTATGGCGAAATTTTTCAAAAATTTAGGGTATTAGCCAAATTTTTGAAAAATTTGAAAAGTTCTTAGAAACTAAAAAGTTGAAGAACTTAAGCCATAAAGAAAATAATGGAAGTTGAGTTGATTAGTTAAACAAATTTCAGCTTCATTCCTTTTCAGGGACGAAAAGTTTTAAGTGGGGGAGATTGTAATAACCCGGAAATTCTAAGCCAATTTAAAATTTTTATTTTAGCAATTTTAGTGAATTTTGAATATTTAAAATGGTTTATTTTAAATAATAACGACGAGAAATTTATTTTGAATAGAATTAGAACGTATATATTTATATAGATCGCCGTTAGAATAAGAATATTTATTTTTAATTATAGAACGAATTGAAAATGGCGTGGTAGTTTGAAAATTCGATTTCAAATTTCAAATGAATGTACAGGATTCAAAATAAACCGAATTTTAGAGAAACCAAAAATATTTGAATCTATTGAAAATATCATTCCAACGAAACGAAAAATTGAAATTTCATAGCGGGAATAAAAAGTTATGTCCAGTTGAAAATTCAGAATAGTCGCAATGGAATTCTAGCACTTAAAAATGGAAATTTTGCAAATGACATCGGTTTTCGACGAAAACAATTTTATTGGATCCGAGTTGTCAAATTATTGCTAGATTCCAAAATTCGTAATTTTTGGGATCAATATGTGGACGTGGCAAAGTAAAACGTGTTTTGACAATTTCAGTCAATTTCGATCGACCAGAAAATGGCCATTTTTCAAACGGTCTTCAAATTTGATGAAATTAGTTTTGTTAGGACCGAATCGCCCATATGAAACTAGAAATAATTTTTTGGGAATTTTTAGAGACTGTATGTGGCCCTGGTAAATTGAAATGTGCTTTTAAATTGAATATATAAAGATTTATATTTTAAATTCAATGGAAATTGATCGTAACGGTCGAATTGGCCAACGATATATATCCCATTGTGTTCGGATGAGGGTATTACGCTAGGGGCGACAGTCGTTGGGTTCGAAACAGAGTTCGAATGAAAAGTCAACTCTTATAGAAAAATAATAATAATAAATTATTAATATATATATATATTTAAACACCTTGAGATCCCCCTTTTTCCCTTTATCAATCCCGTTCAGCGGGAAATCAAATAAAAAAAAGAAAAGGGCAAGGGCGTCGTGCCCTAACCCCATCGCCGCGCCGCTAGGGGGCAACCGCCGCCGCCGGAGCTGGCGTGCCTACCCCCTCCTCCACCGACGCACCCTCCTTCTCCCCCTCTCGCCGATTTAAAGAACCCCTTTCCCCCCTAAAGCAGCCCCGCCACCACGACCACCAGAGAGCACCGCGACCTCCTCCCCGACCTGTCGCACCCCCTGACGCCTCCCTACCTCTTGCACCACCCACCACCAGCGAGAACCCCTAAATAAAAATGTGAGTTTTGTGTTTTTTCCAATTCTTTGATCTAGATTTGTTCATGTATAAAAAGAGTTGATTTTTTTATAGTAAAAAGCTTTGATTTTCAAAAGTAAAAAGATGTGATTTTTATAAATAAGAAGATTTGATTTTTATATATATACAACGATGAAGAAGATTTGATATATATATATATATATATATATATATATATATATATATATATAACGATGGTAAAGATTTGATTTTTATTTTATACATTAGAATAAAGATGTAATTTTTAATGTTCGAATGGTAATGCAAAAATATGTTTTTTTCATGTTGAAGGCGAGATTTTTAAAAATATAAAGGCGAGATATTTGAAAATATAAAGATGAGATTTTTATGAGAATAAAAGATATGATTTTTATATAAGTAAAGACGTGATTTTTATATTTACAGTAGCGATAAAAATTCGATTTTTATGTACATGTAGTGATGATAAAAATGTGATTTTTATATACATAGCTACAATATAAAGATGCGATTTTTATATATGTAGTAGATACGGACAATGAAAGTGACAAAAGGCGAGAGCGGCGAAGATTTCTACATATGAAGAGTTGCGGTGAATTGGTTTAGCTAGCCGGTGAGAACTTCTCACTTTAAATCTTGTTTTCTAGTTAAAAATATATACTAGGATGCAGACGGTGCTTAGCAGCACCCGAAACCCGTCGTCCATAGACCATGGATGACTTATTTTATTTTGTTATGTGGTGAAAATTGATTGTGATGTGGAATGAATGAAAATATATTAATGTGTTGAAATAAAATATTTATTGATTAAAATATAATTTTTAACGTGAATGTGAATAAATAAATATTCATTTACAAATCGAACGATTTGTTTGTATACACCTATTTGAAGGATATTGATTGGGACAATAAATTTTACACGTCGCCCAACTGCACAAATAATATTTAGTGTTTGTGATTTGAAACCCCACACGGGTGTTGGGAAGAGATTTGGCGTACACTAATCCCAATTATTTAGTAGTATGTCGATCGATTGGTCGACAGACTGTGTAAGCATTAATTATTTATATTTAATGTTTATGCAGTTGTATGGTGCACTTTGGATGATGGTTGATTATTTATCATTGCTATTATATACATTTGTTGTATGGAATCCATATAATTAACATTATATGGTAATTGATTGGGCCTCATTCCAATTTGGAAAATAAAGAATATTATAAAATAAAGATTCATGTGTTGAATAGAATAAATAGTCATGTGTTGACGATACTCATGTGTTGAGAATATTCATATGTTGAAACTTATCGTGTGTTGAACGAAATATTTTAACAATAAAATTTACATCTTTATCGTATATAAAATTTGAAACTAACTGGAAACTAGATAAGATGAGTGGTTTCCTCAGTATTGATTTGATGTTGGTTTCGGCCTTCGGGGTTAATACTTAGGGAATCATTCTCTTACTAATTTACGGTTGGAGTTTGATTGAGAATTAAACGATAGAAATCATAATTTTATAAAATATATTAAATAACAAAAATAGTCATGTGTTGACAATACTCATGTGTTGAGAATATTCATGTGTTGAAAAATAGATATTCATGAATTGAAGAAAATATTCATTTGTTGGATAGAATAATGAAGTTATTGAAATATATAAAGCCGTGTTGATTAGATTTGCGCCATTTTGACGCGAACGATATTTATATCGATTATATTCGTTTTTGTAATGAATACAGAAAAGGAAGTGATTTCAAAATATAACGTTTTGAAAATATTATCATTTATATATTAATGATATGAAATATTCAATTTTGTTTTGAAATTGAATATGAAGTTGAATTTGTTTTGAAAACGAATTTAAAACGGTTTATAAAATACATTTTGAATTGAAATCGATGAAATATATATAATATATATAATATATATATTAAATGGCCTGAATAGAACGCGCCGCGCCGCGGTAGTTCGCGAATTTCGACCATTGACTTCGAATTGACGTTACGGGGGATCCGACCATCGGATTCTCCTGAAACCGGAACCATTGGGTTCGTATCGAAAAGAGCTTTCCAATTAATATTAGAAATTTAAAATCTAACGATTGGATTTGGAATTATGTCCAAATCAAATTTGGAAAGGGTCGTTTAAGGGCAGTTCGACGACCGCTATTGAAAATCGACTGTACGGGCCTTGATAAAATTATTAAAAATATTAATAATTTGTGTAAAATCGTAATATATGAATTGGAAAGAACAGGGATGAAAAATTCCACATTTGTAAGGATAAAAATATATTTTTATCGAAATGAACTTGTTATGAACTTGAATTATAATCTAGTATTTTTGAATAAATAAATTGGATTTGAAGTGGTTTTAAAAATAATCAGAATTTCCAATATACAAACTGGAATGGATTTAAATCGAAATTATCTTTGGAATATTTCGATGTTGGATTTCGTGATAATACAGATATGGTTGTGGAAATTTGAAAGATATATTTATATCGTTATTTCAAATACGATATTTGTTGGTTTCAGAATTTGATATTGAATATAAGCCGGTATATTTTCTATTCAGAGCCTTATATTTAATATCAAATGGGATTTTGGGTTCGTCGTGAATGGTGTCTTAAATAACACTGTTCTTGGACCCAGTTTAGAAAAGAATAAATCTTTTAATTAAGATTTAGTGAAATTGTCCAGTTAATTAGTATTTAATTGGAATTGAATTTAAATTGGTTTTTAGGGTTTATTGTGAGCGGTGTTTTGAATAACACCTGTTCTTTAACCCGATTAACAATGGAAAGTGATCTTGGGTTTATCGTGAACCGTTTTTTAGATGACATTGGTTCTTTAACCCAGTTTTTTTTTTTTTTTGAAAAACAAAAATGTGTGATCTTCTGCGAAGAAGAGAGCACACATATAAATGTATATATAATAAAAAACATAGCTACATAGTCCAACAACAAAAAAACACCAGATTACAAGACGTAACCTAACACTGGTCTAGGGGTGTAAGGAACATAGATAGATGAGCTCCGGATAAACCACCGCCCATCTACTTCAATATCGAGTTCCGGCATGGCCACCACCCGATATTGAAGTATATCTACTCCAATACATAGCCCCTAACCACTATATAATAACAAAAGTAATGAAATACAATATCACATAGAAACTCTCGAACAAAAAACCAGAATGGATAACGAATCTTCAATCCATACAATAATCTTCAAAGCTCCCCAATAAAATCTATCATGCTGAGCACTTGAGAAATGCAAAAACTTCTACCAATCCATCCAGCTAACTGCTAATAAGCTACCTGATAATCAACACCCTGGATCTGCAGAAAACTCAACAAACTTATCAGTAAAATGACACTCACATATATATATGAAAATATGTGCATGTTAATATATATATATATATATAAATATATAGATTATATATATATATATTAATTCATACTTATCTCTCATACATATATGTGGATTAAAAGAATACAATGGAAGACTAATAAAAGCAATTAACAATCAATGCGATATATATTATGAAAAAACTACTAATTCTAATGAATAGATACAAATTAAGTCTAACTTTAAACAAAAACCGCTGAAATTCCAATTTCCGGTATAGCTTGTAATGCGAATTAGACATCCATTCCAAACAAAAATAAGCTATTTGAATTATTAAATCATTAGTAGATATAGAAACAGACTGAAAACACCTTTGATTTCTTTCAAACAAAATAAACCAACTTATTATAGTGACTAAAGAATCTAGAATGTATCTTTTACTACCATTGAAAACAAATCTATAAGAATCCCAATATTCAACACAACTATTAAACGAATTAGGACAATCAAAAACAAATATCCTTAACACCATATTAAATATGAAATTTGTGATATTGCATGAAAAAAATAAATGATCAACATCCTCATACAAAAGATTACAAAAGTAACATTTAACATCAATAATAATATTCTTCATCTTTAGAAGCTCAATCGTATTAAGTTTCTTATGGATGATTAACCACATTAGAAATTTAGCTTTAGGAGGGGAATTAGATTTCCAAACAAATTTAAAAGGTTGAAATGAGATTCCCGAAAAATTTATAAAGTTATACATAGAGTTCACCGAATAAATTTGACTCTTACTCATCTCCCAACTAATAGAGTCCCTATACTCATCAATGTGATATAACGATAGTTTAGCATATAATAAAGCTAATTGTCTTAACATTTCTCCATCTAAGATATTATCAAAAGAAAACTCCCATGGGGGTTCCAAATCTCTTCTAAAAACATCTTTAATCAAAGCATTTTTAAAACTACAAACATTAAAGAGTTCCTTGAATTCAATCTTAAGTGGTAAACGTGAAATCCACTTATCATGCCAAAAGTACGTCACGTCACCCGAATGAACAATTACCTTATAACCTAAGTTAAAAATATCAAAAGTCTTTAATACTGACTTCCAAAAGTAAGATAATCTATTATACCAACTAACCCTAGACCCCACAATAAAATCACCTTCTGAATAATAAAATTTATTTACAATAGTCTTCCATGTGGACGACACTAAAGGACACCTAAATTTCCACAACCATTTTGCCAATAAGGAAGAGTTAAGATTAGCTAATTTAATAATCCCTAATCCCCCCATCTTTCTTAGACTTACAACACACCTCCCAATTTACTAAACATTTGAAACCCCTACAAATTGGATCGCTACCCCCACTCCATAGGTAATTGGGTCTTATTCTATCAATCCTTTCAATAACCCATTGAGGAAATCTATGTACAGACATCCAATAAGCAGGGATAGCAGATAGTACCGAATTAACCATAACCAATCTACCTGCCGTAGATAAAAATTTATTGTTCCAATTTGATAGCCTACTATTATTCTTATCTATTATGACTATCCAATCTTCCTTCTTTAGTTTCGAAGGCCTAATCCTAAAACCCAAATAATCAAAAGGAAAACTCATTACAGAACAATTTAATGTACTAGCAACCATAGTCTCTACATTACCAAAATCATTAATGACCATAACAGAACTCTTCTCAAAATTAATCCTAAGACCTGATAACATTACAAAGCAACAAAGGATGAACTTGAGAGCGATAATATGCTTAGGCAGGTGAGAAGAAAATAACAAGGTATCATCCGCGAATTGTAGAATAGATAATACATTGTTAAATTCCTCATTACCAATGTTGCCCAACACACCTAATCTTCCCGCTCTCTTAATTATTCTAGTAAAGACATCCACTGCTAAATTAAATAATAAAGGTGACAGGGGATCACCCTGTCTAAGACCCCTCTTAGATTGGATTTTCTTACCCATAACCCCATTGACAACAATATTAGAACTACCGGACCTAAGTAAAAGCATTATCCAGTTAGTCCATCTGACACTAAAACCTCTAGCAATACAGACATCACATATATAGTCCCAATCTATGGAATCAAAAGCCTTCTCAAAGTCTAGTTTCAAAATAGAACATGAAAAATTATTTTTAACACGTACATTAATATATTCTTGTACTGCTGCTACACCATCTACTATTTGTCTACCTTTGATTAAGGCAGTTTGCGAATGATCTATAAGATCATCCATCTTCCTACTAAGCCTATTCGCTAGAACTTTAGAAATAATCTTAACAGATACATTTATCAAAGAGATTGGTCTAAAATCTTTTAAAATTTTTGCACCCTCACGCTTTTTAATAAGGATAACTTTAGTAAAGTTAAAGTTACCTAAACAAAAATTCCCATTATAAAAATCATTAAATAGATTAATGACATCCGTTTTCAGGACCTCCCAAAATTGTTTGTAAAAAATAACAGAAAAACCATCAGGTCCCGGAGCTTTGTCACTTGGCATACCGCAAATAGCCTTCCAAATCTCCTGTTCCGAAAAAGGTTTATCTAAATCTACCAACTCTCCCCTAACATCCTTAGGGTAGATGTCCTTCCAATTAATGTTTATTCTTCTCTTGATCCTAGTCTCAAAGATTTGTTTATAATAATTTGTGAAGGCTTCATTTAAGTCACGTTGAACTGTCAATTCCTCATTATTTAGGAAAATAGAATGGATCAAATTGTCACGTCTCCTCTTATTAGCCATACTATGAAAAAATTTCGTGTTATTATCACCTTCTTTAATCCATTGAATTCGTGATCTCTGCTTCCACATTATTTCTTCTTTTTCCAAAATCAATTTAAAATCATTTCTAAGATTAATAAGTCTATCTTTCTCACATATATTAAGAGTCCTATATTCGCTTAACTTATCTAAATCTAACATCTCACATAAAATCTTATCTTTCTTAATTCTAACACTACCAAAAACAAATTTATTCCACCTCTTAAGAAAAAACCTTAACTTATCCAGTTTTGCCACAAAAATCTTAGCTGAATTACCATTGTATACATTATTAAAATAGATTAACGATTTCCACTTAATATTAACAAGATTAACAAAACTAGTGTCTAATAGCCACATCTTCTCAAATTTAAAACTGTTACTAATTAACATATTCGATTCACATGAAAGGATTAAAGGACAATGATCCAAATATAAAAAAGGTAGCCCTTTTACTTTACATATTGAAAATCTTGCATCCACCTCTGTACTTATAAAAAACCTATCTAATAAGGCAGAAGACGGCCTTTCACTAATATTAGACCTAGACCAAGTGAAAGACCTATTATTAAGCGGAATCTCAATCAAATCATTATCAAGAATGAAACCGTTAAATTCTTCCATATCAGAAAAATCTCCTTCACGAGATCTCTCACCTAAAATCCTAGTAACATTAAAATCCCCCCGACAATCCAAAGATTTGGACCTATATTCCTAAATTCAGAACATTCATCCCACAAACGTCTCCTCTCAATTTTAGAGTGAGGACCATACACATTCGTAATGCTCAATAAAGAGTTATCACTAAAAGAAAATAATATAATGTGTAAAGAATGTGTCTTAGCTAATTCCTGTACAATCCTATATTGACTATCTTTCCAACCAATCATAAGTCCTCCTGCACTACCAATAGACGGTAGAGAGGCCCAGTTACGAATATGAGAACCACCTAACCTAGTATAAAAACTAATATCAGGATTTTCAATTTTAGTCTCTTGAAGTAAAGCAATATCTATATGATAATCAACAAAGAATGTCCTAACTTTTGCACATTTTTTTGAATCATTTAAACCCCTAATATTCCAACTAACTATCCTCGTCTACTTAATGAAGAGACTCTCTCTAATTCCCTACTCCTAATGAAATCAGTATCTAACTCAATATCAGAAAAAATAAAGGCTGTATCACTGGCTAGCTGAATCAGCTGACCAGTAGATAAACTATTCAATGCATAAGGAGAGTAAATACTGCCATAAACAGAAGACATATATGAGCCCAAATCCAAATTGCTACTACTAGCAATCGGACTCTGAGACCTACCTCGAAATGGAGAGGAGTTAGAACTGATCCTAGCACTACGATGAATCACCCCATAACTAGGAACCTCTCTCCGATGCCTCCTCCTTCGAGCTGAAGAAGATGGGTCATCACCATCCTGAAAAAACTCCACACTAGCCTTCTCCAAGCCTCTCCTACTCAATAAGCCGAAATCAGCATCAATAACCGGCACCGATGAACTAGAACCGGGAGAATCTCCCCAACTCAATGGCAAAGAGTTAGTAACAATTCCCGAAAATTCCACCAAACGAAGTAAAAATTCCACCCAGCTATATAAGCAAAGGGTCGGCCTCAATGTCATATAGCAAAGTTTCAAATCACTTGAGCATACAACCACAATGTAAGCACTATGTATCCATGATAAAGTACACGTGAGCCCATCTGAGAATGAAACAACTTCTGATGAACTCTTTAACTCGTTAGCCATGCCAAACAATCTCCTTACTGTACTACCCTTCGAGACCACCTCCAATCCCAACAGATCATCCCCCCTACTCGTCCCTTTCACCTCCTTTCTATCCTGTACTACCTTATTAAGATGCACTATATTGCATTTAAACTTTTTTACCCCACATCCTCTCTTCGACAAAAACCCAGACTTCAGACTGCCTTCTAGAGCATTGCCATCAATATCCACACACCTCGAATCTAACCCATCATCATCATCAGAGAGGATACCAAAACTGTTTGCAATAATCACGTCATTTGCCACTGACCATTTAGCACCCTTCACCTTCACTGTATCACTAGTATACTCCCTCACCAAAACACCCTCTTGACGCTCTTCATCCATATCCATTACATCATCTTCTATCGACACTTTACTAACCTTATCAAACTTGTCACCACTACAATCCGCATCCACCCTTGTATCAATCATAGTCCCCATACATTTCATTACAACTGGGTCAAACATCAACGGATCACAACACAAAGTCCAGGATAAAACCGTATCCTTCGACATATCATCTTCATAGCTGGTCACATTTTCCTCTACATTTTTTGCTTTATAACACATATCCTCCACTGTCTTTGAATTGTCTACCACCCCTCCGTGTCTTTGAAATTTCCTAACAGCGACAGTATGGGACTCCACGTCTCTGTATTCGTTTATGAAGGCAGTATTTAAAGCATCAAAGTGCTCCAGAATCCTGTCCAGTACCCTTAATGCCATCACATTGTTGCTGTTGAGCCAATCTGAAAATAATCTCCGTAATTTGACCAAATTCAAACTGAATGATAAGGCATGATCTGATCTATTCAACGGTTGTGGCAACGGAGGATATGCTGTCACTTTTTTAATCTTCTTATTCCACAAAATTCCATCAACCATTCCTTCTAAGTTCCATCCCAACATCAACAACATATACGCACCTTCGTTTAGATAGCCCAGAAGTTCCAGAGTATACAAATCAAGGAGTTCAATTATATACAGACAAATTTTCAAACAGTTAAAGTGCATCATCTCCCATAATGATTTTCCAGTGAATTTCAATGGACGGCTGAACTTTCGATGCCCTATTCCACCGCATTTAAAGCATCTCAGACCATTTCTACACTCCCTTGCTATATGATTTGAATCCCCACAGCGATAACAAACTTTGGCTCCCACATAATTTCTAATTCGAGGATGTTTAGCTTTAGACAAGTTCCAATTAGGCATATGAAGTGTAGGTTTCCTCACAATATCAACAAATGAACGATTAGAATTTGAAAGAGAAATCTGAGGATGACTTACAGCGTTGAAAGAGTAATTTTGCGAAGCCACACACTGCCTAAAAGTCAAATTTAATCTACCTCCAATCATGTTAGTCCTGTTTTTTATCAACAACAAGAAGACCAAGAGCCAAACTATCCTTGCCTTCATCCTTATCCTGATGCATTCCCAAATTCCCATCCCGATTATAGTAATTGATTATACAAGTGTCAGGAGTCATGAATGGGAGTTCATCAGGGTTACGGCCATTATCTGATAATCCTCTTTGCGCAAAATTTATGGCATCGCATACCAACTGATTAAAATCTTCAGGGATTTTTGGAGGAATATAGCCGTCATTCCTCCTTTCCTCGTAAATTCTTGAATGTGGATTCCAGATTTTACCCAAACACATCATGGACAGATTCATCATAGCGCCATTTTCAAAACACGGCCTGTAAAAACCTCCCTCCCCCTTTCCAAGTTCTTGAATTCTTTTAACAATTAGAACTTGATCATCGAGACTAATGAAATGCTTTAATAAAATCATACCCGAGTTTAGAAACTGTACTTCTTGGATCTTGACCTGAGATTTCCAAAAATCTCCTACCATATCCGAAATTCGATGATCCAAAAGACTACCAATATTTTGTTTCCTACAGTTCCTCGCGATATGATTGCCTTCACCACAACGAAAACAACGCTTCTGATAACGGATTGAAATCAAATCTAGACGAGAAGTAAAATTCGTCTTTTTCCTCTTCACCTTCAGCCGAGATTGATTTGGGGGGTCCATTCGAATCAAAAGAAGTTAAAGATGGACAAGATCCATTCAGACGAGAAGAAAGTAGAGGTTCCGCCATTTTTTCCGTGTAGATCTGACAAATCAATCTATTCTTTTTTTCTACTATGATGCATAAAGCGGGCTTATTACCAAATTGATATTTAAATGGTTCTTTAACCCAGTTAAAGACGGGATACTGATTTTTGGGAAGATTGAACCTTAGTGGAGTTTTAATGAATCTTTAATTAGATTTTAGTGATCGAGAATGGAGTATCACCAGTTTTGTTCCAAGCGATAGTTAAATCTTTAATTAGATTTGAATGTGAAATGGTAATTAATATTTACCGATAACACCGTGGTGTTAGATATGGAGTATTACCAGTTTTGCTCCATGGGATGAATAGGCCGGGATTGAGAAATAAAATAAATAATTACTTCGGTAGGGTTCGCTAATCCCGACTAGCTTGGAAAACCATAATATGGTTTGAAATGATATCCAATGGAAGATTAAAGAATAAATTTAGAAGGATTATCTTTGATAAAATTAATGTGAACCTTTCCCTACGAATGTGAAGATTTGAATAAAAGAATATTCCGAATTGGAATGAGGCGTATGTTGTGTTTGTGTAGCACTTGTTTATTATATACGCGGGTTATTCGAAAAGGCCGGGTTTATACCCATTCTGAATAACCAATTCGACGATAAGTCGAAGCCGAAGACGGTGGTTGAAGACCGAAGGTCTTCACATCGTTTAGATGATTATTGATGATCTTGATTGGGCTGTAAACCCAAGAGGAGGGAATCATTTGGTGATCGTCCAGATGTACTTGGAGATCGATGGATATGCGAGGAATAAGGTTCCTCCGGTTTCGTTCAGACCGAGAACGAACTTGTAAATGGACCGTGTGTCTGACATTGGATTTTGTTCTGTGTGATTGATTTCTATTAAATATATATCTATTTGGCGGCGGAGAATTTATTCTCTTGCTTAACGCCCTTCTCTGAGACGTACGAGCTCAGAGGTTATATATTGATGGATATCAATCGCATGGCATGAATTGCCTGTGTGGCATGGCTAAGTGGCAAATGATCAAGGCTTCTATTGAAAAGCAAAGTCTTGTGGTTGATGATCAAAGCACGGCCTATATGGCATAGCTTTGTGTATGGCGTTAATTCGCGAGCGTCACACCTCGGTATGAGTCAAAAACGGGACAGTGACTGCAGGGAGAGCACGACGTTTCTTTATATCTATGGGTGATGTCAGTGACCTACCAGCCTTGACATTTATATACTTTTTACCTGTGTGGTTGTTGGATGCGTGGCGCCTTGGATATAGGTCCTATAGGACTGGGAAACGTGTGTTCAAGATTAACTAATCCTCAAAAGTAAGAGAGGACTGGCCCTGAAGATCCAGGATCACTGTGTGTGGTCCTGAGACATTTGCTGGAGTGTCTCGAATGGAGAGGAGCTTGCCCCTTGCCTCGACTCATGATGGAATCCAATTTCCAATACGTGACATTCGGTTTTATTTGTAGAACCTAGTATGGCTACATAGTAGCATGGGATATTATGCCGTCTATGATTGGTACTTATGATTGAAATTGTTTTGACACTATACACTTATAGTAATATCAAAATAATGTGTTTTTAAACGTATCAAGCATTCTTTGGATATTAGAAGGTAAAACCCTATCCTTCGGCTTGCGTTGCATTGTGTGATGGGACATGAGTCTTATAATAACTTCATTTTTCTTTATTTAGCATTGCGCTGTTTGTTTTATGCACTGGTATTCTTGGGAGGAAACTCGTTCCGTGTTATATGGGGTAGTCCCTTGATTTACCTAACTTTAAAAATAAAGATTAATAACTGTTTTTAGTTCTCACACCATTCACATGACTAACCTGGAGTTCATTGTTTTTAAAATAAACTCTAGGTGCCCCAATTTTCCACAGGGCAGCTAGTAATTATGGTTTTGCAGATTTATATTCACAGAATCCTAGTTTATAGCTGAAGTGATATTTGGATATCTCTGTATCCGTGTATTTCTTTCAGTTATGTTTTGTATTATTTTTCCACTGCTATGTATTTAAATGTAATTTAAATATCTGATATTTATCAAATGTGTAATATTTATTCATACTCTGTATATTCTTGTATTCTGATGGAATTGTTGTAATAAACAATGAAATGTTCTTCTGTCTGAGTTCTGATTCGTCTTGTCCTTAAAGTAATTCGTTCTTTCTCTTCTCTTCGGAGACCGGGGAAGTTCGGGTTGCTTCATAGGGGCGCCCAGAGTTTAGGTTAAAACAATTAACTCCAGGTCAGTCATGTGACTGGTGTGAGAACTAAAAATAGTTATTAATCTTTATTTTTTAAGTTAGGTAAATCAAGGGACCATGCCGTATAACACGGAACAGGTTTCCTCCCAAGAATACCAGTGCATAAAATAAATAGCGCAATGCTAAATAAAGAAAAATGAAGCTATTATAAGACCCAGGTCCCATCACACAATGCAACACAAGCCGGAGGATAGGGTTTTACCTTATAATAGCCAAAGAATGCTTGATATGCTAAATTCCATCTTTTATTATTATTATAAGTGAAGAAAACAGCTTCAAATATAAATGTATCAATCATAGGCGGCATGGGTACCATATATCATGTCGCCAATACTAGGCTCTACAATCAAAACCGAAATATCACTTATTGGAAATTGGATTTCCGTCATGAGTCGAGGCAAGGGGAAAGCTCCTCTCCATTCGAGACACTCTAGCAAATGTCTCAGGACCACACACAGCGATCCTTGGAACCTCCAATGCCGATCCTCTCCTACTTTTGAGGATTAATGTAACACCCCGCATTTTTAATATAATGTATATATATGCATAGATAGGTTAATAATGGTGACGTACAATGAAAATTGCTTAACATGGAAGAGAAGGAAAGATTAATTTAATGGAAGTGTACATAACGGAGAAGATAATAAAATAAGATACTTAATTTAAATATCAGGAATTAAGTAAAATGGACATCACCATTGCGTTCGTCTCGGAATTCTACCTGAAATAGAGTCCAAGTTTTCGAAAATTGGACTCCGTATGAAAGAGTTATGGCCTTCGGAAGATTCAAAACAGTTTGAAATTCGACACAGGCAGCTGGGCAGGAAATTTCCCGCCTAGAACAGGGCAGGTCGACCAGGGGGTCGACCTACCCCAGATCTGGGCAGTTTTTGTTCCTGTGACGTGGTTTGATGTGCTGTACGGACCAGATGGATTCTAGGTCAATCCTAGGGCCCTAAAACGCTCTCTACACCTATAAAATAGTGCTTAGACCTAACCTAATTCATAAACAATTCCTTCTGACGCCTCCATGTTGTCAAACTTCAACCAAACATGGCCGCCGCCTCAAAACTCTAAACTAAATTGCAAGTTCTTCAGCAACTTTGGAGTTTAATCAAATCAAGAAGCAAAGTTCCTCATCAACAATTCATGCTCTTCACCAATAATCAAATAAGAAGATTAAATCAGCGTTCTACATCAACAACAAATCGCTAATTTCTCTAATCCAGTCAAAGTGAGTGGATTTGAACTATATTTGTTATATAATGTTGCTTCTATCGTTTACCATTCCCCATAATGAATATGATGTTAATTTAATAAGATCTGTTATTTTATTTATGCCTACGATTGAGTTCTCTGCTTTTTATCCTTTCCCCTTTTTATTTTTGGATCTAGGTTATTTTGAACTTAGACGAAATCTTATTATACAATATACACGATTGGAATGTGGGGTTATTGGAATATAATCTGTAATTTTGTGGTTTGTGGCATAACAATTGTCATTGCATATATTGGGCAAAATTTATTTTATGCAGTCGAGGAATATAATCTATAATGTTGAATTTATGTAAGTTTGACATAATTGTCATTGGATGTGGAATTAGTATAATTCAATATTAACAACATATAATTGGATGACATGGATTGGTGAAATATATTTGTGACTTGAAAAGTAAGCCTAGAGGGTGAATTAGATTATATGTATGAACGTGGGAATGTTGGGATATATATATATATATATTGGGAAAATATTGATTATATGAAATTGGGTATAATTGGATATTGGAAATTGGCATGTTTGGGTATGAATAACATGGAATTAGTGAATTTGGCTATAACTGGATAATTTGGGTAATATGAAAATTGGCTAACTATTATGTAATTGGTGTAGTGAATGGCAAATTGGAAATAGGCATAAAAATGAAATGTAATTAAGTTAAATTTGGAACATATGACATGAATTTGGGGTTTGGGTGAAAGACGATCGTTAATGAATGCCTATGACACGAGATTGGACGTGTTTGTGGTGTAAGACTGCACGGAACCGTTCGGCAAAAGAGGACATCTAATGTGAGAGGTTAACGGCAAGAACTAGAGTCATAACGGTTTATGACACGAGGTTAGGTGCGTTTGTGGTGTAAGACTGCCCGGAACCGCCCGACAAATCCAGCAGCCACGAACGGACGTCTAATGTGAGAGATCATACATCATTACGGCATTATAAATAAATTAATAAATTCTAACCATAATAAGGCATGTGGGTGACATGGGTATGGTTGGAGGGTTAAGAGGGCGATATAAATGACATATAAAGCATAACTAATGTGGACTCAACCGTTGTGAGACATGCGATGTAAGACATAACCAAGGTAGACTTAACCGTAGTAAAACATGTGTAAGACATAGAAACTGTAATAAAAAGAGGGTTAAGTGGGACACGTATGACATGTGAAACAGAATTTAGATATGCTTAACCAAATGGGAACCGCAACGGTATCATAAATTAATTGAATTGGGTAAAGTTTAAGTAACGGGTTAAGTAAAAGGAAGGGTTAAGTCAAATCTAAAATTAATGACACAGTAATGGGGGAATGATAATTACCTATTATAAACTTGAGTTGCGGTGATGTAAAATTAAATAATAGCCAAACTTGTCATAGGGACAAGGGAAGGTTATGAATTAAGATGTAATACAAGATTTGAAGGGTGGGACGACTTATATTATGAAATAAGTTAATCTAAAATTAATGACAATAAATGGGGAATGATAAATAAACTATTATGAATAAACTTGAATAAGGCAAGAAAAGATAATAGGTGGAAATTATAACTTATGGGACAAGATAAGTTATAGGAAACGATAAGGAAGATGAGATAACTTATATGTAAAGATATACTTAAATTAAGTGGTTTGGAAAGGAGAAATGTGAAATTAAAAATGATATAAGTTATATGAGTGGAAAAGAAGTAAATTAGAATCATATATGTTGGTTGGGTTGAGTAATTCTCTGGGTGCCAATCTGATGTTGACTTCGGTCTTCAGGGCTGGTGTTTAGAGGGTTATTCTCCTAATCAGTATGTATGTGGGATAAGGCATACTTAACCATAAATTAAGTATAACATGTTGTTGTAACCCAAAAAGGGAATAATTTATGAAATTGGAAAATAACATGTTGTGGGCTTATTAATGGACTCAAGTGGGTTAAGTATAAATTGAGTTAATAAGCAAGGGTAAATTGGTGAATACGAAAAAAAGGAAGCTAATGCGAATAACCAAGTTAAATGATAAAGTTGAGATGTGGCACAAGCGTGAAATAAATGGTTAGACTTAGGGTCTAACGACATATAAAACTAAGGCGCTTGAAGCTGTCCGTACATTGTAGGATGAATAACTAAACACGGTAGATCATGATGGTGTCATAAGGCATGAGGAGAGCTCACGTCCGCTATTTTGGCAGCTCTAACGAACTGGAAGGGGAAGCACACAGCTTCCTGAGACATTAAAGGTGCTCCTGGTAGTACTCTATAGTGGTTTAGCTTCGGGCTAGGATTACAGAGGTTGGGTCTGCGCGGAACTACCAAGTGGGTGGGCCTTGACTGCACAAGTAGAGGGCAGTCAGAATGCTATACGCGGTGGCATTAAGGGTAGTTCGGCGATCGCCTCAGGCGGAGGTGGAGGGTCAATACGAAACGATAGCAAGATCGTCGGACGCCTGTCACCAGCAGCCTAAGGAATGCGAAAAGACAAGAGCTAACCCCTAGTGATCGTTAACCTTTGCTATCAAGGGACGGGTGCGGGGAGACCCCACATGGATGTTTAGATTGTTTGCTTGTTAGGGGTGGTCGCTTAGCTCTTGTGGTCTTTACTAGTTGAGGGAGGGGCTGAGGTGGGGCCATAGCCACCATAGAAAAACCAGACCCATGGGATATCTGTACGTTGGACACTCTTAGAGGCGGGCCCGTACAGATATAGAAATGCTCCCGACCGAGTTCCGTGTTTTCTGGTGTAGCCCTGCCACGAAACTTGGGTGCACAAGTAGAGGTTATGTGCAGTAGAAACATCGAGTACGATTGTTGATACGTACGTGGGAAAGTCTAGGTATAACCTTGTCTGCTCTGGGTGGTGTATCGTAGACTAGAGGGCATTATTCGGTGATGGAACTAAACTTGATCGAATAGTTCGAGGATAGCAGTCAATACGCTTACGTAGCACATAGATAGTGGTTCTATGCGGATGTAGCATTGTACGACATAGGATGAGGGACTGCGCATATTACTGTGGCGATACGGAGGAGACCGTGCGAGTGGGGTATCACAGGGTGTACCTCAGTTTGGGGGTAGCTACATATACACTATATTAGGTTAATCTTCTAGGGGGTAGATGGATGTGACGTGTGTGTAAGCTTTGAGTGCAAATAACACGTATAACCTAATAAATAAGAAAGTGTAATTGAACGGTATATGTTGGATTATTCAAGAAGTGTTGTTTAAATTCATTCACACAGAACTTATGTTCTGACCCCCTCCTCATAACATTCGCAGGTTTGACAGAGACTTATAGCTTTGGGAATACTGATTTAGCAGTATTGTGATTAAGGTAGAGCTATGTTTTAAAATATATTTTATTTTATTTCTTTTGCTGTGAGGTGTTTTTTCGTACTCTGACATATCTCTTTTCTTTGTCTTTTCTGCAGGATACTAGAGCAACCAACTTGGGTCTCGATGGATTGAATTTTGAAAAAAAAATTGTCTGTCGGAATCCGGGTTGTTTCTTATGGTATCAGAGCTTCATTTTAGTGATCTTAGAGAGAAATTGAGTGAACGTATTTGTATTTTCTAAAATATAAATATATATATAAACCTAGATCCGTATAGTAGCACACTAGACATGAAAAGAGTTGGGATATCTAGTTTGTACATTAAAGGAATGAATATAGGAATTTTGAGACCCCTAAGAGGATTAGTTGGAAAGTATACAATATGACTTGATGTTAG
Organism: Allium sativum; assembly: GCA_030737875.1. Taxonomy (NCBI): domain Eukaryota; kingdom Viridiplantae; phylum Streptophyta; class Magnoliopsida; order Asparagales; family Amaryllidaceae; genus Allium; species Allium sativum. The sequence continues at coordinate 1,025,591,547 of CM060909.1, forward strand.
AGAAAGAAGATATCCCATAGGATGGAAACTGGAATGTTGGTATTTCAGAGTAGTGGGTTTAGAAGTGTAACCTTAGAAACTAGAAAAAAGGTTGAAAAATGAAAAATGGATTAGGAATATATATATATATGTTCGAGAGAATTGATTTCGCGAAAGTGCCTAGGAAAGCCTAGTGAGTTGAAGACCGGGTGTGATCTAACCCAATAATAAACTTTTAAGAACTTGAATCTGTAAAAGAATTTGTGGAATTTTTCAAGTTTTAATCTTAAAAGTATTTTTGAAGTATGAGAATTTATTTAGTGCATAATGGGTTTTAAAAGTAAAGTGGGTATATTTTGTAAAACTATGATTTCTTGTTTTAAAAGAATTCTCTCATGAAAAAGTGCATATTATAGAGCATGTTTAGCTCTCTAGTTTTCATATATGGAAAGAAGTTTTGAAATCTCTACCCTGTTGATTATACATTTACGTTATTGTTTTATAAATAAATTTTGTTGGGTAAATAAAATAAGTGGTAGAGTGCAAGAATAGAGTAGATATTTGCACCTTAGCAACCAAGGTTAACATTGTAAATAGGAACAATGTTACCTCGATAGTTGTCCTTGTCTACTCCAGTTTGTGATTTGAAAAAAAAAAATTTTGCAATTTTACTTTGTAACATGTTTGTATGGTTTGGCATAAGCAAGTTTTTGAGAAAAGAATAAAAGTTTTACCACTTTAGTTTTTTTTTTTTTTTTTGAAAGAAGAATGTAATAAAAAGAAAGAAGGCCAAATCATGTTTTAAAAATGGAGTAGTTAAGGATTAAGGCCTAGAAAGAACGAGATAAAGTTAACGTTATTAGAACCAACTGGGAATTGGTTGAGATGAGAAATTCTCTAAGTATCAATCTGATGTTGATTTCGGTCTTCGGGATTGATACTTAGAGAGTTATTTTCTTGCCAATTTATAGTCAGGGATTAGATAATATTAAACTAATGGAAAATTTCCCGTAGAATGCATAAGCATTGAGAAACCTAGGTTTGTTGCTTGAGAAAAAGAAAAAGGATTCTTGCTTGAAAGAGAAGTATAGGCTAGTAATACACAGCATGGACTAGTGGTGACTACTAGGTAGTGAAGGGCAAGCACGTGTATAGATCCTGTTGAGTGGACTCGTGACATAAGTCCTAAGATTCTTGGCCCATAGTAGTAGCTGTGTAGGATGCCGTTTGAGTTCAAAATGAAAAGGCTTATTTGAAAATAATAAACTTAAGTAATTTGATTAGGTCAAATAAGCTAAGAAAGAAACTAACCTAACTAAAAAGAAAACAACAGAATCAATCAAGTAGCAAAACGAGACGGGAAAAGAAAATGGAAATCTTAAGAAAAAGATGAACAAATATTAAATTTTTCCAAGATAAGTGGAAAAAGAGAAGAAATTTTCTTATGTGATTGTACTTGGATAGGAAAATAGGAAATCTTCACAGAATGGTCATATGAAAATCCAAGTACGATTAGAAAAGAAACGAAGGATGTGAATTTTTCCGTTTTACACCTTTTCGTAACATAAGAAATCGAATTTGGAAAATTATATTTTTCTAAATTTCGAATTTAATGTTGGTTGGTAGGATTTTGGATGCGAAAATTGGATGAACTATGCTCTTACTATGTAAGAGTGTAGGAAAATGTGGATGAAAAACGTTTTGATTTTCCAAAAATATTGCATTCATATAGAACTACAAGTATATTTAGGATATGAGTATCATGTTTTGAAAGAGTTTTTAAGATTTGCATACATATAGGTGGATCCAAATTAGGCATACATACTTTACTATGATGTATCTCACTTTGCACATGTGCACAATGTTTGCAACAATTGGATGCACACTTGATGGATGAATGCTGCGAGGGATTATCTATTTCACTCTTATCGAATTTCGGGTACGAAATTCTTTAAGGGTAGGAGAATGTAACACCCCGCATTTTTAATATAATGTATATATATATATATGCATAGATATGTTAATAATGGTGATGTACAATGAAAATTACTTAACATGGAAGAGAAGGAAAGATTAATTCAATGGCAGTGTACGTAACGGAGAAGATAACAAAATAAGGATACTTAATTTAAATATCAGGAATTAAGCAAAATGGACATCACCGTTGCGTTCGTCTCGGAATTCTACATGAAATAGAGTCCAAGTTTTCGAAAATCGGACTCCGTATGAAAGAGTTAGGCCTTCGAAAGATTCAAAACAGTTTGAAATTCGACCCAGGCAGCTGGGCGGGAAATTTCCCACCCAGAATAGGGCAGGTCGACCTGGGGCTCAGGTCGACCTGGGGCTCGACCTATCCCCTAGGAGGTCGACGTGGGGGTCGACCTACCCCAGATCTAGGCAGTTTTTGTTCCTGTGACGTAGGTTGATGTGGTGTACAGACCGGATGGCTTCTAGGTCAATCCTATGGCCCTAAAACGCTCTCTATACCTATAAAATAGTGCCTAGACCTAACCTAATTCATAAACAATTCCTTCTTACGCCTCCATGTTGTCAAACTTCAACCAAACATGGTCGCCGCCTCAAAACTAAATTGCAAGTTCTTCAGCAACTTTGGAGTTTAATCAAATCAAGAAGCAAAGCTCTTCATCAACAATTCATGCTCTTCACCAATAAGCAAATAAGAAGATTAAATCAGCGTTCTACATCAACAACAAATCTCTTATTTCTCTAATCCAATCAAAGTGAGTGGATTTGAACTATATTTGTTGTATATTGTTGCTTCTATCGTTTACCATTCCCCATAATGAATATGATGTTAATTTAATAAGATCTGTTATTTTATTTATGCCTACATTTGAGTTCTATCCTTTTTATCCTTTCCCCTTTTTAATTTTGGATCTAGGTTATCTCGAACCTAGACGAAATATTATTATACAATATGCTTGATTGGAATATGGGGATATTGGGATATAATCTGTAATTTTGGGGTTTGTGGCATAACAATTGTCACTGCATATATTGGGCATAATCTATTTTATGCAGTAAGGAATATAATCTATAAAGTTGAATTTATGTAAGTTTGAAATAATTGTCATTGGATAAGGAATTGGTATAATTCAATATTAACAACATGTAATTAGATAACATGGATTGGTGAAATATATTTGTGACTTGAAAAGTAAGCCTAGAGAGTGAATTAGATTATATGTATGAATGTGGGAATGTTGGGATATATATATTGGGAAAATATTGATTATATGAAATTGGGTATAATTGGATATTGGAAATTGGCATGTTTGGGTATGAATAACATGGAATTAGTGAATTTGGCTATAATTGGATAATTTGGGTAATATGAAAATTGGCTAACTATTATGTAATTGGTGTAGTGAATGGCAAATTGGAAATAGGCATAAAAATGAAATGTAGTTAAGTTAAATTTGGAACATATGACATGAATTTGGGGTTTGGGTGAAAGACGATTGTTAATGAACGCCTATGACACGAGGTTAGACGCGTTTGTGGTGTAAGACTTCCGGAACCGCCCGGCAAATCCAGCAACCACAAGCGGACTTCTAACGTGAGAGGTCAACTGCATGAACTAGAGGCGTAACGGTTTATGACACGAGGTTAGGTGTGTTTGTGGTGTAAGACTGCTCGGAACCGCCCGGCAAATCCAACAGCCACGAACGGACGTCTAATGTGAGAGGTCATACATCGTTACGGCATTATAAATAAATTAAGAAATACTAATCGTAATAAGACATCTGGGTGACATGGGTATGGTTAGAGGGTTAAGTGGGTGATATAAATGACATGTAAAGCATAACTAATGTGGACTTAACCGTTGTGAGACATGCGATGTAAGACATAACCAAGGTAGACTTAACCGTAGTAAAACATGTGTAAGACATGGAAATTGTAATAAAAAGGGGGTTAAGTGGGACACGTGTTACATGTGAAACAGAATTTAGATATGCTTAACCAAATGGGACCCGTAACGGTATCATAAATTAATTGAATTGGGTAAAGTTTAAGTAACGGGTTAAGTAAAAGGAAGGGTTAAGTCAAATCTAAAATTAATGACACAGCAATAAGGAATGATAATTTACCTATTATAAACTTGAGTTGCGGTGATGTAAAATTAAATAATAGGCAAAATTGTCATAGGGACAAGGGAAGGTTATGAATTAAGATGTAATACAAGACTTGAAGGGTAGGACGACTTATATTATGAAACAAGTTAATCTAAAATTAATGACAAGAAATGGGAAATGATAAATAAACTATTATGAATAAACTTGAATAAGACAAGAAAGGATAATAGGTGGAAATTATAACTTATGGGACAAGATAAGTTACAGGAAACGATAAGGAAGATGAGATAACTTATATGTAAAGATATACTTAAACTAAGTGGTTTGGAAAGGAGAAATGTGAAATTAAAAATGATATAAGTTATATGAGTGGAAAAGAAGTAAATTAGAATCATATATGTTGGTTGGGTTGAGTAATTCTCTGGGAGCCAGTCTGATGTTGATTTCGGTCTTCGGGTCTGGTGTTTAGAGGATTATTCTCCTAATCAGTATGTATGTGGGATAATGCATACTTAACCATGAATTAAGTATAACATTTTGTTTTAACCCAAAAAGGGAATAATTTATGAAATTAGAAAATAACATGTTGTGGGCTTATTAATGGACTCAAGTGGGTTAAGTATAAATTGAGTTAATAAGCAATGGTAACTTGGTGAATACGAAAAAAAGGAAGCTAATGTGAATAACCAAGTTAAATGAGAAAGTTGACGAGGTGGCACAAGCGTGAAATAAATGGTTGGACTTAGGGTCTAATGACATACAAAACTAAGGCGCTTGAAGCAGTCCATACGTTGTAGGATGAATAACTAAATGCGGTAGATCATGATGGTGTCATAAGGCACGAGGAGAGCTCACGTCTGCTATTTTGGCAACTCCAACAGACTGGAAGGGGAAGCACGCAGCTTCCTGAGACGTTAAAGGTGCTCCTGGTAGTCCTCTGTAGTGGTTTAGCTTCGGGATAGGGTTGCAGAGGTTGGGTCTGCGCGGAACTACCAAGTGGGTGAGCCTTGACTGCATAAATAGGGGGCAGTCAGATTGCTGTACGCGGTGGCATTAAGGGTGGTTCGGCGATTGCCTCAGGTGGAGGTGGAGGGTCAAGACCAAACGATAGCAAGATCGTCGGACGCCAGTCACCAGCAGCCTATAGAATGCGAAAAGACAAGAGCTAACCCCTAGAGAACGTTAGCCTTTGCTGCCAAGGGACGGGTGCGGGGAGACCCCACATGGATGTTTAGATTGTTTGCTTGTTAGGGGTGGTCACTTAGCTCGTGTGGTCTTTACTAGTTGAGGGAGGGGCTTAGGTGGGGCCATAGCCACCATAGAAAAACCAGACCCGAGGGATATCTGTACATTGGACACTCTTAGAGGAGGGCCCGTACAGATATAGAAAAGCTCCTGACCGAGTTCCGTGTTTTCAGGTATAGCCCTGCCACGGAACGTGGGTGCACAAGTAGAGGTTATGTGCAGTACAAACATCGAGTACGATTGATGATACGTACGTGGGAAAGTCTAGGTACAACCATGTATGCTTTGGGTGGTGTATCATAGACTAGAGGGCATTAATCGGTTATGGAACCAAACTCGATCGAATAGTTCAAGGATAGCAGTCAGTATGCTTACGTAGCACAGCGATAGTGGTTCTATGCGGATGTAGTATTGTACGGCATAGGATGACGGACTACGCATATTACTGTGGCGCTACGGAGGTGACCGTGTGAGTGGGGTATCACGGGGTGGACCTCAGTTTGGGGGTAGCTACATATACACTATATTAGGTTAATCTACTACGGGGTAGATAGGTGTGACGTGTGTGTAAGCTTTGAGTGCTAATAACACGTATAACCTAATAAATAAGAAAGTGTAATTGAACGGCATATGTAGGATTATTCAAAGAAGTGTAGTTTAAATTCATTCACACAGAACTTATGTTCTGACCCCCTCCTCGTAACATTCGCAGGTTAGATAGAGACTTATAGCTTTGGGAATAATGATTTAGCAGTATTTTGATTAAGGTAAAGCTATGTTTTAAAATATATTTTATTTTATTTCTTCCGCTGTGAGGTGTTTTTCCGTACTCTGACATATATCTTTTCTTTTTCTTTTCTGCAAGATACCAGAGCTACCAACTCGGGTCTCGATGGATTGAATTTTGAAAAAAAAAAATGTTTGTCGGAATCCGGGTTATTTCAATTAATTATTCCTGCACACACGGTTCCCGGTCCTATAGGACCTATATCCGAGGCGCTTCGCATTCCAACAACCACACAGGTAAAAATTATATAAATGTCAGGGTTGGTAGGTCACTGACATCACCCATAGCAAGAAAGAAACTTCGTGCACTCCTTGGGTCCTTATCCCATTTTCGACTCATACCGAGGTGTGAGGCTCGCGAATTAACACCATACACAAAGCTATGCCACATAGGTCGTGCTTTGATCATCAACCACAAGCCTTTTCTTTTCAACAGAAGCCTTGATCATCTGCCACTTAGGCAATTCACTCTATGCGATTGATATCCATCAATATATAACCTCTGAGCTCGTACGTCTCAGAGAAGGGCGTTAAGCAAGATAATAAATTCTCCACTGCCAAACAGATATATATTTAATAGAAATCAATCACACGGAATAAAATCCAATGTCAGACACACAGTCCATTTACAAATTCGTTCTGGGTCTGAACGAAATCGGAGGAACCTTATTCCTCGCATATCTATCGATCTCCAAGTACGTCTGGACGATCACCAACTGATTCCCTCATCTTGGGTGTACAACCCAATCAAGATCATCAGTAATCACCCAAACGATGTGAAGACTTCCGGTCTTCAACCACCGTCTTCATCTTCGACTTATCGCCGATCAGTTATTCAGAATGGGTATAAATCCGGCCTTTCCGAATAACCCGCGTATATAATAAACAAATGTTACAAAAACACAACATACGCCTCATTCCAATTCAGAATATTCTTTATTCACATTCTTAGGGAAGTGTTCCCATTAATTTTACCGAAGATAAATTCTTCTAAATTTATTCTTTAATCTTCCTCTGGATATCATTTCAAACCATATTATGGTTTTCCAAACTAGTCGGGATTAGCGAATCACACCGAAGTAATCATTTATTTTATTTCCTAATCCCAACCTATTCAACCCATGGAGCAAAACTGGTAATACTCCATATCTAACACCACGGTGTTATCGGTAAATATTAATTACCATTTCACATTCAATCTAATTAAAGATTTAACTATCGCTTTGGAGAAAAACTGGTGATACTCCCTTCTCGATCTCTTTAATCTAATTAAAGATTCATTAAAACTCCATTTAGTTTTAATCTTCCCACAAATCAATGTCCTGTCTTTAACTGGGTTAAAGAACCAATGTCATCTAAAACACGATTCACGATAAACCCAAAATCACATTCCATTTTTAATCGGGTTAAAGAGCAGGTGTTATTCAAAACACCGCTCATGATAAACCCAAAAACCAATTTAAATTTAATTCCCATTAAATACTAATTAACTGGACGATTTCACCAAATCTTAATTAAAAGATTTATTCTTTTCTAAACTTGGTTCAAGAACAGTGTTATTTAAGACACCATTCATGACGAACCCAAAATCCCATTTGATATTAAATACAAGGCTCTGAATAGAAAATATATCGGCTTATATTCAATATCAAATTCTGAAACCAACAAATATCGTATTGGAAATAATGATATAAATATATCTTTCAAATCTCCATAACCATATCTGTATAATCACAAAACCCAACATCGAAATATTCCGAAGATAATTTCGATTCAAATCCATTCCAATTCGTATATTGGAAATTCTGATTGTTTTTAAAACCACTTCAAATCCAATTTATTTATTCAAAAACATTGGATTATAATTCTACTTCATTTCCATAAAAATATATTTTTATCCTTTTTAAATATGGGATTTTTCACCCCATTTCTTTCTCAATCATTTATTATTATTTTACACAAATTATTAATATTTTTAATAGTTTATCAAGGCTCGTACAGTCGATTTCCAATAACGGTCGTCGAACTGCACTTACAGCGACCTTTTCCAAATTTGATTTGGACATAATTCCAAATCCAACCATTAGATTTCAAATTTCTAATATTCATTGGAAAACCCTTTTCAATACGAACCCAACGGTTCCAGTTTCAGGAGAATCCGACGGTCGGATCTCCCGTAACATCAATTCAAAGTCAATGGCCGAAATTCACGAACTGCCACGGCGCAGCGCATTCTATTCAGGCCATTAATATATATAATATACATATTATATATATATACTTCGTCGATTTCAATTATAAACGTATTTTATAAATCGTTTTAAATTCGTTTTCAAAACGATTTCAACTTCATATTCAATTTTAAATCAAAATCGAATATTCCATATCATTAATATATAAATGATAATATTTTCAAAACATTATATTTTGAAATCACATCCTTTTCGCTATTCATTATAAAAAATGAATAAAATCGATATGAATATCGTTCACGTTAAAATGGCTCAAATCTAATCAACACGGCTTTATATATTTCAATAACTTCGTTATTCTATTCAACAAATGAATATTTTCTTCAACACATGAATATATATTTCTTTCAACACATGAATATTCTCAACAAATGAGTGGTTTCAACACATGAGTATTTTGTTTATTCAACACATGAATATAATTTATTTTCTAAATTGGAATGAGACCCAATCAATTACCATATAATGTTATTTATATGGATTCCATACAACACATGTATATAATAGCAAAGATAAATAATCAACCATCATCTAAAGTGCACCACACAACTACATAAGCATTAAATATAAATAATTAACACTTACACAGTTTGTCAACCAACCGATCGACATACAACTAAATAATTAGTATTAGTGTACGCCAAATATCATCCCAACACCCGTGTGGGGTTTCAAATCAACAAACACATATTTTTATTTATGCAGTTGGGCGATGTGTAAAATTTGTCGTCCCAATCAATATCCTTCAAATGAGTGTACATAAACAAATCGTTCGATTTGTAAATGAATATTTATTTATTCACATTCACGTTAAATTTATATTTTAAACGATAAATAATTTATTTTAACACATGAATATATTTCCATTCATTCCACATCACAATCAATTTTCACCACACAACAAAATCAAACAAGTCGTCCATGGTCTGTGGACAATGGGTATCGGGTGCTGCTAAGCACTGTCTGCATCCTAGTATATATTTTTAACTAGAAAACAAGAATTAAAGTGAGAAGTTCTCACCTTTGGTTTCCACTCCACCGTTCTTTGATTGTCGATCTATGTAGTATACCTACGTTAAAAAAAATATTTTTAACCAATCAATAATTATTTCTTTGTATCATTATTTTAAAAATAACATACAGAGGCTAAAAATTATATTTTTACCTTTCTAAAAATAATTTCATATTTTTATAATCATGCTACATAGTTAAAAATCACGTTTTTCCATCGCTAATGAATATATAAAAATCACTTATTTACATTGTCATTCAAACGATAAAAATCGTATTTTTTACTTTGCTACATATATGATAAAAATCACATTTTTTTTCGAACATTGTACTTTTATATTTCTACTACATATGTAAAAATCGCATCTTTATATTCTCTATCATATAAAAATCACATTTTTATTATTTCTATAATATAAAAATCATATTTTTATTATTTCTATAATATAAAAATCATATTTTTATTATCTCTACTATATAAAAATCATATTTTTATTATTTTTGTAATATAAAAATCATAATTTTATTATCTCTAATATATAAAAATCATATTTTTATTATTTGAAAGTGGTATTTTTCTCTAATGCTATTAAAATAAAAAATCACCTCCTTGTTCTAATGCAATACCAAAAAAGAAAACACATTCTTTATTTAAAATAAATGAATAAAAATAAGGGTAGAGACTTACAAACGGTGTTGGGTGGCGGAGGAGGAGCGCAATTGGTCTGGGAGGATGATGGCGGTCGGTGGCACAGCAGTGGGGACCCGTTGTGGCTTGGGGTGGCGTTTAGGGTTGATTTGGGTTGTGGAGGGGGTTTAAAATGCGGAAGGGGCGGAGTGGAGGGGCGTGGAGGTCAGGGAGGCAGTGCAGGTGGCGGGTAAGGCTAGGGGAGGCGGCGGATGGCCAATGGGGCATGGTGGTGGCTTAGGTGCGGGTTGGATGGGGGTTTTTTGTATTAGGGAAAGAAGAGAGGGTAGGGAGGAAGAAGGAGAAGGAGGGGAAGAGGGAGGAGTGGTCGGAGGTGAAGGGGAGGGGTGGTGACGGCGGTGCGGTGGGGGATGGAGGTAGCGGCTGTCGAGTAGTTTTTTTTATTTTATTTCGTTTTCAATTTGCTATGGAGGAGAGAGAAGAGGGAAGAAGGGGGGCCTAATATATATAATTTAATTTAATTATTATCTTACTTCAATTAAAGTTGACTTTTTGTTGAACCCCAAATCGAACCCACCGACTGTCGTCCCTAGCTAATTACCCACATTCCGAACACCATGGAATATGTATCGTAAGCTGATTTCGCCGTTACGATCAGTTTCCATTAAATTTAAAATATAAATTTATATATTGAATTTGAATGCACTTTCAATTTATGGGCCACAAATTTCAGAAAAATTATTTCTAGCTTCGTATTAACAACACGGCCCTAATAAAACTAATTTAATCAAATTTGAAGACCGTTTGAAAAATGGCCATTTTCTAGTCAATCGAAATTGACCGAAACTGTTAAAACACGTTTAACTTCGCCACGCTCACATATTGCTTCGAAAAATTATGAATTTTAGAATCTAACAATAATTTGACACCCCAGATCCAACAAAAGTGGTTTCGTCGAAAACCGAGGCCGTCTGCAAAATTTACATTTTTAAGGGCTTTATTTCCATAGCGAGTATTCTGAAATTTCATCTGGGAATAACTTTTTATTCCCGCTATGAAATTTCAATTTTTCGGATTCGTTGGAAAGATATTTTCAAGTAGATTCTAATATTTTGGGTTTCGCTAAAATCCGGTTTATTTTGAATCCTGCACATTCATTTGAAATTTGAAATCGAATTTTCGAACTAACGCGCCATTTTCAATTTCTTTTGTAATTAAAATAAAATATTTATATTCTAACGACGATTCAAATAAATATTTACGTTCTAATTCTATTCAAAATAAATTTCTCGTCATCATTATTTAAAATAATTCATTTTAAATATTCAAAATTCATTAAAATTGCCAAAATAAAAATTTTAAATTGGCTCGGATTTTCTGGGTTGTTACAATCTCCTCCACTTAAAAAATTTTCGTCCTCGAAAAGGAACGAAGCTGAAAGTTGTTTTACAAACCAACTCAACTTTCATTATTTCATTGTGTCTTAAGTTCTTCAACTTTTCAGTTTCTAAGAACTTTTCAAATTCTTCAAAAATTTGGCTAACACCCTAAATTTTCGAAAAATTTCGCCATAACCTCCTCTGCACCGAGAGCATCAGGATATTTCAAATAGCCTCCCATGGCCCTCACCAATCCAAAAGAAAAAGAAATAGCCAAGAGGCTAGCCAATCGGCTCATAAAATCATCCAAACCCAATAAATTTGTAAACATCCTATTTGTCAGGCAAACAATTTTATTCTTCTGCTCTAGCCTCCTTGCTATGACCTGTTCAATGTATATACGTGTATATGCATGCAATTGTAATCATTTTTCAATACAGTTCAATATTTGGTTCCATTAGGCTAAATGGTTCAAAATTTTGAAATAATAATCAAACAACGCAACCATCAATCAATTAGTGGATTATCATTTCAAATTCATAACTTTGATACATAGTCCAAAAATCAGATTTTTGATGCCAAATCACAACAATAAGCCCTATCTAGTTTTGGTTCACACACTAGTCTAATGGAAATATATAGATATCCCACTTTCGAAACTCGAACATAAACTACTGATGTCGTACGTCATCAGTAGAATCATCTTCGGGCGACTAGAGTGTGATTCTATATCTATCAAGTATATTTAAAACTTTGAATATACGTTCATGACGCGTATATGCAAAATCTCTATATACTTGGTTGTCCAACTCAATACAAATAAAATATTCAAATACGTATAAAATTGTTTAAATTTTCTAAACAAAATTTGTTTTCAAATTTTTATTTCAAAAATTTCACTCTTTACACTCGTTCTAGGATACTACTGATCCCATCTCTAACGAGTTATTCTTATTGGACACTACTAGTCCAATCTCTGATGAATTCTTTCGTTTGATTCTAATGTGTCTTGTTCTCGAGCTCTGTAAACCAAAGCTTTAATACCAAATGTAACAACTGGGAATTTCCCTCGATCTTAATCGATTGCTAAACCGACCAAGACCGTTCGAGACCCCTGATTGTTTTGTGAACACGACAAATTGGAACGCAAACAGAAGAACATTTCATTTCTTATTACAACAATTCCATCAGAATACAAGAATATTACAGAGTAAGAATAAATATTACACATTTGATAAATATCAGAGATTTAAATTACATAGCAGCGGAAAAATAATACAACACACAACTGAAAGAAATACACGGATACAGAGCTTTCTGAATATCACTTTAGCTATAAACCAGGATCCTGTGAATATAAATCTGCAAAACCAAAACTACTAGCTGCCCGTGTGGAAAATAGGGTCACCCAGAGTTTAGGTTAAAATAATAAACTCTAGGTCACATGTGACTGGTGTGAGAACTAAAAACAGTTATTAATCTTTATTTTTAAAATTAGGTAAATCAAGGGACCACGCCATTTAACACGGAACGGGTTTCCTCCCAAGAATACCAGTGCGTAAAACAAACAGCGCAATGCTAAATAAAGAAAAATGAAGCTCTTATAAGACCCAGGTCCCATCACACAATGCAATGCAAGCAGGGGGATAGGGTTTTACCTTATAATAGCCAAAGAATGCTTGATACGCTAAATTCCATCTTCTATTATTACTATAAGTGAAGAAAACAGCTTTAAATATAAATGTATCAATCATAGGCGGCATGGGTACCATATATCATGTCGCCAATATTAGGCTCTACAATCAAAACCGAAATATCATGTATTGGAAATTGGATTTCCATCATGTGTCGAGGCAAGGGGCAAGTTCCTCTCTGTTCGAGACGTTCTAGCAAATGTCTCAGGACCACACACAGCGATCCTTGGAACCTCCAAGGCTAGTCCTCTCCTACTTTTGAGGATTAATTATTCCTGAACACACGTTTTCCGGTCCTGTAGGACCTATATCCGAGGCGCCTCACATTCCAACAACCACACACGTAAAAATAATATAAATGTCAGGGCTGGTAGGTCATTGACATCACCCATAGCTAGAAAGAAATGTCGTGCACTCCTTTGGTCCTTATCCCGTTTTCGATTCATACCGAGGTGTGAGGCTCGCGAATTAACGCCATACACAAAGCTATGCCACATAGGTCGTGCTTTGATCATCAACCACAAGACTTTGCTTTTCAACAGAAGCCTTGATCATCTGCCACTTAGGCATGCCATACAGGGAATTCACTCCATGCGATTGATATCCATCAATATATAACATCTGAGCTCGTACGTCTCAGAGAAGGGCGTTAAGCAAGATAATAAATTCTCCACCGCCAAACAGATATATATTTAATAGAAATCAATCACACGGAATAAAATCCAATGTCAGACACACAGTCCATTTACAAATTCGTTCTGGGTCTGAACGAAATCGGAGGAACCTTATTCCTCGCATATCCATCGATCTCCAAGTACGTTTGGACGATCACCAACCGATTCCCTCCTCTTGGGTGTACAGCCCAATCAAGATCATCAGTAATCATCCAGACGATGGAAGACCTCCGGTCTTCAACCACCATCTTCATCTTCGACTTATCGTTGAATCAGTTATTCAGAATGGGTATAAACCCGACCTTTCAGAATAACCTGCGTATATAATAAACAAATGTTACACAAACACAACATACGCCTCATTCCAATTTAGAATATTCTTTATTCAAATATTCACATCCTTAGGGAAAGGTTCCCATTATTTTTATCAAAGATAAATTCTTCTAAATTTATTCTTTAATCTTCCTTTGGATATCCTTTCAAACCATGTTAAGGTTTTCCAAACTAGTGGGGATTAGCGAACCACACCGAAGTAATCATTTATTTTATTTCCTAATCCGAACCTATTCATACCATGGAGCAAAACTGGTAATACTCCATATCTAACACTACGGTGTTATCGGTAAATATTAATTACCATTTCACATTCAAATCTAATTGAAGTTTTAACTATCGCTTTGGAGAAAAACTGGTGATACTCCATTCTCGATCACTTTAATCTAATTAAAGATTCATTAAAACTCCACTTAGTTTTAATCTTCCCACAAATCAATATCATGTCTTTAACTAGGTTAAAGAACCAATGTCATCTAAAACACGGTTCACGATAAACCAAAAATCACATTCCTTTGTTAATCGGGTTAAAGAGCAGGTGTTATTCAAAACACCGCTCATGATAAACCTAAAAACCAATTTAAATTCAATTCCAATTAAATACTAATTACTGGACGATTTCATTAAATCTTAATTTAAAGATTTATTCTTTTCTAAACTTGGTTCAAGAACAGTGTTATTTAAGACACCATTCACGACAAACCCAAAATCCCATTTGATATTAAATACAAGGCTCTAAATAGAAAATATATCGGCTTATATTCAATATCAAATTCTGAAACCAATAAATATCGTATTGGAAATAACAATATAAATATATCTTTCAAATTTCCACAGCCATATCTGTATAATCACAAAACCCAACATTGAAATATTCTAAAGATAATTTCGATTCAAATCCATTCCAATTTGTATATTGGAAATTCTGATTGTTTTTAAAACCACTTCAAATCCAATTTATTTAATCAAAAACATTGGATTATAATTCTAGTTCATTTCGATAAAAATATAATTTTAATCCTTTTTAAAGATGGGATTTTTCACCCCAATTCTTTCTAAATCATTTATTATGATTTTACACAAATTATTGATATTTTTTATAATTTTGTCAAGGCTCGTACAGTCGATTTCCAATAACGGTCGTCGAACTACACTTACATCGACCTTTTCCGAATTTGATTTGGACATAATTCCAAATCCTAGATTTCAAATTTCTAATATTCATTGGAAAGCTCTTTTCGATACGAACCCAACGGTTCCGGTTTCAGGAGAATCCGACGGTCGGATCTCCCGTAACGTCAATTTGAAGTCAATGGTCGAAATTCGCAAACCGCCGCGGCGCGACGCATTCTATTCAGGCCATTAATATATATAATATATATATTATATATACTTCATCGATTTCAATTCTAAACATATTTTATAAATTGTTTTAAATTCGTTTTCAAAACAATTTCAACTTCATATTCAATTTTAAATCAAAATTGAATATTCTATATCATTAATATATAAATGATAATATTTCCAAAACATTATATTTTGAAATCACTTCCTTTTCACTATTCATTATAAAAAATGAATAAAATCGATATTGTTGACCCGCTATTTATTCAAAGCAGTCACACATGGAATCTCTGATCAACAATACGCTCCAGTATTGGAAGCATCGTCATAATACAGGCAGCAATTTGGTCGAAATCGCATCGCGAACAAAGAACGGCCCGAAACTCCTATCAGACGATCACTTTTGGGCCCGAAAACAGCAATTACAAAGCTAAGCTCAATAATTCTTGTAGCTCTCTGAATCAGCTTCGAAACGAGCTTTTTTTTGGCTAAAACGGACTTACGGTTTGAAAGTTATACTCGTTTCCGTGAACGCATGCAGAACCAGAAACTTGGAATTTAGCATTGAATAGATCCTCGGATCAGATTGGACAAGTCTGTTCGGATCGGACGATGCCTTAAGATGGATAGCTTGGCACTTTCTCTTCACATTCACATCAGCACGGATCGGATCAGAGGGAGCATACCCAATCCGCTCCACCTTCGAAGCATTGGACACAGAGTCTTCGGATTGAAGACACCGACTCGGTTCGGATCGGACCCGAACCGACCCCCTGGACCTGGTCCTGTATCATGTGTTTGACTGATTCATAAAGCATAACTGCCTCCTATTAATCCGGATCGGCTTCCACCTGTCCTTGCACGATCTGAAGACCACTTCTTCCACTTTCTCCGAGATAGCCTCTCTACCCTCCACGTGGCCCATCCGAATCGGACCGCTTTTGGGCCTGGCAAGGCCCCTCTACGCCTATAAATACACCATGAGATGGACATTTGAAGGGATCTTTTTGGTTCTCACTGATCATGGCTTCTACCACTACTTCACGCAAGGTCAATGCTCAATAAGGAAGCCAAATTCCACATTATAACACGAGGATTTCGTGTATAATCTCCACTTTTCTCACTTCTTTTCATTGTAAACACGAGGATTTTGTGTATAAACTGCAAGCAAACTGTATTGTAATAGCTTCGTAGGATTTAAAAAAACTATAAAGTGGACGTAGGCTTGGTTTGAGTCGAACCACTATAAAAATCTCGTGTGTCTCCACTTATTTTACTGCATTAATCTATGACTGTGAGGTTTTCACATAGCATTTGGGTGTTAAGATATGAATATCGTTCGCGTCAAAATGGCGCAAATCTAATCAACACAGCTTTATATATTTCAATAACTTCGTTATTCTATTCAACAAATGAATATTTTCTTCAACACATGAATATATATTTCTTTCAACACATGAATATTCTCAACACATGAGAGGTTTCAACACATGAATGGTTTCAACACATGAGTATTTTGTTTATTCAACGTATGAATATAATTTATTTTCTAAATTGGAATGAGACCCAATCAATTACCATATAATGTTATTTATATGGATCCCATACAACACATGTATATAATTGCAACGATAAATAATCAACTATCATCCAAAGTGCTCCACACAACTGCATATGCATTAAATATAAATAATTAAAGCTTACACAGTCTGTCAACTAATTGATCGACATACAACTAAATAATTGGGATTAGTGTGCGCCAAATATCATCCCAAAACCCGTGTGGGGTTTCAAATCAACAAACACAGATTTTTATTTGTGCAGTTAGGCGATGTGTAAAATTTATCATCCCAATCAATATCCTTCAAATGGGTGTACATAAAAAAATCGTTCGATTTGTAAATGAATATTTATTTATTCACATTCACGTTAAATTTATATTTTAAACGATAAATATTTTATTTTAACACATGAATATATTTCCATTCATTCCACATCACAATCAATTTTCACCACACAACAAAATCAAACAAGTCATCCATGGTCTGTGGACAACGGGTGTCGGGTGCTACTAAGCACCGTCTGCATCGTAGTATATATTTTTAACTAGAAAACAAGAATTAAAGTGAGAAGTTCTCACCTTTAGATTCCGGTCCGCCATTCTTTGATTATCGAACTATGTAGTATACCTACATTAAAAAATATATTTTTAACCAATCAATAATTATTTCTTTGTATCATTATTTTAAAAATAACATACAGAGGCTAAAAATTATATTTTTACCTTTCTAAAAATAATTTCATATTTTTATAATCACGCTACATAGTTAAAAATCACATTTTTCCGTCGCTAATGAATATATAAAAACCACATCTTTACATTGTCATTCAAACGATAAAAATCATATTTTTTTACTTCGCTGCATATATGATAAAAATCACATTTTTATTTCAAACGGTTGTACTTTTATATTTCTACTACATATGTAAAAATCGCATCTTTATATTCTCTATCATATAAAAATAACATTTTTTTATTTCTATAATATAAAAATCATATCTTTATTAGTTCTATAATATAAAAATCATATTTTTATTATCTCTACTATATAAAAATCATATTTTTATTATTTCTATAATATAAAAATCATATTTTTATTATCTCTACTATATAAAATCATATTTTTATTATCTAAAAGTCGTATTTTTCTCTACAGCTATTAAAATAAAAAATCACCTCCTTGTTCTAATGTAATACCAAAAAAGAAAACACATTCTTTATTTAAAATAAATGAATACAAATAAGGGTAGAGGCTTACAGACGGTGCCAGGTGGCGGAGGAGGAGCGCAATTGATCCGAGAGGATGATGGCGGTTGGTGGCGCAGCAGTGGGGACCCGCGGTGGCTTGGTGGTGACGTTTGGGGTTAATTTGGGTTGTCGAGGGGGGTTTATAATGCGGAAGGGGGCGGAGTGGAGGGGCGTTGAGGTCAGGGAGGCCGCGCAGGTGGTGGGTAAGGCTAGGGAAGGCGGCGGCTGGCCAATGGGGCATGGTGGTGGCTTAGGCGCGGGTTGGATGGGGGTTTTTTGCATTGGGGAAAGAAGAGAGGGCAGGGAGGAAGAAGGAGAAGGAGGGGAAGAGGGAGGAGTGGTCGGAGGTGAAGGGGAGGGGTGGCGATGGCGGTG
Source organism: Allium sativum (assembly GCA_030737875.1). Taxonomy (NCBI): domain Eukaryota; kingdom Viridiplantae; phylum Streptophyta; class Magnoliopsida; order Asparagales; family Amaryllidaceae; genus Allium; species Allium sativum. The sequence goes on from CM060909.1 coordinate 1,025,610,174, forward strand.
CGGTGGGGGATAGAGGTGGCGGCTGTCGAGCAATTTTTTTAATTTCGTTTTCGATTTGCTACAATGGAGAGAGAAGAGGGAAGAAGGGGGCCTAATATATATAATTTAATTATTATTTTTCTTCAATTAAAGTTGACATTTCATTTGAACCCCAAATCGAACCCACCGTCTGTCGCCCCAGCTAATTAGCCCCATTCCAAACAAAGAATATGTATCGTAAGCTGATTCCGCCATTACGATCAATTTCCATTAAATTTAAAATATAAATCTATATATTGAATTTGAACGCACATTTCAATTTACTGGGGCCACATGCGGACTCTAAAAATTCCAGAAAAATTATTTTTAGCTTCGTATTGACGATAGGGTCCTAACAAAACTAATTTCGTCAAATTTGAAGACCGTTTGAAAAATGACTATTTTCTAGTCGATCAAAATTGACTGAAACTGTTAAAACACGTTTAACTTCGCCACGCTCACATATTGCTTCGAAAAATTATGAATTTTGGAATCTAACAATAATTTTACACCCCGGATCCAACAAAAGTGGTTTCGTCGAAAACCGAGGCCTTCTGCAAAATTTACATTTTTAAGGGCTTTATTTTCATAGTGGCTATTCTGAAATTTCATCTGGGCATAACTTTTTATTCCCGGTATGAAATTTCAATTTTTCGGATTCGTTAGAAAGATATTTTCAAACAAATTCTAATATTTTTGGTTTCGCTAAAATCCGGTTTATTTTGAATCCTGCACATTCATTTGAAATTTGAAATCGAATTTTCGAACTACCGCGCCATTTTGAATTCCTTGTATAATTAAAATAAAATATTTATACTCTAACGGCGATTCAAATAAATATATATGTTCTAATTCTATTCAAAATAAATTTCTCGTCGTCATTATTTAAAATAATTCATTTTAAATATTCAAAATTCATTAAAATTGCCAAAATAAAAATTTTAAATTGGCTGGAATTTTCCGGGTTGTTACATGGATTGTAACGACCCGGATTTTTGGTCAGTTTATTTTAAATATTTAATACAGTTTTAAATATTGAATTGATAATATAAATGGAATTTTATATTGAGTTATCGATTTAATAATCGAAATACGATTTATTTCGAATATATATAATTATCGAAATATAAAAATGAATTTATTTGAATTCATATTTAAAACTGAATTGAAAACAGTTCAGATGATCAGTACAGAATTCTGTTTGAATTAGAATAATAATATTAATTTATTTTCGAAGAATAAATTATTTTGAATTTAATTTATATCGATTTAAAATAATATCTTCTCCATATGATCGAACTGGATTTTTAAACCTGTCCCAATGTATTCAGAATAGTGGTATAAATTTAGAAATGCCGATTGTTGCGTTTAGAAAGAAGTTCAGAACCCCGATATATTTTTTTAAATTGGTACCGGTTCAATTCAAATTAAATTAAAAGATTTTTACACCAATTCCTTAATGCCTAAGGTATTCTTCATCTATAAAGCACTGCCCTCCACATTATTTCTTTGGAGCAATTCGAGCCTCAGAAAATCATGTGGAAATAAAATCAAAACTGTGCCTTATCCTCCTTCCACAACAATTCGTAACCCCTCCACCCTTTAAAAGTTGCGTCTGCCCCTTTTCCATTTCTATTTCTTCCAGTTCAAAATCAAAAGAGCTATTCCCTTCAAGATCGCGACTTTGAGGCCAAGAGTGATAGTAAGGAGAGCAGTAGGAGTCGCGATAGTTGCTTGGAGGTTCAACGATGCTTCAGTCGAGCTAGGGCACGGATTCAATTGGATTTTGGGGCTAAGGGGCGATCGAAGAACTCAGGGAGGTGAGAGGCTCCGATTTCCGTAAGTTGGAGGTGCTCCGAAATGATAAGGAAGGGTGTGACACCTGTAGTTGTTGTATAAAGTTGTGATATAGAAGACAAGGTACTGGCGACGTTGGTTTTTGGTGATGTTTGGTACCAAGCGAGTTCGATCCTGTTTCTAGAAAATTGCGAATATATGTATGTTGAGAAGGAATAGCATGACATCTGGAAGAGGAGAAGCAACTATAGTAGTTCTTGATGGGATCTGGAGTTGGTGAGGGATTATGGTGCTAAGGTGTTTAGGGATCCAACAGTGGGCATTTTTGAGGAGTTGGTCACAGTAAAATAAGGGAAATGAACTTTGAACCTTTCCAGCAGAGGCTGATGAAGTGGGACAAGGCAATGTCAGTGTTATAGTATGGATGGTCTGGGAGTGTTGACAAATTGTTGAGCTAAGGATAGACAACTTTAGGCAATTGCAATATTTTGGATTGTCCGGGATTTTGTCGGGGATTGGGGCAAGTGAACTACATAACTATAAGGTATATGTTTTTCTAGAAATTTAATTACTCATAGAAGAATTAATTTATTTTAGTAGTTAATTTAAATAAATAAACATTTAGTAAATAAATAAATCAAATAATCATAGGTGATAGATTTTTTCGAGATAATTCAAGTTGATCCGTAGCTTCCAAGATTCAGCATCTAATCAGATCTTTAGAAAATAAATAATCATGGTGAGTAAATCTCACTCAAATTTTATTTAGAATTATTTTTATCAGTTAAAAATAATTGTTTATTGGTTGTTTGCATGTACTGAAATATTATTGTGGTTATTAAATATATATTAGTTAATTGGGATTGGTTGTTGTGGTTATTATATATATATATATATATATATATATATATATATTGGTGATTGGTTAGATTCCCGCGGTATCATTAGCGGATGCCCGCATATCATCATCGGATGACCTTATACGTCCCACGCTATGATAGTGGATGACCTTCTCTACCGCGATATCCTACCTTGAAGCAGGATGGGTATTATTTATTTAGCTAACGTCTGTGGATGCAGGAAACAGGTTAGAGGGATCCTACTGGATTCCTCAAAAATATTAGTATTCGTTTGTTTTCATATATATTATCATATATGATGTGTTGGAAAACTTGTGGTTGTGAATTGTGTGTTTTTGATTGATTAAATATCACTGGCCCAAAATGTTGATTATTAAAATATCGTAAAAAGGGATTTTGGGATTTAAAAGGGAAAATCTATTTTTCTAAAATAGATTTTTGATTTTTGAATGAGTTAAGAAATATTAACTCATTTTGAAAAATAAATATAAGTAAAGAAATTTATAAACGATGTTTATAAATTAAATAATATGGGAAATTGAAGTGAAATTATAAACAGTGTCATAAATGAAACGGGAAAAATCATCATTTAGATAATTTGGGAAATGTAAATTCAGATGCGAATTTATAAGAGGAAATTTAATTTTCCAAAGTAGAAACTTAATTTCAAAAATGGATTTGAAATCGATACTTGTTTAAATATATAAACAAGCAAAATAAATGATGTTTATAAAGAAATGTGAAAAATTATCAATTGGATAATTTAAATATTTAAATTCAAATGTGAATTTAAAATGAGAATTTGGGAACGATGTTGAAAAAAAGGAAATGATAGTTTTTATTCCGAAATTCGGAATATAAAAGGGGTTGGGTTTGAAATAGGTATTTGAAAGGAAAGCTTGTTTTAATATTTAAACAAGAAAATTAAACAATGTTTATAAAAATAGGGAAATAAATTATCATTGGATAATTTAGAAGTTTAAATTCAAGAAAGAATTTAAAAAGTGAAATGGAAAACGTGTTGAAAATAGAATAATTGATTATATTCCGGGATTTAGAATATAAACTGAATTGAGAAAATCCAAAGGAGTTATAATTGGAATTCGATTATATCGAATTTTATAATTTATTTATAAAAGGAATTGGGATTTTGAAATAACAAATCGAGTATATATAAATGTATAACCGAGTAAAGAAAAATTAGCGATTATAGATAATCATAATTTATTGAGTAGAATTGGGAAAATTGGTTTGAAATATATTAAAAATATATTAGAATGGAGAAATGGAGTTTAAAAATTTATATATGTAAATATAATTAAAACGAACTCGCATCAGCGCGGCAGTTCGTAAATTGGCGATTCGAACTTCAATTGAGTATATAGAACTCAAATTAAGTCGGAATTCTTTGAAACAAGAACCGTCAGGACCAATTAGATAATAGTTTTCTAATGGAAGAGAAAATTCTGAATTTCGCCATATATATTTTGAGTTATGTAAAAATCAAATTTTCAGAAAAACAGCGCCAGAACCATTATAAAAACCATAACGGTTTATTTAAATAAATAAAAGGATTTTAAGGAAATAAAATCTGAATTGCCATTAGAAAAACCCAGACTAGAGATATAAAATAAATATGAACTCCAGTGAAGTAAGTAAAATGATTTTTGAAACAAAAAATCAGATTTTTAGTTATTAAATAGATTTGACTAATTTAAAGAAAATAGTTGATTGAGATTTGAATCGGAATTGAGCGTTGGATAATTGAAAGAGATTTGAAAATTTATATTCGAAATCGAATATGTAACGCGAGTTGAAAACAGAATGAGATTGGGTTCATGAGTAGATTAAAATATATTTGAATGTGATATGTTCAAATAAAAAGTGAAATAGGCAAAAGAGCTAATAAGGAGATAAATTAGCGAATTTGGGTTAAGACAAATGGATTGAGTTGAAACCAAAAGGGAAATATTTGGATATGTGTTAGACAGGTATGAGATGAAGTGTATAAAGACTATAATTTGTATGCTCGACAAAAATGTACATGCTTAATTCCATATGAGATTTTATGCACCGAATCGGTAAGCCACTTGGCTTTTTGCTTTTCTTTTTGAATGGAAAGGGCCTAGAGAGGCGAGTTGAGGTTTGAGCTATTGACCGGTACAAAGGAGGTTATGGCAAAATTTTCTGGGAATTTAAGGAGTTAGAATATTTTTAAGAAGATTAGATAATTAGAAATCAATGTATCGATATATATAGAATTCGATGAGGAAACGAACTTGAAAATAGAATATTATAAACAAAAAGGAAATTGATAATCTAGAAATAGAAAGAGAAATGTATATACATTTTAAAAATGGAGAATTGGTTTTATGTGATGTTAATTATTCGAGGTAAGTGGTCTTGTCCGTTTTGAAGTTAAGGATGTTTCCAATCAAGGTCTAAGAGGTAGTTATACCCCAACTTGATTGATTTCATTTTTAACCGATAAATAGAAAGATCCAGTCTCAAAGAGAAATGTTTGAATAAGAGTTAGTTGAATGCAGTAATTTCGGTTGTCATAATGATGTTTTACACAACATTCATTTTAACCTAAGAAAGTGGAATTTTGGAAATATAATAAATAAATATTTCCTGAGTGTAGAAATGAACGGTCGTGAAATCGATAAGTAATTGGAATGTTTTCCAATTATAAATATAAGATATTTTCTAAACATAGAAAAAAAAAGAAGTTAATATTCGGAAATGTTCTCCAAATAGCGTAAGAGGCCGAGATGATTATTGAAAATATTTGGTTAACAAATATTGACAAGGAAATGGAGAAGTGATATAATTAATAAAATATTAATTAAGGGGCCTAGTGATTGTTTGACGTTTTGAATGGATGTTTGTTTTTCTTCGACAGTTAAATAACCGACTATCGAAGTTTTGCCAATATCGTTGTCAATATGGAGAGACCGGTTGGATTATTATCCGAGAACCACTCCGTATTGGCAGTATCGTTGCGAATTAGATTATATGAAGGAAATCAGAGACGGAATAGAGAGAAACGGCATTTCTATTAATGGAAATTGTGCCTTTGGTTTCGTTCAATCCCAGAACGAACTTATATGGACGAATGTCTGACAAAGTATTTCCAATGATCGAATATGTTGGTCTATACAAATATACATGGTGGAAACAGATTTATTCTCTTAGTATAATATCCAAAATATATTTGTGCAGACCAATTAGTGATTAACGGATCTGACAATGTGACATTCAAAGTGATTGTGTTATAAATGAATGATAAGTAAGCGTAGACTCAGGCCTCAACAACCGGGAAATGACAAAAATCGGGCAGGCAGCATGGCTATGTGGTTAGCTCCCATTATGGTGTATTATCACCTATCTAGAGATTCATTTAATTCCTTATTTTATTCGATGTTGTCCCATTCGGGAAAACGGTTGTTGATCCCAACCGTTGGTGATACACATTCGATACACTCAAGCGAAATGAGTGGTCGGTCATGTATGGCCGGGTTACAAGATGTTCTTGTTGAACCCAGTGTATTCTCCTCTAGAGATACACTATTGGAAGGTGGTTCCATACCTTGTCATAGTTAAAAATTCATTACCCAATAAGTGCTTGCGGTTTTGATTGTATATTATATATGTGGAACGTGAGATGCAAACGTTCCACTAGATTGTCATTTATTTGATTTAGACACTATCATAATATCAAAAGAGTCTTGATATAAAGATTATCGTTTCTTTCAAAAGGATTCTTAAAGTTAAATCAAGTGGTTTGGATTCTCATAAGGGAAAAACCCGTTCCGTGTTATACGGCATGGTCTTATGAGATATCATTTAGTTTCTGAAACTGTTTGAAATTGTTTACTCATGCTAGTCCCATGACAGACCCAGAGTTTATTTTGTTTTGTTTTACCTAAACTCTTGGGTGCCAAAATTTGTATGGGCAGTCAAGTAGTTCAGGATTTTACAGATTTATCTGAAGGAGCTTGGATCAATAGGATTCAGTGTTAGTTATATAGAGTTTTATTCCACTGTGTTGTAAGTGTTGTACTCTGATAATGATATGTGTATACAGTACAAATTATGTATTTCAAAAGTTATGATATATTATATTTTGTTTCGCTGCGATGTGGGATTCTGTGTTGTTATTTATGTTCTTCTTCTACCTTTTTCTTTTAAAAAAATGATTCGTATTTTTGTGATATTTGGGTTGGACGTGTGATGTATGTAGTCAACTTAGATATTATGGATTTGCGGGACATTACGGTTGGTATCAGAGCTTAGGTTGAGCGAATACCTACGCTTGTGTGGCATGTGCTCATTAGAGATAGGATCAGTAATACCCTATAATGAGTTGAGTGTATATACGAGAGCGCGTATTTGTTAATTCATATAAAAATTTGTTTTATATTGTGTTGACTTGTCTGGTGAATAGTTTATGACTTCTGATCGAATAGTGGGACGCCATGAAGTCGAACGGAATTTCTAAGCACTTGAACAGAGAAATTAACACAATATTGTTTTTAAGTGGGTAAATGAAATAATTTTTACCCAAAATTCTATTTTTATATAGAAATAATAATTTTCTGAAATTATTGGATATGTTGATTGTTATCGTTATAATCTAATGAGGATTATAAAATTTTAATGGTTATCTATAACCAAACATAACTTGTATATGAATAAGATATACAATTAAGATGAATTAAAATTAAATTCAAACCAGAATTTGGAATTTTAAATCCTGGGAAGTTGGAAAATATTTTTACGAAGTATATTAAAGGAATACAGCATTGCTTTAAAAGGGATTTTTGAATAAAAATCATTTTAGATGGATTTTGAAAGTGGTAAAGCACTGAACTCACTTCAGTGGCTGGGAAATAATTCTGATGATGATCGCGACATCATCAGTGTTCATTTTCGAGTTTCTAAGTGATGGATTGCTACCTTAGAAAAGTTTTGACAGATATTTGTTTGAAAGAAAACAAGTTGTTTTGAAATATTCAAATGTTTTGAATTTGAAAGAGTTATAGATTTACATATATATGTTATGTGATTTCAGAAGGATTTGAAATGGAAACCCAGGGATTTTAATTCTGGAATTTAAATATAACTTAAGCATGTTAAATGGATTGAAGTGAATAAATTGATCAGAATCAATTTGAATGGAATATGAATTGATTTTAAATCATTCAGATAAAGTTATTCAATACGAATGAAAACCAAAAGTTTGGTTAGGATTAAAGTTGTAGAAAATGTTGAGTTCAACATAAATAAGTTTTGAAAAGTAATGGGTTCGTACTATTTTTCCTACCTTAGTAATTTCGGGGACGAAATACTTTTAAGTGGGGAAGAATGTAACGACCCGGATTTTTGGTCAGTTTATTTTAAATATTTAATATTGTTTTAAATATTGAATTGATAATATAAGTGGAATTTTATATTGAGTTATCGATTTAATAATCAAAATACGATTTATTTCGAATATGTATAATTATCAAAATACGAAAATGAATTTTTTTGAATTCATAGTTAAAACTGAATTGAAAACAGTTCAGATGATCAATACAGAATTCTGTCTGAATTAGAATGATAATATTAATTTATTTTCGAAGAATAAATTATTTTGAATTTAATTTATATCGATTTAAAATAATATCTTCTCCATATGATCGAGCTGGACTTTGAAACCTGTCCTTGTATGTTCAGAATAGTGGTATAATGTTAGAAATGCCGATTGTTGTTTAGAAAGAAGTTCGAAACCACAGGATATTTTTTAAATTGGTACCGGTTAAATTCAAATTAAATTAAAATATTTTTAAACCAATTCCTTAATTCCTAAGGTATTCTTCATCTATAAAACACTGCCCTCCACATTATTTCTTTAGAGTAATTCGAGCCTCAGAAAATCATGTGGAAATAAAATCAAAACCGTGCCTTATCCTCCTTTCACAACAATTAGGACCCCCTCCTCCCTTTAAAAGTCGCGTCTGCCCGCTTTTTCCGTTTTTATTTCTTCCAGTTCAAAATCGAAAGAGATATTCCCTTCATACGATAATTTATACTGCTCTAAATCACTAATCGATATCTCCGAATACCAATTCCTTAATGCCTAAGGTATTCTTCATCTATAAAACACTGCCCTCCACATTATTTCTTTGGAGAAAATCGAGCCTCAGAAAATCATGTGGAAATAAATTCAAAACCGTGCCTAATCCTCCTTCCACAACAATTCGTACCCCCTCCTCCCTTTAAAAGTCGTGTCTACCCCTTTTCCATTTTTATTTCTTCCAGTTCAAAATCGAAAGAGCTATTCCCTTCATACGAAAATTGATACTGCTCTAAATCACAAATTGATATCTCTGAATAAAAATAAAAATAAAGATCGCGACTTTGAGGCTAAGAGCGATAGTAAGGAGGGCAGTAGGAGGCGCGATAATTGTTTGGAGGTTCAACGATGCTTCAGTCGAGCTAGGGCATGGATTCAATTGGATTTTGGGGTTAAGGGGAGATCGAAGAACTCAGGGAGGTGAGAGGCTCTGATTTCCGTAAGTGAGAGGTGCTCCAATAAGGAAGGGAGCGACACCTGTAGTTGTTTAAAGTTGCGATGTAAAAGACAAGGTGCTGACGACGTTGGTTCTTGGTGATGTTTGGTACCAAGCGAGTTCGATCGTCTTTCTAGAAAATTGCGAACATATGTATGTTGAGAAGGAATAGCACGACATCTGGAAGAGGAGAAGAAACTGCGGTAGTTCTTGATGGGATCTGGAGTTGGTGAGGGATTATGGTGCTAAGGTGTTTAGGGATCTGACAGTGGGTATTTTTGAGGAGTTAGTCACAGTAAAATAAGGGAAATGAACTTTGAACCTTTCCAGCAGAGGCTGATGCAGTGGGACAAAGCAATGTTAGTGTTATAGTATGGATGGTCTGGGAGTGTTGACAAATTGTTGAGCTAAGGGTAGAAAACTTTGGGCAATTACAATATTTTGGACTGTCCGGGATTTTGTCGGGGATTGGGGCAAGTGAACTACATAACTATAAGGTATATGTTTTTATAGAAATTTAATTATTCATAGAAGAATTAATTTATTAGGTTATTTATTTTAGTAGTTTATTTAAATAAATAAACATTTAGTAAATAAATAAATCAAATAATCATAGGTGATAGATTCATTCGGGATAATTCAAGTTGATCCGTAGCTACGAAGATTCGGCATCTAATCAGATGTTCAGAAAATAAATAATCACGGTGAGTAAATCTCACTCAAATTTTATTTAGAATTATTTTTATCAGTTAAAAATAATTGTTTGTTGGTTGTTTGCATGCACTAAAATATTATTGTGGTAATTAAATATATATTAGTTATTTAGGATTGGTTGTTATGGTTATTATATATATTAGTGATTGGTTGGATTCCCGCAGTATCATTAGCGGATGCCCGCGGTATTATTAGCGGATGACCCTATATGCCCCACGCTATGATAGTGGATAACCTTCTATACCGCGATATCCTTCCTCGAAGTAGGTTGGGTATTATATATGTTGGCTAACGTCTGTGGATGCAGGAAAACAGGTTGGATAGATCCAACTGGATTCCTCAAAAATATTAGTATTCGTTTGTTTTTATATATATTATCCTATATGATGTGTTAGAAAACCTGTGGTTGTGAATTGTGTGTTTTTGATTGATTAAATATCACTAGCCCAAAATGTTGATTATAAAAATATCGTAAAAAGGGATTTTGGATTTAAAAGGGAAAATGTATTTTTCTAAAATAGATTTTTGATTTTTGAATGAGTTAATAAATATTAACTCGTTTTGTAAAATAAATACAAGTTAGGAAATTTATAAACGATGTTTATGAATTAAATAATATGGGAAATTGAAGTCAAATTATAAACGGTGTTATAAATGAAATGGGAAAAATTATCATTTAGATAATTTGGGAAATGTAAATTCAGATGTGAATTTATAAGAGGAAATTTATTTTTCCAAAGTAGAAACTTAATTTCAAAAATGGATTTGAAACCGATACTTGTTTAAATATATAAACAAGCAAAATAAGTGATGTTTATAAAGAAATGTGAAAAATTATCAACTGGGTAATTTAAATATTTAAATTCAAATATGAATTTAAAATGAGAATTTGGGAACGAAGTTAAAAAAAGGAAAGATAGTTTTTATTCCGAAATTCGGAATATAAAAGGGATTGGGTTTCAAATAGGTATTTGAAAGGAAAGCTTGTTTTAATTTTTTAAATAAGAAAATTAATTTATAAACAATGTTTATAAAAATAGGGAAATAAATTATCATTGGATAATTTAGAAGTTTTAATTCAAGAAAGAATTTAAAAAGTGAAATTGGAAAACATGTTGAAAATAGAATAATTGATTATATTCCGGGATTTAGAATATAAACTGAATTGAGAAAATCCGAAGGAGTTATAATTGGAATTCGATTATATCGAATTTTATAATTTATTAATAAAAGGAATTGAGATTTTGAAATAACAAATCGAGTATATGTATAACCAAGTAAGGAAAAATCAGCGATTATAGATAATAATAATTTACTGAGTAGAATTGGGAAAATTGGTTTGAAATATATTAAAAATATATTAGAATGGAGTAGAAATTATTTTAAATGGAGTTTAAAAGTTTTTATATATATATATAATTAAAACGAACTCGACTCAGCGCGGCAGTTCGTAAATTGGCGATTCGAACATCAATTGAGTATATAGAACTCAAATTAAGTTGGAATTCTTTAAAACAAGAACCGTCAGGACCAATTAGATAATAGTTTTCTAATGGAAGAGAAAATTATAAATTTCGCCGTATATATTTTGAGTTATGTAAAAATCAAATTTTCAAAAAAAAAAACAGCACCAGAACCATTATAAAATCCATAACGGTTTATTTAAATAAATAAAAGGATTTTAAGGAAATTAAATCTGAATTGCCATTAGAAAAACCCGGATTGGAGATATAAAATAAATATAAACTCCAGTGAAGTAAGGGAAATGATTTTTGAAACAAAAAATCAGATTTTTAGTTATTAAATAGATTTAACTAATTTGAAGAAAATAGTTAATCGAGATTTGAATCGAAATTGGGCGTTGGATAAGTGAAAGAGATTTGAAAATTTATATTCGAAATCGAACATGTAACGCAAGTTGAAAACGGAATGAGATTGGGTTCATGATTAGATTAAAATATATTTGAATGTGATATGTTCAAATAAAAAGTGAAATAGGCAAAAGAGCTAATAAGGAGATAAATTAGCTATGAGATGAAGTGTATAAAGATTGTAATTTGTATGCTCGACAAAAAGGTACACGTTTAATTCCATATGAGATTTTATGCACCGAATCGGCAAGCCACTTGGCTTTTTGCTTTTCTTTTTGAATGGAAAGGGCCTAGAGAGGCGAGTTGAGGTTTGAACTATCGACTGGTACAAAGGAGGTTATGGTGAAATTTTTCGGGAATTTAAGGAGTTAGAATATTTTTAAGAAGATTTGATAATTAGAAATCAATGTATCGATATATAGAATTCGATAGGGAAACAAACTTGAAAATAGAATATTATAAACAAAAAGGAAATCGATAATCTGGAAATAGAAAGAGAATTGTATATACGTTTTAAAAATGGAGAATTGGTCTTATGTGATGTTAATTATTCCAGGTAAGTGGTCTTGTCCGTTTTGAAGTTAAGGATGTTTTCAGTTAAGGTCTGAGAGGTAGTTATACCCCAACTTGATTGATTTCATTTTTAACCGATAAATAGCAAGATCCAGTCTCGAAGAGAAATGTTTGGATAAGTGTTAGTTGAATGCAGTAATTTCGGTTGTCGTAATGATGTTTTACACAACATTCGTTTTAACCTAAGAAAGTCTAATTTTGGAAATATAACAAATAAATATTTCCTAAGTGTAGACATGAACGGTCGTGAAAGAGATAAGTAATTGGAATGTTTTCCAATTATAAATAAAAGATATTTTCTAAACATAGAAATAAAAGAAGTTAATATTTGGAAATTTTCTCCAAATAGCGTAAGAGGCCGAGATGATTATTAAAAATATTTGGTTAACAAATATTGACAAGGAAATGGAGAAGTGATATAATTAATAAAATATTAATTAAGGGGCCCAGTGATTGTTTGATGTTTTGAATGGATGTTTGTTTTCCTTCGATAGTTAAATGACCGACTATCGAAGTGTTGCCAATATCGTTGTCAATATGGAGAGACCGGTTGGATTATTATCCAAGAAACACTCCGTATTGGCAGTAGTGTTGCGAATCAGATTATATGAAGGAAATCAGAGGCAGAGTAGAGTGCAAGGAATTTTTCTATTAATGGAAATTGTGCCTTCGGTTTCATTCAATCCCAGAACGAACTTATATGGACGAATGTATGACAAAGTACTTCCAATGATTGAATATGTTGGTATGTACAAATATACATGGTGGCAATAGATTTATTCTCTTAGCATAGTATCCAGAATATATTTGTGCAAATCAATTAGTGATTAACGGATCTGACAATGTGACATTCAAAGTGATTGTGTTACAAATGAATGATAAGTAAGCGTAGCCTCAGGCCTCAACAACCGGGAAATGACAAAAATCGGGCAAGCAGCATGGCTATGTGGTTAGCTCCCATTAGTGTGTATTATCACCTATCTAGAGATTCATTTAATTCCTTATTCTATTCGATGTTGTCCCATTCGGGAAAACATTTGTAGATCCCAACCATTGGTGATATACATTTGATACACTCAAGCGAAATGAGTGGTCGGTCATGTGTGGCCGGGTTACAAGATGTTCTTGTTGAACCCAGTGTATTCTCCTCTAGAGATACACTATCGGAAGGTGGTTCCATACCTTGTCATAGTTGGAAATTCATTACCCCATAAGTGCTTGCGGTTTTGATTATGTATTATATATGTGGAACGTGAGATGCAAACGTTCCACTAGATTGTTATTTATTTGATTTAGACACTATCATAATATCAAAAGAGTTTTGATATAAAGATTATCGTTTCTTTTAAAAGGATTCTTAAAGTTAAATCAAGTGGTTTGGATTCTCATAAGGGAAAAATCCGTTCCATGTTATACGGCGTGATCTTATGAGATATCATTTAGTTTCTGAAACTGTTTGAAATTATTTACTCATACCAGTCCCATGACTGACCGGAGTTTATTTTGTTTTGTTTTACCTAAACTCTTGGGTGCCCAAATTTGTATGGGCAGTCAAGTAGTTCAGGATTTTACAGATTTATTTAAAGGAGCTTGGAGCAGGAGGCTTCAGTGTTAGTTATATAGAGTTTTATTCAGCTATGTTGTAAGTGTTGTACTCTGATAATGGTATGTGTATACAGTACAAATTTTGTATTTCAAAAGTTATGATATATTATATTTTGTTCCACTGCGATGTAAGATTTTGTGTTGTTATTTCTGTTCTTCTTCTACCTTTTTCTTCTAACAAAATGATTCGTATTTTCGTGATATTTGGGTTGGACGTGTGATGTATGTAGTCAACTCAGATATTATGGATTTGCGGGACATTAGATGGATCTTATCATTTCAATCCAAATCAGGGGTCACAGAGATTTATCATTTCACTCTGTGTTCTTAATTAATTTTATCGTTAATCCCGGGTTCATTAGATGCCCGTAATGTCAAGGGTAAATGGGATTTATCATCAAAATCAACATGCAATACAATATACTAAAATATGGAGCATTAGCATTGTCAATATAAATTCAGTAATAAATTTCAACCAACATCCATCACAACCATTCCACTCAACTGATCAGTCTTAAACTGTTTCAGATTTAGCAAGGGTTCGAATTTCCAATTAGAAATTTAAACTAAATTAAATAACTAATCATTGACCTAAATTTGCATGTTAACACACTTACATGTCAAATTTTAAACAACACATCAACAATCAAACACAACCATGCAACCAAACCTATTTCATAATTTAATTTAATAAATATGGGGACAATTCAGTTATGTGTGATTGAGAAAATCACTCACCTATGGGTCCTTAGTGGATCGGACGTCCAACTAAAGTCCAAAATTTCACAGTCTTCAAATGCAGTCAAACCAGTGTCAAAACATCCGCAATTCCGCCACGATCCCAACGCACCCAACCGCATCATAAAACGAGTTAAAACGAGAAAATTATTAACATTTTATTGTTTTAAAATTTATAAAATAAATAAATAAATAAAACTCTCACCAATCACGTTTGGCCACTTCAGCGGGCTCAAACCTTCTTCCCGCTCCAAAATTGCTTGGCTACAGGACATCATGACCCATCGTCGGTCTTATTTGATGACTCATCTCGCTTGATTCCGAACGCCGGAATCAACGCTGTCCCTCCCAAATGAAATCCTGCTCGAAGTCGCACCACCCTGGACCGAAGCGATCACCTCCGATGGCCGGAGCTCCACCCGCCGTCAGCCTAAACGAACCCGTTTTGAAACCCTAGAACACAAATTCCGTCCTCCTCAAAGTCCAATAACTCGCTCAATCGCCATGGTTTGACTCCAATGATAAATCTCTATAAAACCCATATTTTAGATTATTTGATTTGCTCATAAATCGAAAAGCCCAAAATTAGATCTAGGGTTTCGAATTCTGGCAGTTTGACCATCGATTTTCGGTCACTCCAGTCACTGCATGCCAAAACAGATGATACCTGTAGCTTTGTTACGTCAAGAACTTCATTTTAATACATAATACTCTAAGGTTTGAAGAGATTTCATTTTCAAGTTATGACTTTTACTTTGAGGTAAGGTTTAGAAACAATTATCACGTTATAATGTTTCCTTTCACAAGTTCTACCGTATGATCAAACGATAAGTCCGATCCTAACACAAACTGAAACTCTACCATAATTCGACATTCTGGATCCGATGAGACTAGTTTTGTCGAATTCCAAGACAGTTGTCAAAACCATTAAATTTACAGTTAAATAATTAATAAAATATTCAATTATTCGTTTAACTGTTTTAATTCATTTTAAATATAAACAAAATTCCATTTTGAATCAAATTATAACTCAAATAAATCTTGTACATCGATTTCACATATTCTAAGTTCCCGAATTTCAATTATTTGGATTAAAATTTGAAATTCAAATTTAACTTGACAACCTAAATTTTATCTAAACCATTTAGATATTAAATCCCAAAATTACAACATTTTCAAATAAAGCTAAATTTGAAAATTTATTTATACTCAATTCAACAATCATTATCATTATAATCTACAGAATTTGATTTTTATAATATTTTATTCCATTTTATTTATTTAAATCGGAATTTAAATATACTGAAAAATATAGTATGTTACAGGAATGGAATTCGATTGGATAATAATCGAAGTGAGCTTCTGTGGAGGAAGACAGTTAATATATATATGGAATTTAAAAGGCTTTGCCGTTATTCCATTTATATTATCGGTTTGATACGGAAGTTTATATCGATTATATATATTGATCTGTTTTCTGTGAAGATTCCATAATTAATGGAATGAGATTTTGGGTTTATCATGAACTGTGTTTTAAATGATATTAGTTCTTTAACCCAATTAAAGATAAGATTAATTTCTTAACTTTGAATAATCATTTGGTAATAAATTTTGAGAATAAAACTGAATTGGAGTTTTAATGAATCTTTAATTTGATTGAAAAAGATAATGTGATAATTTATATTACCAAATTCGGGAAATGATCGAGAATGAAGTAGCAGCAGTTTTACTCCAAGCGATTGTTAAATCTTTAATTAGATTTGAACGTGAAATGGTAATTAACTTTACCGATAACACCGTGGTGTTAGATATGAAGTATTACCAGTTTTGCTTCATGGGATGAATAGGTTGGGATTGGGAAATATAACAAATGATTACTTCGGTAAGATGCGCTAATCCTGACTAGTTTGGATAAACCATAATTTGGTTTGAATTGATATCCAAAGGAAGATTAAATAATAAATTTAAAGAATTTATCTTTGATAAAATTAATGGGAACTTTTCCCAAAGTATAAGAATATTTGAATAAAGGAATATTCTGGATTGGAATGAGGCATATGTTGTGTTTTATAGCACTTGTTTATTATATACGCAAGTTATTCAGAAAGGCCGGGTTTATCCCATTCTGAATAACTGATTCGACGATATGTCGAGGATGAAGACGATGGTTGAAGACTGGAGGTCTTCACATCGTTTGGATGATTACTGATGTCTATACACCCAAGATAAGGTAATAAGTGGTGATCATCCAGACATACTTGGAGATCGCTTGGATAGGCGGGGACCTCTCTCCTGTATTGGACATATGGGACAAGGAATAAGGTGCCTCTGGTTTCGTTTAGACCTAGAATGAACTTGTAAATGGATGTGTGTGTGACATTGGATTTCATTCTTTGTGATTGATAGACATCAGTTGCATGGCGTGAGTTGCCTGTGTGGCATGCTGAGATGCAAATGATCAAGGCTTCTATTGAAAAGCAGAGTCCTGTGGTTGATGATCAAAGAACGGCTTTAATATAGCATAGCTTCGGGTATAGCATTAATTTGCGAGCCTCACACCCCAGTGTGAACCAGAAACGGGAGAGGACCTCAGGGAGGGCATGCGTTTCCTTCTAGCTAGTAGTGGTGTCAGGGTGCTGCAAGCCCAGACGTTTTACTTATGTGGATGATGGATAGCGAGGCACCTCGGATATATCGGTTACTATGGAGCCGATGGATATTGAGTCATCTGGCTCATTTTCGCCCCATAGGGCAGGGAAACGTATTGTCCAGGCATTTTAATCCACTTCGCGTGGACCGGCCCTGATGATCCAAGGTGCAGTTGCAGTTGTTCCTGAGACATGGTACGCTAGATTGTCTCGAAGCGGTAAGGACGATCCCTTGCCTTGGTTCACAGATGGAAATCCAACTTCCAATATGTGACATTTTAGTTTTGATTGTAGAGCCTAGTATTAGCGACATGATATATGGTACCCATGTCGTTTATGATTGATACATTTATATTTGAAGTTGTTTTATATACTATGCACTTATAATAGTATCAAATGATCCGTTTTAAACATACCAAGCATGTTTGGCTATTATAAAGTAAAACTGTATCCTCCGGCTTGCGTTGCATTGTGTGATGGGACCTGGGTCTTATAATAGCTTCATTTTCCAAAAAGCATTGCGTTGTTTATAATTGTTTATGCACTGGTATTCTTGGAAGGAAACCCGTTCCGTGTTATACGGCGTGGTCCCTTGATTTACTTTTAAAGTAAATTTTACACCAGTCACATGACTGACCTGAAGTTTATTGTTTTAACCTAAACTCTGGGTGCCCCTATTTTCCACACGGGCAGCCAATAGTTTTGGTTTTGCAGATTTATATTCATAGGATCCTGGTTTACAGCTGGAAAGATATTCGGAAAGCTCTGTATTCGTATATTCCTTTCAGTTGTGTTTTGTATTATTTTCTGCTGCATTGTAATTTGTAAATCTCTGATATTTATCGAATGTATATTATTTATTCATACTCTGTATATTCTTGTACTTTGATGTAAATTATTGTAATAAGCAATGAAATGTTCTTCTGTTTGTGTTCTGATTTTTCATGTTCTCAAGACAACCCAGGCTTTCCTCTACGGGGAAGTTCGGGTCGTTACACATGGTATCAGAGCTTTGGTTTACAGAGCTCGAGAAAAAGACACATTAGAACCAAACGAAAATTCATCGGAGATTGGATTAGTAATATCCAACAAGAATGACTCGTTTGAAATAGGATCAGTAGTATCCTAGAATGAGTCTGAGGAGTGTTATTTTTAAAATAAAAATGAAAAACCAATTTTGTTTTGAAAATTTAATCTAATTATACGTATTTGAGTATATTATTTTATTTATTTTGGACAATCGAGTATATGATATTTTGCATATACGCGTCGTGAATGTATATTCGAAGTTTTAATATACTGGATAGATATTGAATCACACTCTAGACGCCCGGAGATGATTCTAATGATTGTAGCTACATCATCAGAATTCATGTTCGAGTTTCGAAAGTGGGATGACTATATATTTCGAATTGACTGGTGTGAGAACCAAAACATAGATAGGGCCTATTGTTGTGACTTGGCATCAAAAATGGATTTATATATATATATATATATATATATATATAAGTTATGTGTATGAAACGATGATCAACTAATTGATTCCTAGTTGTGTTGTTTGATTATTGGTTTGATTAATTAAAATTTTGAACCATTAAGCCAAATTGAATCAAATACTGAGCTGAATTGAAAATGGATTGAAAATGCATGCATGTACATATATATGTGTGAACCAATTTAAATTTTTTATTTTGGCAATTTTAATGAATTTGGAATATTTAAAATGATTTATTTTAAATAATAACGACTAGAAATTTATTTTGAATCGAATTAGAACGTACAAATTTATTTAAATCGAAGGTAAAATATAAATATTTATTTTAACTATAAAAGGAATTGGAAATGGCGCGATAGTTTGAAAATTCGATTTCAAATTTTAAATGAATGTACAGGATTCAAAACAAACCGGATTTTGGTAAAACTAGAAATATTAGAATCTGTTTGAAAATATCTTTCCAACGAATTTGAAAAATCCAGATTTCATAGCGGGAATAAAAAGTTATGTCCATATGAAAATTTGGAATAGTCGCTATGGAATATAGCCCTTAAAAATAGCGATTTTGGCGAATGACCTCTGTTTTCGACGAGACCACTTTTTTTGGATCCGGAATGTCAAATTATTAGTAGATTCCAATTTTCATAATTTTGGAAATCAATTTGTAAGCGTGGTGAATTTAAACGTGTTTGGACAATTCAGTTTGAATTTAATCATCTGGAAAATGGCCGTTTTTCAAACGGTTTCCAAATGCGATGAAATTATTTTTGTTAGGACCGTATCATCAAAACATAGCCGTATTTATTTTTTTGAAATTTTTGGAGTCTGTATGTGGCCCGGATAAAATAAAATGTACGTTTGGATTTAAAATATATTGATTTATATTTTAATTTAAATGAAAACTGATCGAAACAGTCGAATCAGCTTACCAGACATATCTCATTGTGTTCGGAATGGGGGTAATTACCTACAAGCGATAGTCGTTGGGTTTGAATCGGAGATTGAATGAAAAGGTTGTTCTTTGAAAAGGAAAATAAAAATAAAATAAAATATATATACTTTTACACCCCCCTTTTTCAGATATTGTCTACGAATAAGAAAATTCCCCGATCCCCAAATCCTCCACCCCCGACTCCCTTCTCTGCACCTCGCCATCGCGCCCCCTCCCCTCCCCCCCAAGCAGCGCCGCTCACCGCCTCCACCATCGACACCCCCTTCCTCTCCTCGCTTCTCTCTCACGCGAGCACCCTGAAACAGCTCAAACCTGAAAAGAGCCGCTGCCACCCTGCAGGACTGCCGCCTCAGCCCCCTCAACCTCTGGCGAACGATGGCAGACCCCCTCCTCTCCGATTACTGTAAGTTTTTTATTTTTAACTATTTCTATTTTATCCTTTTTTTAGTTGTTTATTTTTATTTAAAAGTAATTGGTTTATTAGGAATAAAAATAGGGCATTAATTTATTTTAAAATAAAGCTTTGACTTTTAATTTAAATAAAGATTTGTTTTTTTATTTTATTTAGAGAAGTGTAGGATTTTTAATTTAGGAAAAGCTTAGATTTTTAAAATAGAAAAGATTGGATTTTTATTAATCTAAAAATTGGATTTTTATTTATATGAATGGAATATATAAAAAATATTATTTTTATATAAGTAGCAAATAAAAAATGTGATTTTTATATAACAGAGAATATAAAAATATTATTTTTATATAAGTAGCGAATAAAAAATTGATTTTTATATAATACAGAATATAAAAATATTATTTTTATAGCGAATTAAAAATATGATTTTTAAATAATAGAGAATATAAAAATATTATTTTTATATAAGTAGCGAATTAAAAATACAATTTTTATATAATAGATAATATAAAAATATTATTTTTATATAAGTAGCGAATAAAAAAATATGATTTTATATAATAGAGAATATAACAATATTATTTTTATATAAGTGGCAAATTAAAAATATGATTTTTATATAATAGAGAATATAAAAATATTATTTTTATATATGTAGCGAATTAAAAATCTAATTTTTCATATATAGCGAAGTGATAAAAATATGATTTTTATTATTTGAATAGAAATATAAAAATGTGATTTTTATTTATTTGAATGGTGCGATAAAAATATAATTTTATTATATGAGTAACGATATAAAAATTGGATTTTTTATACATGAAATAGGGTATAAAAATATGATTTTTATATGAACGGTATGAATATAAAAAGGTGATTTTTATAATATAAACATCGTTTTAAAAATGTGATCTTTATAATGTAAACATCGTTATAAAAAGGTGATTTTTAATATAAAAATCGTGTGAAACAGATTGCGATGGAATCGAGTGGAATCAAATCCAAATCCGAACCATTCAGAAATAAGGAATGGAGGAGTGGATCCCAAAGGTGAAAACTTCTCACTTTAATTTATTTTCTAGTTAAAAATATATACTAGGATGCTGACGTTGCTTAGTAGCACCCGACACATTTGTTTGAAACCATGTTTGTTTGGTTGTTTGGTTGATTGGATTATTTGGTTGAATTTGGTTTTTGAAATGAAATGGATTGATTAGAATCGGTATGTACATAGCGCGAGCCATTAGTAGGCGAGGGATAAGCCTAGACCTTACTCCGGTTCTACTGTCGCGCCGTTATGCTGCCGAAATTTTCTAGAAATATTAGAACAACAAAAATATCATTTTTATTGTATAAATGAATTGAATAAAATGTTCGTGTGTTGAAATAAATATTTTATAGTTAAAAATATAATTTTTAACGTGTATATAAATAAAATAAATATTCATTTACAAATCCGACGATTTGTTTATGTACACACATTTTACTGATATTGATTGGGATGATATATTTTACACATCGCCCAACTGCACGAATAATAATTAGTGTTTGTTGTTTGAAAACCCCACATGGGTATTGGGATGATATTGGACATGCACTAATCCCAATATTTAGTTGTATTTCAATCGATTAGTTGACAGGCTGTTATAAACGTTGATTATTCATATTTAACACTTATGCAGTTGTGTAATGCACTCTGGATGATGGTTGACTGGGTTTGATTATTGTTGTGTACATGCGTGTATGAAATCCATATAAATAAAATTATATGGCAATTGACTGTGTTTGATTCAATTCGAAAAGAACGAATATTTTAAAATAATGAATATCTTAAAATGGTGAATAATGAATATTTTAAAATAACTAATATTTAAAAAAAAATATTCGGTAATGGATCAGAATATGATTTTGATGTCCGATTTGGGATGGACACAGGGATATTAAAATTTATGAAGCCGTGTTGATTAGAGATGTGCCATTTTGACGCGAACGATATTTATATCGATTTTATTCATTTTTATAATGAATATAAAAAAGAAATTGATTTCAAAATATAATGTTTTGAAAATATTATCATTTATATATTAATGATATGGAATATTCAATTTTGATTTAAAATTGAATAAGAAGTTGAAATCGTTTTGAAAACGAATTTAAAATGATTTATAAAATACATTTTAAATAGAAGTCAATGAAATATATTATATATATATATATATATATATTTAATGGCCTGAATAGAACGCGCCACGCCGCGGCTGTTCGCGAATTTCGACCATTGACTTCGAATTGACATTACGGGAGAGCCGACCGTCAAATTCTCCTGAAACCAGAACCATTGAGTTCGTATCAAAAAGAGCTTTCCAAAAAACATAAGAGATTTGAAATTTGATGGTTGGATTTAGAATTATGTCCAAATCAAATTTGGAAAAGGTCGCTATAAGTGTAGTTCAATGACCGTTTATGGGAATCGACTGTACGAGCCTTGATAAAATTATTAAAAATATCGATAATTTGTGTAAAATCATAATAAATGATTTGGAAAGAATTGGGATGAAAAATTCCACATTTTAGAAGATAAAAATATATTTTTATCAAAATGAACGAGTTATGAACTAGATTTATAAACCAATATTTTTAAATAAATAAATTGGATTTGAAATGGTTTTAAAAATAACCAAAATTTCCAATATATGAATTGGAATGGATTTGAATCGAAATCATCTTCAGAATATTTCGATATTGGATTCCGTGATTATACGGATATTATTATGGAAATTTGGAAGATATATTTTTATATCATTATTTCCAATACGATATTTATTGGTCTCAGAATTTGATATTGAATATAAGCCGATATAATTTTTATTCAGAGCCTTGTATTTAATATCAAATAGGATTTTGGGTTTGTCGTGAATGTTATCTTCATTAACATTGTTCTTAAACCCAGTTGAGAAAAGAATAAATCTTTTCAGTAAGATTTAGTGAGATTTTCCAATTAATTAATATTTAATTGGGACTGAATAAAAGAATTGGATTTTGGGTTTGTCGTGAATGGTGTCTTCATTAACACTATTCTTAAACCCCGTGTGAAAAGAATAAATCATTTAAATAAGATTATTGGAGTTTCTAGTTATATTTAGTAACTGGAATAAAATGGAATGTGAATTGGGTTTATTGTGAACTGTGTTTTAATGACATTCGTTCTTTAACCCGATTTACAGTGAAATGTGATTTGGAATTTATAAATCTTTTAATTAAGATTTAGGGAAATTTTCCAAAGTGAAGTTTTCCAATTTAATATAATAAATTGCAACGGAATGGAATTCGATTGGATAATAATCGAAGCGAGCTTTTGTGGAGGAAGACGGTTAATATATATGGAATTTAAAAGGCTTTTCTGTTATTCCATTTGTATTATCGATTGGATACAGAAGTTTATATCGATTATATATTGATCTGTTTTCGTGAAGATTCCATAATTAATGGAACAAGGTTTTGGATTTATCGTGAACTGTGTTTTAAATGACATTAGTTCTTTAACCCAGTTAATGAAAAGAATAATTTCTTAACTTTGAATAATCATTAGGAGATGATTTTTGAGATTAAAACTGAATTGGAGTTTTAATGAATCTTTAATTTGATTGAAAAAGAGAATGCGATAATTTAAATTACCAAATTTGGGAAATGATCGAGAATGGCGTAGCACCTGTTTTACTCCAAATGATAGTTAGATCTCTAACTAGATTTGAACATGTAATGGTAATTAACTTTACCGATAACACCGTGGTGTTAGATATGAAGTATTACCAGTTTTGCTTCATGGGATGAACAGGTTGGGATTGGGAAATATAACTAATGATTACTTCGGTACGATGCGTTAACCCCGACTAGTTTGAATAAACCATAATTTGGTTTGAACTGATATCCAAAGGAAGACTAAAGAATAAATTTAAAGAATTTATCTTTGATAAAATTAATGGGAACCTTTCCCAAAATATAAGAATATTTGAATAAAGAAATATTCTGGATTGGAATAAGGCATATGTTGTGTTTTTATAGCACTTGTTTATTATATACGCGAGTTATTCAGAAAGACCGGGTTTATCCTATTCAAAACAACTAATTCGACGATATGTCGAGGAAGAAGACGGTGGTTGAAGACCGGAGGTCTTCTCATCGTTTGGATGATTACTGATGTCTTGATTGGGTTGTACACCCAAGACGAGGTAATAAGTGGTGGTCGTCCAGACGTACTTGGAGATCGACCAGATAAGCGAGGATCTCTCTCCTGTATTGGACATATGGGACGAGGAATAAGGTGCCTCCAGTTTCGTTCAGACCTAGAACGAACTTGTAAATGGATGTGTTTCTGACATTGGATTTCATTATGTGTGATTAATAGACATCAGTTGCATGGTGTGAATTGCCTGTGGGGCATGCTGAGATGCAAATGATTAAGGCTTTTGTTGAAAAGCAGAGTCTTGTGGTTAATGATCAAAGCATGACTTTAATATAGCATAGCTTTGTGTATAGCGTTAATTCGCGAGCCTCACACCCCGGTGTGAACCAGAAACAGAGTGGACCTTAGGGAGGGCATGCGTTTCCTTCTAGCCAGGAGTGGTGTCAGGGTTTTGCAAGCCCATACGTTTTACTTATGTGGATGATGGATAGCGAGGCGCCTCGGATATATCGGTTACTACGGAGCCGATGGATATGTCATCTGGCTCATTTTCGCCCCATAAGGCGGGGAAACGTATTGTTCATGCATTTTAATCTACTTCATGCGGACCGACCCTGGCGATCTAAGGTGCAGTTGCGGTTGTTCCTGAGACATAGTAGGCTAGATTGTCTCGAAGCGGTAAGGACTATCCCTTGCCTTGGTTCACAGATGGAAATCCAACTTCCAATACGCGACATTTCGGTTTTGACTGTAGAGCCTAGTATTGGCGACATGATATATGATACCCATGCCATCTATGATTGATACATTTATATTTGAGGTTGTTTTATACACTATGCACTTATAATAGTATCAAATGATTTGTTTTAAACGTACCAAGCATGTTTGGCTACTATAAGAGAAAACCCTATCCTCCGGCTTGTGTTGCATTGTGTGACAGGACCTGGGTCTTATAATAGCTTCATGGTTCTTTATTTAGCATTGCGCTAGTTGTTTTATGCACTGGTATTCTTAGGAGGAAACTCGTTCTATGTTATACGGCGTGGTCCCTTGATTTACTTTTAAATTAAAGTTTTAAATAACTGTTTTAGTTCTCACACCAATCACATGACTGACCTGGAGTTTATTGTTTTAACCTAAACTCTGGGTGCCCCTATTTTCCACACGGGCAGCTAGTAGTTTTGTTTTTGCAGATTTATATTCACAGGATCCTGGTTTACAACTGGAATGATATTCAGAAAGCTCTGTATGCGTATATTCCTTTTAGTTGTGTTTTGTATTATTTTCCGTTGCATTGTAATTTGTAAATCTTTGATATTTATCGAATGTATATTATTTGTTCATACTCTATATATTCTTGTACTCTGATGTAAATTATTGTAATAAGCAATGAAATGTTCTTCTGTTTGTGTTCGGATTTGTCGTGTTCTCAAGACAACCCGGGCTTTCCTCTACGGGGAAGTTCGGGTCGTTACACACGGTCTCCCTCGTAATACCATAGAAAAGTATGCAGTCCCTCATCCTACGCCAGAGTGACGTACAGATCTCTATATAACAATGTTACGGTCCGCATATATCTGTCATTACTATGCTACGTAAGTGTACGGACTGCCACCATCGATCGAATTAGATTTCATTTCGGAGTAATGCCCTCAAGTCTATGATACATCACGCAGAGCAGTCATGCATGTATCTAGACTGTCCCATGTATGTACTGTAATTGTAGCTCGATGCCTCAATCGCATGTCCTCTAATGTGCAACGAGTTCCGTGGAAGGGCGATACATGAAACACGGAACTGAGTCGGATCTTTTGCATACCTGTACGGGCCCGCCTTTAAGAGCCTCACACTATGAATATTCCTAGGGTCTGTTTTCCATGGTGGCTATGGCCCACCTCAGTCCCTCCCTCAACAAGTAAAGACTACAAGAGCTAAGCGATTTCCCCTAATAACAAGCAATCTAAACATCCATTTGGCGTCTTCCCTCAACCACCGTACCCCGATAGTGAAAGGTGAATTGTCTATTGGTTTTAGCTCTAGTCTTTTCGCATCCCATGGGCTGCTGATGACGGGTATGCGACGATCTACTAACCTTGTTGGTCGTGACCCTTCGCCTCCCCGTTGATGCAACCGCTGAATCACCCCGGTGTCACCGCGTCACAGCATTCTGACTGCATAGCTACATTTGTAGTCAAGTCCTACCCACTTAGTAGTTAAGCGCAGGCCCAACTTCTGCGAGCACAGTCTAAACATCTGCCACCACACAGAGGACTCCCAAAAGCACCTTACGTATCTCAGGAAGCCGCGTGCTTCCTCTTCCAGTCCTTCGGAGCCAACAGAATAATCAGATAAAAGTGCACTCCGCTCATGCCTTATAACACCACGATGATCTACCCCGTTGGGTTATTCACCCTCAAACGTGCGGACTGGTCCAAGTGCCTCACTTTAATATGTTGTTAGACCCTATGTCAAAACATTTTTTACGCACTTACCTTACCTCATTAGGTTTTCATTTAACTTGGTTATTCTCATTCATATTGAATTCTTAATCATTTTATCAAGTTCCTCTGGCTTATTAATTTTGGTTATATAACTTAACTCATTTAAGTTCATTAATAAGCCCACAACATGTTATTCTCTAGATTGTGGCCCAAGGTCTGTAATCCACAATCTATTTAGTGTTCTTGCTTGGTTACATAATTATAATAACATGTTATACTTAGTATGTAATTAAGTATATCTCAATTTACATGTTTCCTAATTAACATGTCACTTACCATTTATGATTAAATATAACTTATTTCATTTTACAAATTTTCCTCATTCTTTCTCATTTAATCATAATTCCATTTTATCGTTGCTTACTTATTAACTTAGTTCTCTTAACTAAGGTTTACTAATAAGTTTCCTTCCCATAAATATAACTTATGTTGTCCTCATCCATAAATTTCTGATTCTTGTTCTTGTAAATAACTTAATTTACAATTATGTACAGCTTATTCCCTTACATAAGTTATTCTATTCCCTTTTTCATTTATTATAACCTAAATTATAATTTCCACTTGTCCCTAGGACAAGCCTAAACATCTTATCTTTTCTGTTCATACATGTTAATGCCCCAGACCTCTCACATTAATTTAACCACTTGTGGATGCTAGATATGTCGGGCGGCTCTGGGCAGACTTAAACCACAAGTTTAGACTTAACCTTATGTCATGGTGTTGTTATGCATTAGACCCCTCACATTATATTAACCACTTGTGGTCCCTGGATATGTCGGGCGGCTCTGGGCAGACTTATACCACAAGTGCAATCTAAACTCGTGTCTAAGCGTTACTATGGTTCCATTATTTTAGGCATATTCATATTAATAAATTTCCCTATTCCAAATATAGATTTTTAGGCCCCTTTTTAATTCACATTTCATTATGCACAATATGCCCTTTTTCCTAAGTCATAAATCAAGGTATATATATATTATGCCCAAATCCATATTCACATATTTGCTAATTTATGTCCCTACTTCATATTCACATATTTCAGTACAAGTTATGCCCAAATTCATATTCACATATATTCTAATTTATGCCCCAAATTAATATTTACAAATGCCCCAATTTATGCCCCAAATCAATATTTACATATGTTCCAATTTTTTCCAAATCATATTTTACATACATTCCAATTTACGCCTAAATCATATTTTTCCCAAACAATTCCCAATTTCGCGCGTTCGCATATTTCAGCGTTAGGCCTAGGCTCGAATGTAGCCTGGCTATAAAAATAAAAAGGGAAAGTGGGAAAGAAGAGAATCAAAACTGGCATAATGACGAATCAATTATAAACTGACAGAATTAGGCATAAAACTGAATAGATATATTATGACAAGATTTAACATGGTGGCGATATGAACATATAAAGGCAGATCTGATAATTATGTCATAATAGAACTTGTTTAGGCATAGATCTAAAATCCAATTTTTATACACATTTTATGATTACCAATTAAATATTTAGGTATAAAAATAACATGAACTCACAGTGAATAGATCTAAGGAAATGGATCCAAATAACTGAGAAGAACACGTTGGATTTGTTGTTGTAGCAATTGTTGGATTTGTATAATGTTTGCTGAATTGGATTTGGAGAAGAATAGGCTATTCATTTTACGTTGCAGCAGAGCTCCACCATTGCCACCATTTTTTTAAATGAATAAAACCTAGGTTTAGGGTCCTTTATATAGCCTAGGGTTCATGAATCTAGCTCCAAAATCGGTCCACGTTCAGAAACAATTATCTGTCTAGATCTGAGCACGGGGGTCGACCCCCCCTTTTATGGTGTCGATCCCGGGGTCGACCCCAATGTCGATCCCAAAGAGCCTGGGTCGACCAGTCAACCTAGTAGGATCTCGGGTCGACCCCACACGGTCGACCCTTCGCTGTTTTGCACGCTAGATTTTCTGGTTTTGAATTTTTGAATTCTGATTTAATTTATATATATATATATTCTACTAATATGCATACAAACTTCAAACCTTAATATCTTCTTCATACAAAGTCCTTTTTACGCAAACATGGTATCTATCTTGATAAGAATTCCAAGACGAACGTAATGGCGCAGTCCGTTTTACTTAATTCTGAATATTTAATTAAGTCCTTAATTCATTGTTAATAGTGTATTTCAAATTAATTATTCTTCAATTTATCATCTTTAGTGTCATTTAAAATTACGGGGTGTTACATCTACGATGGCTCGGTTCAAGCATCTAAGCCCTTATCACCGCCTATGATGGCCAGAGTAAGGCGCCTCCTTGAGGGAGGTTGGGTAAGTCCTTGGCCCCTGCTTGAGAATAAGATGGCCAAGCGCACTGGACGTAAAGGCCCAGAGAGTGGCCAACAAAGCACGTATGTCCTCTGCTTTGCAAAATAAACCTGAAAGAGAGTGACACTTCCATTAATACCAGATGTGAATTTCTGGTCTTCTATCAAATACTTGAATCTGCATTGATTCGGGACTCTATTATTACCAGATGTGGATATATGGTTTTCTATCAAATACCCGAATCTGGGTTGGTTCAGAATTTCTATTAATACCAAATGTGGATATCTGGTCTTTTATCAAACACCCAAATTTGGGTTAGCTCGAAACATCTATTAATAGCCAGAAGTGGGTCTCTGTTCTGCAAACAAATGCCTAAGTCTAGATCAATTGGGAATTCTAATTATTTATCAGAAGGAAGGTACCAGATTTCTCTTACTAGTACCCTAATCTAGGTCACAATATTCTAATTCTTATCCTTGAGAAAGGGTCTGCTGTCAATGCTTGAGACGATGATTCGAGTCTACTGTTTGGAAGCCTTCAAACGAAGAACATGATTTTCACATCGCACAAGGAGATTTCTTAAACTCATTATCCTAGTCGTTGCCGATTATGTAGAGTACTTACGATCACACTATACTAACACAAACTCACATGTTGATGGGTTACAAGCTAGGAATTGTCCCATGTGGAAAGGACAAAACCATAACATATGTCTTACTAGGTAACACCATTACATTGTACGTTAAATATGTAAGAGCGACACGGTAGAATTCTTAGAAGCGAGGAATGATCCCTATGCGAATAAAGGTCACGTATCAAGAAATACGTATACGATTTACAAGGTTATTTACAGAGTTACTTCGTTAACTATTCAACATGACGATGGAACATTAATATTACTAATATCGTAGTTTACGCTCCTGGTCATCGGGTAAGGGAGGAACGATGGCATGGTAAAGCGCGATGCACATAAGCTCGTTAATATTTTCTCTTTTCCCTAATTTTATCAGAACTATCTAAGGGTTTAATTTGAAGCTTCAAAGCTCGGTATAAGCCCTACACATGGCTTAGAGAGTCTTATTTTCTTTCTCCAAATCAGAAACACTTTTTTCGTAAAGCATGTGATGACCCCAAACTTCCACGGGAATGAAAGTAAGAGATTATCATTTGGAATACAACATAAATATAATATAACAAGTCACAGAAACAACATAGCACAGGAAATCCATATAGTAACAACATCATAGCAGCGGAGATATAATGTCATCAGCAATAGAAAATCCACAATCACGGAATTCTAAGTTATTACATCAAGTTTGCAGAAAAATGACATAAAATGGAAATAAGTCTAATGTTTGAAATGAAAAAGAAAATGCGATAAAAGCAAATGATAGAAAGTCTTCGTAGCTCCAAGTCATCATCTCTACGTCAAAAGCTGGCCCAAGGAAAATGATAAGTAGCTCCAAAGAAAAGACTCCAGGCAAAAGAATACCTGTTACTTGGCTGCCCGTGTAGAAAAGAGGGCACCCAAGTTTGCAAAAAGGTGAAACAAACCATGGGTCAGTCGTGGGACTGGTGTGAGAATTCTTAACAACTTTAACAACTAATAAGATGGCAAACCCAAAGACCACGCCGCTAACGCGGAACCGGTTTTATCCAATGGGTTGCCGTGCATAATTTAAGGTGTCATGAAAAAAAATAAGAACAACGTGAAATATCGCAATGCTTTTGGAAAAATGGAATCACCAGTCCCATCACACAATGCAACGCACACCAGAGGATAGGGTTTTACCTTATGATGATTAAACATGCTAAATACGGCAAATACGAATCTAATATTATCATTAGTGTATATGAAAACATTTCAAAATAAATGTATTAATCCTAGGAAACATAGCTACCATATACTATGCTTCCGTACTAGTAATACAATCAAATTCGTCGGTTTGTATTTGGATTTTGGTTTCCATCATAAGTCAAGGCTAGGGCGGAGCTCCTTACCGATTCGAGACACTCTAGCTAATGCCTCAGGATTCCCCACAGAGAACCCTTGGATAGCTGCAGGGCCGGTCCGCAAATACAGCTTAGCGGATTGGCAATTCCTGAACACACGTTTCCCAGTCCTATAGGACCTAATACCGAGGCCTCGAAAATTCCATCATCCACTTGAGTAAAATGTCAGCGCTGGTAGGTCCCTGACATCACTATATCAAGAAAGAAACGTGTTGCTCTCCCTGCGTTCCCTTCGCCCGTTTTTGACTCAACCGGTGGGTGAGGCTCGCGAAGTTACGTTACACAAAGCTACGCCTAAAATAGGCCATGCTCTGATCATCACCACAAGGTTTTTCTTTTCAAAAAGAAACCTTGATCATTGCATCTTAGTATGCCACACTGACACTGCATATCACACTATCGGTTCTCCGTCAATTGTACAAAAGGGTGTTAAGTAGAGAATAAATTCTCTACCACCAATCATTCGTACTCCCGACAGAAAATCAGCAAATGAAATATAAAGGAGTCCAATGTCGGACACACGTTCCATTTAAAACTTATGCTTTAGGTCTGAGCGAAAGTCTAAACCGTGAGATCGACACATACGTTTGGGCAATTACCTTAACCCTTGAATTGGGAGCAAATCAATTCAGGACCTTGGTCACCGTCCATTCGAGGGAAGATTTACGGCCTTCACGTCATCTCATACTTCGTTCCTTCAACGTCGTTTGGTTTAATTTGGGATGAGAGTATCTCGGACTTCCCAAATAACCTCGCATACTTATAGTTTTGGAAAAACTATTTCATGTCGTTATATTATTTTATAACGGCTAATTCTTGTCATAATTATTTAAAATAATTTAACTTCTTACTTAACGGCGCATAATCTTACTTTTATTTACATTAAATAAAATGTAATCTTTCAATACATATCACGCTCTTATTTTATTTACATTGAATAAAATGTAAACCTGTACCTACGGTTAAATTCATTTATATCAACATTAAAAATAATGTTAACGCTATCCTACAGTTAAATTCTCTTTTTTATTTACATTAAGAATAATGTAAATCAATCCTACTGTTAATTCTCCTTTTTTTATTTGCATTATATAAAACAATGTAATTTTCCTACGAAGTAATTCACTTAATATTAACATGAAAAATAAATGTTAATACCTACGGTTAATTCTCTTTTATGTTGACATTATAAAATAATGTTAATTCCTACGGTCAATTCTCTTTTATGTTGACATTATAAAATAATGTTAATTCCTACGGTCAATTTTCTTTTATGTTGACATTATAAAATAATGTTAATTACCTACGGTCAATTCTCTTTTATGTTGACATTATAAAATAATGTTAATACCTACGGTCAATTCTCTTTTATGTTGACATTATAAAATAATGTTAATTCCTACGGTCAATTCTCTTTTATGTTGACATTATAAAATAATGTTAATTCCTACGGTCAATTCTCTTTTATGTTGACATTATAAAATAATGTTAATTCCTACGGTCAATTCACTTTTATGTTGACATTATAAAATAATGTTAATTCCTACGGTCAATTCTCTTTTATGTTGGCATTATAAAATAATGTTAACTTACCATTGTGAAAATTTCTATTATGCCTACATTAATAATAATGTAAAACTTTTCCTACTTTGAAAATTCCAATTATATTTACATTAATGATAATGTAAACTTTTCCTACTTTATATTTACAAATAAAAATGTAAATTTTGTCATCTAGTGAATTCCTATTTTATTTACATTAAAGAAAATGTATACTTTACAATGTAAACACTACTTCTAGTTCACATTGTGAAAATATAATTTTTAGTCACAATGTTATCCTATGGTGTATTTTCTCTTTAATTACATTATAAAATAATGTAAAATGTACATACAGTGAAATTCCCTTTATATTAACATTAAAATAATGTTCATTCCCTACGGTTAAATTCACTACTTAATTTACATTGACAATAATGTAAATTCATACATGCGGTGAAATTACTCATTATTAACATTAAATAAAATGTTAATTTTGTCCTATGTAATAATTTTCATAATATTAACATTAAGAATGTTAATTTCATCCTACGGTGAAATTTCTATTTAATCATTAAAAATTGTTAATTTTTCATGCATAGTAAATTACTTATTATTAACACCAAAATAATGTTAATTACTCATACAATTTAAATTCTTATTTTTAACATTAACAAAAATGTTAACTTACCCTACGGTGTTATTCTTTTTAATATTAACATTAAAAATGTTAATGTCATCCATGCGGTTAAATTACTTTTTATATTAACATTAGAAATGTTAATAACATACTATGGTCAAATTACTTTTTAATATTAACATTAGAAATGTTAATAACATACTATGGTCAAATTACTTTTTAATATTAACATTAGAAATGTTAATAACATACTATGGTCAAATTACTTTTTAATATTAACATTAGAAATGTTAATAACATACTATGGTCAAATTACTTTTTAATATTAACATTAGAAATGTTAATAACATACTATGGTCAAATTACTTTTTAATATTAACATTAGAAATGTTAATAACATACTATGATTCCATTTTACATAAAAAGAAAATGTAAATTTCATCACAAGTCACATAACAACATCCAGACACAACAACAGGATCAGATACAATAACTCACATCGAAGTAATTTGCAAGATGGGATTTCACACAGCATATGCAAAATCAACATAGCATGGTTAAATAAATAACACATAATTAATTAATTTTAATTAATTCTTAATTCAAATTTAAACCTTAAAATTTCAGATCTATTCTCATGTCATTCTAAGCAATTCAGATTCAACAACATACGGGGTGAATAGTTCAGATCCATGTTCTAAATATCATGTCTTTTTAGATCTACGATCAACAACCATGCAAATAATAATTAAATAATTAAATTAAATTTAAAAATAAAATTCTCACAGTGTTTGGTCAGAGGAGATGATTCAGGTTCGATCAGGTTTAGTGTTCGAGTTCAAAGTGATTTCAGATCTGGAATGGTTCGAATACAAATTCATATGAAAAATCAAAATACGACCTTTAACAACTGTCGCAGCGACGCCTCTAGGCGTGACAAAATCTGAAATTAAACATACCTTAAGCTTTGAATTTGTTCAAAATTTTGATTTCAGTTTTCTCGTTCTGTAGTCAACGGTTTTGGACACCGTTTGTTGGAGGAGGACCGGGGAAGAGAGACCTACGTGCGGCCAGTGGGGGGTGGCGTTCGGCGACGCCTGGTGAGGCCCAGGGGGGCGCGACGGCCGGCCGTTCGTGGCCTTGGTGGCGGCGCTACGGGGCACGGGGAGGGGCGAGACTTGTCGGAGATCGAAGAGCTCGGGAAGAGCTTCGATATGAGTACCAGTTTGCTGAATATCGTTGAGAGATGAGGGAGAAAATGGAGTTCAAAGTTTTGAAGTATTATGGGTTTCGGCGGCCAAATAAAAAGGAAGAAGACGATGGTACAGTACGGCCGTATTTATACACGTATTCCTAGGGTATTCTAATTATTATTTTATTTTAATAATTCCATAAAATAGTGATTTTCCGTCTGAACTCCAAACGAAGCCCAACGACTGTCGAACATAATGTTTTGACGTCTTCTGAACGCAATGGCGCTATTCCCGAAGTCCAATTCTGAAGTTACAGGCATGTTTCTTTTATTTTTTTAAAATAAATCCTTTATTTTAAATTCGAACGTACTTGTTAATTCCACCGGGGCCACATACTAGCTCAGAAAAATCCCGAAAAATTATTTTTGGCTCTCTTATGACAATACGATCACAACAAAATTTATTTCGTTCGATTCTGAGCCCGTTTGTAAAATGGCTATATTTCAGTCGATCTAAATTGACTGCAATTTGCAGAACACATATCTCTCTGCCACGGTCACGGATTAGTATGAAAAATTCAACTCAACCATTATTCGACGTTCCGGTTCCAACGAAAGTGGTTTCGTCGGATTCCGAGGTCGTTTGAAAAATGACCCTTTTTAACTGTTTATAAATTATTTGAAATTTGAAATTTTAAATTTTAAATCCGGACTAATTCTTCAACTAAATTCCTGAAAATAAAATTTTCAAACTGGTTCTGATTTTCGGGTTGTTACAAAGCATGTCTTTCTTTTCGCAGTTGCTTAACTTTGGAAACATAATAATCAATATGCCAGAGCATTTCCTCTTTATACTTTCTATTATAAAAACCTTTTATATCGGCTTTAACTTACCAACACCACATACTGACAACATAATCATCTAACCTAGGGGAAGGGTTCCTCGTATAATAACATATCTCAGATTCTGAAGTATCGAACTTAACAATGACTTATGGAGACTTAGATACATAAATGTTTGTAGTACACCCAAAAACAAATTCCCAAGTTTTGCAGTTTGTCAACGCATTGTCACGTTCAACCTCTAAATCATCAATTTGTCGATGTAGTTCAACTACTTCCCCATCAAAATCAACGGAGGGATTCATTTTTATTTCTCTATTCAGCTTAAGGATAGTTTTCTCCCTTTTCCTTAGTTGGCCTTCCAGAATATTTACCTGTTCGCTCAAATGCTTTATAGTCAACTTCGAAAATAAAATGGGCTCATTTCTAGTGTTAACAGAAGGGTCCTTTAAAATGCCACTATGGTCTATAATTCGTAACACACCCTCCCCAGTAAGGGAGGGAAGATCATTGGTTTGAAGTCCCTGATTTATAAACATGTAAACCATTATTTATAAGTCCTACTTTCAAAAAGAAATAATGATAATAGACCATAATTTCCATCATTTAAGAGGGGAAAATACATGGTGTTAGGGATTGCGGAATGCAGATCTTAAGGCAAAACAAACACTAGAGGTAGATGAATAGTGTTTGTGAGAAATTTATGAAAATCTTAAAATTATTTGATCTACAATGTGAATCACACACAACAGAGATGATCACGAACAAAGATTCAAGCACAAACACATAAACGGATAAATATAAAATGCGAAAGAGGAAATAACACAGCGGATTTTATACTAGTTCAGATTACTCCTACATCACCGCACAACGCTGCATTGCACAGAGTTTTATTACTATCAATATCCAAGTACAACCCCTTGATTTCACAGTTACAAGATTAACACCGCCCCCAAACACTCTTGATTTAATACCTCTACCTTTCCATGATTTCTGGGCTACAAGGAACACATCCTTTCCTAGGCAATTCCCAAATGATTACAACAGCCCTATAACTCTTCAATAGCACTTCAATTTAGAGAGTAATAGATAGATATTGATAAAATAGGAAGTTTGAAATAATTTGAGTAGAAATCAACAAAGTATAAGTATAGAAATCAAGAAAATAATATATTTTAATGGTGGTACGAAGAGGGATGAAGATGGAGAAGAAGAATTATGCAAAAAATTCGAACTCATCCCCTGTTTATAGAATTTGAATGGTTGCAACATTTCGAAAATGTTACAAATGGTGAAAAGACACTTCCTTTGAAAATTGAGTTTCTGACAGCTGTATGTCGACATAGCTATTTATGTATGTCGACATATGTGTAGTATATTTAATTTTAAAACTATTTTTAAATTGTTTAAACATATATATTATTCTAGAAATTTTTGAATCAAAACTTAGTGATATAAATGAATATTCTAAAGTGTAAAATCATAATAATATATTTTATAAACATATTTATAAAGTTATAAGGTTTAAAACTATAAAATTATAAAACTGTATATAAACTTATATATATTTAAACCTTTAAACTTATTTGTTTGAAATTATAAGTATGCTAAAATAATTTGAAATCAGAATTTGAATTTTGAAAATAGAATTTGAAATTTGAAAACTAGAATTGAAAAACCGAATTTGAACCTGGAGTGCTATTCAGAGTCTTACATATAAACTAGACACTATTACTATATTTTTCTTAAACTCTTGAAATCTTGATATCTTGATTACTCATGAGTCTTGAATCTCTTCTGAATCCTAAATCTCTTGAAACTCTAAAAATGTATAGTCTTCATTATTTAAGTCATGTATACAAATGCTACATATATATGTATATATGTTCTAGATAAAGATGTTAGTATATATTTATAATCGATTAATAATGATAATTGATGTAAGGTTGTTGTCATCAAAACTCTATTCTTCAACAGCCCCCCCTTTTGATGATGTCAACCTTGATTTATAAAATATTCATACATGTTGATACTTTTTTATCTGGTCCTTCGATTACTCCCCTTTCACCACAAATCTTACATACTTCCCCTTAAAATAAGCCTAACTAATCCTTATTTTATAATTTCTCCCTGTTTGTCATTAGAAAGAAAGAAATTCTACTTATACTCCCCCTAAATCTATACCATAAATATATATAACCTATATCTATCTATATATTCTAAGATTATAATACTTGATTCTATACTAAAGTAATAATATATATGGCTCCCCCTAATTTTATGCCTATATTACCCTAATTCCAAAAGAGTGTAAAAAATTCTAACAATTCAAGTATTTCAATCAATATTTACAATCCATACATATCCAAGTTTTAAAATCCAATCCAAACTAAGCAATATTTACACATAAGTTCAAACAAATTCGGGTAGATTCAACAAACAAATCATACGAAATAATTTCAAATCAAACGTCTCTTGGAACTTCCACCCATCTGTCTCCTCCAAAGATTGGATCCTTCTTGATGACCTCCTAATCTTCATCTTCTTTTATAAGTGGTGCTGTAGCAAGATTGTTGTCTTTGTCTCTGAAAAGAAAAGATATTAGCCAACGGATGGAATCAAAGTGCTTCTTTTGCTGTTCTACCATCTTTATTTGACTTAATTCGAGATGACGCTGATATTATGGATAGGATATTTTTGAATGAATTCAAAATTTCTTCAAGATTCTCACTCAAATTATGTATGGGATTTGCCATAATTTGATATTTTAGATAAGAATTGATTAGAGAAGATGGGGAAATGATAGAATAAATTTTTATGGAAGAAATAATTATATATAGGGTCTGGAATTCATTGGAATTGAATAGACATTAGTTAGTTATTTAAATTTTAAATTTTGAATTGAAACTAGCAGTTATATGTCGACATAGTCAAAAATGTATGTTGACATATATAAGTAATTTTTTGGAAATTTTCATTTTTTTTGTTAATTCTAATTATATTAATTTAATTTATTTAACCTATTATGTTTTTATAGTAAATTAATCACTGTTTTGGCAGAAATAAATACCATTCATTACTACTTAAAAGCAAATACATTCAACTAACACAATAAACTAAATACGAGATTCGAAAGCAATTAGAAAGATAACATAAACTAGATATGTTTAGATTTCAGCGGATGAGGAGGAGGAAGATGATTTTCCAAGATTTCTTCCTATTTTGCCAATGAATTTAGACATATACGTAAGAGTCTTTTTGATCTTCTTTTGGTTTTTGGCTAATGTTGCTTGATTTTGGACAAGTATTTCTTTGGAAATGGTTCTAGTATTGGATGGAAACTCTATACTTTCCAAAGAAGTTTCTTCTTCTTCCATAGGACCTTGTTGTTGTTGCATACGAGCTTGTTTATTTTTGAATGTTTCATAAGGCTTAAAGGTGAGTGGAATTTGCATAAGATGTATATTTGATGAGTCAAATACCTTTCTTGACAAAAATTCTTCTCCTTTGAGATCCACTCCAAAATATTTAAAAATCTGAGTAAGATAAACTCCATAATAATGTGTGCTTTCCCTTATTGACATCTCATTAGGCTTAAATTCTTTTAAAATCATATCGGCCCAATTGATGTCATAAACCCCAATAATAGCAAAGATTGCTTTTTGGACTTTGATGATAGGGTTGTTGAAGTTTCCGGAACGAGGAGTGGTAGGTTGACGATTCTTGCTTTTGGTTGGAAAAAGCGATTTTTGAATTCCAAATGAGCATCGGTATCAAATATGCGATGAAAGCTTTCCAAATTTGTTGCACCAATTTTGAAATCCGAAAAATCTATGCCCATACTCTTACAATTCAAAATATTACCCAAAATTTAAAAATTTAGATTAATTCGAGTGCCTTTTACGCTACTACATACGTGATTTTCATCTCCTTCGTAAAATCCATGATTCATATTTGCATAGAACATTTTGACTAGATTAGGATAACATACGTCATAGTTATCCCGCGAATCTAGTAGACTCAAAACTTCATTTTCTTCGAAGAGAAAACGAAGATTGTAAGACGAAAAATCTTCAATGATGGGGAAGGCTCCCGTATTGACTTTTCCATTTGCTAGGTAGTCAACATAGACATTTTTTGCTTCTCTATCATTGTAGAGATATCCTTTGACGGTTTGGATAATCTCATTGTCTGGGGTATGCTTGAGGAAGCCATTAAAGAGTTGTTTTTGAAGAGTATAGATATGAAGAAAGTTATTTGAATTTTGAATGAGAGGTAGAGAGAATAAGATTGAATAGATAAATGAATAAAGACTGAATGGGCACAACTTTTTTGAAATCAATGACACCTTTTCAGACCTTGGGAGTTGGTGAAAAGTTGTAGGGAAGTTTGAAAGTTTAAACTTTTGAAATTCAAAATTTGAATTTTATTTACAGGCATGTATGTCAACATGTCTATTTATGTATGTCGACATACATGTTGAATTTTAAAGGACATGTTGTTTTGACTTTTGGTTTTATTATATTAATGTTTTTATATTCCAGATTTATTATTTTCTGAATTAATTTAAATCCTAACAAACATCTAAAATTTATTATAATATTATATTTACTACGTATTATTTGATTATTATTTTGAATTTCAAATTTCAAATTTGGATTCTAAAGTTCAAGTTTGAATTTTAAAATTTAAATTTCAAATTCAAACAAAGCAAATAAAATATCCATTCAACCAAATCAACCAAAAAATTAAAAATTAATTTAAGAGTACTTGGTTTTTAGATTCATTTCTTCGATATTTTTTGAATTCTGAATCGCTATGAAACACATATTTGAATTTTCGGTTTCTGGCTCTTCATCACTTGATGATGAATCAGAATTGTCTTTAGTTATATGCCCTCTTTGTTTTCTTTGACGAATTACTATTGTCTATCTGTTGATTTGATTTATCTGGATATGGACGCATTCTTTTTATATGGCCTAGTTTGTTGCAGTTATAACATCGATCATCATTTCTTCCCGAACTCCCTTGATTATTTCTCCGAAAATTATTTCTCAATTTATACCTTAGAAATTTTATGTAATTTCTTGTCATTAAAGCAATTTCTTCATCGTCTTCATTGCTTGAATCAGAACCATTTGTTGTTACTTTGAATGCTATGGAATATGGGCTTATTTTCCTTTCTTTTCTATAATTCGACTTCGAATGACATCAAATTTCCAGTTAACTCCTCAATCTTCATTTCACTGACATTATTAGGTTCTTCAATCACTAATGTTTTCTGATCCCATTCTAGAGTCAATGAACTAAGTATTTTTTGACTTGGTCTTCTTCTGAATAAGTTTTCCCAATGCTATTAATGAATGCATAATCTCCTAGAATCATCAATACATATCGGAGATAGATTCATTCTCATTCATTTCAAGTAATTCGAACTGATTAATTAGCATTGATACCATTATTTGTTTAACTTTATTGGTTCCTTCATGAGTAATTTGTATTGTTCTTCATGTTTCATAAGCAGATTTACAAAATGACACTCTATTAAATTCATTTCTATCTAATGAACAGAATAACATATTCAGGGCTTTAGAATTGGTTTATGCAACAGCCTTTTGTTCATTAGTCCATTATACAAAATTAGTAGTGGGTTCAACATATTCAGTCTGTGTACTATTCCATGTGTCTTATCCTACAGATTATAAATATATTTTCATTCTACATGTCCAATTTGAATAATTACTGCAATTAAACAGTGGTGGTCTAACAATGGACTGACCCTCTACAAAAGAACTATTATTACCAGTGTTGGTTGCCATTTAATATTTTCGAAAATCAGATTATGAACTTTTTGAAAACCTATGCTCTGATACCAAGTATTAGGGATTGCCGAATGTAGATCTTGAAGCAAAACAAACACTAGAGGAGGGTAAATAGCGTTTATGAGAAATTTATGAAAATCTTAAACTTATTTGATCTACTATATGAATCATACACAACAGAGATGATCACAGACACAAATTCAAACACAAACACAGAAACATATAAATATAAAATGCAGAAAAGGAAAGAACACACCAGATTTTATACTGGTTCGGATTACTCCTACGTTTAGTCCCACACAATGCTGGATTGCACAAAGTTTTATTATTATCAATATCCAAGTACAACCCCTTGATTTCATGGCTACAAGGTTAACACCGCTCCAAACACCCTTGATTTCACGGCTTCACGGTTAACACCACTCCGTTTCCATGATTTCAGGGTTACAAGGAACACATCATTTCCCAAACAATTCCAAAATGATTACAACAGCCCTATAACTCTTTAATATCACTTCAATTTAGAGAGTAGTAGATAGAGATTGAGAAAATATGAAGTTTATATAATTTGAGTAGAAATCGGCAAAGCATAAGTATAGAAATCAAGAAAAAATATATTTTAATGATGGTATAAAGATATACCTGAGAAATAGGGGAAGCAGTCGGATAGCTTGCTTTTTTTTTCAAACTTCAAGGAACCGGTCTCCTTAGTAGAAGTGCTAGTAGGATATGGGGTAACAGGAACATGTGAAGGATCAAAATTCATGTGCCCGAAATTCGGGGTGCCACCAGTAGTTAAGGAAGGATTTTCATCATCTTTATCAAAGTAGTCACGACGGCCTCTGGCTTAAGAACCAGGATCATTATTATCATCTTCATTTTCTTTGTCAATAACAAAGTCTTCCTCTTCCTCGTCATCAGATTCCAAATCATCTGGCAAATCTTCAGTAAACAAAATGTCTTCGAATTTCATTTTGTCCTTCTTTAGGAACATGATGCCCCATTTGGCTATATCTATTCTTTCCATAACTCTGCTCCAAACGAAATGGTGGACAGAAGGAAAATCCATGCCCGGAAACTTTTTATAGTTATCAGAGTAGGCCAAGAAGATGGCATCTTTTGTAGTTATCCATTACTACATTTGGAAGATGTGTTTTCAAAAATTCATGTTTTTGGCTTCATAGACAACCCATCTAGCATTACAAAGTGCATCATCCTTCAGTCTCATCTTCTCGGCATGC
The DNA here is from genome assembly GCA_030737875.1 of Allium sativum. Classification (NCBI taxonomy): domain Eukaryota; kingdom Viridiplantae; phylum Streptophyta; class Magnoliopsida; order Asparagales; family Amaryllidaceae; genus Allium; species Allium sativum. Next base: position 1,025,652,708 of record CM060909.1, read on the forward strand.
TTAACTAACATGTTCACCCGCTCATCCTCAAAAACTGAAAACTTAACAGTCAAAAATTTCTTGGCTTATCTTTCTTTCTGAAGCTCCGACTCAGCTTTACTGAGAGATGCATTCAGCTGCTTGCATTCCTCATCACTTTTACTCTTCCCTATAGTCAAATCATGAACCTTGGACTCTAAAGCGGCTTTTTCCTCCTTAAGTAGAGCCACTTTGGATGATGTTGAAGCAATTACCATTTAAAGGGAGTACCAGTCTTTGAATATCTAGAAGGAACAAAATTATATTAGTCTATCTGTAAAGACGGAAAAGAAAAAGAGAAATTGAAAAGGACAAGGAAAACCAAAAGTTGTTGCTTGATGAGATGTTGATAGAAGCTCGACCAGTTTGAAGAGGAAGGCAGCGGCATGTTAGAAATATCAGAAAAAGGAATAACAAACTTCACAATTTTATCAAAATCAGTGATCGATGAACGGAATCACGAAGGATCATCATAAGGAGGAAATCAGAATGACGTTAGCTCATGCTCCCTTGAATCCAAAGCTTATTAAGGATCGAACATCAAGAGACAAGCAAAAGAGACACTTCCTATAGTATCAGTTTAAGAAGAATCAACATTGGGAGTAGCGTCAGCAGGAGGGGAAGTACGACTAGACAAGGGATATCCACAGGCGAAGCAACAATCTATTTTCCATAAAGGGGGAAATAGAGAGTTCACCCTTGTGCCTTTTAGAAGGCCCATCGTTGATGACTGGCGCGAATATTTTTATTGCTAAATCACTAGATTAAGCAAGGACAACAAGATCGATTGTCTCGTTAACATTTTGGGTGGCTGATCACAAGCGATAGAGTTACAAAGGAAAACATAAAGGAATTTGAAATGTGAAATAAGAACTTGTAACCTTCCTAATAAAGTAATCTTATCTGAAGAACCCAGAAATAAGGGTGATGAAAGATTAAAATAATTAGAGCTAGGAGATAAGCTAATGGCACCTAGAAAATAAATAGGAGGCCCCCCGAAATCTTTTGTCCGGATGACAAGAGAATGTGTTTGAGGAGATTGTCTAGAGTTAGCAGACTAGTGCATCATCCCAATTCTTTAGAAACCTAGAAAAGGGCATCAACAACCTGGATTTCTTTCACCCCTAGACCTTTCTTCTTGGGAACGGAGGATGAAAAGAGGCAATAATAGTTGAGATGTGATAGCGACATAGAAAATTTGTGAAAGAAACAAGCAACTTACTAGAGTTGACAATCGTTCCCAATATACCAGGAGGACACATGACATAGAAGAATTGGTTTTCCCCATCTTTAGACTTATTGGTAGGATCACCAACCAACATCTTTGTAGGTTTAGGAAGAAAAATAAATGAATCCGCTACTTTAGCCAGGCGAAGCAGAAATTGTAAAAGATTAACATTGAGGGAGGATTGGCTTGATTCAAGCGCTAAGACTTCCAAGCATAAAAGAAGGGTATAAGTATTTGGGGAAAGCTGAATGGGAGCAATCCCCAAATGGTCTAGAAATCTAAACACAAACTCCGGGAAAGAAAAGAAGAATCCGTGCTAGATATGGATGGTTGTATATGCAAAGTACTCATCTGGTGGATTCTGAATAGTATCTTGTGGAGAGGTAGGGATAACATCAACACCGGTCATACAAAAACTTTGGAGGATGGCTTCGAACTCATCTGGGGTGTTGATAAAAGAGCGTTGTGGAACAAGCGCCTTCTTTAGTAGAGGCGTAGCAGGTTTGCCCGACTTGGACTTATAAACCTTTTGTTCCTCAGACATAATACTGCCAGGTGATATTATTCCATCAACACATGTTATCTTAACAGTCTAATACATTTGTCTATTAGTGAATTTTTAATTACTATATTCACTTATCAATGTTTAGGTCTTATGGTTCTAAAGGCTAAAACATAATGCTAGTGACTAGAATCAAAATGGTGACAAGGCTCATGCATAGTGAAACACTTTGGATACGTTTAAGAATGGTTGTGCAATTCAGTAGTTGTCTACCCTAAAGCAAATGATTTTGTGATGGTCTAACAAAAAAACAAGTTAATGTTAACACCATAACATTAGCCGATAATAACTAAATAACAATGGGACCAAGATCAAAGTGTTTCGCTGATAGGACTCCAAGTTTCGTTAACACGAAAACAAAGGGAACAAAATCTTTTGGTAATAATCAAGTACGGTTTCAGTGTAAACGAAACAGAAGCCAAAATCAGCTGACAACAATTTGGTAATTGAACCTATTAGTACCAAAGGCTCAGCATCATGACAAAGATTAAATCTTTCCTATGACGGTTCTTAACCTCGAGAATATGTCAGGAGATAAATGAGCAATCCTCGTTATTAGTGTTTGCAAATTATTAAGCCTTTCTTGTCACCAAAGTTCATTTTAATAAAGAATCAAAAATTGAGGAAAGCCAAGCAAATCGGCAGTCAAACCAAGTGAATAATTTTAAAACAATAATCTCAATTAAACGAAGTACTCACAGTGGTAAAAATAAGTATGATGTTTTGAAAGTTTCGGGAAAATGTTAATGGAGCAGTAATTTTGCTTGAATTTGCTTTTTCATAGGAGAAGAAAACGAAAAGGCAGAAGAAAAAAAGATTTCTTTGAAAGATTCCCTTTGATTCAGGCCTCGCAGATAAGTGTGAATCAATGGGTTAGAACTTCTCAAAAGACTAAAAGGGGAAACCTGCATACTTAGAGCAGTATTATACAAAGACCAATGGATGATGACGTGAAAAGCCGATAACACCCCTTCACTAGAGGGCATATGTTACTAACAAATTCAACACCGAAACCTCTTGTCGGTGAAGGGGTATCAGACTGCAACTAGCTCAAAGGAATGATCTGGAAGCATGAAACCGACAATAAGCTATTGAGACAATTGAGATTGAAAGCATCAAAGTGGCGACTGGGTCAATAAGCTATCGACACCAACATAAGGAAGAAAAGCCTGGTACCGATACGAAAGGCAACAACTACTAGACAGTGCCGACACTAAAGGCCATCAACTCAGTTCTGAAGGCATAGCGCCTGAAGTTGGATACAAGCAAAGATGGGCAAGAGCTGGAAGTCTATAGCCGGAGAGTCGAAACCAAGAGAGAATCCTATATTGTCTGAAACACGATAAGAAGCAATAAGCCAAGAAGAGTAAAACGAAGTGCTATCGGCACTAATTAACTTAGTGCCGATATAGAAGGAGATAAAGGTGTCAAGGTCAAAGATAACACTCTAAAAGCTAGTTGTCAGAGTCAAATCTTGTCGAACACCAAGACACAACATCTAAAGTCATTAGTAGATGTACCGAGAGCATGCTTCCACAAGACCGAAACCAATTTCAAGGACTCATCAAAAGTAAACCAAAGATTATGAGAAGAAGAGTTATCCACGCTACTTAGTGTAGATACCGAAAGAGGTGAAGGTTCTAAAGTCATAGAAAACGAATGCCCAAAGACAAGACTATAAAAGCTCAAAATGGAAACCAAAATTTTTTGTTGGAGACCGAAAGCTATTTCAGAAGATATCTACACCAAAGAACTTGGTATCTGTACATATAAAAAGCAACATCAAGAATAAGCTCCTAAAGTCGAGGCCAGATATCCAAAAGCCAGATGGAACCCAGTGATAATGCCAAATGAAGAGAAAGGCGACCGAAACCACTACTACTGGAGCCAAAAGATGCATAGCAGCTGAAAGTGATCACCGCATCCGAAAGGGGCTTCTACTGAGTCGATGGCAAAAGGGGATCCATTTTTTCTATAAATAAAACCCCAAGGGTCACATTTTAGGGGACTTTTCTCATTCCCCAATCTTGTACTCATTTCTAATATAGTACACCCTAATTTCTCAATCAATTTGAGGATTTCCTTTGTAAACACTTATATACTCAAATCAATGAGCAATATAGAGTGAAATGAAACTTAACATAGTTTGTATGATTTACCTTTCTACTTCTTTTATCTGCTTTATTATGCTTTCTTCTCGGCAAAGCTTCATCCCAAACCCTTACCATTTCTCCTAGATTACCGAAATACCCTTGTACAAGCCATTTAACTTCCTAACTTGTATTACGTGTAGGGAACCCTTATCCCAAGGTAAATGTTGGTTGTTGAGTCTCGTAAGCGTGATGCTCACCCCTTGAGGGAAGAGTAACTAATGTTTGAGCTCAAGAACTTGATATCTAGGAAATGGTCAACTAGCTCAAGCTTGTGGAAACTAAATAACCCCCTGGTTCCATTAGGTGCACATCCTTAGACCATTTTCGATGTTGACAAAAAATATCGTTAATAGTTCACTTAACATATTATCTCAAGCTTTAACCCATATTACTTTTCAAAATATTTATTTCACCATTAAAACTAAGTTATTATTACCTTGGTCATTAACACATTCAAGTTTTCACATTAGTTCTCAATACAAGTTATACTAAGAATTTTCCATTATTGGTTTAGTTAGTTTGAAGATAAGTTTGAAACACAAGCTGGAAACTAAACCAATGAAAGAAATTAAACAATGGAAGTTTATGAAAATGGATACTTTAATCGACATGGACTAGAGAATGTTAAGGCCTTCAAAAGCAATCAACTACAAATTTTGAATTATATAGATTTAGGTCAAAGGTCAAGATTTAAACTAAGGAGAACCTAATCTAAGAGAATTTCTAACAAAGAAACGAATTCAAGGGGAAGAGACACTTAGAGAAGAAAATTTTAAAACAAATTTTTATATCAAAAATACTTTTAAAAATATTTATATTTTTCAAAATACGCTCTCTCAACAAAGGTTTTGCGACTGATTTTACTCATTCTAGGGTATTACTACCCTGTCTCTAATGAGTTTTAAACCCAAATCCTAAGGTTTTTTATTAAATCAAAGCTCTAATACTGCATGTAACATTCCTCTTTTTCTTAACATTTAAGTTGATAATAAAATCAACTCAAATCGTTTGGCAAAGCAGATTGTTTTACTATGGGGTTTAATAAAATCAAATCACAAAACACAGACAATATCATAGATACAAAATAGAAGATAACTCATAGCAAAATAACTTAATAGTTCATAAAGCTACTAACCACATATCACAAATTGAAAATACATAATATCATAGTCATAAATCAATACACTAGAAAATCTAAGATACATAAATCTCCAACATATAAAAAATGATGGAAATGGAATAAGTGAATCACCAACATAGCAAAAACAAATAGATAGTGTAATACCCAGTATTTTTAACAACACTAAAAGAAGATAAATTAAATAATAATTAATTTAATATTCGGAATTAAGGGAAACAGACTACGCCATTGCGTCCTTCTCGAAATTTTGGTCAAGATAGACATTTGGTTTGCGTAAAATATACACTGTATGAAGAAGTTATGAGGGTTTTAAGTTTGTATACGTGCAGAAGAAAAATATATATATATACATATGAGTCAGATATGAGTCAGAACCCTATCCAAAATCGTTCAAAAATCAAAATGGCAGAAGGCGGAAAATTTCCCTCTCTAGGGGGTCGACCCCCCTTGGGGGTGTCGACACCGGGGTCGAGACCTGGATCGACCCCCCTACAGGGGTGTTGACACCCCTAGGGCTGACGTGGCAGTCGATTTCGTAGGGGCTGGCAGCTATAAATTTGTATCCATTTCTCTTGTTTTCTTCATTGGAAATCATGGAGGCCAAATGATGCCGCTGTTTGAACTAAGATGGATCCTTTCTTTAACAACGATCAACTTTGCAAATCAAACTTAGAGAGTCGAGTGTAGATCCAACCTCAACTATTTTCTACCTTTTCTTTTAATCCAAACACTGTGAGTTCTAGGTTACTTTTAGATTTACACGAATAAAAGTAAAACATGATAGTACTGTGTTTTGGATCTGTCTTGAATCATGAATCTATGTTATTCTTGGATCTCAAACTTTATTATGCTAGATCTATTTTTATAGATCTAATTCACCTGTGATTTGTTCATCATGTCACCTTTGTGGATCTGAACCTTTGTCAAGTTTGTGGTTAATTTGGGATTATCTTTATATGGACAATTGAACCTTTGTTTAGATATAGATCATCATACTATGATTAACTGAGATCTGTCATTATTGGACCTATAAATTCTTATTTGGATATGTTCATCCTAAGTATATTGGACCTAGTTTTATCATCACCCTTTTCACTAGATCAATTTTTATGTCCCCCTTATTATGCGTATTACTAGTCTATGTCAGTATATATGTTTATGTCACCTTTAGAATGAACACTATTGTATTTTTCCACATCACCATTCCCTTTTTATTTTCCATGGATGGGCTACTTTCTAGCCTAGATGCTGCCAAATATATGTGAATGCGCTAGTTAGAGAACGAGGGAAAAAGGCTAGAATTGGCATAATTTAAATAATATTTATGTGAATTGGACATATAACTCAAAATGGGGAAGTGGAGACATAATCACCTATAAAGATATTGGTAAGAACTGGATAAGAATGAAATGTCTAATAATTACAATTAATTGTAATTGCACTTATGACACGAGGTTAGGTTGCATTAGTGGTGGAAGTCTGCCTGGACCCGACCGACATATCCAGCAACCACTAATGTTGAACCAAATGTGAGAGTTCTAAATGTGCAAATACGAATCGGGCTAAGACATAAGGTTAGGTCCAACTTGTGGAATAAGACTGCTCAGACCCGACCGGCATATCTAGCATCCACAAGTTGTAGGCCTAATGTGGGAGGTCTAGCCCATTATAAACAATAAACGGACATGGTAATAAATTGGACTACTTAACCTAATCTAATCCATAAGGGATTGTATGAATATGAACTAAGGTTAGGGTTAAGTAAAATTTGTTGGTCAATGGGTAGGTTAAGTAAATCCCGGGGGTGGGTAATATTTATATATAGGCCAACAAACTTAACCTAATAACGTTATGTAATTAAAGACACCTAGTGGTATACATAACTGGTGGAAATAATAAAGTTATGTAATTAAAGACATATTTTAGGGTAAGCATAACTTGTAGAAACGATAGGGTTATGTAATTAAAGACACCTAGTGGTATACATAAACAAAGAAAACCTAGTGGGGGTTACAAGACAAAGGGGAGAGCTTGTATCATATTGAGTGGGACCCGTTTCATCCAATTACCCGGAGTAGGTATCAAAACATCTACGCGGATTAGGGAGCCAATCGATTAGGGTAGTAGCTAGAGTATACTTGGATGCATGCCTAAGTCTACCACCTTATAGTGGAAGGGGTCATCTCATTCTGGATATATACTAGTAATAGTGCAGAGTAATCATTAGGGAAGCATATACACCTTATCTTGTCTACCTTGTCACACCTATCTTTTATGTAGTGATCTCTCTAATCCATTTTATATGCCTGTCATGCTACTTTTATTTATTTACTTGCTAAAAGTAATTGGACTCGCCAGACTTTATGTCTGACCCTTTTTTGTTTCTCCTTCTTTCTTCCGTTCCCCTCCCCCTCGGGTTCTCAGGATGGAAACACTCAGGCTTGACCGTGATTCTGCTTACTTTTGCTGGAGCTACTGATACGTATGGCTCAGGCTCCTATCCTTGTTGCTATGGCTATTTTTTGTTTTTGGGGAATTTTATTTCTTTTATGTACTCTGATATTTTTGAAGTACAAGACAGTAGCTTTTATATTGTAATGGGCTTTTGTATTTCAGACGTGTGATCTTTTTGGACCACGGTATCTTATTATAAATAAAGTTTTTATTCCGTTGTTATTATATATGTCTATCTTGTAATATTTCCATTCTGTTTACTATAATGCTTCACGAAACTTAATGCATTCCCTTTGTGAGTGACATTAACGGATGTGTGAAGTCACACTTGGTACCATAGCTGAAGGCTACCAGATTGGATAAAAGTTGTTGAAAGCTATTTTTAAAAAGGTTTTAAAAGAAAGAATTTTCAAAAAGAAAAGTCTGTTTTGAAAGACATTCCCCAAAAATCCATAAGTAATATCATTCGATCCCTTGTTTGAATCTCTTTCGTTTTCTTTTTTAGCATGTCTGGGGAACCTAACATTCCAGAGGGCGTTACGATACCAGGATGGTTCCATAGGTTTCTAGAGGCCATGGCGCCTGGCGGCCAAGGAAACATTCCTCCCCCAGCTTCATCCTCCTCATATAGAAAACTTCTTAAAGATCTGCAAAGATTTCTGTGCCATGGGAGGGAAGTCGTTCCATGGAACCGAGACGTTTGTGGAAGCTAGGAACTGTCTCAAGGAGACCAAGGACTTGTTTATAATCTTTGAAGTAGAGTATTGAAGAAAGATTCAGTTACCTGCTTGGCTATTGAAGGATGAAGCTTCATTTTGGTGGGAGGTAACCCAAGCAGGTCGTTCGGTGGAAACTTAGGGTGACTTTAAGTAGAGTTTTGAGATGAAATTCTTTTCCCAAGCTATGAAGAGCATGCAGATGGAGAGGTTCTTATCACTCAAAAAAGGGAACTTGACGGTTAAAGAGTATGTGAACAAATTTCACCAACTAGCTAGATTTGGACTAGAATAGATAGACACTCTGCATAAGAAGGCTTTGCAGTTTCCTAAAGGGCTGAATGAACCCCTTCATGGATTATCCATGTCCCATATCCCAATGGGAGCCACCATTGAAAGACTTGCCGATATGGCCTTGATGTATGAGGAAGAGAAAGGGGAAAAGAAGGAGGTTAAAGATGTGGAAACAACACAAAACAAGAAGACATGGCCCAAGTAGGGACAACAACAACAACAACAATAGAAGAAATGAGGAAAGAATGACAAGGGTAAGAAGAAAAGTAAGTGTCACAGTTGTGGGAAAGAGGGTCACTTGATCAAAGACTTTAAAAGAAGGAAGAACACTTGCTTTAATTGTGGAGAAGTCGGACACTTTGCTAGAGAGTGCCTGAAGAAACAGGGATCACGGGGACAAGGTCAAAGGGCAGAAACTTCTGGAGGGCAGATGCACGCTCTCGCGATCAGTGCTCCTGATAGAGGTAGAAAAATTTCTGTGGAAGGTTTAATTTCTCTTTCAAACCATCCTATTAGAACACTTTTTGATTCTGGCGCTTCACATTCATTTATATCTAGTTCTATGGTTCAATCTCTGTACTTAATTACTAGTATGGTAGTGGATCCCGTAGTTGTCTCAAACTCCATTGGTGGTTCGTCTCATTTATTTATGATTTTTCGGGGTTTGAGGATATCTGTGTTAGGCGTCGAGTTTGAATGTGACGCGTATGTACTTGGGTTTATGGGCTATGGGTTGATTCTAGGAATGGATTGGCTTACCACGTATGGTGCCATTCTGAATTGTGCGAGGAGGGTCGTTAGGCTTCTGACTTACCATGGGAGGACCCTCGAGATTTCTTGTGACCCCCAAGGGTTTGTTATGCTTAGCTTCCTAGAGTCTCTTGATGCATCTATAGATGATTTGCGATCTGTTCCGGTAGTCCGAGATTATTCTGATGTTTTTGAGGAGGCTCGGGGCTTACCTCCATGGCGCGAGATCGACTTTCGTATATATCTAGTGGATAATGCAAAGCCGGTTGCATTACCAGTGCGCCATATGGCTCTAAAGGAAAGGAGGGAGCTGAGTAAGCAAGTAAGGGAGCTACTTGAGAAAGGATTTATCAGACGAAGCATATCTAAATGGGGTGCTCTAGTTGTATTCGCAACGAAGGCAGATGGTTCGCTTCGTTTATGTGTGAACTATAGAGAATTGAATATACTCACGAAGAAGAATAGGCACTCGCTCCCGAGGATTGATGATTTATTTGATCATCTTTTTGGTGCCTCGGTATTTTCTCAGTTAGACTTGGCCACGAGGTTTCATCAGTTGAGGGTGGCTGATAGGACTCTGGTTGGTTCCTTTGAATGACTAGTTATGCCTTTTGGGTTGACGAATACACCTGCATATTTGGTCGATCTGATGAGTATGGCATTTCAGGAGTTCCTAAATAAATTTGTCGTAGTCTTTATTGATGACATTTTGATCTTATTAAAGAGTGAACAGAGCATGCCAAACATTTGGGAGAAGTTTTGAAAACTCTCCGTGACCATCAGCTTAAGGCAAAGTTCTCCAAATGCCAATTTTGGAGAAAGGAGGTAAGATTTTTAAGGCATGTAGTCTCTAAAGAAGGGATAGCTGTGGATCCCGCGAAAGTAGTTTCAGTGCAAGGTTGGCAGATTCCTAAAAATGCAATAGAGGTGAGGAGCTTTCTTGGATTGGCATATTATTATAGGAAGTTCATTAAGGACTTCGCAAAGATATCAGCCCCACTTATCAGACTGATGAAGAAGAACTTGACATTTTCATGGGATATAGATTGTGATGTTGCTTTCTGACATTTGAAGAGAGCTCTTACAACAGCCTCAGTCTTGACTTTTCCCGATGGGAACAAAGTGTTTACGGTGTACACTGATGAATGTGATACAGGGCTTGGTGCGGTTCTGATGCAAGAAGGGAAAGTAGTGTGTTATAAGGGTAGACAGTTGAGAGTTCATGAGAAGAACTACCCCACCCATGATCTAGAGCTAGCTGCCATAGTATTCGAGTTAAAGACATGGCGTTATTATTTACTTGGAGAGAAGTTCGAGTTATACACCGATCATAAATCTCTCAAGTATTTGTTCTCACAGAAGGATCTTAATTTAAGGCAACAAAGGTGGATGGAGTTCTTAGCTTCTTATGATTTTGAGATTGCTTATACCCCTGGCAAGGGTAATGTGGTGGCTGATGCACTAAGTAGGCAGAGGATGGCCTTAAGTCCTCTGTTTGTGGAGAGGATGAGCTTGGAGTTCATCTCAACTTTTGATTTTAAACCCTCCATCGAGATTTTTCCTGCCTTGTTTGCATCATTAGAAATACGACCAACTCTTGTGGACCAGACGGAGAGGGTGAACAGAATTCTTGAAGATCTTTTAAGGCTATGTATCTTGGACTTCATAGGGACTTGGGAAGAGCATCTTCCTTTAGTATAGTTTGCCTATAACAACAGTTATCAAGCTGGCATCGGCATGGCACCATTCGAAGCATTGTACGGACGACCCTGTAGATCACCAACTTGTTGGTGGGAATCCACAGAAAGATATTGCTAGGACCAGACATGGTTAGAGAAACATCCGAGAAGATTGACCTTATTTGATGGTGGATGAAGACCGCTCAAGATAGGCATAAATCCTACGCAGACAAGAGAAGGACTGATATCGAATTCGAAGTGGTAGACTTAATTTTTATCAAAGTGCCACCTCTGAGGAATGTGGTTCGCTTCGGATTGGTAGGGAATTTGGCATCTAGGTTTGTGGGATCATTTCCCATAATCGAGAGGATTGGACAAATGGCCTATAGATTAAGCTTCCAGAAAATTTATTCGGTATTCATGATGTTTTCCACGTTTATCATCTACATAAATGTTTGCATGACACCACGGAAGTGGTTGATCCAAGCATATTAGAAGAAGTGGAAGTAGAGCGGGAGGCGACATCAGATGAGTCCCTACCCATATTCAATGGGGAGATAACCGAGAGGATGCGACTTGGGAGATCGAAGACAAGATTCAGGCTTTGTACCCTTTTGTTTTCGAGGGTATGTTCTTAACTCCTTTTCCAAAAATTTGTCTGTGCTTGTTTCTATCATTTGAATATATCCTATCCATAGTATTTTCGACCTTTAGATAGGAATCCTATGGATGCAAACATGTGTTTGAGACATGTTATGTTTTATGGATGCAAGTGTTTTCTAGTGGCTGCCCGTGGATGCATACACACACATTAAGCACTAGATCGGCTCAATCACTCTCATACTGCATATGGATGTGTGTGCATCTTCTTTTCTTTTATGGATGGAAATGGGTGTGTTAGCATATGGATGCTGCATTTGGACGAATGAGTATGCATGCATATAGAACTCACATGTTATAATAGGATTATTTGCATACATATTTGATATATGGTACTAACATACATTGCATTAAGGAGGTCAACTGAATCGGCAGACCACCTGATCTTCGCATTAGTACTGGGACATATACACATACCTTTGCATATATTCATATAAGCATTAGAAATCTTTAAGTATAGTTGATACCAGTGACTGATGGATGAGTAGATGGGTGATGGATGGTAGGATATGCATTCTTCTCAACTTGGAGATTTTGGGGACGAAATCCTTTAAGTAGGGGGGAATGTAACACCCCATATTTCTAACAACACTAAAAGAGGATAAATTAAATAATAATTAATTTAATATTCGGAATTAAGGGAAACGGACTGCGCCATTGCATCCGTCTCGAAATTCTGGTCATGATAGACATTTGATTTGCGTAAAATGGACACCCATGAAGAAGTTATGAGGGTTTTAAGTTTATATACGCACAGAAGAAAAATATATATACATATGAGTCAGATATGAGTTAGAACTCTATCCAAAATCGTTCAAAAATCAAAATGGCAAAAGGCGGCAAATTTCTCGCTCTAGGGGGTGCCGATACCGGGGTCGACCCCCCTACAGGGGGCTGGCAGCTATAAATATGTGTCTATTTCTCCTGTTTTCTTCATTGGAAATCATAATGGCCAAATGCTGCCAGTGTTTGAACTGAGATGGATCCTTTCTTCAACAACGATCAACTTTGCAAATCAAACTTAGAGATTTTAGCGTAGATCTAACCTCAGCTATTTTCTACCTTTTCTTTTAATCCAAACACTGTGAGTTCTAGGATACTTTTAGATTTAAATGATTAAAGGTAAAACGTGATAGTACTGTGATTTGGATCTGTCTTGAATCATGAATCTATGTTATTTTTGGATCACAAACTTTATTATGCTAGATCTATTTTTATAGATCTAATTCACTTGTGATTTGTTCATCATGTCACCTCTGTGGATCTGAACCTTTGTCAAGTTTGTGGTTAATTTGGGATTATCGTTATATGGATAATTGAACCTTTGTTTAGATCTAGATTATAATACTATGATTAATTGAGATCTTTCATTATTGGACACATAAATTCTTATTTGGATATGTTCATCCTAAGTATATTAGATCTATTTTTATCATCACCCTTTTCACTAGATCTGTTTTTATGTCCACCTTATTATGCATATTACTTGTCTATGCCAGCATATATGTTTATGTCACTTTTAGAATGATCACTATTGTCCTTTTCCCCCATCACCATTAACTTTTTATTTTCCATGTCTAGGCTACTTTCTAGACTAGATGCCACCAAATATATGCGAATGCGCTAGTTAGAGAATGGGGGAAAAAGGCAAGAATTGGCATAATTTAAATAATGTTTATATGAATTGGACATATAATTCAAAATGGGGAAGTGGGGACATAATCACCTATAAAGATATAAGTAAGAATTGGATAAGAATGAAATGTCTAATAATTACAATTAATTGTAATTGCACTTATGACACGAGGTTAGGTTGCATTAGTGGTGGAAGTCTTCCAGAACCCGACCGGCGTATCCAGCAACGACTAATGTTGAACCTAATGTGAGAGGTCTAAGTGCGCAAATACGAATCGGGCTAAGATGGTTAGGCCCAACTTGTGGAATAAGACTGCCCGGACCCGACGGGCATATCCAGCATCCACAAGTTTAGGCCTAATGTGGGAGGTCTAGCCCATTATAAACCATAAGTGGACATGGTAATAAATTGGACTACTTAACCTAATCTAATCCATAAGGGATTGTATGAATATGAACTAAGGTTAGGGTTGAGTAAAATTTGTTGGACAGTAGGTGGGTAAAATAAATTTGAGGAGGTGGGTAATATTTACATATAAGCCCACAAACTTAACCTAATAAGGTTATGTAATTAAAGACACCTAGTGGTATACATAACCAGTGGAAATAATAAAGTTATGTAATTAAAGACAACTTTTAGGGTTAGTATAACTTGTAGAAATGATACGGTTATGTAATTAAAGACACCTAGCGGTATACATAGCCAAAGAAAACCTAGTGGAGGATACAAGACAAAGGGGAGAGATTGTATCATATTGTGTGGGACCTATTTCATCCAGTAACCCGGAGTAGGCATCAAAACATGTACTCCGTACTAGGTCGGAGAAGGGGCACGCTTACTGGACTGATTGTAAGAGATCCAAGCATGGAGGACGGTGTGGGCGGCGCAGACCGATTGGGCCATCTGCGTGCATGAGCTGGGCAGAAGGGGATAAGACGACTGTGATACCTATAAATATGGGGTTGTGCATATCAGCGAGGGGTTTCCACTTTAGGACGCGATACATCCTACGGTGGGACCGGCACAGAGTATCTACGCGAATTTGGAAGCCGATCGATTAGGGTAGTAGTTAGGGTACACTTGGACGTATGCCTAAGTTTACCACTTTATAGTGGAAGGGATCATCTCATTCTGGATATATACTAGTAATAGTGCAGAGTAATCATTTGGGAAGCGTATACACCTTATCCTGTCTACCTTGTCACACCTGTCTTTTACGTAGTAATTTCTCTTATCCACTTTATATGTTTGTCATGCTACTTTTATTTATTTACTTGCTAAAAGTAACTGGACTCGCCAGACTTTATGCCTGAACCTTTTTGTTTCTCCTTCTTTCTTCCATGCCCTCCCCCCTCCCCCCTTTCAGGTTCTCAGGGTGGAAACACTCAAGCTTGACCATGATTCTGCTTACTTTTGCTGAAGTTGTTGATATGTAAGGCTCAAGCTCCTATCCTTGTTGCTATGGCTATATTTTGTTTTTGGGGAATTTTATTTCTTTTATGTACTCTGATATTTGTGAAGTACAAGATAGTAGCTTTTACGTTGTAATGGGCTTTTGTATTTCAGACATGTGATGTTTTTGGACCATGGTATCTTATAATAAATTTAGTTTGTATTCCACTGTTATTATATATGTCTGTCTTGTAATATTTTCGTTTTGTTTACTATAATGCTTCAAGGAACTTAATGCATTCCCTTTCTGAGTGACATTAACGGACGTGGGGTGTCACAGATAGTAAGCTGAATCTCCAATAGATCTCCTGCTCTAAAAGGATAAACACCAAAGCAGGACTCCTCGGTCTGACCGAGCATAAAGTCAAAATGAAACACTCGGGTTATGAGTAATAATCTCAACGGTGAATCAGCTCAAGTGAAACGTTCAAATGAAATGCATCAGTAAATTTGTGAATGTTTGGAATTCCATTCTTCAAGGATCCATTAAGCTAGATATCATATAATACAATACTCTATTATAATAATGTCTATAATTAAATATACTATTGAAAATAGCATACGCGGAATTACATTTTTTTTCCTTACACTATTTATAAGCATTGTACTCTATACGGTACTGTAAACCCACTGTAAACAGGTGGCATCAGGGAACATTCCATATGTATAACACCAAATCAAAATCATAGGGGATCGATTAGGATAATATGACAAGGCACACGAGGCAATACCCATGGTAGGATTCTACTGATTACATACCTGGACAGGTGGTAACGCATAGCCGCAACTATCGCCCACCTCGAAATACACACCTACAATCAAAGCCCCCCCACCCCCCAAAAAAAAAAATCAGAAAGCAATAGAGATGGTATCGAAGAATTTAAGTCTGATAGGATGTGCGGCCTTACTTAATCACGGTATAACATCTGTTTATTCATTTTAATTATGACCTAAAGATCAAGGTTATCCATTATCTTTCTCTTACTTCATTCCAGTAGCGTTCTCCAAATAAACCTACTTTATTTTGGATTCTCCAAGACGTACATAATTATTAAAGTAGTTCTTGGTATTGGTAGAGAGTATGACAATATCTAGCCCCGGTCTCTTTAACAATCAAAGGCATATTTCACTCCATAGTCATATATATTCAAAATCATGTTTAAAATATCATAATCAAATAATAAAAACATTGGTTTATATTCAAATAATTACATTCAAATGTTTCAATGTCGTAAATCATAATTCAAATCAATTTATTATTTAGTTTAGTTCATAACGGTAAATCAATTCATTATTAGATTCAGTTCAAGATTCAGATTTCGTATTTACAAAACAGTTTACAAAATTACATTTTAATTTCACATTTTTATGTCTCAAACTTCATTGTTTCAAAATCTTTATATTAACTTTTCGAATTCATTAGCTTGGACTAAAACAACTTTATTTAAAGTAGTTAATATAATACAAAATATTTTTATTTAAAATAATTATATTCATATAAAATAATTTGATTTAAAATAATTATAAAATAAATAATTGTTAAAAAAAATTGAAATAGTTATAGAAATTATAGTAATTAAGTATAAATAAAATAGTTATAAAGTAATAATTAAATTATAAAGTTTAAATTAATTTAATATAGAGAAATACAAATTTAAAATAATTTAAGATAGTCCAATCGAAACCACTCATCCGTACTTCCAAAGTTCAATTTCATTAAATTCAGATACAAAAAAGTTACTTCAGATCAATTTTAAACTTTAAACAATAAATTCATAAGTTCAAATCGTTTCAAAATAGTATTTGAGTTGGGTTACTTAATTTTTATTCTTAAGAATTCAAATTACATTTGAATCACCTTTTTAATGTAGTTCATATAAATCAATTCTAAAATTTAATTTAATCGATTATAATATTTTAACTTCAATTATATTTGGATTCAAAACATTTTCTAAATCAACCTTTTTTCAAATCACTTCATTAAGTTTCATAATTATACTTAATTCATGAACTCGTTCATTTAATTAAATTTACGTCTTAAAGTCACTACAAGAAAAATGATTTTCTGTAGCGCCCAAAAACCGCTACTAAGCATTTTGGTGGTGTTTCGATAATCGTTACAAGAAAACATGTGTAACAACCCGGAAAATCAGAACCAATTTAAAAATTTTATTTTAAGAAATTTTAACAGAAATTTGGTTAGAATCTAAAAATTCCATTTTTAAATAATAACAAAGCCCTTAAAAATAGCCATTTTGCAAATGACCTCCATTTTTGATGAAACCACTTTTGTTGGATCCGGAACGTCAAATTATTATTATATTTAAAATTCCATAATTTTTGGAATTAATATGTGAGCATGGTAAATTAAAACGCATTTGGTAATTTCTATTGAATTAGATCGACCATTAAAAAAGACCATTTTTCAAAAAGTCTCCAAATTCGACGAAATTAATTTTGTCAGGACCGTATTGTCAAAACATAGCTAGATTTATTTTTCGGGAATTTTTGGAATCAGTATGTGGCCCCGACAAATTAAAATGTACGTTCAAATTTAATATTGAGCGTTATATATTTTTATTTAGAGAAAAACATACTGAAACAGTCAAATGGGCTTACGAAACATAATCATTGTGTCCGGAATGGGGTATTTAGCTAGGGGTGATGGTCGCTGGGCTTGATTAGGAGTTCGTATGGATTAATGGGCCTTTTTGAAATTAAAGAATTAAATTATTCAATTATAAATACAAGGGCCAACAGAAAAATTCCATGACCCTAATTCTATTTTCTGGAAGCCGCCGCCCCCTTTACTGTTGGAGCGATAAGACACTCGAATATTCTCTCTTCAATTTCTTTTAATTCACGTAATGGGATTCAAGCGGTTCTTGAGGCAATATTGTTGTACTTTCTATGCTCTTCACATCCATACGGAGGTGACCTTCTATCGTGCAGTATTTGGCCCGAACCAACCCCTCAAACTTCTACTGCATCACCTTGAATCCCTCCTCCAGGCCGCATGCGAGTTGAATGTGGTGGGTCCCACCTGGCGCGCCTCTACGTCCTCTACAACGTGGTACGGTCCGATTCTCCTCCAGTGCGGTGTATTGCTAAAAAATATGAACCCTAGTTTTGAACAGAAACAGAAAACCGTCGGCCTTGGTTTACTTTGAAGAAAAAGGTGATTTTTTTATTCAATTACTTAATTAATTAAATTTAAAATGCCATGAACCTTTATAAATCCACAACTTGTTCATACGATGTCGAAATCACATGAAACATGAACCATTGTGATCGTGACAACGTCTTCTACATTCTAGAAGAGACTGGAACATGTTTGGAGCTCTCCAAGAATTACGAAGGAGTAAAACACAATGTGAGATTTCTAAATTTAAAATAAAATTGATTGTGATATTAAATTTATATATACGCTGTATAAAATACATATATGCGTTGTATGAAATTGGAATTCATTGATTGTGGTTGCGATGAATTGTTGGATTGAATTGTGTTGTAAGAATAAAAGAATCATATGTTGAAATAATGTTTGGAATAAAATGTTTTAACAATAAAAATCACATTTTTATTATATGTATGAATCACAAAAATATTCATTGTTTGGAATAAAAAGCTTTAACAATAAAAATCACATTTTTATTGTATGTATGAATCACAAAAATATTCATTGTTTGGAATAAAATGTTTTAACAATAAAAATTATATTTTTATTGTATGTTTGAATCACAAAAATATTTTTAACAAAAAAAATTATATTTTTATTGTATGTTTGAATCACAAAAATATTCATTGTTTGGAATAAAATGTTTTAACAATAAAAATCACATTTTTATTGTATGTATAAATCACAAAAATATTCATTGTTTGGACTAAAATGTTTTAACAATAAAAAATATATTTTTATTGTATGTATGAATCACAAAAATATTCATTGTTTGGAATAAAATGTTTTAACAATAAAAATCACATTTTTATTGTATGTGTGGATCACAAAAATATTCATTTTTTGGAATAAAATGTTTTAACAATAAAAATTATATTTTTGTTGTATGTATGAATCACAAAAATATTCATTGTTTGGAATAAAATGTTCTAACAATAAAAATCACATTTTTATTGTATGTATGAATCACAAAAATATTCGTTGTTTGGGATAAAATGTTTTAACAATAAAAATCACATTTTTATTGTATGTATGAATCACAAAAATATTCATTGTTTGGAATAAAATGTTTTAACAATAAAAATTATATTTTTACTGTATGTATGAATCACAAAAATATTCATTGTTTGGAATAAAATGTTTTAGCAACGAAAATCACATATTTATTGTATGTATTCATACAAAAATATTAATTGTTTGGAATAAAATGTTTTAACAATAAAAATCACATTTTTATTGTTTGTATGAATCACAAAAATATTCATTGTGTGAAATAAAATGTTTTAACAATAAAAATTACATTTTTATTGTATGTAGGAATCACAAAAATATTCATTATGTGAAATAAAATATTTTAACAATAAAAATTACAATATTATTGTATGAAGGAATCACTAAAAAGATTTATGTTCAAAATAAAATATTTTTGTTAGTAAAAATATTATTTTTAACATGTTATTGATAATAGAAAAAGTCATATTATAAAATATGATTTTGTTCGTTAAAAATGTAATCTTTAACATGTTAGTGAAGTTAAAAAAAGTCATACGTAAAAGTATGATTTTGTTCGTTAAAAATGTAACCCTTAACATGTTAGTGAAGTTAAAAAAACGTCATATGTTAAAATATGATTTTGTTCATTAAAAATGTAACATTTAACATGTTAGTGAAGTTAAAATAATCATATGTTAAATATGATTTTTTTAGACAAAGATGTAACCTGTAACATGTTTATGAAGTTAAAATAATCATATGTTAAATATGATTTTGTTAGATAAAGATGTTACCTTTAACATGTTAGTGAAGTTACAATAATCATATGTTAAATATGATTTTGTTAGATAAAGATGTAACCTTTAACATGTTAGTGAAGTTAATAAAAAGTCATATGTTAAAATATGATTTTGTTCATTAAAAATGTAGTCTTTAACATGTTAGTGAAGTTAAAAAGAATCATATGTAAAAATATGATTTTGTTCATTAAAAATGTAACCTTGAATGAAGTTAAAAATAATCATTTGTTGAATTACATTTTTGTTTGTTAAAAATATTGTCTTTAACATGTTAATGAAGAATAACAAAATCATATGTTGAAATATGTTTTTGTTAGATAAGAACATCATCTTTAACATGTTAGTGAAGTATTAAAAAGATCATATGTTAAAGTATGTTTTGTTAGATAAAAATATTATTTTTAACATGTTAATGAAGTAAAATAAATAGTCATATGCTGAAATGAATGTTTTGCTAAAAATACAATCTTTAGCATGAATATGAAGTGTTACATGTAATGAAATAAATGATTTTTAAATCGTCGAATGAATTATATATACATATTAAAATATAACGAATTACGCGTGATAGTTCACATTTTGGAGTCATAACTTTAAATGATTATATTGAGAGATCTGACTGTCAGATTTTCCCAAAACTGGAACTGTTGGGTTCACTTTGGAAAGATCTTTCTAGCGATATTAAATTTGTTAATATCCAATGGTTAGATTTCGAGAAATGTGTAATTCAAATCTTAATAAAAACAGCGCCAAGGCCGCATGACGACCAGAAACCTCATTCGAATTAAATGGGCTATTTTTATATAAATAAAAATAGTGATAAATCATTATAAAATATTATGAATGATATGAGATGGAAATAAACCAATTTCTCTTGGTTTATAAAGTAATTTTGATGGTAAGATTTATTTGACAATAATCTATAGAATTGAATTAAATTTAACCAAAGAAAGAAATGATTTGAATTATATATATTCGAGAATTATTTGAAAAGCCGAGTTAAATCTCATTTCAAATAATTATACGACAACTTAAAGTCGAAGACAATGATGACGTTGGTTGAAGACCGGCGATCTTCACATCGAATGGATGACTACTGATGCCCTAGATTGGGTAGCTCACAGGAATGGGTTAAAGTGGTAGTTGTCCGGATGTGCGAGAACCCCTCTTCCGTATTGGACATATGGAACGAGGAATAAGGTGTCTCCGGTTTCGTTCAGACCCAGAACAGACTTGTAAATGGATGTGTGTCTGACATTGAATTTTATTCTGTGTTGATTTATCTCTATTAAATATATATCTGTTTAGTGGCGGAGAATTTATTCTCTTGCTTAACACACTTCTCTGAGACGTACGAGCTTAGAGGTTATATATTGATAAACATCAGTTACATGGCATGTATTGTCAATGTGGCATACTAATATGCAAATGATCAAGGCTTTTGTTGAAAAGAAGAGCCTTGTGGTTGATGATAAAGGCACAGCTCTAATTAGCATAGCTTTGTGTATAACGTTAATTCGCGAGCCTCACACCCCGGTATGAGTAAAAAACGGGATCGTGACCGTAGGGAGAACTAGCGTTTCTTTCTAGCTAGAAGTGGTGTCATGGTATGGAGCCCAGACATTTTTACTTATGTGGATGATGGAATGAGGTGCCTCGGATATTGAGTCTCCAATGGCTCAGAGATAGGTCCGATAGGACAGGGAAACGTATTGTTGAGGAATAATTAATCCACTAAAGTATGTGTGGACCAGCCCTACCGCATCCAACGGTCCACTGCAGAGGATCCTGAGGCATTTTCTAGAGTGTCTCGAATCGGGTGGAGCCATCCCTAGTCTCGACTCTTGATGGAAACCCAGTTTCCAATATGACATTACGGATTTGATTGTAAACATATATATGGAGACATATTAGGATGGGGTACTATGCCGTCTAGGATTGATACATTTATATTGAAAAGTGTTTTAAACTAACTAGACACTAGTAATAATATCAAATGACTTCATTTTATTCATATCAAGCATTTTTGGCCATTGTAATGTAAAACTCTATCCTTCGATTTGTGTTGCATTGTGTGATGGGACTTGAGTCTTATAATGGTTTCATTTTTCTAAAAAACATTGCGTTATTTAAAAGATTTACTTTATTTTATGCACTGGAAATCCAATGGAGCAAACCCGTTTCGCGTTAGTGGCGTGGTCCTGTGATTAGCCATATTATTAAATAAGTTAAGTAAGATTTCTTATACCCATCCCATGACTGACTCGTAGTTTGTTTTCACTTGCAAACTCGGGTGCCCTTATTTTTGCATGGGCAACCAAGTAAATAGGTAACAGGCTTTATTTTGGATATGCACCGTAGCATGGGATGCTTTTTTGGTTGAAAATGAAGACTATCTTTTATCTCTTATTTTGGACATTTAGACATCACCTTATCTATGTTGTATTTGATGATGTTCTAGACTTATTATCTACTTGTTTGAACCTTTTATGTACTAAGTAGTATCCTCTATCTGTGCAACTCCGATGATGTTGACATTTATGGTTCCGCTGCGCCGATGATGAATATTATTCTATGATTTCATATGTTATGCTATTATCTATAATCTTCTAATATGATAAATGTGTTACATTCCAATGATTATCCTTGCCACCGTGGTACGGGAGTTTGGGTTGTTACAACGTGGTATAAGATGTTAGGTTAACCTTAGCTCTGGAGTACAGCATATTTAAAACAAATCATCAAAAATAGAATCAGTAGTATTTTAAGGCAAGTAACTCATTAGAGATAGAATAAGTAACATCCTAGAATGAGAACAGCAGAATAACATAGTAACTTGATCATCACATCATTATTCATGCACATGTCTTTATGCTTTTACCATCCCGTAAGATATCTTTTCTGTTGGCCTGACTTTTTCTGAAAATTTGCAGAACTAACAGAAAATGAGTGGTAGAGGCGGAGGCAAGACTCGGAGTGGTTGAGGTGGAGGAAGGGGGAATGTTCCCATTGTTAATGAGCCTGTTATTCAGCAGCAACCCCCACCACCATTGTTTGATCTTGATAAAGTGGGTAAGAAGTACAAGCATGCCATTCACTGGCCGTGAAACAGTAACCGAGGCTCAGGCTTAGTTAAAGACGTGCAAACGGATCTTTGTGGGCCTAGAGTTAGAAGACCACAGGAAGAGTTTCATGGCATCTTGGCAACTTAAGGATGAGGCTTTGATATGGTGGGAAACAACGACTATTAGCGGTATTGATGTTGACATGACATGGGCTAAGTTCAAAGAACTCTTTAATGAAAAGTTTATTCCTCGACAAGAAGTCGAGCGCTTGCATGATGAGTTTGCTGATCTCCAGCAAGGGGATCGAACCATTTATGAGTATGTGAAAAGATTTGAAGAGCTCTCCCGCTATGCACCCGAATTGATTCAAGACCCACTTCAGAAGAACAAGCGATTCATAAACGGTCTTTCGAGAAAGTACCACAACCGAGTGACTGCACACATCAAGCTTCCATTTACCAAGGTGATTGAAATGGCTTGTAGGTATGAAGAAATTGACAAGAAGAATTCTCAGCAAGACCGTGAGAGAAATCAAGCTAGTAACAAAAGAAAACATTCTGGTAAGAAGCCCAATGCGAGCAACACTGAAGCCGCTAAGCCTCAAGAGAATAGAAAAGCAAAGGTTAAATGCTTCAACTGCCAACAATTCGGACATTATTCTAGTGAGTGCAATGCTCCAAAGAGGCAAAAGACAAACCAATTAGGCCCGAGTCGGAATACTCGTGATCAGAGAGAGTGCTTCAATTGCCATAAGAATGGGCACATCAAGCCAAACTGTCCATTGTTGAAGAGTTCCCAAGTGGCTCTGTGTATGATGGAGCGAATGCGCCAGCTTCTTCTGAAGGAGCAGGTAAACCAGATGTTTTAGGAGATACCCTTACTATTAAAAATATTCCTATTACAATATTATTTGACACTGGTGCATCACCAAGTTTCATTTGAAGTAACACGGTTAAAAAGTTAAACTTAAATTCAAGAGACCTTAAAGAATCGATTAGTGTTCATAATCCAATAAGAGGTTCTCTTGTTCTCGATTTATATTGTAGAGTGTCAATCTCTTATTCTCATTACCAGTTTCCTATCAATTTGATTGACATGAATTTTTCTGAGTTCGATGTTATTCTTGGGCTGGATTGGTTAACAAGACATAAGGCCGAAGTTAGATGTCCAGAAAGAATTGTTAAGGTTAAAACGAAGCTTGGAAATATAATTATACCATGTCACGGCTCAGAAACTGATAGAAAAGAATTTTTGTCTGCTCTTTAAGTTACTCCTACTTCTCTTGAGAGTATTCCTGGAGTTAAAGATTATGTAGATGTGTTTGAAGAAGTTGATAGCTTACCTTCACGAAGAGAAATTGACTTCGGGATTGATTTAATTCTGAATGCAAGGCCAGTTGTACACGCTATTCGAAGAATGACATTGAAAGAGAAAGAAGAACTGAGTAATTAAACTCAACAATTTTTGTGGAAAGGTCTGATCAGGCCTAGCTTTTCGAATTGGGGTGCAGCAGTAGTGTTTGTTCCAAAGTTAGATGGTACTCTCAGATTGTGTGTGGATTACCGGGACCTCAATAAATAGACTCTAAAGAACAAATATCCATTTCCGCGCATTGATGATTTATTAGATCGCTGGAATGGAGCGCACGTGTTTTCAAGGATGGACCTAGCTACAGGTTTCCATCAATTGTGTATTGCCAAAAAATATGTTCCTTTGACAGCTTTGAGAGGTCCAGACTTATTTTATGAGTGGTTAGTAATGTCGTTCGGCTGATGTAACTCTCCGACTTATTTTGTCGATTTAATGAATTGAGTATTTCATGATGTCTTGAATAAAATTGTGTTGGTTTTCATTGACGACATTTTAATCTTCTCTAAGACTACTGTCGAGCATGCAAAGCATTTGAAAGAAGTTTTGGAAATTCTGAGAAAGAATGTTTTAAAAGCCAAATTTTCTAAATGCATATTCTGGCAAGAAGAAGTAAAGTTCCTCGGTCGTGTAGTATCGAGGAAAGGAATTTCAGTAGATCCAGGCAAGACCGCAGCCATTTGGGATTGGAAGTAGCCTAGCACGCCTACAGAAGTCAAAAGTTTTATAGGATTGGCTGGCTATTATCGGAAATTCGTTAAAGATTTTTTGAAGCTATCTAGTCCATTAACGAAACTTACCAAGAAGCATAAAAGGTTCAATTGGATGCCTGAATGTGAGGCAGCTTTCCAAGAGCTGAAATTAAGATTGACTACTGCTCCGGTGTTGACTATTATTGATGGTAATCAAAATTTGACAATCTATACAGATGATTCTCTTGAAGGTGTTGGTGCGGTATTAATGCAAAAAGGCCAAGTAGTTGCTTATGCTAGCCGTTAGTTGAAGCCGTATGAGAAGAGATATCCTACTCATGATCTTGAGTTGTTAGCCGTCGTGTTTGCTTTGAAAATATGGAGGCACTATCTTTTGGGTGAGAAGTTCGAATTATATACAGATCATAAGTCATTAAAGTATCTGTTCACCCAGAAGGACTTGAATTTGAGGCAGCAGCATTGATTAGAATTTCTTGCTGCATATGATCTAGATATTTTGTATACTCCGGGAAAAGCCAATGTTGTAGCTGATGCGCTTAGCAGAAAGAATGCGATAATCGCCAATCTTATTATTACGCCTTCATTAATTGATAAGATCTCTGTTCTTCAGAAAGACGATAAGTTTATTTAGACGATCAGCGAACGAGTTCAAAAAGGCGAAGTTTCAAGCTTCCAAATTGATAGCAATGGGACTCTTAGATTACAAGGGCGAATCTGTGTTCCGGATATTCTCGAGCTCAAAAGAGAGATAATGGATGAATGTCACAAATCTAAACTTAGTATCCATCCAGTAGTAAGTAAGATGTATCGCGATCTTAAGCGCACATTCGAGTGGAAGGCGATGAAAAGAGACATTTCTATATATGTTGACAGGTGTTCTACTTGCCAACAGGTCAAGAGTGATCAACAAAAACTAGCACGATTGTTGCAACCATTATAGATTCCATATTGGAAGTGGGATCAAATCACCATGGATTTCATAGATGGTTTGCCCCGAACCAAAAAGGAAATGATAGTATATGGGTGATCGTAGATCATTTCAGGAAGACTTCCCATTTTATTTCTGTGAAGTCTACTAGAGCAGCTCAAAGTCTGGCGCAGATTTATTTCAAAGAAATCATTAGACTACATGGAGTTCCCAGTAGTATTATTAGTGATCGTGATCCGATATTCGCTAGTAAGTTCTGGGAAGCATTCCCAGAGGATCTGGGGACAAAGTAAAATCTGAGCACCGCACATCATCCTCAAACAAATGGCTAAACTGAGAGCGTGAATCGTATACTAAAAGACTTGTTGTGGGCATGTATTCTTGATTTTGGCGGATCGTGGGAATATCACTTGCATTTGGTTGAGTTTTCATATAATAACAGTTATCAAGCAAGCTTAAATATGTCACCATTCGAAGCATTGTATGGCAGACCATGTAAATCTCCCACATGTTGGGCAGAACTAGGCAATCGACTAGTACTGGGTCCTGCATGATTCGAGAAGCTTCAGATAAAGTTGATTTCATTAAGAAGCGTTTGCAAACAGCTCAGAACCGACATAAGAGTTATGCCGATTCCAGAAGAGGAGATTTAGCATTTGCTGTTGGCGATTATGCATATTTGAGAGTTTCTCCGATGAGAGGAGTAATCTAATTTGGGTAAACAGGGAAGTTGGCACCTTGATTTATTGGTCCATTTCCTATACTCGAAAGAATTGGAATTCTTGCTTATAGGGTTCAGTTACCAGACTAGTTGCCAGGAGTACATGATGTATTCCACGTGTCTCAACTTCAAAAGCATGTACATGATCCAAACTTAATTGTGGAGGAAGCCACGCAACAAGATTTGGATATTACTCCAAAATTAGCAGTGAGAAGAGAGCCACTGAAAATTATTAGTAAAGAAACCAGAGTTCTGAGAAACAAGAAGATACATTTAGTCAAAGTGCAGTGGAGCGGAGATCCTAGAGACTGTACATGGGAAACAGAAGATAGCATTAAGCAGGCTTATCCCAAGTGCAGAGTGGACATCTCTGATTAGCTCTTGTGCTGAGGTACATTTACAATATATTCTATTTCCGTTTTGTTTCCTACTTTACTATTGTTTCCTTTACGGGGACGAAATTTTTTAAGTAGGGGAGATTGTAACAACCCGGAAAACCAGAACCAATTTAAAATTTTTATTTTAAGAAAATTTAACAGAAATTTGGTTAGAATTTAAAATTTCCATTTTTAAATAATAACGAAGCCCTTAAATATAGCCGTTTTGCAAACGACCTCCATTTTCGACGAAACCACTTTTTTTGGATCTAGAGTGTCGAATTATTGTTAGGTTTAAAATCCCATAATTTTTAATATGTGAGCGTGGTAAATTAAAACGTGTTTGCTAATTTCTATTGAATTGGATCGATCGTTAAAAAAGGCCATTTTTCAAATGGTCTCCAAATTCGACGAAATTAATTTTATTAGGACCGTATCATCAAAACATAACTTGATTTTTTTCGAAATTTTTGGAATCAGTATGTGACCCTGGCAAATTAAAATGTATGTTCAAATTTAATATTGAGCATTATATATTTTAATTTAGTGAAAAACAAACTGAAACATTCAAATGGGCTTACAAAACATAGTCCATTGTGTCCGAAATGGGAGTATCTAGCTAGGGCGACAGTCGTTGGGGTTAACTAGGAGTTCATATGGATTAACGAGCCTTTTTGAAATTAAAGAATTAAATTATTCAATTATAAATACAAGGACCAATAGAAAAATTCCATAACCCTAATTCTATTTTCTGGAAGCCGCCGCCCCCCTTTACTGTTGGAAACGATAAAACACTCGGATCTTCTCTCTTCAATTTCTTTTGATCCACGCAATGGATTCAAGCAGTTCTTGAGGCAATATTGTTGTAATCTTGTGCTCTTCACATTCATACGGAGGTGACCTTCTATCGTGCAGTATTTGGCCCGAACCAACCCCTCAAACTTCCACCGCATCACCTCGAATCCCTCCTCTAGGCCACATGCGAGTTGAAAAATCATAAAATTATTCATTGTTTGGAATAAAATATTTTACAATAAAAATCACACTTTTATTGAATGTTTGAATCACAAAAATATTCATTGTTTGGAATAAAATGCTTTAAAAATAAAAAACACATTTTTATTGTATGTATGAATCACAAAAGTATTCATTGTTTGGAATAAAAAGTTTTAACAATAAAAATCACATTTTTATTGTATGTATGAATCACAAAAATATTCACTGTTTGGAATAAAATGTTTTAACAATAAAAATCACAATTTTTATTGTATATATGAATCACAAAACTATTCATTGTTTGGAATAAAATGTTTTAACAATAAAAATTATATTTTTATTGTATGTATGAATCACAAACATATTCATTTTTTGGAATAAAATATTTTAACAATAAAAATCACATTTTTATTGTATGTATGAATCACAAAAATATTCGTTTGTGAAATAAAATGTTTTAATAATAAAAATTACATTTTTATTGTATGTAGGAATCACAAAAATATTCATTGTGTGAAATAAAATATTTTAACAATAAAACTTACATTTTTATTATATGTAGTAATCACTAAATAGATTTATGCTTGAAATAAAATATTTTTGTTAAATAAAAATATCATTTTCAACATGTTAATGATAATAAAAAAAGTCATTTGTTAAAATATGATTTTGCTCGTTAAAAATGTAACCTTTAACACGTTAGTGAAGTAAAGAAAAAGTCATATGTTAAAATATGATTTTGTTCATTAAAAAATGCAACTTTTAACATGTTAATGAAGTTAAAAAAATCATATGTTAAAATATGATTTTGTTCGTTAGAAATGTAACCTTTAACATGTTAGTGAAGCTAAAATAATCATATGTTAAATATGATTTTGTTAGATAAAGATGTAACCTTGAACATGTTAGTGAAGTTAAAATAATCATATGTTAAATATGATTTTGTTAGATAAAGATGTAACCTTTAACATGTTAGTGAAGTTAAAAAAAAGTCATATGTTAAAATATGATTTTGTTCATTAAAAATGTAACCTTTAACATGTTAGTGAAGTTAAAAGAATCATATGTTAAAATATGATTTTGTTCGTTAAAAATGTAACCTTTAACATGTTAGTGAAGTTAAAAATAATCATTTGTTGAATTACGTCTTCATTTGTTAAAAATATTGTCTTTAACATGTTAATGAGGAATAAAAAAAATCTTATGCTGAAATATGTTTTTGTTAGACAAGAACATCGACTTTAACATGTTAGTGAAGTGTACAAAATTTACATGTAATGAAATAAATGATTTTGAAATCGTTGAACGAATTATATTTATATATATAAATATAAATTAAAATAAAACAAATCGCAGGCGTAGTTCGCGTTTTGGAATCGTAACTTTAAATGATTATACCGAGAGATCTGACTGTCGGATTTTCCCAAAACTGGAACCATTGGGTTTGCTTTGGAAAGATCTTTCCAACGATATTAAACTTGTTAAGATCAACGGTTAGATTTCGAGATATGTGTAATTCAAATCTGAATTAAAACAGCGCCAAGGCCGCATGATGACCTAAAACGTCGTTCGAATTAAATGGGCTATTTTTATATAAATAAAAAATAGCGATAAATCGTTATAAAATATTATGAACAATATGGGATGGAAATAAACCAATTTCCCTTGGTTTATAAAGTAATATGGATGGTTAGATTTATTTGACGTTGATCTATAAAATTGAATTAAATTTAACCAAAGAAAGAAATGATTTGAATTATATATATCCGAGGATTATTTGAAAAGACCGAGTTAAATCTCATTTCAAATAATTGTACAACTTAAAGTTGAAGACATTGAAGATGCTGGTTGAAGACCGGCGATCTTCACATCGAATGGATGACTACTGATGCCTTGGATTGGGTAGCTCCCAGGAAAGGGTTAAAGTGCTAATTGTCTAGACATACTCGTTGATTGTCCGGATATGCGAGAACCTCTCTTCCATATTGGACATATGGAATGAGGAATAAGGTGTCTCCAGTTTCATTCAGACGCAGAATGGACTTGTATATGGATGTGTGTTTGACATTGAATTTTATTATGTGTTGATTGATCTCTATTAAATATATATATCAGTTTAGTGGCGGAGAATTTATTCTCTTTCTTAACACCCTTCTCTAAGACATACAAGCTTAGAGGTTATATATTGATAGACATCAGTTACATGGCGTGGATTGTCAATGTGGCATACTAAGATGCAAATGATCAAGGCTTTTGTTGAAAAGCAGAGCCTTGTGGTTGATGATCAAAGCATATCTCTAATTAGCATAGCTTTTTGTATAACGTTAAGTCGCGAGCCTCACACCCCGGTATGAGTCAAAAATAGGATCGTGACTGTAGGGAGAACTTGCGTTTCTTTCTAGCTAGAAGTGGTGTCATGGTATGGAGCCCAGACATTTTTACTTATGTGGATGATGGAATGAGGCGCCTCGGATATTGAGTCTCCAATGGCTCAGAGATAGGTCCGATAGGACCGGATACGTGTTGTTTAGAAAAAATTAATTCACTAAAGTATGTGTGGACCGGCCGTATCGTCCAAGGGTCCATTGCGGGGGATCTGAGGCATTTGCTAGAGTGTCTCGAATCGGGAGGAGCCATCCCTAGCCTTGACTCATGATGGAAACCCAATTTCCAATACGACATTATGGATTTGATTGTAAACCTATATATGGCGACATAGTAGGATGGGGTACTATGTCGTCTAGGATTGATACATTTATATTGAAAAGTGTTTTAAACTAACTAGACACTAGCAATAATATCAAATGATTTCATTTTATTCGTATCAAGCATTTTTAGCCATTATAAGGTGAAAATCTATCCTCCGGTTTGCATTGCATTGTGTGATGGGACTTGAGTCTTATAATGGTTTCATTTTTCTAAAAAGCATTGCGTTGTTTAAAAGATTTACTTTATTTTATGCACTGGCAATCCAATGGAGTAAACCCGTTCCGCATTGGCAGCGTGGTCCTGTGATTAGCCTTATTATTAAATAAGTTAAGTAAGATTTCTCATACCAGTCCCATGACCGACTCATAGTTTGTTTTCACTTGCAAACTCGGGGTGCCCTTATTTTTACACGGGCATCCAAGTGAATAGGTAACAGGCTTTATTTTGGATATGCGCCGTAGCATGGTATGCTCTTTTGGCTGAAGACAGAGACTATCTTTTATCTCTTATTTTGGACATTTAGACATCACCTTATCTATGCTATATTTGATGATGTTCTAGACTTATTATCTACATGTTGGAACCTTTTATGTACTAAGTAGTATCCTGTATCTGTGCAACTCTGATGATGTTGACATTTATGATTCCGCTGTGCTGAAGATGAATATTATTCTACGATTTCATGTGTTATGCTATTATCTGTATTCTGCTGATGTGATAAATGTGTTATATTCCAATGATTATCCTTGCCACCGTGGTACGGGGGTTTGGGTTTCACAACATGCCACTAAAAATTGATCAGTATTTGTTGCACTTTTTCCAAACACCACTAAAAATTTATTTCTAATAGCGCATTACAAACGTTACAAATGCTTTTTTTGCGCCGTTTATTAAATGCCACCGAAAAGGTTTCTTCGTTATGGTTCTTTTTTTATCGCGTTCTTTTTAACTTTTTTGCAGTGTTCAGTACACACCACCATACTTATTTTTGTTTTCTGTAACCAATTATTTGTAGCGGTTTTTAAACGCTACGAATAAAATTAGTATTTCGTAGCGTTTTAGCCTGGCACCATTTGTTACCAAATTTGTATTATAATATTTTAAACCTACCCATAATTTTTCCGCCAATTATATAACATAATACATAAACACATACACTTTTGAACATAACATATTAAAGAACCACAAAAAACGTACACATTCAAAGGTCCACAAGATAACCATTCAAACATCCACAACAATCATAAGTGTCAAGACAAAACGTTCACCGTACATTCAAACATCCACAATATACATTAACATTGTCATAATCTAAGTACAATAAACACTGCAATAAACACCTGAAATAACCAAGTTGCCGAGCAAATATCTTAGTGTTGCTATTGCTGATGTCTTTAAAAATGGTTGCTCTACCTGCAAAACAAATAACAAAACATAGCTTAAGAATAAAAATGGAAGATAAAACTCTAAACTTAACTACATAACATAAACCTTTCAGACACACTCATTTTCCTATACGTAAAAGTAGTTTAATAGCGGATCTTGCAGAACGATCCAGGTTTCTCATTTCACATAATATAATGATAACCGTAATTGAATAAGACTAGCTAATATACGACCGTGGAAAGAAGAAGCAACACTTGCAGCAAAAACACCCAGGTAGCAGCCATGCTTGAATAAAGGAGCACAGTTTGATAGAGGTGCAGATAAGCATACTATGGAAATCGCCTCTATGTTAGTTTTTCAAATCTCATTGAAGTCCAGTTTCATTTGATAGGAATTTTTCTAAAAAGATGGTATGTTGAGAAAAATAAGCTTTTATTCGTCAGTGTTATCGAAAACAAATCCTTTGGAATTTGTATGCATCTTGAATGTTGCCTGATCTTATCTCATGTTCATTGAAACTAACATTCCTACACATTCAAATGCTTTGTTACAAATATGTAACCAAAATGCTACGGGACATGCTATACTTGCCTTAAGCCAGTTATGTGTCATTTTTTTTCTTTTCTTTTTAATAGAGAAAAAAGGGGATCAGTTGCGTTAACAATACTCTAGAGAAAGAAAAATGTACCTTAGATTTTGACCATTTCTTGTAGTTTTTTTAATAACAGTTTTAAAGCAATTATTCTTTTACTGTAGGCAGGAGGCCCAAAATACAAAGTACCATTAGGTAGACGCGACGGTCTAAGCTTCGCCACTCGAAACAGTACTTTAGGGAGTCTTCCTTCCCCAACTTCCATTGTCACGATTCTCCTCTCAGTCTTCAAGAACATCAAATTAAACACAACGGACCCAGTGGCTTTATCAGGAGGCCACGCCATCGGACATGGACAAAACATTTGGAAATAACCTCAAATGCACATGCCCCGCATTGAACACGGATAACACTACCGTTTTGGACATTCGAAGTCCCAACATGTTCGGTAACAAGTACTATGTTGACCTCGTGAATAGGCTGGGGTTGTTCACTTCAGATCAGGATTTGTATGTGGATTCAAGAACGAAGGCTACTATGATGGCATTTGCGGTGAATCAGGCTTAAGGAAACTGATCTTATCTCATGTTCATTGAAAACATTTAACTAACAAAGATCTAGGTAACAAATACCTTGCCACATCTCGTAGCATTTTGGTTTTCAACACATATCCCTAATAAGATAGACAGGGATTATTCAGCTTTACTAACAGTAACTGTGGTACGAATCATATCTAATAAGAATTGATTTCTTCTTTCCAAATCACGACTGTGTAGTAGAGTTAAGGTGAAGTAATCTTAGAGATGATTTCTATTAAGTACCATTGAAGATCTTGTTCAATATATTACCCAAGTGAAAATATATCATGTTGCATCATTTCACATAATATAATGATAATCATAGCAGTATATACACCTAATTTTTTCTCAACCTCAATTTTTTCCAAACCAATGTCAATTGCGTACAATAATGACAGCAATATAAATTTGACTGAAAGAAACAAGTACATGTGTAACTATTGTGTCATGAGATTTTGGACTAGTGTATATTAAAAAATATTTACATACCTTTCATTTTGTTTCAATAATGGTTTTTTCCACTGGCCAAGCTATGGAAGCGCCGAAGGCATCTTCCATGCACGTCAAAGATGATGTTGGTCTCCATAGCTCTACACTTGGAACTGTCACATGTTCAACCCAAACTTTTACAGCATCCTTTCCCAATGGTCGACAATGGACCAACGATATCGGATCAGTGATGCAATAGTTCCTTCATCCACTATGTTTGTTCCACCTACATCTATCAACTTGTATTTAGCATCTTTTTTCATGGTTGCAATTGGCTGAAAGAAAAAAAGATTATTATGCAGAATATATACATACGCGTTAAATAACTTTCATACATAGTGATCAATGTTGAAAATTAATGATTACATTTTGTGATTTATTCGTCAACATATATGCAGATTTCGAGGGAGAAGTCGCATGATTTTCACTATCAGTTGGATTTTCTTTACCAGCTTCTATTTTTGATCTTGGCCATGCTACTTTTCTACCAAGTGCATCTTCAATGCACGACATATCAGATGTGGGTTGCCATTAATACGCATCTTTATTTATTATGTTGTCCACCCAAATCACAACAACAGATGGACCGAGCGGAATACCATTAACAGTATATTTTGGATCATTGGCATAGATTCTTCCTTCGGCAACTACACCTTCACCCTCATTCCAACCATAAATCTTGTTGTTATTGTTGATGATGCTAGTACTCTAAAAATGAGAATATAGTTCAATATTAGCAATTATACTTATAGTCATGACAATTTCAAAACAAGAGAATGTTGTATTATTTCTACATAGTGATGGCTCTATAGGCTAATATCTTTACAGCCCTCCATTTACAGTTCACGGGTAATTATAAATAAATACATGTGGTACCTTTATTCTGAATCAAATCTGAATTTGTTAATAAATATAATCACGAAGATGTATACGTGGTACCTTTACTCTATACACACATAAAATAGCTATAAATATAATAAAAGAAGTGTAAATTTTACCGTACTGGATTCATCACAATTCAAGCGTGTTGCAGCGGTACCTTGATGCAAACTGATGGCCAAGCTACTACCTTATTTATAGCATCTGCTAATTCTGTCATTTTAGGTGTAGCCTCCATAAATAAGTATCTAGTTTATCCACAAAATTTATAAAAACGCTCGCAACTTTTGGTCCAAGACGAATGTCATTGACAACATCGTTTGGGTCCAAGGACAACAGCCTCCCATAGGCAACAACTCCAGAGGTTCCATCCCAATTCAACAACGAACATACTTCGTCATCACTCTAGAATTATTCAACCAAAAATTATATCAAGTACTGGATTAAAAATTTAAAACATAAATTTTATTTTATTGAGTAATGTAATTATTATTTTTACCGATTCAGGTGAGATCTTTCCTAAACTTTCTTTATCCTGTTGCAGAGCACAAATATAACAATATTTTAATCTTAGGAGCACTCAAGTGGATGCCACAATACTTAAAATAAAACATTACTGGATCAAAATTAAAATTAAAATGTTATTTATTGAGTAATATAATTATTATTTTTACCATTTCAGGTATGCTCCCTTGCATACTTTCTTTACCTTGCAGTAAAGAACCAAAATTTATTCTTTTTAGTATTTTAAATTATACAGTATGCTGAATTTTGTATTTAACGAATATAAATTAATTTTAGAAGTTTACCTTCTAGTCCATCAGAGTCTGTATCATTCCCTTCAATTTTGTTATTTCCTCTTGACACTGTGATAATTGTTTATCTTTAGACTGAGCCACAACTAGCTTGGTTAAAGTGCAACCCACCCAATGCCCTTAACCTTCCCAGTCTATCTTCTCCCAATACATGTACAAGAGCATCTCCATTGATATTCTGTGTCGAGCTGGATTGGGATACGCTACCAAATTTTTTAATCTCCTCCTATATAAATAAAAACACATAGATGGTGTACAGTGGTAAAAATACCATAGTTTCAAAAAAAATACCGATAAAATTAAAAATAATAATACAATAGTATTTGCAGCTTTGATCCACACATCAGCTCTAGTTACGGATGATGGATCTACACTTTCTTTTTTCTTAATTTAGGATAACATTAAATAAATAATCTAACAGGTATAAAATAATGTTAAATAAAGCTATAGTCAATTAACTAACCAAGTCTTTGGTCATTATAGCCATTTCCTTATGACCGGTTGTATGTGGAAGTTGTGTGTACCTAAGGGGCAAATATTTCTCACTTTTTGCTGGAAATATAGAAAGATGTTAAAATTAGCATGCTAATAGAGATGAGCGTAGGAATGGTTTGTTGTTGAAGTATTGAATTTTATCTTAGATTTACCTTAAACTCCACACTTGTTTTCGCCTTCACAAACTTTCTCCATTCGTTTATGTTTTTGATGTTGATAGGTTTCAGTTTAAGTCTTTCCTCTTCATTCTCCGATTTTTGCAAAGTTCGAACCAATTTGCTTTTTGATGATCTCCAAGTACTCCGATTTATTGAAATATGGCTTTTCCTTGCCATTCCTCTTCTAGTTTAAATCTAACCTGAGTCAGTATATTAAAACATGATATTAAAATCAAATAACAACAAATTACCACTTCCAGTATAAACAAGAGGGGGGCAAGTTTTTTTTTGGTGATGTGTAAAATATATTGCAATGAAAAACAGTCAAAAAATGCAAA
Organism: Allium sativum; assembly: GCA_030737875.1. Classification (NCBI taxonomy): domain Eukaryota; kingdom Viridiplantae; phylum Streptophyta; class Magnoliopsida; order Asparagales; family Amaryllidaceae; genus Allium; species Allium sativum. The sequence goes on from CM060909.1 coordinate 1,025,689,029, forward strand.
TTGACTAGCGTATATTATAAATCAGTATACTTCCACATGCATGTTCTCCTTCAAGTACCTACCGTACCATCTCAAGCAAAGTGATACAGTAATAAACAATGAATTAAACTTTGATGTAGCTAAGGATAATAGTCATTTAGTTGGGTAACCAAGAAGCATCAGTCTTACCCTTTAGAATATTAAATTTTTTTATTGTTGCCTGTACAAGCTTTAAAATATTAAAACTTGTTGCATGAATTCTGAGATTTTATTTTGAGCTAGCATGTAATTTTACTTGCATGTTAAAATTTAAGTGACACCTAAAGAGAATCAAGCACATATTCAAGATTTATAAATAACCAAACATAAGTAAGAAAATTTAATTAAGTAACCAAAATAAAGTCTGACTTCATACCTGAACTAACTGCCACAAAACTTCTTTTAAATCATTACTTATATTTCGCCAATGATCGATAGTGTATGGAACCTGCTTCCGCACAAGTGGTCCAAGAAAAGAGGATAAATATACTGACCCTTGCCTTATTGGTATACCTAGATCATTGAACTCAACTTCAATTCGATACTAACTGCATAACGGGAGCCTTTTTTCTTTTGCTGGACCTCTTCCGCCTCTTTTCCGAGATGTATTCTAATTTCAACTGCACTGTGTTTCCCAATTTCTAGCTCAACATCATCGGTTTGTTCAAGACAAGTTTGATTTTCTGAGCGTAGTCCTTCATTTCGGTCATTTGGGACAGTTTGTTCTTAGCCTTCATTATGAACAATGGTTTGCTTCTTAACATTGACTGGTTGGTCTTCGCATTGAATGTTGCGCTTCTGATCTAGCTTATTCTTTCGGGATTCCTCTACAGCCTTTATCGGGTTAGGAGTGTGTACATTGCTTGTTGATATCTTTTTTGCAAATGAAACAAAATACATTATAAACCAATAAGCAGCCGGCACTTAAATATGATACATATATATATATATATATGCATATACGCGTTGAGCACACGTATATACAGTCATAAATACAAACAATAAGACCAGACAACGTAGCACAATGTATATGTATATGCATATATATTTATATAAAGTATACACTTGTTAAGAAATGCAAGACCAGACTAGACCAGACAAATCTCAGGTTTAATGGCAAGACCAGACAAGGCAACACAATGTACTAGTGCATGTAATATGAAAAAATAGGTCAAGAAATGCCAGAAATTCTAGTACAACACAAATGTATATAACATAGTTTTGGCTGCAACACCAATGAACAACCAACGATACAGAAAATCAATACGAATACAATCAACAACCAACACTAAAGCAAATGAACAACGATGCTCAAGTAGGACATATAATCTACTCAAGTATGCCCTTGCAATCCTCTCTCACATAGCTAACATCTTCATCATCCACTTCGGTTATTTCATCTTCCACCGCTTGGATATCTTCCTCGATGCAATCGGGATCCTCTAAATCAGTAAAATTTCTTGATGGTGCTCTCATTACAACATACCAATTAGAATCATCATTCTCTCTTAAATAAAATATTTGTTTTGCTTGATATGCGAGTATGTACGAGTCTCATGAAAATGATTCTTGATGTAAATTAACAAGAGTGAACCCATCATCATCAATTTTTACTCCATTTCCTTTATACACCCAATGAACTTAAAAAACTGGAATATAAAACAAATGATAATCTAATAAAATTATATATGTCAATATTCCATAATAAGTGACCACATCAACCAATTGGAACATATCTTTTGCACTTGCTCTACACATATGAAATGACCCTAACTTCCCCGTTCGGGAAAGCCCGGATTGAGTTTAGAACATGACGCATCATAACACAAACAATAGAACATTTCGTTGCAATTACAACAATTGCATCAGAGTACAAGAATATATCAGAGTATGAATAGATATTACACATTGGAAATACAATATCAGAGATTTAATAAATAACAAAGCAACGGAAAAATATATAATAAAATGCGTAGCTGAAAATACATCACTAGCACAAATGAAAGAAATACACGGATACAAAGCTTTCCGAATATAGCTCTAGCTGTAATCCAGGATCCTGTGAAAAGAAATATCTGCGCAAACCAAAACTACAAGCTGCCCGTGTGCAAAATATAGGGACCCAGAGTTTAGGTTAAAATGATAAACTCCGAGTCATTCATGGGACTGGTGTGAGAACTAAAACAGTTATTAACTTTTAAATTTAAAAGTTGGGAAATCATGGGACCACGCCGTACAACACGGAATGGGTTTACTCCACATGAATCTTAGTTTAGAATAAAACAACGCAATGCTTTTTAGAAAAATGAAGCTATTATAAGACTCAGGTCCCATCACACAATGCTACATAAGTCAGAGGATAGAGTTTTTCCTTATAATATCCAAATTTGCTTGATGCGTATAAAACAAAATTATTTGATATTATATGTGCATAGTGTTTAAAAACAACTTCAAATATAAATGTATCAATCATAGATGGCATGGGTACATATATCATGTTGCCATACTAGTTTACAATCAAAACCACATGATGTCGTATTGGAAGTTGGATTCCCATCATAAACCGAGGCAAGGGATCGTCCTTACCGAATTCGAGACTCTCTAGCTCGAGCCTCAGGATTCAGCGGCAACTGCACCTGGAGCCACAGGGTCGGTCCACACTTACTTTAGGGTATTATAATTCCAGAACAATACGTTTCCCTGCCCTATTGGGCATAAAATCTGAGCTACTAGGGACTCAATATCTGAGGTACCTCGCTTTCCAACAACCACATAAGTAAAATGTCTAGGCTCCATACCATGACACCACTCCTAGCTAGAAAGAAACGCATGTTCTCCTTAGATCCTTCTCCCGTTTCTGGTTCATATCGGGGTACATCTCAAAGAAGGGTGTTAAGAAAGAGAATAAATTCTCCTCCACCAAATAGATATATATTTAATAGAAATCAATCAATACAGAATGAAATCCAATGTCAGACACACATCCATTTACAAGTCCGTTTTGGGTCTGAACGAAACTGGAGGCACCTTATTCCTCGTCCCATATGTCCAATACAGGAGAGAGGTCCTCGCATATCCGTCGATCTCCAAGTATCTGAACGATCACCACTTATTACCTTGTCTTGGGTGTAAGCCCAATCAAGACATCAGTAATCATCCAAACGATGTGAAGAACTCCGGTCTTCAACCACCGTCTTCATCGTCGACTTTAGTCGTCATAGTAATTATTCAGAATAGGTTAAGCCCGGTCTTTCCGAATAACTCACGAATTTTATAATCAATAATCAAGTGCTATAAAAACACATCATACGCCGCATTCCAATTTAGAATATTCTTTTAATAAAATATTCACATTATTAGGGAAAGGTTCCCATTAATTTTATCAAAGAAAAATTCTTTTAAAATTATTCTTTAATCTTCCTTTGGATCTCATTTCAAAAGATTTTTATTTTATCCTTTATCAGTTCTAACCAAAATTAAGGTTTATTCACTAGTCGGGATTAGCGAGTCTTACCGAAGTAATCATTTAATATTTATTATCCCAATCCCAACCTATTAATCCCATGGAGCAAAACTAGTAGCACTCCGTATTAATACCCACGGTGTTATTGGTAAATTTAATTACCATTTCACGTTCAAATCTAATTAAAGATTTAACTATCACTTGGAGTAAAACTGATGGTACTCCATTCTCGATCATTTTATGAATTCGATAAATTTAATTATCTCTTTCTCATTTTACTCTAATTAAAGATTCATTAAAACCCTAGTTTAGTTTTAATCTAAAAATCATTACTTAATGATTATTCAAATTTAAGAAATTAATCTTATCTTTAATTGGATTAAAGAACAAATGTTATTTAAAACATTATTCACGATAAACCCAAAATCATCTTCCAACAAAATGGAATATACACGGAAATCATAACAGTATATAACCGATATAAATTCCCATATCAGACTAATAATATAAATGGAATAGCGACAAGGCCTTTTAAATTCCATATATAGTAGTAGTCTTCATCCACAAAAGCTCATCTTGATTATTACCAAATCGAAATCCATTCAATTCCAATTTAATATATTAAATTGGAAAACTTCACTTTGGAAAATTTCCATTTAAATCTTAATAAAAGATTTATAAATTCCAAATCATATCTTTACTGTTAATTGGTTAAAGAACAAATGTTATTTAAAACATTGTTCATGATAAACCCAAAAATCTAATTTCAATTCAATTCTAATTAAATATTGATTAATTGGTAAACTTCTCTAAATCTTAATTAAAAGATTTATTCTTTTCTCAACTGGGTTTAAGAACAGTGTTATTTAAGACACCATTCACGACAAACCCAAATCCAATTCGATATTAAATAAAAGGCTCTGAATAGAAATTTTATCGGCTTATATTCAATATCTAATTCTGAAATCAACAAATATAGTATTGAGAATAACGATATATATATATCTTCCAAACTCCTCAACAATATCCGTATAATCATGGAATCCAATATCGAAATATTCCGAAGATAACTTCCATTCCAATTCATACTTTGGAAAATTCTGGTTATGTTAAAACCATTTACAAATCCAATTTATTTATTTAAAAACATTGGATTATTATTCTAGTTAATAACTAGTTCATTTCGATCAAAATATAGTTTAATCTTTTCAAAACTTGGAATTTTTCATCCAAAATCTTTCTAAATCATTTATTATGAATTTACATAATTTTTCCATATTTTTAATGATTTTATTAAGGCCCTTACAGTCAGTTTCCAATAACGGCCACCGAACTGCATTTACAGCGACCTTTTCCAAAATTGCTTTGGCCATATTTTAAAATCTAACCGTTAGATTTCAATTCTCTTGTATTCATTGGAAAGCTATTTTCGATATGAAACCAACGGTTCTGGTTTAGGAGAACCCAATGGTCGGATCTCCCGTTACATCAATTTGAAGTTAATGGTCAAAGTTCGCGAACGGTCGCTGCGCGGCGCATTCTATTCAGGCTATTAAGTATATATAATATATACGTTATATATATATATTGTTGATTTCCTTTTAGAACGTATTTTATAAAATATTTATAAATTCAGTTTAAAACCATTCCAACTTCTTTTTCAATTTTAAATCAAAATTGAATATTTTATATCTTTATCATATTAAAATGATAATATTTTCAAAATATTAGATTTTGAAATCACTCCTTTTTTATATTCATTATAAAATGAATAAAATCGATCGATAAACCCGTTTGGGTTAAAATGATGTTTGCTACTTAAATCCGCTTCACATTTCAATGTTGTTGTGTCCATCGGACATCAAAATCAAAATTTTATTCTTCACCGAATATTATTTAAAAATATTCGTTATTTTAAAACATTCTTTATTTTAAAATATTCCTAATTTCTGAATCGGAATGCGACTCAATCAATTACCATATAATTCCAATTATATGGATTTCATACATCGCATGTATACAACAATAATGATAAATAATAATTTAACATTCCAACATCATCCAGAGTGGAATTTACAACTGTGTGAGCACTAAAATAAATAAATAACGCTCATCATATTCTGTCGATCAATCGATTGACATTGAATTAAATTTAGGGGAGATGTTAATAAATTATCATCCTCAGACCCATGTGGGGTCTTCAATCAACAACAGTTTATTTAAAGAAATTATTGGTTAATATATTTAACTAATTCTAATTCGGTTTGAATTATTTTTCTAATTAGTCATTTTTCACTGTTTAAATTATAAATGGATATTTATAATTTAAATTTCAACTACCACATTAATGTTAACATTATTTTTAATACGCTAAACATTTCAACATTATAAACAACAAACAATACAGTCCAAACAAACAATCATGGTTTGTACAATAAATAGTGTCGGGTGCTGCTAAGCACCGTTTGCATCCTAGTATATATTTAACTGTAAATAAATAGAGCGAGAAGGAGTTCTCACCATGATTTCCACCCCGTCATTCTTCAATGAAGGATGGTTTGGATTCTGTTTTGCTCCCAGTTTGCTTCTTCGCGTAGTGTCCTTCACCGTGTTTCCAACACAATCTGTTTCATGCAGTTCGTATTAAAAATCACATTTTTATACTGCGTTATTTCTTTTAAAAATCATGCTATTTATATTTCTAAAATCAATCCTATATATAAATTAAAATTCATATTTTTAATTTAAAACTATTTTATAATAAGAATCACATTTTAATTAACATTATCTATGATTGAAAATCACATTTTTAAGTCTAAAAATATTTTTATAAAAAATCATATTTTTAATCTATGTTATTTTATTAAAAATCTATATCTTTAAACAATGTTATTTATTTCTAAAAATTCACATTTTTATAGCAAAGTCATTTATATAAAAATTTCATCTTTTATATATATATATAAAATAATTCTATTTATATATTTTAAAACAACTCTACTTATAATTTAAAAAAAACACTATTTCTATTTAAAATCACATTTTTAAATCAAAGCTATTTTATTTTTAAAGATCACATTTTATTTACAATGCTATTTATTTTAAAAACACACATTTTATTTTAAACTCAATACTATATAGATGAAAATCGCATTTTTATTACCATGTTTTTCATATGTAAAAACCTAAAGATAAATCTAATATATATATATAAGAAACTGAAAATAAAATCAATGTTAATTTATATAATAAATTTTGTTAACCACTTTATTAATTATATGCTTAAAAAAATTACACTGCATCTTCTAGTATAACCCTCTAGTTTATTCCATATCGTAGTGCTCTTCATAACAGTTCCAACGCAACTGACGGTTCACAAAACGGACCTCATATTAAAAAGATATGAATTTATGAACATTGATCACAACACGAGATAATTATTTAATAATTAATTAAATTTAAATCCCCTTTTTAACCTTCTTCATCGTTCCACTGTAAAATACGATCCATTGTTCAAACCATTTCTCCTCCCTTCTCTCTCTAATCGGATGCCAAATGAAGAAGTTAGCGCCCGATCCAGTGGTTCCCTAGCATCGGCCTTGGGGTGCACCGCCGCCACCAGGAGGCGGGTCGACTCCGGTTAGCCCATGAGGCTGGGAAACTCCACGAAGCGGCAGACCTTTGTGCCCGAAATTTACCCAGTATAAAACATTATATCCGATCATCACCCTACTATAGGAAAGATCTCGAAACGTTCTTCAATTCTCGCTTTATGATTGTTTGAAAATATTTGGTGGATTGGAAAAAAAATAAGGATCGAATTTCAAACATTGATGGCCATTAATTCGAAGGAGGCGGCTGCTGTTAAAAACGAATTAGGGTTTTATTTCTTTCCTAGGTTTATATATATATTAATTTATTCCAATAATACATATTTATCAATCCGAACTCCAAATTAAACCCAACGAATGTCGTTCGTAGCTAAATACCCTCATTCCGGACACATTGGGATATGTTTCGTAAGCCAAATCAATTGTTACGATCTGTTTTTCTTTAAATTAAAATATAAATTAACTGAGTTCAAACGTACATTTTAACTTACTGGGGCCGCATACTGACTCCAAAAATTCCCCAAAAATAAACCTAGCTATGTTTTGACAATACGGTCCTAACAAAACTAATTTCGTCGAATTTGGAGACTGTTTGAAAAATGGTCATTTCCTGGTCGATCCAATTCAACTGAAATTGATAAAACATGTTTTCTTTTACCATGCTCACATACTAATTCCAAAAATTATGACAATCGGAATCTAGCATTAGTTTGACATTCCGGATCCAACAAAAGTGGTTTCGTCGAAAACGGAGGTCGTTTGCAAAATAGCTATTTTTAAGGGCTATATATTATGTAGTATATATATATATATATATATATATATATATTCCATAGCGACTATTTTGAATTTTAAACAGAACATAACTTTTAATTTATATTATGGAATCTGGATTTTTCACATTCATTAGAAAGATATAATTAAACAGATTTAAATATTTCTAGTTTCACTGAAATCCGATTTATTTTGAATTCTGTACATTCAATTGAAATTTAAAAATTGAATTTTCAAACTACCGCGCCATTTCAAACTCGTTTTATAATTAAAATAAAATTATACATTCTAACTTCATTTAAAATAAATTTTTAGTCATTATTATTTAAAATAAATAATTTTAAATATTCAAAATCCATTAAAATAGCTAAAATAAAATTTTAAATTGGATCAAAAATTCTGGGTTGTTACAACCCCCCCCCCCCCACTTAAATCTTTTCGTCCTAGAAAAGGAATGAAGCTAAAAGTTTTATAACTAAAGAACTCAACTTTCATTCTTCAACTTTTCAGTTTCTAAGAATTTTCTAATTTCTCAAAAATTTAGCTAACACCCTAAATTTTTGAAAAATTTCGCCATAACCTCCTTTGTACAGCCCTATCGGTAAAACCGCAACTTGCCTCACAGGGCCCTCATCAATCCAAAAGAAAAAAAAAAGCCAAGCAGCTTGCTAATCGGCTCATAAAATCATCAAACCCCAACAAATACAATAAACATGTACCTATTTGTCGGGCAAACAATTTTATTCCTCTTCTTAGCTTCCATGTTATGCCCTGTTCAATTTATATACATGTATATGTATGCAATTGATCAATTTTCAACTCAGTTCAATATTTTATTTAATTTGGCTTAATTTCTCATTCATCCATATATTGGTTAAATTAATTATCATTCCAATATTTTTATTAGTTAAACTAATAATCAAACATCACAAGAATATATCAGAGTATGAATAAATATTACATATTGGAAATACAATATCAGAGATTTAATAAATTACAAAGCAGGGGAAAAATATAATACAATGCGTAGTGGAAAATACAACACTAGCACAACTGAAATAAACACACGAATACAAAGCTTTCTGAATATAGCTCCAGCTGTAATCCAGGATCCTGTGAAAAGAAATATTTGCACAAACCAAAACTACAAGCTTCCCGTGTGGAAAATATTGGCATCCATAGTTTAGGTTAAAACAATAAACTCCGAGTCAGTCATGGGACTGGTGTGAGAACTAAAACAGTTATTAAGTTTTAAATTTTAAAGTTGGGAAATAATGGGACCACACCGTATAACACAGAGCAAGTTTGCTCCACATGAATCTTAGTTTAGAATAAAACAACGCAATGCTTTTTAGAAAAATGAAGCTATTTTAAGACTCAGGTCCCATCACACAATGCAGTGCAAGCCAGAGGATAGAGTTTTCCTTATAATAGCCAAATATGCTTGATACGTATAAAACAAAATTATTTAATATTATATGTGCATAGTGTTTAAAAACAACTTCAAATATATATATATATATATATATATATATATATATGTATCAATCATAGATGGCATGGGTACCATATATCATGTCGCCATACTAGTTCTACAATCAAAACCGCATGATGTCATATTGGAAGTTGGATTTCCATCATGAACCAAGGCAAGGGATCGTCCTTACCAAATTCGAGACTCTCTAGCCCGAGCCTCAAGATTCAGCTGCAATTGCACCTGGAGCCACAGGGTCGGTCTACACTTACTTTAGTGGATTATAATTCCTGAACAATACGTTTCACTGCTCTATGGGGCATAAAATCTAGGCCACTAGGAACTCAATATCCAAGGTACCTCGCTTTCCAACAACCACTTTGGAAAAATGTCTGGGCTCTATACCATGACACCACTCCTAGCTAGAAAGAAACGCATGTTCTCCCTGGATCCATCTTCCTTTTCTGGTTCATACCGGGGTGTGAGGCTCGCAAAGTAACGTTATACACAAAGCTATGCTAATTAAAGTTGTGCTTTGATCATCATCCACAAGACTCTGCTTTTCAACCAAAGTCTTGATCATTTGCATCTTAGCATGCCACACTTACAATTCATGCCATACGCCTGATATCTATCGATATATAACCTCTAAGCTTGTATGTCTCAAAGAAGGGTGTTAAGCAAGAGAACAAATTCTCCGCCACCAAACAGATATATATTTAATAGAAATCAATCAATATAGAATGAAATCCAATGTCAGACACACATCTATTAACAAGTCCATTCTGGGTCTGAACGAAACCAGAGGCACCTTATTCCTCGTCCCATATGTCCAATACAGGAGAGAGGTCCTCACATATCCGTCGATCTCCAAGTACGTCTGAACGATCACCACTTATTACCTTGTCTTGGGTGTACAACCCAATCAAGACATCAGTAATCATCCAGACAATGTGAAGAACTCCGGTCTTCAACCACCGTCTTCATCGTCGACTTTAGTCGTCATAGTAATTATTCAGAATGGGTTAAACCCAGTCTTTCCGAATAACTCGCGTATTTTATAATCAATAATCAAGTGCTATAAAAACACATCATATGCCTCATTCCAATTCAGAATGTTCTTTTAATAAAATATTCACATTATTAGGGAAAGGTTCCCATTAATTTTATAAAAGATAAATTCTTTTCAAATTATTCTTTAATCTTCCATTGGATCTTATTTCAGAAGATTTTATTTTATCCTTTATCAATTCTAACCCAAATTAAGGTTTATTCACTAGTCGGGATTAGCGAGCCTAACCGAAGTAATCATTTAATATTTATTATCCCAATCCCAACCTATTCATCCCATGGAGCAAAACTAGCAGCGTTCCATATTTAACACCCACGGTGTTATCGGTAAATTTAATTACCATTTCGAGTTCAAATCTAATTAAAGATTTAACTATCCCCTAGAGTAAAACTGGTGGTATTCCATTCTCGATCATTTCATGAATTCGATAAATTTAATTATCTCTTTCTCGTTTTACTCTAATTAAAGATTCATTAAAACTCTAGTTTAGTTTTAATCTAAAAATCATTACTTAATGATTATTCAAATTTAAGAAATTAATATTATCTTTAACTGGGTTAAAGAACAAATGTTATTTAAAACAATGTTCATGGTAAACCCAAAATCATCTTCCAACAAAATGGAATCTACATGGAAATCATAACAATATATAATCGATATAAATTCATGTATCAGACTAATAATATAAATGGAATAGCGGCAAAGCCTTTTAAATTCCATATATAGTAGCGATCTTCATCCACAGGAGCTCATCTCGATTATTACCAAATTGACTTCCATTCAATTCCAATTTAATATATTAAATTGGAAAACTTCACTTTGGAAAATTTCCATTTAAATCTTAATAAAAGTTTTATAAATTCCAAATCATACCTTCACTGTTAATTGGGTTAAAGACAAATGTTATTTAAAATATTGTTCATGATAAACCCAAAAATACAATTTCAATTCAATTCTAATTAATTGATAAACTTCTCTACATTTTAATTAAAAGATTTATTCTTTTCTCAACTGGGTTTGAGAACAGTGTTATTTAAGACACCGTTCATGACAAACCCAAATCCAATTCAGTATTAAATAAAAGGCTCTGAATAGAAATTATATTGGCTTATATTCAGCATCAAATTCTGAAATCAACAAATATTGTATTGGGAATAACAATATATATATCTTCCAAACTCCTCAACAATATCTGTATAATCACCGAATCCAATATCGAAGTATTCCGAAGATAATTTCCATTCCAATTCATAATTTGGAAAATTCTGGTTATGTTAAAACCATTTACAAATTATTATTCTAGTTAATAACTAGTTCATTTCGATCAAAATATATTTTAATCTTTTCAAAACTTGGAATTTTTCACACAAAATCTTTCTAAATCATTTATTATGAATTTACATAATTTTTCCATATTTTTAATAATTTTAGTAAGGCCCTTACAGTCAGTTTCCAATAACGGCCACCGAACTGCATTTACAACGACCTTTTCCAAAATTGATTTGGCAATATTTTAAAATATATCCATTAGATTTCAAATCTCTTGTATTCGTTGGAAAGCACTTTTCGATACGAACCCAATGGTTCTGGTTTTAGGAGAATCCGAATGTCGGATCTCCCATTACATCAATTTGAAGTTAATGGTCGAAGTTCTTGAACGGTCGCAGCGCGGCGCGTTCTATTCAGGCCATTAAATATATATAATATATATATATATATATATATATATATATATATTATCATCGATTTCCTTTTAAAATGTATTTTATAAAATATTTATAAATTCATTTTAAAATGATTCCAACTTCTTTTTCAAATTTAAATCAAAATTGAATTTTCTATATCTTTATCATATTAAAATGATAATATTTTCAAAATACTAGATTTTGAAATCACTCCTTTTCAATATTCATTATAAAATGAGTAAAATCGATCGATAAACCCGTTCGGGTTAAAATGGCGTTTGCTACTTAACTCGGCTTTACATTTCAATATTTTTGTGTCCATCGGACATCAAAATCAAAATATTATTCTTCACCAAATATTATTTGAAAATATTCGTTATTTTAAAATATTCCTTATTTTAAAATATTCTTTATTTCTGAATCAGAATGCGACTCAATCAGTTACCATATAATTCCAGTTGTAAGGATTTCATACATCGCATGTATACAATAATAATGATAAATAATCATTTAATATTCCAACATCATCCAGAGTGAAATTTACAACTGTGTGAGCATTAAAATAAATAAATAATGCTCATCACAGTCTGTCGATTAATCGATTGACATTGAATTAAATTTAGGGGAGATGTGAATAAATTATCATCCCCAAACCGATGCGAGGTTTTCAATCAACAACAGTTTATTTAAATTAATTATTGGTTAATAAACTTAACCAATTCTAATTCGGTTTGAATTGTATTTCTAATTAGCCAATTTTCACTGTTTAAATTATAAATGGATATTTATAATTTAAATTTCAACTACCACATTAATTTTAACATTATTTTTAATACGTTAAACATTTCAGCATTACAAACAACACACAATACAGTCGAAATAAACAATCAAGGTTTGTACAATAAATAGTGTCGGGTGCTGATAAGCACCATCTGCATCCTAGTATATATTTAACTGTAAAATAAATAGAGCAAGAAGGAGTTCTCACCTTGATTTCTAGCCCGTCATTCTTCTGTGGACAATGGTTTGGATTCTGTTTTGTTTCCAGTTTACTTCTTCGCGTAGTGTCCTTCACCGTGTTCTAAAACAATCAGTTTCACGCAGTTCGTATTAAAAATCACATTTTTATACTGCGTTATTTTTTTAAAAAAATCATGCTATATACATTTTTAAAATCAATGCTATATGTAAATTAAAAATCATATTTCTAATTTAAAACTATTTTACAATAAGAATCACATTTTTAATAAGGTTATCTATGATTAAAAATCACATTTTTAAGTCTAAAACTATATTTATAAAAATCATATTTTTAATCTATGTTATTTAATTAAAAATTTAAATCTATAAAACAATGTTATTTATTTATAAAAATTCATATTTTTGTAGCAATGTCGTTTATATAAAAATTTCATCTTTTATATATATTTTTAAAACAATTCTATTTATATATTTATAAACAACTCTACTTATAATTTTTTTCTAAAAAACACTATTTCTATTTAAAAATCACATTTTTAAATCAAAGCTATTTTATTTTTAAAAATCATTAAAAATAACATTTTATTTACAATGCTATTAATTTAAAAAACACACATTTTATTTTAAAATCAATACTATATAGATAAAAATCACATTTTTATTACCATGTTTTTCATATGTAAAATCCTAAAAATAAATATATTATATATATATATATAAAAGAAACTAAAAATAAAATCAATGTTAATTTATATAATAAATTTTGTTAATCACTTTATTAGTTACATGGTTAAAAAAATTACACTACATCTTCTTCTATAACCCTCCAGTCTGTTCCATATCGTAGTGCTCTTCATGACAGTTCCAACGCAACTGACGGTTCACAAAACGGACCTCGTATCAAAAAGATATGAATTTATAAACATTGATTACAACACGAGATAATTATTTAATAATTAATTAAATTTAAATCCCCATTTTAACCTTCTTCACCATTCCACTGTAAAACACGATCCATTGTTCAAACCATTGCTCCTCCCTTCTCTCTCCAATCGCACGCCAAATGAGGAAGCCAGCGCCCGATCCAGTGGTGTCCCAGCATCGGCCTTGGGGTGCACCGCCGCCACCAAGAGGCGGGTCGACTTCGGTGGGCCCATGAGGTCGGGAAACTCCACGAAGCGGCAGCCCTTTGTGCCCAAAATTTACCCAGTATACAACATTATATCCGATCATCGCCCTAACATTGGAAAGATCTCTAAACGTTCTTCAATTCTTGCTTTATGATTGTTTGAAAATATTTAGTAGATTGGAAAAAAATAAGGATCGAATTTCGAATGTTGATGGCCATTAATTCGAAGGAGGCGGCTGCTGTTAAAAACGAATTAGGGTTTTATTTTTTCCTAGGGTTATATATATATATATATATATATTAATTTATTCCAATAATACATGTTTATCAATCTGAACTCCAAATTAAACCCAACCACTGTCGACACTAGCTAAATACCCCCATTCCGGACACAATGGGATATGTTTCGTAAGACAAATCAGCTGTTACGATCTATTTTTCTTCACATTATAATATAACTCGATATATATAAAATTCAAACGTACATTTTAATTTACTGAGGTCATATACTGACTCCGAAAATTCCCAAAAAATAAATCTAGCTATGTTTTAACGATATGGTCCTAACAAAACAATTTCGTCAAATTTGGAGACCTTTGAAAAATGGTCATTTTATGGTCGATCCAATTCAACTGAAATTGACCAAATACGTTTTCCTTTACCCCGCTCACATATAAATTCCAAAAATTATGAAAATTGAAATATAGCAATAATTTGACATTCCAGATCCAACAAAAGTGGTTTCGTCGAAAACAGAGGTTATTTGCAAATTGGCTATTTTAAAGGTTATATATTATTTAAAATATATATAAATTCCATAGCGACCATTTTGAATTTTAAACTGGACATAACTTTTAATTTTTGTTATGGAATATGGATTTTTCACAATCGTTAGAAATATATAATTAAATAGATTTAAATATTTCTGTTTTTGCTGAAATCCGATTTATTTTGAATTCTGTACATTCAATTGAAATTTAAAAATCGAATTTTCAAACTACCGCGCCATTTCAAACTCGTTTTATAATTAAAATAAAATTATATGTTCTAACTTCGTTTAAAATAAATTTTTAGTCGTTATTATTTGAAATAAATAATTTTAAATATTCAAAATCCATTAAAATAGCTAAAATAAATTTTTTAAATTGGTTCAAAAACTCCGGCTTGTTACAACATAGTAGTCGTACCAAAAGTCACCCCACAATTATGAGTTTGTCACCCTAAATCATTTACATGAAAACGTTGCTCATTGATGATATATCCTTTGTAAGACATGGCATCATCCTTTGGACCGTAAGCAATCCATTTCAACATGTCATTATGATCCTTGGAGGTAATAGGTATCTACAACGAATTTCATTTAGCATGTAAACTTTATTGTAATATTAATAGTCATATGAGAAGATATTTGAAATCTAACTAACCTTTCTTTTAATCCGATCGGCAAAATTTTTGGTATGTGTTTCCCAAAGTAAGGTCGCATTTTTTTTTCATGCGCTGGTCTTAATTTTCTAACTCCTCCAAATGCAAACTAGTATTGAACATTTGATTATAAGTTATATATATCATTATGAACACATAAAAATAATCAAAACAATATATAATATAAACTTACTGCAAAAGTGGTTCCACCACGGTCATATTCATTAACACGGCTAAATGAGCACTTTCTTTCTCATTAGTTGGCAATGTAATTGTCTTCGATGTTGAAATTAAATGTCCCTCAAGTATTCCACTACTTTCATCATCTTCATTTCGAGCTCCTTTCTCCTCTATATGTCCTGATTTTTTCAAAAATTCATTGAAAAACAACATGCATTCTGCTACTAGATATGATTCTGCAATACATCCATATGGTCGTGCATGGTTTCTGACATAATCTTTGAGTGTCTTCATATATCTTTCGAATGGGTACATCCAACGAAAATGAACCGGTCCATACATTTGTGCTTCTATTCCAAGATGAATGGATAAATGTACCACTATAACAAAGAAAGGTGGCGAAAAAAAATTCAAGCTCACATAAAACTTCAATAATGTCAACATTGATTTGTTGTACCTTCTCTTTATCAAGAACACGTTGACATAATTTGTTGAAAAAAGAACATAAGCGAATTATTGCTTTTCTTGCCTTCTTTGACATTAGTCCTCTCGATACTACTGACAATAAATGTTGCATTAATACATGGTAATCATGTGACTTAAATCCACTAATTTTACAATCCAACAACGAAATCTGATTTTTTAAATTTGAACAATAGCCATTCGATCCTTTCAAATCGTACAATCTTTTGCAAAATATTTTTCTCTCAGATTTTGACAATACGTATGGAGTCGGTGGAAGATATGTTTTATTCCAACACGGTTGTGAATGAAGTTCACATCGAATTCCCCAATCCTCTAAATCCTTCCTGCAGTTGGTTCCATCTTTGAATTTATTACCATGCAACATCATACCCAATAGGTTTTCACCAATGTTCTTCTCCACATGCATCACATCTATATTGTGTAATGGAAGTTCCTATGAAAACCATAACTATAACGCATTATTGGGTTTTTCTTATACTAAAACAGTGAAAAATAAATAGATTAAACACTAACCTCCCAATAAGGCAAATCAAAGAAAATCGATCTTTCTTTTGACCTTGATACCTCCATTTTAGTGGAAGTGTTAGTATCATCATATTCATCTTCTACATCATAAACACACTTTCTCTTATTAATTTTGTCTTCTTTTCCATTTTCAAAAGCATTTGGATAATCCTTCAACAATGAATAGATGTTTCTCCCAGTAAGCAAACTAGGAGCACTATCTATTTCTATGGTGCTATCAAGCAATGCCTTTTGTTTCCTACGTGAATCAGAAGGAATTCGAAATATTTTATGACCCATGTAGGTGAACTTTCGACTATGATTCAACCAACAAGAACGGGTATTGACACCACATAATGTGCAAGCTTTTCCCCTTTCACACGACATCCAGGAAGATTTCCATAACCAGGAAAATAATTAATCGTACGTAGCAAAATTGCATTCAATTTAAATAAAGTTTTGTTAAACGCATCATAAGCATTAACTCCATTAGACCATAAGTGACATAAATCTTTCACCAAAGGCACCAAATATACATCAATATCATTCACGGATTGCTTTGGGCTTAGAATAAGTAAACCCAACATAATATTTTCCTTGTTCGTACAAACATAGGCGAGAGATTATATGTCACAAGCATTATCGACCAGCAACTATATTTCGAACTCAACATGGAAAATGGATCGAATCCATCTATAGCAAGACCAAGCCTAAGATTGTGTGGATCCGACGAAAAAGATTTATAATTTTCATCCACCGTTTTCCATGTCATAGAATCCATGAGATGACGCATTTTTCTGGCGTTACTTTTATTAGTAAAATGCCATCTTAAATCTTCTGCCATCTTTTGAGATCTATACATTCTTCTAAATCTCAGAATGATTGGGAAATATCTCAATACTTTAACTGGAACACCACGTATAACCTCATAAGTATCTTGATTTTTCTTCCATCTCGAAGAACCACATTTTCGACAATTTTCTAAATCGTTGTATTCTTTTCTGAAAAGGCAACAGTCATTCTCACAAACATGTATCTTTTCAAAATTCATGTCGAACGGTTTAAGAAATTTCTTGACTTCATATAAGGTTTTGAGAAGCACAATATCCTTTGACAGAAATAGATGTTGCAAAGCTAAAAGCTTATCAAACCCACTATCAGACAACTAGTCTTGCATTTAAGATTATATAAGGCGGTGATAGTAGATAACTTTGTGTGATCTATGCAACCAGGATATAATGGAGTTTCTACATCTTCCAAGTTCTTGACTAACTCATCCTCTTTTCTTCGAGGGTCAACATTATCTTTATCATCATAAAAAAATCACTATTTATAAAATCTTCATCTTCATATATCTCTTCACCATGATTAAACCATTCACCATCAATGTATCTAGGATCCATTCCTTTTATAATTAAATGATCAACAATAATTTGGTCATTATGGTGACTAAGATTCCAACAATCTCTGCAAGGGGATAAATTTTTTTTTCTATGTTTCTTACATTCCTCTTTGCAGCATGCACCAAATTCATTGCCCCTTGTCGGTACTCTATACTTGTTCTGTGACAAAAGTAAAAAAAACAGTCAAAATTGGGTTTTAACATTAGATTATATGTTCTAATTCTCAAAATATGTATTAAGTTAAGCATGGTTTTATAACCTGTTTAAAAAAAACCCGATATCTTTCCATCATCAACATATGAAGGCAAATAAGTTTCCAGTCTTTGACGTATAAATTTGTTATCTGTTGTTAGCAAAAAACTACACGTTGAAGTTATTGCCCAAAAAGACATCCAAGCGTCTTATAAATGATGCACTAACTACCTAATTCTACTTCAGCGAATCTGATTATATGTTCAAATACAAATTTGCCAGGAACAATTATAAGAGAGAAGAAAAGGAAGTTCCAACACTACTATTATCTTTGGAAAGTTTCCAATTATATTTTAAAATTCAGTGCTAGATGAACCCCTGCTTCTTAATGATTTTTTCTCAACTTAGCATTGAACCTTGTGTATCAGTACTTTATCATTCAGTTGCCACTGACTATTGGTATGCATAGATAATTTCTTTACCATATCTTGAACTCAATTAACAAAGTGTGAATACTAATAAACATAGATATTTGTTAACCTAACTTAAACTCAATTAACAAAGACTTGATAAATCTCACGTAAATGAGAGCAGGGACGGACCCGGGAATTCGATAAGACAGGGGCCAAATTTATCTAGAATATTTCATACTGAAATGAACCATCCAAAAAAGAAAAAAAATCATTTAACCTTGAATTTAAATACACTTACACCCAGGTGCGTACCCACTGTAGGTCCAGTGGGCACCGCAGCCCCTACTGGATATTTTTAATAATATTTCTAGTCATGTAATAGTACAAACCTCCATTCAAATACTAAATAAGCATGGCCATCTAAAGATGATAGCAATCAAGCAAAATAAGCAATATAATGGAATGAATTTATATTCTCAAACTAATACATCTAAACTATAAGAAAATTTATGAAAGAATAAAAATATATGAATATCTTATCTGCAAAATGTTACAGGTAGATTTGAATAAGGCCAAGTCAACTGAAGAGAATTAGACAATTACATATTGCTCAGAACCATATAGGATAAAGTCATAAAGAGCAAACAAAGGTTTGAGATATGAGTATCTTATCTACCAAAGGCTTTACGTGATTTAAATAAGGTCAGTGAACTAAAAAAATTAGAAAAGGGCGAACTCCATAATATCTCATTTACAATTACAAGGCAAGAAGGAGCTAGTAAGAAGTACAAGCTTGGATCATCAAAGCCTGGGACGAGGCAAAATTGGAAATTTAATCAGGTCACAACCATTGTCGATTAGTGTGACTGCGAGCTAGGCCAGTCCAAGTGAAAACGTATTAAAAAAATTACTTTTGTTTACGTTTTTGAAAGTAATTTTGACTATAAAAACTATTAAGGTTTAGCTATGCAAAAGTTTAGAGGGTGGTTCTTGGTTAATTACTTTTATTAAACGAGATGTACCAAAAGCCATAGAAATTAGCCACATTATTCAAAATATGAAATCTAGAAAAATCCTAGATTCACATATAAGACATGATATCGATTAGTGTGACTGCGTACGTCACTGCTTATACTTATGTACACTATACATGATAGTATCTGCTTATTATTGTACATTAACAAGATCTCACAGATTCTAGATTCACATATAAGACAGGAAAGGTAGTTTATTTCAAAACTCCTGAATGGCTTTCATGTCTCATTACTCGCTATAACTAAAGAGAATTCCATCACATCAAAACATACAACATAATCTCACTGAAATTTGTACATTAAATTTTTTGTAACAATGATAAATATAAGGTTAAATTCAAGAACAACTGCTTTTACTTTTGATTTGAAATACATTTTCTGTTTAATAAAAGAGTTTGAATCGAAATGTTGTAGCATCTACAACATAAATTATCACATGATCCACAATAATAACAATCATCAAAATAACCTATCATAAAAGCATCCAAATAGAACATGAAAATCAAGCAGTTATACCATAACCGAGCCCTAGCAAGATAGGAAACGACAAAATAAAAAAGGACGGAATATAGATCAATGAACGATTACAATTAGGGTTAATCAGCTATACCATAACCAAAACATAGCAAGATAAGAGATGAGAAATTAACATGAATTCAAATACTTCATACACAATCTGAAAATAATCACAAAATCAGTTAAAGAATTCATACCTAAATTTACCTATACCGTGAGCGGAGATTTTCACTGGCTTCAGCGACATTGTTGAATGGAGTACGATGGAGCTGACGATGACATAGGAACGTTAATCGGTGCGATTTCTTTGGTAGAGAGCGATTTGGGGTAAAGGGAATTTTACGGCCAAGGGGTTTGGGGGAAAGGGAACGAGGGTTAGAATTTTCTAAGTATGAGCGGGAGAGAATAGAAAATAGGCGGTCACGTTTTTTTTTTTTTTTTTTTTTTTTTTTTGACCACGAGGACTAATTTTTGTTAGGTGGGGAAGTGCATTTTTTTCCTGCATTTATACTATGAGTGAAAACACCTTTTCTTGCATTTACAAATAAACGCCACTTATTTTTGCAATAAAAAATCATTTTTCTTGTAGTGAGTCGATTTATCTTACTTGATAAATTACACTTCAATTACGTAATTTCACAAATAAAGTTGTCGTTAAATTTCTAACTTCTCTTTAATCTCTTTTATATACTTAGATTTTACAAAACTACATAAATATATAGTTTTTTTTTAAGTCTAAATTTATAGCTTCGTTGAGTTATATAAAAATATACAGGTTTAAAAAAATCTAAATTTAATTTTCAAAATAATTTATTAAATCAGAACATATTATAAATTCACAAATAATATTCAAAATAGACCAATGATATCCATTTATAATTTTCTACCAAGGGAAAGTAATACAAATATATATCATTCGTGTAATGACCCGGTTCTTACCACATATCGCTAATACGAATGTTGATGAATCGGAAGTACGTATCTACAAATACAATTTAAAAATCCATACTTTAAAATATTTCAAACATGTTAAAGGTTTAATTGCCATTTTCCTTTACATGTATGATAGCATGTATAAGACAATATTTGTTTAAATTCATTTTTTTATACATGTAGGTAGGACAAACTTATACATAGCAAGTTTTTAAAATGCCATTTTTTTATTTCACATGTTTTGTTCATTTTTTTCAAAGGATTTAAAATTTGGGCTTTTAAAAATTTCTTGAGCAAATAAAAGACAAGACACTTAAACAAATTTTTATACAAGGCTACCACTTCCTTCGCTATACAAGTTCAAGTGAAAATCCTTTTTTCACATATACATAAACCAAAACATGAAAGTGCCATTTCTTTTTGCAAACATGTTTTCATATATACACACACACACACACACACACACACACTTGAGAATACAACCTACACTAGAAATAGGCTAGTAGAGAGGATCTACGAGGAAATATCTTCACATGGCCAAATCATTTTTGATCAAATATTTCCATTTTTTAAAATCTTTCTCTTCTCTAACAATGTGATTTTCTGAAAGTACTTTCCTTTTTCATTTTTCAAAACATGTCTACATTTGTCATAAGACATATGCATAAAGATTTTACAAAATCTTGTGCATAAACCATAGAAGTTGCCTACACTAGAACCTATACAAGCCTATAGATCATTCAAGATTTTCCATGCACATTCATCACATGCCGTGAATCATTTGTACAAGATTTTCTGTTTTTGCAATTCCTTTGAAGCCAAGTAAAGATTTTATATGTTTTCATGTTAAATCAAATTGTCATGTGAGAAATATGGTTTAGAATTCCAAGAAAAATATGAGCATGTATGGTACAAGAATGGTTGCTATAATTTGTGTATACCAAGGAAAGATTTAGTGAAGAACATGGTTGTACCATTGGCATTTAATGTGATAGTTCCTAGAAAACCAATAGGAGAAGAGAATGTTCTTGCACAGGAGATTTCAATATGAATGTTGGTTGATATAAGCCATGTGAATTTGGGTAGTGGTGTTTTGATTTAGAAAGAAAAAGATTTTTAATGTTGTCATTCAAGTGTTCAAACTGAAAACTGTTTTCTGTTTTCAGACCATAAATAATGCACTCAAATTTTAATAATTTCCTACACCTATATAAGACCATGAGCATGCTCTTCTTTTCCTCACACAACACAAGCATTCGAATTATCAGTGAAGGAGAAAAACTGAGGGTTTTAAACTTTTCTGGTGAGTAACATTTTCCAACAAATTTTTTCCTATTCTTTTATTTTGAACTGTAAAGTTAAACATTTCCTTGGATGTGCTTAGTTCAACCTTAGGTGTTGTTTGAATATCATTCCTACCTGATTAAAGAAAGGAAATGTTAGGACTTAAACTAATTAAATAGCATTAGTTTAAGAGTATTACCATTATTATAAATCTTGTAGCTATGTTCTGTTTAAAGCATCAAATTGGTAATCCTGGATCAGTACACCTAAGTAGATGGATTCAGTGTGATTTCAGGACAAGATCATGCCACTATATCACAACCCAAAATCGTTTAAAAGTTAAAAAGAAAAGAAAATACTTTAAACAAAAAAATATCTGTTCTTTACAAACTCTCTGTTTCATCAAAAATATGAACTGCGTAAAAACTCGATATGAAGGTATAGATGGAATCAGGTACGAAAATGAGGATTTTTGAAAGTGGTCTCATGATTTTTAACGTCCTATATATGCGGGGGCACTGAGATGATCAGAATTGGGAAATAGGTCAATTTCCGACCATCCAAGTCATCGGATGCCATGAGGTTGGGTGGAGAGCTTCACCTAGGATTGAGGATTCTAGGAAAAATACAAATTAATTTTTCTAATGAAGGGATTGTGAGGACGAGGTTGAAATAGGGTTTTTGGGTTTGTTTTTCTCACTTGGGTTCTCGCTGGAACTGTGCATCGACGTCGAAGTTGTGGGGGTGCGGTCCAAGGGGGTTAGCGGCGTCGGGATGTCAGGGTGGCATGGCAAGGAGGGGATGGTGATCAGGGGTCGAGGCAAGGCTCAGGCGAAGGTTTCATGGAAGAACCCATTATGGCAATGGAAGAGATGAACAGTGAAAACACTGTAGCATGGGGAAGGAGGTGATCGGAGCATGGCAAAGTGATCAGGAGAAGCACAGTGACATGCAGTGGTAGTTGGCGGTGATGGATGGTGGCTCGTGCGTGTGTGCACGTGCATGTGGATGTACGATGATCAGAAGAGAAAACACGGTGATTTTGGGGTGATTGAGCTAGAAATCACGAGATCCAGGGGGGTGGTACTTTGATGATTGGGTACTGGGGTAGTTAGGTACTGGCGCCTGGTACTTTGTCCAAATCATGGTAGCTGAGCTAGTTTTTGCGTGCGCACCCTGATAACCCGAAGTGGTACTTTGTCTGAAAGTGGTACTTTGGCATAAAATGTTTCTTTAAAGAAGATTTTTGAATATTAATTTAATTAAAACCAGTTTTAATTAAGAAACTAAATTAATATAAATTGAAATAGAATTTTTATTTAAATTAGCAGGGGGGAAAGGAAGTGAATCAGGTTTGGAGATCGAGTAAAAGTTTTGACCAAAGTTAAAAAGAAAAGTGTTAAAGCTAAAATTTAAATAAATTTTAAATTTTAAATTTGATTTATTCATAAATAATTAGAGTAAGAAATAAATAAATTAGAAATAATTCACTAAAGAAAAATGTAAGTATTCATTTTAAATTTGACGAACAAAAATGGAAAGGAAACCATGTGCGACGCGCACACTAAAATTGTCCATTTTTCAGAGATAATCAAAAGACCTAGAGATAAACAAAATAATTATATACTGTTTGTTTGGCTGAAGTTATATCTGTAATTTAAATTACATTTAGTCTTTTTAGATTAATAATTTAAAGGAAAAATGTTCGCTAATCATTTCAAAGAGACCAAAATAAATATTTCACTTTGATTTGATTATACGCTGTGCGTCAGAGATTTTTAAATTGAAGACGACGATATACAAGGACTATTCTTGAATAGTACCTTCGGTTTGTCCACTCCCAGGACAACTTGTATGGATGAATGTCTGACAAAGTAATTCTAACTGATCATGTACATTGATCTCTTCAAACGTATTTATACGGTGGCAGAGGAATTCGTTTCTCTCGCTTTATACCTATAATATATTTTTGGGGAAGTCAATTAGTGGTTGGTGAGCTTTGACGATGTGGCATTCAAAGAAATAAACAGTGATGATGAAAAGGTAAGTCTAGCCTCAAGCCTCACACCCAGGAAATGACAAAAATCGGGCGGGCAGCATGGCTATGTGGGTCGCACCTATTAGGATGTAGCATCACCTATCTAGGGAAATTCCTTTTGTTTCTTACTCTATCGATTCTGCCCATTGGGGAAATGGTTGTCGTACACAACCATTGGTGATATACATTCGATACACTCAAGAGAAATGAGTGGTCGGTCATGTGTGGGCCGGGTTGCAAGACGTTCTTGTTGAACCCAGGCGTAACGACACGTATTCTACGTATCATAGGATCGTAGAATATTTATTTCTTTCACATACGAAGTCTTATGGTCATGTAACTTTGGGAGACGGCTATAGGGGTCATTTCCCATGTTCATGATTTTTGTCGATTTTTAAATGACCATTTTACCCCTAGTTGGCACTGTTTTGGCCATAACTTTTGACTGGAAAGGAATTTTGACCTGAAACCACTTCCATTGGCTCCGGATGATGGTTTACAATTCCGTAGAGTGGTCACATTAGCCAAACGGACTAACCGTTTGGGAGATATGGCTGAAACAAGCTTCAGATGGTGAAAAACAGCTTAATTGGGCTTAACCGGGTGATTAACAGCTAGGCCCAATGGGGGATTTCGGGATTAAGGTAAGAAGGAGGCTGAAATTAGTTAGAGAATGATCTTATCCTCATTTCCCAGCCGCCACTTTCATTCTTGAACCCTAACAATGGCCGCCAACATCTAGAAACATCCCCAAATCACTTTCTAATCAAGTTTTTGCTTATTCTACATCAAATTAAGGAGAGAAAACACGAAGGCAAGGTTAGAGCAGCTGTTAGACGTCAGTATTCACCCAAATCAGCAAGGTTTCAGTTTTGAGAAATTTATTTGTGGCCAAGGTGAGTGATTTGCATAGTTTTTGCACTAATTACGGTAATTAAGGGTAATTAGTGAAGATTAGCGAATTTATACACTAATAAATTCTGGAAAAATATTTATAAATTCGAAAATAATATTTTATGCCTCTGGTAGAAATTTGGTTAAGTTTTGTTAACCCTGTGATTAGTTTTGCTTAAACATGCTTAAGGGAAAATATGGGGTTTTGGGTATATTTGATCCATTTTGACATGTAAATTCATTGTTTTGGTGTTTGTGGTCAGTTTATTATGTTGCTATGACTGTTTGGGATGATTTGTGATTGATTAGTATAGTTAGATTTGTCGAAAACGTCGTCGAATGGCCTAAACAAGTTGCTGGAAAAAGTTGCAGAAAGTTGTGCAGGGTTTCAGATCGGATCGGATATGGGCTCGGATCGGATATGGGCTCGGATCGGATTGGAGACCTGGGCAAGGAACCCGACCCGAACTGGAGTCTGGCACAAAAGAAGCTTGGCAAAAAGGAAGGCCATGTTGGTTAAGCTGGGGATCAGATCGACTTAAGGATGAAGGGCTCGGATCGGAACTTGACACTCGGGAGAACTGGCAAGAAGGAAGGCCACGCTAATTGAACTGGGATCGGATCGGATAAAGAAGGAGGGATCGGATCGGAGCACGTAAAGAAAGAGGGATCGGATCGGAGCGGAAGCACGAACTGGAAGGGAGATGGCACCCAACCCGACCCGGAGGTGGGACACCCGACCCGGAGGAGGACACCCGACCCGAACCGACGCGATGGAGTGGACCCGAACCGAACCGCTATCAGAGGAAGACCATGCACTGACGCGACGCAGTGGACCCGACCCGACCCGATGGCTTGAAAGGAACCCGACCCGACCCAGTATTGACCAATAACCCGAGATGCAAAGGTAGTCCAATATGGGAAGTTAGAGCTCAGGGTCCGGTTGGGAACTGATGAGTTCACTTCATGATTGAGCTTTGCTGCGGGACGTGTGCCAAGGGGCAGTCGGTGTCTATGACTTTGGATCACTATGTATGGGAAGTACGTGAACGGATTCAGGGCCACAGTGGCCTAGGTACGACTAAAGGGCTATAAACCAATGAAGTGGGGTCATTTGTAAATATTTGGTCATGACTCCATGTGGTAAGCTTGGTAGTAGCAGTAGTTGTACAAGTTGAACTCCGTCACTACTTCGATGGGTCTAGTGATTGACAGTGGTGGATATCGTATGCTTTATGCACTGAGTGACAGATGTGAGGATGGTTGCTATGGATGATTTGTTTGCCATTATTATGACATGCACACCCCACCCCCGTATTCTTACACTATTTATTATGGCACCTTATAGTATTGTACGGTATGTGGTACTAACTCTTTGGTTGCAGGTCCAGGTTCAGGTATGGTTTAGTATACCTGTTATTGTTCTGTTTAGATGCTTATCGCTCATACCAGGCTTTATGTATGAACCAGAGTTTTATGTCTCCTCTTATTACTCTGGGTACTCACACGAGCAGACTAGAGACAGGTCAGCTGGTGATGCGCGGGTAGATGATCCGGAGACGAGCACGAGGCTTCCACGTATGATATATATATAGTATTCTCCCTGTGTTGTTGAAGATCACTGCTTGGGCATTAGTAGTGCATCTTCTGCTTTCAGTTTTCTTTTGTTTTAGAGACAGTAAATTTGGAAAGTTGTAATAAGCTGTATTTGGATTTCCGCTGCTCTGATGTTGATGTTGGTTTTAGTTATCAGCTTATGCGCTATCTCACCTATTTTATGTCAAGTATTTTATTATTATATTTTATTCCATGCGCTGTGAGACATTCTATAGATTTCTCGTTAGTTAATTCCCTTCTTTCCTTTCTTCTGACGGTCGTCTCGTGCTAGTCGGGCATGTGTACAGCGTACTCTCGGAGGAAATGCAGGCTGGTGCGGGGCGGGCCGTCACACTTGGTATCAGAGCTCTAGGTTGCGTAGTTAACCTAGGGAAGTTATCAGGGAGAGATAGTATACGTATACGAGAGAGCGTATTTGTGATTACTTTGGTTTTCAAAAGCTATATATATTATTACTAGTATAAGGATGAAGTCGTACTGCACTAGCACCACTATGGGGTCGTTAATCGTTTCCTTTTACAGATTGACGATGAGCCGATATACTAGAGGTGCTGGTAGGGGAGCCAATAATGGGAATGCTGCTGACATGAGGACGATGTTTACTAACCTCATGAGAGAGATGCTTAGAGATGTGCAGAGGGCAGCTCCCAATGGTGGAAATGGTGGTGGTCCAATAGTGCAGGCGCCTAGAGTCGACTTCGCCAAGCTGAATAAGGATTATACTAGCCTTGGTGGGAAGCCGTTCCATGGAACGGAGTCGGCTACAGATGTTCAGGATTGGTTGGATAGTTGCGAACGTATCTTCGAGGATTTGGGTATCGACGATACGATGAAGAGAAAGCTAGCGTCCCGTCAGCTGCAAGGGCGGGCAATGAATTGGTGGAATGCTATAAAGGCAGCTACTCCCGAAGATCAGATTACTTGGGAGCAATTTAAGGTTCGCTTTAGCGAGAAGTTCATTCCAGCTGCTCAGAAGTCAGTGCTGTTTAAGAAATTCTTGGAGCTCAAGCAGAATGGCAGAGCTGTCTCGGAGTATATTGCTGAATTCGACACTTTGTCGAAGTATGGGTTGTCTCTTATTGATATTGCCGAGAAGAAGAATGAGAAATTCATAACTGGTTTGGATCAGTACTTGGGGGAAAGGCTTATTAACCACATTGATGAGACGTTTGAATCGATTGTGGGGAAAGCATTGAGATTAGAAAGCCTCTACCCTAAGCCGAAGACTGAGTTTGCATCTGCAGAAGAGCCAAAACCACAAGCAAGTGGTGGAGGCAAGGGTGGTTCCCAGAATAAGAGAAAACAGAGTCAGACTAAGGATGGCCAGAAGAAAAAGAATAAGCAAGATGTTGAGTGCTTCAGCTGTGGTAAGAAGGGCCATTATGCTAGTAATTGTCGGGCCAAGCCAGCGGATAGGAAGTGCTTCAACTGTGGTCAAATGGGACATCACAAGGACAAGTGTCCGCAACCCCCCAAAGAAAAGCAAATGGTGAAAGCATATGCCCTTAATGTTATTCCTTCTTCGTCGAATGCCCCAACTGTGGCGGAGAAGAGAAAGAATGTCGCCATTCAAGGTATGCTTTCTGTTTATGATGTTTCTTTTAGAGTTTTGTTTGATACCGGAGCTTCCAGTTCCTTCATATCTAGTGACCTGGTAGATAGGTTGGGATTGGAGCCCGAGATTGTCAATAGACCTTTAGTAGTGACGAACCCAATTGGTGGTTCGACTAGCCTTAGCATGATTTGTCATAATGTGGTCTTATCGAGTCATGGATGCATGTTTGTTTGTGATTGCTTTGTTTTGGGCTTTACTGGGTTTGGCATTATTTTGGGAGTAGATTGGCTCCGAAGATACAGGGTGGTGGTAGACTGTGAGGGCTTTTTGGTGACAGCTAGAGCAGATGATGGGCGGAGGATAGTGTTTGGTGGTCTACTTAGTGAGGGGGTATTGGCTAGTTTTCTAAACTCCCTCGACATTCCGCATAGTGAGTTGTCAGGTTTGCCCGTGGTTGGCCAGTATCCGGACGTTTTCGAAGAAGTGACCGGGCTTCCACCACATCGAGAGATTGAGTTCCGTATTGATTTGGTGAAAGATGCCAGACCTATAGTGATGCCACTTCGTCGTATGGCACCAAGGGAGCAGCGAGAGCTCGAGGTGCAAGTCAGTGATCTTTTGAAGAAGGGATTTATCAGAAGGAGTGTTTCTGAATGGGGAGCACCAGTTGTGTTTGCTACCAAGGCGGATGGTTCCCTTCGTTTGTGTGTAGACTACCGCGAGTTGAATAAAGTGACGAGGAAGAACAAGTATCCTCTACCGCGGATAGATGATTTGTTCGATCAGTTGAGTGGCACGAGAGTATTTTCTCAGTTGGATCTCACGACAGGTTTTCATCAGCTTTGAGTGGAAGCTGAGAGTATAGCTAAAATGGCATTTCGGACGCCGTCTGGATTTTATGAGTGGTTGGTCATGCCATTCGGGCTGACCAATGCCCCAGCATATTTTGTGGATCTTATGAATAGGGTATTCAGAGATCAGTTGAATAGGTTTGACCTTGTGTTCGTTGATGATATTTTGGTCTATTCGAGGACAGAGGAAGAACACATGGAACATTTAAGAATAGTGATGGAGGTGTTGAGAAAACACCAATTGAAAGCAAAGATTTTTAAGTGTCACTTCTGGAGGAGGGAAGTGAGGTTCTTGGGTCATGTTGTTTCCGAGAATGGTATTGTCGTGGACCCTGCGAAGGTGGCTACGGTACAGGATTGGCCTACGCCCAAGAATGCAACAAATGTAAGAAGTTTCTTGGGGTTAGCTGGATATTATCGTAAGTTTATCCAAGGTTTCTCCAAGATAGCAGCACCGTTGACCCAGTTGACCAAGAAGAATCAAGCTTTTGTCTGGGATGAAAGGTGCGAGAATGAATTCAAGAGTCTAAAGGACAAGTTGACATGTGCACCAGTGTTAGTCATTCCTAAGGGGAATGAAGAGATGACGGTATACACGGATGCTTGTGGTACCGGACTAGGTGCGGTATTGATGCAAGGAGGTAGGGTTGTAGCTTATGCAAGTCGGCAATTGAAACCGCACGAGAGAAGATACCCTACCCATGATTTAGAATTGGCAGCGATCGTGTTCGCATTAAAGATGTGGAGACACTACCTCTTAGGAGAAAGATTTGAGCTGTTTACAGATCATAAGTCGTTGAAGTATCTCTTCTCTCAGAAAGATCTGAATCTCCGTCAGCAGAGATGGTTAGAGTTCTTAGCTTCCTATGATTTCGACATCGCATATACACCGAGAAAGGGTGGCTGATGCATTGAGTAGGAGACATGCCAGCTTAGGGGCTATGTTTCTAGAATGGAAGCAACTGGAGTACATCGCTGGGTTTGATTTCAGACCAAAGTGCGAATTGGATCCCGAAATGTTGGCAAGTTTGACGATCAGACCCACTTTGATTGAGCGGATCGGATCTAGTCAGAGGGACGATCCTAACCTATTGGGAATCATCTCCAAGTTAGAGATGGGTATCGATGAGGAGATGAACAAGTATGGGCTTGATCGAGAAGGATGGCTTAGAAAGAGTGGAAAGCTTGTTGTACCCAATGTCGATGGATTGAGGAATGAAGTGCTTAGAGAGTGTCATCACTCAAAACTGACTATACACCCCGGTGGTAATAAGATGTATCGAGATATGAAGCAGACCTACTACTGGGAAGGGATGAAAAGAGACATTGGGAAGTTTATATCCAAATGCATGAATTGCCAGCTAGTTAAAGCCGAGCAAAAGAAGCCTAGTGGGTTGTTGCAACCATTAGAAATTCCCGAATGGAAATGGGAGCAAGTCTCGATGGATTTCATCGATGGTTTACCAAGGACTAGATCAGGACATGATAGCATTTGGGTAATCGTGGATCGATTGACTAAGAGTGCAAGATTCATACCAGTCAGATCGACCAGAACGGCAACTAAGTTAGTAGAATTGTATATGAAGTGGGTAGTGAGGTTTCATGGAGTACCTAAAAGCATTGTGAGTGACCGAGACCCGTTGTTCACTAGTGGGTTTTGGAAGAGCTTACAAGAGGCTCTGGGGTCAGAGTTACATCTCAGTACCACATATCATCCTCAGACCGACGATCAGACGGAGAGCGTGAATCGTATTTTGGAAGATCTTTTGAGAGCTTGGGTACTGGATTTTGGTGGATCATGGGATGACCATTTGCATCTAGTAGAGTTTGCATATAATAATAGCTACCAATCCAGTATCGGTATGGCTCCATATGAAGCTTTGTACGGAAGACCGTGCAACTCACCATCATGTTGGATAGAGACTGGCGAGAAGTTTATGCTTGGACCAGATGTGGTGGGGGAAACTTCAGATAAGATCAAGATCATTCAGCAACGAATGAAGGCTGCCCAAGTTAGGCAGAAGAGTTATGCTGATAAGAGGAGAAGAGACTTAAAATTCTCCGTTGGTGACTTGGTGTTTGTCAAGATTTCTCCGTTGAAGAGCGTGATACGATTTGGCAGGAGAGGAAAGTTGGCACCAAGATTTGTTGGCCCATTCCCTGTTCTTGAACCAGTCGGGAATTTGGCATATAGAGTTGACTTACCAGAGAAGATGGCGGGAGTTCACAATGTATTTCATGTTTCCCAACTAAGGAAGTTCGTTCACGACCCAGATATGACTATTTCACCTGATCAGTTAGAGGACTTCGAAGTAGAACCCGAGGCGGTTGGGAACCGCAAGCCGGCCCGTATTGTCGAGCACAACGTGAAGCAACTTCGAAGGAAGGCGGTGAAACTAGTCAAGGTTCAGTGGGGCGAGGACGAGAATGATTGCACTTGGGAGACAGAGGAGAGCATTAGGAAGACGTATCCAGAACTCTTTACCTGGTAAAATTTTAACTTTGATTTAGTTTTCCGCATGCTAGGATAGGCTTGTTTGGTTGTTTTGCGTGTTTGATTGTTGTATTTGGTTGTTAGGCATGCGGGATCCTTTGTATGTTTAGGGTTAAGGAATTTCGGGGGCGAAATTTCTTAGGGGGGGGAGAGTGTAACGACCCGTATTCTACGTATCACAGGATCGTAGAATATTTATTTCTTTCACATACGAAGTCGTATGGTCATGTAACTTTGGGAGACGACTATTGGGGTCATTTCCCATGTTCATGATTTTTGTCGATTTTTAAATGACCATTTTACCCCTAGTTGGCACTGTTTTGGCTATAACTTTTGACTGGAAAGGAATTTTGACCTGAAACCACTTCCATTGGCTCCATATGATGGTTTACAATTCCGTAGAGTGGTCACATTAGCCAAACGGACTCACCATTTGGGAGATATGGCTGAAACAAGTTTCAGATGGTGAAAAACAGCTTAATTGGGCTTAACCGGGTGATTAACAGCTAGGCCCAATGGGAGATTTCGGGATTAGGGTAAGAAGGAGGCTGAAATCAGTTAGAGAATGATCTTATCCTCATTTCCTAGCTGCCACTTTCATTCTTGAACCCTAACAATGGCCGCCAACATCTAGAAACATCCCCAAATCACTTTCTAATCAAGTTTTTGCTTATTCTACATCAAATTAAGGAGAGAAAACACGAAGGCAAGGTTAGAGCTGCTGTTAGACATCTGTATTTACCCAAATCAGCAAGGTTTTAGTTCTGAGAAATTTATTTGTGGCCAAGGTGAGTGATTTGCATAGTTTTTGCACTAATTACGGTAATTAAGGGTAATTAGTGAAGATTAACGAATTTATACACTAATAAATTCTGGAAAAATATTTATAAATTCGAAAATAATATTTTATGCCTCTGGTAGAAATTTGGTTTAATTTGGTTAAGTTTTGTTAACCCTATGATTAGTTTTGCTTAAACATGCTTAAGGGAAAATATGGGGTTTTGGGTATATTTGATCCATTTTGACATGTAAATTCATTATTTTGGTGTTTGTGGTCAGTTTGTTATGTTTCTATGACTGTCTGGGATGATTTGTGATTGATTAGTATAGTTGGATTTGTCTAAAACGTCGTCGAATGGCGTAAACAAGTTACTGGAAAAAGTTGCAGAAAGTTGTGCAGGGTTTCGGATCGGATCGGATATGGGCTCGGATCGGATTGGAGACCTGGGCAAGGAACCCGACCCGAACTGGAGTCTGGCACAAAAGAAGCTTGGCAAAAAGGAAGGCCATGTTGGTTAAGCTGGGGATCGGATCGACTTAAGGATGAAGGGCTCGGATCGGAACTTGACACTCGGGAGAACTGGCAAGAAGGAAGGCCACGCTAATTGAACTGGGATCGGATCGGATAAAGAAGGAGGGATCGGATTGGAGCACGTGAAGAACGAGAGAGCGGATCAGAGCGGAAGCACGAACTAGAAGGGAGATGGCACCCAATCCGACCTGGAGGTGGGACACCCGACCCGGAGGAGGACACCCGACCCGAACCGACGCGATGGAGTGGACCCGAACCGAACCGCTATCAGAGGAAGACCATGCACCGACGCGACGCAGTGGACCCGACCCGTCCCGATGGCTTGAAAGGAACCCGACTCGGCCCAGTATTGACCAATAACCCGAGATGCAAAGGTAGTCCAATACGGGAAGTTAGAGCTCAGGGTCCGGTTGGGAACTGATGAGTTCACTTCATGATTGGGCTTTGCTGCGGGACGTGTGCCAAGGGGCAGTCGGTGTCTATGACTTTGGATCACTATGTTTGGGAAGTACGTGAACGGATCCAGGGCCACAATGGCCTAGGTACGGCTAAAGGGCTATAAACCAATGAAGTGGGGTCATTTGTAAAGATTTGGTCATGACTCCATGTGGTAAGCTTGGTAGTAGCAGTAGTTGTACAAGTTGAACTCCGTCACTACTTTGATGGGTCTAGTGATTGACAGTGGTGGACATCGTATGCTTTACGTACTGAGTGACAGATGTGAGGATGGTTGCTATGGATGATTTGTTTGCCATCATTATGACATGCACACCCCCACCCCCGTATTCTTACACTATTTATTATGGCACCTTAAAGTATTGTACGGTATGTGGTACTAACTCTTTGGTTGCAGGTCCAGGTTCAGGTATGGTTTAGTATACCTGTTATTGTTCTGTTTAGATGCTTGTCGCTCATACCAGGCATTATGTCTAACCCAGAGTTTTATGTCTCCTCTTATTACTCTGGGTGCTCACACGAGCAGACTAGAGACAGGTTAGCTGGTGATGCGCGGGTAGATGATCCGGATACGAGCAGGAGGCTTCCACGTATGATATATATATATATAGTATTCTCCCTGTGTTGTTGAAGATCACTGCTTGGGCATTAGTAGTGCATCTTCTGCTTTCAGTTTTCTTTTGTTTTAGAGACAGTAAATTTGGAAAGTTGTAATAAGCTGTATTTGGATTTCCGCTGCTATGATGTTGATGTTGGTTTTAGTTATCATCTTATGCACTGTCTCACCTGTTTTATGTCAAGTATGTTATTATTATATTTTATTCCATGCGCTGTGAGACATTCTGCAGATTTCTCGTTAGTTAATTCCCTTCTTTCCTTTCTTCTGACGGCCGTCCCGTGCTAGTCGGGCATGTGTACAGCGCACTCTCAGAGGAAATGCAGGCTGGTGCGGGGCGGGCCGTCACACCAGGTGTATTCGCCTCTAGAGATACACTATCAGCAGTTGGTTCCATACCTTGTCATAGTTGGAAATCCATTATCCATACGCGCCAAGCGGTTTTTATTTGTATACTATATAGGGGAATGTGAGATGCAAGCATTCTTCTAGATTCTAAATTATTAGTGGAAAACCCTAGACACTATGATAATATCCGATTTAAAGTATACAAATTGATTTATTCTCACAAGGTAAAAAAACCGTTTTGTATTCACGGTGTGATCTTATGAGATATTTTTATTTCTTTAATCTGTTTTAAACTGTTTACTCATATCAGTCCCCTGACTGACCCGGAGTTTATT
Source organism: Allium sativum (assembly GCA_030737875.1). Classification (NCBI taxonomy): domain Eukaryota; kingdom Viridiplantae; phylum Streptophyta; class Magnoliopsida; order Asparagales; family Amaryllidaceae; genus Allium; species Allium sativum. The sequence continues at coordinate 1,025,724,119 of CM060909.1, forward strand.
TTTCTGTGTTTCCCTTAAACTCTTGGGTATTCATAACACTTGTTATGAATAGACAAGTGAACCAAGTTAGGAAAAACTTGTAAAACTGGAATGGAACTTTCTGTGTGCTGGTCAACTTATCATATCTACATCATAATTATAAGTCTGCAAGTTAGTCGTCAATGATATGTATAATTAAAGATGTACTATGAATGACTTGTATCACTAGATCTATGATGATCTAATGTAAAATGTACTGCTGTGTAATATTATGAAGTATTATCTTTTGAAAAATTCCACTGTGAGATTCTGATGTTTTCTTTAATTTCTCTTTTATCTATTCTTATTCTTATTAATGACACGACTTTTGATGTGTTCGAAAGTTGGGTCGTTACAATTCCAATCCGCAAATTAAAATTTACGGGTATTTATCATTTCAATCTGCATCCCAAGATATCCAGTTTCAATTCGTTAATATATACAATGATTGAGGTACGTATCATTTCAACCCATAATGTTTTTACGCATAAATTGGAAACTTGCAGTGTGAGAGCAAAATAAAATATAACATTTCAAATAACACATTTAAATCAACATACATCATCATAATAATCAAATTTGTGTCAAATATGTCAACAGTGTGCATGTCATGTGTGCACAAACAAATGATCGGGCTTTCCAGAGCAGTCCTAACATTTTATATGTCATTTCAATTGATATCAGTTCACACATTGAAATTATTACTCAGTGAAAATTCTCACATTGCATGGCAAAACAGAAACAGACGACATATGCTGAAATGGATGAAGTCTGACATGAAAGTTAATACGACACGATTTAATCAACCAACTGAATCACAATTTGAATCAGTCGAAGATCAAATTCAAGTTCCAAATTCCAAATCAACACTCCATTTTTTTATAAAATATGTATACATTCACCTGAAGCAATATATATATATATATATATATATGTGTATAAAATACTCCAAATCAAAATATTCCTCCGACCAACAACTACTAGGATTGAACTCAACACCACACACTTCTCATTTCCATGCACAACTACTTCATCAACGGACTTTTTGAATACAAATTCAACATAACCACGTATATTCAGACACCTACAACAACTTCAACCACACAAACACACAACTTGGCATAGTGGGCTAGGGAAAGGCAAGGTGGATGGATTTAGAATTTTATCAAAATTTTATGAAAACTAAAGAAAAAAATTGATAATTTTGAAATTGATTTTTTGAACCAGTTAAACATCATAATTTGAAAAGGTTATAAACTGGAAAGTTTTTGTAAATTCTTTTCCCTTCAATTTAAATAAAAATTGATTTTCGATTAAATTTGAAGAAGATATGACTGAAACAGTGATAGACAATTTTCAGATCAGAAATCTGAACCTAAAAATACATTTGAAAGATTGGCGCTTACGACCTTGAAAATTTCGAAATATGAAAAAGTGTTCAGTATAGAAATTGTAGATATTTCAATTTCACCCAATCTATAAAAATGGAAAAGTGGACTTGGTTCTGTATGCTAAAGTTATGGCCTTGACAAAGCGGGTCAAAAATCTGGAAAAAACAGAAAATAAAAAAAAAACTAAGGAAGACGAGCTTTGGGTTTGGTGCTGGTTGAGGGGTGTGGTGAAGTTCTGAGCATGGATGAGGGTTCTTTCTAAAACATGAAATAGAAAAGAGAGAATAATGAGCGATAGAATAAGATTTTGATGCTTCATGATTTTGTTTGACATTCCTTTTCACTAAATCTCCTTTTCTACATTACAATTTGATTTAAAGAAATTTTTCATGGAATTGAGATGAAGATCTAGAATTGGATCTAGACATAGAAGAGAATAGAAAGGTGAATCAGGAGTTTTCGAAATGACGGGAGAAGAGAAAAGAATAGAATAGGTAAATTTAATTTACATTAGATGGGAGTTATCAAATACATATTGCCAATTTAATAGATGTATCCCTGCAAATTCAAGGAGACATTACAGAGTATTAATTGATAATCAAAAAAAATTCCATATAGATTCAATGTCCATTCAAATTCAAACAAATGAGAATGTCAAGAAAGATATAGATTTATTTAAGACAAATACACACATAACACATGTCGTCCGTTTTGCGCGTTTTTATAGTTACGAACACGAATTTTGAACAAATGAAAGTGAATTTTATTTTAACGAATCAAAAATGCTGAAAGCTTAGAATTCAGCCATAAAAAAGTAGAATTCGAATTTTGACAACTTTTAAATTTTAACAAAAATTCAAATTTAACTAAATTTGACACAAAACTGACTTTGTTGGAAAATTTAATGTTTTAATAGATTTGGAAAGTCAGTATATTCATTAATTAAATTTTATTATTTAAATTTAACTTTTTTGTAAACTTACATAAATTTAATTATCACAAATTGAATCAGTTAAATAATTACATTCATTTTTTACGGTTGTTTAATTTCATTGTTCAATGTTACTTACTTTGGTTCATATACTATAACTAATTCATTTATTTCAATCAATTCAAAATAAATTGAAGGTCTAAATATTAAAAAATTTAATTCAAATCAAAATTATTAATTATAAACTTATTAAAATTTTAGGTTGTTATAGTAAAAGAAAGAACACAACAGATTTTATACTGGTTCAGTATCCTACTAGTCCTACACCGAAGCCTATACGAATTTTTATTATGTACAAAATCTTTTATTCTCCTTGATTTGAAGACTACAAGGAGTCGCTCTCTAGAATTTCTGTCTCTAGGCACAACAATCATGTATTTCCGAGCCGACAAGACACACCCAATTGCTTTATAGGTACAATCAGACCTAACTTGATTTACGGGCTAACAAGTCACAACTTTTAGAGTATATTTGAGAGGATTTTACAATGGAATGCTTGATCTTGTTTAGAACAATCTTATAACTCTAATTGCACTCTGGTATTGAGAGAGAATAGGGAGGATGATAGAGAGTTGAAAACTAAGTGAAATCTATTTGATTTACTTGTGATTTTGGGAGAGTTAGAGTACATTATGATTAAGAAATAATGGAGAAGAGGTGAGGGAAGAAGAAGAAGAAATTATAAATAAAAACTCGTTGGAAAACTGCTGTATTTATAATGGAATAACGGTCATGTCCATTCGCTAAAGAATATGATGAATAGACGCTTCTTTTGAAAATTGAATTTTGAAAATTAATGGGCAATATGTCGACAACCTATAGTTGAGCATGTCGACATTCTTATCAATAAAAAATTAAAATCTAGTTATGAAAATATAAAACTATATTATGAAACCTGAAACTTTTAGAAACTATTATATATGGTAATAGATAGTTTAAAACATAGAAATACTTAAGAAAACTTATTAAGATAATATTAAATAATTAAAACTTAAATATATATTATATAGTTCAAAACTAGCATAAAGTAAATTTAAATTCAAAACGTTAAATACTTAAAACCATAAAGTTTAAAATAGTAATAATTCAAATAATAATATGTATCAAAGTACAAAGTATATATAATCAAAAATTATCAAATTATAATATCAAATAAAATTAAAATAGTGAATATATACTATAAAATATATTTGAAAATTAAATTGTAAATCGATTTGAATTCTGAAACTTCAAGTATAAAAATTAAGTCTTAAAATAAATATTAAATATAATCAAAACTAAAATAGCAAATAAATATCAAATGTAAATTAAAATAAATTTGGGTCATAAAATGTCAAACTTATAAACAATTATAAAATATATACTTTGAAAACTTTATTTTGGAAAATATTTGAAAATAATTTGAAATTTAATTAAAAACTTATTTAAAAACTGTTGACATGCTTTTTGGTCAAAGTCGTCACACGTGAAACCTCTAGTTAATAATATGCTCAAGCATTGCGAACATCGTCGGAAGACACAAAGCGGTTTGGTCAAAGTCGCATCATGAACATAAAATGGCCCGAATATCCTATCAGATGACCTCTTTTGGGCCCAAAAACATCAATTATGGTGATTTGCATGTAATTCTTGTATCCCTCTGAATTAGGTTCAAGTACAACTTTCGTTTGGCCAAAACAGACTTATGGTTTGGAAGTTACGCCCGTTTCCGTGAACGCGCACAGAACTGGAATGACTTGAAAACTTGCAGTTTGGCATAGGCAAAACCCCGGATCGGATCGGAGGTCTCAGGTCGGATTGGACCCAATTCGACCCTACTTCCTGACGAAGCAACTTTGCAACTGGAAACTTGGCACACCTTGGATCGGATCAGAGTAGGAGGAGACACGACCCGGCTTCGCACTTGAACGCTTCGGAAAGCTTACATCGCAACGGCTTGGGTCGGATGTAGGAGGACCCGATCCGACCCGCCTGGACCTGCTTCTGCATACCAACGTTGACCTGTTCCTATGGCACAACTAACTCCTATGAACTCAGATCAGCTTGTACGTGGCATATCACGATCTAGAAAGGATTTCTCCACTACTTCCACTTCATTATGGGATTCTTTGGAAGCGTGCCACATGGCATCCAACCCGCTACCCTAAAATGGCCATAAATACACCATTTGAAGGATTTTCAAGGGACTTTGGGCACTAGTTCCTCACGCCATCCACCATTTCTACAACACAAGGACTTTGTGCTTCTCAGACTAAATTAACACGAGGATTTCATCTGTAAAATCACTCTCTTTTCTCTTCTTCTTCATTAAAATACAAGGATGTTGTATGTAAATAAATCTTACGGATTTTAAGATGATATTTTACTTGTAATTCCTTAGGATTTAAGAAACTATAAAGTGGACGTAGGCTTGGTTTGAGCCAAACCACTATAAAAATATTGTGTGTCCCTTGTTATTTTCTGCATTCTTTATCTGTGATCTGCGATTGTGAGGACTTCGTACTGCATTTAGGTGTTAGTACCAAGTTTTGGTCTAACAAAAACCATTTGAAATCTTATTTGAAAATCATTTGAAAATGAGATCAAATGAGTGCAATCGAGTTTTAACATATATAATTTAGATTCTAATATGTCTTCTTTATTTATGAACTCTTGATAACTCAAGAGTCTTGATTTACATCATCAGTCTTGATCATTCATCACGACGATCTTGTTACTTTACAATATTGAATATCACCACCTTTTATAAAGCCTGTATTATATTCTATATGTATAATCATTAGTAATAACTGTTAATATAAACATAAATATACCTTTCATACCTGTCATGCCTATCATACCTGTAGTTATATCGTCAATTCATCCTTGCATTAAAAATCTTGTGGCAGATTCTCTTACTCCCAAACTCATAACCAGCATTGGTTCCTTTCCTATGACCATCTGCGTGCATCCATCTCTTTCCTTAAAAGCACAAAATAAAACAGAGTCAACACAATAATAATTTTGAGAATGATAATAATGAGAAAAACCAAGAATTTAAATGCTCTTAAGTTACCTAATGCAGGGATATGGGACCACCACTCTTCCACTAGTGTTTCAGAGGATCCGCCGAGCCAGGATAAAAATTATGTTAAGCTTATGTATAATTACAATCAAAGAATTAATCGCAAATATTTAATTAGATTATTATACAATCATACCTACAAGTTATCTCTTTTGTGTAGAGGGAGTTGCAGCTCAACACAAAAGATTAAAGTTATTGAAAATAGAAAGCTTCTCAAGTAAAGAAATTAATTTAGCTCCTCAGATCTGAAGTTTATCAATGTTTATTGAGAAATTGGAAGAAAATTTGCTAATAAATCTCGAAGTACAAACAATTTTGATGATAAGAGCATTCACTATGATAGATCGGAGAAGTATGAAAGTAAATATTATGTTTGGTAGCCCCCATGAGGAAACGATTGGAAGAACAATCAGATTATTGAAGTTTTTTCTTGGTAGCCATTATTGAGGAATATAAATGATGCTTCGAGAAATAAGCAAGCCAGCAAGGGTTTCTGTTGTATATTGATTTGTATCACGAGCTGGCCTTGGACCAAACATTTGATTTTACCATTTTCAAAAAATAAAAACTATCAAAGTCGTTTGTTTATAGAGGGAACTATGTTGCCGGTTGCTTCTTAGTTTATTTATCAGTTGTTTAGTTAAAGGTTGTTCGATCAACCAATTATTTGGTAAATATTAATTGTATGATTTTACCTTGTTGTCTGATCTATTGACATGTGTTAGCCGGCTTTTTTATCAGGCTATACAAAGCTCAAGGATTAATTGATGGATGTACTCGCGAACAGGAAGGTGTGATAGGAAACCTCCGAGTCGGATCGACCCCCCTAATCAAACCCAGTCTCCTTGGCACACAAGCTTATAGGCCAGCTCCAATGCCAGATCACGGGTCGGTTCGGTGCATTGGGTATCCGATCCAAACCACACACCCTCCATCCGATCCGAGCCAGACTCCCTGCTGTGAAGCGATTACCCCATCGTGCTACAAACATGGACGATTTCAACCCACTCTCCCACGTCATTGATGCGCTGTCATCATCCCAGAGCATCGAACCCGAGGTTTACGGGATGGGCCCCATGTGTAACCCGAACTGAATGGATTTTATGCCTATAAATACCATATTGCACACTATTTTCAGGATCTTTTGGCCTTACTCCAACTCCATCACCAACGAATTTTCTCTATTATTTCAGACTGTACTTAGAATCTTCAAGTATAATTCTATAAAATTGAGAGAAATTGTCGATTGTATTAGTGAGATTGAGTAGATATCATCATTGTACTTGTATTTCTTTCATCGATTAGTAAAGTATAAAGTGGATGTGGGCTTGTTAACGTCGAACCACTATAAATCTTGTGTTCTTGTTGCTTTTTATTTCATTCTCTTTAGAATTATCGTCTAATTGGGTGTTAGAACGACTTTTTGGTCTAACGGCCTGTTTCAATTATAAAGGGATAAAAGGAAATAGAGTTAAGTGTTGATTTTTTACATAAATGTACATGAATTTAACTTGATTTTAACTTGAGAGATAATGGAAATAAAGAGTTATGCTTGAACAACAGAAAAATAAAATATTAGAAATTTCAAATTTAAATATAACGGGGGAAATTAAAGGGATTGCGTAAATCTAAGGTTTACAAATGCAGCCAGTGGAGACTGTACCCATTTTCATTGATTGAAGTTAAATTTTCAAGAAATAAAATACTAGATTATAATGCAATCTTAAGGCTTAGTAACCAAATAAGATGAGACAATTTAAAAAACTAGTAATGAATCATATGTAGCATTGTTTTAAAAAAAATCGTACACTATTTAAATTATAAAGCCTAATTTTTCTAGGTTAATTCTTTTTAAATCCCACTATTCTCCTTCCATAGCTTGCTATTTTATCCAATTTTAGACTTTATTTTTATTTCCCATATTTTCAAACTGGGATAGATCACGTCTAAAAGAAATAAATACACACATAAGCTTCAATAGAGAAATGTTTTTGTACAAACATAATGTGATTCAAGGAATGTCAATGTAATAATCTAGTTCGAATCGTGCAAGATTGGTATTATAACCTAGTTTATGGTAAGAGAGGTTAGGGTGATGACCTAGTTTGGACCGAGCAAAGTTCTTGAACTAATAATATCATAATTTACCTTGGTTTGGAAACTTTAAGTGTATTTTTAGTAATAATAGGATGAAGGAAAAAGGTAGGATATGAGTTTTTTTTTCAAGATTGAGTGGGGCATGGAAAATTGGTAAAGGGATACAAGTAGAATTAGCTTATCCTTTATCACAAACAAAAGTAAGCTTATAAACCGTGGAAATAGTGAACAAAAATTGATTAATGAACAATCTAAAATTATGCATGGAAATGTGTGAAATCATCGATTTCCTTATTCCATAAGGTATAGTAGCGTCTATATCTATACGAGTGTGATGATAGGTGCTCCACACATGAATATTTTCCATGTTTGACAATTTAAGAAGAAATGATTTATATGAAATTTATTTGTATTTTTGCACTGAAATCATGTGTTATTAGTTTTTTTTAATTCACCACATCTATTTTTCAGTTTAGATTTTCATGAATTTTAAATAAAAAAATTTAGTAAGAACAACAGGTTTTTATAGTGATCTGTAACACTGTTTTCATTACAACAATTAATGATTATAGTTATATACAGGAGGTAAGCAGTTTGCTTACCTACTACAGGCAATTTACACAACATAAAAGTCCTAGAATACAGTAGACATTCACCACACAGGGTGTAACTTAGGAAATCAAAATGCAGATAAATTACATTAAGCTGCCTCAGCAGTCTCATTCATAGACAAGTGAAACCAAACTCAACATGAATGGCGAAATACCATTAGCCAAGGCAAATAACAGCAGACACCTTTCTTTGCTCAGCTGCAAGAAGACCACAACCAAGAAAATGCTCACTTCACACAATGTTATAAAGTAGTCACCCCATACAAAGTTCAGTTGAAGATCAAAATACGAAAGCCAAGAACCTTAACATTCACCGAAGCAGATCATTTCAGTATCCATTAGAGCAGCAAGCAGTCCCCAAAACCTAAAGCCTATAAGCAGGCCAAAGATAAGGCTAAAAGAAATCCCCTTAACTTGAATTTACATAGCACTTCACCAAATAGAAGAGAAAAGAAGAACCTAAACATTCACCAGAATAGGTCACTTCAGCACATACGCCAGAGCTACAAGCAGTCCCCAAAACCAAAAGGCTACAAGCAAGCCACTGGCAAGGCTGCAAACAATCTCTTAACCTAAACTTGTACGACACTTCACCAAACCGAAGCACTAATTATGACAAAAAATAATGCCTTCCAGAAGCCTAATAAAAAATACAACCAAACAGAGCGTCAGCACTTCCACTCTCACTAAAACTCCAATCAAGACAGAAAACCTGCTAAAAACAACACCAACTATAGATAACAACTCAAGTCGATACACCCCTCGCACACAGACTCAGAAAAACCCATGCACAGCGGTAATAGCCTAATCAACCACAACCGAACTAGAAATCCACTAACACAACCACCAGAAACCAATAATTAGGGACTTACCAGCATGTCATAAAGCGATCCACACCCAAAAGGGTTGCTTTTCAGTGAGCTTCAAGCGAAAAGATAAGCGGAGAAAGCTCAAAGGGTCGCGATGAGACTCAAACGAGTGAGAAGGAAGTACAAATCTTGGCTAGGGGGACCACCGCGAAAAGAATCGAAGGAGAGGAAAATACATGTCGATCTGTCAATGGGAGGGGAAGCGAAAGAAAGCAGTGGGAAGGGAGTGAAATCAGCTTTGTCTAGGGTTAGGGTTAGGGTTAGGAGGGATAAATTCCACGTTGGACTCAAAAGATGGTTAGGGGTAAATGAAAAAGGATAGAAGAGTGGCATGGAAAGATAGTAGCGTTAAAAGGAGCGGCGAGGAAAAGACAGGCAAGTGAGAGAAAATGAAGAGAGAATTTTGAATTGGTAAATAAAGGAGTGGCGAGGTAAATAAAGTTATTTGTTAACTCCTATTTATAAGCTAAGAATCTAGTAATTTATGTATATGAGAATTTTGAATTGGTAAATAAAATTTAATTTCGATATCCTTAAGTGATATCAAAATTTAATAATACATATGTAGGGGCATTTCCGATAGTTTATGTTGACACCAAAAAAGTGTAACACCAAATGTATTTCAAATATAGCTATCCACTAGTTTACGTTGACATCCAAAAATGTAACAGCATATGTAGTACAACTGTAATTATATTATACGAGCTGACGACATGCGCTTCGCACGCGATAATGGCATGTGATTTGTGCATGAATTGTTTTTCTTCAATTATACTCAGTTAACATAACTAGGGAAATTAAATTCCATAAATATTTAGTCATGTTTTTATGTTGAAAGCATATATAATTATTTAAATTTTATATCTATGTTGAACCATCTAATTTACATTAGTTTTGATTTCATTTAAATTATTAATTAATTAATAATGAATTTACATCGATCAAGCTCTTCTTTCAAAAATTGTGTATGCCATACTCATACCTTATCACTTTCCTATTTTGAGCTAACCGCCTGGTCACGTCGTCGTTCACCCTTCTCACCTTTCTCTCCCTTCTGCCAAATCGCTGCCTACCCCGCTTCCACCTGCTCCTGACCCTCCTCCTTTTCCTCTACCTCATCTCCCCTCATCAAACCACTTTGCTCATCCTATCTACCCTATCTCAACAACGCAAGTTCCACAATGGATGTCGCTCTTTAAAGCAAAGCCACACAATGGTTGTAGGTAGACTACTCCTAAGATCCCTCTTGTCTTCTCAGGAAAGGTCCTCGTGCCATCAAAAGCTATTGTGAAGCCAGTGACAACATATTGTAAGAAGATCTGGTTTGTTTCTTCCTCGTCAAGCCTTTGTTTTATACGGCTTTAATTAATCATCTCAAAAAGATCTAAGGACTGAGAGTCTCAATCTCTGTTAAATGAAATGGGTATTTGTTTCTATATTGGCTTTCCAGTGCCGAAGACAAGACGAGAATTATTGATGTTGATCCAATCATTATAAAGAATAAATTGTCAATTGTCAAGCCATGGGACTCGTCAATAGGCAGCGATTGTAGTAGCATTAAAGCAATAACAATTCAGATTAAATTAATATTCCTAATTTTCCTTGGTCTTTGATGGGAATAAGTTGGTTAGCTTTTAGAATAGGCAATTTCTTATGCATGGACGATATTACGGAAAAGTTAGGTAGATTAGAATATGCTAAATGTTTGGTGGAATTTACCACAGACCCGTGTTATCAGAGTGAGCGCTAAGCGCACTATAGCGACAAATAGCGCATAGCGCAGTGCTTATGCTATTGTACTTATAATTGCGCAAGGGTTCCCTATAGCGCAAAAATAGCGCTCTATTTTCTCATAGCACAAAATAGAAAATAACTTTAATAGTACGCTATTTTGGTTTTGTATCTTTTTTAAATGTTTAGACAGTGAATTAAGCCTAAAATAACACGTTATTGTACTTATTATGACTCATATGAAAAAAGTCATAGTGTATGACTCGAAAAAAAAGAGATATTTATGATTGTTTGAATAATGATTAATAGTTTTGATTTTGATGGAACTAGTGATTAAGTTTTAAAAATTTAAAAGCATATTATAATTTCTATGTTTTGTTATTGTACACTACAGAAGCTCCAATACACATCCCAAAAGGAAGGAAGCTTAAAGACCTGTTTACTTGGTTGGCCATGTAAAAATTTTAAGCATCCGAGTTTGCAAGCGAAAACACAAAGTACAAGTCAGTCATGGAAACTCTATAGTTAACTTAACTTATTTAAAATAAAGCATATCATGGGACCACGCTGTATAACACGAAACGGTTTTACCCCATACGAATGGACTGCATTTTAGAAAGGAAACAGATAATGCAATGCTTTTTGAAAAATGAAGCCATTATAAGATTCCGGCCTCATCACACAATGCAACGCAAGCCCGAGGATAAATTTTTTACCTTATAATGGCCAAACATGCTTGATATGAGGAAAATAAAAATATTTTGATATTATTATTAGTGCCTAAGTGTTTAAAACCATTTTGAAAATAAATGTATCAATCTTGGATGGCATAATACCCCATCTTATTATGTCGTCGTAAATATACAACTAAAACCGTAAAGTCACGTATTGGAATTTGAATTTCCATCATGAGCCGAGGAAAGGGATCTTTCTCAATCTGAATTTCGGAACATCTCTAGCAAAATGTCCCAGGGAACTACCTATACCTTTGGAGTGGCAAAGCCGATCATTGGTACGTCGCTGATCGACATTTCCTAAACAATACGTTTCTCGGTCCTATCGGACCTCTTTGTTAGTACGTCGACCATCTCGGCCTTATGCTGCTATATCTGAGCCGCCTCGCTTTCCGACATCCATATAAGTAAAATTGTCTGGGCTCCATACCAAGACAGCACTTCTAGCTAGAAAGAAATGCATGTCCACAGTCCTTCATCCTGTTTTTGACACACACTAGGTTGTGAAGTTCGCGAATCAATACCATAACACAAAGCTATGCTATATCAACCATACTTTGATCATTAACCACAAAGCTTTGCTTTTCAACAAAAGCTTTGATATGTGCATCTCAGCATGCCACATAGTCATCCAAGACCATACAACTGATAGCAACCAGTATATAACCTGTAAGCTCGTACGTCTCAGAGATGGGTGTTAAACTAAGAGAATAAATTATCCACAACAAAAAAGATAAGTATTTAGTAGAAATCAATTAATATGGCACAAAATACCGTGTCAGACACACAATCCATTTACAAGTCCGATCTGGGTTTGAACGAAACCAAAGACACCTTATTCCTCATCCCATATGTCCAATACAAGAGAGAGGCCCTCGCACATCCGTACAATCAACAAGTACGTCCAAATAACTGCCATTTAACCCCTTTATGGGAGCTACCATATCCAGGGTATCAACAGTAATCCATTCGATGTGAATATTCCCGATCTTGCATCATTTTCAGCCTTTTCGAAATTTAATCCTTGTTCAATTACTCGAAATGGGTTAAACCCGGTCTTTTCAAATAATTCGCGCCAAAAAAATCCAATCAAATCAAATCCGTATTTGGATTATTGATTCCCCAATTAAGTCTCCTTTAATTGACATTTCATAAGATGTAAAATCATATTCTCAAATCCGGTTAAGTTATTTGTCTCATTATTCAATTCATAACCTTATTTAAAAGGTTTACTTAAGAATTCAATTCAAATCAAGAATTAAAATTCTTACTTCCAAGTTCTTTCTCTAATCCGTTATATAAGTTTTTTAGAAAACCGCCAAATTCAACTTAATTTTTTTTCATTTAAAATCAAGTAAAATTGGTTCATATTCATCCTAAATCATTTTTAATATTTTATAATGATTTTTCGCTATTTTTATTTAAATAAAAATTGGCCATACCTATAATTTCCAATTACAGGTCATGGCGTTGTTTTTAGTCAAGATTGAATTAAACATTTCTCAAAATCTAACCGTTAGATTTCTAAACTCTTATTATCATTTGAAAGATATTTTCAAAACAAACCCAACGGTTCCAAATTTAGGAAAATCCGATGGTCGGATCTTCCATTATATTCATTTAAAGTTACAAGCCAAAATAACGAACTACCTCTACGCGACACGTTCAACATTCGACATGTGTGTATGTATATATATATAATATGTTGAGTCGCTTCGAAACCATTTTATATATTATTTAAAATATATATAATATTCCAAAGTCGTATTTTAATAATTCAATTTCAAAATCATATATTTTCAATATACCTATATTATAGTAATATTAAAATGATTAAAATTATATTATTTTTCGAACTTCCATATTTTTGTTCCAAATCTTCCTATCATTTATTATAAAAATAAATAAGAAACTTCTTTTAAAACATCACCTAGATAACCTAAGTGAGTATTCATTTAAAAATTAAAACTTCGACAAGCCAGAATCATATGAAATTTATTCAAATTTACTTGTTACAGTTATGGAAATTCATCGATATTTTATTCTCTTCACGTCCATCTAAAATCAAACATCCAATTCAAACTTCGATTTTTCAGCTATTATTATATTAATAAAATATTCATTGAAAACCATTTTTCTTGATGGAGACTTAACCAATAACCTTTTTATTGTTCATTTATTCACAGTGAGTATTATAACATCCAGACAATCATCACTCCGCATACAATTCACACATAAAGTGCACTATACCGTATAAACCTTAAATTGAATAAATAACGATTATACAGTTCTATCAATTCAATAGATTGACAATCTAAACACTTAGGATTAAGATCAGTGTTTATCTTTATCCCAGTACCCCTGTGGGGTTTTCAATATCATCACAAACAATCGTGACTTACCTAAACACTTGGGAGATGTTTAAAAATATCATTCTAATACCCATGTGGGGTTTACATCAATATCCATGTAGCTTTTATACACGCAAGGGAGACGTGTGAATCGCTGTCGTCCTAAGACCCATGTGGGGTTTGCTATTCAACCAAAGTGACTTATATACACACTTGGGAGACGTGTAAAAATATCATCCCAATACCCGTGTGGGGTTTACATTAACATCCATGTAGCTTATCTACACACATGAGAAACGTGTAGCATATTGTCATCTCAAGACCCGTGTGGGGTTCACATTACATTCATATACAATTAATAAACAATAGTTAACAAATTGCACATCCAAAACCATTTAAGGTCCAAACAATTTCCAATCAACACTCTTTATAATACAGATGTCGTGTACTTGATTAATACCACAAATAATAGATAAAAATCACATTTTTATCACACTACTTAATGTTTAACATAATATAAATTTTGTGTAATCAGTGTTAAACATTTCTAAACATTTTTAATCAACAATTTGCAGTTAATTAAATTTAATCCCTATCTATGTAAGTTTTGGTTTCTCACAAGCGGATTCCACTCCAACAAACTTTTATGGAAAGAATTCGGGCATGCACAATTGAGGTTGACGCTTGTCGGACTTCTACGCAACTTTCCTATAGCTTACGGGGTTCATACGACTTTCTAACACACTCTAACTCATGAATACTTCTAGATCCGGAATTTTAGGACGAAACAAAAGGGGGAAAGGATACAGTTTGGAGTTGTGTGACCCACGTTGGACTGGACAGGGGCTGATGTGGCAAGAAGGTAGGGTAGGCACGGGGTACGAGGTGAAAGGAGGTGTAAAATTCGGATCTTTAAGGACTTAAGTGTTAAATGGAGGCAAAAATGGGTGTTTTGGGTTTAAGGGGTGAGAGAGGAGGCACGACGACAAGTGAGGGGGTGTTCGACGGTGGCGCAACGTGCTTGGGGGAGGGTTGCAGCGGCGCTTGTCACAGGGAGGAGGCCATTAAAGGAGAGAGATGGAGGAGAAGGTGCAAAGAACAAAATGAAAGTGAAGGAAAAAGAAAAGGAAAGGGAGGAGGGGGTTTTGAGAAATTTTCCAACGCCTAGCCGTGGATTGATTAGGTGGTGCGAAGTGGGAGATGAGAAGAAAAACACTTGAGGCCATGGATCGCATGACACGTCATTTAGGTATATTGGAAGCTAGTTTGGTTGACCAATGAAATAGTGTGTTTCTTTAGCTCTACGTCTTCTGATCGCACTACCACACGTTAATTCCGTTTGTCACGAAATTTTGGATTCTAACATTAGACGTAATTTCGGATTCAACGGGACTAGTTTTTCGAATTCTAAGTTCATTTGACCTTCCATTATATTTTTCGATCGAATTTCAGCTTAATTTCGACACGTTGTTTTAGCATGCGTTCAATTCTCACACACGCACATGTTAGCTCCAAAAGTTATGAATTTGGAACCGACCATTATTCGATGCTACGAATCTGATAAAATTAGTTTCATCGAAATCTGAGGTCATCTCAATAATATTCCTTTGTAAACAACTGAAATCAGTATTAAAACATTGAATTTTCAAAATCGATCGTAAATTCTCATAAATTTAAATTAAAAATAATTTTTAAATTTGTTCCAAACTTTCGGGTTGTTACAGTCTCCCCCACTTAAAATCTTTTCATCCCCGAAAATAAAAATAAAAGCAAAGCTGAAATAGAAATAATATATAATATAAGTTTACCTCTCACTGAAGAGTTATTCAGAGATATCCACTTTGCTCCTAGGATAAGCCTTCTATCCTCTCTTTCCAAAGTATCGTCCCCAGGATCTCCACTCCATTGTACTTTGACCAAGTTTACTTTCTTATTTCTTAGACCTCTGGTCTCTCGGCCAACCATTTTCATCGGCTCTCTATGCACAGCCAAACTTGAAGTGAATTCCAGATCCTTTTGCGATGCTTCCTCAACAATCAAATCTGAATCATGCACATGCTTCTGGGGATGAGAAACGTGAAATACATCATCCACTCTGGGAAACCAATCTGGTAACCGAACTCTGTAGGCTAGAGTACAAATCTTTTCCAATATCGGGAATAGACTAATATACTTAGGTGATAACTTTCCCGTCTTCCCGAACTGACCCACTCCCCTTAACGCAGAAACTTCAAAATACACTTGACCACCAACAGAAAATTCTAAGTCTTCGTCTAGAATCGTCATAACTTTTCTGTCGGCTTTGTGCTGACTTTAACTGCTTCTTGATGAATTCTACTTTATTCCATCCTCTTGGATCATATCTGGACCCAATACTAGCCCATTACCAGGCTTAATCCAACATGCATAAGATCTACATGGTCAACCATATAATGCCTCAAATGGTGACATCTTCAAACTAGCTTGGAAGATGTTGTTACTCTACCAGATGAAAATGGTCTTCCTATGATCCTCCGAAATAAAGAATACAAGCTCATAACAGATCTTCCAAAATACGATTCACCCTTTCAGTCTGGTCATCTGTCTAGGGATGATATGCAGTGCTAAGACTCAATATTGTCCTTAACTCTAGCTGACATGCCTCCTAGAACTTACTAGTGAAGATCGGATCTCTATCACTGACTATGCTACTGGGTACTCCATGCAGTCGAATAACTTCCTTAACATATACTTGCAAGGCACTGAGTTGTTCTATTTGCTTTTACTGGAAGAAAATGGGAACTCTTAATTAAATGATCTAAAATAACCCATACGATTTCATTTCCCTTCTCGGCTCTACGCAGACCGTCAATAAAATCCATCGATATCTAGTCTCATTTCCATTCCAAAATCTCTAATGGTTGCAACATCCCAGCGACCTTCTGTTGATCACTCTTAACCTGTTGGCAAGTTGAACATCTGTTAACATATATCGAGATATCTCTCTTCATAGACTTCCACTAAAATGTATGTTTTAAATCTCGATGCATCTTACTTACCCCTGGATGGATACTAAACTTAGACTTGTGACATTCATCCAACACCTCTCTTCTGAGCTCAGAATATTCGAAACACAAATCTGCCCTTTCAATCTCAGAATTCCTTTATTATCAATTTGGAAATTCGAGAACTCTCCATCCTGAGTTCTTTTGCTAATATTTTGAATCAAATCATCGTCCGTTTATAGAACAGAAATCTTCTCGATCAATGAGAGCGTAATAATCAGATTAGTAATGATTGCATTCTTTCTACTAAGTGCATCAGCCACAACATTGGCCTTTCCTAGAGTATACAAAATATCAAGATCATATGCTGCCAAAAACTCCAACCAACGTTGTTGTCTCATATTAAAATCTCTTTGGTTGAATAAATATTTCAAAGATTTATGATCTGTAAATAACTCGAACTTCTCACCCAATAGGTAATGTCTCCAAATCTTTAAGGCAAATACCACAGCTAACAGCTCTAAATCATGAGCAGCATGTCTTTTCTCATGCGGCTTCAGTTGCCGACTTGCATAAGCAATGACTTTGCCTCTTTACATGAACATCGCACCTACTCCTTCACTTGAAGCATCTGTACAGACAGTTAAATCTTGATTGACATCCATAATTGTTAATACTGGCGCGGTAGTTAATCTTTCTTTCAGCTCCTAAAAGGTTGCTTCATATTCAGATGTCCAATTAAACTTGGCATGCTTCTTAGTAAGCTTCGTCAATGGACTGGATAACATCAAAAAAATCTTTAACAAATTTCCGGTAATAGCTCGTAAATCTAAGAAAACTCTTAACCGCGGTATGTGGCATTAGCTGCTACCAATCCTATATGGTCGTAATCTTACTTGGAACTACCGATATCCCTTCCTTTGCTACTACATGCCCAAGAAATTTCACTTCTTCTGTTCGGAATAGGCATTTGGAAAACTTGGCTTTCAATATATTCTTTCTCATAATTTTACCCGTTCTAAATGCTTCGCATGCTCTCCGGCTACCTTTTGAAAATATCATAATATCATCAGTGAAGACAAACACAAACTTATTCAATGCTCACGTAATACCCGATTCATCAAGTTTACAAAATAAGTAGAGGCATTGCATAGTCCGAACGGCATTGCTAACCATTCATAAAATAAATATGGATCCCTGAAAGCTATCAAAGGAACACGCTGTTCTACAACCCTTAATTGATGAAAACCCGTAGCTAAGCCCATCTTCGAAAATACTCACGTTCCATTCAAGCGATCTAATAAATCATTAATACGCGACAGTGGATATTTATTCTTGAGTGTTTTCTTGCTGAGGTCTCGGTAATCAACACATAGTCTGAGAGTACTGTCTGACTTCGGAACGAACACCACTGTTGCTCCCGAACTTGATAAACTAGGCCTGACCAGACCTTTCCATAATAATTGTCGATTTTTATTGCCCAACTCTTCTTTCTCTTTCAACATCATTATCCGAATTGGATGCACAACTGGCCTTGCATTCGGAACCAAATCAACTATGAAATCGATCTCTCTTCGCGGCGAAAGGCTATCAACTTCTTCAAACATATCCACGTAATTTTTAATAATTAGGATATTTTCTATAGAGATGGGGGAAACATCAAGAGCAGACCAAAATTCCTTCCTATCTGACTCTGGACCTTCACACGGTATGGTTATAAAATTTCCAAACTCGGTCTTAACTCTAACAACCCTATCAACACATTTAACTTCAACTTCATATTTGGTCAGCCAATCCAACCCAAGTATAATATCAAATTCGGCAAGATTCATGACTATCAAATCAAAGGAAAATCGATAATGGGAATAAGAGACTGGCACTCTACTATAGCAAAAAAGATCGATAGAACCCCCAATCAGATTATTAACACTAATGGCCTCTTTAACATATCTCAATTTTAAATTCAGTTTCTTGACCATATTATTCGAAATATAACTCCATGATGCACCTGTATCAAATAATACTTTAACAGGAATATCTTTAACTGTAAATGTACCTTCCAAAACATCGGGCCTTCCCCTACCTGCAGAAGTTGTTGGAGTATCTGCCACATTACATGAGCCACTTCGGACTTCTTAAAAAGTGGCCAGTTTGGCTTGATGTTCACCTTCTTATGGTAGTTATAACATTCTGTTTCCTGAATTTTCTTCCTCGGCCTCTTGGGAGCTCTACAATCCCATGCCCGGTGTCCAAACTTGTCACGGTTATAACATTTATCCCCTTTGATCGTTCTTCCTTGGGATTCTTCTCTTCGGTCTTGCTTGTCTTTGGTTCCTTGTTTGAAAATTTTCTTTTATTGCCAGGGTAGCCTCTTTTCTTATCTTCCTGGGCATTCCTCTTATTAATATTCTCGTATCGACAAGCCATCTCAACCATTCCAGCAAATGGGAGTCACACATGTGCTGTCACTCTGCTCTTGACCTTTGTTGGAGACCCTCTATAAATCCCGTATTCTTCTTAACGAGATTTTGAATCATGTCTTCTTGCTTGAGATTAGAAAACTCATAGTATAGACGCTTGACTTCATCCTGGAGAATAAACCTCTCTTCGAAAATTTCCTTGAACCTATCCCAATTCATATCGTTTCCAGGATTACCTATCATAATAGCTTCCCACCACATCAGGGCTTCATCTTTCAACAACCACGATGCTAGAAATCTCTTTTGATTATCAGTGAATTCTAATCCTTCAAAGATTTTCTTATAGGATCTCATTTATGCTTGTTCTTCGATTACATATTATTTATTTAGGAATGGAACTCTGCCTAAATTCTTGTATTTCTTAGCAATCACTCCAAAATCAGGTTGTTGTTGTTGAGGAGGAGGCAACAACACTGGTGCATTTATAGCTCCTATGGGGTCGAGCTACTGAGCTTCAGCCTGAACATTTCCCCATCCTCTACCTCTTCCACCTCTACCGCTCATTTTCTACCATGTTTGCAAATAGCAAGAAAAGAGTTAAGCCAGCAGAAAAGACATCTTAAGGAAACATAAGAGCATAAAAACACATACATAAATAAAGATGTATCTACTGAGGTATATGTTATACTGCTGTACTCATTCTAGGATATTACTAATCCTATCTCTAATGAGTTACTCATCTTATAATACTACTGATTCTATTTATGATGAGTCCTTTAATACATTACACTCCAGAACTAAGGTTAACCCTAGCATTGATACCACCTGTGACGACCCAAACGACCCAAACCTCTTATCCCGGGCGAAATGGATAATCATTGGAATATAACACATTAAATGCAATAGCAAATCAAAGAACATAGCATAATATATATATATGAGAATAATTTACATCAATTTACAACAGCGGAAATAAGTGTCAGAGTTACATCGACATTAAAAGATCAAACTTAGTACATGACATTGTCTTAGATAATGAATAATTACACAGCGAAATTTAAAAGATAGTTTATGACATATTGTTTGACACTTTCGTATAGATTAGAAAAGCGCAAATTATGTAATAATAACTTCAAGCGAACAGGTGTGTAGTATGCAGGTCGAACACATGGAGGAAAATTAAATTTTATTATTTATATATTTCGTAGGCCAATTAGACGAAATTGGAGGATTTGACTGAAATAAAATTGAAATTGCAAATTGGTTCAGAACAAATCTAATTGAACCAACAACAAAATTACAATTAACTACAATTGAATTCACTACAGATTCGAATCTAATGGATTTATAATTAATTCAATGATAGAAACATAAATAGAATACTGAAATAAAAACTGCAGAAAAGAAATAACAAACAAAAATAAAAATTAGGATTACCGTTGAATCTAATCAGACAGTCAACCTTTAATGAAAATTAAAATTGCAAAGACAACTTTTGCCCTACCAAATCTAATTGTATAGACGTCACAAGTTGCTTGAAAATAAAAAAATGCAGAAAATAAAAGAAAAGAGAGCTTTATTAATGAAGAAAAAAAGTATAGAATAATGAATAGAGGTTTACAATGAATACAATGGGTATTTATAGGGGATGTAGTCTCTTATCTATGAGAATAATTGGGCCAAGGGTGAATCTCTTGAAATAATCTATTGATAAATAAAAGAGATATGATATAATGGTTAAGATATTCCTTGAAGATCTTCCTCCTTAATTCTGGACATGTGGCAGATGATTGGGTTCCCTGTTGGCAATGATCTATCAAATCATATTCTCTATGGCAAGTAAATATGAAAGATTGCCTTTGATTTCCCTATGAAGAATATGCCCAATTCCTGAAATATTTATTAGTGTATATCATACATACATATGAATATATATATATATATATACGATATATCACTGATTCATATATTCTTCAAAACACATGAGGCAGGGTGTGTAGTCTTCATATTCCTTTCTTCAGCAAAAAATAGGGTTTGAGAGGGATTGTACTCAGGACACCCTATCCAAATTTCCAGACCTTTACCACTGTGCTACAGCTTCCTTTGTGATTGAAAATTTGTTGATTCCAAAAAGTAGCATTTTCTATTCAAATGGTCTTTAGTCGAATGGCGAAGACATTTATTTAACAAACTATGAAAACACACGAAAATACCCAAAGTAATATTCATTTACAATAAAGATAAGACATGAGTTTCAAAATAAACACTTTTACATGTCAATCAAATACCCCACACTTATCTTTTACTCATCCTCGAGTAAAACAAGAATGAAAAACTAAACTAGGTAGGTCACACTTTCATAGGAAACATGACTGCGTTGAGCATATGCAACAAACCATTAAACCTCTAGGTGTCCCTAGTAGGACGAGTAGTGTCTCGTGTGGGTTTTCAGCGGATACTACCCACAAAATCCAAATGCAGTATGTTGTGGTTCTAATGCAACTACATAAATAAAATGGACATATGTAAATGAAAACAAAAAAAAATGAAAACACGACTTGTTTCTAAAAAGTGGTACAATAAAGTGAGTTAACAATTTCTAGTCAGTTGATTGTATTTTTGATATCTCAACTTGTTACAAATTTTCAGCATAATTCAAGTTTTCAATGTTAAACTCTAGTTTGGTCGGTTGGTTTAGTTGATAACATAATGCAGCTACGAAATAAATTCTTTGTTTGCTTGTCACAGTTTGCAAAGTGGTATTCTCTGTTATGGATTGCGGAATGGAGCGTTAAGGTAAAACAAACGCTAGAGGGGGTGAACAGTGCTTTTGAGAATTTAAACAAAATCTAAACTTATATGAACTACTATATGAATCAAACACCACAGAAACAATCACAGACACAGAATCAAATACAAATGCAAAGATAAACAAAAGTAAAGTGTAGAAAAGGAAAGAACACTCCGAATTTTATACAGGATCGGAATTGCTCCTACGTCCAGTCCCACGCAATGTTGGATTGTGCAGAGTTTTATTGCTATATCAATATCCAATTACAATCATCCTTGATTTCACAGCTACGAGGGATACCACTGTTTCCACCCGCACACTTGATCAACAATACCTTCCTTGATTTCATGACTACAAGGGATACCATCGATAACCCATCCTTGATTTCACGGCTACAAGAGATACCACTGATTCCTTTACACAACCCAAACTATTACAAACAGCCCTATTACTCTTCAATAGCACTTGATTCAGAGACTAATGGGTAGCGAGTGCCGAGAGAAGAAGATTACTGAAAGCAGAATTGAATTTGGCAGAGTATAGGTGTAGAAATCATAAAAATGATAAGAAATAATGGTGTAATGAAAGAGAGTGAAAGTGGAGAAGGAGTAATTAAAAATTCGAATTCAAGCCCTTTTTATTGTGTGTGAAAGGTTGCAACGCTACAGAACCGTCACAATTAGTGACAAGACACTTCCTTTCAAAATTAAAAAAATGACAGTTATGTGTCCACAAAGTGTTTCTTATGTCGACAAACACCAAGTGTAAAATTAGCATTTTCAAGTGTTTTGACATAAATATAATTCTGGAAATTCTTAAATTAAAAATAGTGTTATAAATTAATACTATAAAGTAGGCAATCATATGAAAACATAAATATAAACATATTTATAAATTATAAAGTTTATAACTATATAAATATAGAAATATAGAAATATAGAAATATAAAACATATAATCATTGAGTTTGAAAACAAAAGTAAAGTAAGAAAGAAAAATAGAAAAGATAGAAATAAAATAGAGAAGATTGAAGATAGAATTTGGAAATATAATTTGAAAAAAAAGAATTTGAATTTGAAACTGGAATGTTATTTAGAGTCTTACATAATCTAGACTCTATAACTATGTTAGTCTTGAACTTTTGAAATCTTTAATACTAATGAGTCTTGAAATATCTTGGAATTCTGAATCTCTAATATCTTTAAACTGTACAGTCTTCAGTGGTATTTCCTGTATATAAATCCTACATATGTGTATATATATATTCTATACAAAAGTGTTAGTACATATTTTATAATCAATTAATATTGAAATACGGTTGTTGTCATCAAATCTCCATTCTCCAACAATCTCCCCCTTTTTGATGATGACAACCTTAGTTTATAAAATATCATACATGTATATACCAATTGATGATGATCCTTCAAAAACTCCCCCGGTCTATATAAATCATATAAACTATGTCTATATTTTATAATTTCTCCCCCTTTGGCATTATTAAAAAGAAATTTTAAAACTACTCCTCGTAAAATCCTATATCTATCTATATAACTCCTATACGAAGTAAAATACTCCCCTTGAGTCCTAAATATATATATATATTTATATATATATATATATATATATATATGTATGTATGTATGTATCCTATGGTTATATTAGCATAAAGTACTCCCCCAAAATTCATGGTTATATTATATCCTTATTATATTATATCCTTATATCTCCCTCTAAATATATGATTCTAAGCATATAAGATTATAAATCTCCCTAAAATTATGACTATACTAAATAGAAGGATAATAAAGTAAGAAATCCAATCAATATTAAATCAAACAATCAATCCAAACAAGCAATTCAAGCAAGCAATTCAAGTAAGCAATTCAAGCAATCAACCAAATCAACAAATTAAATAATGTATGTTAACAAACACTTCTTGAACCTTCAACTAATCCTAGAAACTATAATACTCTCCCTTAATCTAATACCCTTAATCTAATACAAGACTAAACCTATCGTATACTCTAATTCCCTTAAAACTATAATAAGACTTTAATCTAGGCTAAGAAATAACTCTAATATGATATCCTTAAAATTATGATATAAGCAAAGCAATTTAATCCAATTAATCAATCAATTCAAACATAAAACCAAACATTTCTTGTACTTATATGTATCCTAGAATTTATAAAGCTCCTATCAACCACTAATGAAATTTAACCATATCAAGTAAGTTAATCAAGTTATTCAAGTCAAACAAATCAAACAAACCAAACAAGTCAATCAGTTCAATCAATTTAATCAAGCTAAGCAAAGCAATAAAATTAATCAAGACAAAGTAAATATGTTATGTATACTTGTTATGCGTGGAGCATGTAATGCATTGTGTTGGTAATAATGCAGTATGACATATGCAAAACTATATGAAGTGATATATTGAATGAAATGCAATTTGTGATGTAAATGATTTTAATTTGAGATGCACTGTAATGATGTATGATATGAAATAAGATGTGTAATGATATTATGGTAATAATATATATAATGATTTGATGACGATATGTATTTCTATAAAAGATACTTAAAGTAATATCTAACTATTATGCATATAATAAATTATTTGAATCAAACAAGGATAATGTTAATTTCTAGATTTAGGTTAATTATACTAATGAAAGTGATTGAAATAATAATAAAGTTTAGAGTTTAATTAAAAAATATTCATGATAAGTAGTAAAATATTCAAAATCATTATGGAGTTAAATAATATTTGTAGGGTAAATATAGTAAAAATTGAAGATCCTTTAGAGAGAATATAAACTTATATAAAGTGGACCATATACTTATATTCATTATAGTATATAAAAACCGATTTTAAATTTAAACTTTAGAAATCCAAAAATATTTATTTGCTAGAGAATAAATTATATGTTAAAATTTTAAAAGAAATTTATAGTTATAACAAAATTATTTTAATGAAAACTGATAATATGAAGTAATATATAAAGCTATAGTTTCTTATATTTAAACAATATTTTTAAGACATAAAAATCATTTTTATACCAAAATATTAGGTTAAACATTCAATCTTTTATAAATCTTAATAAGAAATCAAAATAAATATTAAGTTACAAATAGTATTCATGAAATCATATGAACAATATATACGTTTAAATTATATATGAAAGATAAGTAAAATTATATTTTATAACAATAAAAAATTATTTTAACTCTTGTATCATATTAACGTGTCTATATAATTTTATTAATTTATATACTTATAATATATATATATATATTGAAACAAGATACAAGAAAATAAGTAGACAAATAAAGTAATAACTAGAATTTGAACTGGCATTTTCTAATTAAAAAAATGGAGGGAAGTTTGAAAGTTTAAACTTTCGAAATTCAAAATTTTGAATTTCATTATGTCAATGTGACCATTTTTGTATGTCGACATACATGTAGAAAATCAAAAGATATATTGTTTTTACTTCTTAGTTTTGTATTATTAACTGCGAGAACGAGAACTACAATCTGGAAAAGGATTTGAGACAAAATAGTCTAACCTGTGGATGAAATTTGAAGATAACCATCGATAGTTTTGGTTTCCTTCTCTCTTTATTCGCCAAAACTTCATTTGATCATTACTTGATTAATTCTGATGGATTTTCGTGAAACCTGCGACATTCCGAAGAAAATGAAGACAAGTTCGGTATTGAATCTACTTGTAGATGAGAATCAAAAGTTTCTACTTTTCTGGTACCCATTTCTTTGTTGATTTATATTGTATATTTCCATTTCTTCCTCTTGATGTCTTTTCACCAACCGTCATTACTCTTCTTCAATTGTTCTTCAGAATTTAAATTCTCAACACCCATGTACACCAATTTGGAATTTGAATTTTCATCGGCTACCTTTCAGAATTTTAATTTTAAATAGCCACCATTTTGGAATTTGAATTGTCAATAGCCACAATTTTGGAATTTGAATTGTCAATAGCCACTATTTTGGAATTTGAATCACCAACAGCCACTTTACCCATCTTCTCAACTTTTGAATTTTCAAAAGCAATATAACACATCTTTCCTGTAAAACAACACAACTTTTCAAAGAATCCAGTGATTTTCAAAATAACTAATGTAATTTGAAATAATAACATCATGACGATTCTGTATTATATCCATTCAAACTTGTCAAGACATCATATCAGGATAACATGATTTTCCAATAAAATGAGTGTAGACTCATCTAATACTGAAGCAATACATGAATTAAAACTAGTGTTAACAATTATTTCAAAATCTTCCATTTAAAAATTTTCAAAAATCAGATTATGAACTTTTTGAAAGACCTTGCTCTAATACCAATTGTTAGGGATTGCGGAATGGATCGTTAAGGCAAAACAAACATTAGAGTGGGTGAATAGTGTTTTTGAGAATTTGAACAAAATCTAAACATATATGAACTACTATATGAATCAAACACCACAGAAGACACAGAATAAAACACAAATGCAAAGATAAACAAAAGAAGTGCATAAAAGGAAAGAACACACCGGAATTTATACTGGTTCGGAATTGCTTCTGCGTCCGGTCTCACGCAACACTGGATTGCGCAGAGTTTTATCACTATATCAATATCTAATTACAATCCTCCTTGATTTCACGACTACAAGGGATACCACCGTTTCCACCCACATACTTGATTAAGTATACCTTCCTTGATTTCACGGCTGCAATGGATACCACCGTTTATCCGTCCTTGATTTCACAACTACAAGGGATACCACTGGTTCCTTTACACAACCCAAACTATTACAAACATACTTATAACTCTTCAATAGCACTCGATTTAGAGAGTAATGAGTAGAGAGTTTAGAGAGAAGGAGATTAGTGAAAATAGAATTGAATTTAGCAGAGTATAGGTGTAGAAATCATAAAAATGATAAGAAATAGTGGTGTAATGAAAGAGAGTGAAAGTGGAGAAGGAGTAGTTAAAAATTCGAATTCAAGCCCTTTTTATAGTGTGTGAAAGGTTGCAATGCTTCAGAACCATCACAATTAGTGAAAAGACACTTCCCTTCCAAATTTAAAAAATGATGTCAACATAATGTTTTTCTTATGTCGACATACACCTAGTGAAAAATTAATTTTTGAGCATTTTTCAAGTGTTTTGATATAAATATAATTCTAAAAAATCTTGAACTAAAAACAGTGTTATAAAGTAGGAAATCATATGAATACATAAATATAAACTATATAAACATATTTATAAAATTATAAAATTTAAAACTATATAGATATAAAATATAAAAATATAAAAATATAAAAAAAAATCCTTGAGTTTGAAAAAAAAAGTAGAGTAAGAAAGAAAAATAGAAAAGATAGAAAATAAAATAGAGAAGAATGAAGATAGAATTTGAATTTAAACCTGGAGTTCTATTTATAGTCTTACATAATCTAGACTCTACAACTATATTAGTCTTGAACTCTTGAAATCTTGAATACTCATGAGTCTTGAAATATCTCTGAATTCTGAATCTCTAATATCTTTAAACTGTACAGTCGTCGGTGATATTTCCTGTATATAAATCCTGCATATGTGTGTATGTGTATATATATATTATATACAAAAGTCGTAGTACATATTTAATAATCAATTAATATCGAAATAAGGTTGTTGTCATCAAAACTCCATTCTCCAACATTCTCATTTCCTTGTGTATGACTAATAAAATCAGTAAGTTCAAGAAGTGTTTGGGCATCATTACTTATTCTCTGTCTTTATAAAAATTAAAATTTACGATGAATTACACTCACGCCAAACTTAAAAGATCAAGATATACCATCTAGACGTGAGAATCAGACAGAGCTTTGCGTATTGTGCAGACAGACGCTAACTTTGTCAACAACATGTCGGTAATTCTTAGTTGTCCAACTCAAAAATGAGACCAAGGTATACCACACATGCAATGCCTCGCAGGCTGACATGAGAGTTGGGAAAGAGCTTGGCGGGTGTGCACAACAATGTTAGATTTAAAGCATTTTTGGATACCCTTGGATTACTATTATTATTATTGAATATAAGAACAAGAGAGAGTTACGTGAATTCATCTTAACACAGCTTAGTTTTAAAGATTCGAAAAGCCAGGATAAGTATTCTAAGTCCTCTACTCATTAAACAAAGACTACAATTGTGATATCCCCAAACTTCTGTAGTACAAAAGCAAGGATAGTCATTGGAATATAACATAATTACAAAAATAATAGATCTCAGATAACATCATAACACGTAAATCATTGCAGAGGAAATAGAAATGTCATCCACATCATAACATCAAAATATCAGAGTGGCACAGTTACAGGATACAACTTAGCAAATAGAAATAAGTCTAAACTCCATCAAGTACAACATAGATCAATGATGTCTAAATGTCTCAAAGCACAAATAAAAAGATAAAAATGTCCTTTATCTTCTTTCCTTAAGCATGCTCCAATCTAGAATGTATCCATAATAACCTGAACCTGTCACTTGGCTGCCCGTTGAAAAAGAGGGCACCTGAGTTTGCAAAGTGAAACAAACTACGAGTCAGTCGTGGGACTGGTATGAGAAATCTTTCCTAACTTATCTAACAATATAGCCAATCACAGGACCACGCCGCTAATGCGGAACGGGTTTACTCCATTGGATTGCCAGTGCATAAGTTTAATAAATTTTTATTCAAAACAATGCAATGCTTTTTAGAAAAATGAAATCATTATAAGACTCAAGTCCCATCACACAATGCAACGCAAACCGGAGGATAAAGTTTTACCTTATAATGATCAAACATGCTTGATACGTAGAAAATAATATTTTAATATTATTATTAGTGCCTAATCAGTTTTAAAATACTTCAAAGTAAATGTATCAATCCTAGACGGCATAGTACTCCATCCTACTATGTCACCATATATAGGTTTACAATCAAAACCGTAATGTCGTATTGGAAATTGGGTTTCCATCATGAGTCAAGGCTAGGGACAATCTCCTTACCGATTCAAGACACTCTAGCAATGTCCCAGGATCACACCTACGGGCGTCCCTTGGATCCTGCAGGGCCGGTCCATAAATACTTTAGTGGATTGGCAATTCCTGAACACACGCTTCCCAGTCCTATTGAACCTATAATTTGGTCACTATCAACCAATAAATCCGAGGTACCTCATAATCCATCAACCACATAAGTAAAATGTCAGGGCTTACAAAACCCTGATACCACTTTTAGCTAGAAAGAAACGTGTGCACTCCTTGTGTTCCCTTGTCCTGTTTCTGACTCTTACCGGGGTGTGGGGCTCGCGAGGTAACGTTATACACAAAGCTATGCCGAAATAGGCTGTGCTTTGATCATCAACCACAAGGCACTGCTTTTCAACAAAAGCCTTGATCATCTGCATCTTGGCATGTCACATTGACAATCCTTGTCATGCGATCGATAACTACCAATATATAACCTCTGAGCTCGTGCGTCTCAGAGAAGGTTGTTAAGCAAGAGAATAAATTCTCTGCCACCAATCAGATATATATTAAATAGAAATCAATTTACATGAAATGAAATCCAATGTCAGACACACATCCATTTACAAGTCTGTTCTGGGTCTGAATGAAACCGGAGACACCTTATTCCTCGTCTCGTATGTCCAATACGGAAGAGAGATGCTCGCTTATCTGAACAATCAACAAGTACGTCCGGACAACTACCACTTTAACCTTTTACTGGGAGCTAACCAATGTTGGGCATCAGTAGTTATCCATTCGATGTAAAGATCGCTGGTCTTCAATCATCGTCTTCAATGTCTTCGATTTAAATTGTCGTATAATTATTTGAAATGAGATTGAACTCGGTCTTTTCAAATAATTCTTGCATATATATAATTTAAAATCATTTCATATCGTTAATATTATTTAATAACTATTTATCGCTATTTTTATTTATATAAAAATAGCCCAATTAATTTAACGACGCTTTGGATCAATAGGCGGCCCTGGCGCTATTTTTATCAAAATTTGATTTACACATTTCTCGAAATCTAACCGTCGGATTTCAACAAAATTTATATCGCTGGAAAGATCTTCCCAAAGCGGTCCTAACGATTCCAGTTTTGGGAAAATCCGACAGTCAGATCTGTCGGTATAATCGTTTAAAATTACGATTCCGAAACGCGAACTACCGCGCGTGATTCGTTTAATTTTAATTTATATATAATTATATATAAATATAAATCATTCGATGATTCCACTAACGTGTTTAACATGCTAAATAAATGAATGTTTTATTGGCATATCATATCTACATGTTCATAATGTCAAATAAAATATATTTTATTTACATGACAACTGAGATAATGACAAATAAAAAGCTAATTCTTATTTGTATTTCTATTTTTAACTTTAACAAATAAAAAGGAATATTTTATTTGTATATAATTTCAATGCATGTTTTGACAATAAAATAATTCATACAAATTCTAATGTATGTATTGTCAATAAAAATGATATTTTAACTTAGCATACAAATTCTAATATATGCATTGTCAATAAAAATGATA
Source organism: Allium sativum (assembly GCA_030737875.1). Taxonomy (NCBI): domain Eukaryota; kingdom Viridiplantae; phylum Streptophyta; class Magnoliopsida; order Asparagales; family Amaryllidaceae; genus Allium; species Allium sativum. The sequence continues at coordinate 1,025,754,764 of CM060909.1, forward strand.
TTTTAACTTTGCATATAAATTCTAATATATGCATTGTCAATAAAATGATGTTTTCACTTTGCATATAAATTCTAATATATGCATTGTCAATAAAATGATATTTTCATTTTGCATATAAATTCTAATATATGCATTGTCAATAAAATGATATTTTCATTTTGCATATAAATTCTAATATATGCATTGTCAATAAAATGATATTTTTACTTTGGATATAAATTCTAATATATGCATTGTCAATAAAATGATATTTTCACTTTGCATATAAATTCTAATATTGTTTAACAAAAATGTAATTTTTGTTTACAACCATTATATTTTGACAAAATGTCCATTTTTATTTCAATTAATATATTTGACAAAAGGGTAGATTTTGTTTCAACTAAGGTACTTTGACGAAAGTGTAAATTTTATTCCAGCCTTTTTAATTGACAAAAATGTATATTTTTGTTTCAAACTTTTTAATTGACAAAAATGTATATTTTTGTTTCAACCTTTTTAATTGACAAAAATGTATATTTTTGTTTCAGCCTATTTAATTGACAAAATATATATTTTTGTTTCAACCTTTTTAATTGACAAAAATATAAATTTTTGTTTTAACTATTTAATTGATAAAAATGTATATTTTTGTTTCAACAATTCTAACTTGACGAGAATGAACATTTTTGTTTCAACTAACAATTTGACAAAAATGACCGTTTTAGTTTCAACCTTTTTAATTGACAAAAATATATATTTTGTTTCAACCTATTTAATTGACAAAAATGTATTTTTTTTCAACCTATTTAATTGACAAAAATGTATAATTTTTTTCAACAATTCTAATTTGACGAGAATGAAAATTTTTGTTCCAATTAACAATTTGACAAAAATGACCATTTTAGTTTCAACTAACAATTTGACAAAAATGATTATTTTAGTTTCAACTAACCAATTCGGAAAAAATGAACATTTTATTTTCAACCAATGTGTTTTGATAAAAATGAACATTTTATTTCAACTAATGTGTTTTGATAAAAATGAACATTTTATTTCAACTAATGTGTTTTAATAAAAATGAACATTTTATTTCAACTAATGTACTTTGACAAAAGTGAATATTTTAATCCAATAATTATATTTTGACGAAAATGATAATTTTAATCCAACTATCCTAATTTGTCAAAAATGACAAATTTTGTTTAACTCAATTCTAATTAACAAAAATGTTAATTATTGTTTCAACTATTCTAATTAATAAAAAATTATCATTTTTGTTTAAATCTTCTAATTTGACAAAATTGACAAATTTAATGCAACAATTGCACTTTGACTAAAGTGTCAATAAAAACATATCTTTTAATTCTACTCGTTTTTTTATTGAACAAAGTGACAATAAAAACGAAATATTTTTAGTATAATCTTTTTATTATAATGAAAACAAATTTTTGACAAAAACCATGTTTCATGTAAACAATAAAAATGAGATTTTTATTGTAAATCTAATTTTGACAAAACCATGTTTCACGTTTTTAATAAAAAATGAATATTTTTATTGTTAATCAAAATCTGAACAAACCACGTTTCATGTTTTCAATAAAAATGAATATTTTTATTGTTAATCAAAATCTAAACAAACCATGTTTTATGTATCTAAATAAAAGATGAAACTTATATTATAAAATCAAAACAATATTCATAGATCTGAAATAAAAATAAATTTTTTATTTCAAATCGAGATCTAACAATAAACTATAGATTCAAATAAAAGGAAGAATTTCTATTGTAGATCAAGATCTAACAAACATGAGCATCACAATCCATCATAATCAACAGATTCCAATCCCAAGCATCACAGATCTGATTTTATTAACATAACTACATGGATTCCGAATAGCGAGAAATAATTAAATTTTTAATTATAAAAATAGAAATCTCATAGTTGGTTTTAATTCTGAATAATTTAGAATTGAATTTTTGTCCAAAATCTGATCTGCTCCGAACCAATTCTAATCAGTCCAGAAATGTAGATCTCGGACTCACGATCGTAACGGATCTGAAATTATTCAATTCTGAGTTCGTATGCATTAGTTATGAATTTATTTGTGTAACTAATATTTTTAAATTAAATTAATAAAATTAAAAAAAGGGTTTTATACCTTCTTCTCCAAACAGATAACAAGGTCGACGTTATTTCGAATGGGTTCAATTCTAGGTCAAGCTTTTGCGTTCAAACCACCAAGCTTCATGACGATCGGAGTATGCCACGGCGTAGAGCCTCGAGAGGCGCACCCAGGGACCCCCTTCTCGTTGAACTCGCACGCGATCAGGTGGCTCGGCGACGGACTAAACGACGTGGGTTTGGGGTTGCGCTTCTCCATGTATACACCACGATAAATCTTGAATCGGGTATGGAATTAAAGAGGAGAGAGAGCTCTACAATCAACTCCAAAGGGCCTATGTGTTTTACTGATTAGTTTAAGAGAAATTAGAGGAGGAGTTCTTGAGCAATACTAGCCATTCACGAAAGGGTGGCGGCAGTGAATAGTACTACGGTTTTGGAATAAGAATTAATGTATATTTATAATATTTAATTACTAGTTTTTGCAAATAAATCCGTTAAGTCTCAGTAGCTCCAATTTCTGCCCAACAAAAGTTATTCCTACCCAACTGCCCCCCGTTCCGGACCCAATGGGCTAGGTCCTGTCAGCCCAAACAATCGTTTTCAGCTAGTTTTCTTTAATTTAAAATTTAAATCATTTATTTATTTAATTCGATCGTACATTTAAATTTACGGGGCCACATACGGACTCTGAACATTCCCGAAAAATAAATCTAGCTATGTTTTGATGATATGGTCCTAACAAAATTAATTTCATCGAATTTGGAGACCGTTTGAAAAATGGCCCTTTTAACGGTCAATTAAATTCAATAGAAATTATGGAGCACAGTTTAATTTACCATGCTCACATATTAATTCCAAAAATTCTGGAAAATTAAACTTAGCAATAATTTGACATTCCGGATCTGACAAAAATGGTTTCATCGAAAACGGAGGTCGTTTGTATAATGGCCATTGATACGGGCTATATATTATATTCCATAGCGACTATTCTGAATATTCAAGTGGCCATAACTTTTTATTCCCGCAATAAAATTTCGATTTTTCAAATTCGTTGGAAAGACACTCTTAAACAGATTTAAATATTTTTGGTTTCGCTAAAATCTGATTTATTTTGAATCTTGTACATTTAGTCAAAGTTCAGATTCAAATTTTCAAACTACCGTGCTATTACTAACTCCTTTTAAAATTAAAATAAATATATTCATTCTAACGTCGATTTAAAAAAATTTAAATTGTTATTATCTAAAATAAATTATTTTAACTGTTCAAAATTCATTGAAATAGCCAAAATAAAAATTTTAAATTGGTCCTGATTTTCCGGGTTGTTGCAACAATTTAGAATAGACTTCATGGTCATCCCCTAAGAGTATCCCTATGTACCAGTTACACTATTATCGCTTGTAATTCAACTTTTCATTATATTTCTTATTCGATCTTAGTTGAGAGGAAAAAATACTATCATCTGACTAACATTTGTTAACTTATTATGTTGTATCAATCTAAAATGAGTCATATTTCCAAAAAAAAAAATTTGACATGTTACTACAACCTAAAGCGCATGATGGTCCTATATGAAAAGAAAGAAAAAATTAAAGAAAGATGAAAAGAATGCAATGCAGACTCCTCCCACACTTGGTCAAAACAATGTCCACACTATAAACATGTTTCCTATAGTTGAAAGATAGAACCCAAAGATGAATTAAATGCAGAATGATTTGTAAAATGAAATGTAATTTAACAGCTATATGAAAATGCAAATAATATACAAAATGAATTTATAATGATGATGAATGTTCTGTGACGAATGGTTCTTCCTTTTCCCCTCACACTTGCCTATGTCGAAAATGAAGCGCAATGATTTCTTATTTGATTTTTGAGGTGCAACAAGTATGTCAGTGAATTCTAAAATGAAAATCCTTCCTATGAAAAATTTGTCGTGCCACTGATTTATAAAATTTAGATGTAGATTATCATAATCTTATAAAGTTAAATGCCGTACCATAATTTCCTTTTATGAAATGGAACAACGATTAACTTCAAGGCACACTCTAAATTCATTATCATCATACTCCCCTCCTAAATCCTCTCTATTTTCCCGTAAAATTTTCAAAAGTTTTTCTTCTTAGTCCTCGGTAAGATCAGAGGCCAAGATAACAGGAAAATTTTCTGTAGAGTCTAAGAAATCATACTCAAGGACTTGTAGCAAGCATTTGAGGTAAAACTTAGGAAGTTTTTGTATGCTAACATTGGTCAATATTCCTTGGTTAGATTCAGGTGACGTAGGTTTCAGGTCAGGAAGTTCATTTAGTTTATAAATGTATTCGAGCTCATCGAAATCGGAGTTGAAATGGTCATAACACATTTTCAAGGCTTCAAAAGTGTCATTAGAGGTTTCATCAACTGTGGTTTGAATCATGTCAATTTCTCCTATTTCAGAATCTTTGAGTTGAGGGAAAATATTCAATTCAATAGTTAAGTGTCCAAACGATAGTCGAAGTTGGTCGCTCCTACAATTTTTGATAGCATTTGAGGTGGCTAAAAAGGGACGACCTAGAATCAATGGAATTTGACTATCATGATTCGAAACAGGTTTGGTTTCTAGGACCATGAAATCCATGGGGAAGTAGAATTGTTCAATTTGAATCAAAACATCTTTAATTATACCTAAGGGCTTTTTAAAAGATCGATCGACTAGTTAAATTGTGATATTTGTGGGTTTCAATTCCCCTAGTCCAAGTTGAAGATAAACAATGTTGGGAAGAAGATTAACACTTGCACCAAGATCAAGTAAGGTATGATTAATGTGAGTATTTCCTATTTTACAACCGATTGTACGACAACCAGGGTTCTTATACTTGATTGGTGGAGGATTTGAGAAAACGGAGCTAGTATTCGCAGTCAAGAAAGCTATTTTAGAAACGTTAGCGGCTCATTTTCGAGTGCATAGCTCTTTGCTACATTTAGTATTGAGGAATTTTTTCGATAGTGTCTAAGAGTGGAATATTGACACGAACTTGTTTAAAGATTTCAATAATTTTTTCAAAATTGGCATCCTTCTTCTTATTATTAAGTCTATGAGGATATGGAGCTACCGGTTTGTAGACTCTTCAAGTAATTTGGTCATTCGAACGAGAAAGTTTCGATAAGGGAATCGAGGGAGGTAAAGGTATAGAAGATAATGTGTTGCGATCGCCAACATTAGAAGAAGAGATATTGTCGGGGTTGCCGACGTTAGAAGAAGAGATGCTGGGATTGCCAACATTCGAATAAGATGGAGATTTGACAGGTTCAGAAGAACTTCCCTTAGTTGTCATTGGAAGAATGTCAAGCTTTTTGATTTTGGTCGAAATCGAATGATTGTCAAGATTGCCGACATTGTTGTCAATCGTTTTCCAGATCTAAGGGTGATGACCGAGTAGGACGAATTATGCTTTTTGTCCACACAAGAATTCAGAGTACGAGAATTACATTTTGGATTCAGCTCGAGTTGACTAGGCAATTTTCCTTTTTCGTTACTTGTCATTAATTCCTTCATGATATTCATCATTTGTTCTTGTAACAACCCGGAAAATCAAAACCAATTTAAAAATTTTATTTTAGCAATTTTAATGAATTTTGAATATTTAAAATGATTTTTTTTTTAAATAATAACAACTAAAAATTTATTTAAATCGACGTTAGAATGAATAAATTTATTTTAATTATATAACGAGCCTGAAATGGCAACGCAGTTTGAAAATTCCATTTTAAATTTCAAATGAATATACAGGATTCAAAATAAATCGGATTTCAGGGAAACAAGAAATATTTGAATCTGTTGAATAGTATCTTTCTGAGAATGTGAAAAATCAAGATTTCAAAACGGGAATAAAAAGTTATGCCTAGTTTAAAATTCAAAATAGTCGCTATGGAATCTATATATATTTTGTGTATATATATATGTATATATATGGCCCTTAAAAATAGCCATTTTGCAAACGACCTCTGTTTCTGATGAAACAACTTTTGTTGGATCCAGAATTTCAGTTTATTGCTAGATTCCAATTTTCATAATTTTGGAATTAATATGTGAGCGTGGTGAATTTAAACGCGTTTAGTAATTTCAATTTGAACTTAATCGACTGGAAATTGACCATTTTTCAGACGGTCTCCAAATTTGATGAAATTAGTTTTTTTAGGGCTGTATCGTCAAAACATAGCTAGATTTATTTTTTCGGAATTTTGGGAGTCAGTATGTGGACCGGTAAATTAAAATGTATGTTAAAATCAATTTTGAGCGTTATATTAATTTACAGTCAAATTGTCTTGCGAGACATATCCCACTGTGTCCGGAATGGGGGTAATTAGCTAGGGACGACGGACGGTGGGTTCGATTCGGAGTTCAAAATAAAAAGTCAACTTTCGGGAAAATTAAATAATATAATTAAATTTTTATAAAAGCCCCCCTTTTTACTTTCTCTTTCCCCGATCAAAATGAAAAAAAAAATCGACGAAAACCATCGATTCCTGCTCCACCGGCCACCGCGGCATGCTGCGTTGTACCGCCACCCACCCCCACGACCGCACCGCCTCCGCCTCTCTCCCCCTCTGGCCACCACCACCGTTAAGCCACCGCCCCTCCCTTTAAAACCCTCAATCGAACGAAAATACCCAAAAACCACCCCACCCACTGCCTCTGGCCTCTGAACCGCCATAGTGGGCCGAGCGCCACCCCCTGAGCAACGCCACCGCCTGGAAGCACCCTCCTCCTCCTAAATCGCAGCACAACACACCCTCTTCCTTCGAATTGATCGATTCTTTGATGCTTGAGGCTTTGTGGCTTGCTGATGCTTCGATTTGGATGTGGCAATCGAAAATGATGGATAAAATCGGTGAGCTTCTCTGATTTTATTCCATGCTTTGAATAATATTTTTAGATAGATAAAAATATGATTTTTATCGTATGTATGTTATTTTTAAAATAGTCATACTATGAAATTATTTTCAGAAGAATAAAAATAGGATTTTTATTTATATGAATAGCGAAAAAAAAAATAGGATTTTTATTTATATAATAGCGTGATAAAAATTCGATTTTTATATAAGTAGTAACGAGATAAAAATATGATTTTTATCATATAAAAGAATATATTTTTGGTTGTATAAAAATATGATTTTTATCATATAAAAGAATATATTTTTAGTTGTATAAAAATATGATTTTTATCATATAAAAGAATATATTTTTAGTTGTATAAAAATATAATTTTTATCGTAAAAAGGAATATATTTTTAGTTGTATAAAAATATAATTTTTATCGTAAAAACGAAATATTTTTGGTTAGATAAAAATAGGATTTTTATCGTATGTATTAAAATATTTTTAGAAACATAAAAATATGATTTTTACAATATAAACATCAACATAAAAATATGATTTTTATAATATAAACATCAACATAAAAGTATGATTTTTATATTATGAACATCAACATAAAACTATGATTTTTATAATATAAACATCAACATAAAAATATGATTTTTATAATATAAACATCGATATAAAAATATGATTTTTATATATATGATAGCACCATAAAAATGTGATTTTTAATATATATATCACGTGAAGCAGATTTCGATGAAACCGACTAGAAGCAAAACAGAATCCAAATCAGCCATTAAAGAATGACGGAGTGGAAACCAAAAGTGAGAATCTCACTCTAATTTTGTTTACAGTTAAATATATACTAGGATGCAGACGGTGCTTAGTAGCACCTGACACCTTTGATTGAAACCATGCATGTTTGGTTGTTTGTTTTGATTGATTCATTTGTTTGAATCTGGTTTAGGATGTGAATTGAATTGATTAGAATTGGTATGTGTATGGCACGAGCCAGTATTAGGCGAAGGATAAGGCTAGACCTAATTTCAGTTGTAGTATCGCGCCGTTATGCTACCAAAATTTTCTAAAATTTGTTAGAACAATAAAAATTTCATTTTTATTATATAAATGAACTAAATAAGATATTCATGAGTTGAAATAAATATTTTATCGTTAAAAGTATAATTTTTAACGTGTATATGAATGAGAATAAATATTCATTTACTCATTTGACTGATATTGATTAGGATGATATATTTTACACATCACCCAACTGCACAAATAAATTCTTTGTGTGTGTTGATTGAAACCCCACATGGGTATTGGGTTGATATTCGACATACACTAATCCCAATTGTTTAGTTGTATGTCAATCGATTGGTTGATAGACTGTTGCAAGCATAAATTATTCATAATTAATGCTTATGCAGTTGTGTAGTGCACTCTGGATGATGGTTGATTGTTTATCATTGTTGTTATATACATGTGTTGTATGAAATCCATATAACTAACATTATATGGTAATTGACTGTGTCTGATTCCAATTCAGAAGGAACGGATAGTTTAAAATAAAGAATATTTTTAAATAATCAATATTTTAAAATAATATTCTATAAAGGATTAAAAGGTGATTCTGATGTCCATTTTGGGATGGACACGGAAATATTTAAATATATAAAGGCGTGCTGATTAGATTAACGCCATATTGACATAAATGATATTTATATCGATTTTATTCATTTTTATAATGAATATCGAAAAGGAAATGATTTCAAAATCTGATATTTTGAAAATATTATCATTTATATGTTATAATGATAAGGAAAATTCAATTTTGATTTAAAATTGAAAATGAAGTTGGAATCATTTTAAAACGAATTTATAAACGATTTAAAAAATACGTTTTAAATGGAAATCGACGAAATATATAATATATATATATATATATATATATATATTTATTTAATAGCCTGAATAGAACGCACCGCGCCACGACCGTTCGTGAATTTCGACCATTGACTTCAAATGGACATTAAGGGAGATCCAACTGTCGGATTCTCCTAAAACTAGAGCCTTTGGGTTCATATCGAAAAGAGCTTTCCAAGAATATAAGAGATTTGAAATCTAATGGTTGGAGTTGGAATTATGTCTAAATCAAATTTGGAAAAGGTCGTTGTAAGTGCAGTTCGATGACCGTTTATGGAAATCGACTGAAAAGGCCTTAATAAAATTATTAAAAATATTAATCATTTGTGTAAAATCATAATAAACGATTTGGAAAGAATTAGGATGAAAAATTCCACATTTGTAAAGATAAAAATATAATTTTATCAAAATGAACTAGTTATTAAATAGATTTGAAATCCATTAATTTTTAAATAAAATAAATTGGATTTGTGAATGGTTTTAATATAACTAAATTTTCCAATGAACAAATTGGAATGGATTTGGAATGGAAATAATCTTCGGAATATTTCGATATTGGATTCCGTGATTATACGGATATTGTTATGGAAATTTGGAATATATATATATACATATCGTTATTTCCAATACGATATTTGTTGATTCCAGAATTTGATATTGAATATAAGCCGACATAATTTCTATTCAAAGCCTTGAATTTAATATCAAATGAGATTTTGGGTTTGTCGTAAATGGTGTCTTTAATAACACTATCCTGAAACCCAGTTGAGAAAAGAATAAATTTTTTATTTAAGATTTAGAGAAGTTTACCAATTAATTAATATTTAATTGGAATTGAATTAAGAATTGGATTTTGGGTTTATCGTGAATGGTGTTTTAATAACACTTGTTCTTTAACCCAGTTAATAGTAAAGAGATGATTTGGAATTTATAAATATTTTATTAAGATTTAATGGAATTTTCCAAAGTAAAGTGTTTCAATTTAATATATTAAATTGGAATAGAATGGAATTCGATTTGGTAATAACTGAAGTGAGCTTCTGTGGAGGAAGACTGTTACTATATATGGAATTTAAAAGGCTTTGCCATTATTCCATTTATACTATTAGTCAGATATTGAAATTTATATCGATTATATATATTGATCTGTTTTCCGTGAAGATTCCATAATTAATGGAATCAGCTTTTGGGTTTATCGTGAACTATGTTTTAAATGACATAAGTTCTTTAACCCAGATAAAGATAGGATTACATGTCTAACATTATATTTCGAACTGTATGGTTGATCTCTGCTAAATATATATATATATATGTTTGGTGGCAGAGAATTTATTCTCTTGCTTAACACCCTTCTCTAAGACGTACGAGCTTAGAGGTTATATATCGGCAGAAATCAATAGTACGGTGTAGATTGTCGATGCGACATGTTTGTGTTTCCAAAGTTAAATAATCATTAATATTGATTGTAACACCCCAAATTTTTAATGACAAAGAGCATAAAATTAAATAATAATTAATTTAATATACAGAGTTAGAGGAAACGGACTGCACCATTGCATTCGCCTCGAAATTCTGGTCAAGACAGACATTTGGTTTGCATAAAATGGACACCGTATGAAGAAGTTATGAGGGTTTTAAGTTCGTATACGCGTAGAAAAATTATATATATACATGTGAGTCATAGATGAGTCATAATTTTATCCAAAACAGTTCAATTTTGAAAATTCTTCAGAGCGGCAAAATTCCCGCTCTAGGGGGCCGTCCCCCCTAGAGGTGTGTTGACCTAGGGGTCGACCAACCTACAAGGGTGTCGACACCCCTAGGGCTGAGGTGGCAGTCAGTTTCAGAGGGTTCTGCAACTATAAATATGTGCTCAAATCTCCTATTTCTTCATTGGAAATTATAGGAGCCATATGTTGTCGGGATACGAACTGAGCCGGGACCGTTTTCTATGACAACTTACTTTGCAAATCAAATTCAGAATTCAAGATCCGTTCTTTCTCAATTCTCTAAACCTAACGCTGTGAGTTTCTAGATTGCTTTTAGTTTAGATAAATAAAAGTAAATTGTTAAAGATTGTGAATTGGATATGTTGTAAAGCATGATTCAGTGCTAGTATAAATCCTATACTATGTCATGATAGATCTATTTCCCTAGATCTAATATAATTGTGGTCATTCTATTATGTTGTTTATGTGGATCTTAACTTGTAACTATATTGTGGTGAATGTACATCTGCTAAAGTGGACAGTTGTAACATTGACTAGATCTAGTTCTTTATGTAAATCCCTTTTTTACCTGTCGTGTTGTGATCAATCTAGATATGTTGTAAACTTGACATGTGAAGCCATCTTTCGATCTAAACATGTTACTATGCCACCCTAATTATGCTAGATCTAAATAGTTTGACACCTAAATGGTTAATTTAGAGCTCATTATGCTTGCTTTGAAATAGCAGTTGCCACAAGTTCACCAGTTTTATATCCACCTTATTATGATGTTAATTACATGTCCATTCACCTTGTTATCATGGTGGTTTATGCCAAGATATGTTGAAACTATCAACTTTAGCATATTCCCTTTTTCATTGTTATGGCTAGGCTACTTTATAGCCTAGATGCCGCCAAAATACGAGCGAATACGTTAGTTAGGAAACGGGAAAAAGGAATTTATAATTGGCATAATTTACATAATATTTTATATGAATTGGACACATAATTCAAATGGGGAAACATAGAAATAATCACTTATAATGACATAGGTAGATTTGGATAAAAATGGAATGTTGGTAATTACAACTAGGAATTGTAATTGTACTTATGACACGAGGTTAGGTTGCATTAGTGGTGGAAGTCTGCCCAGACCCGACCGGCATATCCAGCAGCCACTAATATTGAACCTAATGTGGGAGGTCTAAGTACTAAATACGAATCGGGCTAAGACATGAGGTTAGACCCAACTGTGGAATAATATTGCCTAAACCCGACCGGCATATCCAACATCCACACGTTGTAGGCCTAATGTGAGAGGTCTAGCCCATTATAAACCATAAACGGACATGGTAATAAGTTGGACAGCTTAACCTAATTTAATCCATAAAAATTGTGTGATTATGAACTTAAGTTAGGGTTAAGTAAAATTGGATGGGTATGGGTGGGTTAAGTAAATTAGAGGGGGTAGGTAATATCTACATATAGGCCAACAAACTTATCCAAGGTTATGTAATTAAAGACACCTAGTGGTATAAATAACCGGTGGAAAATATAATAAAGTTATGTAATTAAAGACACCTTTTAGGGTAAGCATAACTGACATAGGGCTGTGTAATTAAAGACACCTAAGGGTATATATAGTTAGTGAAAAACCAAGTGGGGATACAAGACAAAGGGGAGAGCTTGTATCATATTGTGTGGGACCCATTTTTGTCAGTAACCCGAAGTTGGTATCAAATAAAAAACTCCATACTAGGAGGAGAAGGGGCACGCTTACTGATTGATTATAAGAGATCCAAACGAGACAGACGGTGTGGGCGGCGCAAACCGACCAGGCCATGTGCATGCATGAGCCGGGCAGAGCGGGATAAGACAACCGTGACACTAGTAGATATGGTTGTTCACATCTTATGGGTTGCCACTTTAGGAAGTGATGCCTCTTACTATGGGGCCAGCACAGGATATCTACGGAATAGGGAGTCGATCGATTAGGGTAGTGGTTTAGGTATAGTCGGACGTATGCACTAAGTCTACCAACTTATAGCGGAATGGATCATCTCATTTTAGTTATACTGGTAATAGTGGAGAGTAATCATTAGTGACGCACATACACCTTACCCTGTCTACCTTGTCACACCAATTTATGTAGTGTTCTCTCTTATCTACTTTATATGCCTATCATGTTACTTTTATTTATTTACTGGCTAAAAGTAACTAGACTCGCCAGACTTTATGTCTGACCCTTTTTGTTTCTCCTTCTTTCTTCCATCCCCCCTCCTAAGGTTCTTAAGGAGGAGACACTCAAGCTTAGTCAGGACTCAGATATCATCTTGCTAGGAGCTAGTTCTGAAGTATGGCTCAAGTTCTTGTCTCTACTATGGCTTAGCTCTTTTAATTAGGGAATTATGTTTTTCATATTCTTATGTACTCTAATGATGCAAGACAAAAGTTGTTTAATTATTATGGTTTTTGTGACTTATGATATTATGGACCACAGAATTATGATTTATGTTTGAAATAAAAATTTAAGAATTTCCGCTTTTGCCTTATTTATATCTGTCTTGTAATTATTCTGTGTCTGTTTACCTATAACGCTTCAGGAAACTTAATGCATTCCCTTAGTAAGTGACATTAACGGACGTGGGGTGTCACACTTGGTATCAGAGCTGAAGGTTACCAGATTAGATAAAAGTTTTTGAAAAACATTTTCAAAATGGGTTTTAAAAGGAATTATTTACAAAAAGAAAAGTCTGTTTTGAAAATATTCCCCAAGAAGCCATATGTAATATCCTTCGGTCCTTTATCTAAATCTCTTCCTTTTTCCAGCATGTCTAGGGAATAAAACAATCCTAATATCCCAGAGGGCGCCACAATACCCGGATAGTTCCGTAGGTATTTGGAGGCCACGACACCTGCCGAAGGCCAAAGAGACGTTCCTTCCCCAACTGCACCTGTTATTCCTCCTGCCCCTCTAAGAGCAGATAACTTCGCCAAGATCTCCAAGGACTTCCGTGCAATGGGAGGGTAGCCATTCCATGGGAATGAGACATTCGTAGAAGCTAGGAACTGGCTTAAGGAGACCGAGGACTTGTTCGTAATCTTTGAAGTAGAGGATAGAAGGAAGGTTCAGTTAGCCACCTGGCTACCAAAAAATGAAGCCTCATTTTGGTGGGAAAACACCTAAGCTGGACGTCCGGTGGAAACTTGGGAAGATTTTAAACAAAGGTTCGAAATGAAATTTCTTTTCCAAGCTAAGAGAAACATACAGATGGAGAGGTTCTTAGCACTCAAACAAGGAAACTTGACGGTGAAGGAGTATGTGAACAAGTTCAACCAACTTGCAAGGTTCGGGTTAGAGTTGGTGGATACACCGCATAAAAGGGATTTGCGGTTCGCTAAACGGCTGAATGAGCCTCTGCATGGGTTAGCCATGTCCCATATTCCAATGGGGGCCACTTTTGAAAATCTTGTAGATACGGCCCTAATGCATGAGGACGAGGGAGAAAAAAAGGAAGAAAAGGCTGAGGGGACATCGCAGAGTAAGACGGTGTGGCCCAAGAAGGGGCAGCAACAACAGCAGAAGAAAGGAGGGAAAAACGATAAAGGCAAGGATAAGAGAAAATGTCACAATTGTGGAAAGGAGGGTTACTTGATCAAAGACTGTAAGAGAAGGAAGAGCAATTGCTTCAATTTCGGAGAGGTCAGCCACTTCTCTAAAGAGTGCCCAAAGAAACAGGGATCGCAGGGACAAGGTCAAAGAGCAGGAAATTCTGGAGGGAAGGTGCATGCTCTCACGATCAATGCTCCTGAAAGTGGTTGTAAAATTTCCGTAGAAAGTTTAGTTTCTCTTTCAAACCATCCAGTTAGAACACTTTATGATTCTGGCGCTTCACACTCATTTATATCTAATTCTATGGTTGAATCTCTACACTTAATTACTAGCATGGTAGTAGATCCCGTAGTTGTTTCAAACACAGTTGGTGGTTCGGCTCATTTATCGATGATTTGTCGGGGTTTGAAAATATCTTTGTTAGGCATTGAATTTGAATGCGACGCATATGTGCTCGGGTTTATGGGCTGGGTTGATTCTAGGAATGGATTGGCTTACCATGTATGGAGCCATTCTAGATTGTAAGAGGAGGGTTGTTAGACTCCTGACTTGTCATGGAAAGACCCTCGAAGTTTCTTGTGACCCCCAAGGGTCTGTTATGCTTAGCTTTCTAGAGTCTCTAGATGCATCCATAAATGATTTGCAATCTGTTCCTATGGTTTAGGATTATTCCGATGTTTTTGATGAGGTACGGTGTTTACCTCCAAGGCGTGAGATCGACTTCCGCATATATATGGTGGACAATGCAAAGCCAATTGCATTACCAGTGCGCCACATGGCTCCAAGGGAAAGGAGGGTGCTGAGTAAGCAAGTAGGGGAGCTACTTAAGAAAGGGTTTATCAGACGAAGCATATCTGAATGGGATGCCCCAATAGTATTCGCAACTAAGGCGGATGGTTCGCTTCATTTATGTGTTGACTATAGAGAGTTGAATAAGCTCACCAAGAAGAATAGGCACCCGCTTCCAAGGATTGATGATTTATTTGATCAGCTTTTTGGTGCCTCGGTATTTTCTCAATTGGACTTGGCTACGGGGTTCCATCAGTTGAGGGTGGCTGAGAACAACATAGATAAGACTGCTTTTAGAACTCCAGACGGTTTCTTTGAATGGCTAGTGATGCCTTTTGGGCTAACGAATGCACCCGCTTATTTTGTCGATCTGATGAGTAGGGAGTTTCGAGAGTTCCTAAACAAATTTGTCGTAGTCTTTGTTGATGATATTGTGATCTTCTCCAAAAGCGAGGAAGAGCATGCCCAACATTTGAGAAAAGTTTTGAAAACTATTCGTGCCCATCAGTTTAAGGCGAAGTTCTCCGAATTCCATTTTTGGAGAAAAGAGGTGAGATTCTTAGGGCATGTGATCTCCAAAGAACGGGTAGCTTTAGAATCTGCCAAGGTGGTTGCAGTGCAAGATTGACAGATTCCTAAAAATGCAACCGATGTGAGAAGCTTTCTTGGGTTGGCACGTTACTATAGGAAGTTCATTAAGGACTTCGCGAAGATATCAGCCCCTCTCACCAGGCTGACAAAGAAGAATTTGGCATTTTCATGGGACATAGACTGTGACATTGCCCTCTAACAACTGAAGAGGGCTTTAACAACAACCACAGTCTTGACCTTGCCTGATGGAAGTAAAGTGTTTACTGTTTACATTGATGCGTGTGGTACAAGGCTTGGTGCGGTTCTGATGCAAGAAGGGAAAGTAATATGTTATGGGGGTAGACAATTGAGAGTTCATGAGGAGAACTACCCCATCCATGATCTAGAGCTAGCTACCATAGTATTCGCATTAAAGACGTGGCGTCATTATTTACTTAGAGAGAAGTTCGAGTTATATACTGATCATAAATCTCCCAAGTATTTATTCTCACAGAAGGATCTCAACTTAAGGCAACAACGGTGGATGAAGTTCTTGGGTTCATATGATTTTGAGATTGCTTATACCCCTGGCAAGGGTAATATGGTGGCAGACGCACTAAGTAGACAGAAGGTGCCCTGAGCCCTCTGTTTGTGGAAAGAAAGAACTTGGAATTCATATCGACTTTTGATTTTAGACCCTCCATCGAGGTTCTGCATGATTTGTTTGCATCCTTGGAGATACGACCGACCCTTATGGACTAGATAGGAGCTTCACAATAAGGTGACTCATAGATTCTAGACATCATGGATAAGCTCAGAAGAGGGGAGACTTCTAATCACCTCATTAGATATGCCATAGATGAAAAGGGGTGATTACGACGAGATGGAAGGCTTTGTGTTCCTCAAACTAGAATCTTGATAAAGGCATTCCTAGAAGAAGCCCACCATTCTAAGATGATTATTCATCCAAGTGGTGACAAGATGTATAGAGACATGAAGACGGTTTTCTTTTGGGCTGGGATGAAGAAAGATGTGGCCGAATTTGTTTCTCAATGTTTAGTTTGCCAGCAAGTCAAGGCTGAGCAAAAGAAGCCCGGAGGATTACTTCATCCATTGGAGGTTCCGCAGTGGAAATGGGAGAGCGTCTTTATGCATTTCATAGATGGTTTGCCTAGGTCAAAGAAAGGCAATACCAGTATTTGGGTAGTGGTAGATAAACTCACTAAGAGCGCTCACTTTATTCCAGTTAAGAGTAAGAGGACGGCATCATGGTTGGCATCAATTTATGTTCATGGGATAGTTCGTCTTCATGGAGTAGCTTCCAGCATCGTAAGTGATCGTGACCCCATCTTTACTAGGGAATTTTGGAGGAGTTTGCAAGAAGCATTAGGTACACAATTGTGTTTGAGCACCGCTTATCATCCTCATACAAATGGACAGACGGAGAGGGTGAACAGAATTCTAGAAGTTCTTTTAAGATTGTGTATCCTAGACTTTGGAGGGACTTGGGAAGAGCATCTTCCTTTAGTAGGATTTGCCTATAATAACAATTATCAAGCTAGCATCGGCATGGCACCCTTCGAACCATTGTACGGACAACCCTGTAGATCACCAACTTGTTGGTGGGAATCTACAGAAAGATTATTACTTGGACCAGATATGGTTAGGGAAACGACCGAAAAGATTGACCTTATTCGACGGCGGATGAAGACAGCTCAAGATAGGTTGAAGTCCTATGCAGACAAGAGAAGAGCTGACATCGAATTCAAAGTGGGAGACTTAGTTTTTATCAAAGTATCACCTTTGAGGAATGTGGTTCGCTTCGGAGCAGTAGGGAAGTTGGCATCTAGGTTTGTGGGACCATTTCCCATAACACAGAGAATTGGCCAAATGGCCTATATAGTGAAACTCCCAGAAAATCTGTCCGGTGTTCATGACGTTTTTCACGTCTCTTATCCGCGGAAGTGCCTGTATGGCACTGTAGAAGTTATTGAACCGAGTACGTTGGAAAAAGTAGAAGTGGAACGGGAGGCGACAGTCAGACGAGTCCCTACTCATATTCTTGGGTCAGAAGTTAAAAAGTTGCGCAATAAGGAGATCAAGTTGCTAAAGGTTCAATGGGGAGATAACCCAGAGGATGCGACTTGGGAGACCGAAGACAAGATTCGTGCTTCGTACCCTTTTGTTTTCGAGGGTATGTTCTTAACTCCTTTTTCAAAGTTCTATCAGTACTTGTTTCTGTCAATTGAGTATATCTTATCCATAGTATTTTCCGGCCTTTAGATAGGAATCCTATGGATGTAAACGTGTGTTTGAAACATGTTATGTTTGATGGATGCAAGTGTTTGCTAGTGGTTGCCTGTAGACGCATATAAACACACATTAGGCACTAAGATAGGCTCAATCACTCTCATACTGCATATGGATGTGTGTGCATTTTCTTTTCTTTTATGGATGGAAATGGATGAGTTAGCATATGGATGATGCATTTGAACGAATGATTGTGCACACATGTAGAACTCACATGTTATAATATGATAATTTGCATACATATTGGATTCATGGCACTAACATACATTCCATTAAGGAGGTCAACTGAATCATTAGACCACATAATTTTCACATTAGTGTTAGAACATATACACACACCTTTGCATATATTCATATAAGCATTAGAAATCTTTAAGGACAATGGATGTCAGTGATTGGTGGATGAGTAGATGGATGATGGATGGTAGGATATGCAATCTTCTCAACTTAGAGATTTCGGGGACGAAATCCTTTGAGTAGGGGAGAATGTAACAACCCAAATTTTTAATGACATTAAAGAGGATAAAGTTAAATAATAATTAATTTAATATACAGAATTAGAGGAAACAGACTGCACCATTGCGTCCGTCTCGAAATTCTGGTCAAGATAAATATTTGGTTTGATTAAAACAGACATTGTATGAAGAAGTTATTAGGGTTTTAAGTTTGTATACGCGTAGAAAAATTATATACATACGCATGAGTCAGAGATGAGTCAGAATTTTATCCAGAACAGTTCAAATTTGAAAATTCGTCAAAGTGGCAAAATTCATGCTCTAGGGTGTCGACCCCCAAGATATGTGTCGACCTAGGGTCCCCCCTTAAGGGGTATCGACCTATGGGTCGACCCACCTACAGGGGTGTCGACACCCCTAGGGATGTGGTGGCAGTCGGTTTTAGAGGGTTATACAGCTATAAATATGTGCTCAAATCTCCTATTTCTTCATTGGAAATTATGGGAGCCATATGATGTCAGGATATGAACTGAGACAGAACTGTTTTCTACAACAACTTACTTTGCAAATCAAATTCAGAATTCAAGATCCATTCTTTCTCAATTCTCTAAACCTAACGCTGTGAGTTTCTAGATTGCTTTTAGGTTTAGATAAATAAAAGTAAATTGTGAAAGACTGTGAATTGGATATGTTGTAAAGCATGATTCTGTGCTAGTATTAAATCCTATAATATGTCATGATAGATCTATTTCCCTAGATCTTATATAATTGTGGTTATTCTATTATGTTGTTTGTGTGGATCTTGACTTGTAACTATATTGAGGTGAATGTACATCTATTAAAGTAGACAGATGTAACATTGGCTAGATCTAGTTCTTTATGTAAATCCCCTTTTTACATGTCATACCGGGATCAATCTAAATATGTTGTAAACTTGACATGTGAAGCCATCTTTAGATCTAAACATGTTACTATGTCACCCTAATTATGCTAGATCTAAATAGTTGGACACCTAAATGGTTAATTTAGATCTCAGTATGCTTTCTTTGACATCGTAGTTGCCACTAATTCATCATTTTTATGTCCACCTTGTTATTATGTTAATTACATGTCCATTCACCTTGTTATCATGCTAGTTTATGCCATGATATGTTGAAACTATCACACCTTTGTCATATTCCCTTTTTCACTGTTATGGTTAGGCTACTTTATAGCCTAAATGCCGCCAAAATACATGCAAATACGTTAGTAAGGAAATGGAGAAAAGGGATTTATAATTGGCATAATTTATGTAATATTTTATATGAGTTGGACACATAATTCAAATAGGGAAACAGAAATAATCACCTATAATGACATAGGTAGATTTGGATAAAAATGGAATGTTTAGTAATTACAATTAGGAATTGTAATTTTAATTATGCCACGAGGTTAGGTTGCATTAGTGGTGGAAGTCTGCCCGGGCCCGACCAGCATATCCAGCAGCCACTAATGTTGAACCTAATGTGGGAGGTCTAAGTACGTAAATATGAATCGGGCTAAGACATGAGGTTAGACTCAACTGTGGAATAAGGCTGCCCGGACCCGACCGGCATATCCAACATCCACACGTTGTAGGCATAATGTAGGAGGTCTAGTCCATTTTAAACCATAAACGGACATGGTAATAAGTTGGATAGCTTAACCTAATTTAATCCATAAAGATTGTATGATTATGAGCTTAAGTTAGGGTTAAGTAAAATTGGATGGGTAGTGTATGGGTTAAGTAAATTAGAGGGGGCAGGTAATATTTAAATATAGGCCCACGAACTTAGCCCAATAAGGTTATGTAATTAAAGATACCTAGTGGTATACATAACCGGTGGAAAAATATAATAAAGTTATGTAATTAAAGACACCCTTTAGGGTAAGCATAACTGACATAGAGCTATGTAATTAAAGACACCTAAGGGTATACATAGTCAGTGAAAAACCTAGTGGGGATACAAGATAAAGGGGAGAGCTTGTATCATATTATGTGGGACCCATTTCAGTCAGTACCCCGGAGTTGGTAAAAAATAAAGAACTCTGTACTAGGCGAAGAAGGGGCACGCTTACTGATTGGTTATAAGTGATCCAAACGAGACGGACGGTGTGCGCGACGCAAACTGACCGGGCCATGTGCGTGCATGAGCTGGGTAAAGGGGGGTAAGACAACCGTGACACCAGTAGATTTGGTTGTGCACATCTTATGGTTTGCCACTTTAGGAAGTGATACCTCCTACTATAGGGCCAGCACAGGATATCTACGGAATAGGGAGCCGATCGATTAGGATAGTGATTAGGGTACACTCGGACGTATGCCCTAAGTCTACCAACTTATAGTGGAAGGGATCATCTCATTTTAGTTATACTAGTAATAGTGGAGAGTAATCATTAGTGAAGCACATACACCTTACCCTGTCTACCTTGCCACACCTGCCACTTATGTAGTGATCTCTCTTATCCAATTTATATGCCTATAATGTTACTTTTATTTATTTACTGGCTAAAAGTAACAAGACTTGCTAGACTTTATGTCTGACCCTTTTTGTTTCTCCTTCTTTCTTCCGTTCCCCCCTCCCTCCCAGGTTCTCAGGGAGGAAACACTCAGGCTTAGTCAGGACTCAGATATCATCTTGCTAGGAGCTACTTCTGAAGTATGGCTCAAGTTCTTGTCTCTACAATGGCTTAACTCTTTTAATTAGGGAATTACGTTTTTCATATTCTTATGTACTCTGATGATGCAAGACAGAAGTTGTTTTATTGTAATGGTTTTTGTGACTTATGATATTATGGACCATGGCATTATGATTTATGTTTGAAATAAAAAT
Source organism: Allium sativum (assembly GCA_030737875.1). NCBI lineage: Eukaryota > Viridiplantae > Streptophyta > Magnoliopsida > Asparagales > Amaryllidaceae > Allium > Allium sativum. The sequence goes on from CM060909.1 coordinate 1,025,775,959, forward strand.
TTAAAAATTTCCGCTGCTATTTTATTTATATTTGTCTTGTAATTATTTTGTGTCTGTTTGCCTATAACGCTTCATGAAACTTAATGCATTCCTTTAGTGAGTGACATTAACGGATGGGGGGTGTCACATTGATTTTTGGGAAGATTAAAACTAAGTGGAGTTTTAATGAATCTTTAATTAGATTGAAATGTGAACTGATAATTTAAATTATCAAATTTGGGAAATGATCGAGAATGGAGTATCACCAGTTTTGCTCCAAGCGATAGTTAAATCTTTATCTAGATTTGAACGTGAAATAGTAATTAAATTTACCGATAACACCGTGGTGTTACATATGGAGTATTACCAGTTTTGCTCCATCGGATGAATAGGTTGGGATTGGAAAATAAAACAAATGATTACTTCGGTAAGGTGCGCTAATCCCGACTAGTTTGGATAAACCTTAATTTGGTTTGAATTGATATCCAAAGGAAGATTAAAGAATAAATTTAAAGAATTTATCTTTGATAAAATTAATGGGAACCTTTCCCAAAGGATATGAATATTTAAATAAAAGAAAATTCAGATTGGAATGAGGCGTATGTTGTATTTTATAGCACTTGATTATAAAATACGTAAATTATTCGAAAAGGCCGGGTTTATACACATTCTGAATAATTGATTTGACGATAAGTCGACGATGAAGACGGTGGTTGAAGACAAGAGGTCTTCACATCGTTTGGATGATTACTGATGTCTTGATTGGGCTGTACACCCAAGACAGGGTAATAAGTGGTGATCGTCCAGACGTACTTGTAGATCGACCGGATATGCGAGGACCTCTCTCCTGTATTGGACATATGGGATAAGGAATAAGGTGCCTCCGGTTTCGTTTAGACCCGGAACAAACTACTAAACGGATGTGTGTCTAACATTGGATTTTATTTTGTGTTGATTGATCTCTATTAAATATATATCTGTTTGGTGGCGGATAATTTATTCTCTCGCTTAACACCCTTCTCTAAGACGTACGAGCTCAGAGGTTATGTATCGATAGACATCAGTTGCATGGCGTGAACTGTCAGTGTGGCATACAGAGATGTAGTGATCAAGGCTTCTGTTGAAAAGCAGAGTCTTGTGGTAAATGATCAAAGCACGACCTTAAAGGGCATAGCTTTGTGTATAGCGTTAATTCGCGAGTCTCACACCTCGGTATGAGTCAAAAACGGGATCAGGGACGCAGGGAGGACATGACGTTTCCTTCTAGTTATGGGTGGTGTCATGGTATGGAGCCCATACATTTATATATTTTAATTATGTGGATGATGGATAGCGAGGCGCCTCAGATATATCAAGAATAACTAATCCTCAAATGTAAGAGAGGACCGGCCCTGCAGGAACCAAGGATTGTCCAGAATGTCTAGTCCTGAGGCGTTTTATAGAGTGTCCAGAAGCAGTGAGGAGCCATCCCTGGCCTCGACTCATGACGGAAATCCAGTTCCCAATACGTGAAATTTTGTTTTTAATTGTAGAACTAGTATGGAGACATAGAAGGATGGAGTACTATGCCGTCTAAGATTGATACATTTATATTTGAAGTTGTTTTATACACTGTACACTTATAATAGTATCAAAATGATTTGTTTTAAACATACCAAGCATGTTTGGCTATTATAAGGTAAAATTCTATCCTCCAGCTTGCGTTGCATTGTGTAATGGGACCTGAGTCTTATAATAGCTTCATTTTTTCAAAAAGCATTATGCTATTTGTTATATGCACTGGTATTCTTGGGAGAAAACCCATTCCGTGTTATACGGTGTGGTCCCTTGATTTACTCTATTTTAAAGTAAAGTTTTAAATAACTATTTTAGTTCTCACACCAGTCACATGACTAACCTGGAGTTTATTGTTTTAACCTAAACTTTGGGTGCCCCTATTTTCCACACTGGTAGCTAGTAGTTTGGTTTTTGCAGATATTATTTTCACAGGATCCTGGATTTACAGCTAAAGCCATATTCGAAACGCTCTGTATCCGTGTATTTCTTACAGTTGTGTTATGTATTTATTTTTCGCTGCTTTGAAATTTGAATATTTGATATTTGTCAAATGTATATTATTTATTCATACTCTATTATATTCCTGTACTCTGATGTAATTGTTGTAAAAGCAATGAAATGTTCTATTGTTTGCGTTCTGATTTGTCGTGTTCTCAACTCAATCCGGGCTTTCCCTTACGGGCGAGTTTGGGTCGTTTCACCTCCCCCACTTAAAATCTTTTCGTCCACGAAAAGGAACGGAGCTGAAAGTTGTTTAACTAACCAACTCAACTTTCATTTTGGCTTTCATTCTTCAACTTTTTAGTTTCTAAGAATTTTCAAATTCTTCAAAATTTTGGCTAACACCCTAAATTTTTGAAAAATTTCTCCATAACCTCCTTTGTACGGGAGACCTTTAAAACTGCAACTTGCCTCATATGGCCCTCACCAATCCAAAAGAAAAAGAAAAAGCCAATCAGTCAGCCAATCGGATCATAAAATCATCAAAACCCAATAATTTTTTGAACATGTACCTATTTGTCGGGCATACAATTTTATTCCTCTTCTTAGCTTCCATGCTATGACTTGTTCACACATGTATATGTACATGTATGCAATTCCAAACAATTTCCAATTCGGTTCAATATTTGACCCAATTTGGCTAAATTTATCTTTCATTTTCTTGTTGGTTCAATTTTTTTAATTACTCCAACTAATTATCATACAACAAAAATCATATTTTTAAAAAACCAGATTATATATATAATCACAAATACATTACTTATAAACATATAACTCTCAACTCATTCTGGGGTATTACCAACCCCATCTCTAATGAGTTTCTCATTCTAGAATATTACTAATCCTACCTCTGATGAGTCCTTTATTCTGTTCTAACGAGTTGCACCCCAAAGATTTGAGTTAACCAAAGCTCTGATACCATATGTAACGATACGGATTTCGCTCAGACCTAATCGATCGCTAAATCGATCAAGACCGTTCAAAACCCGGATACGCTAACTCTGGGTATACAACATATCAGAATAAATAACAGAAGACTTTTATAAACATCATAATAATGTGACATCAGAGTACATAATATATCAGAGTGTATCGAAATATAATACAATGGAAGAATAATTTACAATAAATGTAATACAATGCAGCAGAAACAAGTAAACTACACAGTGGAAGACTATCAATGCTCTGGACACAGCTTTAAGCTTCGATCCAAAATCTTGCTAAATGAAATAATCTGCAAAGCTAAACAACTGACTGCTCATGTGGAAAATATGGGCACCCAGAGTTTAGGCGAAAATAATAAATGATTTGGAAAGAATTTGGATGAAAATTTTCATATTTGTGAAGATAAAAATATATTTTTATCAAATTGAACTAGTTATTAACTAGATTAATAATCCAATAATTTTTAAATAAATAAATTGGATTTGGAAAGGGTTTTAATATAACCGGAAATTTCCAATATATAAACTGGAATGGATTTGATTAGAAATAATCTTCGGAATATTTCGATATTGAATTCTGTGATTATACGGATATTGTTGTGGGAATTCGGAAGATATTAATATCCTTATTCCAATATGATATCCTTTGGTTTCAGAATTTGATATTGAAAATAAGCCGATATAATTTCTATTGTGAACCTTATATTTAATATCGAATTGGATTTTGGGTTTATCGTGAATTTTGTTTTAAAGAACATTGACTCTTTAACCCAGTTAAAGGCAGGTTTAATTTCCATAAAGTTGAACAATCATTAAGTAATGATTTTTGAGATTGAAACAAAGAAAAGTTTTAATAAATCTTTAATTAGATTTGAATGAATGGTGATTAAATTTACCAAAACATAAAATGTGGTATAAACCAATATACTTGGTTGTTGATATTCATGATTGTGATTGATTGTTTGGATTGTTCTCGACCAGTTTATGAGCAAGACATGCTTTTACATTTAGCGTTGGGTTGGGTAGAATTATTTGTAAGCGAACATCTTGTGAAACACTTCACGATTTGACTATGAGATGTTTAGCGATGTTGTTGAGTTCATTTCAAATTTAACGAATGATTTTGAAATGTTTTCCCGATTTTGGACAGGGAATGTTTTATAAAATAGAAAGGATTTTGAGGGATAACCCGATGTTGAGAAATGATTTAGAAATGTATTATGTGTTATATTGTAGTTCATCACATTATTGATGATGTATCTGTTTGGTGGTGGAGAATATTTCTTCTTGCTTAACACCCTTCTTTGAGACGTACGAGCTTGAAGGTTATATGATTAATAGTGACTGATCATATGTGTGAATAGCTAATGTAAAGTACTATATTTTGGAAAGTACTTGTGATTATTATGTTGTGAAATGATTTTCCCTACTTCAGGATATGAAATGATTTAGTATGTGGCTAAAGATCGGGTGACCTGGACGACTAAAAGTATGGGATGGATCCAGGACCTTAGGGTGAGTGGTCAGCGTGTAGCCTGCTCCATGCGTGGGGGGTACACACATATATGTCAGGTGGGAGAGGCGCATACAGCCTTGTCTGAGGGAACATGACCAATATTTGGTTGCATATTTATTTGTATGCATTTGTTTTGGAATTCATATTTTCAAATGATTTGATTTGAGATCCCGAAGTGAAATCTACTTTGATATAAAAAGCTAGATATGTACTTCAAATGATTTGAAATAGAAATCGGGAAATAAAGTCCAAAGGAATAATTTCTGTGAATTGAATTGGATTTGAAAAATCTAAGTGTGGTGATTAATCTAAATGGGTAGATTGGAAATTTACAGGTTGTATGATGCATTGTAGATTCATATGACTATTATCGGTTATTGTTTATGTACTGATATTCATGGGGGTAAACCCGTTCCGTGACATACGGCATGGTCCCGTGAATTACCTGATTTTGAAGTAAAGATTTAATAACTGTTTTGAGTTCTCACACCAGTCCCATGACTAACCTGGAGTTCATTGTTTTCGCCTAAACTCTGGATTCCCATACTTTCCGCACGGGTAGTCAATTGTTTAGTTTTTCATATTATTTCATTTAGCAGGATTCTGGATCGAAGCTTAAAGCTGTGTCCAGAGCATTGATAGTCTTCCGATGTGCAGTTTACTTGTTTCCGCTGCATTGTATTACATTTATTGTAAATTAATCTTTCGTTGCATTATATTTCGATATACTCTGATATATTATATACTCTGATGTCACATTATTATGATGTTTATAAAAGTCCTCTTTTATTTGTTCTGATGTGTTGTATGCCCAGAATTAGCGTATCTGGGTTTTGAATGGTCTTGGTTGATTTAGCAATCAATTAGGTCCGAGCGAAATCAGTATCGTTACAGTTCTAGTTTAGCATCTTGGTCGTTTATTTGTTTCTCCAGTCGAACAATTTCTTGAGAAGATGAAGGAGATTGAAAGTTAGAGTGCCTGTATGGTTGATTCGAAGGCTTAGACGGAGGTGGAACTTAAGAAGTTTGAGGACTAAAAAAAGAAAATGGAGTTTGGTAATTCAAATTCGGTATCATGTGAGATGAATTCGCGACATTATTGGGATTAGATCATGAGGAATTTGGATGATTTCACCAACTAGGGTAATATGGGGATGAGTTAGGATTATTTTGAGCTATGACATTGGCTTGATCTTAAGGGTAATAGTGGGGTTGTCCTTCTATGATTTTAGGAGTTTGATTTTCTAAGGGAAAATGAATTGGATCCACGACATGCACTCCTCTAGTAGAATGGGAACACGTATCGACTCCCATTACATGTCCTTTTCAGAAAAATCTTCTAAGAATTCCCAAGCTTTATCGGTTGTTTTAGACATAAATTCTCCTCTATACATTGATTCTAGTTGTGTTCAAGTTTGATAGTTTAACCCTTCATATGTAATTTGACATAAGTGATGTTTGGGAATTGCATGATGAAGACAACTATATAATAGTTGGTTGAACCTCTCAAAATATTTTGAAAAAGTTTCCCCCCTTTTTTGAGAAAATTGATTTCTTTCAGTTTAGATTTTTTAGAGTTTTATGGAAAGGGAAAAACTTTTTAAGAATACACACTGACAAATTCATCCCAACTTCTTATGGAATGATTTGTAAGAGAATTTAGCCATCTTTTAGCGCTTTCAATTAATGAGAATGGAATTAGCCTTAGCTTGATTGATTCATTAGATAATTGTTGCATTGTAGTTGTTGATGAACACAATTCAAATTCACTTAAAAATCGTAAGCGTTTTCAAAACCAGTAAATTTTGGTACCTCTTGAATAAAAGAATGTTTAAGCTCAAAATTTCCTTCAACTGGTGGAAATACAATAGCAGAAGATTAAACAGTCCTAGTTGGGTAACATTGATCTCGAAGAGACAAGGGTCTATCCGTTTCCACATTGATATTTTGAAGGTTGTGATTTATTCGATTGTAATCCATCTCGTTATAAAAATTCTGATTTATTTGAGAACCCCTAGGAGAATTATGGTGGTTATAACTTTTCTCACTCATCGTTATCTAATGCAAACAAAGAAAATCCTAGACTAATGGTTGACACAATTAGTTGTTATTACAAAATAGATAACGTACTCAAGTATATCTTATTAGTTGATAATCTCGATTTGAAGGGTGAAGAGGGTCTTATGGTCGATCACGTATAGTATAAATACTAAGGGACACGACCAATGTTTTACGGGTAGTATGCAAACTCTTTTGCTAGAAGTTCAATAAATTAAACTAATATATATCCGCGATCAAACCCTTGAGAGAATCAATTTCATAAAATACACTCTTATAGTTAATTATTTTGCAAATCAAATCAAGTTTATAATTGAAAATCGACGAGAGTGATTAGTCATGGAAAATTGTTCCTTATGAAATTAATTCAAAATTTTCAGCCAACAGTCAAACAATAATAATTGCAGAAAATTAAAATATTGTACAAGTAAGCTGCTGCCCCTGAAAAAATAATTTACAAGCAATGTCTATATATTTTTAAGTAACTACAGCACTTGTAAAGCTAGATTTTTTATTGTGGTTTATGATAGCCTATTTAGAATAGTTGAGCAGCTTCAGCGATTAAAATCTCACTGACTACAAATCGCTTGACTGTTGAATTCCTTGTTTGGTTGCTCGAACACTATCTTCATTTTGGCAATGATTTGAGATTTCACTCTTCTTCTTTTTTTGAAAACAACTGGAAAAAAAATGAAAAGACTAAATTGATAGTGTTCAATTAAAAACCTCACTCAACTCAATAGAAAACAATTTTTTTTACAAATCAATCAAAAACAAAAAAGAAAATTAAACAAGAAAGAAAACTAACTAAACCAATTAAAATAAGCAAATACTAAACTCAGCGTCAATCAAAAACCTCACTCAATACAAATAAAACTCCACCTCATAACATATATTTCCACGAACAACCTAAAGCATCAAGCCACCTTTTGATCTTTTACTCAGAAACCAAAATAACAGGAAAAAAACTCAAGTACAAATCGGAATTAGTAGAAAAAACATCGCATCCACTTTTTATGTTTCTGAGTTCGATTGAGTATGCTTGTGTTTGGGTTCAGGCTTTTTAGGGATATTCGAATTCGTTATTTGGGGTTCGAATTGAAATCGATGTGATGACTTTTTTGAATTGTTTAACGGAGGTTAATCCAATTTCAGGGCTTTCGAATTGGTTTGAATCGCAACCGGGTGATCGTGATTTCATGTGGAGTTTTCGGTGATTGGGGGTTTCGTTTGATTTGCAAATTGGGATGCGAAGGTTATTATGACCGATGATGTAGAAAGATTTTTCGAAGCGAATTATGGCTCTGGTTGTGGAGTTTTGGGTGATTGAAATGATGAGCTTTGCTTGGAAATGGATGGCTTTAGGATTGGTGAAGTAGGAAGGTTATTATATATATAAATAGAGGGAGGAGGATTGCGCTGTTGTGGAATGACAGCGGGGAAGTTTGTCGGGATTTTTGGATTGGTACATGATGAGAAGGGCGAATTGGGCAGGAGGGTGAAATTGTGGTGATCGTTGGTTTGGCAATACGGGGCAGTAGTGGTGTGATGATGAGTTCGCAGAGAAGGATTGTATGGACAGGTTGTGAATATAGTTTTGGTTTGAACTGTGGTGGAAGGCTATGACTAGATAGTGAAGTTGGTAAAGGGTCTCGGGATTCAAATTTGAGCGCAGGCTTCGGTGATGGTAGAAGGAGTGATTAAACAGTGATGAAGAGACGTGGTAGGGAAGAGATGAAAAACGGAAGTGAAGAAAAAAAGGAAATCTATATTATTTTTTTAATTGAAAAGAGGAAAGAAAATGTGTTTAAATTTGTAAAATGCAAAAAAGGAAAGGTATGAAAAAATAGAAGGGAAATTGAAAAAGGAAATGAATCGAGAGAAAAGATGGCAATTTTTTTCTCTAGTCTTAGAGATTTCAGTATAAATAGTTTAATACCAAATCATCTAAGCAAGAATTTTTTTCTATATATAAAAGAAAACAAAAGGAAAAAATAAAATAAAAGTTGTTGACGTCAAAAGTTGGTCCAGCGACGATCAACCCCCATCATATGTTAAACACACACGAGAATATTCACAGAAAAGCGAGAAAAATGTAAACAAACATAGAAGACACAATATTTTATAGTGGTTTGGCTTAATTCAAGCCTACGTCCACTTATAATCTTTGTTTATACTGTCGATTACAGGTTACAGCAATTTTTCTTATGGAAGAAAGTAGTGCAAGAAGAGATCTAAACACAAAATCCTTGTATCGAATCTAGAGTATACAGCATGCTATATATGGAGCGGTGAATATAAGTTGTTCTTCGGAGATTTCCAATGCCTTCCCATTTTTGGAGGTAGGTGTATTTATAGGCGAGCTAGTGGGCCAAACTCGCATGTGGCGTGGCGCATATCTCTTTGGGCTTCAACACGTGTAGCTCAATCTCGCTGAATAGTTATAGGCGGCGGGACCTGGTATACTGCTCATGAATAATTCTTCCTCGAAATATGTGGCGCACATGGAATTTGAAGCTTGGCACATAAAAAGAAGTGCTAGTCAAAGCTTATCCATTGCTTCAGCCATGGGAATAGAACTTCGTTTGATAGCGGATAGCCGCTCTGATAGTTGTGTTGATCCGGTACTATAGGAGATAATTTTTACTGGATATTTCTGTTCCTGTATTCCAACTCAGTCCGATCTTTCAGGAGCAGGTCGACTGATTGGTTGATAGCTTGATCAGTCGATTTGGTCTTGCCTTTGGGATAATTATCTTGGGTCGGTCCATAATTGATCGACCCGAAATGAAAGTTGACTTTGTAAGCATAGGATTGGGCCGATCTCTAGTAGAGAGAGCTCTGATCTAGAGTTTATGATGGCTTTTCCCAAAAAGCTTGTCTACACTTTGCCATCGAGAACATATCTTCTTAAGAAAAGGATGTGTTCTGGATCTTCTAGAGAATATCATATAGCAGAAATCTAGGAAACCATGGTTGCGCCGAACCATATTATGGCCATAAAACCGACGATCCTTAACGATTGTATTAAGGCCAGAAGTCCGATGACCGCTGGGGATTGTATTAAGGCCGGAAGCTTGTGAATGCCAGAAAATAAGTTGGCCATTTTGAGTCGATCTTGGTAGAAGCAAAAGAACCAGGATCCACCAAATAAAATGATTCCTGCAAAGAACTGAAGTACAAGCATGCACCCTGCACGGTTTTATAGAGTAAGGTATAAACCATACCCGTAGGTTGATTATAAACCATACTCAATTTGTGATTGAGGGGGGTATAATCCATACCTAGAATTTCTAAGGGAATCGAGAATAAACCATGCTCGGCTTTTGTAAAAGTTGGAAAGTATTAACCATACTTAGCATAAGGAGTTTGGCGAGCATTAACCATACTGGGCTTAAAGAGTTGGCGAGCATTAACTATACTCGGCTTAAATAGTTTGGCGAGCATTAACCATACTCGGCTTAAAGAGATGGTGAGCATTAACCATACTCGTCTTAAGGAAATTGTGTAGGGATGGTGGCTGGCATTGACCATGCTCGGTTTAGAGATGCTGGCTAGCACTGACCATACTTGGGTTGGCGAGAATTAACCATGCTCGGCTTAGATTGTGGATCCTACCAAATCATGACAAAATGCTTTGATCAATCAAACATAATCCACGTTCGAGAAAGAAAGTTTATTGCTGCTAAGGAGCTATTACATAAATAAAAACAAATCCTAAGAGGTTGATAGTTGAATCCAGAGCTTGTCTAGCAGTTAAATCCTAACCTCGTACGTGTGTACTTCAACATAACCATATTATTCAAAAAATAAAAACAAAAGTACATTTCTTATATCCTAATAAATGAAGTGTATCCACAATGACCTAAGCCAGATCAGTTGATGATGATGATGTGATTGCTAGGCTCGGGGTCCTTTCCATTTTGAGGAGCTCGTGGACCGACCTGAGGATCTTGGGCAGAAGGTTATGGTGGTGAGGTTAGTGCATGTTTTTTAACATACTCAGGTAACTCTCCCCGTCTAACCCTATCCTCGATGAGATTGCGTGAATTCTTGCATTCATTGGTGTTGTGACCCGCCATGTTATGATACATGCAGTGCTTTCCGGATTCGAGTTCTCTTTAGGTCGGCTCCCTTCTAAGAGGCTTAGGGAATGGTAGAGACCCTTGTACATCGAGGTAGATGTCTACAAGGAGGAGTTGATCTTGGTGTATTGATCATACTTGTTTTCTCTCCAGGATCATACATTCCAAACGTGCTTTTCCGAGGCTTTTCCCTTTCTTTTTCCTTTGTTCTGGTCAGTGGTATTAGATGGACCTCCGTCCTTGGTAGCTAGCACCTCAAGGCTCTTATCTCGATGCTAGCATCCTCTTATTGGAGGAATCTATTAGCTTCGGCTTAGAAATCTTCAATATCCATGGGGGGCGTCCCTGGTTAAAGAGATCCTGAATTCTGATCTATTCTGAACACCAGCTACGGTGGCCATAAGCACCATCGATGGCTCGGTCGATCGACTGATGCTACGGCTGCGTTGAATCTTTCTAGGGAGTGTAGGGTTTCTCTGGACTGCTGCTTGATGGATGTAAGGAACATGATGCTCTTTGGTCGGGAGATGTGAACTCTGAACTGCTCGATGAAGCGGGTGACCAACATATTCCAGTTGTTGATCGACTTGGTTGTTAGCTGTCGGAACCACGTGCCAGCTATCTCAGTGAGGAAGAGAGGGAAGTATTTGGCCATGACATTTGTTGAAGCTGAAAGCACTTCCATATGTCACATGTATCGCATGAGATGTAAGGTCGGATCATGCCGTTGCAGTGTTCCAATACCGGAAGTTTGAAGTTTGGAAGGTTTCAGGAGTTCCTGATCTCCCGTGTGAATGGATTGTTGTGGATGTTATCCACACCCTGTTGAGAATAGGTGCCTCGGGTGAAGCGTTTGATGATGCTTGCAATTTGACTTCCATCTCCAAGGAGTTGTGGCCACGAATCCAATTCTACATTGGGGACATGGGTGAGAACCCCAGTACTAGGATTGGGTGAGAGCATACCCTGAGGTCTTGAAGTCGATTGGGTTTAACCTACGAGAGTTGAGTGAAGGTGACCCCTAGCCACAGGACTTGGTTCAGATGCAGCTAAAGTCGCTTGGTCATTGTTGGACCGAACCACGTTCGCTCCAATTGGAAGGGATCAGCCCAGATGATTGGTACTCATCTGAAACTCGGCATTGCCTCCACCCAGAGCGATGTCAGAGTGGTTTCACTACAAGAAAATGAGGTCTTTAACTACCAATTGTAAGTGTAGGTAAAACTAACATAATGGTGGGTAATATATTTTAGCTACCAATATTGGATTGGTAGAAATTGGGTAGGTAAAGCTTAGTAGAGAAAGTGATTTACCTACACTTATTGATATTGGTAGGTAAAAAAATTAATGGACCCACAACCTTATGACTCGAATAATGAGTCACCAACTGATTTGTTTGATGATGTGTCATCCTAGATGGTTGTTGACATGGCTGGTGATGTGTCATCCTACATGGATGCTGACATGGTTGTCGTAATAGTATACACATGGCATATATTAATGCTGACACTTGGCATTTAATGGTTGGTTCATGGATCAAACAATAATTGTGTCCCTGCAATATATTAACGTGAATTGAGATTTGTACCGTTAGATTTAATTTAAAATAAGCTGTTAAATTTATAGTCGGAGAGGATGGTATAAATTGTGTCCCTGCAATAAACTAGAGAAAATATGTTTTTGTCATTTCGGATGATGACATATTAACGTGAAATTGTGAAATATTTGTGAAAAATTTAAAGTTAATCAAATGTTTGGAAAAAATTAAGAATGTATGATAAGTTATTAATGAATGATTATTTAATATTAATTATTTACAATTTAATTACTGTTTATCAATTTACTAACAGTTAGTTATTTCGAATTTCAAAATAATTATTAATAATTAATAAAGAAATTATTTTACAAAAAACATTGCTAGGATATGTAAGTGAAACCTTCAATTCAAAAAAATTACTTGGATATACTTTTTTGACACATGATCGAGCGACTCAGAATTATTTTTAATGAAAGTTTAAAATGATATGAGAAAAATGTAGGGGTTAATCGCAAAAAAAAATCCCCTTCTGTATATGTGTAGATAATACATTTTACCTACCTATAATTACTGGTAGATAATCATCCTTCAACAATTTTATAAAATTGACAACATTTACCTACTAATGAATTTTGTCATTAAATAATGGTAGATAAAGGTTCTCTTTACCTACCTATATCTATTGGTAGGTAAAATATTGGTAGATAAAGGCCACATTTCTTGTAGTGTTTACTGTAGCGTTTCCCTATGTCACGTTGGGGACTGGTATGGTAGAGTGGTCTTGGTGACACGGAGGGTTGCTGCCCCCAGCCCTTCTTGGATCGACAAGCTGGGAAGGTTGTGGGTGAGGCAACATAAGATGGGTTTGCAGTTTAACGTTTGGGTCGAACTGGATGTTGCAAAGTACCTGGTTATTTCTAACCCAAAGGTTGCACTAGTTCAGGAGCTGTATGTCTAGGGAATTGAGTCGAACCATGGACCGAAGGAAAAATGGTCGACTGGTCCGGAACTTGGCTACGGTTGACCTGCGAAAATGCAGCTACCTGAGCTCCAGTAATTGCCGGCAGCGTCAGCATTAGATCTAGTGCAACAACCCGTATTTTCAATAACCTGTTATAACATAAATGGAGGCAGAATTAAACTGTAAAATCTGAATCAAGGGAAACGGGCTATGCCATTGTGTTCGTCTCGGAAAAATACGCGAAATAGAGTCCGAGTTTTCGAAAATCGGAGTCCGTATGACCAAGATATGGCCTCGCGAAGTTTCACGAAAAATTCCCAAATTAAAGTATACTTAATTATGTGAAATGGGTTGCGCAGAGAAATATATATATATATTGATATATATATATATATATAATTGAAAATTAAATAAATAAATATGCAAAAATGTTCAAAACAGCGAATTGGGAGAGGGGAATAACCGAACCGGCCGATTTTTGAGGTCGACCCGAGCTCGTTGGGTCGACTAGGGATTAATTCAGGGTGTTTGGCTGTCAACCCGTGGGCCGATTCGCTCAAATGCAGATTTTGCATTTGGATGGTTCTCATGGTTCATCTTTAATCTAAAGGCCCTAGATGGTTCCTACACTTGACTTCTTCCCCAAGACATGCTTTGATGGCTTGGATTGAATCTAGGTTTAATCCTATGGCCTAAAACACTTGCCTAATCTATAAATAAGACCCTAACCTATCCTAAATCCTCATTATTCATTCATGCAACTAAACTATGACAAAATTTTACCTCTCATGGCCTCCACTCTCTTCATAAAATTTCTAAATGGTTTCTATGAGAGATTTTCCATGCATACAAGTGTTTTCAAGCTTGTATGAGTGTCATTAGCTTGCATTCAAGTCAAGTTTCTATCTTTGCATCATAAAGCAAGGGTTTTGATCATTTTGGCTCAAGGGTTTTTATGTTAGAGCTTGCATTTTGGGTCTATTTGATTGCATAAGGGCTTTGTCATATCTTTTGTGCCTTCATAGAAATGTAAGCCCTTTCCCTACTCTTAGATATTAACTATGAAGTTAAATGTTCATGTTGCAAGTTTGGGTTTGATCATTGAGTATGATACATGTTATCATGTCATGCAAGTTTATGAAGTCATTATCTTGATCTTGTGAGCTAAAAGCTACAACCTTTATGTTGAAATGTTGCATTAGGCAACATGAGAACCCTCATAACCTTTATGTCAACTTGCATATGAAGTCATAACCCTTATATGATGATATATGCGAGTTACTAGTCATCATTCCATATCTTTTGTCACCATGATTCGCTTATGTGCCAAGTTTGGGTTTATGCATGTTTTGAGGCTTAAGAACGTAACATGCAAGTTAATGAACACATTTGTGCCTCATTTGCCACCATGATTAACTTGTGGCTTAATATCCATTTTTGTCATGCCTTTGCCAAGTCTCTTCTTTTAATCCATTACGTTGTCGCGAACGTATATGCGAGTTTAAAAGCGTTGGGTTATGTTATGGGTAATTTCTAATGACATGAAAATACAACTTGAAAACATGACTTGAAATATAACATGGAAGTTGACATGTAAGTATGCATAAAAACATAAGCTTGGGAATTTACCTATTAAGTTAGGTCTACCCTTTGGGAATTTACCTATTAAGTTAGGTCTACCCAAATGCTTGAAAACTTGTAACATGTTTTGGGAAACATGATGGACATGACACTTAGATAATATAAGTGTGGCCAACTCGAGGTTGGGTTGAGTTTGCAACGTAAAACTACCCGGAACCGACCGGCCTAACTAGTAGTTGCAAACAATAGGACCCAACGTGAGAAGTTGGTCATGTTGTGCTTGAACCCGAGGTTAGACCAAGTTGTGGTGTAAAGCTACCCGGAACCGACCGGCTTAACTAGTAACCACAACAAAGTCTAATGTGAGAGGTGAAGGTGCATTAAGTAATTAATGCCACATGATAGGGTTAAGTTAATTTGATTAATGACTCTTAACCAAATATGACATGGACAAATGGGTTAAGTAATTTGATTAGGCTAATGATACTTAACAAAACATGACAAGGTTGGGTAGGTTAAGTAACTTGATTTGCCTAATGACACTTAACCATTTTTATATGACTAGTGGATGGGGTTAAGTTAACCAACACTTAATCAATCCAACGCGATAACTTGGTAAGGTTAAGTAAGTTTTCTTAATGACGCTTAACCGAAAAATACGGTTAACGAATGGGGTTAAGATTAGACTCAACTAGTCTAAACATGGAAATCAGATGGGGTTAAGTTAGCCTAGACTTAATTAATCCCACTTGGTAGTTTAATGGGGTTAAGTTAAACACTTAACTAATCTAAACATGATGAATTGATGTGGTTAAGTGACCTATACTTATCCAATCTAACTCGTTAATTTATTGTGGTTAAGTTAACCAATACTTAACCAATATAACGTGAAAACATGATAAGGCTAAGTCACGAATCGCTTGAATACACTTTACCGATTTGACTAAGTAAATTGATAGGGTCAAGTTAATATATACTTAACCAATCTAGAATGATAATTGGACGAGGTTAAGTCGTGAATTGCTTAATATACTTAACCAACTTGAGCATGGTTTGTAGGGTTAAGCCTTGAACTTGGATACTTAGCCAATTTTGACAGGATTTGTAGACGGGTTAAGTCATGAACTTAAGTGACACTTAATCCATTATGTAAACCCTAGTTCTGAGGATTAGGTGGATAACCGTAGTTAACAAGGATAACGGGAACAATGCTAAGTGGTAAACCTTAGTTGAAGAATAACTAAGTAATGATTCTTAGTCAAGGAAATTTAGACCAGTTCATAGATAGATGAGTAACCTGATACGGTAGGTCATCGTTTAAGTATACGAGTAGGAGCAAGTATCTGATTTAGATAAAGGCTCCAGCGAACTGGGTAACGAAGCAGCGGCTTCGGGGAACGTGAGGATATTCTTGGTATACCTCTATGAGCTGCCAGGTGATTATACTAGGCTCATGAGAGGTTAAGGTCTGCGTTAGAAGAACCAAGAGTATGCCTTGGTTGCTATACGAGCGACCTAAAGACGGGGATGGATAGGGGATAGTCGACGATACACGGTCGTACCCTAGATAGCATTTCGTCAGGCTACCTACCATCTTTGGTCAAGCGTGTACGTACGGAAAGGCAGAGAACACCCAAAAGACCATAATTGCTATCTAATTATGGTTGCGGTAAGGCTTGGATGTGGGTTGGCCAGTGTTGTGTTCTCATACAGGATTTATCCTGTCTTGTCTTTCACTAGTTGAGGGAGTGGTCTCGTGGGACCATAGCCACGTATAAGAAAAACGGACCTTAGCATCTGCATCGGCAGATAAATCGAAAGCTCCCGACCGAGTCCTGTATTTCTTGATTTGCCCTGTGACAGGACTCGGATGGCACGATGTGATACATGTGCATACAGTCATGGAAAAGCGATTCACGATGAATGCATGGGGAAAAGGGCGCGGTTGGCGGTTAGCGTAATCCCTAGTGGCCCTAGGTGGTTGAACCCAAACCGAGATACGAAAACGTGCAATAGGTAAGCATAATCCCTAGCAGCCCTAGGTAGCATAAGTCCTAGTTGTACAAACAATAATTCATGTTGGAAGACCCTAGCTAGGTTTAGGGTAACAGTCCAAACCGATCTTAAGGATCATGGAACTATGTTAAAGTAATATAGAATCTCATGGGAAAGCCCGTATGGTCTACGGCAAGGGACTGAACATTTACATGGAATAAAACATACAAGTTGAGTAACCTATATATGCGATATATTAGGTTGACATGGACCATTACACGACTTTTGAGTGAGGGTCATTCTTGGTTAACACATGACACGGTGGGGATACTAGTACAGTAGGTGCAGAGCTAAAATACAGGATAGATATCACGGGGCGTTATACGTGACAGATATCTTGGGGATATTATACTTGATAGAAACCTGACGATGTGATACCTTGTTTTATCTTGACATCGTAATTTATCATGACACCTTAGTTTATCTGAGTTCAGTAGTTCATCCTGTTATTTTGATTTAGCTTATCTATCTTGTTATCATGCTTATGTTCATCTCAATTTCTCATGTCAGTTAACTTTACTAGTTTTTATGCTAATAGTAGATAGGGCTTACTCAGTCTTTTTGACTGACCCGTTTTGTTTCGCCTCTTTTCTTCCGTTTCCCCCCCAGGTTACAGGGAGGAAATACTGTTGTTTAGTTCAGACTTCTTCTGCTTGAAGGTCATCATGGATGGCTTGGACTTTTCTTGGCTAATGGCTACTTTATTGTTTTTATTTGGGGAATAATTTATGAAAATGTCTTTATGCTTCTTTACTATTGCAAGACAGGTTTTGATGTACTCTGATGTAAAAGGCTTTAGACCTTATTTATTCATGTTATGAAAGTTTGATTTTACTTCCGCTATTTTATATGTTCAGTCTTGTGATATTTCTGTGCATGTTTACCAATAATGCCCCTCTAAAGCTAGTGCATTCCTTTGCGAGTGACCCTAGCGGAGGCGGGGTGTTACACGTGGTATCAGAGCAGAAGGTTACCAGACTGGGCAAAAGTTTTTAAAGACCTTCTGAAAACTATTTGAAAAAAAAAACCATTTACAAAGAAGCATTTTTCAAGAAAATTTTCTTTTAAAAGAAAAAGGCTATTCCCCAAAGGCCATTAGCACTATCCTTGTTTCCTTAATTGAGTCTCTTTCCCTTTCTTTCCTCCATCTGTAGTCACAGTAGTTTTAACTGCGACTAGTCTTTTCTACCTACGAAAGTGCTTTCCATACGATGGAGGTGGTTCTCGAGAGACCAGTGGCCGCGTTATAAGAAAGGATCGTGAGAAAGAAGGATAAAGGATACGAGCTTAAGGATGAGCAACTTGTTGGTATGGCTTAGTCCTCAAAGGAGGGAGAAAGATGAACAATGAAACCCATGACGAGAGAGTACCTTTGGCATGGTAAAACGGGGCGGATAGTTAAGTATTATGGGACAAGGACAAGATCATCGGGAGGGCAGTAGTATGCTCTCATTTCTAGAATACCTCGGAAGGAGGGTAACGATCTTGTTAAAGGTTTAGCTTTTCTTCTCTATCATCCCGTTAGGACTTCGTTGTTCGTATCATTTAAGTCTGCTTCGACAGTTGAGTCTCTGCACCTTAAGTACTAGCGTAATAGAGAATCCCATTTTTGTCTCAAAGTCCTATTGGAGAATCAGTCCATTTATACATGACTTGTTTGGATTTGGGAATGTTTATGCCAAGTGTTGAGTTTGGAAATAATGCTTATGTTTATAAGCTATGGATGGATTCTAGGGATGAAGTGGTTATCCAGTAGGGGGTGCCACTCTCGGTTTTGATAGGAGGGTAGTTAGACCTTTTGACTAGCCTTGGTAATGCCCTCGAAGTATCGGGTAACCTTTTTGAGGTTCTGTCATGACTAGTTACTTAGAATCCCTTGATGCCTTTATTGGAAATTTGAAGCCCGATCGAGTGGTGTTCGCCAATAAGACGGATGGTTTACTTCATTTATGCATGGGTTATAGAGATCACCCTAGTAAGTGCGCATGATAACCTGATTGACATCTGTTTACTTTCAAGAGAAAGTTCTTCTACATGGAATGCCTTATAGTATATAAACGAGATCCAAGATTCACTAGTGAATTTTGGAAAGCTTGCATGAGATCATGAGTACGCAGTCATGTTTGCGTCAAGTATTCTAGGAAAAGGATAAGTGCAAGTGGAACGAGAGGCGACGAAGAAATGAGTTCCAGCTCATGTTATGGAAACAGGAATAAGAAGCTACAAAATCGCGAAGTTAAAAGACGACTTTGATGGTCAAAGACTAGATACGCGCATGATATCTCTTTTTGGGAGTATATCCTTGATCCCTGTTTTCTGTAGAGCTTACTTGTAGGCTATCTTTTGTGGACATCCTCTCGGTCCTATTCTCCGTTACAAACCCTGTAAGGAGTTTGTCCTGTTTATCTTCTCGACCCTGTTTCAGGGAATTCTAGGTAGAACCCTATGGATGTAAACATGTATTTGAAACATGTTATGATTGATATGGTTGCAAGTGGTTGCAAGTGGTTGC
This sequence comes from Allium sativum, assembly GCA_030737875.1. NCBI lineage: Eukaryota > Viridiplantae > Streptophyta > Magnoliopsida > Asparagales > Amaryllidaceae > Allium > Allium sativum. Next base: position 1,025,795,245 of record CM060909.1, read on the forward strand.
AAGTGGATGCGCGAATACACATTAGATACTAGCTCGACTCGGTCACATTTCATATTGCATATGCACGAGTATTTATACTTGTTTATGGATGAAATCGAATGTATTATCATGCGGTTGTTGCATATGAATGAATGATTGTGCACGCATATAGTATCTATATGACTAGGACTATTTGCATACATGTTGGATTCATGGCACTATACATATTTTGCATTAGAAAGATTATTCAGGCCTGATCATTAGCATTAGCTAAGGAACATGTACACACACGTTTTGCATATATTCATACAGCATTAGAAATCATCTAAGGACAATGGTTGCTTGTGGATGATGTTTTGAGTAGATGGATGATGGATGGTAGGATATGTTCTTCCTAACTTGGAGATTTCGGGGACGAAATCCTAAAAGGTGGGGAGAATGTAACAACCCGTATTTTCAATAACCTATTATAACATAAATGGAGGCAGAATTAAACTGTAAAATCTGAATCAAGGGAAACGGGCTATGCCATTGTGTTCGTCTCGGAAAAATACGCGAAATAGAGTCCGAGTTTTCGAAAATCGGAGTCCGTATGACCAAGATATGGCCTCGCGAAGTTTCACGAAAAATTCCCAAATTAAAGTATACTTAATTAAGTGAAATGGGTTGCGCAGAGAAATATATATATATTGATATATATATATAATTGAAAATTAAATAAATAAATATGCAAAAATGTTCAAAACAGCGAATTGGGAGAGGGGAATAACCGAACCGGCCAATTTTTGAGGTCGACCCGAGCCCGCTGGGTCGACTAGGGATTAATCCAGGGTGTTTGGCTGTCAACCCGTGGGCCGATTCACTCAAATGCAGATTTTGCATTTGGATGGTTCTCATGGTTCATCTTTAATCTAAAGGCCCTAGATGGTTCCTACACTTGACTTCTTCCCCAAGACATGCTTTGATGGCTTGGATTGAATCTAGGTTTAATCCTATGGCCTAAAACACTTGCCTAATCTATAAATAAGACCCTAACCTATCCTAAATCCTCATTATTCATTCATGCAACTAAACTATGGCAAAATTTTACCTCTCATGGCCTCCACTCTCTTCATAAAATTTCTAAATGGTTTCTATGAGAGATTTTCCATGCATACAAGTGTTTTCAAGCTTGTATGAGTGTCATTAGCTTGCATTCAAGTCAAGTTTCTATCTTTGCATCATAAAGCAAGGGTTTTGATCATTTTGGCTCAAGGGTTTTTATGTTAGAGCCTGCATTTTGGGTCTATTTGATTGCATAAGGGCTTTGTCATATCTTTTGTGCCTTCATAGAAATGTAAGCCCTTTCCCTACTCTTAGATATTAACTATGAAGTTAAATGTTCATGTTGCAAGTTTGGGTTTGATCATTGAGTATGATACATGCTATCATGTCATGCAAGTTTATGAAGTCATTATCTTGATCTTGTGAGCTAAAAGCTACAACCTTTATGTTGAAATGTTGCATTAGGCAACATGAGAACCCTCATAACCTTTATGTCAACTTGCATATGAAGTCATAACCCTTATATGATGATATATGCGAGTTACTAGTCATCATTCCATATCTTTTGTCACCATGATTCGCTTATGTGCCAAGTTTGGGTTTATGCATGTTTTGAGGCTTAAGAACGTAACATGCAAGTTAATGAACACATTTGTGCCTCATTTTCCACCATGATTAACTTGTGGCTTAATATCCATTTTTGTCATGCCTTTGCCAAGTCTCTTCTTTTAATCCATTACGTTGTCGCGAACGTATATGCGAGTTTAAAAGCGTTGGGTTATGTTATGGGTAATTTCTAATGACATGAAAATACAACTTGAAAACATGACTTGAAATATAACATGGAAGTTGACATGTAAGTATGCATAAAAACATAAGCTTGGGAATTTACCTATTAAGTTAGGTCTACCCTTTGGGAATTTACCTATTAAGTTAGGTCTACCCAAATGCTTGAAAACTTGTAACATGTTTTGGGAAACATGATGGACATGACACTTAGATAATATAAGTGTGGCCAACTCGAGGTTGGGTTGAGTTTGCAACGTAAAACTACCCAGAACCGACCGGCCTAACTAGTAGTTGCAAACAATAGGACCCAATGTGAGAAGTTGGTCATGTTGTGCTTGAACCCGAGGTTAGACCAAGTTGTGGTGTAAAGCTACCCGGAACCGACCGGCTTAACTAGTAACCACAACAAAGTCTAATGTGAGAGGTGAAGACGCATTAAGTAATTAATGCCACATGATAGGGTTAAGTTAATTTGATTAATGACTCTTAACCAAATATGACATGGACAAATGGGTTAAGTAATTTGATTAGGCTAATGATACTTAACAAAACATGACAAGGTTGGGTAGGTTAAGTAACTTGATTTGCCTAATGACACTTAACCATTTTTATATGACTAGTGGATGGGGTTAAGTTAACCAACACTTAATCAATCCAACGCGATAACTTGGTAAGGTTAAGTAAGTTTTCTTAATGACGCTTAACCGAAAAATACGGTTAACGAATGGGGTTAAGATTAGACTCAACTAGTCTAAACATGGAAATCGGATGGGGTTAAGTTAGCCTAGACTTAATTAATCCCACTTGGTAGTTTAATGGGGTTAAGTTAAACACTTAACTAATCTAAACATGATGAATTGATGTGGTTAAGTGACCTATACTTATCCAATCTAACTCGTTAATTTATTGTGGTTAAGTTAACCAATACTTAACCAATATAACGTGAAAACATGATAAGGCTAAGTCACGAATCGCTTGAATACACTTGACCGATTTGACTAAGTAAATTGATAGGGTCAAGTTAATATATACTTAACCAATCTAGAATGATAATTGGACGAGGTTAAGTCGTGAATTGCTTAATATACTTAACCAACTTGAGCATGGTTTGTAGGGTTAAGCCTTGAACTTGGATACTTAGCCAATTTTGACAGGATTTGTAGACGGGTTAAGTCATGAACTTAAGTGACACTTAATCCATTATGTAAACCCTAGTTCTGAGGATTAGGTGGATAACCGTAGTTAACAAGGATAACGGGAACAATGCTAAGTGGTAAACCTTAGTTGAAGAATAACTAAGTAATGATTCTTAGTCAAGGAAATTTAGACCAGTTCATAGATAGATGAGTAACCTGATACGGTAGGTCATCGTTTAAGTATACGAGTAGGAGCAAGTATCTGATTTAGATAAAGGCTCCAGCGAACTGGGTAACGAAGCAGCGGCTTCGGGGAACGTGATAATATTCTTGGTATCCCTCTATGAGCTGCCAGGTGATTATACTAGGCTCATGAGAGGTTAAGGTCTGCGTTAGAAGAACCAAGAGTATGCCTTGGTTGCTATACGAGCGACCTAAAGACGGGGATGGATAGGGGATAGTCGACGATACACGGTCGTACCCTAGATAGCATTTCGTCAGGCTACCTACCATCTTTGGTCAAGCGTGTACGTACGGAAAGGCAGAGAACACCCAAAAGACCATAATTGCTATCTAATTATGGTTGCGGTAAGGCTTGGATGTGGGTTGGCCAGTGTTGTGTTCTCATACAGGATTTATCCTGTCTTGTCTTTCACTAGTTGAGGGAGTGGTCTCGTGGGACCATAGCCACGTATAAGAAAAACGGACCTTAGCATCTGCATCGGCAGATAAATCGAAAGCTCCCGACCGAGTCCTGTATTTCTTGATTTGCCCTGTGACAGGACTCGGATGGCACGATGTGATACATGTGCATACAGTCATGGAAAAGCGATTCACGATGAATGCATGGGGAAAAGGGCGCGGTTGGCGGTTAGCGTAATCCCTAGTGGCCCTAGGTGGTTGAACCCAAACCGAGATACGAAAACGTGCAATAGGTAAGCATAATCCCTAGCAGCCCTAGGTAGCATAAGTCCTAGTTGTACAAACAATAATTCATGTTGGAAGACCCTAGCTAGGTTTAGGGTAACAGTCCAAACCGATCTTAAGGATCATGGAACTATGTTAAAGTAATATAGAATCTCATGGGAAAGCCCGTATGGTCTACGGCAAGGGACTGAACATTTACATGGAATAAAACATACAAGTTGAGTAACCTATATATGCGATATATTAGGTTGACATGGACCATTACACGACTTTTGAGTGAGGGTCATTCTTGGTTAACACATGACACGGTGGGGATACTAGTACGGTAGGTGCAGAGCTAAAATACAGAATAGATATCACGGGGCGTTATACGTGACAGATATCTTGGGGATATTATACTTGATAGAAACCTGACGATGTGATACCTTGTTTTATCTTGACATCGTAATTTATCATGACACCTTAGTTTATCTGAGTTCAGTAGTTCATCCTGTTATTTTGATTTAGCTTATCTATCTTGTTATCATGCTTATGTTCATCTCAGTTTCTCATGTCAGTTAACTTTACTAGTTTTTATGCTAATAGTAGATAGGGCTTACTCAGTCTTTTTGACTGACCCGTTTTGTTTCGCCTCTTTTCTTCCGTTTCCCCCCCCCAGGTTACAGGGAGGAAATACTGTTGTTTAGTTCGGACTTCTTCTGCTTGAAGGTCATCATGGATGGCTTGGACTTTTCTTGGCTAATGGCTACTTTACTGTTTTTACTTGGGGAATAATTTATGAAAATGTCTTTATGCTTCTTTATTATTGCAAGACAGGTTTTGATGTACTCTGATGTAAAAGGCTTTAGACCTTATTTATTCATGTTATGAAAGTTTGATTTTACTTCCGCTATTTTATATGATCTGTCTTGTGATATTTCTGTGCATGTTTACCAATAATGCCCCTCTAAAGCTAGTGCATTCCTTTGCGAGTGACCCTAGCGGAGGCGGGGTGTTACATCTAGCAAATTGGGTTGTAAAGTAGAACCAAGAGGAAGCAAAGGTGTCGACCTATCTAGGGCTTGGGTCTCCGCAGACCGAAGATCACTTGTTACTTAAACATAAAAGCACAATCTCAACATTGCTGATGTGGCATTACCTTGGCATCTCATTTCAAAATAAAGAGCTTTCCTTCGCTCACGTCCTTACCTTTTCCTACCCAAACACGACTCTCCCACGTTCACAAGCATAGACTGTTATTCTTCTCCCATCTCTCCTATTCTCATGCTCAGCCGTTCTCTCTCTTCTATCAAGCCGCTTCCTTCTCATCTCACCATTCCCTACACGCTTTTCCTCTTCTGAAATCAAAAATAAAACTCCAAAACCAACTTCTTAACCGACATCCAATTTCCGTAATTCTCAGATTTAATCCCTCCTCACCATCTTCTAACTTCAATTCCTCACTGTTTTAATGACCTTAACTTCTGATTAACCATGGATTTTGCTCCCAACCGATTGCAAGTGATTTGCCGATTCCGAAAATTTTAATTCCTGCCACAGGTATTACAATTTTTTCCCTTTCGCGATTTTGTTAATCATTTATCATTTCGTGCGATTTTTCTTCGAACTTTGAATGTTTTGACCTTCCATCATAAACCTAATACTGCGCAAAACTAAGATTTCCTAGCCCACTAACTACCAATTTTTGGATGAAACCCTAAATTTACATTCTCTACTGGAAGGTTTTCTGTCCATGATTACGACGCTGATGATGCTGTGTTAGCGTAAGTCTGATTTGGCTACTGCTATCTTGTATTATTTCTCTAATATCGAGTTTACGGTTTGTACACCGATTTTATCTACCCATAATTACGTTGTTTTGTCTGAACGTAATTGTGTTAATGCAAATTATTTCCTTTAATATGATTATGTTACTTACGATTGTTTACATCTACAATTTTTTGAACCCACGCTAAGAAGCGGAGATAGTAATACAGCATGAAGGTGGAATAATTCATTATCAATTGCTTGCGCCTGGAACTATTGATTTGTTTGAAAGACTGCTGTATTCAGATTACACTTTGATTTATACCCGTACTTGCAATGCTATTTTCTGAATAAAGCTTGCCTTTTTTTCTCATATTTCCTTCTTGCAAATAGATACAATAAATTGATTTCATTGCATGCAGTTTATTGCCGATGTGTTCCCAGTCAATTCTTTTATAAGCAATACTAAAATACGGGAAAAAATTTGTCTATAATTTAGTCACAGGTGACATTCATATTAGTTGGTAACATATCTTAAAAAGTAGATTATATAACTGCTCATTGCGTTGGGTCACAAGACCGCGGATGGGATATGGCTGTGGTACAAATTTAATGTCCTATTTTATAAAAATTACATGACTAAGCAGCTTTTCCTGTTACTTTCTATCAACCTCAAGTAGAGTTTACTATTTTTGTGGATAGAGAAAAAATTATGGATAGGGAAAAGCGTGTATGGAAATTACATCAGCTGACCTTTTTATGCTAACTATGAGCTAGCATCCTAATCATGGTTATTCCAATCATTGTCCTCAATGGCTCAGAAAGGCTCATGTCAACGGTGGTGGATGCACAACATTATCCTTCTTCATGGTAGCTTTCTTATTTTTTTTATAATACATGCAATCAATTAGCAATTAAGTGTTTCAAGTGTAAGCTTCTAAATTGATCTGGAATTCACATAAAACTGCATCACGAAATTAGTAGAGAAACGTCAATATAACACTATCTTTGCGGTATGAAAAAGAATCCGTCTACCTTTAGTTTCTTTTCTCACTTTGATTATGAAGGGAACTACTTCAGTTTAAACTGTAATAATAATATCACGGTTAAACTGTGAAAATGAATTGTTTGTACTACTCAATGGATAAGGGAAAATTGACCAGATTAATAAAATTGATGTATGCTTGGAAAAAAAAACTAAATATATAGACTGAAAAGAACAAATATAACTCATGATCTCTAAATTACCAGTGTCGCCTTCGTTTAAATTTCATTTCTACTAATTAATAATTACTGATACCTGAATTTTGTAGAACCCATTTTACATGAAATTACCATGTTTATTTGTTTCTTTGTTTATTTTTGTTGGGGAGATATATTCATGGAGATCGAATTGAATTCGAAGGAGACTGAGTTGAATTTTTGTCACTTTGATATAGCTTCGATGAGGCAACCTCTATTGACGATGTTGGCGGGAAGATGATGTTGTTTTATCTTTAATTTCTGCCGCTTGCAAGTCTGTTATTTCTTCCGCAAATATGGACCTAGCATTACAGATCATTTTTTTTTCTTCTTCTCTGCTTCAACATAATTACCATGGTGGTCTGCACACGATTTTCTGATGTCAAAGCATCTATTCAAAACGAAGCATAATACTGAGGTATGCCAATTTGCACAGCCCGTTTCTTGAGGATATTCATCTAAAGTTGATGATTAATGTATGCTGAGAACAAAACAATGCAATTTCTTACCCTTTTGGTTTTGTTGATTCACTCCTATGATGCGTGCCTACTGTTTGTGTTATGTCTGGCTCACATGAGCTGCATAGTGTGCACTGTTTTGTAAAGTTCGTGTGTTTACATGTGAACCATGAACCGATGCGCTGGATTAAATCGTGTAAGTAGAAGCGTATGAAAATAAGCTTAAACTCTGAACTGACTAGACTCCAGAGACATCATGGGGACTGGGAAGAAAATGCATTTACTAAATATTGTCAGACTAAAATTGTTGATGTTTCAGAATATTCTTTTACCACCAGGGTACAACCTCCAAAGATTAAGGGGCAATTCTTTTAATTTTTTTTCCCCACTTATCATACACATTCCGGTGACTGCTACAAATATACCTTTTTTGCATTATTTCATTACTAGCACATGTTTTTCATTATGAGCATGTGCTACTTAGTAAATAATAAATAGTAGTTAGTATATATTAATTAACTCCATGAATGTTACTGTGAAAGAATTTAACGCACTTTACATATGATACTATCAGTTGTTAAACTTCTGTACGTTGAAGCCTAAAGGTTAATTGGTAAATATTTTTTATTTTTATTGTGCGAAGCAACCATATATTTCAGTATCAATTCGAAATATCTAGAAGTACGTAGTTATTAAAAGGTCCTTGCTAAAACAGAATTCATGTATAAAATGGTAAAACAATTGAATAAATACACATGTAAATAGTGGTAGAACAGCAGATGCAAGCACAATGTAACAATTATAAAATCATAAAGAACTCCACTTTTAATTATTCAAGTGCAAAGTGATAATAAGACAAGAAATACGCACGTACAAAGTAACCGTATATAATTCAGTTTTGACTACAGAAGAATAGATTGAAATTAGATTACAACATATATGCATATATTATGTTGTTCACATTTTTTTTTTCTCCTTGACTGTTTCACAAAAAAATTGACACTGGCAGTAAACATGTTGTTCGTTTCAAGTACATTTATTTATTTGGAAAGTAGTGTCATTGTCGCCGAGTATGTCTGCACCCATTTGTCACAAATCAGACATATATTCAAGAAGTGCCAACTTAGTGATCTGTCATTAAAAATGTTGCTTTTAAATGACCATAAGTTCATGTTTAATGGATATGATTTATATTTTGCAACAATAACTCTTAATTCAGATATTGGTGTACAACCAAAGCTGTTAGGATTGTAAATTTTAAAAGAATACATGGTACCAAATATGTCAATATCCATAAAGAAATGAGATTAATATACTTATTGAGCAATGAATTTGTACTTATGTTTGCCTATCTTTCCTAACTTTGACTGATTTGTAAACATTTATACACTGTGCTGTTCCAACACCACATAGACTCCGCTTCTTTGGGACTAATATTGAACTATTTGGTGCATAAAATCCAACTGTGTTTTTATGTCTACAGACAGTATTTGTAATCAGGCTATATGATAACGTGTTATTTGAATTCTCTTCAGACAGATGTTTACTGCTTATCGTCATATATTTGTACGACATGTGAATGTGCTGACCAATTGTAACCTTCCTGTTAATGCTGATTGGCCTAATTTAATGTTTTATGACTGAGAAGATTTGATTTTGCCGTTCAAATGCTTATGACAAAAATAAATTGAAGGACAACTACTTTAAAATTTTAGCAAATTTTGGATGTTGAAATTTTCATCAAATATTTATTTGAAAAATAATAGTAATTAATCTTCATGCTTACATTTGAAAAATAATCACATGTTTAATCTAAAATTCATTTAAAGTATATTAATATGACAATACCTTTTAACTCTGATTTTCACTTACTTATTATACCATGTTGATTGTCATGGTTGTTTTAAATGAATTGCCAAAGGAATAAAAATTATATCACATACCATAAACTTGATTCTTTTTCAAAAATTAGTATGTATTTTAAAGATTTTTAATTACATCTCCGGATGATATACTTGATGTTTTTGCCTTTAATTCCGTTTGGTACTGTATAAATTTCCTACTATTTATATTGCATTTTGGCTTCACATGTGAAGTTAAAATCAAACCAAATGGACATATCAGTAATAATAAGTAGGTTATGCAATAGAGATTTTATGCACTGTCAGAAAATTAATTACACAATTTCCTTCCTCGCTATAGTCACATACAGTTACATAGATTCTCCCATATTTCAACTTCCTAATTTTAATTTTTATTCATAAAGTAGAACTAAAATACTGCCATTTCTCAGTTTAAATTTTTATTTAAAAAAACTTTTTAATTTCCTATTACCAGTTTCTATTACAGCACCCACTTTGACAAAAGCAACCTTCTTGCAGTTTTAAATTTCCTATTACCAGTTTTTTTTATTTTCTTTAAATACCCACTGGACATGTCTGGAAAATAAAATATAAAACTTTATGAACTGCATGAATGAGATTCTAGATGTGAATAACTGTATGAAATTTTGATTTTTAACACAATTTTTCCCCTCAGCCCTACCCATTTTCCATCGCTTGCTGCTATCATTATATACTGTATTTACACTGCCTATTGATTTTCTCTAATGTATGAACAGTACAATGAGACTTTTGATTTATTACGTATTATTAACATCTGGGTTCGAATTAACATCTAAATCTGGCATTGAGTTCACTCTAGATTGTTCTACTTAAATGAATTTACTATTGCTTACGTTCACTACTTAGCAAGTAAGGAAACTATAACATAACTTTTTTCACTTACTTATTGTACCATGTTGATTGTCATGGTTGTTTTAAATGAATTGCCAAAGGAATAAAAAATTATATCACATACAACAAACTTGATTCTTTTTCAAAAATTAGTATGTATTTTAAAGTTTTTTAATTACATCTCCAGATGAAATACTTGATGTTTTTGCCTTTAATTCTGTTTGGTACTGTCTAAATTTCCTACTATTTATATTGCATTAATTGCCTTCACATGTGAAGTTAAGATCAAACCAAATGGACATATCAGTAATAATAAGCAGGTTATGTAATAGAGATTTTATGCACTATCAGAAAATTAACTACACAATTTCCTTCCTAGCTATAGTCACATACAATTACATAGATTCCCAAATTTCAACTTCCTAATTTTTATTTTTATTCATAAGTAGAACTAAAATACTGCCATTTCTCAGTTTAAGTTTTTATTTTTAAAAAAAACTTTTGAATTTTGAAGAGTTGGACCTTTTGAAACCGCAAATATTTTTAACTTCAGTTTTCTGGTATATTATATTTTGTAAATTTGAAGACTATAGGATGTTAACTTTTTTTAAACTTTAGATATCAAATCTATGTTAATTAAATTGATTTCAAAAAAATGAAAATGACTTTCGTAGTCTTTTTTGCTAAAAAGATGTTCGAAGGTACTTTTGTCAATAAATTATATAATTATGCCTACACTTTGCTCTCACCTATAGCTCTTTTGTTAGATTTTATTATTGTTAATTCCTTTATGTTTTATTAAATAAATCGATATTGTCCTATCCAATAGGTTTTTCCCTTCAACAATCATCAAATTATAGCAATTTCGCATATGCAGTTGATTGCTGATCATATTTCTGCAAATCCTGAGGATCTAAAGATATTTAGGAAGAAACCCCGAAATACTACTGGAACTTCAAGTGATTCAAATCTGTTGGAGTTGCATGAAACTGTTGCAAATTTGCAGGGCTTAAATTGTAATAACAAAAGGCATCTGGTGAGGATTCAAATCAGTCAAATTTTACTCTAAGATTATATTCGTCTGTTAATTACTATTTTTCCCCTTCCTTTTTTGTCTTTCATTAGGTTTTTGAGTATCTTTCGAACATGCAGATACACTGTTTGCTTTAACTTACTCTAAGCTTATATTCATCTGTTAATTATAACATTATTTTTAACACTGAATTCTCAAATCCTTTTCATTTGACAAATACACTGTTTGCTTAACTTCTAGCTCAAGTAGCGTCCACTAACATGTTCAACTATATATATGAACATGTATACCATTAATTTGATATATACAAAATACAATATATACAAGCTGAGAATGATACACATACATAGTTGTGTGCATTTTTTATGATATTTTACAACATACGTATTGAAGGATACAAATGCTGCAAGGAGTTTTGTCCCTAATGCGATTAACCAAAGTGGTGTCTCTAATGCTGGCCATCGACAGATTATTGAAGGGGTATGATTTTCTTCACATGTGCTCTCTTTTATTCATGCAACATTTATCCATTATTAATTGATATGACATGTTCATAATTTTCTTTACTAAATGGATTTTTGTTGTGGCAAGCCTTATACATGGGAATTCAACATTCACAGTTGAAAAACTGTTTGAATTTACTGACATGAACTGAGATACTATGCCAATTTACTCTCCCAGCTGGTTTTAGGCCTCAGATGAACAAAGCCGTCAACTGCTCTAATTTTAGGGACGAGAAGGAGGTAGTTTTCCTTTGTCCACAATTTGAATAATTTATTCCTACGTTCTTATTCCCTATTTTATTATCATGTTTTTTTTTATTAAGATGTACGACGATGTGGACGTAACAACTTTTTCGTGCAAAGATATTGCACCTTCAATATCAACGCCATTTTTCAAACTTATTTTCAAAAAATTCAGAATACTGCAAAATGGGTTTCATTTAGCTCCTTTCGATATTATTGGAGGTATGCTTAAATATTTACCTTGATTTAATGTTCGATTTTGCTTTCCTTATGTAGATGGTCTGCTGTTTAATGTTTAGTTAACGTTATCTAGGGCCTCTGATGTGCTCAGCTCTATTCTGATTCATGTTTGAGATGGTATTTAACCTTATATCATCATTTGCATAAAGCAATCAGGCTGCTATTATGCTATCATATAGCTTCACTACTTTGCCCTCCAATAAGGTATGCATATTTTTATTCAATGGTTTACATATTCAACCATTATTATAATTCCTTGTGCAAAACAGGTAATTTTTACCAAACACATGAAGCCTTTCTAAAATTTGAACTGGTTAGCCTTAAACCTTCGTCTAAAGCAATATTGTCAGAAACATCTATGAAGAATAGGTAATTTTTTTGCCTAATTTTTTAATTGTATGCTCATGTACCGATGCTACAACTAATTTACTACGGTATCTTATTATCCACATACTGTTCAGCTTATTTAAACCAAGTGCTTAATCTTTATATCGTAGTTTTCTTAATGTTCTTCGGTTTTTGATTTAAGCATTTCACAAGTAGATGTTAGCTTTATTTCACAATTGGTAAGTAACCTTAGGTAATTTATTTAAGGTTTATTAATATTTGTGTTAGTAATATTGATTTAATGTTCAATTTAACTAAATATATTACACACATTTCTTCATACTAACTTTTACTTTCTTTGTCTACTGTATGTATTAGAAATTTTCTTCTAACACGTAATTAAACTGTTTAATCTGGGCTTCCATAATGATATTTACCAGTTTGAAATAGTGGATCATATATTTACCATTAACGCCTCTTTCCACTTGGCATATAAGGGTATTTTTAATGCCTAGCCATGGTAAAACAAACTAAAAATATGTACATTTTTTAGAAGCCTTATGTCAATCATATGTGCATATTTACGAGAAATATAGCTTCGCTGCTTGCAATAAATTTTAGAACAAGCTTTGTTTCGAAGCTTTGAAGAGGTTACTATTTTATAAAACTTCATTTTTTCGATATATACCACCTGCTCTTGATTTTTTAAAATGATTGTTTGCTTTTGAGCTGAGTTTTTTGGGTCTTAACAAATGACAGATGGCTCTTGGTTCCATTTTATTTCAATAAAGCAATGGCTTGCTATGTTGCTGTATGTTTTTCTTACAACAAATTGTTCTTATTCCTTTTTGTCACAACCAAAGAAGTAATCCTATAAGCTTTATGTCAAATGATTTCTTTCTTTTCCATAGCATGAGCAACATGACCCCAAGTATTTAAAAAACCGGTGATTAATGCTAATCCCTTTTATTACTTTTATTTCTCCTGCAGTTGTTACCTTTTCCTAAGTATCCGAAATATCCTAAATGTCCACAAGTATTTAAAAAATTCCAAAATAAGCCTACTTGACGTTTGAACAAATTTTAAATATTTTCGGCTACTTCTTTCACTTTTCGATTTGGACGCTAACGCGAATAGGAAAAATGATAACAAATGGCAAAATCAAAATCCATTTCATATCAAGATTTTTCCTAACTCACAGTGATATCTAAACCATCCTAATTGACTATCATTGTTGATAAAATCAAACATGTACGGATTGGAGTTCGTCATGGGTCTCCAATATGTTTACTGTGCAGTTGAAATTGAATGTAGCCTTCTGTTGACATCTGTGGGTCAAACATGAACTGGTTAGACATAACTACCATAACAAATTGCTTTGACGTGTTAGAGCATGTTTAAGTGATGTGGAACTTATTCCTTATGGAGTGATTTTTTTAATCCTTCAAAATTTATGTGCCTTTCGTACATTACATTATTTCTAACTCAGGCATATACTGATTAGTTTGTTATAATTAAATTAGGTGTAAATTGATTTGGTTGCTATAAAAGCAGGTCTGTGTATCGCTATTTTAGTTATTAATTCGCTATTTAAGTATTCTCTTTTTCGGAACTTTATAACCATACTACGATCAAATATTCCATTTCGCTAGCTCATCTGCATTTCCTATAAACTCTACCACTTGTAGCTCTTTTTTATTCACATGTCTTCCTATATGTGAAAACAATTTCCACAATCATGTTTACTCAAGAATTAAATTTTGATTCCATTTATTGATTGGTTATAGGTCAATACTAAATTATTTTGCATCTCAAAGGATAAAGAGCAATAAAGCCTTTCTGAAAAAGGTTGTCCAGGATTGAAATATAAGATATGGGTCCCCAGCAGATACCATTGATGCACCTACAGAATTGCCTTTTAGAATTCTTCTAAAGGGGCTTCTACCTCATCCTTTGTTGAGAAATAGAGTAAAGCAACATAATGCAGAAATGTTCCCATAGAGGGATATTTGTGATCCAGCAGAGCAAATATTTAGCTTGATACAAAGGTAATCAGTTATATTTAAATTGAATTCTTGCTAATATATGTTTAACTATATTGTTTCGAAATTATTGGCCTGACTGTACAAAATTAAAAAAGTAAAAATAAAATCTTGGAACAAATTTTTTTTATAAAAAAAGCTAGAAAAAATAGTCCTTTTGAGTAATGAAAATCTATACATATTTATAGATGCTTGAAATGTCTCTACCTTTTCTTAATGAATTTTTTGAATTAAACATACGATATTTTTATTCCTCACCTAGGGCTGCAATCGAATTTATCTCCATTATTGTTGCTGGCATTATCATACGTTTCATTTGTTATCGTAGAAAATAAATTGTTTGATTTTCAAACCTATACCATTGTTGTTTCTGTACGTTATAAAAACACACACACAGATGTGTGTGTGTGTGTGTGTGTGTGTGTGTATATATATATATGCTCATCTGTCTTACTAAATAAGTCATGTAGACTTCTTATACAACTTAGTTTGATGGTTACTCACGAGGCAATGGACATGATTAGGCACCACTAGCTATGGCTGATGTTGTCAGAGTATCACCATGGAAAAAAAAGGTCAATCACATCTGCTATTTCCTTTTGATTTTTTTGTTTTGACTTTCAGATTCCATACCTTCAAACTATACAGTACATGGGGTTCACTTAAGCAACGAGCAATATAGTGATTCAACAGTGGCGGTTTTTGAACTGGCAATGCTATAAAAGGAAAGTTTGTTACTATACAGATTTTGTTGTATTTCATGCTGCTTGCATTGGTGTTTTGTGTTACAAATTGATTGATAAGGACATTACTGACAACATATAGTGATGAACGATGTCTAATTGCATTTCTTAACATTGTCTCTGCCAGTTTGAGGAAGACCAGAAAATTCTGGAAGATGCTTTGAAGATTATGATGGCCAAAGGGAAGCTTTCAACCAAGTGGTAATTTGACCAGCTACAGTTGAATGTTTATTGTAAATGAATTTGTGCTCTACATGTCATTTATTATTTGCCCACTATAACTTCACGCTGTAACGTTTAATTTATATCAACATATGGTTATTCTTTTAGTTGTAACGTTCAATTTAGTATAAAAGACACTTATGTAACTTGTGTCATCTGACTGGACCTGTTTGTATGGATGGTAGCTACCATAA
Organism: Allium sativum; assembly: GCA_030737875.1. NCBI lineage: Eukaryota > Viridiplantae > Streptophyta > Magnoliopsida > Asparagales > Amaryllidaceae > Allium > Allium sativum. The sequence continues at coordinate 1,025,810,848 of CM060909.1, forward strand.
TGAAAGCTTGAGCACATGCGTATGACCAAACATGGATCCATTAGAAACTTGAGCTTTAAATGTTGCTTTTATGCGAATATTTTTTTTGCTTTTAGAATCATGTAAATTAGTTCACGTTTGCGCTGACTTATTCTTGGCTGCGCCTTTAGATGATCGGTGTTGTACGATACTTTACGTATTATTTTGGAATTTTAATGTACATAACATGAGATGTACTTCAATAATAATTTTTTTTGTATAAAATATATTCTCACACAAGTGTGGACATGGAATATTTTAGATTTCATATGAGCATATGTTCAAAATTACATTTACATCCGTACAATTTAATTTATGATTTCTATAAAACCATGAATTCGGTATTCTATCATACAGTTGGACAAAAAAAATCAAAATCATAGAAATAACACAGCATGTACCAAATAAAACAGTGTACACAATGATCGAACATCTCATCTGCACTGTACAATACATTCCAAATTTTATGTCCACCTTCCGTAAATTCACCACTTATATTTTCAAGTTATAATCCACTGACTGCCCGTGTGCGAAGCACGGGTTCCAACCTAGTATTTGAAAAAACGTTGAAAAAACGTTTTGACGTGTATGTTTTTAGAAACATAAAATCACCTCAATGCCGCTTTTTTTTCCCCACTACTTTTTTTCTTTTACTGCTACATGCTCTGGTAAAAAAACGATGATGTATTTGTTAGGATTGTCTCGCATGTTCTTAAGGAGGAATGATGGTTTGGATACAATAGTCCCACATCATGGAATATATTGAAGGAATTGTGTACAAATATGAGCTAGTAGGTGCATAACTATAGGGATTCCTTTTGTTATATGGGAGTTGTGTGACAGCTCATATGCATGCAGGAAAGGGGGACTTTGTTCCGACCGTCTTTACATAACAGTGGTATCAGAGCCGAAGGTTTGGACTGGGCCATGCAAGCAAGACAGTGCTCTCAAAATGATACTCGTAGGATGCGAGTTGAGGAGGAGACTGTTAGGATTGTCTCGCATGTTCTTAAGGAGGAATGATGGTTTGGATACAATAGTCCCACATCATGGAACATATTGAAAGAATTGTGTACAAATATGAGCTGTAGGTATGTAACAATAGGGATCCTTTTGTTAAATGGGAGTTATGTGCCAGCTCATATGCATGCAGGAAAGGAGGACTTTGTTCCGACCGTCGTTACATAATAGATTTATTTCTCATGATGGTCCGTGAGATTTGCAGAGGCCAGTAAAGAAGAAAAATGGATGGAGGCAATGAGAAGTGAGATTCAATCTATAGAGAAGAACAAAACTTGGGATCTTGTAAACTTGCCAGCAAATGCGAAAAAGCTTGGAGTCAAATAAGTCTTTAAGACCAAACTGAATGAGGAAGGCAATGTCGATAAGTATAAGGCGAGATTGATCGTGAAAGGTTATGCACAAGAAGAAGGCATCGACTATGAGGAAGTTTTTGCGCCAGTAGCTCGTTGGGATACAATTTGAATTTTGCTGGCTGTGTATGCTCAAAGAGGATGGAAGGTGTACTAGTTAGATGTAAAAAGTGCATTTCTTTACGGAGAATTGTAGGAATTGGTGTATGTGGATCAACCAGAAGGATTTATCAAGGAAGGTGCAGAAGATAAGGCGTATCGTTTGAAAAGGCATTATGCGGATTAAAACAAGCTCCTAGACCTAGTTTAGTCGAATTGAGGAATACTTCAAGCAAACAGGCTTCAATAGAAGCAGCTATGATCATACTCTTTTCATCAAAAGGGAAGGAGAGAAATACATCATGGTAAGCATTTATGTTGATGATTTGATATTTGCTGGGAATGATGAGTCTCTGCTTGAAGGTTTCAAACAATCGATGAAGCAAAAGTTTGAGATGAACGATCTCGGGTTAATGAGATTTTTTTCTGGGTGTGGAAGTTTGTCAAAGTACAGATGGAATTCACTTATGTCAAAAGAAATATGCTCAAAAGGTGTTAAAAAGGTTCAAAATGGCGGATTGCAATCCATTCAAAAACCCAATTGTTCCGGGAACTAAACTTTCAAAAGGAGCTGGGAAAGAAGTGGAAGCTACATTGTACAAGCAGTTGGTCGGATGCTTAATGTATCTTATGGTTACAAGGTCTGACATGATGTATGTCGTTTGTTTACTCTCTCGTTTCATGGCAAAACCAAGGGAAGAACATATGCTGGTGGCAAAGAGATCTTTGAGATACTTGAGAAGTACGTTGGAGCTTTGTATTTTTTTATAAGAGGGGCTGAGTTAAAAGTAGAAGTTTACATAGATAGTGACTACGCTGGAGACGTTGATGATTGTAAAAGCACTTCAGGCTATGTGTTTTTACTAAATGGAGCAGCAATGTGTTGGAGTTCAAGAAAACATGAAGTTGTGACTTTGTCTTCTACAGAAGCCGAGTATGTTGTTGTAACATCGTGTGCGTGTCATTGTGCTTGGATAAAAGGGGTTATGGAAGAAAATTTCGGTGAAGAATGCAAGTGTATGGAGATTTTTTGGGATAATACTTTTTCCAATAAGTTGTCAAAGAATCTGGTGATGCATAGGCGGACAAAGCATATCGACGTGAGGAACCACTACCTACGTAATCTTACAAATCAAGAAGTTGTGATGTTGGTGTTTTGTGGAGCAGGAGAACAAACTGCAGACATCATGACAAAACCGGTGAAGTTGGAGACTTATCAGAAGTCTTCTGGGAATGCAAGCACAAGGAGTTTAAATTGGATGTTAGCATAACATGTCCAGTTTAAGAGGGGGAATTGTTGGAATTGAATAAATTTCTGAAAATAAGTAATTATTAGTGTTGCGTTAGTTTTGGTAGTTTCGGTCAATAAGGCTAAGTTATAGGTGATAAGGATTGATATAATTATCATTAATGATATTAAGTATCATTAACGATATCCTTATCAATAGGAAAGGTGATAAGGATTGACATAATTATCATTAATGATATTAAATATCATTAATGATAATCATGTCAATCCTTATCACCTATAACTTAGCCTTATTGACCGAAACTAACAAAACTAACGCAACAATAACAATTACTTATTTTCAGAAATTTATTCAATTCCAACAGTAATTTTTTTCTTCATTGATTCCATCTTTGGAATCGTTCGATTCCTGAGAATCGATTTGCCATCTGAATTTCGGAAGTGCTATTTGAATTATTTTACTATAGTCGACAGTGCTACCTGAATTTCGCTGCTTCTTATTTGTTGCTCCTTATGCTGTTGTTTTTTTATTTGTGTAGTAGCTTGATGGTTTTATAACAATGAGCAAGAGAGATATAGCTTGAAAATGGGTGAAAGAATTACTGAATTCACCAAATCGAAAAAAAATCTTTGTATGTTTTGTGATCATAGATGCACCGGGGGAATTGCTTGAGTCCAACAACATTTAGCTTGAATTGTTTGTAGTAATTTATATTTCTTAGATGGCACCACAAATATTTTGGACAACTATACTTTGATTGAATTGCTTGTAGTAATTTATGTTTCTTATATACTATTTGACGTTATTCTATGTCTATTTTCATTATATAACGTTCACTTTTTCCTCCGAAACCCTTATGCCTCAACGTTTTGAGGCTTGCGCCTCGCTTCACGTGCATGAAAAAGCCTCATGTACACTTTCGCATTTTAAAACATTGGTTACAAGAACTCAACTCCCCACTACAACAACCAAGAAGAACATAATCTCCTCGAATTTCAAACTACATGCTAACGCAACAAACCTCAGTATGGGACTGAGAACAAAAACAAGTTATAAAAGATAGGAAAATATAGAAGAGTGCACATAATGATTTGCGATGAAAGGGGTCTAATTCATAAAGTTTAGCTAGCAACAAGAAGATCCAAAGTAAATTTCAAGCTACCAAATCTAAAAGGCTAGGACAATAAGATAGAGATGCAACAGACATGTATAATACTTGAAAACTCAATATGATGTTGCAGATATTCCAAACCTTTCATTTCTTTCTTGTTAGCCATAGAATGAAACCTTCCAAAAATTGATGAAAGAGTGAACCTCATATTAAGTAGAACTTTTGAATAAATCTATTAGGAAGAAAACCGAGTAATCAACATTGCAAACTCTATATTAACAAATTGTTTTGCTAAATAATAGTTCAAACTATATGTTGTCGGAATATTTCGACGATTAGGTCAAATATGTAAATAAAAATGTGTTGCGTATTTTTATGTAAAAGCCTAACTAGAGTGATCTAATTTTAGATTATAGTTAAAAGGCTTAAATCTTATATTATCATGAGTTCTACCAGGGCATTTTAATTTGTTGAAGAGCTAAATAATAAAACCCCAGCCTTATAAATAAGGGGTTATATCCCCGAATTACACAAGCCTTAGCAAATATCTAACGTTTTTCTATAGAGAGCTAATTTCATAATTAGAGCTTGTGTCAATTTGGAAGACCAAACCAAATTCATCTTCTTATTCACAAATAAATATGGGTTCAAGTATTACAATAACTAATTACGGATTTAGGTACGCTTCCACTAATCTATTTATCTGTTTTTTGATTTGTTCTCAATTAAATCAATAAGGGTTAAATATTTGGATCAACGGTTTCATGATTGGTTGTTTAAGTATATTGAAATCCTAGCAAGTGGTATCAGAGCCACCATATTTGGTTTTATTGAGAATTTTTTCTATTTTGATATGAACAACTGAAATATAGAGTTCTGTGGTTTGTTAGTTCATCTGATGCCTTTAATTTATTCAGATCAGCATCAGCAATTCATAAAATTCAAGTTTTCAATAATTTGGAAACATCAAAACATCCAAGCGGCTAATTCAGGCTATCAACATAGGAATGAATTATAAAATAAACTGTACTATTTGAGTGTTTGTTGGAAGATTAGTCAGGAGGTTGTGAATTGACCAGAAACACTCAGATCTGTACCTACAAATTTTTTTTTTAAATGAAGTTGAGTCATATGATTTGTAGTGCTGTAATTTTTTTGGCTGGGACATATGAACCCAACACATAAGGTGCAAACATATAACTTCGCAGTATTTATGAATTGTACCATAATGCTTCATCAATATACTTTATGAATTGTAAGCAGGTGAAGCCATTGACATATATGACCCTATGTATTTTACCATCTAGCTGTTTGCATTAGTTTAAGAAAAATAAAATGATTTTTTTTGACTGAGTTATAGTTTCATTTTTTAATGCATCAACATATCGGAGGGAAAAAAGCCAAAGCAGTCGTAGTTTATCTCACATTCGTTTACAACATTGCCTATTCAATGGGGTTTACATTTTTTTTGAAAACACAGGAGAATCCGGCGGGCCGATAAACTCCTGAGGAGGGTACAGTAAAGCCGTCCGCTAATCCAAGCCCCCATACCCCCAGGTAAATTTATGTAGGATGGGGAAGCGCATGGTAGGAATCAAACCATCGACCTTTTACCAGGAAGTTAGGCCTCCTTTCCACTGCGCCGCACCCGCGGACACGGGGTTTACATTTTAAATATACAAATATGTTTGCATTACCATTATAATATATGGGTGCACTAAGAGGTTCGCAGTCGTATGCTTACGTGTTGGTTTTCTCAGCTTAGCCTGCGGTCACCTCCTATGATGCCTAGATGTCATTTAGATGGCTTATGTATTGTTTTTCTCACCGTTATAATAGTTATAATAACAAATGATAAGGTTTATGCTAAAACGTATAGTCCAAATGCCAATTGTTTGTGCACAAGGCAGTTGTATTTTTGTTCATGCGCATATATTAAGGTTGCTTATACGTATCATAATATGAGATTTTGATGCTTATTCTACATTATTTTTGGGATTTAGTTATATAGAACACAACTTGAGTATAAATTAGACAGAGTGACGAAGTAGCATTTTGTGTAGCTATAATATGGTTTAGAGATACACCATGGTCATTTCAGTCATTCAAGTCATTAGCACGATATTTACTGTGTCATTTGTATATAATCTTGGATGTCATTTAATTATGGAGTTCATCTGTAACTTATGTGGCTTATTTATGATGTTTCACTTCATTATATTTATCAAGAGAAGCCATGAATATAACCATATAAAGCAAGTAATTACAGTAGTTATGATTCAATCATATTATGATACAGTTACAATTTTTGAGATTTTCAAGTATCAAAAAAACCTAAAATTTTTCCAGGAGTGTTTTTTAGCACTCAAAGTATATTGTACAAACATAAAGTAATAAATTATAATATATTTTTGATGTCTCTTTACAACTGTAAATATTCTGCATTCATACTGAACCAACTAAAATAACATGTCACCAAAGTGACTTCTTTTGTTCTGGTAGTTCATGAAAATTCTTGATATTTGGTGTAGTTATTCATGCGAATATTAGTCAGACCAAAGGAATACTAATATTTGGCTAAATCGCTTATGCATGTGGGATGATATACGTGACAATTATGAAGTTTTATGAGTGAATAATCAATCGACCCAAAGGAAGATTGTCATTTGACTTGAATTTAATGTCACCATTTGATCATTACAACAAGAATACTACTTGTAGTAAATATTACTGTCCAAAGACTTGATATTAATGTGTACTAGGTATTTTGAGAAGGGACTTACCAATTATTTGAATTTACTATGGTTGATGTTTGGTTATGAACATACGCGGTCAATCTTCATTTTATTTTTATTCATTTTTCAACTATTTGACACAAGTATCTGCCAATTTAAGGAATATTCTTATCTTGCTTGGTACTAAGTCTAGGGATTTGTAAAAGAGCATATTATTTGTTATTGACATCATGGATCTTGATTTTGCAATTAGGAGGGTAACAACTAGACTATTACCTTAGATGTTCTTATAATGTAATAAAGAATATTGAAGGTGGTATGTTTCAAAAGGCAAGAGTTGAAAATCATTAAACAAAAATATTTTAAAAGTTTTTAAGGATACGTCATAAATAACGATAGCTATTTTATTTTTTTGATAAGTTATCTACTGAGAATGGAAAGGATTTTGTGGAAATGATCACTCTTTGTGGTTCTTGAATCCATGAAGTCAAAGTGAAAGAAATATAAATGAGTATTATATGAAAAAAATATTTATTTAAAAATTAAAATCACTCAAGTTATTATTATTGTTTTTGGTGCTATTTCTAATACAATAATTTTAAGGATAAGATGCCATCTTATTGGGCTAATTTAGTACTTTGGTAATTAGAAGAAAGATTGAAGATTTTAAGATTAAAAGTACGCATTTGATATACATTTTTGTATCAATGAGGATGAAGAAGTCACTGAAGATCTAAAAAAAGAAATAACATAAAGGTATGTTATAGTTGTTTCTTTAGTTAATATACGGACATATAAAGTAAAGTATACTAGATGTTTCAAAGTCATTATTAAGATTTCTGTTATACTGAATGAATTTATTTGATAATTTTTGTTATGTGGTCATTTGGAAATATTGTGGTTTTCAACTTTTAATATGAACAAATTTGGTTATTATTATTCGTTTAGAAATAATTAGATTGATTTCTAAATGAAATTCAAACATTTTTATTTGAAATTAAAGCCACTAATGTTTAAATTATAGCTTATATCCAATTGTTCCAAATACCATTAATATTAAAGTTTTCAACTCTGGTTTGGTGATAATTATGGTTATATGTTTTAGCTTACTAAATAATTCTAAATTGGGACATTGAAAATAGCAAATATCTTGCTAACACTCTAAGCGATTTCAAGTTTATAGTTTTACGAACCCACACTAAGGAAAAGTTTTAAGGTGGGAAATACAAAATAGTTTTCTTTAAGATGTTGAGTTTGAGCAGGAGAAATAAAGTATGATCATTATCTTTAGAGGCAATCATTAACTTTGATTCATCTATGGTTGCTTTTTCGGTTAAAGTTTAAGATTTGTTTTTTTCATTAGGAAGAAGTAAATTAAGAACCATCATAAGATGATGTTAAATAAAAAAATTCTTTAAGCTAAGGGTACCATTTCAAGAAGACAAACTCAACAACCTCAGGAAATCCACTTGTTGAGGAAGAAATACTGTTCCAGATGATTACGTAGTATTTCTCCTTAAAGATAAATAATGGATTGATGAATATGACTCTATGTACTTACATGAATCCACAAAATGTACTAATATAAAATGTGGATTTAAGATATGAACATGTAGTGTACATCTATATGTACAATAAAGTTTGCAATTTCTCTCTAACTTAAGAAATAAGATTATTGATTGTGAAATATTCAGAACTAAAAGGAATTAAGTGGGTGATTTGGAATTGTATAAGATGTTTTTTATTGAAAAGATCATTCATTGTTTAATTTAAGAACATTTTATTTGGATTTATTAGATGACTTTTAGAGCTGCTTCGGAGCTTTTGCATCTTGTAAATTTGGGAAATATCTGATAAACATTAAAATCATATTTCACAACGAAGGCACTGATGGAACAACTTAAAATATCACTTTTTGGCTATTGTTTTGTATTTTGGATTCAAATATGACATTATTATTCGTGGGGGTGGTATTTGAATTATCACAAAAGAATATACAGCTAAGTTCTTAGAAGGCTTGGTATTCAAACCGCGATTCAGTTGATTCTATTTTGCTAAAGTAGACAAATGTTAATATCATTGAAACTAAAGAAATGCAAAAGGTTTTCCATGCATTTGCAGTGTGGATTCTTATATATACTAAAGTATATATACATATGAATATGCGTGTATAATTTGGCAGATATATACATATGAATATGCGTGTTTAATTTGGCAGACATCTTACTGGTACTGAAAGTGGATCACTGGTTAGTAACAAAAATGGTTATAAGATATATTTAACGAACAAAGTAAAATATTATATGCTCATACACAAAAGATTGTATCGGTTGAAAATAATAAATAATTACGATTCGAATATTTTGGATGTCATTGCTGTAGAAGATCCACTTCACACAATGATAATATATTTCATGGAAAATAATAATGAAATTTTGTCATAAGACATCTATTATTAATAAAGAATTGAAAGATCAAGTAATATTATAAGATATCTAAGTATGGAAAATAATAATGAAATTTTGTCACAAGACTTCTGTTATTAATAAAGAATTGAAAGATCAAGTAATATTATGACAGTAAAGAACTTAATATTTTCCAAAAAGGGAAGAGTGCAAAATGTATTGTCATTCATAGAGCATACATTGACAAACTCCATTATGGCCAATTCGCTTACCAAAAGATTATTACCAAAGGACTTTCATGAGCATATAGCTCAATCGGTATAACTTTTATGTAAAGATATTTTGGATCAGGGGAAGTTTGTGTAACACTCCATAATTTAATACACTGTAACTGTATAATAAAATGGTAATTAATTAATTAAGTATTCATAATTAAGTAAAACCGACATTACCATTGTGTTCGTCTCGAAATTTTGGTTCAGATAGACCCCAATTTGCGTAAAACGGATAACATATGAAGAAGTTATGGACATAAGAAATTTGTTTATATATAAGGAGGTTATATATAAATATATTCAATATAATTCAAACTCAAAAGACGTAGAAATCAATGCAGGAAATAGCAGGGCATGGGACGACCCATAACGGGCCTGGGTCGACCCAAGTCATGAGGGTCGACCCATGGATCGACACAGTATGTAGGTGGGTCGATCCACCAGCATGTTGGGCGGATTCCGAGTGCTGAACCTGGACTATTTTTAGTACCGGGTTTGTTCGCTCACTCTGCATTATGTGTATGGCTAAGATTGAAACCCTAATATCTAATGGAGGTGGACTGCCCTAGATAGTCTATATAAAGGCATGTAACTTCATTTGTTCTACAAAAACAAAACCATTCCTTTCTCCTTCTTCCTCTAAGTCTTTTTCTGAGATAAATATATATATAGGACTACTAAAGTGCTACCCAAATATATAATAGCAAGAACAATTCGGACTGCTCTACAACAATAAAGGATTAAAGTGGACCTTTTTTATAGTGACATACTCATAGATAAAGTGATATTATCCTCTTCACCGAGTCTCACTGTGAGTTTCATGTCATTTTTAGATTTGATTATTTAAAAAGGTTTTGGATAGTGAATAATGTTCGATCTGATATAAAAAGTGCCTAAAGTCATTCCTATATATGTTTATACATGTTCTTTTATTCAAATCTACAGTTAAATTATGTGCTTTCATCTTCCTTATCCCTATTATGCCTTTCATTTATTTACAGTCATTTCTATATTCCTTTTATTCAATTTGAGATCTGTTTTCTCCCTTTTTGCTTTTTATTTACGCTGAACCTAGGCTGCTCAAAGCCTAGGTTATTACGTTTATTGCATATAAAGGACATAAATTTGAATAATTAGATAATGACATTAAAATGGGGAAAATTAAGCATATTGTGTATTGGAACCCTTGACAGTAAGAACTGTGATAATTGCATGTTAATCTATTAAATTGGGTTAATTACATGTTAATCTATTAACTTAGGTTAACTACATGTTAGGAAGAACATGCAACATGTAAATCGGTTAGATTGAACTTAATATAAGATTAAGTATGGCATGTAGGAATATATGAGTACCAGATGTAAAAACTAAGTAAAATGAATTACTATAAGTCTAATTATACATCTGGGAAGGTGCTTGTTGGGGAAGGGGTTGTGCACCAATAATATTTAGATAAGCGTCATTATACAATCGGGCTTACTAATAAAGTTAAACCTTCTAAGTTACACCTGCTAATTAATAAGCTAAAGAGGTCCCAATTCTAGTTGTTGTATTTAGTTTACTAGGTACACGGGGACACAATCCTAGGGGGTGGCTTGTGTCAAGTTGTGTGGAACCTATATCAGTCAGTATCCCTGCTGGCATCTCGGTAGGGTCCCCACACTAGGTAGGGGCCAGGGCACACTTATTGAACTGAATTATAAGAGGTTCATGGTTTGGGGGTGGGTACGGGCACGTTCCGGCGGAGTCATGAGCATGCATGGGTACGAATACTGGAAACTAAGACACTGTAACACCTACGAATAGGTCTGTGTTCTATAAGTTGCTTGGATAGGGACCGGTACACCCTACAGCCGGGGCTAACACAGAATATTCAGGTAATAGGGAGCCAATCACATGGGTAGTAATTTGGGTAACATCTAATCCTGTTAATACTAGTAAGTTGTTGCAATTAACTTGATTCTTGGGATATGAATGAGAAGTTTAATATACCTTTATCTTGTTTAACATCTCGTTTATCTCGTACATATATACATGCTTTACTGTAGCTTCTTTAGCTTCTCAAATCAACTTCTAATCAACTCTAGCAACTTAATCTTCTTCATAGGAGTGCTAATCAATAAGTTGTGAGTTTCTATGCCTTTAGCAAGCAATTGCTAAACTAATTATGATAGGATATAATGAGGTTATGGTTATGTATGTGGATCAATGCAAGTTATGTTATCATATGCTATGTGTTCATGTTGTTATGCAAGTTATGCAAGTCATATGCTATGTGTTCATGATGTTATGCAAGTTATGCAAGTCATATGCTATGTGTTCATGATGTTATGCAAGTTATGCAAGTCATATGCTATGAGTTCATGATGCTAGTTGTGCAAGTTTTATGCTATATGCTCATGATGCTAGTTATGCAAATCACTATGATAAACATTGATCCATTATGACACCATGTTATGCAAGTTTGGTGTTTGATTATATGCAAGTTCATATATGACATGTTATGCAAGTTTGGTGTTTGATTATATGCAAGTTCATATATGACATGTTATGCAAGTTTGGTGTTTGATTATAAGCAAGTAACATGTGCAAGTTTACACCTTTGTATGATAAGCATACATATGCAAGTTAACCCCTTTGTATGTCATACATACATATGCAAGTTTACCCCTTTGTATGACATAAGTAACTTATGCAAGTTACCCTCTTTATGACATATGTGATTCATGCAAGTTTGGGTTGATTATTTATGCTAGTTGGGTTTGATGTTATGGTCATATATGCATGTTGACACCTTTAAAACCCATGTTGATGCTAATGTTATGCAAGTTGAACCCATTGTGCTTATGATGAATCTTCCCTTTTAAGTATGTCATGTCAACGTATTACGTGGGGAACGATGGGGTTAATATTCATGTTAATAAAATGGTGTGAAGTTGGTATGATTATGCATACCATAAAGTGAATGGACATAATTGAGTCAATTATGTACATCGTTAAATTTGTAATTAATTAGGGATAATTAATACAAATTATGGGGGTGATTAATTAGGTGTAATTAATCGACTAAGACATGAGGTTGGACCCTTTTGTAGCATAAGACTGCCCGGAACCGACCGGCAAATCCAGCGGCTACAAATGATTGGCCCAATGTGAGAGGTCTTAGGCATAAACTAGATACGTGACAAGTGTAAAGACACGAGGTTAGACTCGGTTATGGCGTAAGGCTGCCCGGACCCGACCGGCAAATCCAGCTGCCATAAAAGATAGTCTAATGTGAGAGGTCTTTGCAAAGGTTACGGTCTTAATCAATTAAGAAACACTTAACCAGATAAGCATGTAGTGGGGCATGAGGGGTTAAGTGGGTGCCTTGGGTGGCATGTGGAAATCAAGTAAGTGCCTTGGGTGGCATGTGGAAATCTAGTGGGTTGCCTTGGGTGGCAATAGAAAATACGATTAGAATACTTAACCAAGTGGAAACATGTAATTAAACATGATTAAAGGGTTAAGTGGGATGCACTAGAAAAAGGGACAAGCTTAGGTGGGTAGCTTGTGGGGGCCCATTTCAACCAGTAACCCATATGTATCTTATTGGGCTCGACCCATGTCGAGGACGGGACACGCGTACTGGGCTTGACTATAAGAGGCCAAAACGGGTTAGCGGTGGCAACGCAAGTCCAACGGGTTTCATATGCGTGTGTGGACCCGGGCTGGTAGGTAAGACGTTGTTGCATCGTGTAGGTATAAGCCATGCACCGTTGATTGTATCGGGTTGCCACTTTGGGGAGTGATACACCCCACTGTGGGGCCAGCACGGGTATCTACGGTAGGGAGCCGATCGCTTGGGGAGTAGTGGGTACACCTAGTGGAGATAGGGGCAGACGGCACCTATGTAGTCAGCTAGGGGTACACGAAACTACTAGTTAAATTTTCTAAGTCCTTGGGTGGGATCAACCTTTAAGTAGGAATGACTGGTGTGGTGCAGTGTAGTAATTACCCTTGGGTGGGTAGATGCGTCTTTACCGTTATCTTAGTTCATCCTATGTCTAGTTGGCTGCTTAGTGTAGTCATTTATCCCCAGTCATCACCGTACCAAGTTTATATCATACCCTAATTACTTTAATGATTGTATTGTTAAAGTTATAGGGCTCACTCAGACTTATGTCTGACCCCGTTGTTTTTATCTTTTTCCCAACCCTCAGGTTCTCGGAGTGGGCCTAGCACTAGTGGGCTTTGATCGGATTGCTTTATCTATCTTTTGGAGCTTGGACCGTGATGTAAAGCCCAACTTATCTTTTCTATTATGGCTATTAGTTAGGTAGTGGGATTATGTACTTATGTTTTATCAGGATGGATATTTAGTACTTGACTCTTGTTTTAGTTGGTTTTGATATGTAACCAAACATGTTTATCTTCTGTTGCAATGAAATGATGTTTTAGATTTCAAGTATTATTTATATCTGTCTTGTTGTAATTTTTCTGCTCTATATTCACTTAAAATACTCCACCGAAGTTAAGGCATTCCCTTAGTGAGTGACCTTAGCGGGTGTGGGGTGTTACACGCTGGCTTTGCCTAATGTAGGAAATGATACCAAAATGTGAGGTCCCTTTTCCATCCGAGAGATGAAGTTGTTCATTACTTCCTGATGATGTTTGAGAATTTCATCCTAGTGTTCCACCTAATTTCTGAAGTTAGCCAAAACTTTATCCAATTCGTCCCTGGTGAGGTATTAAGACGATTCTTCATGGGAGGAAGCTTATTGGCTTGCCCCCGCTGCTATTGTTCCTGCTGCATCGGCAGGTCGAGATTGATCATGAGAAGACGTTGAATCCTTCTTCTGTTTTTCCATTCCTAGTTAGGAGAAGCTGAAGGTCGTAGGGTATATCCATGATCCTCTACCTGTCGTGCCAAAGTGTTGACGTCAAAAGTTGGTCTAGTGGTAGTCAACCCCTAACGTGTGTTAAACACACACGAGAATATTCGCAAAAAGCAAGAAAAATGTAAACAAACATAGAAGACATAATATTTTATAGTGGTTCGGCTTAATCCAAGCCTATGTTCACTCATAATCTTTGTTTATACTATCAATTATAGGTTACAGTGATTTTTTGTGTGGAAGAAAGTAGTGAAAGAACAGATCTAAACACAAAATCCTTGTGTCAAATCTAGAGTATATAGCATTGCTATATATGGAGTGCCGAATATAAGTTGTTCTTCAGAGATTTCAAATGCCTTTCCATTTCTGGAGGTAGTTGTATTTATAGGCGAGCTAGTGGGTCAAACTCGCATGCGGCGTGGCACATTTCTCTTTGGGCTTCAATACGTGTAGCTCGATCCTGCTGAAATGCTATAGGCAGCGGGACCCAATATACTGCTCATGAATTGTTCTTCCTTGAAATAGCGGCATACATGGAATCTGAAGCTTGGCACATAAAAGAAGTACTGGTCAAAGCTTATCCGTTGCTTTATCCTTGGGAATAGAACTTTGTTTGATAGTGGACAACTCGCTCTGATAGTTGTGTAGATCCGGTACTGTAGGAGATAATTTTTACTAGATATTTCTGTTCCGATATTCCAGCTCAATCCAATCTTTCAGTAATAGGTCGCCAGATTGTTTGATAGCTTGATCGATCGTTTTGGTCTTGCCTTTGGGATAGTTATCTTGGGGCAGGCCATAATTGACCCGAAATGAAAGTTGACTCTGTAATCATAGGATTGGGCCAATCTCTGGTAGAGAGAGCTCTAATCTTGAGTTTATGGCGTCTTTTGCCAAAAACCTGATCAACAAAAACTAATACGAATCAGAAATTAAATAAATAATAAAATTTAATTATTGCCTCCCTAGCAACGACGCCAAAAACTTGTATGAAACTTTCCTATAAAATAGAAAAGTGCAAATAATGTAATAATAACTGCAAGCGAACAGGCGTGTAGTATGCAGGTCGAACACAGGGAGGAAAGTTAAATTTTATTATTTATATATTTCATGGGCGAGTTAGACGAAATTGGAGGATTTGATTGAAATAAAATTGAAATTGCAAATTGGTTCAGAACAAATCTAATTGAACTGACAACCAAATTACAATTATTAGTGAAAACAAATTAAAACTGCAATTAAATTCACTACAGATTCGAATCTAATTGGATCTATAATAAATTCAACGATAGAAAAATAAACAGAATACTGAAATAAAAACTATAGAAAAGACATAACAAACAAAAATAAAAATTAGGATTATCGTTGAATCTAATCAGATGGTCAATCACTAATGAAAATTAAAATTGCAAAGGCAATTTGTGCTCTACCAAATCTAATTGTATAGACGACATAAGTTGCTTGAAATTAAAAGAATGCAGAAAAATAAAAGAAAAGAGAGCTTTATTAATGGAGAAAAGAAGTACAGAATAATGAACAGAGGTTTACAATGAATACAATGGGTATTTATAGGGGATGCAGTCTCCTATCTATGAGAATAATTGGGCCAAAGGTGAATCTCTTGAAATAATTTATTTACAAATAAAAGAGATATGATATAATGGTTGAGATATTCCTTGAAGGTCTTCCTTCTTGATTATTGACATGTGGAAGCTGATTGGGTTCCCTTTTGGCAATGATCTATCAAATCATATTCTCTATGGCATGTACATATGAAAGATTCCCGTTGATTTCCCTATGCAGAATACGCCCAATTCCTAAAAAAATTATTAGTGTATATCATACATACATGCATATGAACATATATATATATATATATATATATATATATATATATGATATATCACTAATTCATATATTCTTCAAAACACATGAGGCGGGGTGTGTGGTATTCATGTTCCTTTCTTCAACAAAAAAATAGGGCTTGGCAGGGATTGAGCTCAGGACAATTTATCCAAATTTCCAGGCCTTTATTAGTGCGCTACAGCTTCCTTTGTGAATGAAAATTTGTTGATTCCAAAAGGTAGCATTTTCTATTCAAATGGTCTTTAATTGAATGACGGAGACATTTATTTAACAACTTGTGAAAACACACAAAAATACCCAAAGTAATATTTATTTATTTATTTACAATAAGGATAAGCCATAAGTGAAAAATAAACAATTTTACATGTTAGTTACATATGGAGTCATGACAAAGTTCAAAAGAAACTCAAAAGGTCCACACTTCAGCTCCAAGTCCAAAACAGCTACAAAAGCTTCAGTACACATTTCAAAAGAAAGAAAGCTTAAAGACTTGTTCACTTGGCTGTCCGTATAAAAATTATAGGCACCCGAGTTTGCAAGGAAAAACACAAACTACGAGTCAATAATGCGACTGGCAAGAGAACCCCTATAGTTAACTTATTCAAAATAAAGCATATTATAGGACCACGCCATATAACACAAAACAGGTTTACTCCACATTAATGCGATGCATATTTAAAAAGAAAGAGACAGCGCAACACTTTCTGAAAAATGAAGCCATTTTGAGACTTTGGTCACACAATGCAACTCAAGCTGCAGGATAGAGTTTTACCTTATAATGGCCAAACATGCTTGATACGAGGAAAATAAAATTCGTTTGATATTAATACTAGTGTTTAAAACAATGTCGAAAATGATTATACCAATCTTAGACGGCATAATACCCCATCCTATTATGTCGTCGTAGGTATACAACTAAAATCGTAAAGTCGCGTATTGGAATGTGAATTTTCATCATGAGCCGAGACTAGGGATCTTTCTCAATCCGAATTTCGTAACATCTCTAGAAAAATGTCCCAAGGAACTACCTATACCTTTGGAACGACAAGGTCGGTCAGCAGTACGTCACTGATCGGCATATCCTGAATAATACTTTTCCCGGTCCTATCGGACCTCTTGGTCAGTACGTCGACCATCTTGGCTTGTGGAACATATCCGAGACGCCTCGCTTTCCGACATCCACATAAGTGAAATTATCTGAGCTCCATACCATGACAAGACTTTTAGCTAGAAAGAAACGCATGTCCTCCCTACGGTCCTTCATCATGTTTCTGACTCATACTGGGATGTGAAGTTCACGAATTAACGCCATAACACAAAGTTATGACGCTATATCATCCATGCTTTGATCATCATCCACATAGCTCTGCTTTTCAACTAAAGCTTTGATCCATGCATCTTAGCATGCCACACAGTCATCTCAGACCATACAACTGATAGCTACCAATATATAACCTCTAAGCTCGTACGTCTCAGAGAAGAGTGTTAAGCTAAGAGAATAAATTCTCTGCAACCAAACAAATATGTATTTAGTAGAAATCAATTAATATAGCTCAAAATACCGTGTTAGACACACAATCCATTTATAAGTCCCACTACTACAAAAGACGCCAGTTGCATCGGTTGTTTACCCCCCTGTTGCATCGGTTTAGCAGCCGATGCAACAAGTCAAAAAGGAATTGCATCGGTTTCAGAACCGATGCAACAAATGTATTTTTGCATCGGTTTTAAGTAATAACCGATGCAAAATGAAAGATTAGTGGCTCAAAACTAGTTACTATGTTGCATCGGTTACCGGTAACAACCAGTGGAAAAAAAATATTTTTGCATCACTTATTGCTTATAACTAACAGCTGATACAAATTCACATAAAGAAAAAAAAAATGCAGTTTTAGGTACTTAAACCTGAAATGTCATCAAACTGCACTTGACAGATATTATACAACAATGATAAAATAAAATTATATTATAATGAATAAATAGAAATCAAATATCATACAAGAATGATAAATAAATGCTACTGACAAATAGAAGGAAAATGCATCAATATTACACTGAAATTGATTGTAGTACTACACCAATATCAAAATACTACATCAGCATCTCAAATATGATACAAAAAAGATGGAACTAAACCACACTAATTCTAAAATTGTTCAACCATGTAATGAACACAACACTTTAACTCTTCAGATATGTAATGAAAACCAAAGGAATAGGCTATAGGAGTATCACCTATAAAGCTGCAGCTGAGACGTAAATGTACTATTTGCTTTTTCATGGTTATCGTACCTGAAACCTGCACATACAAACCAAAGAGTACATTATGGATATATAAAATTGAAGGAAAATGCAATAAAAATATTGCGCTGCATCTTTTGAAATATTAGACCGAAACAATGAAATTCCAGTGACAAGGTTACAACTTTGATTTTGTCATCAGTGCAATTGAATGGTCCAAAACAAATACATGACTTGTGAAATATTATTACATAACAGATCATAATCTGTTGAAATAGAGAATTAGTTCCTACACTTAAAGAAACTGATGTTGACAGTACATGTACACAGATCTTTAGACAATTGTCAATTTACAAGAAAATTCATACATGAATAGTAATTTATTAAAATAAGTTATATTTGATACTATAATAATTCATACATGAATAGTAATTTAGTAAAATAAGTTATATTTGAATGATGCTCCTGATCCAAACGAAAGTAACTACTTTTATTAAGCAGTTTAACCACCAAACAATTTTAAAACCAGTTTCATTTCCATCCACTTTCAAGCCACATTGAAATCAGTTTCAGTTTCAAACCATGGCTGTTGAGAACAATATGAAATGGAAGCTAAATATTATCAGCAATATCAGTTAGATTAAATTCACTGAAAGTTAACCAATTTCAATCATATTTTGACAAACAAACAGCCAAATCAAACTCAGAAGTATGGCAAGCTTAAATCTTTGTCAACCAGACTGAAACACCTTATAACAACTGAAACTCCATCAAACTCAAACAGCAAAGTGAAGCAAACCAAATCTGTTAAATTTGAAACCGAAATTCATCTGGTTGACAATAACAACCCAATTCATCAAACAAACCACACAATTTCAAAATTAAAAAACGGAGGCATACAAGAGAGACATTGAGCTCTATTGGGGATTTGGGTAAGGAAAGAAATTTGTGGGGAAGTAATAGACAGCCAAAAAAATAAACCAATTCAATTTAATAAACAACCGTTAGAAGCTGCAAATGAGTATGTGCTTTGTTACAAATAACTAGCATTGACCAATCCTAAATTGAGTGACAGAAACCTGAGAGGATGAAGCCATCTTCGACTATTTATAAAGATTCATAAACCACATAATAACAATAAAAAGGATAAAGTTGAAGAACCTGCAATAAACTAATTTTTGTATTGATGCAAGAAAACGAATGAAGATTGTTATTCTTCATGTAAATTGCTAAAATGAAATTGAAATAAAAATTAAATACGACTATACCTGATTATTAAAGGAGAAATACGGTAGAAGGAATTCTCTTCCAGATATCAACTTGTATTCTGACACCAAGAAACGTTCTTGCAATTCTATGAATAATGAAGGCACCACAATTCAAGAAAATAACGCATCAGATATACATTTCATAATTCATATGGCAAAGGGATGTACTCAAAGAAATGTTTGTGATTGATTGATGTAAGAGTAGAAGTAATACATTAATTATTCTTCCTTTACAATAAAAAAAGTAAAAATAAATAAAATATAATAAACGAAAGAAAGAGTGTCAAAATCTAGAAATAAAAAATTCAATTCATCAAACATTGCTTATTTCATATCTGTATTTAAGTGAAAGAAACTGCATTTTGTATTATTTCATATTTGTATATTAAGAAACATCAATACAAAGTAACTTTTTAAAAAATGAAAACAGACTATGGTAAATAAAGTTAGATTGGTTAAACATTAAGTTAGGCCTAATTTGGAATGAAATTAAACAAATATTAGCCATTCCAACTATGACAGTTGCATACACATAAGAAAATGCATCATTCATATAGTATATCGTACTAGAAAAAGAGAATTACTACTTTTAATATACCAACAAACTCGCCATATTATAGGATGTAGGAAGATTACATCCAATTATGCATGGCATAACTAGCTAAATTATCACGAACCTCGTTCAGCTCCTATTAACGATGAAAACCATCTTGTATAAAGTATTGCAATTAAGATATATTGTTTCAAAAGATTAATTGTATAATTGTTTAACATAATTTATGAAGGGAAAAAACTAAACTGGTACCTCACGTAAATAACTGCTTTGACGGTGGTTTTTTACTATATCATGCATATACCTCATCACATAATATATGCAATACGTCGATTTAGATTGTTGACGACACTATAGCAACAACATAAGATAATTTAATAGTTGGTTTAAAATGAATTTATATCTCAAACCGCATTCAATTTCTTTTATTTGTTAAAAAAAACCACCTTAATAGTCTTCCATTTCAAGGTAGTTAATTGTCTTATTACACTTATTTCATGTTAAACACTTATTTCAATCATTGTTCAACAGTGAAACATGAAATGAATAGTGTAGAAAACTGCAATAAACATGAACTGAATAGTCTCTCTTTGTTTTGTGTTTCATAGCATAATTATCAACGTTCACGGAATCCTATTCAACAAATGCCCTAATGTCTCCAATGTTTGCCATTTCAGCTAAATTTTCTCCTTTTCCACCTAACTACATATACACGTAAACAATCAAAAAGTGTCACTAAAAAAGTTTATTTATCATCAAATAGACGAGCTTAGAAACTTGTTATATATAATATGTGAAAAAATTATAAGCAATTTCATGCTTTTGTTTCCTTTCCACTTCTTCTTTCCAAAAGTGAATACCCCCAATGCATAGTAATATAAGTTTATAATTGTCACGGTAGACGCGTATTATTAGTTAAGAAATAGAAGAAGATGAAAAATAACAAGACCGATAGGAACTGAGTTTCCTGTACAACATATAGAGCTATATGATGGAATTCATATAAGTAGTTAAGCAAGCATGTCATAGATATGCAACAGTTTTCGAATTTTAGCTCAGTGGTACAAATCCTAAAGTTGTATTACTGCAAACGTTTTTTTCCTCTTTGATTGAAGTTACATGTGCTCGGCTGAACTGAATATTTTGTGCAATTGGAACTTAAAACTGGATATTGTTTGTTGCAGGAAGTTTCAAAAGTCAAACTAATTTATGGTAAGGAGGGTAGGATAGCAAACAGCTGATTTAAACAACTCACATAGGTGCCTATGTATTGAACTCAAACTGGACATTGTTACCTGATAGATCAGCCTTGCACACTTTTACGCAAGTCATGCAGATAATTGTTGTCGTTCTCATTCTTCAATGGCTTCTTCCTCCATCATATATGCCCCAACTTCAAAGCCTTGGGAGAGTCCTGCAGTTGACTGGCTGCAATATTGTGCATAAACAAACAAATTCCATTGATTATTTGTACATGTAGCATATACAAATCACTACCTTTCAAAATTTGGAATCTTTACTCCACCCACTTGATCCACCAAGCTCAACCATGTTACCATACGAAGCAGCTACACCATCCAAATTGAAATATTCTCCTCCCTGCAAGTAAACGTTTCAAGTATTATTATTATTTTCTTTTTTTGAGCTAACAAATAGATGGTATAAGTGCATTAAGTTAACACCCATTACATACAACTGCTCCTCATTTTGTACTTTAATACTAGTCTCAAGAGGATGGAAATGATAACTAAATTGCCAAGTTTGTTTTCCAGGTTAGTAAATTTGAATACAAGGGTGCATATTCAATCTGCTGCAATACAAAGCAGCAAGCCCATCCGAGTCTCTGTTTCTTATCAACCAATCAATCACCATTCTTCACCATCAATTCACCTTTATATATCCCAGTTGCTTGCCATAATCATTCGACTATAATCACCAGTACTAGATAAAATACCAAAGTGATCAAGCATATTGTCAATGAAATTCGGATAACAACTTTTGGACATACATTTTAATTAACAAAATGAACAAAACCTTTTTTTATATCATATTTGTATTAATTTAAAAATTGGGGCAGTTTAAACTTTTTAATCGTCAGAATTTCAATTTTGTATTAATGAAAAGGGAGGATAAAGCACAAAATTGAGCATATTTTCACAATGGATTAACTGTTACCGAAATAGTTATTTTAGCTAAAGTTGGTGGCAAGTGTGCAATGAAGCCTACCAATATGTCTTCCCAAATTTATGATGGAGCCAGAAGAGATCGTAAAAATCCATTTAAAGTAGTGATATCAAGTTTGGTTCTCAAACAAGTGGAATAATTGTTAATAGATTCCTTTACAGTGGCAGCTAAATGCAGCCAGTAAAAAATGCTAGAAAGAAAAAAAAATTAGCATGTATACTTGATTGTTATAGTTCAAATTTATAAAAGGCTTGAATGAGTCGGTGTTGTTATAGTTTAAATTATGACAATTTTGTTAACCACGTCGGTTATTCTGGTGTCTAAATAGTTCAGGTAAGAAACTAATGAAGATTTTGGTGATCAGTAAACACATATAATGATATAATTAGCAAACACATATAATGATATTGTTTCTGTAAATGTAACTACAAAGAAAAAGAAAAAAATGTATACCTCGAGCATCACCATGCTCCTGAAGAACATCCACAAATCTCCGATGAAGTTCCGGTGACCAGCAGCTCCGAGCCTTTCAAGAAGCTTGTTATAGCTGCTGCTTTCAAGAATAAACACCGACATGGCTACCACTAGGATCTAACATGTGGCATGTTGCAATTGGTGGCGCTGATGCAGAAGCGACATAAGTTATTTCCGATATCCCAACATCGGAGGTGATTACATCCCCATTTGATCCTGCTTTGATCGTATTGACTATACGTTGGAGACTATACTCTATTCAAAAAATTCTCACTTTCAGAATCAAAAAAATTATTTTAAAAGGTTTTAAATTTTAGTTTAGTGATTTTTCCAGACAAAGTATCTCAATCGTCATATTAACCAAAAGAGCTTCCAAAGCTAACAATTACAGCTTGTTTAACAACCTCTGTTAACAAAGCAACCTCCTCTTACAATCAATAATCATACCTGAGCGTTGCAGTAATTGGATGTGAGAGTTATCTTCATCAATCCATCATTTAAACTCCACTGCCGATTCGTTCATCATAACATAATTTACCACTGCAATCAAACATACTATCTTCAACTGCAATCCCACACTACGAGTTTTAGAAAATAGACTAACTCAAGTTTTCGAATTTCAGCGTATCCACACCTTGGCAGCAACTCAGTTCATCATCATCTCACAGTGCTTCACTATCAGTCAACAAGTTGTCCAAAACCATGAGCCAGTGAAACAAATTTCCAGATCTTATATTCATCCACAACATTAATTCAATCTAGTACACAACCATACAGTTTATTTCGTAAGCATCCACGATAGCAGCTAATACTCTGAACCTCGCATCTAGGAAGCATCTCTTAACTCAAGACTTTATCGAATCAAACTCTAAAAAAATTTGAGTGACGCAAGAACTGCTGGTTTCCGATCCACCTTAGAGCATCAAGTTTCAATTGTTTTCAACTTCAGGTAATGCGATTTCAACAAAAAAATCTAGGCAACGACAAACTAGGACGAGAAGTTATCAAACACCACGTAGCGGCGACTCTCTAAATCAGAAAACCTGATATCTAGGCAGTGCTAACGAGCCCCTCTACATGCTAAGAAATTTAGATCGAGCAAAGCACGAGAGACGCACAACTTTTGATTTTATTATGGTGTAATTTCAATTTCTATAGGAATTCGAATTTTAGCTTAGGTTTCTACGTATCTGATCCATTAGCGATGGCAAGAAAGAAACCAGTACTGGTGATTTCTTATTTGAAGCCAAGATAGAGTTTGTGGCAAGCTTCATGGTCAATTTTTTTGGTGCAGCAGCGTCATGAATAGAAGCTTTGATTGAAAGAGGAATAAAAAAAAGAAGAATTGGGAATGAAGCGGAAAGGGTCAATTGAATAAAAAAAATGGACAGTAGGCCAATCTAAAAAAGAAGCATATGTGGCTTTTGGTCCGTTGGATTAGTCGGCTTTGAACGATGATGAGTGGGATTGTTTCTCATATGCAGATTGTGCTTCCTGCCATATGCAAATCTATGCTTTGTGTAAATATAATTATTAGTTATCATATACTAAATAATAGACATTAACTTGTAATTATTAAATCTTTTAAGCACCAACTACTACTTTCTAATTATTAAATCTTTAAGTATCAATACATTTTAAGTATCAATTAATTTTAAGTACCAACTAGTTATTCCAAACTTAGATTTTCAATTAATTTTAAGTACCAACTAGTTATTCCAAACATAGATTTTACAGTTAATTAACTAGTACCCTTTTAAGTTTAACCTTAGGCAGGTGATTACTGTATGAAACAAATACACATATTTTGTTCCCACCTGTCATGTGTGTTTCCTTTTTTAATTTAAATTCAATGAGCAAAAGAGATCATTCGTGCTTAGATAATTTTATAATTTTATAAAAAACATACATACTAAATAATAAACGCACATTTCCCATACGCGGGGGTTGCCACCCTCTTAAATATGGGAATCATTTTAGATAATTTTATTAAAAAAACTTCCAAAATTGGAGTTGATTTAAACTAAATCTGAGCAATTTAATTTTTTATAATCATATAAATGGTTAAATCTTATAAATTTTCAAATTTTCTAAAAGTTCTAATTCTTTTTTCACATTGTAATTTGATGAAAATTTAAAGTTTTGATTTTTATGAATTACTCTAAATTTATTACAAAATTTTCAAACTTTATTAAAATATTACTTCATACTTTTAATTGTTTAATGGTAATAATTAATTTTAAGTTTTAATTTATTAACTATCTATTATTAAGTTTTACTAATTAATTATATTAAATTATTATTTCATTAATATAAATCATTTAACAAGTTACTAATTATCAATTACTAATCACTAACTTAATTTATTAATTATTAAGTGTAATTAATAAATATAAACTATAATTTATTAATTATTAATAATTAATTATGTTAAATTATTAAATCCAAATAGTTATTATTCATTATAGATAATAATTATTAGTTATAAGCTATTTGTTCATAATCATTAGTCATAATTATGAATAATTGCCTATCTAACTATTCATATAAAAATTATTAATTTTTTAAACAATCATCATGAATTAATTATTATTTAAAATAAATTATTAAATACTAGAAATCACCTCATAAGTATTAAATTTTATTATTAATTACTAAATATTAGTCTAAATTCACTACTAGATATGAACAGTATTGCATCGGGCAGTTCCAACGGCCTCCAACGGAGGCTGACCAACGGCTTCCAACGGAAGCCAAAATTCTTATCTGTATACGGTTTGTAAAATATACGCCGTTGGAAACCGTTGGCGGCCGTTGTTTTTAAGCCGTTGGAAGCCGTTGCCACCCGTTACACGGGCGAGCAGAAAAACATCCCGAGCCTTCCTCCTTCTTCCCCATTTGCTTCACCCACGGTTTTGGAAACAAAATCCCTAAAATTCACCCCTTTCAATTCTGAAATCGCCAATTTCAATCCATCTTCCGCGTAGGATCTCTCCAACTCCCTCAAAGCACTCTCTCATCCTCTTTATTCTCCTATTCTCTTTGATTTTGAGGTATGTGTTTGTTCTAATTTTTGTTTAATACCCTATGTTTAGTGTAATTGATGCATAATTAGTGTATGTTTGTGTGTGTAGTGATGTTAATTAGTTGCCAATGTGGGGTTTTATCATTTTAGTTGCTAATTTAGGGTTTTTACTTATAAATTATTTGGTTGTTGTTATGATCTAGGGTTTGAATTAGTTGAAGTAGTTGTTGTTATATGCATGTATATAGTTGCTAATGTTGGTAATCTAGGGTTTGATTAGTTAAAGTTGACTATGTATATATGCATGTATATAGTGTTATGTATATATATACACGTATATATAGTTGACACTCCACGCATTTGTTTATTTGGTTAACGCCCAATTAATCGAAAATAATATTTAGTCAAAAACGTGTCGTGAAAATACAAATATTTAAGTTTGTGTTTTTTGGACTACGGCGCACAACGGCGCTAAGGCGCACAAAGGCGTAAAAAATATATTTCAATCGCAATAAAAACCAAATCGTAATATGTTACATTCGTAAAGCCTTAGAGAGTTTTTTTGGCCCCGTCTGATAAGTATTGTATATAATCGTTATGTGAATGTTCGTTTTATTAACAAAACGGACATTTATATTCATCTTATACAATATTTGTTGGATTTGTCCTTTGTATTGGACAAGTTACGAATACAATAACGAAATTAAATCTCGTAAAATATTTCATTTTAAACGGTTCTCAAAATTTCGAAAGTACTTCCTTTATGTTCCCTGTGTACACGCAATTGTGTACTGTTCAGGGAAGTAAAGGGAAGTGCTGCCGAAATTTTGTTGAATCGTTTAAATTGAAAAGATTTACGCGATTTAATTACGTTATTGTATTTGTAATGGGAGGTAGGATGACTCACCTGTAACTGATCAATTAACATAATTACATGCATTCAACAATAAAATTGTGAATCTATTTCCAACTATTGATGTTATAAAAATTATAAAAATTGTGAAGTTTAACATTTTTTCTAATTTTATATGTACTTAGGAAAAATGGATCACGATTACTTTATTGATCGAAGTTGGATGTACAAACGAAGAGAAAGTGATGGCACAATAAACAAACATTTTATTGATGGTGTCGGGGTGTTTATTGATTTCGCGTTACGTAACAAAGGAAACGACGTCGAAATCCGTTGTCCTTGTAGTAGATGCAAGTTATTGAAGTATTTGGTACCACAAATGGTTAGAGTTCATTTGCGTCAGTATGGTTTTGTGTCGAACTATTCAGTTTTGGGATCGTCATGGAGAACCGTTAGCATCTACTTCTACACAAGTAGAAGATGTCATAGTGAATAATGAAATTTCTACAACGAATCTCGTAGAACAAATGGTTGAAGATGCTGCACGTTCAATGTTCCCAGATCAACAATTTAACGATAACGATGGTAACGATGACGATGGTAATGATGAAGAAGAACCAAATATTGAAGCTAAAAAAATATATGATTTATTAGATGCAGCGAAAAAACCCCTTTGGGAAGGCTGTGAAAGCGGAACTCAATTATCAGTAACCGCTGAATACATTGCGATGAAATCGAAATACAATCTCACGGAAGCTGGATTTACAGCTGTTGTACAAGCTGCGAAGCGACATATGCCTCCTAATAATTTGATGTGCGAAAATCATTATGAAGTTAAAAAAATGATGTCGGCCTTTGGTTTACCATATCAAAAAATAGATACATGTCTAAAGGGTTGCATGCTATTTTGGAAGGAAGATATCAACCTTAAGAAGTGTAGAATATGTAATGAGGAAAGATACAAACCTAGAAAGAAAAAGGGAAAGGAAGTCCCGTACAAACGTATGCATTATTTACCTATTATTCCTAGACTTCAAAGGTTATATGCATCTTCCGTAACCGCGCAACATATGAGATGGCACAAGGTGAGAACACAGGAAGAAGGTTCGTTAACACACCCGCCCGATGGAGAAGCGTGGAAGCATTTTGACCAAAAGTACCCCAATTTTGCATCCGAGAGTCGTAATGTTAGACTTGGTTTATGTACAGATGGATTTTCACCATTTTCTCAATTTGGTTCTAAATATTCATCTTGGCCTGTAATTGTAACACCTTATAATTTACCTCCGTGGATGTGTATGGAAACTCCTTATATGTTTCTCACAATTGTCGTTCCTGGTCCTGATGATCCGACACAAGGAATCGATGTTTATTTACAACCGTTGATTGAAGAATTAAAAAAATTGTGGTATGAAGGGGTAGTAACATATGATATTTCGCAAAAGAAATTTTTTCCTATGTATGCTTCTCTGTTGTGGACAATTAGCGATTTTCCTGCTTATGCAATGCTTTCAGGTTGGAGTACGGCTGGTTGTCTAGCTTGTCCGTACTGCATGGAAGAAACAAGAGCATTTTCTTTACCTATTGGGAAGAAAATTTCATGGTTTGACTGTCACAGATGTTTCCTTCCTATTAATCATCATTTTAGAAAAGATAAGAATTTTTTTACCATCGACAGGCTTGAAACTTTGCGACCACCAAAAGTACGGACAGGTGAAGAAATTTTTGAACTTGTGAGAGATTTTCCCAAGATTCATGAAAGTGGAGTACAGTCAGAAATTCTAGGTAAATCAACGACTCATAATTGGTGGAAACAAAGCATATTTTGGGAATTGCCTTATTGGAAAGATCTTCTTATTCGTCATAATATTGACGTGATGCATAATGAGAAAAACGTTTTTGATAATGTAATCAGCACAATTTTGAATGTCAAAGGAAAGACAAAAGATGATTTGAAATCAAGACGCGATATCGAAGTAATATGTAATCGTCCGGAGCTTCATATAAAGGCAAATGACACCAAAAAACCGAAAGCATGCTATGAACTCGATAGTAATCAAGTTAAAATATTTTTAAAATGGATTGAAGGATTAAGATTCCCAGATGGTGTATCTTCCAATCTTCGTAGATGCGTCGACTTTAAAAACAGCAAACTTAGCGGGATGAAAAGCCACGACTGTCATGTTATGATGGAAAATTTATTGCCCGTCGCTTTCAAAGAATTATTGCCCGTAAAAGTTTGGACTGTTGTAACAGAGCTTAGTTTGTTCTATAAAGAGCTTTGTTCTACTACATTAAAACTTGATCGTCTATGTAAGTTAGAGGAAGAAATCCCCATATTGCTCTGCAAATTGAAAAAAATATTTCCTCCAGGATTTTTCAATGTTATGGAGCATTTACCTATTCACCTTCCGTTGGAAGCACGCCTTCGAGGGCCTGTGCAATACAGATGGATGTATCCGTTTGAAAGGTATATTAATTTTTAGTTAATTAAATTTTGATTAGTGAATCGTGTAATAAAAATTATTTAATTACATTATTTCTAAACAGATATTTAAATCATCTAAAGAAAAAAGTGAGGCAGAAAGCTCGAGTTGAAGGTTCCATTTGCAAATCATACATCGAAGAAGAAGCTTCATTTTTTTTTCTCATTATTTTAGTGATCATGTGAACATATCATTTGTAAGTACTGCGCGTAATGACGAAGACATAGATCAAGATGACTGTCCAGCGACTTTATCTATTTTTAAAAAACATGGACGTCCTTCTGGTAGATGTGTGGAAGAATGGCTGAATGATAAAGATTATAATGCAGCACACACATATATCCTTCTCAATTGCACTGAAGTTGCACCATTTGTTAGGTAATGACCTTATACATCTACGTATACATGTATTAAATGTTTAATCATATATGTAAGATTTGTTTTATAATTGCAGCATTTATGAATCACGGTATCCAAACGGCGATATCAGCAAAGAATTCGCCAGTTGGTTTAACAATTATGTTTTTGATCCAACAAATTGTATTGTGGATGAAGGATTGAAACATTTGGCATTGGGACCAAAAAGACTTGTCAAGACATATCCAATATTCTTTGTCAATGGATATAAATTTAGCACTAAAGAATATGGTGCTGAAAAACTAACAAACAATAGCGGTGTATTTGTTAAAGGTAGTGATGATCCAAACGACCATATAAACGATTTTTATGGCGTGCTAAACCAAATTCTGCAATTGTCATATTTCACACGACCCGCAGAAGAAGTATTTTTGTTTAAAGGCAACTGGTTCAGCAACGTTTCAGGTTCTGGAATAAACGTGCATTCAAAACATAATCTTATAGAAGTGAGACATACTTCCCGTTATTATAAGTACGATCCTTTTGTACTTGCCAAACAAGCTTTTCAAGTTTATTATGCTCCTTATCCATCTATGAGAAGAGACAAAATAGATTGGTGGGCTGTTTTCAAAACAAAGGCAAGGTTTACTTTTGATGGACGTAATATTCCCGACGACCAAGCTTATCAAGCAGATGTCGAGGAAAATCCGGAAATAGTAATAACCGATGATCAAACAGACTTTGGACCTCTAAACGATGAATCGAACACATTAGTTGACGTATTTGAGACTATAAATGAACCAAATATGGAGGAGGAAATGGAGTCAGATTCTGAAAGTGACGAGGACGACTTATAACCAATAATTCTCATTTTAAAAAGGTAATTTTATATTTCTATTAACAAGAAACATATAGAATCATAGCCGTTCCTTGTTTTTAACATTTTAAAAAGGTATTTATGTTATGACATTTCTATTAACATGTATTCATGTTATCTCATGCCTTGTTTTTTTACAGCTCTTTCATGTTTATGCTATTTATGTTGTTATTTGTAACAGGTGATGTCTCAAGGTGCTGATGAGGGTGGACCATCTGACTTATCTCGTCCTGTGGTCTGGCTTAAGCGAAAAGCCAGTGGAGGGTATGTACTAAATTTTT
This sequence comes from Allium sativum, assembly GCA_030737875.1. Classification (NCBI taxonomy): domain Eukaryota; kingdom Viridiplantae; phylum Streptophyta; class Magnoliopsida; order Asparagales; family Amaryllidaceae; genus Allium; species Allium sativum. Next base: position 1,025,841,456 of record CM060909.1, read on the forward strand.
AGTATAAATTTAATTATGTTAACTACAATAAATTATATAATTTATTGCCATGATTTTTTTTCTCTCGTTTAACACAGGGGTTTTGAGTTGGAGCCGTCCAACACAGTCCTCAGTATATCAAAACGCGCATATCAGGCTCGCACCAACGCATGTTGGCCCACATGGACATCGGTACCCGACATAGTTAAAGAGACCATATGGCAAGATTTTTTGGTATGTAAGATATAACATTTCGTATGTTAAGTAGTTATGCTCCTATTTGATAAGTTCATATGCATGTTATTTTTAAAAAAAAAATGCAGGGTTCGGTGGATATGCAGGAGGCAGATTTGGAAGTCGTCAAGCGCCACTGGAATTCTAAAGTGGCAAAAAATTACAGAGAGACAATGAACAGCATAAAAACAAGTGGAAAGAGACCGATTTGGATAGGCGAGACAGTGTGGAATGAGCTGCTTACTTATTGGAATAATAATCCGGATTTTCTGGTAAATTTACTGCATGTTTAATTTAAATTATTTTATTCAATTAATATGTGTTTTATAATAAAACTTTTTTTTCAAATTTAAATGTATAGGCCTCGTCTGAGAGAAATGCAACTAATCGGAGCAAGAATCCGGTTACACATCGGGGTGGGTCGAAGTCATTTCAGCACCACCGTGAGGATCTGGTATGTTTAGTACTTGCATCGTTTAAATTTAATAGTTGATTTAATTTTAAGTTTTAATTTATAAGCACACATATATATATTTATATGCATTCTTATTTCAGGAGAGAGCGCGCATGGGTCCTGTGTCATACTGGGATGTTTTCGAGCATACACATGCATTGAGCCAGACTGACGACACAGGTTCAGTTTCTTACACTTGGGACCATGACAACAAGGCACGCGAGAGATATGTAAGTATATAACAGTTAAGTTAGAGTTATATAATTAATTTAATTAAAATTGCAGTGTTATCTAATTTCATTTGTTTTATGTTTAACAGGAGAAATTTCAAGCACATAGGGCGCACTTACTGGAGTCTACGGGGAGGTCTGAGTTGACGAAGGCCGATGAAGATATGATTTTTGATGCTGTCATGGATAAGCCTACTCGGAACCGCCGATATGGATATGGAAATCTAGAGGTAATACGAAAATTTAAGATTTTGTTTGGAGGAAATGATTTGTGGCATAATAGTATTTTTATATAAACAATTGGTATGGATTTGATTTACTTTAAATGATACTATAAAATAATGAAAATCTGAAATTATATACAGATTGGATCAGGTCAGCATACGTACCAGAGGGCCCAAGTCAAAGAAGAGATCGCACAGCTTAAAGCACAAATTGCGGAACTTAACGAGCGTGATATTCGTCGTGAGAGGCAGTATGAGTTGCTCAACCAGAAGTTGGAAGATTTCATGAACCGATACGGTACACCTCCTTCATCCTCTGGTGGAGAGAGCTGATCAGGTTAGCTGGCTTGTTTTGGTTTGTATTTTGAGAGTTGATGATGCTTGCATATTGTTGTATATATTGTTGTGTTGGTTTGGACATGAGGTTATGACGGTTTGGTGATGGTATGGCTTGGACATTATGTTGGTTATGTTGTTTGGACATGTTTATGTTGTTTTGGCTACGTTCGGATATGGTTGTGATGTTTTGGCTATGTTTGGTTGTTATGTTATGTAAATATTGGTTAATTTATGTGTTTTGTGTTTGATTTTCGTTTTATGTTGTGTTTGGGAATATATATGGCTGAGATTGTGAGTTATATGCTCGAAATGGAGCAGTTTGGATGACGTGTTTGTGGTGTTATGACTGGAAGAAGCAAATGCAAAATCTGGAAAAAAAAGTACCCAGATTTCCAACGGCGCCCAACGGCTACCGACGGCTTACTGGTTTCTTCTAAACCAACGGTTTCCAACGGCTAAAGACGGCTATATTTCAACGGTTTTCATCCATTTCCAACGTCCAGTTGGCCATCGTTGGTGGGACACGTGGCAAAAAACAACAGTTGGAAGCCGTTGGAAAAATTGCGTTGGTTGCATTGGAAGACGTTGGAATCCGTTGAAGTGTATACCAACGGAAAGACCAACGGCCTCCAACGGGCTTTCCAACGGCCTCCAACGGCCCCTGGCCGTTGGAAACTCCCCTTTTTCTTGTAGTGATTGTTACATAATTATAAAAATTAATTATTTAATTGCAATTATTAATTAATGATCATTTAGAATTAATTGTTGAATCCTAAATATTACTTATAAATTATTAAATATTTATTAAATTATTAAATGTTAAACATAAATTATTGAATATTGACTATTAATTATTCAATGTTAATTATTCATTACTGCATAATTAATATTTGTTATAACATATAATCAATAGTATTCATTGAAAATTAATCATTAAATAGAAAATTTTATTTGTTAAATTCAAAACTTCAAAATTTTAAATAATGACATATATGAACGAGTATTTATGATTAATTATATGTGTATTTGCTTCAATTAAAATAATCAGCAATTGCTTTGATTTTTAAAGAAATGATGCAAACAACACTATTTGTTGCGATGTATTTGCATCAGTTTCTCATGAGTTGATGTAAACCGATGCAAATTTCACTACTTTCATCGGTTGTAAGGATAACTGATGCAAATAATCTATTTGCTTCACTACATTTGCATCGGTTCCTTAGAAGCCGATGCAAATAATACTATTTGCTTCGGTGCATTTGCATTGCTTCCTAAGAAACCGATGCAAATAACACTATTTGCATCAGTTATAAGGAAAATCGATGTAAATGCTATTTTTTGCTTCTATGTATTTGCATCGGTTCCACAAAAATCGATGCAAATAACACTATTTGCTTCAGCTGTAAAGAGAACTGAGGCAAATGAGGCAAAGCAACAGGCATATTTTGTACTAGTATCCGTTATGCTTTGAACGAAACCAAAGGCACCTTATTCCTCATCCAATATGTCGACTATAGAACAGAGGCCCTCACACATCCGGACAATCTACAAGTACGTCCAGACAACTGCCACTTTAACCCCTTTAAGGGAGCTACCAAATCCAAGGCATCAGCAGTAATCCATTCGATGTGAAGATTCTCGGTCTTGCACCGTCATTAATCTCTTCGACTTTTAATTGTCATTCAATTATTCAAAATGGGTTAAACCCGGTCTTTTCGAATAATTTGTGCCAAAACAAATCCAATAAAATCAAATCCGTATTTGGATTATTGATTCCCCAATTAAGTCTCCTTTATTTGGTTACATTTCATAAGATGTAAAAATCTTATTCTCAAATCCAGTTAAGTTATATGGCTTTCATTATTCAACTCATAGCCTTATTTAAAAGGATTACTTAAGAATTCAATTCAAATCAAGAATTAAATTTTTTACTTCCAAAATCTTTCTCAAATCCGTTATATAAGTTTTTCAGAAAACTGCCAAATTCAACTTAACCACTTTTTAGCATTTAAACCCAAGTAAAATTGGTTTAAACTCATACCAAATCATTTATAATATTTTATAATGATTTTATGCTATTTTTATTTAAATAAAAATAGTCCATACCCGTAGTTTCTAATTACAGGTCATTACGGGTCATGACGTTATTTTCAATCAAACTTGAATTAAACATTTCTCAAAATCTAAACATTACATTTCTAAACTCTTAATATCATTTGAAAGATATTTTCAAAATGAACGCAATGGTTCCAAATTTGGGAAAATCCGACGGTCGGATCTCCCGTTATATTCATTTATAGTTACAAGCCGAAATCGTGAACTACCGCTACGCGACATGTTCAATATTCAATGTGCGTGTTTTTATTTTATTTTATTTTTTAAAATTGGTACTATTTATTGCTGAACCAATTTAAAAAAACCATCTTTATATGCCTCATCAAAACCCTGTAATCCCCCTATCCTATAGGTGCCTTATAGGGAAAAAGAGTACATATAAAGATGGTATACAAGCATAAAAAGAACTAATACTTCATACAAACAAAGATTACGTAAAAACAACAAAACTTATAACAATCTCGCACAACAGCCCAAACAGCCCACTTCCAATCAAAAATTCCGTCCTACCAACAACGTCTCCTTCTTCCATTTATCAACCCATGTCCATCAATTCAATCCCCCAACGGTCTAACAGTAGAACATTCCTCGAATTACGCTCCGACCTACTTCCATTATTATGCATAAGATACAATACTTCCTTCTCGATTAGCATTAATTTCGTAGTTGAATTGGCACTTCGATTTTGAAACACCATTGCATTTCGTTCCTTCCATATAAAGTATATCACCGCAGTAAAAACTCCACAAGCTAAATCCCTTAAATGATCTTTCGCTTTGAATTCTGAATGAATCAACAAGACTTCCTCTTTCAGATTTGACGGATGATGAAGAGGCAATAGTAGCATCTACTTCAGAGAAAGCCAAATAAAAGAAACATAATCGCATTGAAAAAAAATATGTTGAAGAGATTCAGGCTGATTTCCGCATAAAGCACATAAGTTGTTCATCACATTTCCATAACGAAGAATGTGATCCTTTGTATTAAGCCTCCCCATTACTGCAAGGTACACTATAAATGACATTCTTTTGCAATTCTTCTTATGTCATATTACTGAGAAAATTGGGTCTGTTGCTTCAAGAACTCGAACAAAGTCCCATGCTTTGTAAAATGAAAATATGCCTCCTTCACACCAATTATAAGCATCATGATCATTGTTAGGACAGATAACAATAGAATTAATTTCTTCAAGTAACTCCCTTGTTGTAGGATGAATCTATGGTGTTAGACAGTCGTTTCGTATAATAGAATTCACTTTTTCTTCAACATCGCCTATCATATGAAGTCTATCATAGCCAAATAAATCCACTGGACATTGGTAATTTACCCATGGATCCGTCCACAAATAAGTTTCATATCCTCTGGCTATCCTTCTATTAAATAATTGTTTAGAATGTATACGTAATCGAAGAAGATATTTCCACGTAGAAGAAGCATTATTATCCACGGCCATGGACCAGAAAGCTTTTCCTTTACAATATTGATGTGTGTGTATATATATATAATATGTCGAATCGCTTCGAAACCATTTTATATATTATTTAAAATATATATAATAATTTTTCAAAGTCGTATTTTAATAACTCAATTTCAAAATCATATATTTTCAATATACCCGTATTATGATAATATTATTATGATTAAAATAATAATATTTTTTGAACTTTCATATTTGTATTCCAAACCTTCCTGTCATTTATTATAAAAATAAATAAGAAACTTTCAAAAAGAATCATCTTTTAAAACATCACTTAGATAACCTAAGTGAATTTCACTTTTGAAAGATACTATTCATATCAAAATTAAAACTTCGACAAGTCAGAATCATATGAAAATTAATTCAAACTTACTTGTTACAGTTATGGAAATTTATCAATATTTTATTCTCTTCGCGCCCATCCAAAATCGGACGTCCAATTCAAACTTTGATTTTTCATCTATTATATTATATTAATAAAATATTCATTGAAAATCATTTTTTTTATGGAGACTTAACCAACGAACCAATAACCATTTTTATTGTTCATTTATTATAATGAATATTATAACATTCAGTCATCCATCACTCTGCATCCAATTCACACACAAAGTGCACTATACCATATTAGTCTTAAATTAAATAAATAATGCTTATACAGTTCTGTCAATTTAACGGATTGACAAACTGCATACTTGGGATTAAGATCGGTGTTTATGTTCATTCCAATACCCGTGTAAGGTTTTCAATATCATCATAAATAATCATGACTTATCTACACACTTGGGAGATGTGTAAAAATATCTGATCGACGCTAATCTATGAATCAGAAAAGCGCGACATTTAAATTAAATAATGCAAGCGTACAGGTTTGTAGCATACAGGTCGAATACAGTGAGGTGTAATTAAAAATTATTATTTATTTATTCTTGGGCGAGTTAGACAAATCTTTGAGGTTGATTTTGAAAGCAAACGAAATTGAAACTGCGATCCGATTCAGAACAAATCTAATTGAACCGACGATCAAATCACAATTATCAATTGGAAATTAAAATGCAAAACAGAAATAAAATGCAGAAATTAAAATTGCAGGAAAAGAAGAACAAAAAAAAGTAAATTAGGATTGTCGTTGAAACTAACCAAACAACTAATCACTAATAAGCAATAGAAATAACAATAACAATTTCTGTCTACCAAAACTAATTGAGTAGAACACAAATTGTTATGAAAGTAAAGCAATTAAACTAGACGAAGAAGAGATTTATTAAAACTAAAAGAGAGTACAGAAGAATGGATCTTTTTACAATGGGATGTACATGTGCTTTTATAGGTGAACTGGAAACCCTAATTAAGTCTATGAATAACTGGGCCTCATCATCCATTGTATTTCTTGCCTTCCTTGCCCAAGCTTGATTGGAAAGAAAAACATGGTGAATATCTTCCAAATCTTCCTATCTTCCATGTGGCAAATTGATTGATTGATTGATGAGCAGATTCCACGTGATTAATTCTTCCAAACAAGGATACTTATTAGACTCATAAGGCAACAAAGGATAAAATCTTCAAAATTGATCTTTTCTTGGCAATAAATCAATCAGAATTTCTTCTAATTGGGAATTGAAAAAATGAATGTTCTGAATTGATTTCCATGACTACTCCTGAATTGTCTATTAGTGAATATCATACATACACATGAATATGTATATATATAACACTAATTAATATATTCTTCATAGCAAAGGGGCAGTGTGAAAGTTCCGTTCTTTGGCAAAAAGTGAGCTCGACGGGGATCGAACCCAGGTCTCTTAGTACAAATCTCTATGCAATTACCAGTGAGCTACAACGTCTTTTGTAATTGAGATGGCTTTAATACGGGGAAGTAGCTTTTTATCTATAGTTGGCCTTTAATTTGAAACGAAGGAGGCATTTCTTGACAACCTGTAAAAACACACAAAAGTACACAAAGTATCACTTATTTATTTACAACAGATAAAATATAAGAGCATAAAATAAACACATTTCTATGTTAATCAAATACCCCCACACTTACCTTTTACTCGTCCTCGAGTAAAAAGAAAATGGAAAACTAACTAGATAGGTCACACTTTCGTAGGAAACACGATTGCATTGAGCGTATGCAACAAGCCGTTAAACCTCTAGGTGTTCCTAGTAGGAAGAGTGGTGTCTCGTGAGGGTTTTCAGCGGATATTACCCACAAAATCCAAATGCAGTATGCTATGATTCTAATGAAACTACATGAATACAATGGACATATGCAAAATAAAAACAAAAGACTTGTTTCAGGAAAGTGGTACAACAAATTAAGTTAACAATTTCTAGTCAGTTGATTTTATTTTAGATACCTCAACTTGTCACAAATTTTCAATATAAATCAAGTTTTCAAATGTTAAATTCCAGTTTGGCCAGTTAGTTCGGTCGATAACATAGTGCAGCCATGAAATAAATTCTTAGTTTGCTTGGCACAGTTTGTAAAGTAGTATTATTATTTTCTCATGTATGGCTAGTCAAATCAATAAGGTCAAGAACTGTTTGGGCATCATCGCTTATTCTTTATTCTATAAAATTTTAAAATTTATGATTAAGTACATACACCTAACTTAGAAGACCAAGGTTTACCACCCATGCACTGCCTCGCGGACTAACGGAGAGTGGGTAAAGAGCTTGGCGGATTGTGCAGGCCGACTTTGACTTTGTCAACAACGTGTTGGTAATCCTTAGGTGTCCAATCTCATAAAATGAGACCAAGATATTCCAACGCTGACTTTGTCAACAACATGTCGGATAGAGCTTGGCGGGTTTGCACACCAACGCTCGATATACGAGCAATGTTGGATACCCTTGGATTACTATTATTATTATTGGAAATATAAGCACAAAAGAGAGTTACGCGAATTCAACTTAACACAACTTAGTTTTAAAGAATCGAAAAGCCAACATAAGTATTTTAAGTCCTCCACTTAAGTCTACAATATAGAATAGATTTCATGGCCATCACCTAAGAATCTCCCTATGTACCGGTTACACTATTATCCCTCAAGATTAAACTTTTCATTATATTTCTTATTTGATCTAAGTTGAGAGAAAAAAAAAATACTATCAACTGACTAAAAGTTGTAAACTTATCTCGTGGTATCACTCTAAAATGAGTCGTGTCGGTGTGATTGTGTATGTGTGTGTGTTTTTTTAACAAAAATGGAGAAGATGTGATGCAGACTTGACTCCCCCACACTAGATTGAGACATTGTCCTAACTGTCTAAGGTATGCAGACCAAAATGGCAGAAAACCAAAAATAATAAAAAAAAAAAATGAAAAAGAAAAAGGAAGTGTACCACCTGATTTCATGGTGGATGATCAGGCTCATGAAGATCGATAAGGTCATCGTCGTCATATTGCTCGAATTCTAAAAATGGTTTCAGTCGTTGACCGTTTACTTTGAAGACTTTTCCATCCTTAGGATTTTCAATTTCAACTGCTCCATGGGGATATGCTGTTTTCACAACATAAGGTCCAGTCCATCGAGATCTGAGTTTTCCTGGAAACAAGTGAAGTCTAGAGTCGTATAAAAGAACTTTTTGACCTACGTTGAATTCCTTACGAAGTATGTTTTTGTCGTGTTGGGCTTTGGTTCTTTCTTTGTGGATTTTCGCATTTTCATACGCCTCATTTCTTAACTCCTCTAATTCAGAAATTTGTAACTTCCTATGTGAGCCGGCTTTCTCTAAGTCAAAATTCAAAAATTTTATGGCCCAAAGAGCACGATGCTCTATTTCAAGAGGTAAGTGACAGGCCTTTCCAAAGACTAATCGATATAGTGACATCCCTAGATTGGTTTTATAAGCAGTGCGAAAAGCCCAAAGTGCATCAATCAGTTTTAAGGACCAATCTTTTCTATTGGAATTCACGGTTTTCTCAAGAATTTGTTTGATTTGTCTATTGGAAACTTCTACTTGTCCACTAGTTTGTGGATGGTAAGGGGTTGACAGCTTGTGTGTGATTGAGTATTTCTTGAGCAAGGACTCAAAAGCACGATTACAGAAGTGAGTGCCATTATCGCTAATGATAGCTCGAGGTGTGCCAAAGCGTGAAAAGATGTTTTCTTTGAGGAATTTGATAACAACCTTGTTGTCATTGGTTTTGGTCGGAATGGCTTCAACCCATTTTGAGACATAATCTACTGCAAGCAAGATGTAAAGATTCCCAAATGAATTAGCGAATGGTCCCATGAAATCGATGCCCCAAACATCGAATAACTCAATCACTAAAATGGGGTTGAGAGGCATCATGTTTCGCTTAGTGATTCGACCCATTCTTTGACATCGATCGCATTTAGAGCAAAATTCGAAAGCGTCACGAAACAGTGTGGGCCAATAAAAACCGCTTTGTAAAACTTTTGCAGCAGTTTTTCTTGCTCCAAAATGACCGCCACAAGCATGGTCATGTGAGAAAGAGAGAATACTTTGGTGTTCATGATCGGGCACACACCTTCGAATGATTTGGTCTGGACAATACTTGAAAAGATATGGGTCGTCCCAATAGAAGTTTCGAACTTTCGAGAGAAATTTTTGTTTATCTTGTTTCGACCATTCAGCGGGTGTTTGTTGTGTGACAAGACAATTCACAATGTCAGCGTACCAAGGGGTGTTAGAGATGGAAAGAATTTGTTCGTTAGGAAAATAGTCATTGATTTGGGTGTCGTCAACATTTTCGTGCATAATTCGAGAGAGATGATCAGCTACAACATTTTCAGAACCCTTTTTATCTCGTATTTCTATATCGAATTCTTGAAGAAGAAGGATCCAACGAATCAAGCGGGCCTTAGCATCCTTCTTAGAAAGCAAATATCGTAGGGCAGCATGATCAGTGTAAACTATGACTTTGGATCCTACGAGATATGGTCTGAATTTCTCAAGAGCGAAGACAACTGCCAAAAATTTCTTTTCAGTAGTTGAGTAATTCAATTGGGCCTCGTTTAAGGTTTTGCTAGCGTAATAAATGACTCGAGGGAGTTTATCGATACGCTGACCTAAGATGGCTCCAATTGCAAAGTCAGAAGCGTCGCACATAAGTTCGAAGGGCTGAGTCCAATCAGGAGGTTGAATGATGGGAGTTGTGGTCAAGATTGACTTAAGAGTTTCAAAAGATGTTTTGCAGTCATTGGAGAATTCGAACTTAACGTCTTTGGCAAGAAAATTTGAGAGAGGTTTTGAAATTTTCGAGAAATCCTTAATGAATCTTCTATAGAATCCCGCGTGGCCAAGAAATGAACGAACATCCTTAACAGACTTAGGAGGAGGTAGATTAGCAATCAAATCGATTTTAGATTTATCGACTTCAAGGCCATCTTTGGAGACGACATGACCTAGAACTATCACCCTTTTTACCATGAAGTGTCATTTTTCCCAATTAAGCACGAGTGATTTTTCCCTACAATGTTTTAGGACGAGTTCTAAATGAGTGAGGCATTGGGAAAAAGATGATCCATAGATTGAAAAATCATCCATGAATATTTCCAAGAATTCGTCCACGATATCAGAGAAGATACTCATCATACACCTTTGGAAAGTCGCGGGGGCATTACAAAGACCAAAAGGCATGCGACGATAAGCAAAGGTTCCAAAGGGACAAGTAAATGTGGTCTTATGTTGATCCTCCAAAGCAACAGGGATTTGGTTATAGCCAGAGTATCCATCGAGAAAACAATACTACTCATGACCCGCTAAGTGTTCGAGCATTTGGTCAATAAAAGGTAAGGGAAAATGGTCTTTTCGTGTGGCTGAGTTGAGCTTTCGATAGTCGATACACACACACCATTTTGTTTTGATTTTTGTTGGGACGAGCTCATTGCTTTCATTTTTGATCACTGTGACTCCCGATTTCTTTGGTACGACTTGTACCGGACTCACCCAGGTACTATCAGAGATGGGATAGATGATGTTATTGTCTAGACATTTGATTATCTCCTCCTTGACCACTTCTCTCATGTTTGGGTTTAATCGCCTTTGAGCCTCACGGATGGGTTTAGCCTCATCAACTAAATGTATGTGATGTTCCACAATTGACGGGCTAATTCCTTTTATATCGCTCAGTTCCCATCCCAAGGTGTCTTTATTTTCCCGCAAAATTTCTAAGAGTTTTTCTTCTTGGTCCTCAGTAAGATCAGAGGCCAAGATTACGGGAAGAGTTTCTGAGGAGTCTAAGTATGCGTACTTAAGGTCTTGTGGCAAGGGTTTGAGATCTAACTTAGGATGTTCTTGAGTGTTAACGTTGGTTAACATTCCTTGGTTAGATTCAGAAGACGAAGGATTTAAGTCAAGAAATTCATTTAGTTCAGAAATGTATTCAAGTTCGTCGAAATCGGAGTCGAAATGTTCCAGACACATTTTCAAGGCTTCAGAAGTGTCATTAGAGGTTTCGTCAATTATGGTTTGAATCATGTCGATTTCATCAGTCTCAAAATCCCTAGGTTGTTTGTTGAGGTTAAAGATGTTTAGCTCAATGGTTAGGTGCCCGAAGGAAAGTCGAAGTTGACCGTTCCTACAATTTATGACAGCATTAGAGGTTGCTAAGAAGGGCCGTCCTAAAATCAACGGTATTTGAACTTTAGGATTTGAGACAGGCTCTGTGTCTAAAACTATGAAATCGACAGGGAAGTAAAACTGTTTGATCTGTATCAAGACATCTTCGATAATTCCCAATGGCTTTTTGACAGATCGATCGGCTAACTGAAGAGTGATGTTTGTTGGTTTAATTTCCCCTAACCCAAGTTGACAATAAACAGTATAAGGAAGAAGATTGACACTGGCACCAAGGTCGAGTAGGGCACGAGAGATATGGGTGTTTCCTATTTTGCAATCAATCGTAGGGCAGCCAGGGTCTTTGTACTTGACTGGGGTAAGATTCGTAAGAGCAGAGCTTGTACTCGCAGTTAGAAAGGCGGTTTTTGGGACATTGGTCGCACGTTTTTGTGTGCACAATTCCTTAAGACATTTGGCATATTGAGGAATTTGTTCAATTGTGTCTAAAAGAGGAATGTTCACACGGACTTGTTTGAAAATTTCCAAAATTTTATCGAAATTTTCCGCTTTCTTCTTATTATTGAGTCTATGGGGAAATGGAGCTATTGGTTTTTCGACTCTGTGATCAGTTTCATCATTCGAAGAAGAAGGTTTATCCAAAAAAGAAGGTGGTAAGGTTGCAGAAGATGGAATGTTGGTATTGCCAACATTATTTTTCGAAGGTGGGTCGGGTTTGCCGACACTAGGAGAGGAACTGTTGGGATTGCCAACATTTGAGGAAACTTGAGATTTAGAAGAATTGGCATTCGAAGCCAATGGGTGTTCATCAAGATTTGGCATTGAGGGCGAGTTAGAAGGTTCGTCAGGGTCGCCCACGTTATTATCAATCCTCTTTCCAGATCGAAGGGTTGTGACATCATTGACTGGATTATGGTTTTCGTCCTCACAAGAGTTTACAGAACGAGGGTTATATTTTGGATTCACCTCAGGTTGACTCAGCAACTTTCCTTTCTCGTTATTTTTCGCTAGTTCCTTTATCATATTCATCATTTGTTCCATTTGTTTTTCTAAACGCACAATTTCTGGTGACGATTGAGAAGATTGAGAGGATTAGGTTGATGATTGAAAATTGGGGTGCCTATAAGGTTGTTTGGATTGAGGTGCAGTTTGAGAAGTTTGAGAATTGGAGGGTGGAGCTTGATAATTCGGATTTGGGATAAAAGGTTGCACGTGAGATGGGTTAGCCGAATTATTGGGGTTTGACCAAGAAAAATTTGGGTGGTTCCTCCAATCAGGATTGTATGTGGATGACTAAGGATTATTTTGAGCGATGGCATTAGCTTGGTCCTGAGAGTAATAGTGGGGTAACCCTTCTCCGGCTTGAGGAGTTTGATTTTCTAAAGGAATTTGACTTGGGTCCACGACATGCACTCCTCTAGTAGAAGTACGAATGGGAACACGAATCGATTCCCACTGCATGTCCTTTTCAGAATAATCTTCTAAAAACCGCCAAGCTTCATCGGCTGTTTTAGACATAAAGTCTCCTCCACACATTGATTCTAGTTGAGTTCTAGTCTGATAGTTTAGCCCTTCATATGCAATTTGACACAAGTGATCTTTTAGAATTCCATGACGAGGACAACTATACAATAGTTGGTTGAATCTTTCAAAGTATTTTGAAAAAGTTTCCCCCTTATTTTGACAAAATTGGTTTATCTCAGTTCGAATTTTGAGAGTTTTATGGAAAGGGAAAAACTTTTTCAAGAATATAGTGACAAATTCATCCCAACTTCTTATAGAATGTTTTGGAAGAGAATTTAGCCATCTTTTAGCGCTTTCAAGTAATGCAAATGGGATTAGCCTTAGCTTGATCGATTCGTTAGATAATTGTTGCATTTTTGTTGTGGACGCATACAATTCAAATTCACTTAGAAATTCATAAGCATTTTCAGATCCAGTAAACTTTGGTACCCCTTGGATAAAAGAATGTTTTAGCTCAAAATTGTTTCCTTCAGCTGGTGGGAACACGATGACAGAGGGTTGGACGGTCCTAGTCGGATAACATCGATCATGAAGAGACAAGGGTCTATCCATTTGGATATTGAGATTTTGAAAATTTTGATTTACTTGATTCTGATCCCCAAGGTTTGGAAAGTTGTGATTCACTCGATTTTGATCCAACTCGGTTGGAAAATTTTGGTTGATTCGAGAACCCCTGGGAGAATTATTTTGGCTAACACTTTTTTCACTCATTGTTGTTAAATGCAAGCACAGAAATCTGCTACAATGAAATTTTCTGTCCTTATTGGCTCCTAACCCAAAATTATAAAGTGACGTGTTTGATTACTTAGATCAAAAGATTTCTCAGCCAGTTAACGGACAGGAGTTATCGGTGCACCAAGAATCACCCTAGCAATGCAGCCGAAGGTTTAAGTACCTTCAGAGTAACAACCGATATAATATTTACGAATCACCGTAATATTTATAAACGGCTATTTCTCTGCCGTAGTCTAGACACCAAGAAATAATTCGTTCCAAATGAATCAACTATCACAATACACTTAAGCCTTAGATGAGCCCGTGACTCCCTTAAGTTCAACGTCTAACCGTTATTATTAGTCAGATTCTACGATGAAATGCAATTTGTGGGCTAAGGAAAGGGTGATGAAATCCCTCACCTTATGTGAATTGGGGTATTGCCCTTAACAGAATGAATAAAAAGTGCAGAAATAACAATAATCACACAATTGCAGAAATTAAAAATTGTACATTCAAGCCGCTGCCCCTGCAGATTTTTTTTACAACAATTGTCTATATTTTTTTTCTTTTGCAGCAGAGCACCTGTAGAGTTTTAAAATTTTCTCACCTTGATCGGCAGTCCTGCAGTGAAATTGGGTAGCGCTAGCGCGTTCATACCCCACTTGGTGTGCAACCGCTCCAACAATTCAAATTTTTGTTTGCTTCGTTCGATTTCGTTTCCTTTGATCTGTTTGCTTGAACTCCTTCACTTTTGCCTTTGATGTTTTTTTCTTTAATGGTCTTTTTTTTAATTCAAAAAGAAAACTAAACTAAGCTAAAAAGAAAAATCAAAAGAACTAGAATCAACTAAAACAAAACAAAGGCAAAACAAGAAAAGAAAAAAAAAAGAAAAAAAATACTGACTGGGCTTAACAAACTAAACTAGACACAACTGAAACCACTGACCCAAATTCAAGTCACAAAATTTTAAATTCAAAAGTTTTAGGAACCACAAACTGACCCAAATAAAATGAAAAAAATTAGAATATCCAAACAAATCCCCAACTCAACAAAAATTAGGACTAGACACAGCACTGCATGTACATGAAAACACGGTCGGTTAAACAAGCAAAGCAAACTTTTTCTTTGATCTCCTTGGCTATACAACGCCTCACCAACCCTTTTCTGTTTCTCAGAAATACGGTCAACCCTAACAAAAAAAAAAGAACACGCACCCTGTTCAGCTAAAACAAATCACGCCCCTTCATCTAAAACAAATCACACACTTTTTTATATAAAATTTCACCAAACCAAAATCTCTCCAGAAAATAATTGAACCGAACGAAAACTCTCTCCCCTTTTGTTCTAAAATCGATATGACTTTGAATTCAATCAAATAGGCTAGTTTCAATTCGGTTTTTTTTTTTGTTCCAATCGATCTCGGATATGGAGATTTTGGTATTCGGTTTTGAATTGTGAATTGCACTCGAATCAGGAACGTTGAGCAAGTGGGATTCAGATATTGAAGAAGGTGCTTCGGCTTGTATTGGTTATGATGCCGAAGGATGTGGTTTCGGTTGGAGCAGAGGGGTGTTGATTGGTGCATGGTCAGAACTGTGGTGAAATTTTCAGGTTGTGGTGATCTAAAGAGGGCTTCGGGATTTGTTATTGGTGAATCAGGCTTTGAGGGTTCGGTTTGAGGTTATGGCCGAATCTGGTATTGCGAGGGTGATGATTGAAGGATTGCGATGGTCTAAAATTGTGACGAGAAGAAGGTGAGTTATTGGAACCTGGTGATGAGTTGGCGATGGGATCGGTTGTTCAGGAATGGTGGTATTGTGCGTGGGTTTTTATGGTGTATGAGTGTAGACGTTTGTTTAATGAGTGGCTTGGATTTTGGGTATGGCGAATTGGCGATGGGTACGATGGATTTTGTGGAGAAATTGGTTGAAAAGTGGCAGAGAACACAAGGGAAGAAAACAGAAGGAAATTTGTGATTTACTTTTATTATTATTTATTTATTTTGAAAAGAAAGAAAAATTGAAATAGAAGGAAAGAAATCAACTGTATTGAAAAGAGGAAGGACAAAAGGAGAAAGGAAAGAAAACAGAAGAAAATTTGTGATTTTTTTTATAGAAGGAAATCAAAATGTAAAAGAAGAAAAGGGCAGAATGGAAGGAGTAGACAAGGTAGAAAATCAGTGAAAATGACAATTTTTTTTTTAATATGAATACGCGAAAGGAAAAAAAACAAGGAAAACAAAACTAACACGAATCAGAGATCAAATAAATAATAAAATTTAAATGTTGCCTCCCCGGCAACGGCGCCAAAAACTTGATCGACGCTAATCTATGAATCAGAAAAGCGCGACATTTAAATTAAATACTGCAAGCATACAGGTTTGTAGCATACAGGTCGAATACAGGGAGGTGTAATTAAAAATTATTATTTATTTATTCTTGGGCGAGTTAGACAAATCTTTGAGGTTGATTTTGAAAGCAAACGAAATTGAAACTGCGATCCGATTCAGAACAAATCTAATTGAACCGACGATCAAATCACAATTATCAATTGGAAATTAAAATGCAAAACAGAAATAAAATGCAGAAATTAAAATTGCAGGTAAAGAAGAAAAAAAAAAGTAAAATAGGATTGTCGTTGAAACTAATCAAACGACTAATCACTAATAAGCAATAGAAATAACAATAACAATTTCGGTCTACCAAAACTAATTGAGTAGAACACAAATTGTTATGAAAGTAAAGCAATTAAACTATACGAAGAAGAGATTTATTAAAACTAAAAGAGAGTACAGAAGAATGGATCTTTTTACAATGGGATGTACATGTGCTTTTATAGGTGAACTGGAAACCCTAATTAAGTCTATGAATAACTGGGCCTCATCATCCATTGTATTTCTTGCCTTCCTTGCCCAAGCTTGATTGGAAAGCAATGAATATCTTCCAAATCTTCCTATCTTCCATGTGGCAAATTGATTGATTGATGAGCATATTCCATGTGATTAATTCTTCCAAACAAGGATACTTATTAGACTCCAAAGGCAACAAAGGATAAAATCTTCAAAATTGATCTTTTCTTGGCAATAAATAAATCAGAATTTCTTCTAATTGGGAATTGAAAAAATGAATGTTCTGAATTGATTTCCATGACTACTCCTGAATTGTCTATTAGTGAATATCATACATACACATGAATATGTATATATATAACACTAATTAATATATTCTTCATAGCAAAGGGGCAATGTGAAAGTTCCGTTCTTTGGCAAAAAGTGAGCTCGACAGGGATCGAACCCAGGTCTCTTAGTACAAATCTCTATGCAATTACCAGTGAGCTACAACGTCTTTTGTAATTGAGATGACTTTAATACGGGGAAGTAGCTTTTTATCTGTAGTTGGCCTTTAATTTGAAACGAAGGAGGCATTTCTTGACAACCTGTAAAAACACACAAAAGTACCCAAAGTATCACTTATTTATTTACAACAGATAAAATATAAGAGCATTAAATAAACACATTTCTATGTTAATCAGTATCATCCCAATGCCAGTGTGGAGTTTATATCAATATCCATGTAGCTTATATACACACAAGGGGACATGTAAATTACTATCGTCCCAAGACCCGTATGGGGTTTGCTATTCAACCAAAGTGACTTATGTACATACTTGGGAGAGGTGTAAAAATATCATCTCAATACCCGTGTGGGGTTTACATCAATATCCATGTAGCTTTTCTACACACATGAGAGACGTGTAGCGTATTGTCATCTCAAGACCTGTGTGGGGTTTGCATTACATTCATATATAATTAATAAACAATCGTTAATAAATTGCACATCCAAAACAATTTAAGGTCCAACCAATTTCCAGTCAACCCTGTTTATAATACAGATGTCGTGTACTTAATTAATATCACAAATAACAGATAAAAATCACATTTTTATCACACTACAAAATGTTTAACATAACATAAAACTTGTGTAATCAGTGTTAAACATTACTAAACATTTTTAATCAACAATTTGTAGTTAATTAAATTTAATCTCTATCTACGTGAGTTTTGGTTTTTCACTAGCGGTTTCCACTCCACCAAACATTTATGAAAGGAATTTAGGCACGCACAATTGATGTTGACACTTGTGGGGCTTATACGCAACTTTCCTATATCTTACGGGATCACACAACTTGCTAACGCACTCTAACTCGCGAATACTTGTAGATCTAGTGTTTTAAGACGAAATGAAAGGGGAAATGGGGGTGTTGGGGTGCGGTTTGGGGCTATGGGACCCACGGTGGGATGGACAGGGGCTGGCGTGGTAAGGAGGTGGGGTAGGCCTGGGGTACGAGGTGAAAGTAGATGTAAAAATCATATCTTTATGGACCTAAGTGCTAAAATGAGGCAAAAATTGGTGTTTTGGGTTTAAAGGGAGAGAAAGGAGGCACGACGGCTGGTGATGGGATGTTCGGTGGCGGCGCACAACATGCTGGGGGGAGGGGTGCGTCGGCGCTGGCCACAAGGAGGAGGCGCGGGGTGAGGAGGCCATTAAAGGAGAGAAATGGAGGAGAAGGTGCAAAGAATAAAATGAAAGAGAAGGAAAAAAGGAGGAGGGGGTTTTGAGCAATTTTCCATTGCCTACACGCGGATTGATGAGGTGGTGCAATGTGGGAAAGGAGAAAAAAGCGCTTGAGACCATGGATCGCATGACATCTCCTTTAGGTGTATTAAAAGCTAGTTTTGTCGATCAACGTAAAAGTGTGTTTGTTTAGCTCTACATCTTTTGATCGCACGACCACACATTAATTCCATTTGTCACCAAATTTTAGATTCTAACATTAGACCTAATTCCAGATCCAATGGGATAGGTTTCTTCAAATCCCGAGTTCATTTGACCTTCCGTTTTATTTTTCAATCGCGTTTCAGCTTAATTTCGACGCATCGTTTTAGCATGCGTTTAATTCTCGCACGTGCACGCGCTAGCTCCAAAACTTATGAAATTTGGAATCCTACCATTATTCGATGCTACGGATCCAATAAAATTAGTTTCGTCGAAATCGGAGGTCATCTCAATAATGTTCCTTTATAAACAGCTGAAATCAGCATTAAAACATCGAATTTTCAAAATTGATCATACATTCTCATAAATTTAAATTAAAAATAATTTTTAAATTGGTTCCAAAAGTCTAGGTTATAGCAATGTTGTACATTAATTCATACTGCCTTTAAGATGCAAGCAAATACCTAATATCACTAGGATAATCATCAGTCCTTGACGGAGGAGCGCTAAATATTACATAAGGGAATCGAGTACCAAGTGTATGACCTCTTAAAGATGGCTAAATTCCCACTCTGATTAATTCTTCATGATGATCAAATGTCATTGTTTGCCCTAGAATTTTAGAATCTAGATGATCCTATGAATGAGCACAAAATTTGAACATACAATATAACTATAAGGTGTTCTATGCAGGTAAGGTAAATGAAAATAAAAGAGGAAAAATAAGTGCAAGCTCACAAATCATAACTTGCAAACTACTAGACATAATGATACAACTCTCGCTCAACTTCGTGCTGCTCACTCTCATCATAATTATACAACATGCTTCCTGAAAGTCCATCTATTAAACCTATCACCACACTTGGTCTTTAATTTAAAAGGTCTTTCCTTGTATTTTTTGATGTCCTACCTTTCTTACACTTAGTACCGTACCGTTTTATTGGCTTGATAAGAAGGTCCCTTGTCAATTTTATTAACGACCACCGATATAAAGTATGAACCTATGCAAAAAAAAATATTTTCAGCATGTGATGTCCAAATTTGAAAGATAGAGTACTACACACTTGGACTAGCAGTTCAGTTCTATATAGCAAGAATTCAAGGTGAGTGGGAGAAGTTTAGAATAAATTTGTAGCCTTATAGCAGAAAGTAAAATCTTTTTCTAGACTTCAAACCTCGATAACTTCTAAATACCTCTCCTTTAACTTCATGTTTCTTCTATTGCAAAACTCCAGAACTCCTATTCAATGCAATATATACAATAACACATGTTTGTACTATGAAATACCAATAGTCTACCTGGATTTAGACATATATATCAACCAAAATGTTTTCCCACGTCACCAAATCGAAAAAAAAACAAAATTTAACCAAAGTAGGCTTGTCTATATTATCAAAATCCATCAAATATTTGAAACAATCATATAAACAACAAATTAAGAAAAAGGCCTTGCATATGTAAACAGATTATCAGGTCCCATACCTCTATGGTTTTTAAGCAGTAGAACCACAAGTTTCATTTTTCCCCTAACTCATGCCTTCACCAAAAGTGGTCCTTAAATATGCGGCTTTATATAGAATTCGTCAATGCATTCAAGTAACCTAGTCTCAAAAGTCCTTGTTCTTCGTCCTCTAGAATAAACTTGTAACGCGACGAGAGAAACTGAGTTGCCAAATCTAAGACTAGATGAATCGGGGACTGTCATTGAGGGTAGGATGAGTTTTCTTGGGAATGGAGTGCAGCTTGATTTGGAGACTGAGATTTAAATTCTTACATCATGCTTCCACTACCGGAGTTGCTGGTGATAAGATCTAGAAGTGAGATCTGATCTGAGATGTGGAAATTCGCATCGTATATGACGATATTTTAATTTGCGAAGATTTAATTCCCAAATGAATTAGGATCCAGATAGATTAGTTTTTTTTTTTTTTTTTTTTGTAAAGTCAGATTTGAGAAAGTCACGAAGAGGGTCGAATAAAAAGGAAAAACTATGTATAAAAAATAAAGTAGAGAAAATGAACCAGGTTTGGATTCCTAATTCTGGGCATTGGATCTTTTATATCGAATGGTTCATACGAAAAGTAAACCATAGGCGCGGATCGCTAAAGTTCAATAGCGTCACAAACGCACAGATAAAATATCGATATCTTTATGACACATTTTTCTTTGAAACAAAATATATTTAGCGTCACTATGACATCACTGAATTTCTTTGGCATCGTAATTGTGTAGGTAATTTCTAATGCATTTGAGGCATCAAATTTAATATGCGCAATATTCATGGCATCACTAAGGCATAGTTAATTAAAAGACTCCCTTGTGTCATCTTAGTGATGTTTTACCGACGAAATTTAATTTTGCAACGCCGAGTCGTTGTGGTATCGCTAATCTGCGTAAAAAATTAGCAATTTCTTAGCACTTTCTCTTGTAGTGATCCATTCATTTTAATAATGAAATTTAATGATAGTAACACATATAGAATCTTTTGGAATATGTATGTTTAAAATATAAAAGAGATTCTAATCCAGCTTTTTCCCCTAGTAGCAGTATACAAACTCCTCTAGGCCACCCTTCGAGTTTGATAGTATTTAGTGCTCTGAATCAAGTTATTAATGGATCATATAGTTTGGAAAGAAACTCAACATAGCCCGAGTGCGAATAAGAGCTTTCTCTTCCTTTTTCATTTATTTTACTTGTCTATGCCTGGGTCCATGTTTAATCAATCTAAATTGCCTAAAAAGGATGATGCTTTCATTTACATCTAGGGTTGATGCCATGTTAACATTTGGTGTTTTAATTGAGAACTCAAAAATGGGAGAATATCTAAGCTATCAACTATTGAATTATAAGGTCTATAAGTTAGATCCACAATAAGAGCTTTGAAAGTCTGTTAATTTCTTACAAACTAGAAGGGAAGATATCTCCAAAGAAGAAACCCAATAAATCTGGGGGTTATGTGACGGTGGGATAAAATATTAGTATAACCTGGGGAGGCCAGCAATCAATCTGGAAATCTCTCTCAAATAGAGGCCATCATTAAAGGAGAGTTAGGTATGGTGATGGAAAGTATGAATCAGAGGATAGAAATTGCTAACAAATCCCTTATGGGTGAATGGAGGCTCTACTTTCACTTCCATCCAGAATTGATATCGAGGCTACTAGAGTAAATGTGCATTTAGAAGAGCATGCACATTCATCCACTTCTGATAGGCAAAGGTGGAACACAAATTCAAGGGCATGGAGTACATGTCACTAATGTAAGTTGAAATTTAGCTAAAGAGAACGGGACATCACACAGTAGGAATATTAACTTTGGACAAACCAAAATCTTCACATAGATGCCGCTCAAAATCTAGATAGATATCTGTATATGCCGATGATCTGAAGCAAAACTTGGAAAATCCTAGTGTTGAAGCGACTACAAAAATCAGAAACCAAGCTACCTTGATCCAACATGGAATGACTTCATCCAAGAGGATTAAGCTTAGCCGGAATGGTCCTTCCAAAGAAGGGAGGACTCATATCTCATATAGATAACTAGAACACAGAGCAAACCAAACACCTATAAGTGCAACCGACGATCGCCTAATGAAGAATAATACTAGCGAGGATGGATCTCTGCAATAATAAAGAAGCTGATGCAAGAATGTATGGCGTGGAAGGATACTGAGGTGGATTAGGGCTACACTCAAAGTCGACTCCATTTAGTCGAGAGACTCTGGATGTATAATATCCAAAGAAGTTCAATCCTCCTATATTTCCTGCATGTAATGTAACTTCACACCCAAATTTTTTCTTTTACAAAAACGAGTGACACATGAATGACACAAAGACGACATATGCATGAAAGTATAAATATTTCCCATTAATCTATTGGGGTTCACTTCATTTTGGCTTACCAAGCTACCACCTATGTAACAGCCCATCAGGAATAAGCCTAAATTCCAACCTAGAAAAGGCTCGTTGGAACTTAGAGCCATTTTAAATGGATTGTTGGTTCTTATAAGAACATACTTAAATAGATATAACAGAGCAGTCTAAAACAAAATCAGAATCTCGCATAGCAGAAAAAAAATGATATCTCGAAATAGATGTACCATAAATAAAACCATTATGAGTGTCGGTTACAACTAGTCTCAAGCAATAATAAAAGTTACATCAATAATATCTATCCTAATTACACAATAATGATACTGCCATAAAAAACTTAATGCCTCCATCGTTTGGCTTCATATCTAAAGCATCATCGATCCCAAGTGTTCATACCTACTGATCTATTTATATGTTAAAAGGAGGGAGGTCAGAACAATGGGTTCTGGAAATGAAAATCACATAAGTTAAGGAATAACTATTTCCTATACTTGGCAATATGAGTTTGTCGTATGTCTACACAAGAAAACACACACAATTACATATGAGGTAGACATACTTACAATCACTTAAGGCCTACATGTTAATAATAGGGTAGACATCCATATAGTCACTCAATACCCCACGAGGTAGGCACTACTTGGTCACTTAAGGCCATTACCTATATTTATTAAAGGGTGGATCCGTATTATCATTTATTACCCTATGGCGGACCCTTAACCACTTAAGACCTCGTCTTTAATCGTCATTGTTATAAATATATACTCTTATTGTAGATCGAGATATAGTAAACAGTCACTTGATACCAGGTTTAGGTAGGAGCGCGACACCATTTAAGACCCTCCTAGCGGATCCCTATATTACTATATAGCAGTCCCTATAGGTGAACTCCTAGCCACTTAATACTTCCCTTAAACGGTGATTTCTTAGGCCTGTCATGTTAACCCTCCCTAGGTCTGTCCTCACATAGCCCCTAGAGAAAGCGGACTTTTGGGGAACCACCCAACTCATCGTAATCGCTAAGACCCTTTAATACTACATAAATATTGAAGAAAGGAAAACCTCACGACCACTTAGAACCTAACAAGGTAAGGGCGGGTCCAATGACTTGGGTCCTAAACCAAGGGATAAACCTTAGAAATGAACCTAGTTCTAACCACTTAATACCCAAACTAGGTGGGTCAACCATTTAATGCCTTCCTAGAGTCAGACCTAGGTCGCACACACAAATACACACACAAGGCATCTCACATTAAACCAACCAGTTGTAGATGCTAGATTTGTCGTGTGGTTTGGGGCAAGCTTCTACTACAAGTTGGGCTTAACCTTGCGTCTTAATGTAATAATTATGATGGCCCATGACACCTTGACCTCTCACATTAACCAGTATTACTTGTAGACGCTGGATATGTCAGTCAGTCCCGGGCAAACTTCTACTACAAGCAATGGTTAATCTCGTGTATGTGTGTCATTGATTATAATAAAAGGCATTAACTCACACACATACAAATTTCCTATGGGGACATTTGAATTCCTATTTTGCTAACTTAACGCATTTAGTTCGAAATTAATACATAATTATATTACGTTTATTGCGTTATAAATATATATAAATAGGTGTAAATTTAGTGTACGTGAACAATAACCTAGTTTGAAATGTCAATCCTAATAGCAACAATTAAGGTATACAAGTTAATTTCCCTATCAATTAACATAATCCAACATTCAATAATAAAAAGGAAAATAACAAAACATAAAAATAAAACTTGCAACCTAGGTTCGAATAATTATCTAAATAATAAAAGTATAAACAAGGTGCCAAAATCCAATTACTTATGCAAAACCTTACTTCTGGCGCTGCTTCACTTTTTATTTTATATCACATACAAAACTTAAGATTCTAGTATACTCTATATAATATGTTCAAACAAATCTATTTGAAATAGATGCTTAAACTTATTAATTTACAACACTAAAATCTTATGTTTTAGTACACAAACACATATGAATATTTAAAGTGAAAAATCAAGCGAATCGGACAAAAACAAGGAATTACACAACACCCAAAGCATAACTTTCATCATTTCAATAACACAAACCCAAACATATAACTTTTGATTGACCATTATTGCAACAAACAAAATATAGGATTTGGAGGATTTATAATGTTTTATTTTCATTTAAAATCCAAATCTCATACAAGCATAAAAATCCAAATCTACACTACAAAGGATAGAAAATAACAACTTATATAATTTTCCACTCACATAGATTTGAGATGCAAGAATAATAGAATTTATGCAGAATCAGATCTGGATTCAGCCTTCAAAATTATCATACTCCAATCCTCCTGATATATATAAGAATCAAATCTTATAATCTTATATATATATATAATTAAATTCCAGAATCTAAACCTATATGAATCTGGACCAGAAAAGATAGAATGGAGGTTAGAGGAATATAAGAGAATCTTAACCTTTTTTCCGGAATTCAACATATTAAAGGGACAATATGGAGGCATAGAACGAAATGAGAGTAGGGTTTAAAGTGAGGCTAGGGGGATATATTTATAGTTGCAAGTGTGTATGTTGACCGTATGATTAGTTAAATTTAATCCGGATAGTCCATTGATACAAATTATAATTAAGTCCCTTATTAAAAACAACCTCTTCCATCCTTCCCTCAAGAGAACGGTCGACCCCCAGGCCGATACCCCTCTTATAGAGGCGGTCGACCTCCTTACGGGGTCGAGCCAAGAGATTTAAATCTCCTATAACGATGCTTTTTAGTGATTTATGAATTTATGACATTAATTCTTTCTTTATGTTTATTATTCTTGTCCCTTTCTATATGTATATTTCTACACACAATTCAAATTCCTGTGGAATATTCTTTTATGATAATTAATATACTTTTATATTCCAGATTTATATTCATTTAATTTAAATTTCAAACCTTGTGTGTAAACAATTTACGTATAACTTGTTTTATTAATAATTTCTTCATACAGGCTTTGTTTTCAACAGATAAAATATAAAAAACGGATCAAAATCTCGCTACGAACGCAATAGAAATACTTTCATGGCTCAATTCCCAGTTATCCATCATTCTTATTTTCAGCCTATTGAATTTAGTACTATTTATTATTATTTATATTAAATTTTAATATTTATGTTTACCTATGGTTGATTTTACGTGGTGTTACAACCTAAGCCTATCTCACAATTCGAGGAACTAACAAAAAGGTTTAAAGAACAATTCAGATTGTACACCACTCGTTCTAACAATGTTATATTGCTGTCTGAATTATTCTAAGGCTCGGAGAATCACTAAAGTATTTCTTAAATCGATTCAATACCACAGTCACCGAAGTCAGTTTCCTATATCAAAAATGGTTTTATGGCATTATTGCATGACACCGGCAAAGAAACAGATCTTGGAAAGTGGATCAAAATGCTAAAACCCACAACTTTGGAAAAGTTATAAGAAAACTGATGAAATTCTAAGACTTGTGGAAGCTGAGGCCGTCGAAAGAGGCTCTGCCACGAGAGACTAGAGTCGGGTCCGTCAAGACAACGCAAAAACAAAATAAGGAGTAAATGGTTTTGGTAAAGCAAATAAGGCCGGAAATCAGAAGAGAAGGAATCGAGATAACATAAAAGACGAAGGGGATAACATACTCTGTAGAGGTTTCAACCCTATATTGTTTACCTTGTTATGTTCATGTATGCTAGTATATTACACTTTTGTCTTTCCGCTCTAAGCCTATGTCATCAGAGCATCTCCAGGAGAAATCCATCTTTTGAATTCGGAATCGTGCAAAAACACTCATCCAATAGCCAAAATTTACTTGAATATTTAGATGGTCAATTCGGAATTGGCCCAGATACTGATTAAATCAGCGCTTTTTGTTGGGTTCTGATTAAATCAATGCCCAGCGAAAATCGCTGATTTAATCAGCGTTCAAGCCAAGGAAAAAAAAAAAAAGCTGAAGTAGGTATGTTATTATTTTAATGAGTTCAGACGTTAGACGTTGATCTAATTAGTGTTGGGTTGGGTATGTAATATTGAATAGTGATGCTCTTAGACTTGGTTTAGTCCAGTCTGAGTCGGATGCTGCCATTTTGAGCTAATTCAGGGTATTAGCGGGTCCTCGCAATCTAGCTTCCACCGGTAGCAAGTTCCCGGCGTCCGTGTGGATCGCAATCCTTCTGCCCGGAAAAGCCTCTAAATTTGTGCCCCCGTTTGTTATGCAGCCAAGATTTGGCAATTTTTCACAAATACAGGGAAAGGAATTGAAATTACTGCAGTACTCCACTGCCATGGTGGAAGCCGTGGAAGAAATAATCCAAAAGGATGCAAAAGCAAACGCGATTATAGAACTATCGGAATGGAGGGGATCTTCATCAACTAAGCTCACGAAAACATCTACGATCGTCGCCACTCCTTCTTCTATTCAAATCACTAGGTTCATTCCCTTGCTTTGAGCCTTTTTTATTTTTTGGGAGGGGGTGGAGGGTTTACAATCTAAGTAATATAAATGATTACAGCCTGTTGATATTGCTTTTTAAATTCAGGTCAGGAAGCCGACTGAATGAGATTTGCAGGAAGGTTTTAGAAGCTTTTGTTCCCGAGGTTCTTTACATAAAAAACACCAACCTTACTTGTCTGAAAGATAGTACTTTCCATATGAGATCCTTAAAATAACTGAGATTTCAAAACTTATCATTAAAGCAGGTTTTGTTTAGTCAAACCATGTATGTATAAATGTAGCTCTGATACGTAGAATTATTTATTTAGTTTTGGTTCTACATTCTGTGTGTTGCTCATCTTGCACTTGTAAATTTTGCAACAGACCCAGCTAAGAGTTGCACCTATCTTGGTTTAACATTACAAAAATATATAGATGTCTTAAAACAGCCTAATTTTTTTTTTCAATTATTATATAGCCTTATACTTACTTACCACGGACAAACAATGTTAGGACAATAGAAAAACATCGGAAATTTCCTAACAGACACATCTTTATACGTTTTTCTTGCTCCTGTTCGTGTTCCAAACGAGAATCGTACATACACGGAGTGGACGTCTTACGGCCTGGGAACAAGCCGTTGAACAGTCAATTTTTTTGTTCTTCTTCTTCTTCTTCTTTTTTTTTTTTTTTTTTTTTTTTTTTTTTTTTTACAGTCCTAGCGCTCAATGGTGCAAAATCTTCGTGAAGTATTAGCGTTTTACTTGGTGTGCAACACATACCTTTCTGAAGTACCATGCATTTGCTCAAACCAAAATAGCTCGCGTGCAACACATACCTTTTTTTGAAATACTGTGCATCAACTCAGACAAAAATAAATTAATTACCATCTTTATAGTTATACTGGACAAATTGATGAAACCTTACTAGTATAAAGGTTATATCTCATTAATAAAAGTTACATAATAACAATTTTTATGTTAATATTTTTGTTCAGTAAGCCCTTAGAAGGCTAACACCGTGAAATGATCTGAAATCGTATCACCAAAACATGTTAGTTTCTGATACTTCAAGCAATTTTGAGTTAGTTTTGCTAAACTATCCATAACCACATTGCACTTAATTTTCTCTAATTTTGCTATAAATTCATGATCAGAGTTGCCTCTATATGTTATGTACCTGAATCAGATGTAACTTTTTGTTCAACCATATCAAAATATGATGGAAATGTGAAATTGCAAGCTTTGGCATTTTGAAAAGTAGCCTATTTTTGAACCAGAGCCCAAAGCCTGTACGCGAACCGACCTGACGGTGGCATGCATGCGTGTGCGTTAGTATGCATGGTCTTCCTTAGTAATACGAGAAATCATTTGCGACCCTAAAGGCGAGAGTTGCATAGAAGACACAGATACGCAGGTCATCATTTTTAAGAAGGCACAAAAAATTACTCCTAACCACCAAATAAAATGTTTCTCTCTATTTTTAATTTCACTATGCCATCGTACCAGTATTCTTTTCGTCAATTATAATCCCATGTTAAAACGGAAGTTGGGTGTACATTTTGTTTTCAGTCAAAGTTGTCGTAGCGTAGGGTGTGCTCTATTTATGTATGATAGCGCGAAATAGAACACCATTTTATCAAAGAGCACTATAGCGTGTATCCCCAACTAACTTGTTATTTCATTTGATTACTTTAGGTTTTTAACATTAAAAGCCTTAATAAATTTAAATGACATAAACTAACTCGTGAGCACACCATCCAATCATACATCTTCAGTAATAAATCAAAATCGTTTATCGAAGAGTGATCATCATTCCTTCAAATAAAATTTAATGTAGGTTTTTAGTAGACATACCATACTTAAAAGTCTACTGGAGAAGTTAGTACTTTCGTCTTTCTCTAGCTATATTATTAGGTAAACACTTTATTACTTTATAAATTCATTTTAAATTTGCTATTGATGCTATTTATTGCATTTAATATTTATTTTTTAATTTGTACAACTTAATAGTTTGCAATATTTGATTTTGTTATTGACATCACATTTTAATACTAAAAAAAGTAAAATGTGAAGATTGAACCCCCTTTTCTTTTAAACTTGTTTGAATAAACTTATGAAAGTAAAGTTGTTTCATTTGATAAATAGTATAAAATTACATTTTCATGCATCAAAAGTGCTACTTGACAATCATCTCAAAAATGATACTGACTAGTTCATTATGGCAGTACAAAAAATATTATTCGATCAAAGAGATCAAATTTTGATGCATTAAGATGTTATTGTATTGATTCGTATATGACTCAATTCCTTTTTATACCAAATTAGATGAAAGATTTAACCATGGAAATACACTTTCATCTCCTTAATCTATTGTAACAACCCAGAATTTGATCACCTATTCCCACCTTTAATTAGTTTCATTCAACAATTATGAGGACATGTTCTATAACTGCCCAGAATGACATTAATAAACACGCTGATAAGTATGATTATATTTTCCGCTGTACATTTTTATGAACTATATACCTTTTTCCACTGTGTAAGATTCTGTTCTTTCTACTTTCGTTCTATTTTCTTTCTTACCACAATAATTCGCTTCTCAGAAACTTGATTTTGTGGCACGTGAATACCATGGACGCATTAGTGGCGATTTCCGAGGATCGAGGAAGTGGGTCATTTCATCTATGAACATCTAGAATATGCTTATGTTTTGATATAATATCACATTTTATTTACTAAACAACTAAGAAGTTTGCTTTGATAGGTTAGTATTTGTAATGAAAAAATCACAAAACAAATGAAATCAAAATTTACATTTCAAAATGGAAAAAAAGATTTTCATAATTAACATTGAAAATATATATTCAAATAAGTATATTAAATTTTATAAAATTACAATTTAACATTGAGATTTATGAAAAATAGTAGTTTAATTAATTGACCTCAATTTTTAGAATAAATATAAAGATGGGGAAGATGATAATCATGGGAAACAACAAATAAACTATTAGGCAGATTTACTCTAGAATATGCCGGTGAAAATTTTAAAATATGGTTTTAGATTTTTGAATTCAAATAGAAGACACCAATCAACAATTTCTAGGGTAAAATACCATATAAATTCCAATCCATAATCAAATTACAATGTAAAATTTAATTAAGTGATAATGATAATCATAAATGGATGATTTGATATTTATGTAAACATGGACCACAACTAATTGTCTCATCTAGTATATATACAAAAAAGGCAAATTTGGCCATAGTGAACAAATCAGCGCATGCTAGCGCATATCACAAGCCTTGCGTTATTTTGTGATATTTGCTATTGGCTATCTTGTTTCCAGTGTAAAATCACGAATTTTATCATTCTTCTAACAAGATCTATATTTCATATTGGAAAAGTAGTCAAAATTGAAAATCCACATGTAATATTCATTAGTGCAAATATTTGCGTTGCATTTTTGAGTAAACAAATTTAAATTATAGTTTTAGTGTTAAATATTTAGAATCAAGTAAGGTACTAGACTAAGGTTCTTTGATTCAAATAAATTAAATATCAAGTAAACATTACGAATAGTTAATATTAAATTATGATTCTATTCATGTAATGATTTTGAATGAACAAATGTAAATTATAGTTTTTGGTGGAAATGTTTATAATCAAGTAAAGTACCAAACTAAGGTTCTTGATTCAAATAAATTAAATATCAAGTAAACATTATGAATAGTTAATAAGAAATTAAGATTCTATTTATCTAATGAAAAAGAATTGTGTAATTGATGAGCATTCTTTCCATTATCAGGAAAATTGTTTTGTTTACATACATAAAGCATGCATTTGGTGAAATATAAAATATTTTACTTATGTTATATTAAAGTGCAAATATTTCGCATTAGTCATTTGCATACTTATGTTAAATAACAAAATTTTCCACTTAAGAAATACTATACTATAATAGCTAAAAAGTAAAAGCATTTACACCAAATGATTATAATTTACTTTATATGCTATTGAGTGTAAATTTTTGCAGCAAACAACTAAAATTTTGCTCTATGTGGTTCAAAGTTCAAATAAGTGTAAATATTTGCAATGAGCGATAGTTTGCGTTGGCTATTTTAAAATGCAGGAAAGTACAAATATCTGTGTCAAAAAACTAAAATTTTACGCTATCGTTTCAAAGTGCAATTAAGGTGCATGTCTGTTCAAACTGCATGTAAGGCCATATTTTTGCACTAAATAACTAAAATTTTGTACTAACTATTTCAAAGTTCATACAGTGCAGCCTTTTAGAGTGTGCGTTTGTTTCAAAATATAATTATTTAAAGTAACAAAAGGTTCACAACTTTTTTGATTATTCTATATATGACATAGTTTTTGTTGTAAAGAACATTAAATTTACAATTTAATAGTTTAAAACGAAATTTCTTTCCGATGTTTCTAAAAATATATAGTTTTTATATTTGAATTAATACGTGTTCGATAATCAGGAAAAAAGCACCTTCCTGTATGGAATAATTATATCATAATTCATACAACATATATGCACACACATACATACATAAATACAATATATACTAGTATAAATCACATGTATGTGCATCTTATATCCAAATATATTTACTTTTTATTTAATAAAAAAAATGAGTGGATGAGCATGTTGTAAGTGCTAAAATTTTGTTACGCACAACGCTTTTATTTCAATTTGTTTAGTTGGTGGTATCAATAATAAACGATAGTAAAATTTCATTAATGGGCAGTCGAGAAAAGGTAACGGCGAATGTTGCAAGTCGGTGATGAGATTCCGTTGATAAATGATGATATTTTCAGAATTTCAAAAAGACACCGTGAAAATCATGTTCATTGAATGTTCTTTGTTAATAGCGGATATATGTATGTATGTGTGTGTGTGAAACTAAATTTGTTCATTTTTTTATTCAATTAAATGTACAATATACATTTTTCACAATAAATCGGTCATTTAATAACGCATCTGTGTAGAAATACTGAAAGTGTAATCTAAACTGAGGGTTTCAAAGTATTCAAAACCAGCCGAAATGCCTAACATCTTAAAAGTTTGAACCAAAAGCGTGGTTATGAACCTTGGTTTGAAGTGAAGGTTTTGGTACATTTGAATATCTATGTTTATTGTAGTTTGTATTTTCATGTGGAACTGTTATCCCATAGGATTCTACACAAAGGATGGAGTTGAATAAAATTTGTAAAAGCTTGTTAGTAGTTTCTTTTAGATGTTAAAATTTGTCTACAATCCCCATTGTTACTATTTCAGCTTAAAGTTTTATTTTCAGGAAACCCAGTCATAATATTTTCTTGAACGGTTAAGTAGAATTTTATTGTCAATTAGAAACATATGACCACAGATTAAAAAAGTTTATTAGTGCATGTATATAGTGCTTCTGTATCACATAGTTGTAACTGTAAGATAAACATAACAAACTGAAGAGCTCAAAAATTAATGCGATCGATGTCGATTACATATGATATGTGAACTCATCAATGATAATAGGTGTTGGGTTTTTAATTATAGGGTTATCCAGCGAGCGTGACTCCAGATTATTTTCCTTTTCAAGTTTGGGATTCTTTGCAGGTAAAGAGTTACATTAAAAATAGCTCAATGTTTCAACCTAAGCGAGTTCGATAAATTAACATTTTTAAACTTCAATCATGTTAACCTTAGGGTCTGTCAACATACATAAGGTCTATGCTTTCCACCCAGGTGAGTTCTCTTTCTTGTGTTGCCTTTTTAAATTATGGTAGGAGGTTTGATTTCCTCAGGTTATTTTAATATTATGTATACGTATGTCGTGATTAGGCACTCTTGAGTGCCATCGGAGTTGGTGAAAAATCTGCAACCGTAATTGGCGCTACCTTTCAGGTATTTGGAACTCAACCAAAACCCTTTTTATATTTATATCATAGAAAGTTGCCTCAAGTTCATATAAACTTGTGGATGAACAAATCACGTGGTATCTCGTTAATCTTTAACCTGCACTTTAATATATAACAGAAGGAAGAAAAACATTCACATGAACATTCAATATAGCTTATTTAGTTCCTTTGTCGCTGTGACTGTTAATTTCAATACTGAATACATAAGTATGCTAATGATAGCATGTCTTGTATTCTTGTCAAGCCGTAAACGAAAGTAGGTTAATGTAATCAGTTGTATGCTGTAGATTATAGAACTCGTGCCTTGACTCTATTGTTTAACATTCTTTGATCATTCGTTACCCCTGCTAACCATGAATTTCTAATGGAAGACTTGCACAGTGGTTTCTGAGGGATTTTACTGGGATGCTTGGAGGCATTTTATTTACTTTTTACCAGGTATATAGTTATATATTATTTTTGTGTTGCATTTCAGTTACCCCGGTTATTTGCTTACATATAAAATTAGCATCGTCGTGATCGTGTAGATATTAGATACTCAGCAAAAAAAATTGTGTTTGGATAACTAATACTCTATTCAACTATAAGTATAACGATGAAATTATGCTATATGCAGGGCTCTAATCTTGACAGCAATGCTAAGATGTGGCGTTTGGTTGCTGATTTCATGAACGATCTTGGTATTATTCTTATTGTATGTCCTATTATAAATATAAAACTGTGCTTTATATGTGGAATGAAGAATTTGTTTTAATGTTTTCCAATTATTAAGAGAGTGCGAATTGAATGGCAAAGCTGCATGTGTGCCATCTAGAATATTAGATCATAAGTTCTTCCATGATGGCTTTTTCTTACTGCAGTTTTAGATTCAAAATAAATTTACCATGTATTTTTATTTTATGCTTTTGGAAAATCAAAGTTGCTAGAAGAGGGTTATATTTGGTAGCCTCTACAAAAATTTTAGTTAGGATTTGACTAAGTTTACGTGGTCAATTTACAGTTGGGCATCTCCAAGCGGTTACAAGGCTTAATTTTGTAAGACATAAAATCATGCTTCGTAATCGATTGATTTTCACAAACAGTGCATAAATGGACGTTGTTCAATAAACGCCCAAATATGCGTGTTTGTTCAACAAGCGCTCGGTATTCATGTGCTTTCACATAAATGTGGATGCTTGTTTAGTAAGTACCTATGTGTGACCAACGCATCGTTGACTGCCTGTAGGCACTTCGACAAGATGCTTATAAGCGTCAAACACTTGTTAAACAAGCACTTAACTTTGGGCATTTGTAACATAACTGCTCATTCTCATTTGTAATCCAGGTTTGAGTCTTCTTCGTAGTTTTAATGATATCGTGGGTCGTAACCAGTTGTTGGATAATACTTTGTTGGTTTTATTTATTTATTATTTTGCAAATTTGTAATATAATTGTAATCTGTCCCACCGTTGGAGGTGTCTTTTGCATTCATTACGAGGCATTCTATCCGTGCATACTGACGTACACATACACATCAAAATCTTTAAATCATTTAAGTTGAATCTCATTTCAAATTGTATCTCTATGATTCAATTTTCAAATTACGATTCAAAATTTTGACTGAAAATGGAATTGAAAAAGTCATACGGTTCATGTTATAAAAAATATCAAAATATTTATCTGAATCTGCAATACAAATCCTTCTGTTTTCTAGAAATAAAAATAAAACAAGTGATAAAATTATGTTTTATGTTTAGATGAAGAAGTTCAAACCTCAAAAATTCATCTCAAGGATACCGAGCATTGCTAGAGAGAAATTAGAATAAATGCTTTTTCATACTTATATGTCAGATAATAACATGCATAGAGCAAAATTTCTAACCAACAACATAACAACAGCAATGAAGATGACGACGACGATATCAGTAAATAATGATTTCTTTGGATCTACAGTTCAGTCGATTTAAAGTTTGAGGTTTACTCGTACATTATATATATGTAAACACACACTACACATATAAAATTAAAGCTTTTCCATTGTATGCATTTAGGCATACTAAACATGCTGACATGTAGTTGCTTATTCAAAGAAATCTAACTAGTAATAGAAAATATGTCCCTGACCCTGCCTCTATGATATAACTGGCTTCTTTGCTTCCACAACAGAACTAATATTTACCCATCACATTTTGAATGTATGGCAAGTTGGTACGTACTGTAAAAAGATGCCATTTAAGAATAGTTTTCTCATTTAGACATACCTAAGTTATGCTGAATAAATAGCAGTATAATAAGAAAGACATATTCAAGCATTTTAACAATCTATATGAAAGCTATTCCCTTTTGATGATTAACTATTTCCCATGGCAGGGATGAATGAAAATTGTCTCATTAGTTTGTGTAACTATTATCATTTGGAAAACTGCCTCCACCTCATCTCCTTATCAGTGTACTTCTGTTTAAACAAATTGGTTTGATTTATGTTAGATTGCCAATGGCACTGATAATCTAGTATCCCAACGGGTTCTCATAAGACGGTGAAGCCTTATTCATTACCAGACTTTGTAATTTCGTTGCACTGTAGTTTTGAAGCGACGTTTATCTTACAGAGTTCTACTTTACTACAGGAATGTTGCTAGATCTTCTTTCTCCTTTGTTTCCATCTGCATTGATTGTAATAGTTTGCTTGGGAAGTTTGTCAAGGTCATTCAGTAAGTTCGTTATTACTCTGACCTATGAAAATGAATTATTATTTTTAGGTGTACAATATTTTAACAGTGTAAAACATAATTTTGTCATCTGAACTGAATCTTATGGAAGGTATTATCGTTCTAATTAATTCAGCATCATGACATTTAGTACCTAAGAACATAAAATTTCTTTTAGTTTAAGCCGGAACCGGGATCCTGGTCCCATTTTGACCCAGCCAACGCTGGAACCAGGATGAAACCATGGAAATTCCTGTGTGCCGGCCAGAATTTGGAACTGTGCAAAAAATATTGACCGTTCGGCATTGACGTCCTGTAACACAACCCTAGACAGACAAGGATCTAAGTTTTAGGCTCCGTTGAGGGTCAATATAAAAATTATTTGGGCTTCCTTGCATTTGCCATCGATCATAATAAAAAAAAACACCTTTGTTATGCATGTGATGCTGGAGAGAAATGTAGAAATGAGCCTAAATCTGTTGCGACAACACTCCATCTTTAGTATTATCTATAAAACCCAGAGAATCAAGACTCGTGTAGATTTTGAATAAGTATGCACCAAAACCACAACAAATTCTAGGTAATCAACATTATATATCTGGATGCAGTTACAGAATGAAAACGTAGTCCTAGACTCACAAGGATCTAAGCTCTGGGCAAATGATCATTGAGAGTCGATGTTGAAACTATTTAGACTTCCATGTGTTTGCCTTGGATCACATAATTTTCTTACCATGGTTAGGCTTTTTATGCTGAAGAATAAATGAAAAAGCAGAAACGAGCCTAAATTTACCGTCACAACACTCCATCTTTATTATTATTATATATTTTAAACACAATACACATAATTTCATATGTAAACTCGAAGAAAGTATGGATGGAACCCCCAACGCGTACTCCGGGTAACCTGTTGGATGTTATGCCAATCCATCATTGGAGCTCAAGCTGGTGACATTTTATCATCCAACACTGCATCTTACCACTAGGTCTTCCTGTGAGGTTTCTCTATCTTTAGTATTGGTACAATTTTCTTATCATACTATCAATGAGGTTTTGCATGGGCCTATGTGATTCATGGTACCCAATTTTAACATAACATGTCTATCTAACATTATTTTGAGATCATGAATTCAGTTACTTTGTCGAAATACTGCAGCCGGTGTTGCAAGCGGGGCAACTAGAGCAGCACTTACACAACATTTTTCACTTGAAAATAATGCAGCAGATATCTCTGCAAAGGTATGAAAATATTGATATAACTCTGGTGGTTATACAGTAATTCACACATTTTTATGTTTTGTGGTAGGAGGGTAGTCAAGAGACAGTTGCTACAATGGTTGGGATGGCACTGGGAATGCTTCTTGCTCATATTACAAGAGGTCACCCTTTCGCTGTGTGGATTTTATTTCTCTCACTCACTCTATTTCATATGTTTGGTGAGTTAGCTTTCCATGGAAAAAAGAAAAAAAATATATCACTTTTTGGCTTCTATCTGGGTTTTAGATTAAGTACGAAGCATGAAAAACCTAATTTCTTTATATGTTGAAGAAAAACAAAATGATCCGGAGACATGCAGCAATTATTTAAGGGGGTAGTATGATACATCTGTTTCTATATATTTATTTTGCTTCCATTTTACCGCTTTTTCCAAAGCATTCTCAACAGTTTGATATTTGTTTGAGATTGAGATCCCGATCATTTAATTTTTCCAATGTTCATTTGTGGAAGGAATTATTCTTATATTACATCCGTATAAAATAATAAGGTGGTGCCTGGCGCAAACGGTAAGGTTACCCGGCTGGTAATCTGGAGCGCACAGATTCGAGCCCCGGCCTCTTCACATAATGTGAGGAAAAGGCTGCGCGCGCTAATCGACCACCCACAGAGCCCGGAAAGCCGTGAGAATAGTACCAGATGAGAGACTGTCTAGGAAGTCCTCACGCTTGAGTACGGGAGCCTTCGACACTGGGTATCCACCTACATCTGTATAAAGTAATAAGCATTTGCAAGCGAATACACTTAAAAATTGCTTACCACTTAGGTTGTGCTTGTTTGCATCACTGATTGGTTAATGCTTTTTATTATAATTATATTTTCTATTGGCAATCCAAAGCTTTTTTGCTTATCGAAGTTTTTCTAACATGAGCTTGAAGATGCACAATGAACATGATTAATGTGTAGCACTCATTGTTATGGATGGACATATCAAACCACTTATTGCAATAAATATCCCGTGTTCCTTTGAGCGTCAAGAACTGTTTAAACGTAACACACTTAATTATAATTAACTATTCAGTGGTTATTGTATCAAATAAAGTAATGGAACTTTTTGATGAGCACTTTTTCTATCTCAAACAGGCTGAGCTGCATCATCACTTGTCGCCTAACTATAATTTAGTTGATGTATTTTTCTCACATACAGCATTCATTGACCTTTGTATTTCTTTTTCAGCAAACTATATGGCTGTCCGATGTCTTTCATTAACGACATTAAACAATGAAAGAAGCTTCTTACTTCTGCAACATTTCATGGAGACTGGAAAAGGTGATTCTTTGTGATATTTCTACCATTAGTACAGGGAAAGGTTTGAATAGGATTTCAGTTACGTTCACCATTCGAACTCTGTTACCATTTCTACCGTCATTCAATTTATGTAAATACCTTTACATATTTTCTTACATTATCTCACTTGAACAGCGCAAAAGGTTATCTTCTTCAGTCGAATAACTTCAGAGTTCAAACACATCATTCAAGTGTGTGAATGAGCACATCATGCATCGGTTCACTTGTATTTATGAATGAAATGATAGTGGTTGTGTGTTTGTGTTTGTAAAGCAAAATAGTAGTACTGATACGTGATCATGCATGCGCACACGCACCTTCTCTTTTTTATAAATTAGAGCAGTGCATATAGAAGGATACCTGACATATGTTTACTACACATTTTAATATGTTACCATATGCATTGTTATCTAATTCACGGTTGATTTCTAATTCCTAGTAGAAAATCATTTAACTGAAAACAAGAAAATTCTGAAATATTTAAACCCTTCAAAATTATAGTCCGTCATCATTGACCACTAAAACATTAAATTGAACAGTTGTTTTGGATCAGTTTTACCATATTGGAAATTTTCATCGGAGCCTTTTTCTTCTTTTGAACTGGTAACAACCATTATGAAAACTGTTACTTCAGAAGCTGCGCTACTAAAAAATTGAGGTGCTACAGTTGTAGAAAGAGGGATCTTTCCTTATATATATGTTACATGTATATGCATACACGAGTGTAACACACCCGCGTGCGCGCGCATGCGCGTGCGCACACACACACACACACACACACACACACACACACACACACACACACACACACACACACACACACATATATATATATATATATATCAATGTCACACCTGCTTTTGCAGCACCTCGCTAGCCCACCAATTTCCACAACATATTCTGTTTTAAATAGTACTGCTAAATCAAAATGCATGCTGAAAAATAGGGGACTAGAGGGGTGCTAAAAAATAGGGGTGTGACTGAACTTTGAATTAAAATGCATGTGTGTGTTTTCTGTGTGTGGATTTAAAGGGGTAGAGGTAATTTATTCAAGTAGATCACTCATTTTGATGTCATGGGGAGTTCGCACCCATGACCTCTAGAATTTCAGACTAAGCGTCGTACCACCTGCTACTTGAGCTAATAGTTCTTATTGTAACACGGGCGTGCGCGCGCATATACACACATATATAATGCATATGTGTATATTATAAATTATATTGTGGATATTATTTTAGTGTAATGGCCACTTCCGTTTTCTTCAATTCTCCATGAATTTCCCTTCAAATTTAACAGATCTAGAAGTGTTAAAATGAAAAAGCATATTACAGATTGTTGATGCCAAAAAGTGGTCATCAACGGCCAAAAGTCGAATTTGAGCGTGATTTATGAAGAAATATCTGAAAAAGCGAGAAAAAGGAAGAAAAAACAAGACAACAACAATTTTATAGTGGTTCGGCATTAACGAGCCTACGTCCACTTTATAATCTCATAATAATATCATAAAGTCGGAGATACAATAAATGAGATCGTCATATCTCCATTACATAGTCGTTTTTGATGAATATAGCAAGTATTTTTGAGGTGAAAGTGGTTGACAGCCATGATTGAGTTGTGAAGGGTATGCATGAGCTATAAAGTCAGGCTCAGATCTCAGCCAAAAGTCCTCTTCTTTGTTATGTAACATGGTGTATTTATAAGCGGTAGGCTTCAACAATTCGAGTTGCCATGTGTCGGTTGATCCATGTGAGTAGCAGATGATGGAGCTGAGTCTTGATTACGTAGAGAGGTCCCCTTCAATATGTGGCAGCATAAGTATAGCTTGATCCAAGTTATATGCTTTAGAATAGGTAGTTGGACCAAGTAGGCTATGAAATAGATCTCATGACCAAGTCATCGCTGTAGTGTAAGTTGATCTCAAGACCATCTTGCCTAGGTATTTCGGGCTGAAGTGATTCTATCCAAGAGCCCTCGAGCCAAGGAGCCTCGAGCCAAGAAAGTCCAGGCTTGTCCAAGTCCATGCTTGAAGCTTGAATTCTTTTTTCTTTTCTCTATGCAAACAGCATGGCATGCATCAATTGCCATCTGTGGTACCTATCGAGCCAAAGTTCGAAGTTGGAGTAGTTGAGATGAACATGTAATCACTTACGTCGAGTCAAGAGATCGAATGAAATAATCATAAGTCAAGCTAGGCCACTGGCTTCTGTACGCGTTCATCCATAAATAGGTCATCGCCAAATGAAGCCATCTTCTTATGCCAAGTTAGACCATTGGTCACACACAAGTCAGCGCATGGTTCAGTTATCCAAGTCATGAGATAGCGTAGAAAATCAGAAATGGCATGTGAACTTGACATCGCATATAGGTTTTTACTTCCCAGGTCATTGGAATAATAGGCTAGGAATCCATGATCGCCATATCTTGCCAGTAGAAAGCCAGAAAACCATGATCACTCCAGATCATATTAACAGAAGACTAGAAATCCATGGTTACGTCAAATCATATTTAATGAAATCCACGATTGCTCGGGATCATTTTTATGGTCCAATGATCACATACGAGTCAGTACGAGATGTTGAAATCATGTGAGTCGATGTCTAGTATGATTGTCAAAATCATAAGGCAGTAGAAAAGTGAGTCTCGCTCTCTATTTAATGTACTTACGATTTGAGTCTTCCATGTCAGGCCTAACTCATAAGCCGTCTCGCTTGAATGAGTCAGACAAGTTCTGCCATATCCTGAAGATATAGTATATATCCTTTGAATCACATGTCAAGTCAAGAACATGTTCAAAGGCAGTCTGTAAGTTGACCCTCAAGCCCACAACGTTGGTGGGGCACAAACGAAGCCAGTGCTCTTGCCCCCAGCGTCAGTGGGGGTCAAGTCAGTCGGACATCCAATCCTTAAGTCTTCATACTCTCCGTCGTTGTTTCAGGATAGAGTTGCAGTTTTGGCGGTCTTAGCCAACCCAAGTCATTTTGTACTTTCTCTCGAGTCGGCGAGAGTTAAAGTTGAACACGCAAACAATCAAATCTCATTTGCCTAGGCATCGTTCCTTCACTTTAGTCAGAAAATGAGGATCAGCTCATCGAGCACCAGTGAACTTAGTTACTCTTATCATTCGAGCCAGTTAGGTCGATCCCCTTTGTTTATGTTTCATCGTAGTTTAAAATATAGTCATCATACTCTTGTTGAGTTTGTTCTTCATGCTCAGTTCCATTGAGGTCATCATTTTTTGTAGTTTGGGATCCTGCGAAACATTAAGAAGTTGAAAATTTGAATAGAGTAGTCGAGTAGTAGATTCATGCTTTTCATGGCTCGCACTCTTCGTCCCTAGTCATTGGGGGCTTGACTGAGTGGCGGACTTCAAATTCATGCCTTCTCAGGATTCGTACTTCCTCATCATGTCGTGAGTTAGAGTTGATGCAAAATGATTTGTTGGTACTCAACCTATACTGGTTTCTGCTCTCCCATCCAAGCTCTGAGGATTGAAGTTGGTCTGCGAGAGGTCAGAATGTAGTCACTTAGAATGTTCTAATTCTTCCCCTTCCAATTGGAAAGTAGGTTGGGATCAGTCAATGGATGGTCACTCTGCACCCCTTTCGTGGTCCACATGCGGCCTGTCAAGATCAAAGCATAAGTTATGTACACACAAATAAGTTATGCCGGTTGTAAATACTTTTAATAGTTATGCCCCTAGTCCGGGGGTAATGGCAATAGACAGATGGTCAGACCATACCCATTTCAAATTTAGACATGCATGCATGTATGGTTGTCAAAGCTTAAGTGATTGTGTCGTCCAAGTGCTCGAGCTATTGCATTTTATGTTCATTGTACTTGCAATGTGAAACTCGTCGTTGCACTTGAGCTATAGTCAGTCACATATGGTTATGTGTGTCCAAGGTTGTCAATTTGGGATTTAAATCATAAATCGTAAAGTTAATATTTCGAATTCGAGATTTAAATCGTAAATCGTAGATTTAAGTTTTTTTTCATGTATGTCAAATGCATACATGTTGATTATTAAATTGTACTTATTTTTTTTTATATTTATGTGCTAACTATTATTTACAATTTCTTTTACATGGTTAACACGGTTCATGAAATGTATTTTTTGTGCTGAACAAAAATGTAAGGTCAGCATCTAACAACTAACTAATAATCAATCCCATTAAAAAGCATTGAAAACTCTGCATGTCTTGTAAATGACAGCAAAAGACAATGGCTACCAGTCTAGTATTAATTTGTTTTTATTGATCTTGACTAGTCAACTAGGTTTTAGTATATAAATAAAAAAAGAAAATTCTATAGTGCTGAAGCCATTCTCGTTCACTGGTCCAACTTTATATATTATTTAGCTTAAATCAAAAGGTGCAAGAAACCAAAAGACATTTATAGCTTTCTCACTCACTGGTCCTTTTTTATATTATAATAACTTAAAGCAAAAAGCAAAATCCAAAAGCCATATTTGTACGCAAGCTACAACAATGCTACAACGAACAGATTAAACCAGAAGAGAAAAGAAATTCGCGAAGAATGGACCGAAAGCATTCAAATATTCATGAACAAAAAATGATGCGGAGAAGCTTGAATCCGCGAAGAAGAACTGCAGAAGCAGCGAACAATTCAACGAGAATTCAAAAATGAAAGTCATTTACCTGTCGATCCACGAGGTTACTCAATTTCATGTGCCTTCTTCTGTTTCTCTAATTTTATTCTTCTTTCTTTCACGGTTAGATCATCGATTCAATTTTTTAGAATGTTTTCAGTTAGGTTTAGATCGTACGATTTTTGGCATATGCGATTTATTTCGCATTTCGAATCGATGAATGAGCGATTCGATTTAAATCATATGATTTTACGATTTTTGACAACGTTGTGTGTGTCGATATCATATATCACTCTTAAGGCCCTCTTTCAGTCATTGCCTTAGGTCGTGTGATGTGCTAATGAACCTCCCACTCTCAATGCCTCCTTTCAGTTGTTGCATTGAGTCGTGTGGGAAATTTAGAATTAGAAGTCGAAGT
The DNA here is from genome assembly GCA_030737875.1 of Allium sativum. NCBI lineage: Eukaryota > Viridiplantae > Streptophyta > Magnoliopsida > Asparagales > Amaryllidaceae > Allium > Allium sativum. The sequence continues at coordinate 1,025,884,614 of CM060909.1, forward strand.
CATCCCTTTGAACATGACCCTTCGTTGGTGTATGTAAGTGTGGCCCTCACGTCTGTGTTTGGTATATGTACATGAACTTGCAATTTGAATAGAACAATTCGTTTAATTTGCAAGTTACCAAGTCAATCTTTATGTCACAAGCAAGTCTAGCTTGAAACGAAAATGTGTTAAGTGCTAAGCTATCTAGCATAGAACTATTAAATGTCAAAGTGTCAGGTGTCGTAGTTTGGACGTATAGCGTCTGTAGCCTCCATTTAACTTTGAAACACGGGTCGCGTCCGAAGCGTGTTTGAAGTAATTCAGAAATCTATGCCTGTGCCCCAGCGTTGGTGGAAACCGGGTTAAGTTGTTCGGACGTCCGGTCCGTAAGTCTTTTATAAACCTGTCCTCAGTCGGAGGGCGATGGAGATTGCATGCACGTCGCAACATTGTCCTTTATACTCTCTCTTAAGTCGTGAGAGTTAGAGTTATGGGTTTAGTGGTATTAAGTCGTGGTGCGCCATTCACACTAACCCAACAAATTTATACTCTCTCTCAAGTCGTGAGAGTTAGAGTTATGGACGTCGTGGCTCGTCCTTTATACTCTCCTAAAGTCAGTTTGGGTTAGAGTTGTGGACGTCGTTGTTCGTCCTTTATGCTCTCCCTTCGTCAATTAGGTTTAGAGTTGTGGATCAAGTGGTCTTAAATCTTGGCGCGCCCATCACACTCGTCCTAGATTTATACTCCTATCCAAGCTCTGAGGATTAGAGTTAGTCGGGCAAATAGTCGGGTCACATTTTCCTTGGCATCGTCTCTTTGCTCCCACGTCAAGAGCAAAGGGCGCCATCAGGAATGGTCGGTTCACGTCCCTGTTGAGTTTAGACCCCTCCCGTCGGAAGCATGAGAAAGAGTTAAAGACATCGTTGGAGAGCGGTCGAGTCATACTCATCCTCGTCTTAACATTTCTCTTTTGTCCCCACGTCGAAGGCAAAAGTTATTATGGGATCGTGTCCCGGTTATCATTGCGCTCTTCCTGTTGGATCAAGGGATGGAGTCGTCGATCTGCTGGATTGTTATGTCACGCCCGAATACATCTCTACGTCCTGCCCGGCGAATCAAAGGCTGAGGAGGCCTCATTGGTATGCCCATGTATAGATAACACACGTCGAACTCATGTGCGTTTATTCTCTTGTCCCCTACGTCGAGGGAAAAAAGTCAGCGAATGAATGGTCGAACTTCATTTACGTTAGAATGTTGGCGTTAGACCAATAGTAAGCGGGTGAATAGTCGATTCACGTTCGCCAAAGCTTTGTGTTCCTTCGATCAAACTATGGGAGGAGTGATTGGTACCAAACCTCGGGTACCTGCATCATTTATATACAAATTTGCATGAGTTAGTTATGTTAATAACTCATAAAGCATGTAAAGGCAAAATGCATGATTGGAAAGTAAGTATGTTGATGGGCGATGCTGCCTCAATTTGGATTCACGTAATCCGATGACGTCACGCATAGGATCCATCCATATGGACCGTCGAACTGCGTCCATTCTGAATCGGATTCGGACTTTGAAATGCAAAAGCCGATGCACAATTGTCTTGAGTCATGCCACGCATGAACCGAGTAGTGGATGGTCATGTCAGATCCACCTTGAGCTGTATAACTTTCCTCGGACGGGGGGGGGGGGGGGGGCATGGTTTTGTAAACGAGTGGTTCAGTCAGGCTCGTTATGGCAATGCCCTGTTGTGGCGACCCAAACTTCCCCGTAGAGGAAAGCCCGATTTGCTTCGAGAACAAGACGAACCAGAACACAAACAGAAGAACATTTCCTTGCTATTTACAACAATTTACATCAGAGTATAAGAATATTCAGAATATGAATAAATATTACACAGAAAAATATCAGAGATTTAAAATACATAGCAGCGGAAATAAAATGTATAAATACAATGCGTAGTGGAAAATATAATAACTAGCACAACTGAATGAAATACACGGATACAAAGCGTTCTGAATATAGTTCTAGATGTAAATCCAGGATCTGTATAAATGAATCTGCAAAACAAAACTACTAGCTGCCCATGTGGAAAATAGAGGCTTCCAGAGTTTTAGTTAAAACAATAAACTCCAGGTCAGTCATGAGACTAGTGTGATAACTAAAGCAGTTATTTAAAACTTTACTTTAAAATAAGGTAAATCAAGGGACCACACCATATAACACGGAACGAGTTTACCCCAAAGAATACCAGTGCCTAAAACAAACAACACAATGCTAAATAAAAAAAAATGAAGCTATTATAAGACTCAGGTCCTATCACACAATGCAACGCAAGACGGAGGATAGAGTTTTACCTTATAATAGTCAAATATGCTTGGTACGTTTTAAAACAAATCTTTTATTATTACTATAAGTGAAGAAATCAACTTCAAATATAAATGTATCAATCATAGACGGCATGGGCGCCCCATCCCACTATGTCGCCATATATAGTATACAATCAAAACCGAAAAATGTCGTATATGAAAATTGGACTTTCATACTGGTGGCTCCTAATTCGAAAGATCTATCGCGTAGTACAATTCCCAACGGCTTACGTTGCAGGCATGCGAAAACGCCTAATGCACATCTGCACTATCCGGGAAACAAGTTACCGCGGCTTACGTCGTAGGCATGTGAAAACACCGCTAACTCTATCCATCATAAAATCGGGGGGTGTGCCCTATCGCTCACCTCGGTCAACCGAATCTATGACACCACTAAGGTGTCTATCCTCATCTCAAAAGCATACTGATCTAACCATCAGTTTACCACCATACCGGTGTGTGAGGCTCGCGAATTAATGCTACACAAAGCCGTGCTATATTAAAGCTGTGCTTTGATCATCAATCATAAGACTCTGCTTTTCAACAGAAGCCTTGATTATTTGCCACTTAGGCATGCCACACAGGCAATTTACGCCATGCGACTGTTGTCTATCGATATACAACATCTGATCCCGTACGTCTCAGAGAAGAGTGAAGGGAATAAATCCCCCTTCACCAGACAGATGTATATTTAATAGAGATCAATCAGCACAGAATAAAATCCAATGTCAGACACCATCCATTTACAAGTCCGTTCTAGGTCTGAATGAAACCGGAGGCACCTTATTCCTCGTCCCGTATGTCCAATGCAGGAGAGATACCCTCACATATCCGTTCAATCAACAAGTACGTCCGGACGACTACCACTGTAGCCCCTTCAAGGTAGCTACTCCAATCATGAGCAATAGTAGTAACCCATCCATTCGATGTGAAGATCGTCGGTCTTGCACCGTCTTCAATCTCTTCGACTTTTCGTCGTATCAGTTATTCAGAATGGGATAAACCCGGCCTTTCCGAATAACTTGCGTATCTTATAATCAAGTGCTATAATAACACATCATACACCTCATTCCAATTCAGAATATTCTTTTATTCAAATATTCTTTTCCTTTAGGAAAGATTCCCATTAATTTTATCAAAGATAAATGCTTTAAATTTATTCTTTAATCTTCCTTTGGATATCAAACCATATTAAGGTTTTCCAAACTAGTCGGGATTAGCGAACTACACCGAAGTAATCATTTATTTTATTTTCCAATCCCAACCTATTCATCCCATGGAGCAAAACTGGTAATACTCCATATCTAACACCCCACGGTGTTATCGGTAAATATTAATTACCATTTCACGTTCAAATCTAATTAATGATTTAGCTATCGCATGGAGTAAAACTGGTGGTACTCCATTTTCGATCATTTTCTTGAATTGATAATTTTAATTATCACATTCACTTTTCAAACTAATCAAAGATTCATTAAAACTCCATTTAGTTTTAATCTTCCCAAAAATCAATATTAATGATTATTCAAAACTAAGAAATTAATCTTATCTTTAACTGGATTAAAGAACTAATGTCATTTAAAACACGGTTCACGATAAACCCAAAATCACATTCTATTCCATCAGTCTCCAACCGTAAATTAGTAAGAGAACAATTTCCTAAGTATTAATCCCGAAGGCCGAAACCAACATCAGATCAATAACCAGAAAACCATTCAACTTAGCTAATCTCTAATTAGTTTCTAATTTTCTTAACTCCCTTGGGTTTAAGAACATTATTTTTGAAGATACCATCCACGACAAACCCAAAATCCCATTTCCATTGTTAATCGGTTAAAGAACAAGTGTTATTTAAAACACCGTTCACGATAAACCCAAAAACCAATTTCAATTTAATTTCAATTAAATGTTAATTAATTGGTAAACTTCATTAAATCTTAATAAAAAGATTTAGATCTTTTCTCAACTGGGTTTAAGAACAGTGTTAATGAAGACACCGTTCACGACAAACCCAAAATCCAATTTGATATCAAATACAAGGTTCTGGATAGAAAATATATCGGTTTATATTCAATATCAAATTCTGAAACCAACGGATATCTTATTGGAATTACGATATATATATATCTTCCAAATTCCTTAACAATATCCGTATAATCATGGAATCCAATATCGAAATATTCCGAAGATTATTTCCATTCAAAATCCATTCCAATTTAATCATTGGAAAATTCTGGTTATTTCAAAACCATTTTCAAATCCAATTTATTTATTTCTAAAAATAAATAAATTATTATTCTAGTTAATAACTAGTCCATTTCGATAAAAATATATTTTTATCTTTTCAAACTGGAATTTTTCATCCAAAATCATTTACTATGATTTTACATAATTTTTCCATATTTTTAATAATTTTATTATCGCCCGTACAGTCGGTTTCCAATAACGGCCACCGAACTGCATCCATAGCGACATTTTCTGAAATTGATTTAGACATCTCCAAATCTAACCGTTAGATTTCAAATCTCTTATATTCATTGGAAAGCTCTTTTCGATACGAACCCAACAGTTCCAGTTTTAGGAGAATCCGACGGTCGGATCTCCCGTAACGTCCATTTGAAGTTAATGGTCGAAATTCGCGAACTACCGCTGCGCGGCGCGTTCTATTCATGCCATTATAATATATATTATATATATCGTCGATTTCCATTTAAAACGAATTTTATAAATCGTTTTAAAAACGATTTCCACTTCCATTTCAATTTCGAATTGAATATTCCAATATAAATTCGTTTTAAATTCATTTCATATCGATTTCAATTCAATTCGATTTCAGTTCAATTCAATTCCATTCCATTCGATTCGTTTTAAATTCATTTTAAAACGATTCCAATTCCATTTCAAATTCATTTCAAATCGATTTCAATTCAATTTAAATTCATTTCAAATCGATTTCAATTCAAATCAAAATTGAATATTCTTTATATAAATTCGTTTTAAATTCATTTTAAAACGATTTCAATTTGATTTTCAAATTTAAATCAAAATTTAAATTTCCATGTCATTTCATTATTAAAATGATAATATTTTCGAAATATCAGATTTTGAAATCACTTTCCGATATTCATTATAAAATGAATAAAATCGACAGAAAATCCCGTTCGTGTTAAAATGACGTTTAGCTACTTAACATGGTTTCACATTTCAATAATTACTGAATATTATTTTAAAATATTTGTTAATTCTACACTGGAATTAGACTCAATCAATTACCATATAATTTATATGGATTTCAACATTACATGTATACCACAATAACGATAAATAATCATTAAAAATTCATACAACATTCAGAGTGCATTGTACAACTGTATAAGCATTAAAATAAATAAATAACGCTTATACAGTCTGTCAACCCATCGATTGACATACCACTAATTATTGGGATCAGTGTATGTCAAATATTATCCCAATACCCGTGTGGGGTTTTCAAACAACAAATACTGTTTATTATTTGTGCAGTTGGGCGATGTGTAAAATTTATCGTCCCAATCAATATCAGATAAATAAGTGTACGTAAACAAACCGTCCGGTTTGTAAATGAAGATTTATTTTATTCATATACACGTTAAAAATTATATTTTTAACTATAAAATATTTTATACAACACATATATATTTTATATAGTTCGTTCATTCAATAAAAATGATATTTTTATTGTTCATACATTTTATTCAACACATTCACAATCAATTTCTACATCACAATACAATCAAGCAAGTCGTCCATGGTCTGTGGACGACGGTGAGCAGTTCATATATGCAGTTATAAAATAGATAACTGTGCAGAAATAATTTTAGTGAGAAGTTCTCACATTGGGTTCCACTCCGTCAGTGTTTTAATTTCTGAACTGTTCGGGTTCAAATTTGTCTGAAATTCTGATTTGCTCCAAATCGGACCCAGTTAGTTCCATTGTGTAGATATCGTTGAGTTGATTCCAACGGATCAAAAATCCTTGAAATCCGACCTCGTATGATAAAGTTACAACCTTTCAAACGTTAATTACATTATTGGATAATTAAATAATAATTAAATAAATTAATCCCCCCTTAATTACCCCTTTCATCGTTCTTCCCCGATCCTTCAGCTGTTACGCCCAAAAAAACTCGACTTAAAAAATCACTTGCGCACGCACTTCTATGAAGTCGACCCATCATCCAAACCCATGACATCGAAGCCTCAAGTGTTGCCACCTACCCCCTGAGCACCACACCGTTCGTCGCTCCCTAGGCCACCCAAATCCGTTCGAGAAACCGCGATTTCGAGCTCCCAATTCCAGTAGTCCACGCTATCGTTTTTGATCAAATCCATAAAGATTTAAGGCCCTAACTTTTCTCTACTGATTTTGTTTTAGAACTTAGATTTAATTTGGAATGATTTAATAGAGATTGAAGAAGAAAATCCGCTCGTTTCTGGCCCTTCTTTCCTAGGGTGATGGCGGTAATGAGAAGTGAGGTGTTAGGGTTCTATTTTATTTATTTATATATATTTTTTAATATTGATTTATTCCAATTTTACATGTTTAATGTTACGAACTCCAAATCGAACTCAATGACTGTCGCCCCTAGCTAATTACCCCCATTCCGAACACAATGGGATATGTTTCGTAACCCAATTCGGCTGTTACGATCAGTTTTCATCAAAATTAAAATATAAATCAATATATATTGAATTTGAACGTACATTTTAATTTACTGGGGCCACATACTGATTCTAAAAATTTCAGAAAACTAAATCTAGCAATGTTTTGACGATACAGTCCTAACAAAACTAATTTCGTCGAATTCGGAGGCAGTTTGAAAAATGACCAATTTCTGGTCGATCTAAATTGACTGAAATTGACAAAACACATTTTCTTTTGCCACGCTCACATATTGATCCCAAAAAGTATGAAAATTGGAATTTAGCAATAATTTGACATTCCGGATCCAACAAAAGTGGTTTCGTCGAAAACGAAGGTCGTTTGCAAAATGACTATTTTTAAGGGCTATATTTCCATAGCGACTATTCTAAATTTTCAATTGGACATAACTTTTTATTTTCGTTATGAAATCTGGATTTTTCACATCCGTTGGAGAGATATTTTCAAACAGATTCTAATATTTCTGGTTTTACTAAAATCCGATTTGTTTTGAATCCCGTACATACATTTGAAATCTGAAATTGAATTTTCAAACTACCGTGCCATTTTAAATTCCTTTATAATTAAATTAAATATTTATATTCTAACTTCGATTCAAATAAATATGTACGTTCTAATTCTATTCAAAATAAATTTCTAGTCGTTATTATTTAAAATAAATTATTTCTAAATATTCAAAATTCATTAAAATTGCTAAAATAAATTTTTTTAAATCGGTTCTGATTTTCCGGGTTGTTGCACCTATAGTCCTATATGCAGGCGTTGGAAGTTTGATTAGTACCAGACTCTGGGTACCTATATCATTCACACAAATTTATATGAGTTAGTCACACCAATAACTCGTAAAGCATGCAAGGATAAGAGATATGGGTAAAAAATAATCATGTTAAAAGGAATGAATATTATTCAGAATGGTATCACATATCCTTTGTCAATCCATTCCACTTTGTCCTATCTTTGATAGGAGATGGCCGCTGAAGTTTTAGTTGATGAAGGAAGTCTTTTCAAATTCTCATGGGGCGGCAATGCCAAGAACGACCAGACCTTGATTAGGGTATCGGGATAATAAAGGCAATCAAACGGCCTTTGTGGGTGAATGATGATGGTATGTTTCCTTTGAATTGCCTTCTTGCCCCCACGTCAAGGGCAGGGAATAAGGGTCAGGTAGTTAGATCAAAACCGCTAATGGTGGCATCTTATCTTGTCAGTGCTAAGACGGTGATCAACATGAGATCAGTGGATCCATGTTTATAGAAGCTTTGCCTTTTCCATGCAAGAAGTGGGATATGGAGGCTAGAAATGTAGACATGTCTCGTCTACCCGCCGCTATGTCTTTTGATCCCGCTTCGGGGAATGAGAGCTGATGTATAAATGATTAATCAGTCTCATGGCTTGAGTGATTCGAACTTTTAACTCGCTGATCTTTAAGCGAGAATGAAGCCGATCAGGATTGAATAACCTCAGTAAATAGGGGTGATGGCTCTGGGAAGAATCCCAGTTGCTGCCATCTTGCTGTTGATATTCACGGACCATCTATCGAATCTTGGATGATAAGTCTTTACGATTATTGTTGGCCAAAATATATGCCGAGCCGAAAGCGAGTCGTCAAGCGGGTCCGGGACCCCATAGTCCCGACGGCGATCGACCTAGCCGGTTAGGTCGAACAGGTGGACACTGCTCGATTCATTCGATTTCGGAAGATCGAGCCTTCTTTGAGACGATCAGAAAAATGCATTTTTTTCTTTTGAAAATGAACTTGTCTCGGGTCGATGTGCAGGGCTTTAGAAATGGCTAGTAATCCAAGTTGGTATATCTGGAAGAGTTGATCGACCTGGAGAGTTTCATAAGAGTCGGTCGATCTGTAGTTGGTCGACCTATGATTGAACATCATTACGACGATGGTTGTTTGAACCAATCTCACCCCGACCCAATACCTGCTTCGGGCCAAGCTGCATACTGGGAGCCTTCCAAAGTGCAATTTCCACTGGCTGGTCGCCTGGTCGGGTCGATGTCGACCCGGGAAGGATCGACCCGGCCGGGGTCGAACCCAGAACTGGGACAGAACTGGTGTTTGCTGGCGATGCGGATGTTGCTGCTTCTGCTTTCCAAAGCATGTGCAGAAGTATTGTAAACCATGGCTGCTGAAGATGACTGAAACTAGGATTTTGTCTTGGACTTGGTGATCCAAAAGTTGAGCGAAAACCCTCAAGACGTTGAAAATTTATTTCTCAGTGAAAGCACCAAACTGTTGATGCCAAAAAGTTGTCATCAACGGCCAAAAGTCAAATTTGAGCGTGATTTATGAAGAAATATATGAAAAAACGAGAAAAAGAAAGAAAAAGCAAGACAACAACATTTTTATAGTGATTCAGCGTTAACGAGCCTACATCCACTTTATAATCTCACAATAATATCATAAAGTTAGAGATACAATAATGAGATCGTCATGATCTCGATTACATAGTCGTTTTTGATGAATAAAACAAGTATTTTCTAGGTGAAAGTGGTTGGCAGCCATGATTGAGTTGTAGGCATGGATGAGCTATAAAGTCAGGCTCAGATCTCAGCCAAAAGTCCTCTTCTTTGTTATGTAGCATGGTGTATTTATAGGCGGTAGGCTTCAACAATTCGAGTTGCCATGTGTCGGTTGATCCATGTAAATAGCAGATGATGGAGCTGAGTCTTGATTATGTGGAGAGGTCCCCTCCAATATGTGGTAGTATAAGTATAGTTTGATCCAAGTTTATATGCTTTAAAATAGGTAGTTGGACCAAGTAAGTAGACTATGAAATAGATCTCATGACCAAGTCATCGCTGTAGTGTAAATTGATCTCAAGACCATCTTGCCCAGGTATTTCGGGCTGAAGTGCTTCTATCCAAGAGCCCTCGAGCCAAGGAGCCTCGAGTCAAGAAAGTCCGGGCTTGTCCAAGTCCATGCTGGAGTCCTGAGCGGTCCTATGATGGGTCTATGGGTTGACGGCCTTTCTAAAAGGCGGGTCAACACAGATATGATCTTGTTACTGGTCTTTTTGCTCAAAAACTAGTCATTCAAAACTTTCATCTCGTTCGACAATACAAGCTAATATGAGCGATTGAAAATATTTATTGACCAGCGATTTTAAATTTTGTTTTGAATGAGTTAGAAATTACTGAATTATGCAAAAAATACGGAGATGACCTTGATAGAAAATTCGTTGATATACAAAAATCTGTTTAATTTTGATGCGGAAGTGGAGATGTTTAAGGGGATAGATAAGAACGAATGGTCAAACTTATTCTTGTGAGTTATGAGGAAGTATTTAGTAGACCTATGATAGATCATGTAAATCACAGGATGGTACGGTTGTCAGTGTTACTAAGACTCCAAGTTATGAAAACTTGGATTATCATTCTTCATCATCACAATTAAATCTAATGTAGAAGGCTCGTCTTGCACACATGAGCCTAGTCGGTTTTCCTCTTTAGATAAAAAATGCTGGTGCAAAAGCTACAAAGGCGAAGTTTTCGTATATTTGAAACATAGATCGTCCGGGTTCTGAAGTTTTGTTACATATACTTAGAGTGGATTTCTTGATCATTGAAACTTTTGTATTGAAATTTGGATTTTAATAGATTTTGTCATTTGCTGAATCCATTATTTTTAGGGGTTTGTAGCTATTTTTATTGGGGTATAAGGGTTACAAGATGAATTATAAGAGCATCTGGAACAATATATAGATTACAGTAGTTATTTCAGTCCCAAAATTGCTTTAAACAATCGATTATGGTGTCTAATATATATAAAAATCGGGGTTAAAAGATTTCAAATCTGTAATCTCATAGAGCATTTATTGACTTTACGATTGTCTCAATTTTGTTTTAGACGAACATGCGAGAATTTCGAATTCTTAGCATTTGGATGGTTGTTGAACAAACATCCGCCTCAATTTTTATTTAGGAGTTTGTTCAACAAACACCCAACTGATCTGTGTACTCATTTGGCGGGAAATACTGGTTATGGCGGGTTTCCTGATTACGGCTGTATTATTGCCACTCTGTGACTGTAATCGCAATCAGCTGTCGGAGATGGTTTAAATAATTTCTATTAATTTGTAAATACACCCCTCAACAATTTGAGGTTTTAAACTATTCAGGTAAATAGAAGTGAATCTGTCATGAAATTCTGGTAGTATGTTGTTTATTTTATCGCAATTACTAAAATTGTTTTTCTTTTTTTTTTCCTTTTACTAGCTCTCTCGCCTGAACAGATATCTAGAATGGAACATGTGCTTCCAGATTGGGCTAGTACATGGATTTCTAGAAAGCCAGCTAAACCATTTTACAAGCAAATACACTTGGGGACTAAAGTTTCATCTCTTAAGCATTCTGACTTGTGAGTGTATTTAATTTCATTTCATTCTTAATTTGGCTACATTAGCCTAGGGATTGAACCCAAGATATTTGGTTACAAAATTGAATTTCTGAAACCTGTTTTTCTATAATCGATGCCAGGTTCGAGCTGTCAGGGTCAGCATGCTCACACTACAAAAAAGGTTTGTTTAGCAGTTCCATTGATTAATGCTTGGTACAGATCGAGTTTTGGTTGCCGTTCTATTGATTACTGTGATTTATAGACTTATATTTCCACCGACGTGCTTTTTGTACCAGCTAAATATATGTTGCTGGAGAAAAATGGAGCGGTGAATGTAATCATCCATAAACAATCAACACAAACAGATATATTGCAGGCTTATATTCATGCTCTTTTCATGGTTAGTTTTACTGGTAGAAGCAAGGCCATACACACGGATAGTCGCATATGGATGAGCGAGAATTATGATATTTTTCTTGCTAAGGTGATCCCATTTTACTGTGAATTACCTTTTAGCCTTGTGTTTGAAGCTTTTACTCCACTTGCTCAGTCCAATGGAGATGCTTAAACAACTTCAATTATTAAAATAATAAAATCTGAAAAATAGTCTCTTAAAGTAATTCAGCTGGATAGCAATACAATGAGATGATTTCCTGCAGTCATGAATATGAGTATGCAGTAATTTGAGAGAAAGCTTGTTTACTGTAGGATAAATTTTATTTATTTGTTTTGCATACGTTGCAGCTGAAAGCGGCCGGGTGGTCAACTGAAAGGCTTCTATCACCGTCGATCGTGTGGAAGGCTGAATGGAGTCAGGATGTTGCAGATGACAAGATGGGCTAGCAAGCATTGATTAATCTGTTTATTAATTTTAAATGTTTAGGCATTATCCTGAATATTTGAAGTACAACGTTACAAACTTGTAATTTCATAAATGTAATGCATGGTGGAAAGAATATTTTATGAATCAGTATTAGATGTCATTTACAGTGAACATTAGAATTGTTATTCTCACTTTTTTATGTTGTTTTTTGTTTTGTAATCTCAGGTGTTCATGTTCGTCAATGAGGCTAACCCTTTTCTAGGGTTAAAATGTTAATGAGACTTGTAGATCTCACAATGTATTGTTGAATGTTTGCAGAATTATGTATCGACGAGTCAATTGTTTGTTATAATGCTGATTTAGATAACAGTTGTATTGTTGAATGCTTACATAATCAAGTCGAGGTTAACCATTTGTTAGGATGTCCAAGTGAATTTCATCTAATTTATAAGAGAAAATCGAATTGCAAGGAAATACAGACAATTAGAAAAATAAATACAAATGTATGCTAAACATTTGTTTTCGACCTTTTTGGTAATTACTCTCCAAATTTTGGTATATTCTGATCTCATTCTTTTATTGTAGTTATTTTCTTTTATAGATGAATGGCGTTACACGTTACGTGGATTGATGACATTATTCTGTTAGGGACTGATATGATGGTTTTGATGAAATTCACTATTGTTAAATTGTTTGTTTTAACTATTATTATTATATTATAAAATATATATTAACATTATTGTATAGAAATGCGCGTGCGCGTACACACACAAATATATATATATATATATATATATATATATATATATATATATATATATATATATATATATATATTTGAAGACTGAACAGTTTAAAGATTCAAGATTTCAAAGAAGAAGAATTCAAGATTGAAGACTCGTGAGTAACAAGAGTTCAAGAAAACATGATAAGTTGTAGAGTCTAGAATTTTTGTTAAAACTCTGTAGTAGCATTGAATTTCTATTTTCCTATCATTTTAAATTTTCTTATCTCTTATTTTCAAATTGATTTCGAAATTACTTCATATTATATATATGTATATATATATATCTTTTAATTTGATAGGATTTTAAATCTAACCCTTAATTTGAATATTTTAGATTTAATTACTTATATTTTTTTTTGGCATAGCATAATTACTTATATTTTAGTTTTTAATTAATTCAAATATTTACTTATATTTTAGTTTTAATATATATTATTTAAGTTTCAATTTCCTTATTTTCATAATTATAGTTTTATGTATCTTTAGTCTGAAAACATTTCTTATACTAGTTATATTTATAGATTTATATAAGTTTTAAATATTCATTTTATATATTATAAATATGTGTTTTGAAATTATATTTGTACTCCATTATGCTAATTTATTATAAAGAACAATAATATGTTTAAACTCCAGAATTACCTTGCTTTATTCCAACATCATTTACATTGTTTTCAAAAAATTCAAATTTCAAAATTTTACTAAGGCATGTCGACATGTACTACCCTCATGTCGACATGGTGATCGTTAATTTTCAAAATCAAATTTCTAAAGTTATGTCTATTGGTGTAAATCCTTTCCTGAAAGGATATGACCGTTGAACCACTATAGATAGGCTTTTAAATTTGAAAATTTATAACTAACTTCATTTTATCTTCTTCTCTCTTTTCTCCTCTCCATTTTTACTCTTAAATTTTCAAGTTTATATAATCAAACTCTGCCAAATTCAAGGAGAATTAAACTAATTCAATTCTTGATTTGTTCTCTATCATTCTCTTTCAAATATTCAGGTGCTATTCAGAGTTATAAGAGTTTCTATAATCAAAAATCGCAATATTAAAGTTCTATCGAGCCTTCCATCCAAACTGATATTGAAAAGATGTGGTTGTAGCCCATACAAATCAACTGAGTGAGATTGTAGCCCTGTAAATCAATTGAGTCTCACTGTACTCCGAAAACATATGAGGTGCACCTCGTGGCCTGTAAAATCGAGGATTGTAATTTAAAGATTATATTGAAAAGATATATGTATCAACCCAGAGTTGTGTGGGACCGAATGTAGAATAACTTCGAATCAATATAAAAATCCTTGTGTGTTCTTTCCTTTAATGCTTTTACTTCTTATTATGCAATAGTGTTTGATTCTGTGATTTTTATATATATGTGTTTTGCATCTGTTTATGATTAATTCAAAAGGATTTCACAAAAATATATAAAATTCCACTAAATACTATTCATCCTCTCTCTAGTGTTAAGTCCGCCTTAAGATCATTAATCCGCATTTCCCAACTATTGGTATCGGTGCACTGGTTTTCAAAGTTATCATAATTCGATTTTCGAAAAGTTTTAAAATGGCAACTAACGCTGGTAACGTCAACACTAGTAACCCTAGTTCTTTTGTATATGGTTACTCCACTGTTAGACCACCACTATTTAATGGAAGTAATTATGCATATTGGGTTTGTAGGATGAAAATATATTTACAATCAGTAAGATTAGATGTAACAACTCGGAAAATTAAAACCAATTTAAAATTTTTATTTTGGCAATTTTAATGAATTTTGAATATTTAATATGATTTATTTTAAATAATAACGACTAGGAATTTATTTTGAATAGAATTAGAACGTATATATTTATTTAAATCGAAATTAGAATATAAATATTTATTTTAATTATAAAAGGAATTGGAAATGGCACGGTAGTTTGAAAATTCGATTTCAAATTTCAAATGAATGTACACGATTCAAAATAAACCGGATTTTGGCAAAACCAGAAATATTTGAATCTGTTTGAAAATACCTTTCTAACGGATCTGAAAAATTGAAATCTCATAGCGGGAATAAAATGTTATGCCCAGTTAAAAATTCAGAATAGTCGCTATGGAAATATAGCCCTTAAAAATGGAAATTTTGCAAATGACCTACGTTTTCGGCGAAACCACTTTTGTTGGATTCATGATGTCAAGTTATTGCTAGATTCCAATTTTCATAATTTTTGAAATCAATATGTGAGCGTGGCAAAAGAAAACGTGTTTTGTCAATTTCAGTCAATTTGGATCGACCAGAAAATGACCATTTTTAAAACGGTCTTCAAATTCGACGAAATTAGTTTTTTAGGACCATATCGTCAAAACATAGCCAGATTTATTTTTTTGGAATTTTTGAAGTCAGTATGTGGCCCCAGTAAATTGAAATGTACGTTTAAAATTCAATATAATGATTTATATTTTAATTTAGGCGAAAACTGATTGTAACAGCTGAATTGGGTTACGAAACATATCCCATTATGTTTGGAATAGGGGTAATTAGCTAGGGATGACAATCGTTGAGTCTCGGTTGGAGTTCGTATACAAAGTCAACTTTTTATGGAAAAATAATATTACATTATTATATTATTTTTATATTTAAACTCCCTCGCCCCCTTTCTATTCTCTCTCCCCGGTCATTTGTTTCAAAAAGAAAAAAATAAATAAAAAAAACCACCGCCGATTTCCGCCGTCGCCCTCCCACTGACGCAGCCACCCGCTGTCGGAGCACCGCGCCCACCTCCTCCATCGCCGCCAGAGGCCGTGACACCCCCTTTTTCTGATTTGAACCGTAGCCCCTCAGACCCCAAAAAACCCGTGCCCTAGCCCCTGCAGTCAACCGCCGTACGCTGGTGATCCCCCGCCTCCGCCTGCACGCCATCCGCGCCTTCCTCACCTCTAAGCGCCGACGGTGACCCCCCTCTGCTGCGCTGTAAGTTTTATTTTATTATTTTCCTTATTTATTTAATGTAATTAAGTTTTAAAATGATTAAAAAATCAATTATATATATATATTATGACATTGATTAGAAAATATATGATTTTTATAATAAAGATATGATTTTTTATAATAAAAATATGATTTTTATAATATAAACATCGTTTTAAAATATATTTTTTATATAGAAAATAGCGGTATAAAAATACGATTTTTATTATATGGGCAACGTTATAAAAATGTAATCTTTATATATTTATTAGCGATATAAAAAGGTAATTTTTATATGGACAGTATTATGATAACAATACAATTTTTATTATGAAGTTAGAGAAGTAAAAATATAATCTTTATCTAGAAGCGAAATAAAAATATGATTTTTATGTAAAAGGCTTTATATAAAAATTTGATTTTTAGTTTGATAAAAATTTGATTTTTATATATATATAAGCGAGATAAAAATTTTATATATATATATATATATAAGCATGATAAAAATACGATTTTTATATATGAAGTGGCGATATAAAAATGTGATATATATATATATGTATATATATATATAACAATATGATAAGAATGTGATTTTTTTTTAAATATATATAGCGTTGTTAAAAATATAATTTTTAATGGAAACTGCGTGAAACAGATTACGTGGATATCACGAAGAACGCTACACACTGGAAATAAATCCGTTCAAATAAAGATTGGGGGAGTGGAAACCAAAGGTGAGAACTTCTCACTTTAATTTTATTTTCTAGTTAGAAATATATACTAGGATGTAGACGGTGCTTAGCAGCACCCGACACCGTCATCCACAGACCATGGACGACTTGTTTGATTGTATGTTGTTATGAAAATTGATTGTGATTGTGTGATATGGAATGGAATATAAAATATTCATGTATTGAAATAAATATTTTATAATTAAAAAATATAATTTTTAACGTGTATATGAATAAAATAAATATTCATTTACAAATCAGAGGATTTGTTTATGTACAGACATTTGACTGATATTGATAGGGACGATATATTTACACATCGCCCAACTGCACAAATAATAATCAGTGTTTGTTCTTTGAAAACCCCACACAGGTATTGGGATGATATTGGACATACACTAATCCCAATATTTAGTTGTATGTCGATCGATGGGTTGACAGGCCGTTGTAAGTGTTAATTATTCATAATTAACGCTTATGCAGTTGTGTAATGCACACTGGATGATGGTTGATTGTGTTTGATTACTGTTATATACATGTGTGTATGAAATCCATATAAATAACGTTATATGGTAATTGATTGTGTCTGATTCCAGTTCAGAAAGAATGAATAATTTAAAATAACAAATATTTTAAAATAATGAATATTTTAGAATAATATTCAGTAAAAGATCGAAATCTGATTTTGATGTCCGATTTGGGATGTACACAAAAATATTTAAATATATAAAGCCGTGTTGATTAGATTAGCGCCATTTTGACGTGAACGAAATTTATATCGATTTTATTCATTTTTATAATGAATATCGAAAAGAAAATGGTTTCAAAATAATATCATTACCTATTAATGATATGGAATATTCAATTTTGATTTAAAATTGAATATGAAGTTGAAATCGTTTTGAAAACGAATTTAAACCGATTTATAAAATACGTTTTAAATGAAAATCGACGAAATATACATAATATATATATTTAATGGCCTGAATAGAACGCACCGCGTCGCTGTACTTCGCGAATTTGGACCATTGACTTCGAATGGATATTACGGGAGATCCGACTGTCGGATTCTCCTGAGACGAGAACCGTTGGGTTCGTATCGAAAAGAGCTTTCCAACGAATACAAGAGATTTGAAATCTAACGGTTGGATTTGGAATTATGTTCAAATCAAATTTGAAAAGGTCGTTGTAAGTGCAGTTCAATGACCGTTTATGGAAATCGACCGTACGGGTCTTGATAAAATTATTAAAAATATCGATAATTTGTCTAAAATCATAATAAATGATTTGGAATGAATTGGGACGAAAAATTCCACGTTTTAAAGATAAAAATATATTTTTATTGAAATGAACTAGTTATGAACTATAATTATTATCCAATATTTTTAAATAAATAAACTGGATTTGAAATGGTTTTAAAAATAACCAGAATTTCCAATGTATGAATTGGAATGGATTTGAATTGAAATTATCATCAGAATATTTCGATGTTGGATTCGGGATTATACGCATATTGTTATGGAATTTTGGAAGATATATTTTATATCATTATCTCCAAAACGATATTTGTTGGTTTCAGAATTTGATATTGAATATAAGCTGGTATAATTTCTATTCAGAGCCTTATATTTGATATCAAATTGGATTTTGGATTTGTCGTGAATGGTGTCTTAAGTAACACTATTCTTGAACCCCGTGTGAAAAGAATAAATCTTTTAATTAAGATTATTGGTGTTTCCAGTTAATTAACATTTAATTGGAATAAAATGGAATGTGAATTGGGTTTACCGTGAGCTGTGTTTTCAAGGACATTCGTTCTTTAACCTGATTTATAGTGAAAAGGGATTTGGAATTTATAAATCTTTTTATTAAGATTTAACGGGAATTCTCCAAAGTAAAGTTTTCCAATTTAATATATTAAATTGGAATTGAATAGAATTCGATTTGATAATAATCGAAGTGAACTTCTGTGGAGGAAGACTGTTAATATATATGGAATTTAAAAGGCCTTGCCGTTATTCCATTTATATTATTAGTCGGATACAGAAATTGATATCGATTATATATTGATTTGTTTTTCCGTGAAGATTCCATAATAAATGGAATGCGATTTGGGTTTATTGTGAACTGTGTTTTTTAAAAGACATTAGTTCTTTAACCCAGTTAAAGACATGATTACATGTCTAACATTGTATTTCGAACTGTATGGTTGATCTCTGCTAAATGTATATCTGTTTGGTGGTGGAGAATTTATTCTCTTGCTTAACACCCTTCTCTAAGACATACGAACTTATATGTTATATATCGGCAGAAATCAATAATACGGTGTAGATTGTCGATACAACATGTTTGTGTTACTAAAGTTAAATAATCATTAATATTGATTTTTGGAAAGATTAAAACTAAGCGGAGTTTTAATGAATCTTTAATTGGATTGAAATGTTATTTGATAATTTAAACTATCAAATTTGGGAAATGATCGAGAGTGGAGTATCACCAGTTTTGCTCCAAGCGATAGGTAAATCTTTAATTAGATTTGAACGGGAAATGGTAATTAATTTTACCAATAACACTGTGGTGTTAGATATGGAGTATGACCAGTTTTGTTCCATGGGATGAATAGGTTGGGATTGGGAAATTAAACAAATGATTACTTCGGTAAGGTGCACTAATCCCGACTAGTTTGGAAAACCTTAATATGGTTTGATATCCAAAGGAAGATTAAAGAATAAATTTAAAAGAATTTATCTTTGATAAAATTGATGGGAACCTATTCCCTAATGATGTGAATATTTGAATAAAAGAATATTCTGGATTGGAATGAGGAGTATGTTGTGTTTTTACAACAGTTATTTATAATGTACGCGAGTTATTCAGAAAGGCCGGGTTTATACCCATTCTGAATAACTGATTCGATGATATATCGACGATGAAGACGGTGGTTGAAGACTGGAGGTCTTCACATCGTTTGGATGATTACTGATGTCTTGATTGGGCTGTACACCCAGGAAAAGGTAATAAGTGGTGATCGTCCAGACGTACTTGGAGATCGACCGGATATGCGAGGGCCTCTCTCCTATATTGGACATATGGGACAAGGAATAAGGTGCCTCCGGTTTCGTTCAAACCCAGAACGAACTTGTAAATGGACTGTGTGTCTGACTTTGGATTTTATTATGTGTTGATTGATCTCTATTAAATATATATCTATTTGGCGATGGAGAATTTATTCTCTTGCTTTACGCCCTTCTCTGAGACGTACGAGCTTAGAGGTTATATATCGATAGACATCAGTCGCATGGCGTGAATTTCCTGCGTGGCATGCTGAGATGCAAAGGATCAAGGCTTCTGTTGAAAAGCAGAGTCTTGTGGTTGATGATCAAAGCACGGCTTTAATATAGCATAGCTTTGTGTATAGCGTTAATTCGTGGGCCTCACACCTCGGTATGAGTTAAAAACGGGATAAGCGACCCAAGGAGGACATGACGTTTCAAGCTATGGGTGGTGTCAGGGTTTGCAAGCCCTGATATTTATATTATTTTCACCTTTGTAGTTGTTGGAATGCGAGGCGTCTCGGTTATATCGGTCTCTACGGAGCCGATGGATAGGTCCGATAGGACTGGGAAACGTATGTTCAGGAATATTGATCCACCAACGTAATTGTGGACCAGCCTTGGAGGATCCAGGGGTTTCCCAGAGTGTGCAGTCCCGAGACATTTGCTAGAGTGTCTCGAAGCGGAAAGGAGTACATACCTTGCCTAGACTCATGACGGAAATCCAATTTCCAATACGTGACATTTCGATTTTGATTGTAGAGCCTAGTATTGGCGACATAGTAGCATGGGATACTATGCCGTCTATGATTGATACATTTATATTTGAAGTTTTTTTCATACACTTTACACTATAATAGTATCAAAATGATTTGTTTTAAACGTACCAAGCATGTTTGGCTATAATAAGGTAAAACTCTATCCTCCGGCTTGCGTTGCATTGTGTGATGGGATCTGAGTCTTATAATAGCTTCACTTTTCCAAAAAGCATTGCGCTATTTGTTATATGCACTAGTATTCTTGGGAGGAAACCCGTTCCGTGTTATACGGCGTGGTCCCTTGATTTACTTTATTTTAAGTTTTAAATAACTGCTTTAGTTCTCACACCAGTCACATGACTGACCTGGAGTTTATTGTTTTAACCAAAACTCTGGGTGCCCCTATTTTCCACACGGGCAGCTAGTAGTTTTGTTTTTGCAGATTTATATTCACAGGATCCTGGTTTACAGCTGGAACGATATTCATAAAACTCTGTATCCGTTTATCTCTTTCAGTTGTGTTTTTGTATTATTTTCCGCTGCATTGTAATTTGTAGATCTTTGATATTTATCAAATGTACATTATTTGTTCATACTCTGTATATTCTTGTACTCTGATGTAAATTGTTGTAATAAGCAATGAAATATTCTTCTGTTTGTGTTCTGATTTGTTGTATTCTCAACTCAATCTGGGCTTTCCTTTACGGGGAAGTTTGGGTCGTGTCAGTTTGGTATCAGAGCTTTGGTTTACAGAGCTCGAGAACAAGACACATTAGAACCGAACGAAAGAACTCATCAGAGATTGGGTTAGCAATATCCAATAAGAATGACTCGTTAGAGATCGGATCAGCAGTATCCTAGAACGAATGTGAAGAGTAGTGTTTTTAAAATAAAAAATGAAAACGAATTTTGTTTTGAAAATTCAAATCATTTTAATTTGAATATTTTATTTGTATTGAATTTGGACAATCGAATATATAAAGATTTTGCATATACGCCTTGCAAATGTGTATTCGAAGTTTAAGTATATAGTATAGATAGATATAAACACTCTAGTCGCCCGGAGATGATTCTGATGATTGTAGCTACATCATCAGAATTTTTGTTCGAGTTTCAAAAGTGGGATGTCTATATATTTTCAGTTGACTGGTGTGAGAACCAAAACTTGATAGGGTCTATTGTTGTGATTTGGCATCAAAATGAATTTTTATATATATAAAAATTATGTGTTTGAAACGTTAATTAACTAATTGATTGTTGATTGTGTTTTTTGATTATTGGTTTGATTAATTAAAATTTTGAACCACTAAGCCAAATTGTATCAAATCTGAAATTGAATTGAAAATTGTTTGAACAGGTCATAGAAAGGAGGCTAGAAAAGAAGAATAAAATTGTATGCCCAACAAATAGTTACATGTTTACTAATTTATTGGGTTTGGATGATTTTATGAGCCGATTGGCTAGCAGCTTGGCTTTTGCTTTTTCTTTTTGAGATGAGAGGGCATGTGTGGCGGTTTGGGGATTCTCCCGATGCTCCCTTACAAAGGAGGTTATGGCGAAATTTTTCGAAAATTTAGGGTGTTAGCCAATTTTTTTAGAAATTCTTAGAAACTGAAAAGTTGAAGAATGAAAGCCAAACTGAAAGTTGAGTTTGTTGGTTAAACAACTTTCAGCTCCGTTCCTTTTCGAGGACGAAAAGGTTTTAAGTGGGGGAGATTGTAACAACCCGGAAAATTAGAACCAATCTAAAATTTTTATTTTGGCAATTTTAATGAATTTTGAATATTTAATATGATTTATTTTAAATAATAACGACTAGAAATTTATTTTGAATATAATTAGAATGTATATATTTATTTAAATCGAAATTAGAATATAAATATTTATTTTAATTATAAAAGGGATTGGAAATGGCGTTTGAAAATTCAATTTCAAATTTCAAATGAATGTACAAGATTCAAAATAAACCGGATTTTGGCAAAAATAGAAATATTTGAATCTGTCTGAAAATACCTTTCTAACGGATCTGAAAAATTGAAATTTCATAGAGGGAATAAAAAGTTATGCCTAATTGAAAATTCAGAATCGTCGCTATGAAAATATAACCCTTAAAAATGGAAATTTTGCAAACGACCTCCGTTTTCGGCGAAACCACTTTTGTTGGATCCGAGATGTCAAGTTATTGCTAGATTCCAATTTTCATAATTTTTGAAATCAATATGTGAGCATGGCAAAAGAAAACGTGTTTTGTCAATTTCAGTCAATTTGGATCGACCAGAAAATGACCATTTTTCAAACGGTCTTCAAATTCGACGAAATTAGTTTTGTTAGGACCGTATTGTCAAAACATAGCCAGATTTATTTTTCTGGAATTTTTGGAGTTAGTAAGTGGCCCCAGTAAATTGAAATGTACGTTTAAAATTCTATATAATGATTTATATTTTAATTTAGGCGAAAACTGATCGTAACAGCCGAAATGGGACATATCCCATTGTGTTCAGAATGGGGGTAATTAGCTAGGGATGACAGTCGTTGGGTCTCGGTTGGAGTTCGTATACAAAGTCAACTTTTTATGGAAAAATAATATTAAATTATTTTATTATTTATATATTTAAACTCCCTCCCCCTTTCTATTCTCTCTCCCCGGTCATTTGTTTCAAAAAAAAAAAAAAAAACCCACCGTCGATTTCCGCCGTCGCCCTCCCACCCATGCAGCCACCCGCCGCCGGAGCACCGCGCCCACCTCCTCTATCGTCGCTAGAGGCCGCGACACCTCCCCTTTTTCTAATTTGAACCGCAACCCCTCAGACCCCAAAAACCCGTGCTCTAGCCCCTGCAGTCAACCGCCGACCGCTGGTGATTCCCTGCCTTCGCCTGCACGTCATCCGCGCCTCCCTCACCTGTGACCGCCGACGGTGAGCCCCCCTGTTGTGAAGTAAGTTTTATTTTATTTTATTATTTTCTTTATTTATTTAATGTAAATAAGTTTAAAATGATTTAAAAAAAATCAGTTTTCTATATATTATTACATTGATTAGAAAATATCTGATTTTTATAATAAAGAAATGATTTTTATAATAAAGATATGATTTTTTATAATAAAAATATGATTCTTATAATGGAAACATCATTTTAAAAATATAATTTTTATATACAAAATAGCGGTATAAAAATACAATTTTTATTATATAGGCAATGTTATAAAAATGTAATCTTTCTATATTTATTAGCGATATAAAAAGGTGATTTTTATATGAATAGTATTATGATAAAAATACGATTTTTATTATGAAGTTAGAGAAGTAAAAATATGATCTTTATCTAGAAGCGAAATAAAAATATGATTTTTATGTAAAAGGCTTTATATAAAAATTCGATTTTTAGTTAGATAAAAATTTGATATATATATTTATAAGCGAGATAAAAATTTGATATATATATATATATATATGCGTGATAAAAATACGATTTGTATATATGAAGTGGCGATATAAAAATGTGATTTATATATATATATAACGATATGATAAGAATGTAATTTTTTTAAATATATATACTGTTGTTAAAAATATAATTTTTAACAGAAACTGCGTGAAACAGATTACGTGGATATCACGAAGAAGAACGCTACACACTGGAAATACATCCGTTCAAATAAAGAATGGAGGAGTGAAAACCAAAGGTGAGAACTTCTCACTTTATTTTTATTTTCTAGTTAGAAATATATACTAGGATGCAGACGGTGCTTAACTGCACGCGACACCGTCGTCCACAGACCATGGACGACTTGTTTGATTGTATGTTGTTATGAAAATTGATTGTGATTGTGATATGGTATATAAAATATTCATGTGTTGAAATAAATATTTTATAGTTAAAAATTTAATTTTAACGTGTATATGAATAAAATAAATATTTATTTATAAATCTGACAATTTGTTTATGTACACATATTTGACTATATTGATAGGGACGATATATTTTACACATCGCCCAACTGCACAAATAATAATTAGTGTTTGCTGTTTGAAAACCCCACACGGGTATTGGGATGATATTGGACATAAACTAATCCCAATATTTAGTTGTATGTCGATCGATGGGTTGACAGGTTGGTGTAAGCGTTAATTATTCATATTTAACGCTTATGCAATTGTGTAATGCACACTGGATGATGGTTGACTGTGTTTGATTACTGTTGTATACATGTGTGTATGAAATCCATATAAATAATATTTTATGGTAATTGACTGTGTCTGATTCCAGTTCAGAAAGAATGAATATGTTAAAATAACAAATATTTTAAAATAACGAATATTTTAGAATAATATTCAGTAACAGATCGAAATCTGATTTTGATGTTCGATTTGGGATGGACACTAAAATATTTAAATATATAAAGCCGTGTTGATTAGATTAGCACCATTTTGACGTGAACGATATTTATATCGATTTATTCATTTTTATAATGAATATTGA
The DNA here is from genome assembly GCA_030737875.1 of Allium sativum. Classification (NCBI taxonomy): domain Eukaryota; kingdom Viridiplantae; phylum Streptophyta; class Magnoliopsida; order Asparagales; family Amaryllidaceae; genus Allium; species Allium sativum. The sequence continues at coordinate 1,025,909,600 of CM060909.1, forward strand.
AAATAAAATGATTTCAAAATCTAATGTTTTGAAAATATTATCATTTACCTATTAATGATATGGAATATTCAATTTTGATTTAAAATTGAATATGAAGTTGAAATCGTTTTGAAAACGAATTTAAAACGATTTATAAAATACGTTTTAAATAAAAATCGACGAAATATATATAATGTATATATTATATATATTTAATGGCCTGAATAGAACGCGCCGCGCCGTGACAGTTTGTGAATTTTAACCATTGACTTTGAATGGTCATTACGGGAGATTCGACCGTCAGATTCTTCTAAAACCGGAACTGTTGGGTTCATATCGAAAATAGCTTTCCAAGGAATACAAGAGATTTGAAATCTAATGATTGGATTTGGAATTATGTCCAAATCAAATTTGGAAAAGGTCGCTGTAAGTGCAGTTCAATGACCGTTTGTGGAAATCGACCGTAAGGGCCTTGATAAAATTATTAAAAATATCGATAATTTGTGTAAAATCATAATAAATGATTTGGAAAGAATTGAGATGAAAAATTCCTTGTTTGTAAAGATAAAAATATTTTTTTATTGAAATGAACTAGTTATGAACTAGAACTATTATCCAATATTTTTAAATAAATAAATTGGATTTGAAATAGTTTTAAAAATAACCAGAATTTCCAAGATATGAATTGGAATGGATTTGAATTGAAATTATCATTGGAATATTTCTATGACGACCCCAAAACCCTGTACCACGGTGTTAAGGATAATAATTGGAATATAACACATTAATCATCGTTAGCAAAGTACAGATAATAGCATAAACAAGAAATAGAATAATTTACACAAATATGACAGCAGAATCATATATATATATATATATATATATATATATATATATATCACCACATCACAGAGCACAGTGCAGGATACTACTTAGTGCATAATAATACATAGTCAGTCTACATCTCCTGTGGCGGAATCACACATAGAGAATACATAAACTAAACATCAGTCTACATCGCCTGTGGCGGAATCATAATACATATACAATAATGGCGGAAAAGTCACAGTCATCACAATGTGGTCAAGCCTCGCCATGAGTCCAAAAGTGCACCTCTACTGCGGTGCCAAGCCAAAATGTGTTAGCATCCTGTAACTAGGATGCCCGTGTGAAAATGAGGGCACCCGAGTTTGCAAGGTGAAACAAACTACGAGTCAGTCATGGGACTGGTATGAGAAATCTACTTAACTTATTAAACAACAATAATACGGCAAATCAAAGGACCACGCCACTTTCGCGGAACGGGTTTACTCCAATGAGTGCTAGTGCATGAGATAAAGTAAATGATTAAATCATCGCAATGCTTTTTATAAAAATGAAGCCATTATAAGACTCAGGTCCCATCACACAATGCAACGCAAGCCGGAGGATAGAGTTTTACCTTATAATGGCCAAAAATGCTTCATACGTATAAAACAAAAGTGTTTGATATTATTACTAGTGCATATATGTTTCAAAAGCAGATTCAATCATAAATATCAATCATAGGCGGCATGGGTACCATATATCATGTCGCCATACTAGTAATACAATCACATCCGCAATTTCGTATTAGAAATTGGATTCCATCATGAGTCGAGGCAACGGGAAAGCTCCTCTCCGTTCGAGACACTCTAGCAAATGCCTCAGGACCGCACACAGCAATCCCTGGATCTTCAGGGTCGGTCCTCTATTACTTTTGAGGATTGGCAATTCCTGAACACACATTTCCCGGTCCTTACAGGCCTATGATCGAGGTGCCTCACATTCCAACAACCACATAGGTGAAAAGTAGATAAAAATGTCAGGGCTGGTAGGTCACTGACACCACCATAGCTAGAAAGAAACGTCGTGCTCTCCCTGCAGTCACTATCCTGTTTTTGACTCATATCGAGGTGTGAGGCTCGCGAATTCACATTATACACAAAGCTACGTCACACAGACCATGCTTTGATCCTCAACCACAAGACTTTGCTTTGCAACAGAAGCCTTGATCATATGCCACTTAGGCGTGCCACACAGGCAATTCACTCCATGCGACTGATTTCTATCGATATATAACCTTTGAGCTCGTATGTCTCACAGAAGGGCGTTAAGCAAGAGAATAAATTCTCCGCCGCCAAACAGATATATATTTAACAGAGATCAATCAGCACAGAACAAAATCCAATGTCAGACACACCGTTCATTTACAAGTTCGTTCTGGGTTTGAACGAAGCCGGAGGCACCATATTCCTCGCTTATCCGCACAATCAACAATACGTCCGGACGGCTACTACTTCAGCTCCTTCAAGGTAGCTACTCCAATCACGAGCATCAGTAGCGCCCATCCATCCAATGTGAAGATCGTCGGTCTTGAACCGTCTTCATCTCTTCGACTTCTCACCGTCGATCAATTATTTGAAATAAGAATTAACTCGGCCTTTTCAAATAATCCACGTATATTTAGATTTTCAAATCAATTCTCCACATGGTTAAATTACACAACATTCACATTTCAGTTCCTTAGTATAATTTTCATGTTAAATACATTCAACCATCACATATCAAGCAAACACAGCGAAATTGGTTTATTTCCACTCTATATCGTTTATAATATTTTATAACGATATATCACCATTTTTATTTATTTAAAAACGACCATATTTAATTAAACGACGTTTCAAGTCGTGCCTATGCACTGGCGCTGTTTTTCACTAAATTTGTTTTGCACATATCTGAAAATCTAACCGTTGGATCTTCACAAATTTTATTTCATTAGACAGATCTTTTCAAAACGAATCCAACGGTTTTAGTTTTGGGAAAATCCGACGGTCGGATTTCCCACACTAGTCGTTTGAAATTATGATTTCAAAATATGAACTGCAGCGTCGTTATTCGATTTAATTTAATTATATTTATATTTATATATGAATATAATCGATTCTGGCGCTGTTATTCTTCTGATTTTAATTAAACATTCCAGAGAATCCAACCGTCGGATCTTTACAAAGTTGGTGCCGTTGGAAAGATATTTCCAAGGCGAACCCAACGGTTGCGGTTTCGGGAAATTCCGATGGTCGGATTTCCCCCACTAGTCGTTTGAAATCACGGTTTCAAAACACGATTTGCACGGCCACGATTCGTTTTAATTTTATTTATTTATTTATTTATATATATATAAATATAGTTCATTCGACGATTTCTATATCGTTTTCACTTCAAATATTTCACTAACGCCTTTAAATTTTGGAAAATTTCGCCATAACCTCCTTTGTACGGGAGGGCTTGGAAAAATTCCCAAATAGCCACACGGGCGTCTCATCTCAAAAAGAAAAAGAAAAAGCCAAGCGGCTTGCCAATAGGCTCATAAAATCATCACCCAAGCAAAACAGTAAACATGTACCTATTTGTCAGGCACACAATTTTATCCCTCTTCTCTAGCCTCTTTGCTATAACCTGTTCAATAAATATGCATGTACATATGTGCAATTCCTATCACTTATCATTTTCCATTCAACTTCATATCTGATCCAATTTGGTTTAAAGTCACCATTCATTCTAATGTTGCATACATAAGCAAAAATCATATCATTAGCTAATTAATGAATATTTCAACTCATGCATATTTATTTGAACAAGTGGTTATTTTTAACACTTCACATTTCAAAAATGATATTTTTAGCGAACTAAAATATATTTCAACACACGACTATTTCATTTAGTTCCTACACATGTTAGAAATAATGTTCATAGCAAACAAATATTTATTTCAACACTCGTATATTTTTAGCGAATCACATATATGATAAAAATGGTATTTTTGTCATCTAAAATATTTATTCAACACATGAATGTTTTTAACACTTCATAATTCCAATAAAAATGTAATTTTTATTGTTCGATCTTTTATTCAACACATGAACCTTTTCAACACACGCACTTCTCAACACATGAGCATTTCCACACATGGATATTTTATATAGTTGGTACATATAAGAAAGATGAAATTTTTATTGTTGAAACAATTTATTTATAACGCGAATATTTCACATATTTCATATATATTATAAAAATGTGATTTTTATTGTTTAAAACACTTTATTCATTCAACACATGAATTTAATTTTCAACACATTACTTCTCAACACATGAGCACTTCCACACATGGATATAGTTTCGACACATGAAAATAATTTCAACATATGAAAATAGTTCTAACACATGAATATTATTCAAAATTTCGACAGCATAACGGCAGGGTAGTTAAAACCAGCACCGTCCCGAGTACGGCTCCTCGCTCTACCTTAAAAGCTCGCGGTTTTTGACAATGGGGATTTCATGCATCTAGTTCGCACGCAGGCGGCATGTTTTATTTTCATTTCCACAATTATTTCCAATTTGTTTCAATCACTAATGGGTGTTTTTCAACCACAACCAAACAATATCAACCACAAACAATTCTATCAACCATTCGCATTATTCACCAAATTTTTCACACCAATTCACAAACAATAAATATCGTCCATGGTTTGTGGACGAGGGGAGTGTATATATATATATATATTATTATTTTTATATTTCACTTGCATTTCAACACACATATCATTTATACAATGCATGTATAATTCATACTTCGCTCATATAGCTTACACAACGCATGTACTTGAGGTATACGACACGTGTATAATTTATATTTCGCTTATAAAATTTATACATGACATTTCCATTCACATTTCAATTAGAAATCTCACATTAGTTGTCGAGGTGCTAAAAATCCTAGCGAGCTCAGAAAAATCCGCGGTCTCTTCTAGGTGGTAGAGAGCCTCCTTGCGGTCATGATGTTTCCTATTTCATCGAATTTCGTCAACACATGACAAAGATATGATTTTTCAAAGTTTGCAACACTTAAGAATGTTATTTTCAATTCAAATAAAATAAAGCTGATACCTTTCACGATTGTTCAAAACTAGGTTTTCAGTTTTCGCGAAAACCGAGGCTCGATACAACGATTGGAGGGTACAGCGTGGAAGGGGGAGGAGAGGGCTTCAGGTGCGTGGCGGTTGGAGGCAACTCGGCGGCGTCTACCAGAGGTGGCGGCGACGAAAAGTTCGGGTCTTTGAGGGCTTGGTTATCGAAGCACAGATGACGTGGGGGGGGGGGGGGGTATCGGGTATGGATTTAAAGAGGGGAGGCGAACAAAAAACTCAACTGGAGGTGGGGCTGAAAGTCAACGTGGCAGCGGCGATTTGGTCGGGAAGTTATGAGCAACTTCCATTGTTCGTCAGGGGGGCGGGGGGTAATCGGGTTTCTGATGTTTTTTTTTACTTTAATGAATGGAGAATTTTGATTGGCCCGTGGGTTTTATTAAATTTTAAAATAGCGTTTCTCCACACGAACACCAATTCAAACCCAACGACTGTCGCCCCTAGCTAAATACCCCCATCCCGGACACAATGGGATATGTTTCGTAGGCCAATTCGACTGTTACAGTCGGTTATTTTTCAAATTAAAGTATAAAACATTTTATATTCAATTTGAACGTACATTTCAATTTGCCAGGGCCACAAACTGATTCGAAAAATTCCAGAAAAATAAATCTAGCTATGTTTTGACGCTACGGTCCCAACAAAAGTAGTTTCGTTGAATTCTGAGATCGTTTGAAAAATGGCCCTTTTCTGGCCGATCCAATTTAACAGAAATTGACCAAACACATTTTCTTTTGCCACGCTCACATACAAGGTTCAAATATTATGAAATTTGAAACCTAGCAATAATTTGACATCCCGGACCCAACAAAAGTGGTTTCATCGAATTCCGAGGTCGTTTGCAAAATATCTATTTTCAAGGGCTGTATATTTTATATAGCGACCTTTCTGAAAATTCATTTGGCCATAACTTTTGATTCCCGCTATGAAACTTCAATTTTTCAGATTCGTTAGAAAGATATTCATAAACAGATTTAAATATTTTTGGTTTCACTAAAATCCGTTATATTTTGCACCCGGTGCCGTCCGTCAAAGTTTGTATTCAAATTTTCACACTGCCCCACTATTTCTAATTCACTATTTTATTGAAATATTCTATTTCAATAGCTCAAATTCCTTTCAAATAACCGATTTAAAAATTTTAAATTGGCTCGTATTTTCCGGGTTGTTACAATTTCGATGTTGGATTCGGGATTATACGGATATTGTTATGGAAATTTGGAAGATATATTTAATATCATTATTTCCAAAACGATATTTGTTTGTTTCAGAATTTGATATTGAATATAAGCTGGTTTAATTTCTATTTTGAGCCTTATATTTGATATCAAATTGGATTTTGGGTTGGTCGTGAATGGTGTCTTAAATAACACTGTTCTTGAACCCCGTGTGAAAACAATAAATCTTTTAACTAAGATTATTAGTGTTTCCAGTTAATTAACATTTAATTGGAATAAAATGGAATATGAATTGGGTTTATCGTGAGCTGTCTTTTCAAGGACATTCGTTCTTTAACCCAATTTACAATGAAATGGGATTTGGAATTTATAAATCTTTTTATTAAGATTTAACGTGAATTTTCCAAAGTAAAGTTTTCCAATTTAATATATTAAATTGGAATTGAATGGAATTCAATTTGATAATAATCGAAGTGAACTTCTTTGGAGGAAGACTATTAATATATATGGAATTTAAAAGGCTTTGCCGTTATTCCATTTATATTATTAGTCGGATATGGAAATTGATATCGATTATATATCAATTTGTTTTTCCGTGAAGATTCCATAATTAATGGAATGCGATTTGGGTTTATTGTGAACTATGTTTTCTAAAAGACATTAGTTGTTTAACCCGGTTAAAGACAGGATTACATGTCTAGCATTGTATTTTGAACTGTATGGTTGATCTCTGCTAAATATATATCTGTTAGGTGGTGGAGAATTTATTCTCTTACTTAACACCGTTCTCTAAGACGTACGAGCTTAGAGGTTATATATCGGCAGAAATCAATAGTACGGTGTAGATTGTCGATGCGGCATGTTTTTGTTCCCAAAGTTAAATAATCATTAATATTGATTTTTCGGAATATTAAAACTAAGTGGAGTTTTAATGAATCTTTAATTAGATTGAAATGTGAATTGATAATTTAAACTATCAAATTCGGGAAATGATCGAGAGTGGAGTATCACCAGTTTTGCTCCAAGCGATAGGTAAATCTTTAATTAGATTTGAAAGGGAAATGGTAATTAATTTTACCAATAACACTGTGGTGTTAGATATGGAGTATGACCAGTTTTTCTCCATGGGATGAATAGGTTGGGACTGGGAAATTAAACAAATGATTACTTCGGTAAGGTGCGCTAATCCCGAATAGTTTGGAAAACCTATCCAAAGGAAGATTACATAATATATTTAAAAGAATTTATCTTTGATAAAATTAATGGGAACCTATTCCATAATGATGTGAATAGTTGAATAAAAGAATATTATGGATTGAAATGAGGTGTATGTTGTGTTTTTATTCCACTTATTTATTATATACATGAGTTATTCAGAAAGGCCGGGTTTATACCCATTCTGAATAACTGATTCGACGATATGTCGACGATGAAGACGGTTGTTGAAGACAGGAGGTCTTCATATCATTTGGATGATTACTGATGTCTTGATTGGGCTGTATACCTAAGACAAGGTAATAAGTGGTTATCGTCCAGACGAACTTGAAGATCGACCGGATATGCGAGGACCTCTCTCCTGTATTGGACATATGGGTCGAGGAATAAGGTGCCTCCGGTTTCGTTTAGACCCAGAACGAACTTGTAAATTGACTGTGTGTCTAACATTGGATTTTATTCTGTGTTGATTAATCTCTATTAAATATATATCTATTTGGCCGCAGAGAATTTATTCTCTTGCTTAATCCCCTTCTCTGAGACATACGAGCTCAGAGGTTATATATCGATAGACATCAGTCACATGGCGTGAATTGCCTATGTGGCATGCTGAGATGAAAAGGATCAAGGCTTCTGTTGAAAAGCAGAGTCGTGTGGTTGATGATCAAAGCACGACTTTAATATAGCATAGCTTTGTGTATAACGTTAATTCGCGGGCCTCACACCTCGGTATGAGTTAAAATCGGGATAAGGGACCCAAGGAGGACATTGATGATAAGGAAATTTAGAAAATCTCTAAAATACAGAAAATCTCTAAAATACAGAAAGATGAATAATTTCAGAAGGAATGATCCTAAAAATCCATAAAAAATAATGAGATCCCAAACAACATCAGTTGCTTCAACTGTGATGAACCAGGGCACTTGAAGAGAGAGTTTCCATATCCAGAAAACAAATTCATCCTTCAAATAATAATTCGTCAAAGAAAAGAAAAAGAGCTTATGTTGCCACACTAGATGATTTTGATTCATCCTCCAACGACGAAGAACAGGAAACAAATAATTCAAATATGTGCTTCACGGTTATTCACCATTCAAAGATACTGGAAATTGAATCTGAAAATAGGTATGCATTTATATTAATTTTGACTGAAATTGATTGTCGAAATGGTTGTTTTTTGCTTGACTTGTTTGAATTTTTTTGAATTTAAATCCAAATTCAATATTTAAATTTTAAATTTTAAAATAATATTATTTTAATAAAATATTAAAATAAAAACATTACTATATTAAAAAGTATCTTGGGATTGTATAAATAAGAATATAAAGATTTAAATATATATAAATAATCAAAAAAATGAAAATACATATGTCTTTTGAAAATATAGAAGACATGCCGACATGCCATACCCTACATGTCGATATGCCTCCAAAGTTTGAATTCAAAATTTTGAAATTCCCTCTTCCTTTTCTTCAACTCCAATGTACTAAAAATGCGTCCTTTTAACAGAGAACATATCTATAGGATCTTTATTTATCTATCTGTTCTTATCATCTCTTTCCACCTTTTTTCATAATTCAATTGTGTCTTCATTATTCTTTACTCTTCACAAAAACTCTTTAATGACTTCCTCAAGCACTCTAAGCACTATGAGGCCGTCCAAAGGCTTTATTTTCAACAACCCAAAAGCTATCAAAGATTGTATTAACTATGTAAACTTCGGTAAATTCGATATGGGAAAATTTGCTATTTTCAATGATTTTCGATCTTATGGACTTGAAACTATCTTCAATCAAAATGGCGTTCTTAGTTTGATTGATTCTCAAGAAAATGATTATGTTTGCTATCCCAATATCATCAAAATGTTTTATGCTAATTTGAATTGAGGATTTTACAGAGGGATTGAAAATCAAATTTGGAGTAGTGTAGGAGGCACTCAAATTGTTTTGGATTGTGAGTGCTAGAAAATATTTTGGGTAGTAAGAGCTTGGGAATGGATCTCTCGAATTTCAAAATTAATGAACATGACCGAGAATACTTTCATCATATTTTTTAGAACGATGAACATTTGGAATTCAAAAATCATTATTTTCAACCAAAAGCAAGGATTGTTAATTTACTTCTCTGATGTAACGACCCGCATTCTACGCATCAGGGGATCGTAGAATATTTATTTCTTTCTCATGCGAAATCGTATAGCCATGTAACATTCGGAGACGACTATTGGGATCATTTCCTATGTTCATGATTTTTGCCAATTTTTAAATGACCGTTTTGCCCTTAGCTAATCTTGTTTCGGTCATAACTTTTGATTGGTAAGGAGTTTTGACCTGAAACCACTTCCATTAGATCCGGATGATGGTTTACCTTTCCGTAGAGTGGTCACATTAGCCAAACAGACTCACCGTTCGGTAGGTATGGCTGAAACAAGGTTTAGAAGGTGAAAAACAGCTTAACCGGGCCTAAATAAGGTGATTAGCAAGAGGGCCCGTAACCCATTTCGGGATTAGGGTTATGGGGAGACTGAAATCAGTTAGGAAATGATCTATTTTCATTTTCTCAGCCACTTAAAACATTTCCCTAACCCTAACAATGGCCTCCAACACTGGGTTCATGTAGGAAATGATCTTTGGTTGCAGGTCCAGGTTCAGGTATGGTTTAGTATATCTGTTATTGTTCTATTTTGCTGCTTATCGCTCATACCAGACTTTTGTCTGACCCAGAGTTTTATGTCTCTTCTTATTACTCTGGGTGCTCTTAAACGGGCAGACTAGAGACAGGTTAGGTGGTATGCACGAGTAGTTGTATCGGAGACGAGTAGAAGGCTTCCACGTATGAAATATATATATTCTCCCCGTGTCGCTGTTGGTCACTACATTGGGCATTAGTAGTGTACCTTTCTTATTTTACTTTAGAGAGAGTTTTCAAAGTTGTAATAACGATGATGTGGAACATAAGCTGTATTTTGAATTTTCTGCTGTTATGATGATTATGGTTTAGTTCTCAGCTTATGCACTGTCTCACCTGTTTTCTGCCAAGTATGTTATTATTATATTTTATTCCATGCGCTGTGAGATATTCTACAGGTTCCTTGTTAGTTCAAATTCCCTTCTCTTCCTTTCTTTGACGACCGTCCCGCGTTGGTTGGACATCGGCACAACGCACTTTCATTGGAAATGTCGGCTGGTGCGGGGCGGACCGTCACATCTGACATACTATCACATCTCATAAGAGAAATTTCAATAACCCTACAATGAATTTCTTTTTGCTATTTCTAAAAATTATGACATCAATTAGGCTCAATTATTTTGCATGATTTTCAAGCCAAAGATTTTTCAATGGGTGAAAATACGCTTTATCACAGAACTTACCTCACGCGTATTTTCAACTTTTTTGGAGCTGATTTCAAAGGAGAAGAGTTTATTTTTTAAAAGATGTTTAACTCTGAAAACATACCTCATATTAAGATTCCACTATTGATCTAAATATATGAAACGCTTGCGAAAATAGAGGAATAGTTGACTTGAGAAAAAGAAGAAGGAATGGAAATTGGTGAAGAGGAAGAAGATGAAAATACTTCATTGGAAAGCATAGAATATCCCGCTAGTACCTATAGTCCATCCAATAAAATTCTCCTTAAGATTCAAAAGATAATAGAGGAAAACCAAAAGATTTTAAAGAGATCGTTTAGTAAAAAGATGGAAAATGTTAGAGAAAGCAGAATGCGGATATTAAGGCAAGACTAACACCGGGAGGTGAATAGTGTTTATAAGGAATTTACGAAAATCTTAAACTTAAATGATTTACTGTATGAATCACACACAACAGAGATGATTGTAGATACATAATCAAACACAAACACAGAAACAGATAAATATAAAATGCAGAAAAGGAAAGAACAGACCGGAATTTATACTGGTTCGGATTACTCCTACGTCTAGTCCCACGCAACGTTGAATTGTGCAGAGTTTTATTATTATCAATATCCAAGCACAATCCCCTTGATTTCACGGCTACAAGGTTAACACCGCTCCAAACACCCTTGATTTTATGGCTACAAGGTTAACACGGCTCCCTTTCCTGGATTTTAAGGCTACAAGGAACACACCCTTTCTCAAACACTTCACAAATGATTACAACAGCTCTATAACTCTTCAATAGCCCTTCAACTCAGAGAGCAGTAGATAGAGATTGAGAAAAGATGAAGGCTGATGCAATTTGAGTAGAAATCGGCAAAGTAGAAGTGTAGAAATCAATAAAATATGAAATATTAATGGTGGTATACAGAGGGGTGAAGATGGAGAAGAAGTAGTATGATTTTTTTTGAAATCAACACCTATTTATAATATGTGAAAGGTTGCAACGTTTCAGAACTGTTACAAATGATGAAAAGACACTTCCTTTGAAAATTGAATTTGAGACGGCCCGAACCCCGTACTGACGGTGGCAAGGGTAATCTTTGGAATATAACACATAAACAGATAATAGCAGAACAGAATTAAATAAATACACCAGATAATGAACAAATAATACACTGGATAAACGTAATCATCAGAGTTACACAGTATACAAGATCATACTTAGTACAAATACAGTTCAACTATACATAAATGTCTACAGTGGAAAACAAACATAATATGTACAATAGGAGCTGAACAGCATAAAAAGAGATAAATGATAGAATCCATCTTCAGCTCCAGCTATCCAGAAAGAGCCTGCTAAAACCTGAAGACAAGGCTGCCCGTGTAAAAAGAGGGGCACCCGAGTTTACAAGTGAAAAAAACTACGAGTCAGTCATGGGACTGGTATGAGAGATCTACTTAACACATTTTATAATATGGCTAATCACAGGACCACGCCACTTTCGCGGAACGGGTTTACTCCATTGGATTGCCAGTGCTTTAAAACAAGTAAATCTTTTAAACATCGCAATACTTTTTTATAAAAATGAAGCCATTATAAGACTCAGTTCCCATCACACAATGCAACGCAAACCGGAGGATAGAGTTTTACCTTATAATGGCCAAAATATGCTTGATACGAATAAACAAAAGAATTCTTAATCAGACTCCAACTGTAAAATAGTAAGAGAACGATTCCCTAGGTATTAACCCCGAAGGACGAAACCAACATCAGACCAATACCCAGGAAACCATCCGTCTTAGCTCGTTTCCAGTTAGTTTCTAATTTTATAAACAATCATAAATATCAATCATAGATGGCATTAATGCCCCATACCACTATGTCGCCATATATAGGTATACAATCAAGACCGGACATGTCGTATTTGGAAATTGGATTTTCGTCATGAATCAAGGCAAAAGATAGTCCTTACCGACTTCGAGACTGTCTAGCCCGAGTCTCAGGGTCAGAGCGCATCGACCCTTGGATCGTCAGGGCCGGTCCACCAATGTGGATTAAAATGCCTGAACACTGCGTTTCCCCACCCTTTGGGGCGTAAATGAGCCAATGAATGACTCCATCGGCTTCACATAGTCACCGATATATCCGAGGCGCCTCGAAACAACAACAACCACACAGGTGAAAATAATATAAATGTCAGCCAGTTTAAGCACTGACACTACCTCTAGCTAGAAGGAAACACATGCCCTTCCTGATGTCCTCTCCCGTTTCTGGTTCATACCGGGGTGTGAGGCTCGCGAATTTACGTTATATACAAAGCTACGCCACACAGGCGGTGCTTTGATCATCAACCACAAGACCTTGCTTTTCAACAGAAGCCTTGATCGCTGCATCTTAGCATGCCACACAGGCAATTCACACCATGCAACTGATGGCTATCAATCACACAGAATGAATTCCAGTGTCAAACACATAGTCCTTTTACAAGTCCGTTCTGGGTCTGAACGAAACCGGAGGCACTATATACCTCGCATACCCATCGATCTCCACGTACGTTTGGACGATCACCACTCATTATCCATATTTCGGGATGCCTTCCAATCAGGACATCCGTTATCATCCAACCGAGGTGAAGATCTCTGGTCTTCAACCACTGTCTTCATCTTCGACTTCTTATCGTCGATTCAGTTATTCAGAATGGGATAAACCCGGTCTTTCTGAGCAACTCGCGTATATAATTAACAAGTGCTACACAAACACAACATACGCTTCATTCCAATTCGTTATTCACTAACCGCAAATTAGTAAGAGAACGGTTTCCCAAATATTAACCCCGAAGGCCGAAACCAACATCAAATCAAAACCTAGGAAACCATTCGTCTTCGCTAACCTTTAGTTAGTTTATAAATTTCACATTCCATATAGTTTAGAATATTTTATAACGATTTATCGCTATTTTTATTTATTTAGAAATAGCCAATTTATTCAAATGACGCTTTAGGCCATAACGCGGCCTGGCTCTGTTTTTCTTCATATTTGATTTACACATATCTGAAAATCTAACCGTTGGATCATCACAAATTTTATATCATTAGAAAGATCTTTTCAAAACGAATCCAACGATTCCAGTTTTGGGAAAATCCGACGGTCAGATCTCCCGGTACACTCGTTTGAAGTTTCGATTTCAAAATACGAACTGCAGCGTCGTTATTCGATTTAATTTAATTATATATATAAATATAATCGATTCTATCGCTGTTTTTCTTCAGATTTGAATTAAACATTCCAGACAATCCAACCGTTGGATCTTCACAAAGTGGGTGTCGTTGGAAAGATATTTCCAAGGCGAACCCAATGGCTTCGGTTTCGGGAAAATCCGATGGTCGGATCTCCCGCACTAATCGTTTGAAATCACGGTTTCAAAACACGAACTGCAGCTTCGTTATTCGATATATTTTGATTATATTTATATATATATAAATATAATTGATTCTTCGATTTCAAAACCATATTCTTTTCATACATTCGATAAAAATGATATTTTTATCCGACAAACATTTATTTCGACACTTCACTATTTTTAACAATTCATGTATATAATAAAAATGTGATTTTTATTGTAAAACAATTTATTTCAAAACTCGACTGTTTTATATAATTCATATAGATGGTAAAAATATGATTTTTATTATAAAAACAATTTATTTCAAAACACAGATATTTTATATAGTTTATATAGATGATAAAAATATGATTTTTATTATAAAACAATTTATTTCAAACACGAATACCATTCAACACATGAATTTCTATTCAACGAATGAATTTCTATTCAACACATGAATGTTTTCTACAGTTCGTATATATAAAACAAAAATGTGATTTTTATTGTTAAAACAATTTATTTAAAACACGAATACCATTCAACACATGAATTTCTATTCAACGAATGAATTTCTATTCAACACATGAATGTTTTCTATAGTTCGTATATATAATAAAAATGTGACTTTTATTGTTAAAGCAATTTATTTAAAACACGAATACCATTCAACACATGAATTTCTATTCAACGAATGAATTTCTATTCAACACATGAATGCGGTTTCAACATATGAAAATAATTTCAACAAATGAAAATAATTCTAACACATGAATATTTCAGAAAATTTCGGCAGCATAACGGCAGGGTAGTTAAAACCGGGGCCGTCCCTAGTACGGCTCCTCGCTCTACCTTAAATCCTCGCAGCTTTTGACAATGGGGATTTCATGCATCTAGTTCGCACGCAGGCGGCACGTATATTTTTTTTCATTTCCACAAACTAATCCTATGTGGTTTCAACCAAATAATTCTCAACCACAAACGGTTATTATTCAACCACAATCAATCGTCGTTTTCCATATCGTTTATAATTCAGAAATCTCACATTGGGTTCCACTCCACCAAAAATAGTAGAAGGCTCAGAAAAATATCCGGTCTCTTTTAGAATGTAGAAGACGTCCACACGAGTCCACTGTCTCTTGTTTCACTGAATTTCATCAAGAAACGAAAAAGATATGATTTTTACAGTGAAATCAAAAATCGTAGCGCTTTAAAGTGCTATAGAATAATTTAATTTAAAATCAGCCGTACCTTTCAAAATCTGTTCAAAACTAAGTTTTGATTTTTCGTGAAATCCGTTGCTCGATACGACGATCGGGCTATGCCACGTGGAAGAGGGCCGAGAGGCGCACCTGCGCTAGGAGGGGGGAGGCGTTCGATCGCCTAAGGCAAGCAGGGTGGCGGCGTGAAGTCGGCGCCTTCGGGGGCACGATTCTCGAAGCAGGGTCGACAAGGGAGGGAGTGGCTTATACAGATTTGAAGAGGAGGAGAGGATCTACAAAATGTTCAACAGGGCCAGGGGCTATCGACGATCGTGGCGGCCGGAAAATGATCGGGAAGCTTTTGAAGTGTTTCCGTCGTCGATCGGGGGGGGGGGGGATTTTCCTTTTTTTTTAAAAAAAATTCTGATTGGCTGGGAGCTTTTAAAAGAGGGTTTTCTAACACGACCTCCAATCCAAACCCAACGACTGTCGTCCCTAGCTAAATACCCCCATTCCGAACACAGTGGGATATGTTTCGTAGGCCCATTCGAATGTTTCAGTCAATTTTGCTTCAAATTAAAATATAAAACATTCAATATTTAATTTGAACGTACATTTCAATTTGCCGGGGCCACATATTGATTCTAAAAATTCCTGAAAAATAAATCTAGCTATGTTTTGACGATACGGTCCCAATAAAACTAGTTTCGTCGAATTCTGAGACCGTTTGAAAAATGGCCCTTTTCTGGTCGATCCAATTTAATAGAAATCGACCAAACACATTTTCCTTTACCACGTTCACATGCTAGCTTCATAAATTATGAAAATTTAAACCTAGCAATAATTTGACATCTCGGATCCAACAAAAGTGGTTTCGTCGAATTCCGAGGTCGTTTGCAAAATGGCCATTTTCACGGGCTATATAAACTCTATAGCGACCTTTCTGAAAATTCATTTGGCCATAACTTTTGCTTCCAGCTATGAAACTTCGAATTTTCAGATTCGTTAGAAAGATATTCATGAACAAATTTTAATATTTTTGGTTTCACTAAAATCCGTTTTAATTTGCACCCGGTACAGTCAGTCAAAGTTTGAATTCAAATTTTGAAACTTCCGCGCCATTTCAGGCCTTGTTTATAATTAAAATTAATTATATTCATTTTCAAACATTGATTCAAACTCACTTTTCATCGTTTTTATTTTAAATATTTTAAATCCACTAAAATAGCCAAATTAAAATTTTCAAACTGGTTCAGATTTTCTGGGTTGTTACAGAATTTCTGACAGTTGTATGTGGACATAAGTCATGTATTTTTATTTTTTAAAATCTAACTTTCAATTGTTTAATCATATACATTATTCTGGAAATTCTTGAATTAAAACTTAGAAATATAAATGATATTCTAAAGTGTAAAATTATATGAAAACATAATAATGTTTATATAAACATATTTATAAATTTATATGGTTTGAAATTATATAACTATATAAACTTGTATATTAAACTTTAGACTTGTATGTCTGAAATCATAAGTAAGATAAAATAATTTAAAATCAGAATTTGAATTTTGAAAACAGAATTTGAAATTTGAAAATCAGAATTTGAACCTAGAGTGCTATTCAGAGTCTTACATATAAACTAGCCTCTATTACCATATTTGTCTTGAAATCTTTAACTCTTGAAAACTTGATAACTCATGAGTCTTGAATCTCTCTTAAATTCTGAATCTCTTGGAACTCTAAAACTGTACATTCTTAAGTATTTAAGTCCTGTATACAAATCCTGCATATATTTGTATATATATTCTAGATAGAAATGTTACTATATATTTTATAAATAATTAATAATGATAATTGAAATAAGGTTGTCATCAAAACTCCATTCTCCAACAATCTCCCCTTTTTGATAATGACGACCTTGATTTATAAAATATTCATACCTGTTCATTACCTGTTGATACTTTCTGATCTGGTTCTTCCAATACTCCCCCTTTCATCATGAATCCTATATGCTCCCCCTTAAACTAATCCTAGCTAATCCTTATTTTATAATTTCTCCCCCTTTGTCACCAACAAAAAGAAATTCTAAACATACTCCCTCTAAATATATAATTCAAATATCTATAACATATATCTATCCATATATTATAATACTTAAATCTATACTAAAGTACTAATATATATAACTTACCCTATATTCATGCCTATATTATTCTAAAAGTATAAACAAACCAATATATTCAAGTATTATAGTTAATATTTACAGATATTTCAATCCATATATACAAGTTTCAAATTCAGGTAATCCAAATCAAGCAATACTTACACACAAGTTCTAATTAAATTCAAACATAACAAATCAAATCATACTAAACAATTTCAAATCAAACGTCTCTTGCAACTTCTACCCATCCGTCTCCTCCATAGATTGGATACTTCTTGATGACTTCTCAATCTTCATCTTCTTTAGTGAGTGGTGCTTTAGCGAGATTGTTGTCTTCGTCTCTGAAAAGAGAAGATATTAGCCAACGGATGTCATCAAAGTGCTTCTCTTGTTGTTCTACCATCTTTATCTGACTTAATTCAAGATGACGCTTATTTCGTAGTACTATGGATAAGTTATTCTTAAATGAATTCAAGGTTTCTTCAAGATTTTCACTTAAATTATGAATTGGATTTGTCATAATTTGATATCTTAGATAGGAATTAATTAGAGAGGAAGGAGAAATGATGGAATAAATTTTTCTAGAAGAAGTAGGTTTATATAGGGTCTGGAATTCACTGGAATTGAATAGACATGAGTTAATTATTTAAATTTTAAATTTTGAACAAATTTGAGAACTTGGCAGTTATATGTCGACGTAGGGATACATGTATGTTGACGTACGTAATTATTATTTTTTGGAAATTTTCATTTTTTTTAGTTAATTCTTAATATATTGTTTTGATTTTTTAAATCTAATGTTTTACAGTAAATTAAAGATTGTTTTAGACATAAATAAAACACCATTCATTACTACTTGGAAACAAAATAATACAAGATACTAAATACGAGATTCGAAAGCAAATACGAAAGATAACATAAACTATATAAGCTTAGATTTCAGCGTATGATAAGGAGGAAGATGATATTCCAAATTTTCTTCCTATTTTGCCAATGAACTTAGACATATGAGTAAGAGTCTTTTTGATCCTTAATCCACATTATTCACCTCCCCTCTAGTGTTAAGTTTAATTTAAGATCCTTAATACACATTATCGACTTATTCAATATGCATCATTAGATTTTGCTACATATTTTTCATTTATTTACCCTGAATAGTGTGACACAGATTAGTAGTATGGCTTAGTCGAGACAATTTGGTTTTGAAATATTGAAATTGACGCGATGTTGTTAGATGTGCTTAATAATGGTTTGTTGTTGTGAATAGCCTAGGGGTCGTGACTTCTAACATAGCTTTTATTTTGGTTGAAATTTGGTGCATTGGGAAGGGTTCTCTAGTTGTGTTATCTCATGCAGTCAAGAAATGTGTCATTTGTGCTATCTCGTTTAATTAAGCATTGTGTGCACCAAATATTGACTTACAACCCTTGGTTTGTGATGGTATAATATGAGATCGAAAGTGTGTTGTGTGTTGTATATGGAATATGTACATTATTGGTTAAGGTAGCATATAATCACAATTATTTTGTATTGTGTCGTCCCACTTATCGACTTTGTAAGCTTTTGTATGTACAACACAATCTGCATAATAATCTTCTTTATTTTGGTTGTATACTTTAATTAATAAAATTTGTATAACGTTTACTATAGCGCTTATATATATCAAGTAGATTTGTATTCTTTACCCATCTTTTTAGTAATTTTGGCAACTTCCTTTGCATAAATGCTCCATGCTCGTGTCATGCTTTAATTGGTTATCATGTCTTTTCATTATCAGTTTATACCATTTCGTATTTTGGGAATTCCACTTTGCATCCCGAGAATTTCCTTTGCCATCTTCTTTCTTCAATTATTTATCATTTAAGTTCCTATGATTGAGTTATATTCCTTCTTATACGTATACTTGCATTCGTTTTTCTTTTCCCGCTCTCAATATTTACAAAGACGACAACTTCTCGAATATTTTGTGATCGCCTTCACTATTTTGACTTCAGAATGTACAAATATCTCTTTATACATACATATGTTATATATAGATATATCTTGAAAATTATATATGTTATACATATATGTACGTTTGTATGCTTCGTCGCCCTCCCTATATGTATGTGGTCGTCGAGAATTCTTATTTCATGATTTTCTCTAACTTTATGTTTCTTATTATGTATTTGATTAATTGTCTTATTCAATATCATCAACCATATTTATGATCAAATGCTCATGAAATTTCTCTACTTCATTGCCATTTGGTTTTTTTCATGTTGATATTCTCTACATATAGGCCATAAACCATAAACTGTTTTTGTGAAGTAAAATGCATGCTAGAAGTTGACTAATGTAGACCCTTTCTTTATAATAGTTAACCATGTCGAATGTTCTCTCTTTAGAGTATGCTCTTAATTTAATGTTGTTATATTCCCTTTCTTTCTTGTTAACCAAGTCTTCAAATGTTGTTATAAGCACCTTAGTAGTGTAACACCCCGTATTTCTTTTAACACTAAAGTTACTAATTTAATAATAAATGTGTAAAGGGGAGATGTATCTAATGTGCATACAAATTTAATAATAAATGTGTAAAGGGGAGATGTATCTAATGTGCATACAAATTTAATAATAGATGTGTAAAGGGGGGGTGTATCAAATGTGCATACAAATTTAATAATAAATGTTAATAATGTACATTAAGAATGTAATTGTGAACATAATTGGCTTCTCTTTAGAACGGATGGCTTTGATTAACCTTGGCTTCATCGACGGCTCAAATTAACTTGCAATCCTATATAAACAGCCCCTAGCCTCCTTCTCTTTGCACCATTCTTCTCTAACCGTATGTTGCACAAATTCTTGAGGACATGGCTTCTTCTTCTTCCTCTAAATCTAAATAAATAAATTAAAATAAAATATAAATCAAGACGAGGATATCCTGCTCAAGTCTTTCAAGAGAAGATTCAAAACAAGTTAGGATTCAAGTAAAGATTCAACAGCTTCAAGCAACGCTATCTTTCTATTCTTTTCTAGATCCAATCAATGTAAGTCGGTTACTTTTTAGATTTGAACGCCTTTTCTATTTGTGACATGAAATTAAAAGAATATAAGAAATATACCTTATCATTTCATTGAATCTGTGCTTGTTTATGACTTTGGATTTGATTCTTGATTATGGCCTAGAACACATTGTGACTAAATTGCCAATGCTTAAGATTATGACTATGGAACTGTGGCCTTTGAAACCATAAGCCTTTGACTATGAACATAAGCCTTTGACTATGAACATAAGCCTTTAACTAGGAGCATAAACCAATGCCTATGACTATGACAAGGACAATAGTGGATAATTACCTATGATTCATGAACATGATATTATTGCCTAGGATTATGATTGTGAGATTGGATCTAAACTTGATTATCTATTCAGTTTATTCTTAATTATCCTTGGATCTTGATTATGGGAATTTATCTATTAAGTTAGATCTACCCATATACTTGAACCTATGTTATTTGTTCAACCCTTTTTATGTCATAATATTATCAGATCTATAGCTCTTCGATGCTTTAATCAATTTATTCAGTGTAATTTGTTAGATCTGTGATTAGTGAATTATCATCTTATGCCAGTCATTATGTCTATCTTTTCATGGCATTTTGGTTCATTCCTATCCACGAATCTAGATTTATCTATAATCTAGGATGAAATCACGATTACACGAACGATGGGAATGCGATTTGGGCAAATCATAAATTTGACTTAAACATGGTTGTAACTTGGAAATTGGCATAATGTGGAACATTAACATAATTATGATTGACATAATTTAGAACATGTATTATGGCATGTTTATTAGAACGCAAATTTGAAAATTTGACATGAATTATGGAATATGTAATTTGACATATTAAATTTAGTATTGGCAAGTAAGCTAAGTTTTAGGCGTAAACGGTAAACTAGAATAATAATTCTAGTCTTGCCATAAACTGTAAATTAGGGTGTTAAATCAGAATTGGGTCAATTAAAGTTAATTTGGCATAATAAGTATATTAGCACAAATTTTGAATTTAGTCATAATTGTGAGTAATTGTCATGTTTAGAATAATCACGGTTAGTGACACTTAATTTGGTATAATTTACATACCAAAAACTGATATATAGGGAAAATGGGCCATAATAATAAATGTTACAATGTACATTAAAAGAGTAATAATGGAATAAGTAAATTAGGGAAAATTTACTTACAGAATTTATACTAAATGAGAAAAGTAAATTTAGACAATACGAACATGCTTAACCCGAGGTTGGATTGAGTTGTGATGTAAACCTGCCCGGACCCGCCCGACTGTCCAGTGATCACAACAATACCTATCCAATGTGGGAGGTTAAGGCATTGAGCCCGATAAAGGCCCGAGGTTAGACTGAGTTGTGGTGTAAGACTGCCCGGAACCAACCGGCATACCGACAGCCACAACAATACCTGTGTAATGTGAGTGGCTAGTGCTTTAATAAGACAATTAAAGTTAAGCTAGAATGGGAGGGTTAAGTCCATAATAACACTTAACCAACTTAATACAGTTAAGCTAGAATGGGAGGGTTAAGTCCATAGGAACACTTAACTAACTTAACCCAGTTAAGTTAGAACGATAGGGTTAAGTTAACTAGAACACTTAACTAACTTAACATGGTAACAAGACAAGATTTGTAGGGGTTAAGTAACTAAGAAAAACACTTAGCCAATTTAATATGTTAACCAGACTAGAAAGTGGGGGTTAAGTAAATTCAATACACTTAGCCAATTTAACGTGTTAACTAGACTAGAGGTTGGGGATAAGTAAAGTTAATACACTTAACCAATTTAACATGCTAACTAGACTAAAGGTTGGGGTTAAGTAAATTTAATACACTTAGCCAATTTAATATGTTAGCTGGACTAGACCGTAGGGTTAAGTAAGCTTGAACACTTAACCATCAGAGTGTGATAAATGAATAGGGTTAAGTTAAAAACATGAAGGGACAATAATTAACCATTAGAACATGTTAATCAAACCAATTTTAGGGTTAAGTTAACTAAGGGAACACTTAACAGTTATAACATGTTAGTTAAAACAGATAGGCAAGGTTAAGTTAAAAAGGAACACTTAACCAATACAAGATGAATGGGTAGGGTTAAGTAAATACTTAACCAATATAACTTGATGCTGGTAAGGTTAAGTCAACGTGAATTACTGATAACACTTAACCAGTTTAACATGACAAGTGAATGGGTTAAGTTAACTTGTATCGACTAATGACACTTAACCAATCCAACTTGACGAGAAAGAGAACTAAGTAGTAAACCTTAGTTGAAAGGGGCTAAGTAGTAAACCTTAGTTAAGAAAACGACAATTTAGGAAACTAAGTGGTAAACCTTAGTTAGGAAAACTAAGTAGTAATTCTTAGTATAACACGAGGAGGAGCGAACGTCCATCTAATCTTAAAAAAGGCTCCAACGAATTGGGTTACGAAGCCCAAGACTTCGAGAGGACGTGAGGGTATTCTTGGTATCCCTCTGTGAGGCTGCAGATGATCCTCCTGGGCTCACAGAGGTTAAGGTCTGCGTTAGAAGAACCAAGGGTATGCCTTGGTTGCAATATAAGGCAACCTAAAGACTGGGATGGACCAGCGTGATTCGGCGAGACCAGTAGCCCTGTGGTAGCAACTCGTCGTCTACCTACCATCTTGAGTCAGTCAAGATACGTAAAGCGGAAAGGCGGAGAACTCCAAAAGACCATATACTTGCTATCTAGTTATGGATGAGGATGGCCATAAGACAGTGGGGGCATAGGGGGCCTGCGTATAGTTCTCAATTGTTCAAGGGTGGCCTTTCATTAGTTGAGGGAGGGGTCAGGTGGGACCATAGCCACTGGAAAAAACAGACCTTAGCATCTGCATTGGCAGATATCTGAAAGCTCCCGACCGAGTTCCGTGTTTCTAGAATAGCCCTGCCACGGGACTCGGGTCGCACATTTCATGACATGTGCATCTAGACAGCGATAAACGATTTGCGACACATACGTGAGGAAAGTCTAGGAACATATACCACTCTAGGTAGTGCGTCCTAGACTAGAGGCATCGTTCGACAGGTAGCATAATCCCTAGTTGGACCTAGGTGGCATAAATCCTGAATCTGAGAAGTATTAGATAAGTCGCATAAACCCTAGTTTAATTTAGGAAGCGCTCGATAAGAAAACCCTAGATTAGATCTAGGTAATAAATAATAAATGTACGCCTAAAGGCAACCACAATTACTGGGATTGGGATCGCGTTATCATTTTAGACAGATTACTAGTTGGGACACTAGATAGGTGGTGCAGAGACATAGAAACCATAATAACAGGTTAATAGCGAAGCGAAGAAAGTATTAAAGCATATCCAGTTTATCTTGTCTTAGCATATCTTGTGTTATTCTTATCCTATCTTGTTGGCCCTATCATCGTGGTATTGTCTTGTATTCAGTTAATTCATGTCGTTTTGTTTTTCCTTGTTCACATGCTAGAAGTAACTGAACTTACCAGACTTTATGTCTGACCCAGTTTTCTTTCGTCTTCTTTTCTTCCGTTCCCCCCCCCCCCAGGTAGTTAAGGAGGGAATAATACAACTCAGGTTAGATTGGACCGTCACTCTTCCCAAGCTCGAAGATTCTTTGACAAAGTGCTTTGGACTCTCTTTTTCTGCTGCTATGGCTGGCTTATGCTACATTGGGGAATATAAATGTTATTTTATGCTTCGTTATTTTGTAAGACAGATGATACTCTGATATTGGAAAACAATTGTTGTACAAACTATTTTATCAATAAAGTAAAGTTTTATTTTCCGCTGTTTTAATTTTGTCTGTCTTGTAATTTATCTGCATCTTTTACCCTAAATGCTCCACAGAACTTAGTGCATTCCCTTTGTGAGTGACACTAAAGGATGTGGGGTGTTACACGTGGTATCAGAGCTGAAGGTTACCGGATCAGATAAAAGATTTGAAAAAAAATTATAATTTTCGAACAGTTTTAAAAGAAGCATTTTCAAAAGAAAAGTTTTGTTTTAAAGGCATATTCCCCAAAAGCCATACGCACTATCTTCTGATTCTCTATTTGAATTCTTGTCCCCTTCTTTCTTGAGTCTCTGGGGCGCCTGGCTTTCTAGGAGGTAACCTCATCGAAGGGCGAAGTAGTGCCCGACTTCCATCTATAACCATAGTAGTTTCACCTGCGGCTAGTTTTCTTTCAAGCTTAGTAGGGTTTTCTGTGCGATGGAGGCAGCTTTCGAGAGATTTGTCAACATGATTACACACGAAAGAGGATGAGGAGTTTGACTAGGGAGCACAACCCAAGGATGAGGAATTCATGGATGTAGACTTGGCTCACGAAGGAGGAAGGGATTATAAAACCTAAGACAAGAGGAAGTATCTTTACTATGGCAGAATAGGGCATATAATTAAGAACAAAGGACAAGATTTTCAGAAGGGCAAGTACATGCTTTCACCACTAAGCGTACCTAGGAGAAAGGTAGTAAAGTTCTATTAGAAGAGTCTAGCTTTTCTGTTTGTACTCTTTCTTTTGGTTTTAGCACTTCGCATTTGTTCATATTTGCTTCCATAGTTGAGTCTCTGCACCTTAGTACTTGTAAAGTAAAAGATCCCAACTAGTGCTCAAGTGTTTGGTTGTTTTTGCTTAGATCATCCCATGTAGATCGTCCAAATTTGGAGGAGACATTCCTCGGGTGCTTGTCTGATATTGGTTTAGGCCTTTGGGGCTTGTACTTGAGGGATGTCGAGTTCGACTAGGATGGTTTGCTTGAGAGATGAATAGTTGTGGCAGGCGCTCTATATAGAGAAGGACTAACCTTAAGAGAGGTAAAAAGTACGTAGTGACCTTTTCACCCTCATAGTTATGGCATGATGGATAAGCTAAGAGGAGAGACCTCTGATCATCCTAGTATATACACTCAGTATCATGGTTGACATTTGTTTATTTTGGAAATGGAGGTCAAGAAATTTCGCAATCGTGAAGTTGAATCTGTTAAGGTACAGTTGAGTAAAGCTCAAGAAGACGTGATACGGGAGATTGAAGATAAGGCATACGCGCCTCATACCCTTTTTCTTAAGGGTACATCCTTGATTCCTTTTTTTAGGAATTCTATGCATACTAATTTCTAGCTTTTAAGGTATATCCTCTAGGACGTATCATCGATCCTTAGGTAGAAACCCTTTTGGATGTAAACATGTATTTGAAACATGTTATGGTTGATGGTTGCGAATGGTTACTAGTGGTTGCTCGTGAATGCATATACACACGTATTAGGCACTAGATCAGCTCAGACGCCTTCATATTTCATTTACATGTATGTATTTGTTTATGAATTGAACTTAATGTGTTATCATATGGATATCGCATTTGAGTGAATGATTGTGCACTCATATAGAAATAATATGTATCATTAGGATTTGCATACATATTGGACGCATGGCACTGACATGATTTGCATTAAGGAGGTCAACTGAATCAGTAGACCGTCTGATTTTGCATTAGATAAAGACATGTACACACACTATGCATATGAACATACAAGCATTAGAAGTCTTTAAGGACAATGGATGCCTGTATTTGATGGTTGAGTAGATGGATGATTGGATGGTAGGATTTACATTCTTCTTGACTTGAAGATTTCGGGGTCGAAATCCTTTAAGGAGGGGAGAATGTAACACCCCGTATTTCTGTTAACACTAAAGTTACTAATTTAATAATAAATGTGTAAAGGGGAGATGTATCTAATGTGCATACAAATTTAATAATAAATGTGTAAAGGGGAGATGTATCTAATGTGCATACAAATTTAATAATAAATGTGTAAAGGGGAAATGTATCTAATGTGCATACAAATTTAATAATAAATGTGTAAAGGGGGGATGTATCTAATGTGCATACAAATTTAATAATAAATGTTAATAATGTACATTAAGAAAGTAATTGTGAACATAATTGGCTTCTCTTTAGAACGGATGGCTTTGATTAAGCTTGGCTTCATCGACGGCTCAAATTAACTTGCAATCCTATATAAACAGCCCCCTAGTCTCCTTCTCTTTGCACCATTCTTCTCTAACCTTATGCTGCACAAATTATTGATGGACATGGCTTCTTCTTCTTCCTCTAAATCTAAATAAATAAATTAAAATAAAATATAAATCAAGACGAGGATATCCTGCTCAAGTCTTTCAAGAGAAGATTCAAAACAAGTTAGGATTCAAGTAAAGATTCAACGGCTTCAAGCAACGCTATCTTTCTATTCTTTTCTAGATCCAATCAATGTAAGTCGGTTACTTTTTAGATTTGAACGCCTTTTCTATTTGTGACATGAAATTAAAAGAATATAAGAAATATTCCTTAACATTTCATTGAATCTGTGCTTGTTTATGACTTTGGATCTGATTCTTGATTATGGCCTAGAACACATTGTGACTAAATTGCCAATGCTTAAGATTATGACTATGGAACTGTGGCCTTTGAAACCATAAGCCTTTGACTATGAACATAAGCCTTTGACTATGAACATAAGCCTTTGACTAGGAGCATAAACCAATGCCTATGACTATGACAAGGACAATAGTGGATAATTACCTATGATTCATGAACATGATATTATTGCCTAGGATTATGACTGTGAGATTGGATCTAAACTTGATTATCTATTCAGTTTATTCTTAATTATCCTTGGATCTTGATTATGGGAATTTATCTATTAAGTTAGATCTACCCATATACTTGAACCTATGTTATTTGTTCAACCCTTTTTATGTCATAATATTATCAGATCTATAGGCCTTCGATGCTTTAATCAATTTATTCAGTGTAATTTGTTAGATTTGTGATTAGTGAATTATCATCTTCTGCCAGTCATTATGTCTATCTTTTCATAGCATTTTGGTTCATTCCCTTTTTATCCACGAATCTAGATTTATCTATAATCTAGGATGAAATCACGATTACACGAACGATGGGAATGCGATTTGGGCAAATCATAAATTTGACTTAAACATGGTTGTAAACTTGGAAATTGGCATAATGTGGAACATTAACATAATTATGATTGACATAATTTAGAACATGTATTATGGCATGTTTATTAGAACGCAAATTTGAAAATTTGACATGAATTATGGAATATGTAATTTGACATATTAAATTTAGTATTGGCAAGTAAGCTAAGTTTTAGGCGTAAACGGTAAACTAGAATAATAATTCTAGTCTTGCCATAAACTGTAAATTAGGGTATTAAATCAGAATTGGGTCAATTAAAGTTAATTTGGCATAATAAGTATATTAGCACAAATTTTGAATTTAGTCATAATTGTGAGTAATTGTCATGTTTAGAATAATCACGGTTAGTGACACTTAATTTGGTATAATTTACATACCAAAAACTATAAATATGATATATAGGGAAAATGGGCCATAATAATAAATGTTGACAATGTACATTAAAAGAGTAATAATGGAATAAGTAAATTAGGGAAAATTTACTTATAGAATTTATCCTAAATGAGAAAAGTAAATTTAGACAATACGAACATGCTTAACCGAGGTTGGATTGAGTTGTGATGTAAACCTGCCCGGACCCGCCCGACTATCCAGTGATCACAACAATACCTATCCAATGTGGGAGGTTAAGGCATTGAGCCCGATAAAGGCCCGAGGTTAGACTAAGTTGTGGCATAAGACTGCCCGGAACCAACCGGCGTACCGACAACCACAACAATACCTGTCTAATGTGAGTGGCTGGTGCTTTAATAAGACAATTAAAGTTAAGCTAGAATAGGAGGGCTAAGTCCATAAGAACACTTAACCAACTTAACACAGTTAGCTAGAATGGGAGGGTTAAGTCCATAGGAACACTTAACCAACTTAACACAGTTAAGTTAGAACGATAGGGTTAAGTTAACTAGAACACTTAACTAACTTAACATGGTAACAAGACAAGATTTGTAGGGGTTAAGTAACTAAGAAAAACACGTAGCCAATTTAATATGTTAACCAGACTAGAAAGTGTGTGTTAAGTAAATTCAATACACTTAGCCAATTTAACATGTTAACTAGACTAGAGGTTGGGGATAAGTAAAGTTAATACACTTAGCCAATTTAACATGCTAACTAGACTAGAGGTTGGGGTTAAGTAAATTTAATACACTTAGCCAATTTATTATGTTAGCTAGACTAGATCGTAGGGTTAAGTAAGCTTGAACACTTAACCATCAGAGTGTGATAAATGAATAGGGTTAAGTTAAAAACATGAAGGGACAATACTTAACCATTAGAACATGCTAATCAAACCAATGTTAGGGTTAAGTTAACTAAGGGAACACTTAACCGTTATAACATGTTAGTTAAAACAGATAGGCAAGGTTAAGTTAAAAAGGAACACTTAACCAATACAAGATGAATGGGTAGGGTTAAGTAAATACTTAACCAATATAACTTGATGCTGGCAAGGTTAAGTCAACGTGAATTACTGATAACACTTAACCAGTTTAACATGACAAATGAATGGGTTAAGTTAACTTGTATCGACTAATGACACTTAACCAATCCAACTTGACGAGAAAGAGAACTAAGTAGTAAACCTTAGTTGAAAGGGGCTAAGTAGTAAACCTTAGTTAAGAAAATGACAATTCAGGAAACTAAGTGGTAAACTTTAGTTAGGAAAACTAAGTAGTAATTCTTAGTATAACACGAGGAGGAGCGAACGTCCATCAAATCTTAAAAAAAGGCTCCAACGAGTTGGGTTACGAAGCCCGAGGCTTCGAGAGGACGTGAGGTTATTCTTGGTATCCCTCTGTGAGGCTGCAGATGATCCTCCTGGGCTCACAGAGGTTAAGGTCTGCGTTAGAAGAACCAAGGGTATGCCTTGGTTGCAATATAAGGCAACCTAAAGACTATGATGGACCAGCGTGATTCGGCGAGACCAGTAGCCCTGTGATAGCAACTCGTCGTCTACCTACCATCTTGAGTCAGTCGACCATATACTTTCTATCTAGTTATGGATGAGGATGGCCATAAGACAGTGGGGCATATGGGGCCTGCGTATAGTTCTCAATTTTTCAAGGGTGGCCTTTCATTAGTTGAGGGAGGGATCAGGTGGGACCATAGCCACTAGAAAAAATAGACCTTAGCATCTGCATTTGCAGATATCTGAAAGCTCCCGACCGAGTTCCGTGTTTATAGAATAGCCCTGCCACAGGACTCGGGTCGCACATTTCATGACATGTGCATCTAGACAGCGATAAATGATTCGCGACACATACGTGGGGAAAGTCTAGGAACACATACCACTCTAGGTAGTGCGTCCTAGATTAGGGGCATCGTTCGACAGGTAGCGTTATCCCTAGTTGGACCTAGGTGGCATAAATCCTGAATCCGAGAAGTATTAGATAAGTCGCATAAACCCTAGTTGAATTTAGGAAGCGCTCGATATGAAAACCCTAGATTAGATCTAGGTAATAAATAATAAATGTACGCCTAAAGGCAACCCCAATTACTAGGATTGGGATCGCGTTATAATTTTAGACAGATTACTACTTGGGACACTAGATAGGTGGTGCAGAGACATATAAACCATAATAACAGGTTAATAGCGAAGCGGAGAAAGTATTAAAGCATATCCAGTTTATCTTGTCTTAGCATATCTTGTGTTAATCTTATCCTATCTTGTTGGCCCTATCATCATGGTAATGTCTTGTATTCAGTTAATTCATGTCGTTTTGTTTTTCCTTGTTCACATGCTAGAAGTAACTGAACTTACCAGACTTTATGTCTGAACCAGTTTTCTTTCGTCTTCTTTTCTTCCGTTTCCCCCCCAAGGTAGCTAAGGAGGGAATAGTATAGCTCAGGTTAGATTGGACCGTCACTCTTCCCAAGCTCGGAGATTCTTTGACAAAGTGCTTTGGACTCTCTTTTTCTGCTGCTATGGCTGGCTTATGCTACATTGGGGAATATAAATGTTATTTTATGCTTCTTTATTTTGTAAGACAGATGATACTCTGATATTGGAAAACAATTGTTGTACAAACTATTTTATCAATAAAGTAAAATTTTATTTTCTGCTGTTTTAATTTTGTCTGTCTTGTAATTTATCTTCATCTTTTACCCTAAATGCTCCACAGAACTTAGTGCATTCCCTTTGTGAGTGACACTAAAGGATGTGGGTTGTTACAAGTAGGGTTGGTTCTTTACAAAGGACCGATGTCTCCCCACTTTCTTCTAGTGAGTAAATTGCATATATCATTCATACTTTTAGCATCATATGTTCTTCTTTTTGGAGTTCTTTCTATTCTAGGGGTATCCATCTTATTCTAAATGGTTATTTCTCTCTTACCTCGTAGCTTCATCGCTGCAAGTTGTATCTTATGTCTCTTATTATATCCTGACCCACATCTATATTCTATATGTTGAACGGTAGCTTGTCCTTCCTTTTTCCATGAGCTTCACTTTCTATATTCTTAGTGGGAGAATCCTATTCGTGCATGTAAGAAATTATACTATGCCCACGCTTAGAAGTTTGTCTTTGATACCTTACCCCTAAAACTCATCCCTGACCAAATCAATCTTTTTTAGTCTAATATGATTGGTTTGTTTCTTCCTTTTAAGAAGAAAATAATGACTTATTTTGTCCTCTCTCTCTTCCTTCCTTAAGCAAACATATCCACATATGACCTTATTTTTCTTCCTTCTTCTTTATCCCCTCCTCAAATGTTGACCCAAAAAGGGGACGACCTTTCTACGGAGGAAAGGAAGTTTGTATGCACTCTAAATGCCAATATTCACATATTTGTAAATTTCTTCTCCGATACCTTACTGCACAAGCACAACTTCCTTCAAGAACACCATAAATTTTGTCTACTCGCTACTTATGAGCTTGTCCACAACTCTAAGGGGAAGGTTAGCAACTTTAACTTCATATCTAAGCAGGGTACATGAATAACCATTAGCCTACTAAGTATGTTATTTAGTGAATTTTCTTACTCATAATGCCATTAATTATATGTTATTTATTTTGAACTTTTCTGGTAGTATGACTTCCCAATGGAAGAATAGGTTAGGCTTGCTGATACCTTTGCTCACTACAACAAAAAAACCTATTACAACATCCATTTTACAACGGGTGCTGACTGCTCGTTGTAATCGAATGCTATTACAACAGTCACTTTTTGCACCAATGTTATAGATGCTTGTACAACACCCTTTTTCAATGGGCATATAATGGCCCTTGTAATATAATGTTATTACGACGGTCATTTCTAGACAATTGTAATAGATATTCTTTACAATGCACTTTTTACAATGGGTAAAAACCATACGTTGTAATAGAATAATATTACAAGGGTAATTTCATGCCCGTTGTAATCGATGTCACTTTTACATTACAATAGTCACAAAATGGCCGTTGTAATAGGTGCTAATTTTCGATAGTCAATAATTAATAATTACAATACTTCCTTAAAATTAGTACTGATTATATTTGATTATTTAATAATTAATCATTAATCATATATTACTAATTATTAACTATAATATTATATTACTAATCATTAATAATATTATATTATTTATTAATATTTAATAATTAATAATAATTATTTACATGATATTATATTATTTATAATATCATTGTAAAAGTAATAATATCTATAATGTCTACCCAAATAGCTGTAAAAAAAATCAAAATAATGTTTTCTTTATATTATTGTGTACATGTTAGATTTCATTCAATGATGTCATATAACTTATATTATTGCCTTTAACAATATATTGCATTAATAGTTACTAAACATTAATAATACTATATTATTTATTATTTATTAATATTTAATAATTAATCATTAATAATGTTATATTAATCATTTATAACTTGTAATAACTAATGATTATTATTAAATAATCACTAATTACTACTTATTATATATAATCATTATACCAACAGGGTTAACTTTACTTTTCAGTTATTAGTATGTAAAATCGAGTAATTAATATCAAATACATAATAATTTATAATCAAAAATAAATATTAATAACTACTTTTTTTTAAATATTAATAATTTATGATTAATAATATAACTATTAAACAACGCTTTAATCTATAAAGATACAAGAAAAATTAATATGTTATAATTTAAACTACAGTTTGGTTAAATAAAAGGTACAACATAAATTAAAAAAACTTCTATCTATAAAACCATGGTTTAAATAATAATAGAAAAGGATGATAATCAATGGGTTGGTCCAATACATGTTAAATCTTCCTTTTAAGATTCCGACCCATTCGTTTTCCCTTTTATGCTCGATCTCCTTTTCTCTGTGAAGAAATAAACCTATGGTTTCATTTTAAACCCACCACTTTTCTGATATCTCGATCGAAAAAATGGACTTAAGTAATTTCCTTCCATAAATCAAAACCTCGAGTATCAATTCAACTTGGCCATCCGCTCTCCACTCTCCGCTTTTTGCTCTTAAAAATGCAAGCATCAACATCAAAATCAAATTCAAAATCGCGAACATCGCCATCGAATGGCAGCTCTCCGCTCCTTATCGCTTGGCTATGCACTGAAGCAATTTCAGTTGTATGTTTTTTATTTTTCAGTTGTAATCCAGACATCAACATCAGATCATATTCTTTTGCGATGAAGCAATTTCAATTGTATGTTTTTTATTTTTATTTCGCCTTGTTTCATTCTCTCCACTTTGTGACTGTTGTTTCATTATGGATAGAGCAGCTGTGGTTACCCAAACGAAAATGGTGATTTAAATGTAAGTGATCTCTTGAGCAATTCATGGATGTAGATACCAACTCTAACCATATATAAATTGTCTGAACCCGAGTGAATAAGAAATAATGGGAAAGATAAAAATTGCAAGTAAATGAAAGAAATAAGTAATGAATTCTGTTCGGAGCTGGAAAAAGGAATATCTTGATCTATCGTCTATATGTTTAGATGCTGACATGCATGTTATGTTATCACCTGTGAGACCATCCTGATAACGAGAACATTTAACATCTATTTTTATTGTTTAATAACAAGTGACATAATTCACCATAAAGAAGTTTTTAATCAAAAAATAATAATTGAATTTGTATATGTGCCAGTATAATTTATATATAAATTTTGAAATTAATGAAAATGGAGCAGAACTGGGAATGTGGAATGACAATAGATTTTGTATGTTTTTTATGTAGGATAAGCTTGCTGTGTTGAAATAGGCTGGGCTACTATAGGAATTACTTGTACTAGGTGATCGAAGATGGTGTCCAAATCTTCAAGTATGAATTGCTACTGTAGGAGGGATAATGTGTGGGTTAGTTCGATGCAAAAAACGAAATAACAATTACAACGAAAATAGGTACTACTTTTATTTCATTTCATTTCTTTTAAGGTGTTTAGATATATTGGCTATAGTTTCCTATTCACTTTGTGCTTTATTGGTAAATGTTCTGTGGTCTAGATCAGCAAGCAATAACCATGACTGTGTTAGATATGAATATGCAAACTAATATTGATTTAAGATGATTTATCTTCTATATTAAACGATCATCTTTGGTTTTCATAAGCTATATATATATATATATACACGTTTCCTATAAATTCTTTTATGGCTTGTAATTTTATGAATATGTGTGTTAAACTGTCATCTGCATTTAATCGTGTTCCATCTGCATGCAGTTACAAGTACTCATCATATTGGTGGTAGATTTACTCATTAGATGCACATTACAGTCACTAAAAACTTTTTTACATCAAAATTATGATTTGAACGTGGCTTGATGTTATTTAAAAGCAATGATGGTTTAATTTTGAGTGGATAACCATTTTTGCTTGCAGCTAATGGTTTCAAAGGTTTGTAGGTTTTCCCAATGCGATGGTTTATTATGAGTTTGGTTTTAAAAAATAACTAATTATTAGTTTTCCCAATGTACATTAAAAGTTAGTACATAGTGGTGATAATTTCTATTCTCATTTCTGATTGGATGTTTTTATTGTAGCGGCTCTAAACATCCAATTCTTTCAATGGGTTTAATTTTTTGTAGGAATTGACATAAAGCATTACCTACAAAAGGGGATAAGTCCTCTTTAGATGGTTTGTTATAAAAATGATCGATCAATCACCTAAAATGAAGATATTGAGTGTGAGAGGATGTGAGCGAGTGTAACTGAGTACATGTAGTGAGGCAGTATTTGTACAAATGAGTACGTTGTACATTAATTGTGTAATAGAAAGAAATAAAAATGTGTATTATTGAAAAGTGTAATAGAATATTTATATTAAAATAAGAAATTCTAAGTTTAATATTTTAATTTATGCAATTTTTTTATATAACAACGAACATATTTTTTTTTACAACAAAATAGACTTTTTACAACGGGCAATGCCGGTTGTAATAGGGGTTTTGCAAGGGGAACTGCGGCCCGTTGTATTAGCCCATGTTATAAGATACAACGGTCATTGCCCGTTGTTAAAGAGTTTTTGCAACGGGAAATGACCATTGTAAAAGGGGACCTATTACAACATGGGCTAATACAATAGGCCGCAGTGCCCGTTGCAAAAACCCTATTACAACGGGCATTGCCGATTGCAAAAAGTCTGTTTTGTTGTAGTGGCTCGTGCTTTTTGCTCGAAGAAATCTAGGCATAAATCTTCCAAACATACCAAAAAAATAAGTTTTGGATGATGCTATATACCCAAGTAAGAAGTTGATAACCTTGAAATGTGTGCATGACCATACTGCACAGAACCACCCCAGATGTGCCTTGACTTGCTCAATTCAAGCCCACTTTCTTGTGTATGTTATCCTTTTCAGATGAAAAAATGAGGTAGATTTAGCATAGCAGCTCAATCTCCTGATGATTGCTGACCTATTCCGGACCATAATTGTTCCTTCCCTAGTCTTTCCTTCTTCATATAATGATAAAAAACTCTTTGATCTGTTCAATAGGGGTTATCTTGAAGTTAGAACCACTACTATATTTTTAATGTTTATGTATTATTTGCATCTAAAGTCCTTTTATGATTCACTATAGGGCAAAGCACAAGTAATTGAGAGTAAATCATTTCTTGACCTCCATAACGGTGCCATACTTGAAACTGCTTATACTTAGGATGAAATAAGTAGAGTTGAGGCCGATGTTTCCTCTTCAAGGAGCACGTAAGAGGCTGTAGAAACCAAGGCAATGTAGGATGCTCAATTAGCTCATGAGAAGCTGACTGCTCTTGAAAGGAAGTTGGAATAAGCTAGTGAGCAAAATGATATAGTTAAAGATGATGCAATTTTTATTGCATTTTATCACATTTCTACATTGGTCAGCTGCAATCTTCATCGATATGGAGGATTATGAAAATGCATTAGCATCCTCTCCTTTGCTCGTCCAAACTTATTGAGGGGGGAACTCTTGTTTTTTCCTTAGTAGGCTAAGAGAAGATCGAAGCATAGGATCCTTAGAAGACCACCTTCACTGAAATTTTTGAAAACCTTAAGGAAGATGATGCATGATATGATGTCTCCTTCGCCTTCCTCCAACCAAAACTACTGCCTCATCGCATGAAGAACAAGTTTTAAACCCTTAGTCTTCACAGTTTTTCAGCTTTAAGGGTTAACTACACTAGGGAATGATTTATTTTTTAAATCTTAAGTTCATCGTGTGTATTTGTACAAATATTCTTTTGTAATGATTACAAGCTGTATTTCAGCCCAAAATTTGGTCTGACATCAAAATATGTCAAGAACAATGGATCGCCTATCATCCACGTTGTCAGGATACGAAAAAATTAGTTCTATTTCGATTACATTCTGATTTTTAAGACGAAATCGTATTGATCAGCTAAGTAATCTGAAGAAGCTTAATACAGAGTGAGAATGCCTATGAACCTTTTGAGTAGAGATTGGTATGTTATTTCAACTTTGGGGGGGAGGGGGTAAAAGGGGAGCACATTAGAGTATGGATTGAAATATTTGTTTCGATCCTGAGGCTAAGCATTTGATATATCTATCACTCGAGTTAAGGGTGGAATGAACAACATCAAAATGGTTCGTATTGACTCGTTCCAGGAGCCTATGACATATGTCCTGATGGATTTAGCAAAATTTATGTAATGCAGCTCTTTTATTAAGCTTGTTAATGGATGGGTTATACCATTTCTCATAGTCCATCATCTTATGTCGATATGACAAGACTTAAATATATAAAGTCCATTTTTGTTCCAAGCCTAAAGGAAATATGTTCCCTAAGTCCATGTCTTAATATGCACAATCAAAGTCATAAGCACAGTTAAAGTCCTTTATTTTATAAGGAAAAAATATAATTAACCAAATTGGATTTGTCCCCAAATAAATTTAGGGTTATAAATAAATGTAAAAGTGGCGAATGAGAAAAGAATTTTCAACCCCTTGATTGGCACCCTCCTCTATTTATAGGTTCGGGTTTTGTGTCACCCTAGTTTGTGTCGACCCTCTCTTTACACCGGCTACTGCCATTCATATTTTCATTCATGCCTTTGTAAAGATGCAGTGAAACCAATAAATGTCGTGGGTGCTTGCTTCAAGTTGTTGAAAGGAGAAGGATGTTCTGAAATAGTGAAAGAGACACACCCCTTTCGACAGATGATGTGATAAAGTATGATTTTGTGGAGTAGCCGAAGGCAACATGACTCCATTCAAACATAACACGACGAAAAAAATTCCATTTTTAGGGTCTAATACCCCCTTCAAATAAGGAGGTGAAAGGATCTTTAATTTGAAGTAAGGAGGAATCTTCTTTTGAGTCAAGGAGAGACAATGTGATTTCAATAAGAAGGTGATACCGCTTTGTATAACTCTTGCCAATCGAAGTGAGATGACAAATTTTAGTTGACTATATTGGGATAAACTATTCAAATGAACAAGGAAAGAGGTGGAAA
Source organism: Allium sativum (assembly GCA_030737875.1). Taxonomy (NCBI): domain Eukaryota; kingdom Viridiplantae; phylum Streptophyta; class Magnoliopsida; order Asparagales; family Amaryllidaceae; genus Allium; species Allium sativum. The sequence goes on from CM060909.1 coordinate 1,025,947,042, forward strand.
GACTTCTCATTTCATTCTTTAGAGGTGATACATCTCATTTGAGTAAGAAGGGCAACACAATCTTTGTGATGACATGGCCCGCTGAAAGGAGAAGGCGACACGCTTTCATAAGTGTCAGTTGACTAAGGAGGGGTATGACTTAGTGGACTTTAAGGAGATACAATCTATGAGTTATGGTTAGGGTACACAATCTTTATAAAGCACCCTGAATCTTCTTTTGTTAATTAGAGAAGAGTAACATAGCTATTTTTTTAGTGTCATCTAAGGAAGTTTACACCTTTGCAAATACGAGAGTGTGACAACCGCCCTACACACCAACACCCAAATAGTGCATTATGGTAGTGCTTGGCTGATGCAAGGCGATTAAAGGCTTAGATAAAGAAAAGCAACCCAAAATTTGTCATATATCTCACTGTACACCAATCAAAATATAGACACATAACTGATATAAAATAGGAAAGACAATAAATAGATAATAATAAACCAAAAGCATTAGAAGGATATATCCATACAACATAAGAAGATAGAGTTATACAAGAGATGACGACTCAACAAACTATCTATAAAATAGAAAATACTACTAAGCCCATAGTAGTGAACAAAGGAAAGAAATAGTGTACATATATAAAATACATGGAATTTCCTCCTACTCGCTTCCTGAACAACTACACGTGCTCATCCTAACCTATCTCTTGTCTACTTATTTAAGACTGAGTAATAAGAAGCAATTCATAAAACTTCACATTATACAAAGTCGAATGTGAGCAATAGTAATCTTAGGTACTAATGTAAAAAGTATAATTGGTATGAAGGATCATGCCTAACTTATCCCTACATCCAAAAAGTTAGCACATGCAATATTGTACTCTACTCTAAGGTCATAATGCCACTAAGTGTAAATAGGTATGTATGTGATAAGTGGTAGCAAACGAGCTAGCATAAGCATTTATCATCCATCCTCACATTAACTCACAACTCAATGCGTTTGAGTATACGATACTTAATAGTTTGATCACCAAATCCATTGAAGCACTAGCAGTTTCTACATCGACGAACTTTACCAGGCTGCCGCCACATCCTATACGGATGGACTATATAGTAGATAACCCAACACAGCCCAAAACATTGACATGCTATAAGGTCCGGGCCGATCAGGTCAAAACATCGACAGACTCTGATCTATCCTTATGCTACCCTCTAATGTATGTCAAAGTCATGGGTATTGATAACTCTTTGCCACATGTTTCCTCGCACTAGAATCCACCTCTAGACTACATGTACGACTCCCATTTGAAGTTATTATGATCGGGGGACTATTCTCTACGATCATCGTATGTCGTTGGACATCATCCCTTTTATCACATTCCCATTTGATAGTCACATCCAGTCGTCATCCATTCTACTTCTCAAGGTTTAACTAGTTGTTGTTGGAGTCATTCTTTATGAAGTTAAATTTTCATCGATCCAAGTTATTGAAGAATCATCATGTTGTAGTTATCATTGCTCGCCTCGATTCATAATAATCCATACCGAACTAACCCTAGGTCGAATATAAAGAAACACCAAGAGAAATGGACGGGATCAATATCGATCCATGCCTAAGTGCTTCCCCAATTTTTTCTCCAATTGCTATATCGTTCTGTAATGAACCCATATAGTCGGCCCAATACTAAGTGATAACTTCTCCATCTAAGCTTTTATCCCTACCGATCCGATCCGAGGTCAATCCCTCTAGTTGATCCGAAGTGAAGCATTTACGCTAATTCGGGATGAATTGGTTAGACATATCTCATATTTTGTCAGATTCAATCAAGTATTCAACGCTACAAACTCTTATGCCAATCTGAAGTAAGCCTTCATTATTGATCTTCCTGGGTGCAAAGAGCCTATACTGATCTAGAGCATATAATCTATGCCGATGTGAACTCTTTGCACCATAACTTGATCATACAAAATTTAAACGAGTTGAAACTTGTTGAACTATTTAATTAGGACTTCCTTGTTGCCCTATCAGGATCGCAGCCCTACACTAGTGAAAGTGATGTGAATTAAGGATCCGATGGCTAGATTAACACTAGAGGAAGGGAGCGAATTATGTTTTCCTAAATTTGTGAATGTTTTAGACATATTTTGCAATATAGTTATGTGTGTCTATAGAATGGTCATAGAATTAAGTAAATAAAAATGCAAGTAAAGTAAACGTAGTAAAGGAAAGAACACATCGAGAATTTTATACTGGTTTGGAGTTATTCTACATCCAGTTTCGCACTATGTACCGTATTTAATTAATATCAACTATTACACTCCCTGATTCCAAAGACGCAAAGAGACATCCTCCATAACTTAGACCTTTGGGTAGGCCAGTCTGATTTGCAGACCACAAATCCTCACCCAACTTATTTCTAGGCAAACAAGTCACTTCTAATTGCTTTTTATCGGGTGCAATCAAATCCAAATAGATCCGAGGCTACTTGCCATAACTGTATTTGTTTTTGAGTTGTTTATACAATGACTGCCAACTTAGATCTTTCGATCTTGATTACAGTCATTCCTATAAGTCTAGTTTGCACTTTGGTTTTAGTAGAAATGAAGAGAGTTTGATGTAGAATCAAACTAGAGAAGAAATGACTTGATTCAGTTTGAATGTCGTTATAATATGGTTATAGAATTACTAATTTTTAAGAAAGAAGAAAAAAGAATGAAAAAATATGATTGGGGGTAGCTATTTTCATTTCTAAGAAGGGTACTTATGTAAGTAAAGGGATATGATAACTAGAGAAATGTTATCATGAATAGACACTTCCGTTCAAATTTGAAATTTGAATCTTGCTGTTACATATCGACATACAGGGTGACCCCAAGTTGACATATGCTTGTTGGTTTTGAAAGCTTGTTCATTTTGACATTTTTTTAAATATAAACTTATAGATTATGATTTGAAACTCTGTAAAACTATTTAAACATAGTGAATGTATATTTTTGTTCATAGTAAGACTTAAGAAAATTTATAAAGAATATCCTAAAATATTTAATTAAAAATATAATGTGTATATACTAAAACTATATATGATAAAATATATTAAACTTAAGATATAAAAATCAAAACTGTAATAGTATAAATTATACTATTTGGTTTGAAACCAAAATCTAAAGTACAATTTAAAATCAAAGAGTAAAGTACAACATTAAAATCAAAGTGTAAGTTTAAAAACCGAAGTATAAGTTTATAAAGAGTTAAAGTATAAAAACCAAAATATAAAAGAAAAAGATGGTATCTTGAAAGGTACAGTTACTAATATTAAAGTATATAAGCGAAAGTATAAATATTAAAATTTAATAATACATATATAAAAATATTTCAAAGTAAAGTTATTTAAAAACTATAAAATTTCTTTTTGAATTGTTTTTTTTAAAACTATTTTGAAAACAAAGGATATTTGAAAACTTTGGGTAAAAAGAATTTGGAATTTGAAATTGTTTTAAAATAATTTTGAAAACATATTTTGAATATAAGAATATGTAAAAAATACTTTTGTAAAAATGGATGGAGATCAGATATGTGCAACCTGATTTTAACATAATTTCTAAGACTCAGTATTATCTTGAAGTCTTGAACTCCATAACTTACGAGTCTTCATTCTTTGACTCTTGAATCATCATTCTGGTTCTTCAATCTTGATACTGTATAGTCTTGATTATTAATTTCCTGTATAATATCCTACAATATATATTGCAATATACTTTATATGTACATGGATAATAATTAGTATATAAGTAAATATAAAATACCCATTATCTGGCGTTGTCAACATCAAAACTAATATCCATAGTACTAAAAATTCTTTCCCATTTTGATGATGAAAACAATATTATTAAATATCTTCATATTTCTTCTTAACTCCCCTTGAATTCCATAACTCCCTTTAATCTGTAACCCACTTAGTCTATGCATATTTTATAATTTCTCCCTATTTATCATTAAGAAAACTTTCATCTTCCATAAGTAGCTCTAAATTTAACTAATTCTATATCTAACTCTCTCTATATATTCCCTAAACAAGTATGACGTTTATATAAATGAAATGATTAGAATAATATATAAGAAATGAAATGTGTAAACAATAGGCATAGATATTAACCATAACTAAATACATATTTATTCTTGTATTGATTCATACATATATAACACCAAAATATCAATAATCCAACTTATCTACACAAAATTTTATACAATCCAATACTAAATAAAACTATACAAATTCTATTTAGACTTCTTAATGATAGAAGACTTATGAATAAGATAAATAGGATAATTTAAACAAAAGTTCATTTTTATTGAACAAGGTTTCCATCCTAGTCAAAACAAGCCTCTCCAACACAATGGACGTCACCATCTTCATCCATACCTTCTTCTTTATTGTCTTGAAGAGGGTTATGAATCATGAAGTTGTTTTTGTAGATTCTCCTGAACTTTTCATTGTTTGATTTTCTCTTGTGACATTCTCAGTTGCAGTTGTATTTCAGTAAGTATTTGAAAAATATACTTCGTTCTCTTTGATTTTAATGACTTTTTCAAGAGTAATGCGCCGGATTGTTCCAGTTAAAGGCAATGGGAAATAAATGGTTTGCTTTGTTCATTGTTTGAAATGGAGGCCATGGATATTTGTTTTTAGAATATTTTACAAAGGATTGAAGAGGAATGAAGAGAAAATTCAAATTGGTGTGATATATGTATGTTTAAAAACTTTTTTTAGAGGGAATTTTAACTCTAAAGTTTAGCCGTTATATATCAACATGGTCACAAGGGTATGTCAACAAACTCCTTATAATTTTGCCTTTTTATTTTGATTCTAATTTTAAATTTTGGATAACGTGCATACATTTAATTCTCTTCTAAATTTAATAAAAGATTGCTGATTTAATGGTTTGTTAAATGACATCTATTTGATTTTCAGTATTAATATATTCTAGAGTTTTAATTTTTTTATTTATACTATTTTTAAGAAATGATACTGATTTGCTTTGTAACAACCCACATTTTACGTATTGGAGGATCGTAAAAAATATATTTAATTCCCTGTAGGTCGGATCATTGTCATATTTGGATATGTTGGTTATGAGGGTTTGAGACATATCCATAATTTTTATCAATTTTATTTGTTACCATTTTGCCCTTGTCAGTTTTGTACAGGGAATAACTTTCGAATGGGCTAGGTGCACAAGGGGGTTTTACGGCTAAGGTCGGTTTCTCCCCTGAACAAATTCAATTTTTTTTTGACTAGGATCAATTTGGGTGCTGATATCGATTTCATTGGAAAGGAAATGGTGTTGCCAATTCCGTAGAGCGGTCACATTAAAGATTTGGTTCAGTAGTTTAGGAGGAATTGCTATTTTAGTGCTACACAATTTATGGATAGGCTAACTAGTCATTGATGGACTGATTTGGTGCGGCCCATTAGTAGGCTGGTTAGATGGCTGTAAATAAGGAGGTAGAGGCAAGGAGAATGGTATACTTTCTTCATTTCTTATTTGGTTGGGGTTTGAGATTCTCCTACTCCAATCAAATACATCTCTCCTACATTAAAATCTTAGATCTACATTAGGAGATTGAAGATCTACATCAAGGAAGGCTGGATCAACATCAAGAGAGAGTAGATCGCATCAAACTGAGAGATTTGAAGATCTTTCTTCGCTATTTAGATTTGTAAATCATCGTTTTAAAGCTAATTTGAAGATATAGTGAGTGATAAGCATCTCCCACACGGATTCAATCGAGTATATGGATTGTTTGATCTTATTTTCATCATTTCAAGTTGTTTTCACCTAGATTTACATCATGGTATGTATATTTTCATTCGAATCACCATAGGATCTAATCTAGCAACTTAAATCGGTGAATTCATGTGTTAATTCTATGTTTAGATCCATTGATTATCATGATTTCTTGAATTTCTTATGTTTGAATGATGAATAATCGTTGTGTTAATGCTTGTTGATGGTTTGATTTGATTGATTGGTGAAATTGAATGTTTTGCATGAATTTTGGATCGAGTTGGAGTTGGATCGAAAGACATATTGATGGATCGGACGTATTGACAGCGTTTCTAAAACGCTATGCTTCGATGGATCGGAAATGATATGAATCGGACGTCATGTTGATGGATCAGACGTATTGACAACGTTTCTGAAACCCTGTGCTTTGATGGATCGGAAATGCTATGGATCAGAAGGCATATTGATGGATCGACATATCGACAGTGTTTCTGAAATGCTGTGGATGATGGATCGGGTGGCAATGACAACATTCTATAAATGCTGTGGATGGGAATTCAAATGTTGTGGTATGTTTTTCAAGCGGAAAGGATGAAACGCTATGAATCGAATATCGACCAAATGATATATGTTTTTAGCTCGATGATGGTCGTGGCTTCGAAGTGAATTCAAGGAGGAATATTCGAAGTGTTTTGGAGTGTTCGTTGATCGTCGTAATGCAACGAATGTGAAAATGACTCAAGATGATTTGAGCTCGTGGAAATAGATGCTCAAGATGATTTGAGCTTATGAATGGTCGCCGACGACGATGGCTAGACATATTGAAGGCCGATGAATTATCGTTATCGTAGGTTCTAGCGGACTCAAGGCAGGGGTATAATAAGGATGCCTAAAAGACTAGAAGATTAGTTGAGTTCTCTGGGTAGCGATGAAAGACTCAGATACGTAGCGGTGAAAGGCGCATGGTTTTTTTTAGAACCGGGGTTACCACTAGCCCTTGATGAATGGCGTAATGATATGGCCAGTCATACGATTAGTGATGGTTTTAAGGCAGGATTGGTGGTGATAGTCATGGTCATGGATGTTGATTATTTTGCTTGTCTCGTCTTGCGTAGATTGTTCGACATTGAAGGAGACATCTCTTGGGTGCTTGTATGATGTTGGTTTTGGCCTTCAGGGCTTGTGCTTGGGGGATGTTGATCTCGATTAGAATGGTCTACACAGGATAAGTAGTTGCTATGTCTATTTTTTTCTTATTGTTTGTAAAGGCTATCACTGTCAGAAGTGGAGGAGATGGTTTTGGGTTTCTTCTCTGATGTGTTGGCAGATTAGTCAACTGATCTACCTATTTCTCATGTACTTTATTGATGATGCTAGATAGCTGTTTTATCACTCATTAAGACTATTGTCTGACTCAAGGTTTTATGTTTCCTCTTATTACCTTGGACTGTTCATCCATTGTGTGGATGGGAAGACTGAGTAGCATGTGACAGGTAGTTAATCTTAATGAGGACGATGCTGCTGAGCGACGACGAGCAGAAGGCTTACGTATTACTTTCTACTAGATATTGTTGTTTTCCACTATTTGATGTATTCTCTGAGTGCCTTGTGGGGAGGCATATTGTACAAAATTTGATGTTGTATCCAGTTTGATGTTTTGGATAATTTATGATGATATGAGAGTTAAAATTCTGCTCAATCCTACTTCACTATTATTGCTTGTTGTTTATGTTCTATTATATTTTATCCTTGTGCTGTGAGCTATACGACAGGTTCTGCGTATACTATTCTACTCTGGTGATAGTCCATAGCTGTCTAGTATGTCTTTCAGCACATTATTCCTCTTATTAAGTGCATGAATTATTGGCAGTTGTCACATTTGGTATCAGAGCTCTAGTTCTGAGGGATGAGGTTCTGAGGGTATGTCATCACTTGAAGTTGTCAATTCATCATGGTGGTAATAAGATGAATCAGGACTTGAAGTGAGCTTATTACTGGGAAGGGATGAAGAGGGATGTTGGAAAATGTATTTCCAAGTGCATGAACTGTCAGTTGGTGAAAGATGAACAGAAGAAGCCGAGTAAATTGCTTCAGCCATTGGAAGTTCCTACGTGGAAGTGGGAACATATATCGATTTATTTGATTGATGGACTACCTAGAACCAAGGCAGGAAACAAAGGCGTTTGGGTCATGGTGGATTGTTTGACCAAGAGCGCAAGGTTTATTCCTGTCAGATCGACTAGGACAACATCGAAGTTGGCTGAGCTTTATATTAAATGGATAGTTCGATTCCATGTTGTATCCCAAAGAGCATAGTAAGTATCGAGATCCATTGTTTACAAGTGGATTTTGGAAGAGTTTGCAAGAGACTTTGGGGACTGAGTTGTGTTTGAGTACGGCTTATCATCCCCAGACTAATGGTAGAACCAAGAGGGTTAACCGAGTTTTGTAAGATCTCCAAAGAGCTTGTGTATTGGATTTCGGAGGATCGTGGGAAGACCATCTATATCTAGTTGAGTTTGCATATAACAACAGCTACCAGATGAGCACTGGGATGACACCATACGAGGCGTTGTATGGTAGACCATGTAATTCTCTAGCATGTTAGTTAGAGACTGGAGATAAGTTGATGGTTGGGCCATAGATGATCAGAGAGACATCGGATTGTATCGAGATCGTTCGGCAACGAATGAAGGCAGCCCAATATTATCAGAAGTGTTACGCCGATAAGCATCAAAAAGATTTAGAATTCGATGTTGGTGACATGGTTTTCGTGAAGATTTCACCGTTAAAGAATGTTGTTCTATTTAGAAGTAAAGGAAAGTTAGCTCCAAGATTCGTTAGACTATTTTCGATAGTCGAGCGGATTGGGAAGCTCGCATATAAATTGGATTTACCCGAGAAGATGCCGAGTGTGCACAATATTTTCCATGTGTTGTTTCTACGGAAGTGTGTGAACTATTCGAAAGTGGTGGTATCTTCGAAACAGTATGAAAACCTAGAAATCGAGTCCATAGTTACGAAACCTCGTAAGCTGCTTCGCGTTGAGGAGAATGACACGAAACAAATTAGGAGGAAGACGGTTAAGCTAGTCTAAGTACAATGGAGTGAGGATGATGATGATTGTACATGGGAAACGGAAGAGAGAATGAAGACAATCCATCCTAAACGCTTCTTTGGTATGACTCATTAATGTCGCGTCACCTTACATCATTGTAACTTGTACTATTCGTTAGAATTCCGCGTACTAGGTTAAGGCTATGGATGCATGGATACTAGTTTGGATGATAAATTGGCTGCTTGTGGATGGTAAGCATGCAAAATTTTTTGTGGTTGTTTGTGTTTGCTTGGAATTTTGGGGGAGAAATTCCTAAGGAGTGTAGAATGTAACGACCTGCATTTTATATATCAGAGGATCGCAAAATATATTTATTTAATTTTGTGACGACCCGAACTTCCCCGGTCTCCTAGGAGAAGAGAAAGAATGGATTGTCTGAGAATACGACAAATCAGAACACAAACAGAAGAATATTTCATTTCTTATTACAACAATTTACATCGGAGTACAAAAATATACAGAGTATGAACAAATAATATACATTTGATAAATATCAGAGATTTATAAATTACAATGCAGCGGAAAATAATACAAAACACAACTGAAAGGAATACACGGATACAGAGCTTTCCGAGTATTGTTCTAGCTGTAAATACAGGATCCTGTGAATATAATATCTGCAAAACCAAACTAATAGCTGACCATGTGGAAAATAGGGGCACCTAGAGTTTAGGTTAAAACAATAAACTCCAGGCCAGTCATGTGACTGGTGTGAGAACTCAAACAGTTATTTAAAACTTTACTTTAAAATGGAGTAAATCAAGGGACCACGACGTATAACACGGAACGGGTTTCCTCCCAAGAATACCAGTGTATAAAACAAATTGCACAATGCTTTTTGAAAAAATGAAGCTATTATAAGACCCAGGTCCCACCACACAATGCAACGCAAGCCGAAGGATAGGGTTTTCCCTTATAATAGCCAAACATGCTTGGTACATCTAAAACAAATCATTTGATACTATTATAAGTGCATAGTGTATAAAAAAATTTCAAATGTAAATGTATCAATCATAGGCAGCATGGGTACCATTTATCATGTCGCCATACTAGGCTCTACAATCAAAACCGAAATGTCACGTATTGGAAATTGGATTTTCACCGTGAACCAAGGCAAGGGATCGTCCCTACTGCTTCAAGACACTCTAGCCAATGTCTCTGGGATACACACTCTGGGTACCCTAGGTAACATGCAAGGCCGGTCCACACTAAGTGCATGGTGGATTCATAATCCCTGAACATGCGTTTCCCACCCTATGGGGCATAATTAAGCCAGATGACTCAATATCCATCGGCTCCATAGTAACCGATATATCCGAGGTGCCTCGCAATCCAACAACCACATAAGTAAAAATGTCTAGACTCTATACCATGACACCACTCCTAGCTAGAAGGAAACGCGCTACCCTCCTTGTTGTCCTCTCCCATTTCTGGTTCATATCCGGATGTGAAGCTCGTGAAATAATGCTACACAAAGCTATGCTATATTAAAACCGTGCTTTGATCATCAACCACAAAAACTCTGCTTTTCAACAGAAGCCTTGATCATTTGCATCTCAGCATGCCACATAGGCAATTCACGCCATTCGACTGATGTCTATCGATATATAATCTCTAAGCTTGTACGTCTCAGAGAAGGGTGTTAAGCAAGAGAATAAATTCTCTACCACCAAACAGATATATATATATATATATATTTAATAGAGATCAATCAACACAGAATAAAATCCAAGGTCAGACACACATCCATTTACTAGTTCATTCTGGGTCTGAACGAAATCGGAGGCACCTTATTCCTCGTCCCATATGTCCAATACAGGAGAAAGGTCCTAGCATATCCGGTCGATCTCCAAGTACGTCTGGACGATCACCACTTATTACCTTGTCCTGAGTGTACAACCCAATCAAGACATCGGTAATCATCCAAACGATGTGAAGACCTCCAGTCTTCAACCACCGTCTTCATCGTCGACATATCGTCGAATCAGTTATTCAGAATGGGTATAAACCCGCCCTTTCCGAATAACTCGCGTATATAATAAGCAAGTGCTATAAAAACACAACATACGGCCCATTCCAATTCAGAATATTCTTTTACTCAAATATTCATATATCTTGGAAAAGGTTCCCATTAATTTTATCAAAGATAAATTCTTTAAATTTATATTTTAATCTTCCTTTGGATATTAATTCAAACCAAATTGAGGTTTATCCAAACAAGTCGGGATTAGCGCGCCTTACCGAAGTAATCATTTGTTTAATTTCCCTATCCCAACCTATTCATCCCATGGAGCAAAACTGGTCATACTCCATATCTAACACCATGGTGTTATCGGTAAATTTAATTACCATTTCACGTTCAAATCTAATTAAAGATTTAACTATCGCTAAGAGCAAAACTAGTGATACTCCATTCTCGATCATTTCCCAAATTTGATAATTTAAATTATTAGTTACCATTTCAATATAATTAAAGATTCATTAAACTCTACTTAGTTTTAATCTTCCTAAAAATCAATATTAATGATTATTTAACTTTGGAAACACCAACATGCCGCATCGACAATCTACACCGTACTATTGATTTCTGCCGATATATAACCTCTAAGCTCGTACGTCTTAGAGAATGGTATTAAGCAAGAGAATAAATTCTCCGCTACCAAACATATATATATTTAGCAGAGATCAACCATACAGTTCGAAATACAATGTTAGACATGTAATCCTGTCTTTAACTGGGTTAAAGAACTAATGTCATTTAAAACACAGTTCACGATAAACCCAAAATCACATTCCATTAATCATGGAATCTTCACAGAAAACAGATCAATATATATAATCGATATCAATTTCTGTATCCGACTAATAATATAAATGGAATAACGACAAATCCTTTTTAATTCCATATATATTAACAGTCTTCCTCCACAGAAGCTCATTTCGATTATTATCAAATCAAATTCCATTCAATTCCAATTTGATATATTAAATCGGAAAACTTTACTTTTGGAAAATTTCCATTAAATCTTAATAAAAAGATTTATAAATTCCAAATCACATTTCACTGTAAATCGGGTTAAAGAACGAATGTTGTTAAAAACACAATTCACATTAAACCCAATTCACATCCCATTTTATTCCATTTAAATGTTAATTAACTGGAGACTCTAATAATCTTAATTAAAAGATTTATTCTTTTCTCAACTGGGCTTAAGAACAGTGTTAATGAAGACACCATTCACGACAAACCCAAATCCAATTGAATATTATATACAAGGCTCTTACTAGAAATTATATCGGCTTATATTCAATATCAAATTCTGAAATCAACAAATACCGTATCAGGAATAACGATATATATCTTCCAAATTCCTCCACAATATCCATATAATCACGGAATCCAGTAACGAAATATTCCGATGATATTTTCGATTCAAATCCATTCCAATTCATATATTGGAAATTCTGGTTATTTTTAAAACCATTTCAAATCCAATTTATTTATTTAAAAATAATGGATTTATAATTCTAGTTCAAAACGAGTTCATTTCGATAAAAATATATTTTTATCTTTTCAAATATGGAATTTTTCATCCCATTCTTTTCAAATCATTTATTATGATTTTACACAAATTATTGATATTTTTAATAATTTTATCAAGGCTCGTACAATCGATTTCCAAAAACAGTCATCGAAGTGCACTTACATCGACCTTTTCCAAATTTGATTTGGACATAGCTCCAAATCCAACCGTTAGATTTCAAATCCCTTATATTCGTTGGAAAGCTCTTTTCGATACGAACCTAACGGTTCCGGTTTTAGGAGAATCCGACGGTCGGATCTCCCGTAACGTCAATTCGAAGTCAATGGTCGAAATTCGCGAATTGCCGCGGCACAGTGCGTTCTATTCAGGCCATTAGATATACATAATATATTTTTCGTAGATTTCCATTTAAAACTTATTTTATAAATCGTTTTAAATTCGTTTTCAAAACGATTTCAACTTTGTATTCAATTTCAAATCAAAATTGAATTTTCCATATCATTAATATACAAATGATAATATTTTCAAAACATTAGATTTTGAAATCAGTTCCTTTTAGATATTCATTATAAAAATGAATAAAATCGATATAAATATCGTTCGCGTCAAAATGGCGCATCTTTATTCAGCATAGCTTCATCAATTTTAATATTTCCGTGTCCATCCCAAATCGGACATCAAAATCATATTTTGATCCATTACTAAATATTATTTTAAAATATTAGTTATTTTAAAATATTCATTATTCGCCATTTTAAAATATTCGTTATTTTAAAATATTCGTTCTTTCCGAATTGGAATCAGACACAGTCAATTACCATATAATTTTATTTATATGGATTTCATACACACATGTACACAACAATAATCAAACACAGTCAACCATACCCAGAGTGCATTACACAACTGCATAAGCGTTAAATATAAATAATTTATGCTTACAACAGTCTATCAACCAATCGATTGACATACAACTAAACAATTGGGATTAGTGTACGTCAAATATCATCCCAATACCTGTGTGGGGTTTTCAAACAACAAACACTGAATATTATTTGTGCAGTTGGGCAATGTGTAGAATATATCATTCCAATCAATATCAGTCAAATGTGTGTACATCAACAAATCATCCGATTTGTAAATGAATATTTTATTTTCATTCATATACTCCTTAAAAATTATATTTTTAACTATAAAATATTTATTTCAACTCATGAATATTTTACAAAGTTCATTTATACAATAAAAGTGATATTTTTATTATTCTAATATTTTTAGAAAATTTCGGCAGCATAACGGCGCGCAATATTGGAACCGGAATAAGGTCTAGCCATATTCCTCGCCTAATTATGGCTCGCGCCATGTACAAACCAAATTCTAATCAATTCATTTCGCCCAAAGAACCAAATTCAACCAAATAATCCAATCAACCAAACAAACATGGTTTCAAACAAAGGTGTCGGGTGCTGCTAAGCACCGCCTGCATCCTAGTATATATATTTAACTAGAAAATAAATTAGAGTGAGAAGTTCTCACCTTTGGATTCCACTCCTCCAGTTTTATTTCTGAATTTCTGAACCGTTTGGATTTGTTTTCCACCCGCTCCATCGCAATCAATTTCACACAATTTTTATATTTGAAATCACATTTTTCAAAACAAAGTTATTTAAATAAAAATTATATTTTTACTTCGCTACATGATAATAAAAATCATCTTTTTAAACTGCTATTATATTATAAAAATCATATTTTCATAATGCTACTTCCTAAATAAAAAGTATATTTTTATATTGGTACTCGTATAATAAAAATTGTATTTTTATTATGCTATTGTATAAATAAAAATCATATTTTTATTTTGCTATTCAAATAATAAAGATCCAAATTTTGTTTCATGCCATTCATATAAATAAAAATCGTATTTTCATTTTCCATTTTCATATTAAAAATCATATCTTTACCGTGTTAAAAACCAAATCCTTTGATTTATAAAAATCATATCTTTTCTATTATAAAAATCTATTCTTTTCTATTCTAAAAATATATTCTTTTCTATTCTAAAAATCTATTCTTTTTATTTTTAAAAATCTATTCTTTTTATTTTAAAAATCAAATCTTTATGTAAACAAAAATCATAATTTTTTTCCTACACAAAAATCATAACTTTTTATTGCTACATATATATTAAAAATAATTTTTTTATAAAGGTAGATATATAATAAAAATTGTATTTTAATCAAAATACTTATATATATATATTTCAGAATTTTCTACACGGTTATTATATTTTAAACTAAAATAAATGTTAATAAATAAATGAACTCACCACCGGTCGGAAATGGGGGTCTCAGGGGAAGCGCGGTGGCAGGTGGCGGGTCCTCATCGGCGGTGGTGGCGCTTAGGAGACGCGGGGGTTGGGCTGGTTGTCTCCATCAGGTTTGGGTTGTGGAGATCGAATTGGAGAGGATTGGGGATGATCGGAGAAGGAGGCGGTGGATTTGGAGGTGTCGCGGTGGAGCGGGCGGAGGTCGGGAACGAAGGTGGCGGACTGCAAATTGAAAGGGAACTGGAGTTTCAATTGGGGAGGGGGGGGGGGGGGGGGTTATTCACGGTTTGACCGAAGGTAGAAAATAATAGGGTTTGACTTCCAAAGGTATATATATAATATATTTTATTTTATTTTATTCAAAATAATTCATTTAGTCTTCGAACTCCAAATCGAACCCGATGAGTATCGCCTCTAGCTAATTACCCCCATTCTGAATGCAATGGGATATGTCCCACAAGCCAATTCGACCGTTTCTATCAGTTTTTATTTAAATTAAAATATAAATCAATATAACATTCAAAATTGATTTTAACGTACATTTTAATTTACCGGGGCCACATACTGACTCCAAAAATTCCAGAAAAATAATTCTAGCTATGTTTTGACGATACAGTCCCAACAAAACTAATTTCGTCGAATTTGAAGACCGTTTGAAAATGGTCATTTTCCAGTCAATTAAATTCAAACTGAATCGACCAAACACGTTTAAATTCACCGCGCTCACATATTGATTCCAAAAATTATGAAAATTGGAACCTAGCAATAATTTGACATTTCGGATCCAACAAAAATGGTCTCGTCAAAAACGGAGGTCGTTTGCAAAATCGCTATTTTTAAGGGCTAATATTATATAAAATTCCATAACAGCTATTCTGAATTTTCAACTGGACATAACTTTTTATTCCCATTATGAAATCTGGATTTTTCATATTCGTTGGAAAGATATTTTCAAACAGATTCAAATATTTCTGGTTTTAATAAAATCTGGTTAATTTAGAATCCTGTACATTCATTTGAAATTTAAAATCGAATTTTCAAACTACCGCGCCATTTTCAATTCCTTTTATAATTAAATTTTATATTCTAACTTCGATTTAAATAAATTTATATGTTCTAATTCTATTCGAAATAAATTTCTAGTCGTTATTATTTAAAATAAGTCATTTTAAATATTCAAACTTCATTAAAATTGCCAAAATAAATTTTCTTAATTGGTTCTGATTTTCCGGGTAGTTACAAATTCCCTCGGGGTCGGATCATTTTCATATTTGGATATGCTGGTTATGGGGGTGTGAGACATTTCCACAATTTTTTAGCAATTTTATTGGTGACCATTTTGCCCTGTCAGTTTTGTACAGGGAATAACTTTTGACTGAGATCGAATCAGGTGCTGAGATCGATTTCATTGGAAAGGAAATGATGTTAATAATTACATAGAGTGGTCACATTAAAGATTTGGTTCAATAATTTAGGAGGAATTATTGTTTTAGTGCTACACAATTTCTGGACAGGCTAACTAGTCATTAATAGCCTGATTTAGTGAGGCCCATTGTAACAACCCGTAAATTCTGGACCAGTTAAAATTTTTTATTTTCGCAATTTTAACGAATTTTGAACATTTAAAAAGAATTATTTTAAATAATATCAACGTAAAATTTATTTTGAATATAATTTGAACGTATATATTATATACGTCGTCGTTAGAATATAAATAATTATATATAATTATAAATAAAATTGAAAATGGCGCGGTAGTTCGATAATTCGACTTCAAACTTCAAATGAATGTACCGGGTGCAAAACAAACCGGATTTTAGTGAAACCAAAAATAATAGGATCTATTTGAGAATATCTTTCCAATGCATCCGAAAAATTGGGATTTCATAGCGGGAATCAAAAGATATGTCCAGTTGAAAATTCTGAATAGTCGCTATGGAATTCAGGCCCTTAAAAATGGAAATTTTGCAAATGACTTCGGATTTCGACGAAACCACTTTTGTTGGATCCGTGATGTCAAATTATTGCTAGATTCCAAATTTCATAATTTTTCGAATCAATATGTGAGCGTGGCAAAGGAAAACGCGTTTGACCAGTTTCAGTTGATTTTAATCGACTGGAAAATGGCCATTTTTCCAGCGGTCTCAGAATTCGACGAAACTAGTTTTGTTAGGACCGTATCATCAATACGAAACTAGAAAATATTTTTCTGGAATTTTTCGAGTTAGTATGTGACCCCAGTAATTTGAAATGCGCGTTCAAAATCAATATATAGAGTTATATGTTGATTTTAACGGAAACTGATCGAAACGGTCGAATCAGCTTATGGTACGTATCCATTGTGTTCGGAATGGGGGTAATTAGCTGTGGACGACAGGCGGTGGGCCTCGTTTAGAGGTCGTATGAAAAAGTCAACTTTTTGAAATAAAATAATTAAAAAAAATAAAATCCCCCTTCCTCTCCTTACTTCCTCTCTGCCCCCCCTTCCGTTCAATTCATTTCGAAATAAAAAAAAAGAGAAAGGGGGATCGACGGCGGAGGGGAAACCCCCGCTGCCCCATCGCAGCCCCCCCAGGTGGCGGGCGCCACCGCCTCCAAGCCCCCCCTCCGTTCTCGCCTCTCTCCTCCCTCTCTCCCCCTTTCTACTGTAAATCGCTCCCTCTCCTTCCATACCCGCCACGCACCACCACCCCCAGCCTCGCAAGCCACCTGCGCCGCCTCCCCTGGCCCTCACCGCCACCAACGACGCCCTGACCCCCCTACGTGCCCTAGCCTCTTCTCCAACACTCCACCGCCCCTTCTCTGACCGCCATCTCCGCCGTGGGTCCCTCCATAGCCCCTAACCTCCACCAACGGCCACCGTGAGCTGCTCCCGTCATAAAGATGTAAGCTTTTATAATTTTTAATTATTAAAATAGGATTTTTTTGCTATGTGAATAACGGTATAAAGGTTGTATTTTTAAAGGTAAAGAGACGATATTTTTAAAAGTAATAGGGCGAGAGTTTTAAAAGTAAAAGGGGCGAGAGTTTTAAAATTAAAAAGGCGAGATCTTTGTATAAGTGAAAGGCGATCTTTTTATATAGAGAAAGATGTAATTTTTACATTATAGAAGGAATAAAAATGTGATTTTTATATTATATAGATAATAAAAATATAATCTTTTATATTGTAGAAATATAAAAATATAATTTTTATATAGGTAAGATAGTAAAAATATCATCTTTATATATGTAGCAAAATAAAAATGTGATTTTTATAGTGATGAAATTGAAAAGGCGAAATTTTTATATAAGAATAGCGATGTAAAAATAGAATTTTTATCTATATAGTAGCGATGTAAAAATAGAATTTTTATCTATATAGTAGCGATGTAAAAATAGAATTTTTATCTATATAGTAGCGATGTAAAAATAGAATTTTTATCTATATAGTAGCGATGTAAAAATAGAATTTTTATCTATATAGTAGGGGTTTAAAAATAGAATTTTTATCCATATGGAGTGATTACAAAAATATGATTTTTATATATATGGCAACAATATAAAAATGTGATTTTTATATATGTAGTGGCTACGGGTAACGTAAGTGACGAAAGGCGAGAACGACGAAGACTTCTACTTTTGAAGTGTCGTGAAGTTGGGATAGCTTTGGTGAAAACTTCTCACTCTAAATTTCTTTTTCTAGTTATATGTATATACTAGGATGCAGACGGTGCTTAGCAGCACCCGACACCCGTCATCCACAGACCATGGATGGCTTGTTTATTTGATTGATGCGTTGTGAAAATTGTTTGTGATGATGATGTGAAATCGATAATAAAAGGTTGAGGGTTGAAATAAATATTTTATCGTTAAAAATATAATTTTTAATGTGAATGTGAATAAATAAATAATTATAAACAAATCGGCCGATTTGTTTATATACACTGATTTGACTGATATTGATTGGGATGATAAATTTTACACATCGCCCAACTGCTCAAATAAAAATCTGTGTTTGTTGATTTGAAACCCCACACGGGTGTTGAGATGAAATTTGGCGTACACTAATCCCAATTATTTAATTGTATGTCGATCGATTGGTCGACAGGCTGTGTAAGCGTTGATTATTTATATTTGATGCTTATGCAGTTGTGTGGTGCACATTGGATGATGGTTGATTGGTTATCATTGCTATTATATACATGGGTTATATTGAACCCATATAATTAACGTTATATGGTGATTGATTGGGCCTCATTCCAATCGGGAAAATAATGAATATTATAAAAGAAAATTCATGTGTTGAATATAAAAACAGTTGTGTGTTGACAGTACTCATATGTTGAGATTAGTCGTGTGTTGAAAGAAATATTGATTCATGTGTTGAATAGAAAAAATATTCATTTATTGAATAGAATAACGAATTTATTGAAATATATAAAGCCATGTTGATTAGAGTTGCGCTATTTTGACGTGAACGATATTTATATCGATTATATTCATTTTTAGAATGAATATTGAAAAGATAGTGATTTCAAAATATAACGTTTTGAAAATATTATCATTTATATAGTAATGATATGAAATATTCAATTTTGATTAGAAATTGAAATAGTGTTGAAATGGTTTTGAAAACGAAGTTAAAACAATTTATAAAATACGTTTTAAAAGGAAATCGACGAAATATATATAATATATTTATATTATATATATAATGGCCTGAATAGAACGCGTCGCGCTGCGGTAGTTCGTGAATTTCGACCATTGACTTCGAATTGACATTACGGGAGATCCGACCGTCGGATTCTCCTAAAACCAGAACTGTTGGGTTCGTATCGAAAAGAGCTTTCCAATGAATATTAGAAATTTGAAATCTAACGGTTGGATTTGGAATTATGTCCAAATCAATTTCTGAAAAGGTCGTTGTAAACGCAGTTCGATGGCCGTTGTTGGAAATCGATTGTACGGGCCTTGATAAAATTATTAAAAATATTGATAATTTGTGTAAAATCGTAATATGTGAATTGGAAAGAACTGGGATGAAAAACTACACATTTGAAATGATAAAAATAGATTTTTATCGAAATGAACTAGTTCTGAACTAGAATTAAAATCAATTTATTTTTGAAATAAATAAATTGAATTTGAAAGTGATTTTAAAAATAATCAATATTCCCAATACGTGAATTAGACTGGAGTTGAATCCAAATTATCTTCGGAATATTTCGATGTTGGATTTCGTGACTATACAGATATGGTTATGGGAATTTGAAAGATATATTTTATATCGTTATTTCCAATACGATATATGTTGGTTTCAGAATTTGATATTGAATATAAGCTGATATATTTTCTATTCAGAGCCTTGTATTTAATATCAAATATGATTTGGGTTTGTCGTGAATCGTGTTTTAGATGACATTGGTTCTTTAACCCAGTTAAAGGCAGGATATTGATTTTTGAAAAGATTGAAACTAAGTGGAGTTTTAATGAATCTTTGATTAGATTAAAAAGTGAATTGATTATTTAAATTATCAAATCTAAAAGGTGATCGAGAATGGAGTACCACCAGTTTTGCTCCAAAGCGATAGTTAAATCTTTAATTAGATATGAACGTGAGATGGTAATTAATTTTACCGATAACACTGTGGTGTTAGATATGGAGTATTACCAGTTTTCTCCATGGGATATATAGGTTGGGATTGGAAAATAAAATAAATAATTACTTCGGTGTGGCTCGCTAATCCCGACTAGTTTGAAATGATATCCAAAGGAAGAATAAAGAATAAATTTAGAAGAATTTATCTTGGATAAAATTAATGGGAACCTTTCCCTAAGAATGTGATTTTGTAAATAAAAGAATATTATGAATTAGAATGAGGCGTTTGTTGTGTTTGTGTAACATTGGTTATCATATACGTGGGTTATTCAGAAAGGCCGGGCTTTTACCCATTCTGAATAACCGATTCGACGAGATGTCGAAGATGAAGACGGTGGTTGAAGACCGGAAGTCTTCACATCGTTTGGGTGATTACTGATGATCTCGATTGGGCTGTACACCCAAGATGAGGGAAACAGTTGGTGATCGTCCAGACGTACTTGGAGATGGATGGATATGCGAGGAAAGTGCCTCCGGTTTCGTTCAGACCCAGAACGAACTTGTAAATGGATTGTGTGTCTGACATTGGATTTTATTCTGTGTTGATTGATCTCTATTAAATATACATCTGTTTGGCGGCGGAGAATTTATTCTCTTGCTTAACGCCCTTCTCTGAGATGTACGAGCTCAGAGGTTGTATATCGATGGACATCAGTCGCATGGAGTGAATTGCCAGTGTGGCACGCGTAAGTGGCAATTGATCATGGCTTCTGTTGAAAAGCAAAGTCTTGTAGTTGATGATCAAAGCACGGCCTATGTGGCGTAGCTTTGTGTATAACGTGAATTCGCGAGCCTCACACCTCAGTATGAGTCAAAAATAGGATATGGACCCAAGGAGCGCATGACGTTTCTTTCTAGCTATGGTGGTGTCAGTGACCTACCAGCCCTGACATTTATATACTTTTCACCTGTGTGGTTGTTGGATACGAGGCGCCTAGGATATAGGTCTGTAACGACCGGGAAACGTGTGTTCAGGAATTGCCAATCCTCAAAAGTAAGAGAGGACCGGCCTTGGAGGTTCCAAAGGATCATAGTGGGGTCCTGAGACATTTGCTAGAGTGTCTCGAATCGGAGAGGAGCTTGCCCCTTGCCTCGACTCATGACGGAAATCCAATTTCCTATACGTGATACTGCGGTTTTATTTGTAGAACCTAGTATGGCGACATAGTGGTATGGGTCATTCATGCCGCCTATGATTGATATTTATGATTGAAATTGTTTTGACACTATACACCTATAATAGTATCAAATAATGTGTTTTAAACGTATCAAGCATGCTTTGGCTGTTATAAGGTAAAAACCCTATCCTCCGGCTTGCGTTGCATTGTGTGATGGGACCTGGGTCTTATAACAGCTTCATTTTTCTTTATTTAGCATTGCGCTGTTTGTTTTATGCACTGGTATTCTTGGGAGGAAACCTGTTCCGTGTTATACGGCGTGGTCCCTTGATTTACCTAACTTTAAAAATAAAGATTAATAACTGTTTTAGTTCTCACACCAGTCACATGACTGACCTGGAGTTTATTGTTTTAACCTAAACTCTGGGACCTGGGTGCCCCTATTTTCCACACGGGCAACTAGTAGTTTTGGTTTTGCAGATTTATATTCACAGGGTCCTGATTTACAGCTGGAACGATGCTCAGAAAGCTCTGTATCCGTGTATCACTTTCAGGTGTGCTTTGTATATTTTTCCGCTGCTATGTAATTTATTGTAATCTCTGGTATTCATCGAATGCATTTTATTCATTTATACTCTGTATATTCTTGTATTCTGATGGAATTGTTGTAATAACAATGAAATGTTCTTCCGTTTGCATTCTATTTTGTCCTATTCTCAAAGTATCCGCTCTTTCCTTCACGGGGGAGTTCGGGTCGTCTCAGTTTCGTATCAGAGCTTTGGTTTACAGAGCTCGAGAACAAGACACATTAGAATCGAATGAAAGAATTCATCAGATATTGGATTAGTAATATCCAATTAGAATGACTCGTTAGAGGTAGGATCAGTAGTATCCTAGAACGAGTGTGAAGAGTATATTTTTCAAATGAAAACAATATTGTTTTAAAAATTTAAATCGCTTTATACATATTTGAATATTTATTTATTTCGAATATGGACAATCGAGTATGTAAAGATTTCGCGTATACGCG
The DNA here is from genome assembly GCA_030737875.1 of Allium sativum. Taxonomy (NCBI): domain Eukaryota; kingdom Viridiplantae; phylum Streptophyta; class Magnoliopsida; order Asparagales; family Amaryllidaceae; genus Allium; species Allium sativum. The sequence continues at coordinate 1,025,969,592 of CM060909.1, forward strand.
TCATGAACGTATATTCGAAGTTTTAATATACTAGATAGATATAGGATCACACTCTAGTTGCCGGGGATGGTTCTGATAATGCTGCAGCGTTACCAGTATTTATTTTCGAGTGACGAAGGTGTGATTTCTATATATTTCCATTAGACTGGTGTGAGAACCAAAACTTATATAGATAGATTTATTGTTGTGAATTGGCATCAAAAACATGATTTTCTGTATATATATCAAAATTATGAATTTGAAACGCTAATCCACTAATTGATTGATGTTTGTGTTGTTTGTTTATTTGTTTGATAATTTTGAACCATTTAGCCTAATAGAAACAAATATTGAATTGTATTGAAAATTGGTCGCATTTGCTGGCATATACATGTACTTACATTGAACAGGTCATAGCAAGGAGGCTAGAGCCGAAGAATAAAGTTTGTTTGCCCAATAAACAGGTACATATTTGCTATAATTTACTGTTTTGTTTGGGTGATGATGATTTTATGAGCCGATTGGATTTTTCTTTTTCTTTTTGAGATCAGAAGGCCTGTATGGCAATTTCGGGATTTTCCCGTTGCTCCCGGTGCGGGGAGGTTATGGAGAAATTTTTTGAAAATTTAGGGTGTTAGCCAAATTTTTGAAAAATTTGAAAAGTTCTTAGAAACTGAAAAGTTGAAGAACTTAAGCCATAGTCAAAATAAAGGAAGTTGAGTTGATTTGTTAAACAACTTTCGGCTTCTTTCCTTTTCGACTTCCATTGTTATGTTCCTTTTCGGCCTTTGATTTAGAGAAGATTAGAATATCATCAATAAAAACCTGAACAAATTTATTCAATTAAATCACACATTGAACTGATTAGAAAATAGTTAGAAATATATACTTGTGAATTATATATGTTTGAACAGGAAATTGGATAGCTGCTGACTAAAGATTTTATTTGCGTGCCCGACAAATAGGTAAACCTTAATGAGTTGGATGCGAAATATTATTATATCAACTCCTGTGAATGCCATTGGATGCGGAGTGCTGGTTATTCTGTGTGAAATAATAAACATCACCATAGGATAGCAACAATTAATTTTGAACTACACTGCATAGCATACTTCTCTGGAAGATAGGCATACTTCATCATATACCACATAAGCATTTGGAGCTTGTGTGACGCGGTGGAAGATTTACCATACGAGCGAGAGGCTTGTATGGCGATGACTATATTTTACAAGTTGAACTGATGACTGATATGGACAATATAAAATTGTAACGATAAAATTGCCAAATTAATAAAAACCCCACACGGGTCTAGAGTTGACAATAATCACGTCTCTCTAGTTATTAGATACGGCACATGGACTATTTATTTCCCACACGGGACGAGGTGACGAAGATTTATCCTCTGGAGCATTTAAAATACACACTCCCTCAGGCTTTGACAGGGTGACGAGAATTTATTCTTTGGAGTTATTATCAATACACGCTCCCATGTAAACACCAGAATATATCACTATAAATATGTGTGTGCTTATTAGGATTTATTGGGTACCTAATACGGCCCAATAAATTTCCAGACCTCTCCCCGTACAAAGGAGGTTATGGCGAAATTTTTCGAAAATTCCGGGTGTTAGCCAAATTTTTGAAGAATTTGAAAATTCTCAGAAACTGAAAAGTTGGAGAATGGAAGCCAGATCGAACGTAGAGTTGATTAATTAAACCACTTTCGACTTTGTTCCTTTTCGGGGACGAAAAGTTTTAAGTGGGGGAGATTGTAACAACCCGTAAATTCTGGGCCAGTTAAAAAATTTTATTTTGGCAATTTTAACGAATTTTGAACATTTAAAAAGAATTATTTTAAATAATATCGACAGAAAATTTATTTTGAATATAATTCGAACGTATATATTATATACGTCATCGTTAGAATATAAATAATTATATATAATTATAAATAGAATTGAAAATGGCGCGGTAGTTCGATAATTCGACTTCAAACTTCAAATGAATGTACCGGGTGCAAAACAAACCGGATTTTAGTGAAACCAAAAATAATAGGATCTATTTGAGAATATCTTTCCAACGAATTCGAAAAATTGGGATTTCATAGCGGGAATCAAAAGATATGTCCAGTTGAAAATTCTGAATAGTCGCTATGGAATTCAGGCCCTTAAAAATGGAAATTTTGCAAATGACTTCGGATTTCGACGAAACCACTTTTGTTGGATCCGTGATGTCAAATTATCGCTAGATTCCAAATTTCATAATTTTTCGAATCTATATGTGAGCGCGGCAAAGGAAAACGCGTTTGATCAGTTTCAGTTGATTTTAATCGACAGGAAAATGGCCATTTTTCCAACGGTCTCAGAATTCGACGAAACTAGTTTTGTTAGGACCGTATCGTCAATATGAAACTAGAAAATATTTTTCTGGAATTTTTCGAGTTAGTATGTGACCCCAATAAATTGAAATGCGCGTTCAAATTCAATATATAGAGTTATATGTTGATTTTAATGGAAACTGATCGAAACGGTCGAATTAGCTTACGGTACATATCCCATTGTGTTCGGAATGGGGGTAATTGGCTATGGAAGACAGGCGGTGGGCCTCGTTTAGAGGTCGTATGAAAAAGTCAACTTTTTGAAATAAAATAATTAAAAAATAAATAAAATCTCCCTTCCTCTCCTTACTTCCTCTCTGGCCCCCCCTTCCGTTCAATTCATTTCGAAATAAATAAGAAAAAAAAAAGAGAAAGGGGGATCGACGGCGGAGGGGAAACCGCCGCCGCCCCATCGCAGCCCCCCCCAGGTGGCGAGCGCCACCGCCTCCAAGCCCCCCTCTGTTCTCGCCTCTCTCCTCCCTCTCTCCCCCTTTCTACTGTAAATCGCTCCCTCCCCTTCCATACCCGCCACGCACCACCACCCCCATCCTCGCAAGCCACCTGCGCCGCCTCCTCTGGCCCTCACCGCCACCAACGACGCCCTGACCCCCTACGCGCCCTAGCCTCTTCTCCAACACTCCACCGCCCCTTCTCTGACTGCCATCTCCGCCGTGGGTCCCTCCATAGCCCCTAACCTCCACCAACGACCACCGTGAGCTGCTCCCGTCATAAAGATGTAAGCTTTTATAATTTTTAATTATTAAAATAGGATTTTTTTGCTATGTGAATAACGGTATAAAGGTTGGATTTTTAAAGGTAAAGAGATGATATTTTTAAAAGTAAAAGGGCGAGAGTTTTAAAAGTAAAAGGGGCGAGAGTTTTAAAATTAAAAAGGCGAGATCTTTGTATAAGTGAAAGGCGATCTTTTTATATAGAGAAAGATGTAATTTTTATATTATAGAAGGAATAAAAATGTGATTTTTATATTATATAGATAATAAAAATATAATCTTTTATATTGTAGAAATATAAAAATATAATTTTTATATAGGTAAGATAGTAAAAATATCATCTTTATATATGTAGCAAAATAAAAATGTGATTTTTATAGCGATGAAATTGAAAAGGCGAAATTTTTATATAAGAATAGCGATGTAAAAATAGAATTTTTATCTATATAGTAGCGATGTAAAAATAGAATTTTTATCTATATAGTAGCGATGTAAAAATAGAATTTTTATCTATATAGTAGCGATGTAAAAATAGAATTTTTATCTATATAGTAGGGGTGTAAAAATAGAATTTTTATCCATATGGAGTGATTATAAAAATATGATTTTTATATATATGGCAACAATATAAAAATGTGATTTTTATATATGTAGTGGCTACGGGTAACGAAAGTGACGAAAGGCGAGAACGGCGAAGACTTCTACTTTTGAAGTGTCGTGAAGTTGGGATAGCTTTGGTGAGAACTTCTCACTCTAAATTTCTTTTTCTAGTTATATATATATATATATATATATATATATATATATATATATATATATACTAGGATGCAGATGGTGCTTAGCAGCACCCGACACCCTCATCCACAGACCATGGATGGCTTGTTTGTTTGATTGATGCGTTGTGAAAATTGTTTGTGATGATGATGTGAAATCGATAATAAAAGGTTGAGGGTTGAAATAAATATTTTATCGTTAAAAATATAATTTTTAATGTGAATGTGAATAAATAAATAATTATAAACAAATCGGCCGATTTGTTTATATACACTGATTTGACTGATATTGATTGGGATGATAAATTTTACACATCGCCCAACATCACAAATAAAAATCTGTGTTTGTTGATTTGAAACCCCACACGGGTGTTGGGATGAAATTTGGCGTACACTAATCCCAATTATTTAATTGTATGTCGATCGATTGGTCGACAGGCTGTGTAAGCGTTGATTATTTATATTTGATGCTTATGCAGTTGTGTGGTGCACATTGGATGATGGTTAATTGGTTATCATTGCTATTATATACAAGTGTTGTACGGAACCCATATAATTAACGTTATATGGTGATTGATTGGGCCTCATTCCAGTCGGGAAAATAATGAATATTATAAAAGAAAATTCATGTGTTGAATATAAAAATAGTTGTGTGTTGATAGTACTCATGTGTTGAGATTAGTCGTGTGTTGGAAGAAATATTGATTCATGTGTTGAATAGAATAAATATTCATTTGTTGAATAGAATAACGAATTTATTGAAATATATAAAGCCGTGTTGATTAGAGTTGCGCTATTTTGACGTGAACGATATTTAAATCGATTATATTCGTTTTTAGAATGAATATTGAAAAGATAGTGATTTCAAAATATAACGTTTTGAAAATATTATCATTTATATAGTAATGATATGAAATATTCAATTTTGATTAGAAATTGAAATAGTGTTGAAATGGTTTTGAAAACGAAGTTAAAACGATTTATAAAATACGTTTTAAAAGGAAATCGACGAAATATTTATAATATATTTATATTATATATATAATGGCCTGAATAGAACGTGCCGCGCTGCGGTTGTTCGTGAATTTCGACCATTGACTTCTAATTGACATTACGGGAGATCCGACCGTCGGATTCTCCTAAAACAGGAACCGTTGGGTTCGTATCGAAAAGAGCTTTCCAATGAATATTATAAATTTGAAATCTAACGATTGGATTTGGAATTATGTCCAAATCAATTTTAGAAAAGGTCGCTGTAAACGCAGTTCGATGGCCGTTGTTGGAAATCGACTGTACGGACCTTGATAAAATTATTAAAAATATTGATAATTTGTGTAAAATCATAATATGTGAATTGGAAAGAACTAGGATGAAAAGCTCCACATTTGAAATGATAAAAATAGATTTTTATTGAAATGAACTAGTTTTGAACTAGAATTAAAATCAATTTATTTTTGAAATAAATAAATTGAATTTGAAAGTGATTTTAAAAATAATCAATATTCCCAATACGTGAATTGGACTGGAGTTGAATCGAAATTATCTTCGGAATATTTCGATGTTGGATTTCGTGACTATACAGATATGGTTATGGGAATTTGAAAGATATATTTTATATCGTTATTTCCAATACGATATATGTTGGTTTCAGAATTTGATATTGAATATAAGCTGATATATTTTCTATTCAGAGCCTTGTATTTAATATCAAATATGATTTGGGTTTGTCGTGAATCGTGTTTTAGATGACATTGGTTCTTTAACCCAGTTAAAGGCAGGATATTGATTTTTGAAAAGATTGAAACTAAGTGGAGTTTTAATGAATCTTTGATTAGATTAAAAAGTGAATTGATTATTTAAATTATCAAATCTAAAAGGTGATCGAGAATGGAGTACCACCAGTTTTGCTCCAAAGCGATAGTTAAATCTTTAATTAGATTTGAACGTGAGATGGTAATTAATTTTACCGATAACACTGTGGTGTTAGACATGGAGTATTACCAGTTTTCTCCATGGGATATATAGGTTGGGATTGGGAAATAAAATAAATAATTACTTCAGTGTGGCTCGCTAATCCCGACTAGTTTGAAATGATATCCAAAGGAAGAATAAAGAATAAATTTAGAAGAATTTATCTTGGATAAAATTAATAGGAACCTTTCCCTAAGAATGTGATTTTGTGAATAAAAGAATATTCTGAATTGGAAGGAGGCGTTTGTTGTGTTTGTGTAACATTGGTTATCATATACGTGGGTTATTCAGAAAGGCCGGGCTTTTACCCATTCTGAATAACCGATTCGACGAGATGTCGAAGATGAAGACAGTGGTTGAAGACCGGAAGTCTTCACATCGTTTGGGTGATTACTGATGATCTCGATTGGGCTGTACACCCAAGATGAGGGAAACAGTTGGTGATCTTCCAGACGTACTTGGAGATGGATGGATATGCGAGGAAAGTGCCTCCGGTTTCGTTCAGACCCAGAACGAACTTGTAAATGGATTGTGTGTCTGACATTGGATTTTATTCTGTGTTGATTGATCTCTATTAAATATACATCTGTTTGGCGGCGGAGAATTTATTCTCTAGCTTAACGCCCTTCTCTGAGACGTATGAGCTCAGAGGTTGTATATCGATGGACATCAGTCGCATGGAGTGAATTGTCAGTGTGGCACGTGTAAGTGGCAATTGATCAGGGCTTTTGTTGAAAAGCAAAGTCTTGTGGTTGATGATCAAAGAACGGCCTGTGTGGCATAGCTTTGTGTATAACGTGAATTCGCAAGCCTCACACCTCAGTATGAGTCAAAAACGGGATATGGACCCAAGGAGCGCATGACGTTTCTTTCTAGCTATGGTGGTGTCAGTGACCTACCAGCCCTGACATTTATATACTTTTCACCTGTGTGGTTGTTGGATACTAGGCGCCTCAGATATAGGTCTGTAAGGACCGGGAAACGTGTGTTCAAGAATTGCCAATCCTCAAAAGTAAGAGAGGACCGGCCTTGGAGGTTCCAAAGGATCATAGTGGGGTCCTGAGACATTTGCTAAAGTGTCTCGAATCGGAGAGGAGCTTGCCCCTTGCCTCGACTCATGACGGAAATCCAATTTCCAATACGTGATAGTGCAGTTTTATTTGTAGAACCTAGTATGGCGACATAGTGGTATGGGTCATTCATGCCGCCTATGATTGATATTTATGATTGAAATTGTTTTGACACTATACACCTATAATAGTATCAAATAATGTGTTTTAAACGTATCAAGCATGCTTTGGCTGTTATAAGGTAAAAACCCTATCCTCCGGCTTGCGTTGCGTTGTGTGATGGGACCTGGGTCTTATAACAACTTCATTTTTCTTTATTTAGCATTGCGCTGTTTGTTTTATGCACTGGTATTCTTGGGAGGAAACCCATTCCGTGTTATACGGCGTGGTCCCTTGATTTACCTAACTTTAAAAATAAAGATTAATAACTGTTTTAGTTCTCACACCAGTCACATGACTGACCTGGAGTTTATTGTTTTAACCTAAACTCTAGGTGCCCCTATTTTCCACACGGGCAGCTAGTAGTTTTGGTTTTGCAGATTTATATTCATAGGGTCCTGATTTACAGTTGGAACGATGCTCGGAAAGCTCTGTATCCGTGTATCACTTTCAGCTGTGCTTTGTATATTTTTCCGCTGCTATGTAATTTATTGTAATCTCTGGTATTCATCGAATGTATTTTATTCATTTATACTCTGTATATTCTTGTATTCTGATGGAATTGTTGTAATAACAATGAAATGTTCTTCCGTTTGCGTTTTATTTTTTCCTATTCTCAAATTATCTGCTCTTTCCTTCACGGGGGAGTTTGGGTCATCTCACCCATTAGTGGGGCCGGTTAGATGGCAATAAATAGGGGGTAGAGGCGAGGAGAATGGATTACTTTCTTCATTTATTATTTGGTTCGGGTATGATAATCTCCCTACTCCAATCAAATGCATCTCTCCTATATTAAAATCTTAGATCTACAATAGAAAATTGAAGATCTACATTAATGAAGGCTAGATCAACATCAAGAGAGAGTAGATCGCATCAAATTGAGAGATTTGAAAACCGTTCTTCGCTGTTCGGATTTGTAAATCATCATATTAAAACTAATTTGAAGATTTGGTAGGTGATAAGCATCTCTCACGTGGATTTAATCGAGTACATGGATAGTTTGATCTTATTTTCATCATTTCAAGTTGTTTTCACCTAAATCTTCATCATGGTATGTATATTTTTATTCGAACCACCATATGATCTAATCTACAACTTACGGTGAATTCATGTGTTAATTCTATGTTGAGATGCACTGATTTATTTGTTCATTGACTTATCATAATTTGGTGAATTTCGTATGTTTGAATGATGAATAAACATTGTGTTAATGCTTGTTGATAGTTTGGTTTGATTGATTGGTGAAATTGAATGTTTTGCACGAGTTTTGGATCGAATTGGAGTTGGATCGGAAGGCATATTGATGGATCAGAATTACGTTTAATGTCAAAAGCCAAAATTTCGTGACAAACAGAATTAATGTGTGGTCGTGCGATCAGAAGGCATGAAGGTGAATTAGCGCACTTTTTGTTGATCGACAAAAGGTGCTTCTAATAAGCCAAAACGAGGTGGCGAGCATCCAATGATTTGAAGTGTTTTTCTTCCAACTCCCCACGTCACGCCACCTCATTGATCCGCACGAATAGGGATGGCAATGGGGTGGGTCCAGGGTCTAAACCCGCTTGACCCATCCCTATTTTTACCCATTTAGACCCGCCCCATAGGGTCTTTAGGGCGGGTAGACCCACGACCCGCTTTTGGAGGTCCGGGTCTAGGGTCGGGTCTGGGGCATGGCTAACCCGCCCCAACCCGACCCACATGATTGAAACATCATTAAAATACTTTATAACTATAATAATTACTTGTTAATTGTAGTAACCCGGATTTTGAGCGGCTTTGGTTATCGACGTAAGCTCGACGTCGATAACCAAAACATCGAAAAATCCCGGTAATTAATGAAAGAAATTAGAGGGTGAGAATGGATAAGATAGAAACTTAGAATAGAAGAAGAAGAACACAACATCAGAGTAACACGAACCTCACAGCGGAACGAATAACATATAATAGATAACATAACTTTGAAATATAACAGTTATGTATACAATAGCACTTATCAGAGTACAACACTTACAACACAGCGGAAATAACTATAGCTATATGATCTTGAAGCCTCCTGCTCCACACTCTTCCAGTATATTTGTAAATTCCTGACTACTTGACTGCACGTACAAAATTAGGCACCCAAGAGTTTAGGGAAAACAAACAAATAAACTCCGGGTCAGTCATGGGACTGGTATGAGTAAAACAATTTAAACAGGTATATAAACAAGTAAACGATATCTCATAAGACCACGCCGCAGAACGAAACGGGTTTTTCCCTTATAAGAATCCAAAATATCTTTATATCAAAAACCTTTTGATACTATAATAATGTCTATATACAAATAGATATCAACTAGCAGAAACGCTTTCATCTCACGTTCTACATATATAGTATACAATCAAAATCGCAAGCACGTATTGGATAATGGATTTCCAACTATGACAAGGTATGGAACCACCTTCCGATCAGTGTACTCTAGGAACGATACACTGGAGTTCAACAAGAACATCTTGCAACTCAGCCACACATGACCGACCACTCATTTCGCTTGAGTGTATCGAATGTACATCACCAACGGCTGGGATCAGCAACCGTTCCCGTATATATATGGGACAGCATTGATAGATTTAAGAAACAAATGAATATTCACTAGATAGGTGATTATACACCCTACTTCGGTGCGACCGACTTAGCCATGCTATTTGCACGATTTCTGTCATTTACCGGTTGATGAGGCTAGAAGCTACGCTTTATCATTACATCAGATTCACTTCGAATGCTACATTGTCAAATCCATCGAAATCACTAATTGACGTCTACAACCATACATTACGTGTCAGCTAAAAGAAGTTTCCTTCTCCGCTTCCACTCTTGGTATAGTTGAAGAAATCAATGTACGTGACTGTCTGGAAATACTATGTCAGACATCCATCTTCATTCACTTAGAAATGTCACATCGTCATACCCGCCAAATCACAAATTGACTTATCCAAAAATAACACGGGTATACAGCTAAGAGAAACGAATTCCTCCGCCACCAAACGTGAATATGTTTGAACAGATAAACTTACGCGATCCATTGGATATACTCTGTCAGACCTTCGTCCATACAAGTTGTCCTGGGACTGGACAAACCGAAGGCACTATTCTGTAAACAGGATAGCCCTTGCATTTTACTCCGTCTTCAATTATTTTTGGCATATATGATTTGCGACGCTTATGCCAATACAGAGTGGTTCTATGGATAATAACCCAACCGGTCTCTCCATATTAACAACGTTAAAATGGTCAAAACTTCGATAGTCGGTGAGTTAACTATCAAAGAAAAACAAGTGTGCAAACAATGATATTATTTCCAAATGGAAATTATATCGAACAAACATTATTTAACATAAATCTCTTTAGTTCATTTATTTACTTATCTCCTGTTTCCCTATATTCTAAATTCTTATTTTCTTTTATCAGAAAACATTTCTGATTCCCGTTTGGAAAACATTTCCAAAACTCTTTTACGATCAAACCTTACCATTTCTTAGTTAAGAAGGAAGTCGCTCAAGTTGGGGTATAAGTACCTCTCAGACCTTAACTGAACAACGTTATAACTTCGAAATGGTCAAAGTTTATCTTTTAATCTTTAACAACTTCTTTACGCCTTTCTCGGATCCAATTTTACTAATCCACTTCTATATTTAAAACATTGGTTATAACGATAACGTTATAATCCCTACTTTCGAATTATCTAACTTTAATTATAACTTCTATTCTTATTAGTGAATAATTAACCTAACACTTATTTATTTATAAATAAATAAATCTCTATTTAAACACTGGAAAGTATAAGTACTTTCCCGAATTCGATATAATCGAATTTGCCGATTAACTCTCTTCGAGAAATCTCTATTTGATTAACTTTTCTTCGAATAACCTATATTCGATTAACTCCTTCTCGAATAAACGATATTCGATAATCTCTCTTCGAATAACTAATATTCGATAACTCTTCCTTTTCAAATATCTCATATTTGAAAATCTCACTTCGATTAAACTAAAATCGATAACTCCCTTCGATGAAACTAACATCGATAACTCCTTTCGATGAACTAACATCGATAACTCCTTTCGATGAAACTAACATCGATAACTCCTTTCGATGAAACTAACATCGATAACTCCTTTCGATGAAACTAACATCGATTTATTTAACTTGACGAACTTAACTCGACTAACTTAACTTGACTCGACTAACTCGACTTACTTGGTTCGACCAATTCGATTCGATTAACTAGGCTCGACTAACTTGACTAACCTAACTCGACATACTTGGTTCGACCAATTCGATTCGATTAACTAGGTTCGACTAACTTGACTAACTTAACTCGGCTTACTTGGTTCGACCAATTCGATTCGATTAACTAGGCTCGACTAACTTGACTAACTTATTTAACTTAACTTATTTCTCAACTCGATCAACTCGATTAACTCCTATCGAATAACTAATATTCGATTAAACTCCATTCGCTTGACTCTAGATCGCAGCGATCACAATGGTTACGCCTGACTCCCTCAGGAAACATCCGACCGCCGTAGGCTATTTACAGCCCTGCGAATTACGCTAGCAGTCGTACAAGATGGCAACTTACCCTGAATACTATGTTTGACTAACTCTGTCTCAAATAACTATATTTGATTTACTCTAGTTCGTTTTAACTCTAATCGATTAACTCTAACTAATTAACTCCAACTGGTTAACTCTAATTGATCAACTCTAACTGGTTAACTCTAACTGATTAACTCTAACTGGTTAACTCTAACTGATTAACTCTAACTGATTAACTCTGACTGGTTAACTCTAACTGATTAACTCTAACTGGTTAACTCTAACTGATTAACTCTATTTGACTAACACGACTCGACTAACCCCTTTCGAATAACTTATTCGATTAACTAACTTTCGAATACCATATTCGATTAACTAACTTCGAATGTCTATATTCGATTAACTAACTTCGAATGTCTATATTCGATTAACTAACTTCGAATACCATATTCGATTGACTAACTTCGAATACCATATTCGATTAACTAACTTCGAATACCATATTCGATTAACTAACTTCGAATACCATATTCGATTTACTTTATAAAGATTTCCTTTTTAACAACGTTTTATTCATTTGAAAAGATTTACTTTTAAATAACGGTTCTACACTTTAAAAATGATTTCCTTTTTATAATGTTCCCTTTCCAATTCTATTTGTAAATGGTTTACAAATATTTCCTTTTAAAATTTATTCTATTTGCAAATGGTTTGCAAATATTTCCTTTTCAAATTTATTCTTAAAAATATTCCAACTCCTTAACTTTCCGGGAAAATTCGCCATAACCTCCTTTGTAACGGGAGCATCGGGAAAATCCCCAAACTCGCCACACAGGCCTTTCCATTCAAAAAGAAATGTTTTGAATTTATTTTCCTTTTTAAAATGTCTCCTATTTATAAAATATCCCATTTTATAAATATTCCTTATTTATAAATATTCCACTTTATAAATATCTCTTATTTATAAATATCCCATTTTATAAATATTCTATTTTCAATATCACTTTGAAAATCTCCTTATCAACATCCCGTATGTTATGGTATTCAATCATATCAAATCACGATGTTCAATATCGTCCATACACACACAATCAACAACAGGTTATAATTCACATCATATATCAAAATATATGAAAAACAATAAAATAACTGTTGAGGAATCCAGTCGGACTCCTCCAACCTGTTCCCCTGCATCACAGATGTTAGACAATATAGATAACATCACTTTCAGTTCCATATGATATATTCTGTTAAACAGAATCAATATAGAAATTTAACTAACTGACTAGCAGTTCAATCAAACAATCAACACACAGTAAATCAGACAAATTTCTAACAGTTCTAAAGATACAACATGAAATTATAAACTGTTTAGAGTTGGTGAGATTTACTCACATTTGCAGTTCATCGTTAAAGAACGATAAACCGTGGTTTGATTTGAATCAAACAATTTATTTCGCCATAAATTCAAACGAGTCCGAATCCACTTCCAGTCAGCTTCATTGTGAAGCTCTCGTCCATACGGTCCCAACGGATCCGACCGTTCGTGATTCTGATATCGTATGAGCAGTATGATATTAAGAAATTAATACACATTATATATACCATTTATTTTTATTCAAAGTGTTACCGGGCCTTACCATTATAAAAACCCCGGCCCAAATTCCCATTCATGAACACCCCAGGCCCATACCCTCTAATCCACAGTGTGGCCTTCTTCCTTTCCTGATGGATACTCCATTATTTTCATGTGAACAGTACCTCGTTTTCTCACCCACAAATGAAATGCTGTGTCACCTTCCATCTTCATAGCCGACTCACGATCCTTGTCCTCAAAGAAAACAACTCAACTCTTTAAATCCCGCTGCCCTCCGTTCTTCACGTAAAAACCTGTGCTCATCTCCTCAGTCCAGTAAAAAGGAAATCAACTCCTTTTCTCATAACCGTATATCACTCCACCAATTCTTAATGCAAATCCCACCTTCGATCTTCTCATTTCGAGCTTCACCTGCCGATCACCATGAACCCAACTCCGGTCTCTTCCAACCATCGCGTCAGCAGCTCGCGGAAAACATCCCATAAATCCCATCGATCAATTTATATTCAAAATCCCCCAGAAGATTCCAGCAAGCCTTAAATCTCGCCCAAAAATCCGAATATAACCTTAAATAGTTGAATCGATACCTCAAATCTCAGGATCCGTCGAACCCTACCCTTGCGCTGTAAAAAGCAGCGAATTCTTTCTTCGTGAAACCATCAGGAAGCATCCCCGAATGTAGTGGATTGTTCTAAGGACTCGATTTTATAGGTTTGGTAATTCATACGATTTTATCTTGATTTTTGGATGGATTTCTCAAGCTCACGTTTTGAGCTGTTGTGTGGCGGCTAAGAAATAGCCTTGACCAGAGAAATAAAGAGAAGACTTAGGGTTAGAAGGGGTGAGTTATATTTATAGGGTATTTTTATATTCCTTTTAAATGAATTGCTCTCTATATACGTCTTTTAAAAATATCCATGATCATATACAATACCCAAAAATCACCAAACTGGACATACTGCTAGAGTTTGACATTACGGTCCCAACGAAACTGGTTTCGTCGAATTCCGACTCCGTTTGCTCACACAGCATATTTTTAACCGTCGAAATACTGACTGTTTTGCACTCTAAAAATCCGTACGACCACACAGTGACTCTAAAAATCACGGAAACTGACATCTAGCAATAATTTGATGTTGCGGATCCAACAAAACTAGTTTCGTCGAATTCCGACTCCGTTTGCAAAACCGGCTATTTTTAAAGCTTTGGATGACCCATTTAAATATATAAATATATTTAAATATAATTAAATTAAATATAAATAAATTTATATTATCGTATATCTTCACATATGATATCGTACTGCTCCAGAATATCATATCAGAATTTATAGTTTGATATTCCAGATTTTAGATTTATCGATATTCAGTTTATATCGAAAACCCTTTTATAACGTAAATAAAGCGTTGCAAAATATAAAGGAATTCTACAGCGACTTTTCTGAAATTTGATTTGGACATACATCAAAATCTACCCGACGAAATCCCGATTTTTCTCTTCCACTAGAAAGATATACTCCACCAGCTGCACACGTTTCTTGTTTCACAGAAATCCGGCTTAAAACGAATCTTGTACATTCAGTTGAAGTTCAAATCGCCAAATAGCGAACTGTAGCGCCATTTCAAGCTCGATTTTAATTATAATATAATTATACGTTCAAACTGTCGTCGATTGAATATATTCGTCAATATAATTCAACTCTAAGCTGAATTACATCTTAGGGATTACCCCGTTCACAGAATATTGTGATGTCCAATATTTTTGATTATTTCTGGATTGAATATATTATTTAATTTGTTATTTTAATTAAATATTCACTATTATTTAATTAACGTCCATTTAATTCTCTAAATCACTATTTATATAATTAAATTAATAAATTATTATCTTGCTAAAATACGGGTCACTACAATCTTCCCCCCTTAATAAAATTTCGTCCTCGAAATTGCTAAGCTAGGGGACGACCCTATCTACTGGGTAAATTTTTTTCTGTTTACCTCTTATCTCCGGTTTCAACTGAACCTATTAATATCGACTGAAATACTAATTTATTCTGACTAACTAAATTTTTAAAAATCCTGAAAATTTTCTAACGCCCTAGCTTTCCGAAAAAATTTCGCCAGCACTTCCTTTGTACTGGTCAATATCTCAAACTCCAACTCGCCTCTCTGGGCCTTCTTTATCCCAAAAGAAAATCAAACAGCCAAGCGGCTTGCCAATTTGGCTTATAAATTTCCTATCCATATATAATATAAACTGGTACCTTTTTGTCGGGCATATCAACTCTATCACTTCCATATGCTATCAACTCAGCATATACCAGTGTTATCTCAGTTGAATTCCAATCAGTTCATATCCTCAAATCCAAATCGAATTTCATTCGAACCCCAATATCAAATTCCAAATTATTGACTTATCAATTTGGTTCTATTCTAGATTATGTTTAATCCAATTCAATTTTATTTAACTTAGTTCAAGTTTAATTCTAATTCACTTATTCACATTTGTCATCTCAGTCTATTTAACTTCATACGTTAAATTTTAATTCCAGAACTTAAATCCCTGGGAAATTTCAAATCAATTTGAAATCGTAATGCCAATTCAAAACCATTGAATCTCCAAACAACTTGTTTTCTCAAAACAATTCAAATCAAAATCTTTTGTAGTAATCCAGCACTTAGAACTCGAAAATCACACCGATGATACTGCGTAGTCATCATCGGAATTATCTTCCAGCGACCCAAGTGATTTCAATACTATATCATTTCCAAAACCATTACTAAATACTTCCATTTTGAAAATATTTCAAAATCTCCCAAGAACTTAAAATTTCCTTATTTTAATTCCAATTCTGATTTAATTCAGATTTAATTCATCTTATTTCATATACTTTACTTATATGATTCTGATTGGTTATATATAACCATTTCACTTTATAATCTTACTCGATTATAATCACAACCTATATATCCTATATATGATAATATATCGTCGGTCCATCGTATTCAAGTGTTTATTTACTCCTACCGATACAGTGGATCAAACTGATCGACCAGAACCCATAAACAACTCAACCAATGAATCTCCACAATATAAAACCATTTTTATATCAAATACAAATACGCACTCGTATATATACACTCAAACTCAATCTAGGGTATTACTCACCCTATCTCTACCGAGTCACGCCACAGAGCCAAGTAATTCTTAACTTAAGCTCTGATACCAACTGTAGTAACCCGGATTTTGAGCGGCTTTGGTTATCGACGTAAGCTCGACGTCGATAACCAAAACATCGAAAAATCCCGGTAATTAATGAAAGAAATTAGAGGGTGAGAATGGATAAGATAGAAACTTAGAATAGAAGAAGAAGAACACAACATCAGAGTAACACGAACCTCACAGCGGAACGAATAACATATAATAAATAACATAACTTTGAAATATAACAGTTATGTATACAATAGCACTTATCATAGTACAACACTTACAACACAGCGGAAATAACTATAGCTATATGATCTTGAAGCCTCCTGCTCCACACTCTTCCAGTATATCTGTAAATTCTTGACTACTTGACTGCCCGTACAAAATTAGGCACCCAAGAGTTTAGGGAAAACAAACAAATAAACTCCGGGTCAGTCATGGGACTGGTATGAGTAAAACAGTTTAAACAGGTATATGTACAAGTAAACGATATCTCATAAGACCACGCCGCAGAACGAAACGGGTTTTTCCCTTATGAGAATCCAAAATATCTTTATATCAAAAACCTTTTGATACTATAATAATGTCTATATACAAATAGATATCAACTAGCAGAAACGCTTTCATCTCACGTTCTACATATATAGTATACAATCAAAATCGCAAGCACGTATTGGATAATGGATTTCCAACTATGACAAGGTATGGAACCACCTTCCGATCAGTGTACTCTAGGAACGATACACTGGAGTTCAACAAGAACATCTTGCAACTCAGCCACACATGACCGACCACTCATTTCGCTTGAGTGTATCGAATGTACATCACCAACGGTTGGGATCAGCAACCGTTCCCGTATATATATGGGACAGCATTGATAGATTTAAGAAACAAATGAATATTCACTAGATAAGTGATTATACACCGTACTTCGGTGCGACCGACTTAGCCATGCAACCTGCCCGATTTCTGTCATTTACCGGTTGATGAGGCTAGAAGCTACGCTTTATCATTACATCAGATTCACTTCGAATGCTACACTGTCAAATCCATCGAAATCACTAATTGACGTCTACAACCATACATTACGTGTCAGCTAAAAGAAGTTTCCTTCTCCGCTTCCACTCTTGGTATAGTTGAAGAAATCAATGTACATGACTGTCTGGAAATACTATGTCAGACATCCATCTTCATTCACTTAGAAATGTCACATCGTCATACCCGCCAAATCACAAATTGACTTATCCAAAAATAACACGGGTATACAGCTAAGAGAAACGAATTCCTCTGCCACCAAACGTGAATACGTTTGAACAGATCAACTTACGCGATCCATTGGATATACTCTGTCAGAACTTCGTCCATACAAGTTGTCCTGGGATTGGACAAACCGAAGGCACTATTCTGTAAACAGGATAGCCCTTGCATTTTACTCCGTCTTCAATTATTTTTGGCATATATGATTCGCGACGCTTATGCCAATACAGAGTGGTTCTATGGATAATAATCCAACCGGTCTCTCCATATTAACAACGTTAAAATGGTCAAAACTTCGATAGTCGGTGAGTTAACTATCAAAGAAAAACAAGTGTGCAAACAACGATATTATTTCCAAATGGAAATTATATCGAACAAACATTATTTAACATAAATCTCTTTAGTTCATTTATTTACTTATCTCCTGTTTCCCTATATTCTAAATTCTTATTTTCTTTTATCAGAAAACATTTCTGATTCCCGTTTGGAAAACATTTCCAAAACTCTTTTACGATCAAACCTTACCATTTCTTAGTTAAGAAGGAAGTCCCTCAAGTTGGGGTATAAGTACCTCTCAGACCTTAACTGAACAACGTTATAACTTCGAAATGGTCAAAGTTTATCTTTTAATCTTTAACAACTTCTTTACGCCTTTCTCGGATCCAATTTTACTAATCCACTTCTATATTTAAAACATTGGTTATAACGATAACGTTATAATCCCTACTTTCGAATTATCTAACTTTAATTATAACTTCTATTCTTATTAGTGAATAATTAACCTAACACTTATTTATTTATAAATAAATAAATCTCTATTTAAACACTGGAAAGTATAAGTACTTTCCCGAATTCGATATAATCGAATTTGCCGATTAACTCTCTTCGAGAAATCTCTATTTGATTAATTTTTCTTCGAATAACCTATATTCGATTAACTCCTTCTCGAATAAACGATATTCGATAATCTCTCTTCGAATAACTAATATTCGATAACTCTTCCTTTTCAAATATCTCATATTTGAAAATCTCACTTCGATTAAACTAAAATCGATAACTCCCTTCGATGAAACTAACATCGATAACTCCTTTCGATGAACTAACATCGATAACTCCTTTCGATGAAACTAACATCGATAACTCCTTTCGATGAAACTAACATCGATAACTCCTTTCGATGAAACTAACATCGATTTATTTAACTTGATGAACTTAACTCGACTAACTTAACTTGACTCGACTAACTCGACTTACTTGGTTCGACCAATTCGATTCGATTAACTAGGCTCGACTAACTTGACTAACCTAACTCGACATACTTGGTTCGACCAATTCGATTCGATTAACTAGGTTCGACTAACTTGACTAACTTAACTCGGCTTACTTGGTTCGACCAATTCGATTCGATTAACTAGGCTCGACTAACTTGACTAACTTATTTAACTTAACTTATTTCTCAACTCGATTAACTCCTATCGAATAACTAATATTCGATTAAACTCCATTCGCTTGACTCTAGATCGCAGCGATCACAATGGTTACGCCTGACTCCCTCAGGAAACATCCGACCGCCGTAGGCTATTTACAGCCCTGCGAATTACGCTAGCAGTCGTACAAGATGGCAACTTACCCTGAATACTATGTTTGACTAACTCTGTCTCAAATAACTATATTTGATTTACTCTAGTTCGTTTTAACTCTAATCGATTAACTCTAACTAATTAACTCCAACTGGTTAACTCTAACTGATTAACTTTAACTGGTTAACTCTAACTGATTAACTCTAACTGGTTAACTCTAACTGATTAACTCTAACTGATTAACTCTGACTGGTTAACTCTAACTGATTAACTCTAACTGGTTAACTCTAACTGATTAACTCTATTTGACTAACACGACTCGACTAACCCCTTTCGAATAACTTATTCGATTAACTAACTTTCGAATACCATATTCGATTAACTAACTTCGAATGTATATATTCGATTAACTAACTTCGAATGTCTATATTCGATTAACTAACTTCGAATACCATATTCGATTGACTAACTTCGAATACCATATTCGATTAACTAACTTCGAATACCATATTCGATTTACTTTATAAAGATTTCCTTTTTAACAACGTTTTATTCATTTGAAAAGATTTACTTTTAAATAACGGTTCTACACTTTAAAAATGATTTCCTTTTTATAATGTTCCCTTTCCAATTCTATTTGTAAATGGTTTACAAATATTTCCTTTTAAAATTTATTCTATTTGCAAACGGTTTGCAAATATTTCCTTTTCAAATTTATTCTTAAAAATATTCCAACTCCTTAACTTTCCGGGAAAATTCGCCATAACCTCCTTTGTAACGGGAGCATCGGGAAAATCCCCAAACTCGCCACACAGGCCTTTCCATTCAAAAAGAAATGTTTTGAATTTATTTTCCTTTTTAAAATGTCTCCTATTTATAAAATATCCCATTTTATAAATATTCCTTATTTATAAATATTCCACTTTATAAATATCTCTTATTTATAAATATCCCATTTTATAAATATTATATTTTCAATATCACTTTGAAAATCTCCTTATCAACATCCCGTATGTTATGGTATTCAATCATATCAAATCACGATGTTCAATATCGTCCATACACACACAATCAACAACAGGTTATAATTCACATCATATATCAAAATATATGAAAAACAATAAAATAACTGTTGAGGAATCCAGTCGGACTCCTCCAACCTGTTCCCCTGCATCACAGATGTTAGACAATATAGATAACATCACTTTCAGTTCCATATGATATATTCTGTTAAACAGAATCAATATAGAAATTTAACTAACTGACTAGCAGTTCAATCAAACAATCAACACACAGTAAATCAGACAAATTTCTAACAGTTCTAAAGATACAACATGAAATTATAAACTGTTTAGAGTTGGTGAGATTTACTCACATTTGCAGTTCATCGTTAAAGAACGATAAACCGTGGTTTGATTTGAATCAAACAATTTATTTCGCCATAAATTCAAACGAGTCCGAATCCACTTCCAGTCAGCTTCATTGTGAAGCTCTCGTCCATACGGTCCCAACGGATCCGACCGTTCGTGATTCTGATATCGTATGAGCAGTATGATATTAAGAAATTAATACACATTATATATACCATTTATTTTTATTCAAAGTGTTACCGGGCCTTACCATTATAAAAACCCCGGCCCAAATTCCCATTCATGAACACCCCAGGCCCATACCCTCTAATCCACAGTGTGGCCTTCTTCCTTTCCTGATGGATACTCCATTATTTTCATGTGAACAGTACCTCGTTTTCTCACCCACAAATGAAATGCCGTGTCACCTTCCATCTTCATAGCCGACTCACGATCCTTGTCCTCAAAGAAAACAACTCAACTCTTTAAATCCCGCTGCCCTCCGTTCTTCACGTAAAAACCTGTGCTCATCTCCTCAGTCCAGTAAAAAGGAAATCAACTCCTTTTCTCATAACCGTATATCACTCCACTAATTCTTAATGCAAATCCCACCTTCGATCTTCTCATTTCGAGCTTCACCTGCCGATCACCAGGAACCCAACTCCGGTCTCTCCCAACCATCGCGTCAGCAGCTCGCGGAAAACATCCCATAAATCCCATCGATCAATTTATATTCGAAATCCCCCAGAAGATTCCAGCAAGCCTTAAATCTCGCCTAAAAATCCGAATATAACCTTAAATAGTTGAATCGATACCTCAAATCTCAGGATCCGTCGAACCCTACCCTTGCGCTGTAAAAAGCAGCGAATTCTTTCTTCGCGAAACCATCAGCAAGCATCCCCGAATGTAGTGGATTGTTCTAAGGACTCGATTTTATAGGTTTGGTAATTCATACGATTTTATCTTGATTTTTGGATGGAGTTCTCAAGCTCACGTTTTGAGCTGTTGTGTGGCGGCTAAGAAATAGCCTTGACCAGAGAAATAAAGAAAGACTTAGGGTTAGAAGGGGTGAGTTATATTTATAGGGTATTTTTATATTCCTTTTAAATGAATTGCTCTCTATATACGTCTTTTAAAAATATCCGTGATCATATACAATACCCAAAAATCACCAAACTGGACATACTGCTAGAGTTTGACATTACGGTCCCAACGAAACTGGTTTCGTCGAATTCCGACTCCGTTTGCTCACACATCATATTTTTAACCGTCGAAATACTGACTGTTTTGCACTCTAAAAATCCGTACGACCACACAGTGACTCTAAAAATCAAGGAAACTGACATCTAGCAATAATTTGATGTTGCGGATCCAACAAAACTAGTTTCGTCGAATTCCGACTCCGTTTGCAAAACCGGCTATTTTTAAAGCTTTGGATGACCCATTTAAATATATAAATATAATTAAATTAAATGTAAATAAATTTATATTATCGTATATCTTCACATATGATATCGTATAGCTCCAGAATATCATATCAGAATTTACAGTTTGATATTCCAGATTTTAGATTTATCGATATTCAGTTTATATCGAAAACCCTTTTATAACGTAAATAAAGCGTTGCAAAATATAAAGGAATTCTACAGCGACTTTTCTGAAATTTGATTTGGACATACATCAAAATCTACCCGACGAAATCCCGATTTTTCTCTTCCACTAGAAAGATATACTCCACCAGCTCCACACGTTTCTTGTTTCACAGAAATCCGGCTTAAAACGAATCTTGTACATTCAGTTGAAGTTCAAATCACCAAATAGCGAACTGCAGCGCCATTTCAAGCTCGATTTTAATTATAATATAATTATACGTTCAAACTGTCGTCGATTGAATATATTCGTCAATATAATTCAACTCTAAGCTGAATTACATCTTAGGGATTATCCCGTTCACAGAATATTGTGATGTCCAATATTTTTGATTATTTCTGGATTGAATATATTATTTAATTTGTTATTTTAATTAAATATTCACTATTATTTAATTAACGTCCATTTAATTCTCTAAATCACTATTTATATAATTAAATTAATAAATTATTATCTTGCTAAAATACGGATCACTACATTAATCTCCTTAGGTATACATGGTTGTAACTTGAATATTATATTCTTTTATTCAACAAACTATAAATTTTTCATAGTATTAAGTTGCATCAACGATAATCATACAATAATAATTGCATACATTTTGAACTATTATCTTACAACTCATTTTATTATATTCTCTTATCATTGTGAACGAATTATAATATGTATATAATTTATCATTTAGTGATAAAAAAAATACAAGTATATAAATTTGTGCACATTAGAACACAATATCACAGGGTCGTGGGGCGGGTCGGGTCCACCCTGACCCGTACGGGGCTCGGGTATGGAGCGAAACTCCGGACCTGCACCGGGTCTACGGGTCGGGTCTGGGGCGGGGTTTGAAAAGTCCGAGCCGGGTCTGGGGCCTGATAAACCCGCCCCATTGCCATTCCTACGCATGAAGGGATGAAAAACTGTTGAAACCCCCTCCTTCCTTTTATTTCTTCTTCTCTTTTCATTTTCATTCATCTCCTCCTTCCTCCTTTCCTTGCAACCATGGCTTCCTCTCTCCCTCCCACCACCTCCTAGCTGCCGCAACACCCTACCACCACCACGCTCCGCCTGCCAACTACCACTACCGGCCGTGGGCCCTCTTCTCTCCACAAACTGCAAAACACCTCTTTTTACCTACTTTTAGCACTTAGGTCCTTAAAAATCAAAATTTTGCATCTCCAACCACCTCGTACCCTGCGCCTACCCCTCCCCCTTGCCATGCAGCAGCTGTCGTGGGTCCTACAACCCTCCCCCTAGGCTGTCGTGCCCCCGTACACCCTCGTTTACCCTCTGTTTAGCTTCGAACTTCTAGATCTACTAGTGTTAGCAAGTTAGAGTGTGTATGCGAGTTGTTTGAGCCCCGTAGGATGCCGGGAAATTTTGTAGAAGATCGACAAGTGTCAGCCTCAAGTGTGTGTATCCGAAATTCTTAGAAACAAAGTTTGTAGAGTGGAAACCGCAGTGAGAAATCGTAACTCACTTAGAAAAGGGCTAGAATAAAATTAACTGTTCACTGTTAATTGTTTGTGGTTAATAGTATTAACTTAGTTTTGATCATATGAGCTTAATATGATGTTATATGATGAGTAGTGTGATAAAAATGTGATTTTTATTTATTATTTGTGATGTTATTTGTGTTGGAGAATGGAGTTTTGATGACAACAACCTTATTTCAATATTAATTGATTGTAAAATATGTACTAACGCATTTATCTGTAATATATACACACACACATGTAGGATTTATATACAGGAATTTATATTGAAGACTGTACAGTGTAAAAATATTAGAGATTCATATTTTAGAGATAATTCAAGACTCATGAGTATTCAAGATTTCTAGAGTTCAAGATAAATATAGTAATAGAGTCTAGATTATGTAAGACTCTGGATAACATTTCATGTTCAAATTCAAATTCAAATTCAAATTCTGCTTTTCAAATTTTGATTTCAAAGTCTATTTTCAAATTCTATCTTCAATCTTTATCTTCTCTATTTATTTTCTTTACTTTACTTTTGATTTTAAACTCAAATTTTATAAGTTTTATATTTATACTTTTATATACTTTATATTTTTATAGTTTTAACTCTATAATTTTATAAATATGTTTATATAATTTATATTTATGTTTTCATATGATTATCTACTTTATAATATTCATTTATAACACTATGTTTGAATTTAAGAATTTCCAGAATTATATATATATATATCAAAACACTTCAAAAATACTCAAATTTCAATTTTGTACTAAGATATGTCGACATACATTTATATACATGTCGACATATAACTGTCATTTTTTTTCAAAATTGAAAGGAAGTGTCTTTTCACTATTTGTGATGCTTCAAAAATGTTGCAACCTTTCAGATGTTATAAATATGGTATGATTTCGAATTTTTTCATAATTCTTCTTCTTTATCTCCTTTCTTTACACCATTATATCTTCTCATTTTTATGATTTCTACACTTATACTCTACCGAATTCAATTCTATTTTCATAAAACTTCTTATCTTCTCAATCTCTAGTCATTACTTTCTGAATCAAAGGATATCAAATAGTTATAGGGTTGTTGTAATTGTTTGGGTGTGTATGTAATCGGTGGTATCCTTTGTAGCCCTTAAATCAAGGAGGTTAGAATCGATGGTATCCGTTGTAGCCGTTAAATCAAGGAGAGTATACTTGATCAAGTGTGTGGAATCGGTGGTAACCCTTGTAGCTGTGAAATCAAGGAGAGGATTGTAATTGGACAATGATATAGTAATAAAACTCTGCACAATCCAGCGTTGCGTGGGATTGGACGTAAGAGCTATTCCGAACCAGTATAAAATCCAGTGTGTTCTTTCCTTTTCTACATTTTATTTTTGTTTATATTTGTGTTTGATTCTGTGTTTGTGATTGTTTCTTCCATGTTTGATTCATAAATTAGATCATATAAGTTTTATATTTTGTTTAAATTCTTGAAAACACTATTCAACCTCTCCTCTAGTGTTAGTTTTTCCTTCACGATCCATTCTGCAATTCATAACAATTGGTATCAAAGCAAGGTCTTTCAAAAAGTTCATAATTTGATTTTTGAAAATAGTGATAATGGCAACCAATACTAGTAGTAATAATAGTTCTTTTATAGAGGGTTAGTCCACTGTTACACCACCACTGTTTAATGGTAGTAAGTATTCTTATTGGGCATGTAAAATGAAAATATATTTACAATCAGTAGGATTAAACACATGGAATAGTACACAAAATGAGTTTCTTGAACCCTAACTGCTTTTTCTTAAGGGACAAATGAACAAAAGACTGCTGCACAAAGTAATTCTAATGCCATGATATGTTATTTTGTTCATTAGGTAGAAATGAGTTTAATAGAGTGTCAGTATCTAAAACTGCTTATGAAATTTGGAGAACTTTACAAGTTACACATGAAGGTACTAGTAAAGTTAAACAAACTAAGATATCAATGCTAGTTAATTATTTTGAGTAATTCAAAATGAACGAGAATAAGTCTATCTCTGATACGTACTGCAGATTTCAAGAGATAGTGCATTCGTTAACAATACTTGGAAAAACTTATTCTGAAGAGGATCAAGTCAGAAAAATATTATGTTCATTGACTTCAGATTGGGATCAGAAAACTATGGCAATTAAAGAAGCCAATAATGTTAATGAAATGAAGATTGAGGAGTAAATTGGAAATCTGATGTCATTTAAAGTCTAATTACAAAAAAGAAAACAGTCCAACTGAGAAGAAATCCATTGCACTTAAGGCAACAACAAATTATTCTGACTCGAGTAGTGAAGATGATGAAGAAACAATCCTTATGACAAGACATTTTAGAAGATATTTGAAATACAGAAGGAAAAACAATTTTCAAAATAACAACCAAGGAAATTCAAGAAGAAATGATGGTCAATGTTATAACTGCAATAAACCAGGTTATATAAGGAAAATTTGTCCATATCCAGATAAACCGACTCAACAAATATATAACAGCAATTCGTCGGGGAAGAGAAAGAAAGCATATGCAACAACATTAGATGATTCAGATTCATCATCAAGTGATGAAGAGCTAGAAACCAGAAATTCAAATATGTGCTTCACGACAATTCAGAGTTCAGAAAACTTTGAAGAAAAGGATCTAAAAACCGGGTACACATTAATTAATTTTTAAATTTCACTTGGTTGAATGGTTTCTTTGTTTGCTTTGGTTTGAAAACTTTAAATTTTAAACTTGAAATTTGAAATTCAAAATAATAATATAAAATAAATAACAAATAAAATAATAAAATAAAATATTGAATGTTTATTAGGATTAGAATTATTTTAGGAAATCATTAAACAAGAAATATAAATCAATAATTTAAATCACATTTCATAAAAATGAAAAATTCTTTGAAAATAGGTACATAGTTCGACATATATGACCAGATTTTTGAAATTTATTTTTTTCAAAGGTTTAAACTTCAAATTTCCCTCCAACTTTTCATCAACTCCCAAGGTCTAAAAAGGTGTCATTGACTACTGAAAAGTTGTGCCTATTTAATTCATATCCATTCAATTTCTATATATACACCTATTCTCTTTACCTTTCATTCACAACTCAAACCAATATTCTTCATATCTGTTCTCTTCAAAACTATCAATTCAATGGCTTCCTCAAGTTCAACTCAAAATTGAAGTTAACAAAAACCATCAAAGGTTATCTTCATAATGACAAAGAGGCTATCAAGGGTTATGTTAACTATGTAGCGAATGTTAAAATTAACACGTATGCTTTTGCCATCTTTAGCGATTTTCCCTCTTATGATCTTACATCTCTCTTTCAACGAAACGAAGTCTTGAGTCTAATTGACTCACGGGATAATGACTAAGTATGTTATCCTAAGCTTGTCAAGATGTTCTATGCGAATCTTACTTGAGGATTTTACGAAGGCAACAATGACCATATTTGGAGTAGTGTCAAAGACACACAAATTGTTCTCGATGCCGAACTCTTAGGCAATATCTTGAATTGTTGAAGCATAGGCTTGGATTTTTCGGATTTCATTATCGATGAAACCGATTTATAGACCTATCATGACATATTCAATAGTGATGCTCACATGGATTTCAAAAATCGCTTTTTTCTCCTGAAACAAGAATCGTCAACCTCCTCCTCCAAAAAACCATCATTCCCGGCTCCGGAAACTTTAATAATCCAGCTCTCAAAGTCTAAAAAGTCCTCTTTGCTATTATGGGTGGCTATAACATTAATTAGGCCGATATGATCTTAAAAGAGATCAAACCCATAGAATTGTCATCAAGAGAAAAAACTCTCTATTATGGTGTTTATCTCACCCGCATCTTCAAATATTTTGGAGTTGATTTTCATGGAGAAGAATTTGTGCCTAGAAAAGTGTTTGACTCATCAAATGTACATCTCATGCAAATTCCTCTCACTTTCTAACCATATGAGACATTCGAAGCTAAACAAGCCCGAATGCAACTAGAACAAGAGCCAATGGAAGTCAAAGAAGAAGAAGAACCTTTTTTATAAAGTGTTGAGTGTCCAATCAACACTAGACACATTTCCAAAGAGACGATTGTTCAAAATCAAGTAAAGGTTGTCAACAATCAAAAGAAGCTTAAGAAGAACTTTTCAAAAATGACCAAGTTCATGGTCAAGATTAGAAGAAAGCTTGGAATTTCACCTTCCTTATAATCATCTGAAAACTAGTCTCTCTAGTTTAATTTATCATTATGTATTAGCTTATATATTTGCTTGAATTTGCTTTCAAATCTCGTATTTAGTGTGTCTTAACTAGTTGGATATATTTGCTTTCTATTAAGTAATGAATGGAGTTTTATTTGTGTTAAAATCATCTTCAAGTTACTGTAAAAACCTAAGAGTTAATAATAATATAATATATGATTAAAAGATTCAAATTTTCAAAATTTTCAATAGGATTTGTCAACACACATTTATGTATATGTCGACATATAACTACCAGATTTTCAAATCTTTTCAAGTTTTAAAATTAAATGACTAACTCATATCCATTCATTATCCAACGAATTCCAGACCCTATTTAAGCCTATTTCTTCCAGAAAAATTCATTATTTCATTTTTCTTTTTCCTTATTCATTTCCTCTCAAATCCATGGCAAATCCAATTCATAATCTTAGCGAAAATCTTAAAGAAACCTTGAATTATTTGATGTGGTTGATTTGATTGATATGCTTGAAGTTGTTGTATTCTATGACTTAAAAACTTGTATATATTAAACATATGGTGTGGTGTGCTTTGATTTGGATTGGTTTGTATATATGACATCAAACTTATGTAATTGTAAAACTTGGATTGGTTTGTATTAATGATTGATAATCATATAGATAGATTTAGGACTTAGGAGGAGTATTTTAATTTGATTTAGGAATTATTTAGATCATTATAGGATTTAGGGAGAGTAGTTTTAGAATTTCTTTTTGATAATGCAAAGGGGGAGAAATTATAAAATATAGAATTAGTTTATAGGATTCATATAGACAGGGGGAGTAATAGAAGGATCATCATCAACAGGCATATACATGTACGACATTTTATGAACTAAGGCTGTCATCATCAAAAAGGGGAGATTGTTGGAGAATGGAGTTTTGATAACAACAACCATGTTTCAATATTAATTGATTATAAAATATATACTAACACTTTTATGTAGGACATATATATATATATATACATATGCCGAATTTATATACAGGAATTTATACTAAAGACTGTACAGTTTAAAGATATTGGAGATTCATATTTCAAAGATGATTCAAGACCAATGAGTATTCAAGATTTCAAGAGTTCAAGATAAATATAGTAATAGAGTCTAGATTATGTAAGGCTCATAATAGCACTCCAGGTTCAAATTCAAATTCTGTTTTTCAAATTTTGATTTCAAAGTCTATTTTCATATTCTATCTTCAATCTCTATCTTCTCTATTTATTTTCTTTTCTTCACTTTTGATTTTAAACTCAAGTTTTATAAGTTTTATATTTATACTTTATATTTTTACAGTTTTAACTCTATAATTTTGTAAATATGTTTATATAGTTTATATTTATGTTTTCATATGATTATCTACTTTATAATATTCATTTATAACACTATGTTTTAATTCAAGAATTTCCAAAATTATATATATATATATATATATATATCTCGAAATACTTTCAAAATACTCAAATTTCAATTTTGTACTAAGATATGTGGACATACATTTATATACATGTTGACATATAACTGTCATTTTTTTAAAAATTGAAAGGAAGTGTCTTTTCACTATTTGTGACGCTTCAGAAACGTTGCAACCTTTCAAATGTTATAAATAGGGGGCTGATTTCGAGTTATTTCATAATTCTTCTTCTCCATCTTCATCTCCTTTCTTTATATCATTATATATTGTAACGAACCGGATTTTTGGTCGATTTATTTTAAATATTTAGTATGGTTTTAAATATTGAATTGATAATATAAATTGTATTTTATTGGGTTATCGATTAAATTATCGAAATACAAAATAAATTGAAATCGAAGTTAAGAACTGAATCAGTACAATTAAGATGACCGGTATGAATTCTATTTGAATATATACGATGGTAATAATAATTTATTATCGAGGGACTGATTATTTCCGAATTTTTAATTATATTATATTAATTTAATACAGTTATTTCATATTTATGTTCGAATTAGATTTTATAATCGTTTTTGTTCTGTTCAGTTCAGTTCAGAATAGAGTTATAATATTGGAATAACGGTCGGTATGCTTAAATGGCGGTTCACAATTTTTAATTTTGAACCCCGAGATATTTATGATGGATAAGATCAAAATCGAATCAGAAATCAAATCGATATATGTTTAAAATAAAGTGAAAATCTCTTTATACCAAATCAAAATCAAATCACATTAAATTTGATCTCAAATCACATTAATGATATTGTACCTTAACCCATACCTACGCAGAGCAAATTCCTTCGTTGCTTTGTGTTCATCGTCTATAAAATCGCACCCTTCTCCTTTGATTTTCTCTGCTGGGAAAATGATATTTCTAAAACCAGAATGCTCAAAACATTAAATGGCCATGAAATTTCACTTCCCAAAACAAAATATGCCGCAATACCCTTATTTGTTTTCCCATTTTTCTGCCCTCCTCACAAAGAAACCCATAACTTCTAATTAAAAAGGAAGCCGCCCTCTTCAATTGATTCTACGAAATCAAAACGAAATCCTAAATTGATGAAATCACGGTAGTTTTAAATCGCCGAGTTCCTAAAATCTGTGCTTTAGCCTCACGTTTGCACCCTTCGAATCAGACGCGATCCTCTTCGGCATCGACTGCTTGAATCGATTCAGAGGCATGATGAGCATCGCGAGACTAAGGTTCCAATTTTGGGTTCAAGTGTTCAGATCGAGATCGAGCTCGAAGCAAACATCGCGATTCAAGAGAAGGACGGGATATCGATTTGGGCTTGGCGATGGGATTTTCTGATATGAGTGGATCCAGTCTGAACGGATGCCGGGGCCTGTTAGGCGGTTGCTGAAGCCGTGAATTTGAGTCGAAGTGGTGCTACAGGGATTTCAGTGATGAGGGGTGATTGGCGACAGGAGCAGGTCGGGAATTAGAGATGGAGTTAAGGCTGACAAATGTTATGGTATGGAAGGGGGTCAAAATGGGTTGTGATAGTGGATAATAGGGGAGTCCGATTACTGAAAATTGCGAACTGGAGTTGAAGTTTTGGTGGTACTACTGTTCCATGATATCCGACATCTCGATTGGGCATTTGGGGGAGCAACCGAGTTCAAGGAAGGAGTGAAGGAAGGTTCATGTCATTCCAGCTAAGGGAACAAGCTTTGTACATGATAAGGAATCTCGAAACTATTTTGCAACAAGAAAGGAATCAAGAAAATAAATTAAGGTAATTTATTTAGATCAATTTGTGCTTAAGTTCATTAGTTAGGCGTATATATATAACCATGTTAACTAATAATACAATATAAAAACATAGATGGAGTCAAAGAGAAATCATGAACCAAGTCGAGTGGATTTCGTAGTTGCGACGATATGCAAATTAAACTGGACATTCGGCAATGAAAATCTGGTGAGTAAATCTCACTCACCTCTTTATTTAGAATCATTTTTATTCGGTAAAAATAATTGTTGTTGCTTGTTGGATGCTTTCTGATTGTTTGAAATATATTAGTTATTTAGGGTTGACTATTATATATATATATATTGGGTTGATGGTTGGATTGATTCTCGCAGTCCCATTAGCGGATGCCCGCAGTTTCATAGCGGATGATTTCCCTATGCGCCCCACAAATATATATTAGTGGATGACCTTCATACCGCGATATCCTTCCTCGAAGCAGGATGGGTATTATTTATGTTGACTAACGTCTGTGAATGCAGGGAATCGGTTGGAGGAATCCAATTGGATTCCTCAAGAATATATTATCTGTTTGTTATTTGTTTGCATATATACTGTCATATATGATGAGTTAGAAAAGTAAATAATTGGTTATTTAGTGTTTAAATATCACTAGGCCTAAATGTTGATATTTAAAAATATCATAAAAAGGAATTCTTCAGATTTAAAAGGGAGATTCTATTTAGCTAGAATAGAATTTGAAATTTCGAATAGAATAGAAATATGAACTTGTTTTAAATAATAAAAAAAGTAGTTCATTTATAAACGAAGTTTATAAAGGAAATGGAAGGAATTATCATTAGATAAATTCAGGAAATATCTACATAGGTGAAAAGGGAAGTTTATTCTTCCAAAGTAGAAAATTTATTTCAAATGAATTGAATTGGACTTGTTTTAAATATATAAACAAGTAAAAGAAATAATGCTTGTAAATGATAATGAAAAATTATCATTTGGATAATTCATATATTTAAATTCAAATGTGAATTTAAAAATAGAAATGGAAAAATTGTTTAAAAGAAATAAACGATGGAATTTATTCTGATGTTCAGAATATAAATTGAACGAAAATAAATCGATAAGGATTAATGATTTGAATTTGATTAATTCGAATTTATTTAAGTAGAAGTTAAATTGAGTGTGAAAATAATTTGAGTATTATATTATAAGTTATTATAAATAGAATTTCCAAAATGAGATTTTGGTTTTAAAAAGAAATATGAAAGGGGAACTTGTTTAAATATTAAACAAGGAAATTTGTAAAATGGTGTTTATAAATAAAATGAATAAATTATCAAGAGATAGTTTGAATATTAAAATTTAAAGAGAATTGGAATGGAATTCGAATAAAAAAATTCAAATATAGAATTTGAATATAGAAATTCAAATGTGATTTAAATATAGAATTTGAATATAGAATTCAAATAGAATTGAAATAGATTTGAATATAGAAATCCAAATGAAGTTTGAAAATAAATTGAAATTAAAATGAAGATTGAATATGGAATTTGAATATAGGAAATTTAATTTGAAATAGAATTAGAATATAGAAGATCGAAGTATAAATAAATTTATTTCTGAGTTAGGGAAAATCGACAATTTTAGAAGATCGAAAATATTATGTTGAATTGGAAAATTGGATTTGATATATATTAAAAATATATCAGAATGGAGTTGAATTTATTAAAAACGAAGTTAAACGTTTATATTTATAAATATAATTAAAACGAACTCGCCGTAGCGCTGCAGTTCGTAAATTGTCGTTTCAAACTTCAATTGAGTATACATAACTTAATTGAAGTTGAAATTCTTTGAAACAAGAAACGTCAGGACCGATTTGATAATAGTTTTCTAATGGAGGAGAAAATTCAGGATTTTGTCTGATAAATTTTGAGTTATATCAAAATCAAATTTTCAGAAAAACAGCGCCATAACGGTTTATTTAATTTTATAAAAGGATTTTAAGCGAATAAAATCAGAATTTCTATTTAGTTTTTTTTCAGATTTGAGTTGTAGATTATATGTGAACTCAAGTGGAGTAATGAATTGATTTTTGAAACAAAAATCAGATTTTTGAAACAAAAATCAGATTTTTGATTATTGAATAGAATTAACTAATTTGAATAGTAATCAGTTAATGAGATTTCAAATTGATATTGGGCTTTGAATAAGTGAATTCGATTTGAAAATTTATATTCGAAAAGGAAACTAGAATTGAAATTGAAATTCAATTTGGTTATGAGCAAGTTAAATATTTTGTTTGAACATGTTATGTTCAAACAAAGAAGTGAAATAGGCAAAATAGCTAATTAAAGAATAAATGAGCGAAACTGAATTCAAACAATTGTAGTGAGTTGAATTGAATTGGAAACAGGTGAGCATGTGTTAGACATGT
Source organism: Allium sativum (assembly GCA_030737875.1). Lineage (NCBI taxonomy): Eukaryota > Viridiplantae > Streptophyta > Magnoliopsida > Asparagales > Amaryllidaceae > Allium > Allium sativum. Next base: position 1,026,003,227 of record CM060909.1, read on the forward strand.
ATGGGATGAATTATATGAATATTTTAATTTAGGTGCCCGACAAAAAGGTACATGTTTAAATTCATATATGAGATTTTATGCGCCGTATCGGTAAGTCGCTTGGCTTTTTCTTTTTCTTTTGGATTGGTGTGGGCCATGGGAGGCTATTTGAAATATCCCGATTCTCCCGGTACAAAGGAGGTTATGGCGAAATTTTCCCGAAATTTAAGGAGTTAGAATATTTTTAAGATAATTTGATAGTTAGAAATCAATGTAACGATATATATAGAATTCGATAAGGAAACGAAATTAGAAATAGAATATTGTAAACAAAAAGGAAATCTATAAATTAGAAATAGAAAGCGAACCATTTACATGTTTAAAAATGAGTAATTGGGTTTTATGGTGTGTTTATTCGAGGTAAGTGGTTTTGCCCATTTTGAAGTTGAGGATGTTTTCAGTCAAGGTCTGAGAGGTAATTTTACCCCAACTTGATTGGTTTCATTTTTAATTGATAAATAGCAAGATCCAACCTCGAAGAGAAGTGTTTGAATAATAGTTGGTTGAATAAAATATTTGGGTTGTTTGTAACGATGTTTTATACAATAGTCGTTTTAACCCAGGTAAGTGGAATTTTGGAAATATATCATAAATATTTCCTAAGTATAAAAATAACCAAGTCGTGAAAGAGATAAGTGATTGAAATGTTTTCAATTGCGAATAATATATTTTCTAAGTATAGAAAATAAAAGAAGGTGATATAGAGAAATGTTTTTCCAACTAGCTTAAGAGATCAATAAGATTTCTAGAAATATTTGGTTAACAAATATTTAATAGGGAAATGAAGAAGTGAATTTATTAATGGAATATTAATTAAAGGCCCAATGATTTGGTTGATGTTAAGGATGAGTGTTTGTTTTTCGTCGATAGTTAAATAACCGACTATCGAAGTGTTTGCCAATATCGTTGTCATTATGGAGAGACCGGTTGGATTAGTATTCGTGAACCACTTCGTATTGGCAGTAACATTGCGAATCAGATTATATGTAGATAATCAAAGACGGAGTGAATTGCAAGGGCTTTTTCTATTAATGGAAATTGTGCCTTCGGTTTCGTTCAATCCCAGAATGAACGTAAAGGGACGAATGTCTAACAGAGTATTTCCAATGATCAAATGGGTTGGTCTGTATAAATATATATGGTTGCAACGGATTTATTCCCTTAGCATAACATCCATAATATTTGTGCAAATCAATTAGTGATTAACGGATCTGACAATGTGGCATTCAAAGTGATTGTGCTATCAATGAATAGAAAGTAATCGTAGCCTCAGGCCTCAACAACCGGGAAATGACAAAAATCGGGCAGGCAGCATGGCTATGTGGGTCGCTCCTATTAGGGTGTATTATCACCTATCTAGAGATTCATTTAATTTCTTATCCTATTCGATGCTGTCCCATTCGGGAAATGGTTGCTGATCCCAACCGTTGGTGATATACATTCGATACACTCAAGCGAAATGAGTGGTCGGTCATGTGTGGGCCGGGTTGCAAGATGTTCTTGTTGAACCCAGTGTATTCCTCTCTAGAGATACACTATCGGAAGGTGGTTCCATACATTGTCATGTTGGAAATCCAATCTCCAATAAACGCCCTACAGTTTTTGATTTTATATTATGTATGGAGCGTGAGATGCAAGCGTTCCGCTAGATTCTATTTATTTGATTAGACATTATTATAATATCGATGGATTTTCGTATCAAAGTGTTTTGGATTATAGTAAGGTAAAAACCGTCCATGTTTATGTGTGGGCTGGTCTTACTATTATCTTTCCTTTCGAAAGGATTTTGAAAGTTAAACAAATGGTCGGAGTTTACTCACACCAGTCCCATGACTGACCCAGAGTTTATTTTGTTTTTGTTTTCCCTAAAATCTTGGGTGCCCAAATTTGTACGGGCAGTCAAGTAGTCGGGATTTTTCAGATTCACTTGGAAGAGATGGAAGCAGGAGGCTTCACCAGTTAGCTATAGACTATCATATTTCCAATGTGAATTGTGTTGTATCTGGAAACAGGTGTTTATAACTGTTCCAGGAATAACTGTTGTGCTCTGAGGATGGTATGTATATAAAGTTACTGGTTTGTATTTCAAAAAGTTATGTTATTTAATATATTTTATTCGTTCCGCTGTGAGTTTGTGATCTTTGTTTTCTTCTATTCTAATATTTCTTTCTTTCTATTTCTCATCCTCTAACTTCTTTCTAATAATGATTCGTATTTCTGTGTAATTTGGGTTGGACGTGTGGTGTTATTAGTCAACTCAGATAGTACGGATTTGCGGGTCATTACATATATTCTCATTTTTATGATTTCTACACTTATACTCTACCGAAATCAATTCTGTTTTCATAAATTTCTTCTCTTCTCACTCTATACTCGTTACTCTCTAAATCAAAGGCTATTGAAGAGTTATAGGGTTGTTGTAATAATTTGGGTAGCGTATGTAATCAGTGGTATCCCTTGTAGTTGTTAAATCAAGGAGGTTAGAATCGGTGGTATCCCTTGTAGCCATTAAATCAAGGAGAGTATACTTGATCAAGTGTGTGGAATCGTCCCTGGTAGCTATGAAATAAAGGAGAGGATTGTAGCTGAATGTTGATATACTAATAAAACTCTGCGCAATCCAACAGTGCGTGGGACTGGACGTAGGAGCAATTCCGAACTAGTATAAAATACGGTGTGTTCTTTCCTTTTCTACATTTTATTTTTGTTTATCTTTGTGTATGTGTTTGATTCTGTGTATGTGTTTGATTCTGTGTCTGTGATTGTTTCTATGGTGTTTGATTCATATATTACATCAAATAAATTTTACATTTTGTTTAAATTCTCAAAAACACTATTCACTCCCCCCTCTAGTGTTAGTTTTGCCTTAACGATCCATTCTATAATCCCAAACAGTTTGAATATATGACACCCGTATTTCGAATAATGTTGATTGAAAATAGGTTGGACCTTAAATGGTTGTTGGATGTGCAATCTTTTAACGAATATATATCGATTGTATATGTATGCGCTAAAATCCCGCACGGGTCTTAAGATGACCTACGCCTACACTCTCTCATGTATGTAGATAAGCTACATGGATATTGATGTAAACCCCATATGGATATTAGTATGATATTTTTACACATCTCCCAAGTGTGTATATAAGCCAATTGATTGAATAACAAACCCCACACGGGTCTTGGGACGATAGTAATTCACACGTCTCTCTTGTGTGTATGTAAGCTACATGGATTGCACTTAAACCCCACAGGGGTATTGGGATGATATTTTTACACATCTCCTAAGCATGTATATAAGCAATTGATTGAATAGTAAACCCAACATGGGTCTGGGGAAAACAATCAATCGGGTGTGAAGACTGTCAATCGGGTGAATTAACAGAACTGTATATGCATTATTTGTTAAATTTAAAGCTTATATGGTGTAGTGCACTTTGTGTGTGAATTGGAATGCATTAAAAACCCCAAACGGGTATTGGGGGGTGAAGATAAACATTAATCTGAAGCCCAAGTGTGTAGAATGTCAATCGAGTCAATTAATAGAACTGTATAAGCGTTATATGTTAAGTTTTAGGCTTATTTGGTATAATACACTTTGTGTGTGAATTGGATGTAGAGTGATGGTTGACTGCATTTTATAATATTTAATTTGAATAAATGAACTATAAAAATGATTATTGGTTCATTGGTTAAGTCTCCATCAAGAAAATGATCTTTAATGAATATTTTTTTAATATAAAAATAGCTGAAAAATCAAAGTTCGATTTAGACGTCCGATTTTGGATGGGCGCAAAGATAATATAATATCGATGAATTTCCATAACGATAGCAAATGATTTTAAATAAGTTTTCATTTGATTTTGGTTTGACGAAGTTTTCAATTTGAAATGAATAGTAACTTTGAAAGGTAAAGTTCACTTAGGCTATCTAGGTGATGCTTTAAAAGAAATTTCTTTTTGAAAGTTTCTCATTTATTTTTGTAATGAATGACTGGAACATTTGGATTAAAAATATTGAAGATGGAAAAATAATATTATTCTAATCATTATAATATTATTAAAATGTTGCAACATTGAAATAAAAGATTTTTGAAATATAACGATTACAATAGAAGTTTGGAAAATTATTATATATATTTTAAATAATATATAAATTGATTTTGGAAGTGACTCGCCGTATTATATATATATATATATATTATGCGTTGAATAGCGAACGTGTCGCATAGCGGCAGTTATCGTTTTTGGCTTGTAACTTTTAAATAAGTATAACGGAAGATCCATCCGTCGGATTTCCCCGAAATTGGAACTGTTAGATTCATTTTGAAAAGATCATTCAAATGATAATAAGAGTTTTAAAATTTAAAGGTTATATTTTGAGAAATATTTAATTCAGGTTTGAATGAAAACAGTGCCATAACCTGTAACCATAAATTATGGGTATGGAATATTTATATATTTATAAATGATGAAATATCATTATAAAATATTATAAATGATTTGAAATGGAAATAAACCAATTTTATTTGGTTTGGAATGATAAAAATGGTTAAGTTGAATTTGGCGATTTTTGTATAAATGCTTATATAATTGATTTGAGAAAGAATTTGGAAATCAGAATTTTAATTTTTAATTTAAATTAAACTCTTGAGTAAGCCTTTTTAAATAAGGATATGAATTGAGTTATGAACGCCAAATAACTTCACCAGAATAATATTTTACATCTTATGAAATGTAACCAATTAAAGGAGACTTAATTGGTAAATCAATAATCCAAATAAGGATTTGATTTGTTGGGATTTGTTTCACTCGAATTATTTGAAAAAACCGGGTTTAACCCATTTCAAATAATTGAACGATGATAAAAATTCGAAGAGATTGTAGATGGTGTAAGACCGTGAATCTTCACATGAATGGATTACTGCTGATGCATTGGATTTGGGTAGCTCCCTTGAAGGGGTTAAAGTGGTAGCTATCTGGACATACTTGTTGATTGTACGAATGTGCGAGGGTCTCTCTCTTATATTGGACATATGGGACAAGGAATAAGGTGCCTCCGATTTTGTTTAAACCCAGAACAAACTTGTTAATGGGTTGTGTGTTTGACACGGTGTTCTAAGTTGTATTAATTGATTTCTTCTAAATATATATTTGTTTGGTGGTGGAGAATTTATTCTCTTAGCTTAACATCCTTTTTGAGATGTATGAGCTTAGAGGTTATATATTGGTAGACATCGGTTGTGTAGTTTGGAATGACTAGGTGGCATGCTGAGTGCTGCAGGAAGATAGATCAAAGCTTTGTGGTGCGTTAATTCATGAGCTTCACACCCCAGTATGAGTCGAAAACGAGATGAAGGAAAATAGGGAGAACGTGCGTTTCTTTTTAGCTAGAAGTGATGCCATGGTATGGAGCCCAGGAATTTTTACTTATGTGGATGTTAGAATCGATGTGCCTCAGATATGGCCTCACAAATCCAAGAGGATCAACATTACTGACCAAGAAGTTCGATATAACCGGGAAACATATTGTTCAGGCATTGTTAATCAGCGATTTAGGGCTAATCGGCTCTACCGCTCCAAAGGGATATGTTCCCTGGGACATTTGCTAGAGATGTTTCGAAGTTTGGATGAGGAAGGATCCCTTGCCTTGGTTCATGATGGAAATCCAAATTCCAATACGTTATTTTACAATTTTAGGTGTATATCTACAGTGACATAATAGGATGGGGTATTGTACTGTCTAAGATTGATACATTTATTTTCGAAATTGTTTTCAACCTTAGACACTAGTAATAATATCAAATGATTTTTATTTTTTCTCGTATCAAGCATGTTTAGCCATTATAAGCTAAAACTCTTTCCTTCGGCTTGCGTTGCATTGTGTGGTGGGACCTGAGTCTTATAATGGTTTCATTTTTAAAAAGCATTGCGTTGTTTATTTCCTTTTAAAATGCACTATACATTCATATGGAGTAAACCCGTTCCATTTTACATGGCGTGGTCCCATGACTGGCTCATAGTTTATGTTTTCCCTTGCAAACTCGGGTGCCCATAATTTTTACACGGGTAACCAAGTGAACAGGTCAATAAGTTTGCTTTATTTTGGGATGTGTTGAAGTTACTGTAACTATTTTGGACTTGGAGCTGAAGATGGAACTTACATATTTCTTTGAACTCTGTCATGACTCCTTATGTCATAAACCATCTTTTAATTCCACCATATAATTATTCGCTATTTTAATCAATGTTGTGCACTAAGTATGATCCTGTAGTGTTGTGTAAACACTGATGATATTTATTTCCATTGTTGTAAAATATTCTCTGATTATATATATGTTATGTTCTATGATATGATGTTGTGTTTAATGTGTTATATTCCAATGATTATCCATTCCGCCCGGGATCGGGGGTTTGGATTGCTACATAAATGGTGACCCCATGTCGATATATGCTAGTTGATTTTGAAAACTAATTTATTTAGAGATTACTTTGCAAATATAAACTTACATATTATGATTTGAAAATTTGTAAAACTAATTTAATATAGTGAATGTATATTATATTCATTGCAAAACTTAAGAAAACATAAGAAAAAATAATCTATTTATAAATTAAAAATGTAACTAATCAAATACATTAACTTAAAATATTAATATTAAAAGTTTAGTGGTATTAAATTATAATTTTTGTTCACAGTAGTAGCCCAATGGTCAAGGACTTTGCACCGTGGTAACAGTGGCACGGGTTCGAAACCCGGAATGGCATGCTAGAGCTTATTATGTGCATACGCTAAGATAAACCACTTATGTGGTGCTCACAGACAGGGCTAGGTGCCCTAGGGAGGGTTTACGACTCCGATCGGTTTCCCTCCTGAACAAATTCAAAAAAAAATATTAAGTTTGAAATCAAAATTTAAAGTAAAATTTAAAATCAAAGAGCAAGTTATAACATTGAAATCAAAGTATAAGTATAAAAGTCAAAGTATAAGTTTATAAAATGTTGAAGTATAAAAACCAAAATATAATATAAAAGCGAAAGTTAGTATTTTAAAAAGTATAAGTATTAAAGTATATAAGTGAAAGTGTAAATATTAAAATCCTATAATAAGTATATAAAAATATTTCAAAGTAAAGTTATTTAAAAATGTTAAAATTCCTTTTTGAAAATAGTCTGGAAAAACCACTTTGAAAACAAAGGATATTTTGAAACTTTTAGTAAAGAGAATTTGAAAAGTTGAATTTATTTTGAAAATATATTTTGAAAATTGGAATAATTAAAAAAAAAATCTTTTTGTAAAAATGGATGGAGATCAGTTAAATGCAGCATGAGTGTTAACTAAATTTCTAAGACTCGATAACACCCTAAAGTCTTGAACTCTTCATAAGTCATGAGTTTTCATTCTTTAACTCTTGAATCATCAATCCAATTCTTCAATCTTGATATACTGTCTTGGTTGTTAATTTCTTGCATAATATCCTATAATATATCCTGCACTGTACAATATATACATACATATATATATATATATATATATATATGGATAATAAGTAGTATATACATAAATATTAAATATTCATTACATGAGGTTGTTATCATCAGAACTACCATCAATGGTACTAACAATGAGAAAATAGCTCCAACCAATATCGATCCCGGTCCTACAACCCACTACTTTGAATTCCTATAAATATTTCACTGTTCGGTCGTGTATGCACTCATTCAAGCATGTTTACATAAAACATCTAAAATACAAAATGTAACGATACGGGTTTCGCACGGACCTAATCGATCGCTAAATCGATCAAGACGTTCAAAACCCGAATATGCTAACTCTGGGCATACAACACATCAGAACAAATTACATAAGACTTTTATAAACATCATAATAATGTTACATCAGAGTACAAAATATCAGAGTATATCGAAAAATAATACAACGAAAGATTAATCTACAATAAATGTAATACAATGCACATCGGAAATTAAATAAACTAACACAACGGAAGACTATTAATGCTCTGGACACAGCTTTAAGCTTCGATCTAGAATCCTGCTAAATGAAATAATCTGCAAAATTAAACTACTGACTGCCTGTGTGGAAAATATGGGCACCCAGAGTTTAGGCGAAAACAATAAACTCCAGGTCAGTCATGGGACTAGTGTGAGAACTCAAAACAGTTATTAAATCTTTACTTCAAAATCAGGTAATTCACGGGACCACGCTATATGTCACGGAACGGGTTTACCCCCATGAATACCAGTGTATAAACAACAATCGGTAATAGAGATATAGATCTACTATGCATCAATCAACATGCAATATTCCAATCCACTCATTTAGATTAATCACCACACTTAGATTTTCCAAATCCAATATACAGAAATGATTCCTTTGGACTTTATTTCCCGAATCCTATTTCAAATCATTTGAAATACATATCTAGCTTTTATATCAAAGTAGATTTCACTTTGGGATCTCAAATCAAATCGTTGGAAATATGAATTCCAAATCATAATAATGTATACAAACAAGTATGCAACCAAATATCGGGAATCTTCCCTTAGACATGGGTGTACCCGCCTCTCCAACTCGATATATATATATATATATATATATATATATATATATATATATATATATACACACGCACCTCCCACTATGGAGTAGGCTACATGCTGACCACTCAACCTAAGGTCCTGGATCCAGCCCATACTTTTAGTCGTCTAGGTCACCCGATCTTTAGCCACATACTAAATCATTTCATATCCCGAAGTAGAGAAAATCATTTTACAACATAATAATCACAAGTACATTCAAACTATAGTACTTCACATCAGCAATTCACACATATGATCAGTCACTATTAATCACATAACCTTTGAGCTCATACATCTCAAAGAAGGGTGTTAAGCAAGAGAATAAATTCTCCGCCACCAAACAGATACATCATAAATAACAACTAATTGGATACGCGATGAACTACAATGTAAAACCATAATACATTTCCAAATCATTTCGAAATCATCGGATTTAGCCCTCGAAATCCTTTTTGTTTTATAAAACATTCTTGTAAATATTCCCTATCCAGAATCGGGAATTCATTTCTTTTCACTTAAGAAAATATCATTTCAAAATCATTCATTAAATTTGAAATGAACTCAACATCGCTAAACACCTTATAGTCAAATCGTGAAGTGTTTCACAAGGTGTTAGCACAAAGATATTTCTACCCAGCTCAATGCTAAATGTGAAAGCATATTTTGCTCATAAACGGGCCGAGCACCATCCACACAGTCAATCAATCAATAATAATCAATATCAACAATCAATCATCCCAATCCATATCAACAACCAAGTATATTTGGTTCAATCACATTTTGGTAATTTATTTATCACCATTTATTCAATCACTATCTAGTTAAAGGTTTATTCAAACTTCAATTAGTTTCAATCTCTGATATCATTTACTTAATGATTATTCAACTTTCTGGAAATTAATCCTGCTTTAACTGGGTTAAAGAAACAGCGTCATTTAAACACAGTTCACGATAAATCCAAAATCCAATTTGGTATTAAATATAAGGCTCTGAATAAAAATAGTATCGGCTTATATTCAACATCAAATTTTGAAACCAACACATATCGTATTGGGAATAATGATATATATATATATATCTTCCAAATTCCACAAAAATATCTGTATAATCACAGAATCCAATATAGAAATATTCCGAAGATTATTTCAATTCAAATCCAATCCAATTCATATATTGGAAATATTTTGGTTAAATTAAAACCGTTTCTCAATCCAGTTTATTTATTTAAAAACATTGGATCCTCATTCTAGTTATTAACTAATTCATTTTGATAAAAATATATTTTTATCTTTATAAAGTGGAATTTTTCATCCAAACTCTCTCCAAATAATTGATTATGATTTTACACAAATTATTAATATTTTTAATAATTTTATCAAGGCCCGTGCAGTCGATTTCCAATAACGACCATCGAACTACATCCACAGCGACCTTTTCCAAATTTGAATTAGACATAATTCCAAATCCTACCGTTCAAATTTAAATCTCTTATATTCATTGGAAAGCTCTTTTCGATACGAACCCAACGCTTCTGGTTTTAGGAGAATCCGACAGTCGGATCTCCCGTAATGTCAATTCGAAGTTAATGGTCGAAATTTGCAAACAGTCGTTGCGCGGCGCGTTCTATTTAGGCCATCAAATATATATAATATATACTTCATCGATTTCTATTTAAAACATATTTTATAAATTTGTTTTAAAATTAATTTAAAAACGATTTCAACTTCCATTTCAGTTTTTAAATCAAAATTGAATATTCCATTACATGAAAATTTTATATATCTCATATATATGTTAAAAATAATATTTTTAACCAATTAATATTTATTTCAACACATGTCTATTTTATCTCTTTCATATACATGTTAAAAATAATATTTTTACCGAACAAATATATTTTTCAACACTTGGCTATTTTATCTCTTTTATATACATGTTAAAAACAATATTTTTAACGAGCAAATATTTTTTTCATGTCACGACCATTTTATATATCGTTATTTCAGTTTCATTACATACATATATATTTTTTACAGCACACACACACACACACACACACACACACACACACATATATATATATATATATATATATATGTATGTATGTATTTTTCATTTCACGCATATGTATATTTTACTTCACATTTCACATATATATTATACCACAACGCATATGTATAATTTCATAACTCATATATATATATATATATATATATATATATATATATATAGATAATTTCACAACGCATTTGTATATAATTTTCACAGTGCATATATATAGAATTTTCACAACGCATTTATATACTTTTTTCACATCGCATATATATGTTATATTTTTTTCCAATGCATATATATATATATATATATATATATAATTTCACATCGCGTATATACAATTTTGTACATCGCACACACACACATATATATATTCACACTGTATATATATTATTCACATTTCATATATATATTATTTGCATATCACATATATCTTTTATTTTCACAATGCGTATATATATAATTTTCACAATACATATATATATATTTTATTTTCACAATGCATATATATATTATTCACATTTCCATATATATATATATATGTGTTTGTACATCAAAATCACAATCACAACACAATCAAATAAATTGTCCATGGTCTGTGGACGACAGGGAGGTGATTTAACAGAAAATAAATATTTGTACAAAAATTTATAGTGAGAGAAGTTCTCACGGTCGGTTTCCACTTCACCAGTTTTATTTCTGACTTTTTGAACAGTTTGGATTTGAATTTGCCTAAATTTCTAACTAGCTCCAAATTGGACCCAGTCAGTTTTGTTGTGAAGCCCTCGGCTCCACGATCGCAACGGATCCAGTTTCACGTGATTTGGACCTCGTATGAAGAAGATATGATAGTAAATGTGTTGGATAATTTAGTAGTCATTAACGAATAATTAAATAATTAATTAACCTTAATAAAATAAAAACCCTTCTTCCCCTTCATTTACACGCCGCAGACTTCGTTTAAAACCATAGCTTCAAATCGGCAGCAATTTTCAATGCCGGACTTCGATCCAGATGAACCACCCTCTCTGTCATCGCCAGGGCTACTCGCGCCTGCCACGATACCTAATTCGAACCCCCCGTCGTTTGATAATTGGATGCGAACGAATAGTTTTTAGGGAGAGAATTCGAGAAACAGACGCCATAAAAACCCATGTAACAACCCGGATTCCGATGGACCGGTTTTTTTTCAAAATCCAATCCACCGAAACCCGAGTTGGTTGCTCTGGTATCCTGCAGAAAAAGATAGAGAAAAGAGATATGTCAGAGTTCGGAAAACACCTCACAGCCGAAGGAGTAAAATATAATATATTTAAAACATAACTTTACCTTAATCACAATACTGCTAAATCAGTATTCCCAAAGTTGTAAGTCTCTATCTAACCTGCGAATGTTATGAGGAGGGGGTCAGAACATAAGTTCAGTGTGAATGAATTTAAACTACACTTCTTGAATAATCCTACATATACCGTTCAATTACACTTTCTTATTTATTAGGTTATACGTGTTATTAGCACTCAAAGCTTATACACACGTCACACCCATCTACCCCCTAGTAGAATAACCTAATATAGTGTATATGTAGCTACCCCCAAACTGAGGTACACCTCGTGATACCCCACTCGCACGGTCTCCTCCGTATCGGCATAGTAATATGCGCAATCCCTCATCCTATGCCATAGTAACGTACAACGCTACATCCACATAGAACCACCCTCACTGTGCTATGTAAGCGTACCGACTGCTATCCTCGAACTATTCGATCGAGTCTGGTTCCATCACCGAATAATGCCCTCTAGTCTACGATACACCACCCAGAGCAGACATGGTTGAACCTAGACTTTCCCACGTACATATCATCAATCGTACTCGATGTTTCTACTGCACATAACCTGTACTTGTGCACCCAAGTTCCGTGGCAGGGCTACACCAGAAAACACGGAACTCGGTCGGGAGCTTTTCTATATCTATATGGGCCCGCCTCTAAGAGTGTCCAATGTACAAATATCCCTCGGGTCTGGTTTTTCTATGGTGGCTATGCCCCCCAGCCCCTCCCTCAACTAGTAATGACCACATGAGCTAAGTGACCACCCCTAACAAGTAAACAATCTAAACATCCATGTGGGGTCTCCTCGCACCCGTCCCTTGATAGCAAAGGTTAACGATCTCTAGGGGTTAGCTCTTGTCTTTTCGCATTCCTTAGGCTGCTGGTGACAGGCGTCCGATGATTTTGCTATCATTTGGTCTTGACCCTCCACCTCCGCCTGAGGCAATCGCCGAACCACCCTTAATGCCACCACGTATATCATTCTGACTGCCCCCTACTTGTGCAGTCAAGGCCCACCCACCTGGTAATTCCGCGCAGACCTAGCCTCTGTAATCCTAGCCCGAAGCTAAACCACTACAGAGGACTACCAAGAGCACCTTTAACGTCTCAGGAAGCCGCATGCTTCCCCTTCCAGTCTGTTGGAGCCGCCAAAATAGCAAACGTGCGCTCTCCTCGTGCCTTATGACACCATCATGATCTACCTCGTTGGGTTATTCATCCTACAACGTACGGACTGTTTCAAGCACCTTAGTTTTATACATCAATAAACCCTAAGTCTAACCATTTATTTCACGCTTGTGCCACCTCGTCAACTTTCTCATTTAACTTGGTTATTCACATTATCTTCCTTTTTTTTCGTATTCACCAAGTTACCCTTGCTTATTAATTCAGTTTATACTTAACCAACTTAAGTCCATTAATAAGCCTACAACATGTTATTTTCCAATCTCATAAATTATTCCCTTTTTGGGTTACAACAACATGTTATACTTAATTCATAGTTAAGTATGCCTTATCCCACATACATACTGATTAGGAGAATAACCCTTTAAACACCCGCCCCGAAGGCCGAAATCAACATCAGACTGGCACCTAGAAAATTACTCAACCCAACCAACATATATGATTCTAATTTACTTCTTTTCCACTTATATAACTTATATCATTTTTAATTTCACATTTCTCTTTTCCAAACCACTTAATTTAAGTATATCTTTACATATAAGTTATCTCGTCTTCCTTAGCGTTTCCTATAACTTATCTTGCCCCATAAGTTATAATTTCCACCTATTATCCTTTCTTGCCTAATTCAAGTTTATTCATAATAGGTTATTTATTTTTCCCCATTTCTTTTCATTAATTTTAGATTTGATTTATTTCATAGTATAAGTCGTCCCACCCTTTAAGTCTTGTATTGCATCTTAAGTCATAACCTTCCCTTGTCCCTATGACAAGTTTGCCTATTATTTAATTTTACATCACCGCAACTCAAGTTTATAATAGGTAATTATCATCCCCCATTACTGTGTCATTAATTTTAGATTTGACTTAACCCTTCCTTTTACTTAACCCGTTACTTAAACTTTACCCAATTCAATTAATTTATGATATCATTACGGGTCCCATTTGGTTAAGCATATCTAAATTCTGTTTCACATGTCACACGTTTCCCACTTAACCTCCTTTATTATAGTTTCCATATCTTACACATGTCTTACTACGGTTAAGTCTACCTTAGTCATGTTTTACATCACATGTCTTACAACAGTTAAGTCCACATTAGTCATGCTTTACATGTCATTTATATCACCCACTTAACCCTCTAACCATACCCATGTCACCCACATGTCTTATTATGGTTAGTTTTTCTTAATTTATTTATAATGCCGTAACGATGTATGACCTCTCACATTAGACATCCGTTTGTGGCTGCTGGATTTGCCGGGTGGTTCCTGGCAGTCTTACACCACAAACGTGCCTAACCTCGTGTCCTAAACCGTTATGCCTCTAGTTCTTGCCGTTGACCTCTCACATTAGACGTCCGCTTGTGGTTGCTGGATTTGTCGGGCGATTCCGGGCAGTCTTACACCACAAACGCGTCTAACCTCGTGTCATAGGCATTCATTAACAATCGTCTTTCACCCAAACCCCAAATTCATGTCATATGTTCCAAATTCAACTTAATTACATTTCATTTTTATGCATATTTCCAATTTACCATTCACTACACCAATTACATAATAGTTATCCAATTTTCATGTTACCTAAATTATCCAATTATAGCCAAATTCACTAATTCCATGTTATTCATACCCAAACATGTCAATTTCCAATATCCAGTTATACCCAATTTTATATAATCAATATTTTCCCAATATATTCCAACATTCCCACGTTCATACATATAATCTAATTCACCCTCTAGGCTTACTTTTCAAGTCACAAATAAATTTCACCAATCCATGTTATTCAATTACATGTTAATATTTATACCAATTCCATATCCAATAGTTCCAATTAAATTTACACAATTTCATGTTAACATCATAAAACAAAATTCATAGTTGCGCACTATTCAGAATAAATTATATTCCTCGACTGCATAAAATAGATTATGCCCAATATATGCAATAACGATTATTATGCCACAAACCCCAAAATTTCAGATTATATTCCAATATCCCCATGTTCCAATCGTGCGTATTGTATAATAGGATTACGTCTAGGTTCGAGATAACCTAGATCCAAAAATAAAAAGGGGAAAGGATAAAAGGAGAGAACTCAAACGTATGCATAAATAAAATAACAGATCTTATTAAATTAACATCATATTCATTATGGGGAATGGTAAATGATAGAAGCAACATTATACAACAAATATAGTTCAAATCCACTCACGTTGACTGGATTAGAGAAATAAGTGATTTGTCATTGATGTAGAACGCTGATTTAATCTTCTTATTTGATTATTGGTGAAGGGCATGAATTGTTGATGAAGAACTTTGCTACTTGATTTGATTAAACTCCAAAGTTGATGAAGAACTTGCAAATTAATTTAGGGTTTTGAGGCGGCGACCATGTTTGGTTGAAGTTTAGCGGCATGGAAGTGTCATAGAGAATTTTTATGAATTAGGTTAGGTCTAGGCACTATTTTATAGGTGTAAAGAGTGTTTTAGAGCCACCAAATCGCCCTAGAAGCCATCCGGTCCGTCCAGCACATCAAAAATCGTCACTGCTCAGATCTGGAAAAATCAGGGGGAGGTCGACGCTAAGGTCGACCCCCGGGTCGACCTCACTGGATAGGTCGACCCCCAGGTCGACCTGCCTGGGTATTTTTCTGAATTTTTTTGTTGAATCTTCCGCAAGCCATAACTCTTTCATACAGAGTCCGATTTTCGAAAACTTGGACTCTATTCCAAGCAGAATTTCGAGACGAACGCAATGGTGATGTCCGTTTTACTCAATTCCTGATATTTAAATTAAGTATCCTTATTTTATTGTCTTCTCTATTATGTACACTGTTATCGAATTAATTTTTCCTTCTCTTCCATATATTAATAAATTTTCATTATACATCACCATTATTTACCTATCTATGCATATACACATATTTTAACATATTTTTAATTATATTAAAAATGCGGGGTGTTACATTCTCCCACCCTTAAAGAATTTCGTTCCCGAAATTCGATAAGAGTAAAATAGATAACCCCTCGCAATATCCATCCATCAAGTGTGCATCCAATTGTTGCAAACATTGTGCGCATGTGCAAAGTGAGATACATCATAGTAAAGTATGTATGCCTAATTTGGATCTACCTATATGTATGCAAATTTTAAAAACTCTTTCAAAACATGATGCTCACATCCTAAATATACTTGCAGTTCTATATGAATGCAATATTTTTGAAAAATCAAAACGTTTTTCATCCAAATTTTCCTACACTCTTACAGAGTAAGAGCATAGTTCATCCAATTTTCGCATCCAAAACCCTACCAACCATCATTAAATTCGAAATTTAGAAAAATCTAATTTTCCAAATTCGATTTCTTATGTTATGAAAACGGAAAATTTTACATCCTCCGTTTTTCTTTTCTAATTGCACTTGGAGTTTTACATAACTATTCTATAAAGATTTCCTATTTTCCTATCCAAGTACAACCACATAAGAAAATTTCTTCTCTTTTTTCCACTTAAATTGGAAAAATTTCATATTTATTCATCTTTTTCTTAAGATTTCCATTTTCTTTTCCCATCAGTTTGTTGCTTTATTGGATTTGTTATTTTCTTCTTAATTAGGCCATTCTCTTTCTTAGCTTAATTAACTTACTCCAATTACTTAAATTTATTTTTCAAATAAGCTTTTTTTTAACTCAAACAACATCCTACACAGCTACTACCAAGGGCCAAGAATCATAAGACTATTTCTCTAAAGAAAAGTCCAATCACCAACTCTCTACACTTACTTGCCCTTCCACTACCTATTAGTCACCACTAGTCCATGCTGTGTATTACTAGCCTATACTTCTCTTTCAAGCAACAATCCTTTTTCTTTTTCTCAAGCAACAAACCTAGGTTTCTCAATGCTTGTGCATTCTACGGGAAATTTTCCATTAGTTTAATATTATCTAATCCCTGACTATAAATTGGCAAGAAAATAACTCTCTAAGTATCAAACCCGAAGACCGAAATCAACATCAGATTGATACTCAGAGAATTTCTCATCTCAACCAATTCTCAGTTGGTTCTAATAGCTTTAACTTTATCTCGTTCTTTTTAGGCCTTAATCCTTATAACTACTCCATTTTTAAAAAATGGTTTGGCCTTCTCTCTTTTTATTACATTCTTCTTTCGAAAAAACTAAAGTGGTAAAACTTTTATTATTTTCTCAAAAATTTGCTTTTTGCCAAACCATAAAAACATGTTACAAAGTAAAATTGCAAAAAAAATTTCAAATCACAAACTGGAGTAGACAAGGAAGACTAATGAGTTACACTATTCCTATTTACAATGTTAACTTTGGTTGCTAAGGCGCAAATATTTACTCTATTTTTGCACTCTACCGCTTATTTTGTTTACCCAACAAAATTTCTTTTTAAAACAATAATCAAAATTTATTGTTAACCGAACAGAGATTTCAAAACTTCTTTTCATATATGAAAACTAGCGAGTTATTTATGCTCCATAATATGCACCTTTTTATGAGAGAATTCTTTTAAAACAAGAAATCATTGTTTCACACAATATACCCCACTTTACTTTAAAACCCAACATGCATTTATCAGAATACTTTTAAGATTAAATCTTGGAAAATACCACAAATCCTTTTACAAATTCAAGTTCTTAAAAGCTTATCATTGGGTTAGACTCAAAGCGGGTATTCAACTCGACTGGGCTTTCCTAGGCACTTATGCAAATTCAATTCTCTCGACTATATATATTCCTAATCCATTTTCCACATCTTAACCTTTTCCAGTCTATAAGGTTTCACTTCCGAACCCACTACTCTGAAATAACATTCCAGTTTTAATTCTATGGGATACTTTCTTTCTCAAATACCAATTCATATTGTACACTTTCCAACCAAACCACCTAAGGGTCTCAAAAATTTCTATGTTTATTACTTTAGTGTACAAACTAAATATCCCAACTCTTTCCCTACTTAGTGGGCTACTTTATGGATTTAGGTTTTTATATATAATATATTTATATTTTAGAAAATATAAATACGTTCACTCAATATCTCCCTAAGATCACTAAACCGAAGATCTGATACCAGATGTAACAAACTGGATTCTGATGGACTGGTTTTTTTTTTCAAAATCCAATCCACCGAAACCCGAGTTGGTTGCTCTGGTATCCTGCAGAAAAAGATAGAGAAAAGAGATATGTCAGAGTTCGAGAAACACCTCACAGCAGAAGGAGTAAAATATAATATATTTAAAACATAACTTTACCTTTATCACAATACTGCTAAATCAGTATTCCCAAAACTGTAAGTCTCTGTCTAACCTGCGAATGTTATGAGGAGGGGTCAGAACATAAGTTCTGTGTGAATGAATTTAAACTACACTTCTTGAATAATCCTACATATATCGTTCAATTACACTTTCTTATTTATTAGGTTATATGTGTTATTAGCACTCAAAGCTTACACACACGTTACACCCATCTACCCCCTAGTAGAATAACCTAATATAGTGTATATGTAGCCACCCCCAAACGGAGGTACACCCCCGTTACCCCACTCACACGGTCTCCTCCATATCACCATAGTAATATGCGCAGTCCTTCATCCTATGCCATAGTAACGTACAATGCTACATCTGCATAGAACCACCCTCACTGTGCTATGTAAGCGTACTGAATGCTATCCTCGAACTATTCGATCGAGTTTGGTTCCATCACCGAATAATGCCCTCTAGTTTACGATACACCACCCAGAGTAAACATGGTTGTACCTAGACTTTCCCACATACGTATCATCAATCGTACTTGATGTTTCTACTGCACATAACCTCTACTTGTGCACCCAAGTTCCGTGGCAGGGCTACACCAGAAAACACGGAACTCGGTCGAGAGCTTTTCTATATCTGTACGGGCCTGCCTCTAAGAGTGTCCAATGTACAGATATCTCTCGGGTCTGGTTTTTCTATGGTGGCTATGGCCCCACCTCAACCCCTCCCTCAACTAGTAAAGACCACATGAGCTAAGCGACCACCCCTAACAAGTAAACAATCTAAACATCCATGTGGGGTCTCCCCGCACCCGACCCTTGATAGCAAAGGTTAACGATCTCTAGGGGTTAGCTCTTGTCTTTTCGTATTCCTTAGGCTGCTGGTGGCAGGCGTCCGACGATTTTGCTATCGTTTGGTCTTGACCATCCACCTTCGCCTGAGGCAATCGCCGAACCACCCTTAATGCCACCGCGTACAACATTCTGATTGCCCCCGACATGTGCAGTCAAGGCCCAACCACCTGGTAGTTCCACGCAGACCCAACCTCTGTAATCCTAACCCGAAGCTAAACCACTACAGAGGACTACCAAGAGCACCTTTAACGTCTTAGGAAGTCGCGTGCTTCCCCTTCCAGTCCGTTGGAGCCGCCAAAATTGCAAACGTGCGCTCTCCTCGTGCCTTATGACACCATCATGATCTACCTCGTTGGGTTATTCATCCTACAACGTACGGACTGCTTCAAGCGCCTTAGTTTTATACGTCATTAGACCCTAAGTCTAACCATTTATTTCACGCTTGTGCCACCTCGTCAACTTTCTCATTTAACTTGGTTATTCACATTGGCTTCCTTTTTTTTTTCGTATTCACCAAGTTACCCTTGCTTATTAATTCAATTTATACTTAACCCACTTAAGTCCATTAATAAGCCCACAACATGTTATTTTCCAATCTCATAAATTATTCCCTTTTTGGGTTACAACAACATGTTATACTAAATTCATAGTTAAGTATGCCTTATCCCACATACATACTGATCAGGAGAATAACCCTCTAAACACTAGCTCTGAAGACCGAAACCAACATCAGACTGGCACCTAGAGAATTACTCAACCCAACCAACATATATGATTCTAATTTACTTCTTTTCCACTCATATAACTTGTATCATTTTTAATTTCACATTTCTCTTTTCCAAACCACTTAATTTAAGTATATCTTTACATATAAGTTATCTCGTCTTCCTTATCGTTTCCTATAACTTATCTTGTTCCATAAGTTATAATTTCCACCTATTATCCTTTCTTGCCTTATTCAAGTTTATTCATAATAAGTTATTTATCATTCCCCGTTTCTTTTCATTAATTTTAGATTTGACTTATTTCATAGTATAAGTCGTCCCACCCTTCAAGTCTTGTAATACATCTTAAGTCATAACCTTCCCTTGTCCCTATGACAAGTTTGCCTATTATTTAATTTTACATCACCGCAACTCAAGTTTATAATAGGTAATTATCATCCTCCCCATTACCGTGTCATTAATTTTAGATTTAACTTAACCCTTCCTTTTACTTAACCCGTTACTTAAACTTTACCCAATTCAATTAATTTATGATATCGTTACGGGTCCCATTTGGTTAAGCATATCTAAATTTTGTTTCATATGTCACATGTGTCCCACTTAACCCCCTTTATTATAGTTTCCATATCTTACACATGTCTTACTACGGTTAAGTCTACCTTAGTCATGTTTTACATCACATGTCTTACAACGATTAAGTCCACATTAGTCATGCTTTACATGTCATTTATATCACCCACTTAACCCTCTAACCATACCCATGTCACGCACATGTCTTATTATGGTTAGTATTTCTTAACTTATTTATAACGCAGTAACGATGTATGACCTCTCACATTAGACGTCCATTCGTGGCTGCTGGATTTGTCGGGCGGTTCCGGACAGTCTTACACCACAAACGCGCCTAGCCTCGTGTCATAAACCGTTACGCCTCTAGTTCTTGCCGTTGACCTCTCACATTAGACGTCCGCTTGTGGTTGCTGGATTTTCCGGGCGGTTCCGGGCAGTCTTACACCACAAACGCGTCTAACCTCGTGTCATAGGCATTCATTAACAATCGTCTTTCACCCAAACCCCAAATTCGTGTCATATGTTCCAAATTCAACTTAATTACATTTCATTTTTATGCCTATTTCCAATTTGCCATTCTCTACACCAATTATATAATAGTTAGCCAATTTTCATGTTACCTAAATTATCCAATTATAGCTAAACTCACTAATTCCATGTTATTCATACCCAAGCATGTCAATTTCCAATATCCAATTATACCCAATTTCATATAATCAATGTTTTCCCAATATATATCCCAACATTTCCACGTTCATACATATAGTCTAATTCACCCTCTATGCTTACTTTTCAACTCACAAATAAATTTCACCAATCCATGTTATCCAATTACATGTTGTAAATATTTATACCAATTCCATATCCAATAGTTCCAATTAAATTTACATAATTTCATGTTAACATCATAAATCAAAATTCGTAGTTGCACACTATTCAGCATAAATTATATTCCTCGACTGCATAAAATAGATTATGCCCAATATATGCAATAACAATTGTTATGCCACAAACCCCAAAATTTCAGATTATATTCCAATATCCTCATATTCCAATCGTGCGTATTGTATAATAAGATTTCGTCTAGGTTCGAGATAACCTAGATCCAAAAATAAAAAGGGAAAAGGATAAAAGGAGAGAACTCAAACGTAGGCATAAATAAAATAACAGATCTTATTAAATTAACATCATATTCATTAAGGGGAATGGTAAACGATAGAAGCAACATTATACAACAAATATAGTTCAAATCCACTCACATTGACTGGATTAGAGAAATAAGTGATTTGTCATTGATGTATAACGCTGATTTAATCTTCTTATTTGATTATTGGTAAAGAGCATGAATTGTTGATTAAGAACTTTGCTACTTGATTTGATTAAACTCCAAAGTTGATGAAGAACTTGCAAATTAATCTAGGGTTTTGAGGCGGCAGCCACGTTTAGTTGAAGTTTAGCGGCATGGAAGTGTCATAGAGAACTTTTATGAATTAGGTTAGGTCTAGGCACTATTTTATAGGTGTAGAGAGTGTTTTAGAGCCATCAGATCGCCCTAGAAGCCATCCGGTCCGTCCAGCACATCAAAAATCGTCACTGCCCAGATCTGGAAAAATCAGGGGGAGGTCAACACTAAGGTCGACCCCGAGGTTGACCTCCCTGGGTAGGTTGACCCCAAGGTCGACCTGCCTGGGTATTTTTCTGAATTTTTTTTGTTGAATCTTCCGCAAGCCATAACTCTTTCATACAGAGTCCGATATTCGGAAACTTGGACTCTATTCCAAGCAGAATTTCGAGATGAACGCAATGGTGATGTCCATTTTACTTAATTCCTGATATTTAAATTAAGTATCCTTATTTTATTGTCTTTTCTGTTACGTACACTGTTATCGAAATAATTTTTCCTTCTCTTCCATATATTAATAAATTTTTCATTATACATCACCATTATTTACCTATCTATGCATATACACATATTTTTACATATTTTTAATTATATTAAAAATGCGGGTGTTACAACCCATCTCCTCCGTTGATCTTGTAGATCTCATTGCCCCCAACGATTTTCCCATTTGAACCCCTAAATTTTGTTGCGTGGATATGGAGTTTTTGGAGGAGGAAGGTCGGAGCAAATCACCCGTTTACTTCAGAAAACGCGGTGGCTGTGCTAAAAAGGAGGGCTAGGGTTTCTGGGGGTGGATATTTATATTATTAATTTATTAATATTTAATTCTATTTTTGCCATACGTTGAAGTTCTCATGTCCGAACTCCAAATCAAACCAACAACTATCGCCTCTAGCTAAATACCTCCATTCCGGACACAATGGGATATGTTTTGTAAGACAATTCGGTTGTTTCGATAGGTTTTCATCAAAATTAAAATATAAATCAATATATATTAAATTTAAACGTACAATTTAATTTACCGAGGCCACAAACTGACCCATAAAATTACAGAAAAATTATTTCTAGTTATGTTCCGATGATACAGTCCTAACAAAACTAATTTCATCAAATTTGGAGTCCGTTTGAAAAACAATCATTTTATGGTCGATCTAATTTGAATTTAAATTTACTACGCTTACATATTAATTTCAAAAATTATGAAAATTGAATCCTAACAATAACTTGACATTTCAGATCCAACAAATGTGGTTTCGTTGAAAATGGAGGTCGTTTGCAAAATAGCTATTTTTAAGGGCTATAAATTATATTAAATTCCATAGCGACTATTTCAAATTTTAAACTGGACATAACTTTTTATTCCCATTATGAAATCAGGATTTTTCATATTCGTTAGAAAGATATAATTAAACAGATTCAAATATTTCTGTTTTTACTGAAATCCGATTTATTTTGAATCTTGTACATTCATTTAAAATTTGAAATCGAATTTTCAAACTGTCGCGTCATTTTATGCTCGTTTTATAATTAAAATAAATTTATTCATTCTGACTTCGAGTTAAATAAATTTTTAGTCATTATTATTTAAAATAAATTATTTTAAATATTCAAAATCCATTAAAATTGCTAAAATAAATTTTTTAAATTGGTTCTGATTTTCAATATTATTACAATCTTCCCCAATTAAAATCTTTTCATCCTCGAAAAGGAACGGAGCTGAAACTTGTTTAACTAATCAAATAACTTTCATTCTCCAACTTTTTAGTTTCTAAGAATTTTCTAATTTCTCAAAAATTAGGCTAACACCCTAAATTTTAGTAAAAAATCGCCATAACCTCCTTTGTGTGTGTTGATATTTAAAACTGCAACTTGCCACATAGGGCCCTCATCAATCCAAAAAAAATGAAAAGGCCAAGCGGCTAGCCAATCAGCTCATAAAATCATATAAACCCAATAAATTAGTAAATATGTACCTATTTGTTGGGCAATACAATTTTATTCCTCTTCTTATCTTCCCTTCTATGACCTGTTTAATGTATATACATGTATATGCATGCATTTCGAATCAATCCTCCAATCAGTTTAGTATTTTGATTCAGTTTGGCCTTACTTATCATTCATTCTTTTATTGGTTTAATCAATCCAATATATTTATTAATCAAACTAATAACCATACAATACAACCAAAAATCAATTAGTTGGTTATATTTTCAATTATATAACTTTATATATATACTTAAAAATATATTTTCAAAATCGGATTATATATATAAATATAATCACAAATACATTACTTATAAACATATCACTCTCTATTCATTCTAGGACATTTCTAACCCCATCTCTAATGAGTCGCTCATTCTAGAATGCTACCGATTCTATCTCTAATGATAATTCTTCAATAGGATATTACTAATCCTACCACTGATGAGTCTTTTATTACGTCCTAGCGAGTTGCACCCCAAAGATTTGAGTTAACCAAAACTCTGGTACCGGCTGTAATGATACGGATTTCGCTCGGACCTAATCGATCGCTAAATCGACCAAGACCATTCAAAACCCAGATACGCTAACTATGGGCATACAACAAATCAGAACAAATAACAGAAGACTTTTATAAACATCATAATAATGTTACATCAGAGTACAGAATATCAAAGTGTATCGAAAAATAATACAACGAAAGATTAGTTAACAATAAATGTAATACAGTGCACCGTGGAAATTAAATAAACTAACACAGCGGAAGACTATCAATGCTCTGGACACAGCTTTAAGCTTCGATCCAGAATCCTGCTAAATGAAATAATCTGCAAAAATAAAATACTGACGGCCTATGTGGAAAATAGTGGCACCCAGAGTTCTGGCGAAAACAATAAACTCCAGGTCAGTCATGGGACTGGTGTGAGAACTCAAAATAGTTATTAAATCTTTACTTCAAAATCAGGTAATTCACGGGACCACGCTGTATGTCACGGAACGGGTTTACCCCCATGAATACCAGTGTATAAACAACAATCAGTAATAAAGATATGAATCTACTATGCATCAATCAACATGCAATATTCCAATCTACCTATTTAGATTAATCACCACTCTTAGATTATCCAAATCCAATTCAATTTACAGAAATTATTCCTTTGGACTTTATTTCCCGAGTTCTATTTCAAATCATTTGAAATACATATCTAGCTTTTATATCAAAGTAGATTTCACTTCGGGATCTCAAATCAAATCGTTGGAAATATGAATTCCAAATCATAACAATGCATATAAACAAGTATGCAACCAAATATCGGGAATCTTCCCTCAGACAAGGCTGTACGCGCCTCTCCAACTCGATATATATATATATATGCGCACCTCCCACTATGGAGCAGGCTACATGCTGACCACTCAACCTAAGGTCCTGGCTCAGCCCATACTTTTAGTCGTCTAGGTCACCCGATCTTTAGCCACATACTAAATCATTTCAAATCCCGAAGTAGGGAGAATCATTTCACAACATAATAATCACAAGTACATTCAAACTATAGTACTTCACATCAGCAATTCACACATATGATCAGTCACTATTAATCACATAACCTTTGAGCTCGTATGTCTCAAAGAAGGGTGTTAAGCAGGAGAATAAATTCTCCACCACTAAACAGATATATCATCAATAGCAACTAATCGGATACGCGATAAGCCACAATATAAAACCATAATACATTTCCAAATCATTGGGTTTAGGATTCGAAATCCTTTTTATTTTATAAAACATTTTTATAAAACATTCCCTGTCCAAAATCGGGAATACATTTCTTTTCACTTAAGAAAATATCATTTCAAAATCATTCATTAAATTTGAAATGAACTCAACATCGCTAAACACCATATAGACAAATCGTGAAGTGTTTCACAAGGTGTTAGCACAATGATATTTCTACCCAACCAATGCTAAATTTAAAAGCATATTTTGCTCATAAACTGGCCAAGCACCATCCACATAGTCAATCAATAATAATCAATATCAACAATCAATCAGCCCAATCCATATCAACAACCAAGTATATTTAGTTCAATCACATTTTTGGTAATTTATTTATTACCGTTTATTCATTCACTATCTAGTTAAAGATTTATTAAAACTTCAATTGGTTTCAATCTCTAATATCATTTACTTAATGATTATTCAACTTTCTAGAAATTAATCCTGCTTTAACTGGGTTAAAGAACCAATGTCATTTAAACACAGTTCATGACAAACCAAAAATACAATTTGATATTAAATATAAGGCTCTGAATAAAAATAGTATCGGCTTATATTCAGCATCAAATTCTGAAACCAACACATATCGTATTGGGAATCACGATATATATATCTTCCAAATTCCACAACAATATACGTATAATCACGAAATCCAATATAGAAATATTCTGAAGATTATTTCAATTCAAATCCAATCCAATTCATATATTGGAAATATTCTGGTTAAATTAAAACCGTTTCTCAATCCAATTTATTTATTTAAAAACATTGGATCCTCATTCTAGTTATTAACTAGTTCATTTTGATAAAAATATTTTTTATATTTATAAAGTGGAATTTTTCATCCAAACTCTCTCCAAACCATTTATTATGATTTTACACAAATTATTAATATTTTTAATAATTTTATCAAGGCCCGTACCGTTGGTTTCCAATGACGGCCACTGAACTACATCCATAGCGACCTTTTCCAAATTTGATTTGGACATAATTCCAAATCCAACCATTCAAATTTAAATCTCTTATATTCATTGGAAAACTCTTTTCGATACGAACCCAACGCTTCTGGTTTTAGGAGAATCCGACGGTCGGATCTCCCGTAATGTCAATTCGAAGTTAATGGTCGAAATTGGCAAACAGTCACTGGGCGGCACGTTCTATTCAGGCCACTAAATATATATATATTATATATTTCATCGATTTCTATTGAAAAACATATTTTATAAATACATTTTAAAATTCATTTTAAAAACGATTTCAACTTCCAGTTCAACTTATAAATCAAAATTGAATATTCCATTACATGAAATTTTTATACATCTCATATATATGTTAAAAATAATATTTTTAACAAACCAATATTTATTTCAACACATGGCTATTTTATCTCTTTCATACACATGTTAAAAATAATATTTTTAACGAACAAATATATTTTTCAACACATGGCTAATTTATCTCTTTTATATACATGTTAAAAATAATATTTTTAACGAACAAATATATTTTTCATGTCATGACCATTTTATATATCGCTATTTCAGTTTTATTTGCGCATATATATTTTTTACAGCACATATTTTTTTTTTCATTTCATGCATATATATATATATATATTACTTCACATTTCTCATATATATTATTCCACAATGCATATATATAATTTCACAACTCATATATATATATATATATATATATATAATTTCACAACGCATTTATATATAATTTTCACAGCGCATTTATATATATAATTTTCACAACGCATTTATATATTATTCTCACATCGCATATATATGTTATATTTTTTTTCCAACGCATATATATATATATACATATATATATATATATATATATATATAATTTCACATCACATATATACAATTTTATACATCGCATATATATATACATATTTTCACATCATTTATATATTATTCACATTTCATATATATATTATTCACATTTCATATATATATTATTCACATTTCATACATATATTATTTTCACATCGCATATATATATATTTTATTTTCACAATGCGTATATATATATTTTTCACAACACATATATATATATTTACAACGCATGTGTGTGTGTGTATATATATATATATATTATTTTCACAATGCATATATATATATTATTCACATTTCCCATATATATATATATTATATTCACATCGCATATATATATATATATATATATATATATATATATATATATATATATATATATATATTTTTGTACATCACAATCACAATCACAACACAATCAACTGTCCATGTTCTGTGGACGACAGGGAGGTGATCTAACAGAAAATAAATAACTGTACAAAAATTTATAGTGAGAGAAGTTCTCACAGTCGGTTTCCATCCGCCAGTTTTATTTCGGAATTTCTGAACAGTTTTGATCTGAATTTGCCTAAATTTCTAACTAGCTCCAAATTGGACCCGGTCAGTTTTGTTGCGAAGCCCTCGGCTCCACGATCGCAACGGATCCATTTCGCGCGATTTGGACCTCATATGAAGAAGATATGATAGTAAATGCGTTGGTTAATTTAATACGGTCATTAATGAATAATTAAATAATTAATTAACCTTAATAAAATTAAAACCCTTCTTCCCTTTCGTTTACACACTGCAGATGAAACTCGAACCTTCGTTCAAAACCATAGTTTCAAATCGCCAACAACTTTCAATGCCGGACTTCGATCCAGATGAACCACCCTCTCCACCGTCGCCAGCGCTACTCGCGCCTGTCACGATACCCAATTCGAACCCCCCATCATTCGATAATTGGCTATGAATGAACAGTTTTTGGAGAGAGAATTCGAGCAACAAACGCCGTAAAAACCCATCTCCTCCGTTGAACTTGTAGATCTCATAGCCCCCAACGATTTTCCCTTTTGAACCCCTAAATTTTGTTGCGTGGATATGGAGTTTTTGGAGGAGGAAGATAGGAGCAAATCGCCCATTCACTTCAGAAAACACGGTGGCTGTGCTAAAAAGGAGAGGTAGGATTTCTGGGGTGGATATTTATATTATAAATTTATTAATATTTAATTCTATTTTTGCCATACGTTGAAGTTCTCATGTCCGAACTCCAAATCAAACTCAACGACTGTCACCTCTAGCAAAATACCCCCATTCCGGATACAATGGAATATGTTTCATAAGCCAATTTGGCTGTTTCGATAATTTTTCATCAAAATTAAAATATAAACCAATATATATTGAATTTAAACGTTCAATTTAATTTACCGGGGCTACATACTGGCCCAAAAATTACAGAAAAATTATTTCTGGTTATGTTTCGATGATATGGTCCTAAGAAAACTAATTTCATCGAATTTGGAGACCGTTTGAAAAACGGTCGTTTTCTAGTCGATCCAATTCGAATTTAAATTACCAAACACATTTAAATTTACTGCGCTCACATATTATTTCCAAAAATTATGAAAATTGAAACCTAACAATAATTTGATATTCCGAATCCAACAAAAGTGGTTTCATAAAAAACGGAGGTCATTTGCAAGATGCCTATTTTTAAGGGCTATAAATTGTATTAAATTCCAGAGAGAGTATTTCAAATTTTAAACTGGACATAACTTTTTATTCCCATTATGAAATCTGGATTTTTCACATTCGTTATAAAGAAATAATTAAACAGATTCAAATATTTCTAGTTATACTAAAATCCGATTTATTTTGAATCTTGTACATTCATTTAAAATTTAAAATCGAATTTTCAAACTACCACGCCATTTTAGGCTCGTTTTATAATTAAAGTAAATTTATTCATTCTAACTTCGATTTAAATAAATTTTTAGCCGTTATTATTTAAAATAAATTATTTTAAATGTTCAAATCCATTAAAATTGTTAAATAAAAATTGTAAATTGGTTCTGATTTTTCGGGTTGTTACACAAAACATTCTTAAACTAGCATTTATCCTGCTTAAGGAAAATCAAAGCAATAGAAAAGGAGAAATAACTCCTTATTTTTATGAACAACTAGTGGTACCTTATAGTCACGATTTTTTTTAAATGAGATACAAATTGATTCATATATGTATGATAACGTGTTAAAACATGACTTATCAATATTTTTAAAAGATTTTATGAGGTGTTTAACAATGAATACAACATAATTAATAAGAAAACCATTTATCACTCACTTTAATCCTGATATCTCCTTCTGGTCTAAATGAATTGTGGTTGGTACATATTTTCAGAGGGTCGCAGTAGCCCTCTTATCTAATTTGTGTTGATTAGCACAAACTTCTTCTAAATAATGTAACTGGCTAATTAATGTATGATTTAATGGTGATTTTGGAAGGAGGAAGACATAAATGGATATTAGATCTATATCCGTAGTTGTGGAATAGTGAATGAAGTGTCCCAACAACACCTACAGTCCTCTCTAATCCTAATCCTATAATTGGTTTTGGACCCATAAGTAATCACCCATTTAAGTTATCTAAACACTGTTTAACCGTAAAACAACAATATCTCTCAAATGGTAAGTTTGTTATCACTTTACGAAAATGGATATCATCATCCCGATCAATGAAGTATTTCATGTTGAATTTCCTTTCTAGTCAAAATTATGGATGAAACAAAAATTTCTAGTGGTAAACAATCATAGAAACTTAGACAAAAATCATGGAAGTGAGAAATGACCCTAGTTGCCATTTCCCAAAATTATAGAATCTTACGACCTCGAGTTAAATAATAAAAATATTTTATGGTCTTCTAGTATGTAGAATATGAGTCACTACATTCTCCCAGCTTTAGGATTTTCGCCTTCAAAATCCCTAAACAAGTTAATAAGGTTATCCTCCATGCCTGTCAACCATATATAAGTCTAGACAATCACCATTGTCAAACATATACACATATCAATTTGAATAAAAGAGAAAAAAATCTAAACTTATCCTAACATGAATGATATTACATGAAGGTACATAGATGATATTATAAATGAAAATAAGGGAGATAAACTAAAAATATTATTAAATGAAGTGTTCTGGATATGACGTCCTCATATTCTCCTTGGGTTTTCCAAGTGCAGTTGTTTTCACGTTCACCATATTGAACCTTTACGAGCTCTACGACCTTCCTCCTAAGCCATTTCATATCATGCTCGATGATATGAATAGGCTTATGGAATCCAAAAGCCTCTGGTTCCACCTTGATATCGTCCAACTAATCTGTTGTGACGGTTATGTTTGAGTCATCCGCAAATTTTCTTAAGTGAGAAACCCAGACTTATTGTGAACTGTAGCCATCTTCTGAGGTAAGTTAACTCTACAAAATAAGTCCCTAATGCGTTCTAGAATTTGAAAAAGGACCGGCGAACCTTGGATCCAACTTCCATCTCCTTCCAAACCAAATCACATTCCTTAAAGGAGAAATCTTGACAAATACCAAGTCACCAAAGGAGAATTCTAAATGTCTGCATATCTTATTTACATAGCTTTTGGGCCTATCATAAGTAGATTTCACCCGTTGTTGGACGACTTTAATCCTCTTTGAGTTCTCTCTAACTATATATGGCTTAATTATCAGTTCCTTACCCACATGGAGAAGTGTTGCTCCATCTATCATCTAAAGCTTCATATGATGATATATTGATCTTGACTAAAAACTATTATTGTATACGAATTCAATGAGATGCAAGTGATTATCCTTATGAACCTACAAATCGATGATGCAAGCTTGCAAGAGATCTTCTTGTATATGATTCACGCTTTCGGTTTGGCTACTAGTTTGAGGGTGGTAAACCTTTCAAAGTGCAACTCAGGTCCTAAGGCTTCCTGTAACCTTATCCAAACCCACTAGAAAACAATGGGTCTCGATTGCTCATAATACCATTTGACGCTACATGAAATCACACGATCCACTACACATACAAGTCGGCCAGCCTGGCAGCTATTGTACTTGACTTGATGGATATAAATATAATTCTCTTGATCAACCAATCGATGATAACCTAAATCTTACCATTCCTTGCTCGAGTTCTTAGCATACCATCAATGAAATCCAATGACACGTATTCCCATTTACACTCGGGAACATCTAGCATTTGCAAAAGGCCACTAGGTTTATTTTATTCATCTTTGGCTAGCTGGCAAGTCATGCTGTAGTGACCTCATTTCCGACCGATCCAAATCGATCGTTAAACCGACTTAAATCAAACCAAAAAGGTGGATACGCTAACTTTGGGTGCACAACACATCAATAAAAACACAAAGACCTTTATAAACATCATAATAATGTTACATCAGAATACAGAATATCAGAGTACATCGAAAATTATACAACGGAAGATAAATTTACAATAAATGAAATACAATCCACAGTGGAAATATAAACTAACATAAATGCTCTGGACACAACTTTACGCTTTGATCCGGAATCTTGCTCAAAATAAATATCTGCAAAACAAACCACTCCAATGCCCGTAATATGGCACCCGAGTTTGCAAGGAAAAACAAACTATAGGTCAGTTATGGGACTGGCATGAAAAACACTAATAGTTATAAACAACTTATATAAAATAAGGCATATCACGGGACCACCCCGTACATCACGAAACAGGTTTACTCCACTCGATTGCCAGTGCATAAATAACTACCATAAATAATAGACTTATGGATCTACAATGCATCAGACAACTTGCAATTCCTCAATCTACCCATTTAGGCTTAATTCCCAAACTTAGATTTTCAAAATCCAATCCCCTTTACATAAATCCAATTCCCTTTACATAAATTATTTCCTTGGACTTTATTTCCTGATTTCTTATTTCAAATCATTTGAAATATAAATCTAGTTTTCATATCAAAATATATTTCACTTCGGAATTTCAAACCAAGTCATTTGAAAATATGAATTCCAAAATATCACAATGCATACAAAACATATGCAACCAAATATCGGGAGGTTTCTCCCGTTAAACAAGGCAAAGGGCACGCACCTTAGTCACTCAATATATATATATATATATATATATATATATATATATATATATATATATATATAATATGCACCTGCCACAATGGAGCATGCTACACTAAACACTAACCAATTCTTAAGGTTCTGGGTCACTCTTACCCATACTTTTAATCGTCATGGTTACCCGAATATTTAGCCACATACTAAATCATTTTATATCCAGAAGTGGAAAAATCATTAACACCAATAATCACAAGTATAATCAAATCAATATAAATTTCCATTTCGAAATCATTGGGTTTATCCCTTGAAATCCTTAATGTTTTATAAAACATTCCCCATCCAAAATCGAGAATAACACTTCTTTTCACTTAAGAAAATCACATTTCAAAATCATTCATTAAATTTGAAATGAACCAAAAAAACATCATTGAACACCACATAGTTAAATCATGAAGTGTGTGACAAAGTGTTAGCATACAAATATTTCTACCCAACCCAATGCTAAATGTAAAATCATGCCTGCTCATAAATTGATCGAGCACAATCCAGACAATCAATCAATAACAATGAATATCCATAACCAAATATATTTGGTTCTACCGTGTTTTGGTAAAATTTAATCACCAACTATCCATTTTGAATCTAATTAAAGAATTATTAAAACTCTTCTTAGTTTTAATCTTCAAACACCATTATTTAATGATTATTCAATCTTAGGAAATTCATCCTTCCTTTACTTGGGTTAAAGAACAAATGTTACTTAAAACACAATTCACGATAAACCCAAAATCACTTCCATCGAAATGGAACCTTCATAGAAATCAGATCAATTGTAATCGATATAAATTTCCGTATCAGATTAATACTATAACTAGAATAGTGGCGAAGCCTTTTAAATTTCCAAATTAGTAAAGGCCTTCCTTTACAGAAGCTCATCTCGATTATTAATTAATCGAATTCCACTCAATTCCAATTTAATGTTTTAAATTGGAAAACTTTACTTTGGAAAAATTCCATTAAATCTTAATTAAAAGATTCATAAATTCCAAATCTTAACTTATATGTTAATTGGGTTTAAGAACAAATGTTATTTAAAACATCGTTCACAATGAACCCAAAATCAACTTTCCTTTAATTACAATTATATTTATTAATTGGAACACTTTATTAATCTTAATTAAAAGATTTATTCCTTTCTCAACTGGGTTTAAGAACAATATTATTAAAGATACCATTCACTACAAACTCAAAATCCAATTTGATATTAAATATAAGGCTCTAAATAGAAATCATATCTACTTATATTCAACATCAAATTCTGAAAACTAATAGTGTAACAACCCTGAATTTTGGGGTAAATTTAAAAATTTATTTTAACTAATTTTAATGAGTTTATGATATTTAAAATAATTTATTTAAAATAATAATGATTAAAAATTGATTTAAATCAAAGTTTGAATGAATAATTTAATTTTAATTATGAAAGGAGTTAGAAATAGCGCAGTAGTTTGAAAAGTCAAACTTGAACTTTGACTGATCATACATGATGCAAAATTTAACAGATTTTAGTGAAACCAAAGGTATTAGAATCTATTTAAAAATATCTTTCCAAGAATCCGAAAAATCGAAATTTCATAGCGGGAATCAATAGTTATGCCCAGATTAAGATTTAGAAAGGTCGCTATGAAATGTATAAAGGTCAAAAATGCTACTTTTTGCGTACAAAGGAATTTGGACTCGAAACCACTTCCATTGAGTTTAGAATGACGTTTCCGCATTGAAAAACAGTAAACACTTATATATTTAGAGTTCTGAAAATTATTTGTATAAAATGTATTTTTTTAATATTTAATATATAGCCCTTAAAAATAGCCATTTTTCAAATGACCTCTGTTTTCAACGAAACCAATTTTGTTGGAACCGGAATGTCAAATTATTGTTAAATTTAATTTTCCAGAATTTTTCGAATTAATATGTGAGCATGGCAAAAGAAAACGTGTTTTGACTATTTCAGTTAAATCTGATCGACCAGAAAAAGGTCATTTTTCAAACAGTCTCAGAATTCAACGAAATTAATTTTGTTAGGACCGTATTGACAAAAGAAAGCCAGAAATAATTTTTCTGTAATTTTCGGAGTCCGTATGTGGTCCCGACGTATTTAAATGTACGGTGGAAATTAAACTATTAATTTAATATTGTAATTTTAATAAAACATGCAACAGACTTCAGAATTGGGCCACGGGGCATAGCCCATCACATTCGGAAGGCATAAAAACCTTAAGAATGACACTAAGCAGGCCTGATTTGGAATCAGCCCGGAATTCCACCTTTTAAGCACGAAAATCGAGATTTATTATTAAAATAAAAAAAACCTAACCCTAATTTCGAAATGCACAGCCGCCGCCCCCTTTTCAATGGACACGAACATTCAAAACTTCCCGACTCAATAACTTTTGATCCGCTTTATGAAATTCAACATATTATATACCAAATCGAAGCTCTTGGAGAGATCTACAGATCCATATGGTTAAGATCGGGCTTTAGCTCACGGATTTCGCGAATTCTGGCCACGAAGGGTCGGCGCTTGGAGGCGTTTTCAGCACGCCGTGGTGCTTCAGGTTCGACGCCCATGGGGGCGCAGGGAGGCAACAGTCGGAGCTTCGGAGGGTCGGTGTCGGATCAAGTTCCGACGTCCTCTATGGTGATGCACAAGGGAGGATTGGTGATAATGGTTTGGGTTCCATTACCCGAGAAGGAGCGACGGGTTGGTTGTAGAAGAAAGGAGGATTAGAGAAGTAATTAACTTTAATTATTTATTTAATTAATTATCCATATAATCAAAAGTTTAAAATCATGTAACTTCTTCGTACAGCAACGAAATCAAACGAAACGAAAAGCATGGAAATCGTATAAATGAGATCTACAGTATGAAGCTGACTAGAACCATTTCTGAGCCGATCAAAATTTGACCAAAATTCAGATCTGAATTATTCGGTGAGATTTCTATTTAAAAATTCAAATTATTTATTTCAAATGTGAAAATTATATTTATGTCATATCCATGATGGTATATATAATTACTGAAATGTTGATTTGTTCTGTGATGACGATTGTTGAGTTTTATTGTTGTTTGATGGAAATATCATGTTTTGGTCGGATCAGTATTGTTAACTTAGGAATATCATTTCTAATGTTTTGTCGAAATAAATTATCGGCAAACAAGATTATCATTTTTGATTAGTTATATTAACAATAAAATAACAAATTTTTTTAGACAATGTACACGTGAATAAAATATCATTTTTGTTTAAACCATGATTGTTGAATTAAAATATAGAAATTGTTTTGACAAATAAAATTCCTTTTATTTGTCATATTAAAATATAGAAATTGTTTTGACAAATAAAATTCCTTTTATTTGTCATAAGAGTACAAAAGTTGGTTTACAAATAAAATCCCTTTTATTTGTTATTGAAATGCATAGAAAATCTTGACGTATAAAATATTTTTTTATATGACATTAAAATACATAGAGAGAATGTTTACATATAAAATATTCTTTTATATGTTATTAGAATGTATAGAAAGTATAAACAAATAAAAGGATTCTTTTATTTGTTATTAGAACACATAGAAAAGTGTAAAACAATAAAATACCATTTTTTATTTGTCATGATTAAAACTAGAATTAGATGCAAAATAGAAATATTCTTTTTATGTGCTATGTTAAAATAGATTCATATGAGAATAAGAGTATTATTCTTTTATTTGATTTGTATATAAATTGCAATAACAACGTTTATATGTTATGTTATACATTAAGATTTGTATACGAATCAAAATGGACATTTTGTTAGAAATGTTATATATTGATTAGAATTGTCACCTTTATTAGAACTGTTATATTAGATTAAAACACCATTTTTTTTAAGAATATGTTATGTAATTAAACATGACATTTTGTTAAGATTATGTTATGAAAATAAAAATAACATTTCTGTTAGAAAGGACATGTTAGAATAAAAAAGAAATACCATTTATATTATAATAATGTCACTTTTTATTTTATTAGAATTGGCAAGAAAGAAACGTCACTTTTTATTTTATTAGAATCAACGGTGTAAAATAGTCACTTTGTTAGCATTGATTCAACATAAAAATATCATTTTTATGTTAATATGAATGGTTAGAATTGTTAAACATTAAGAATATTCTCTTCATTGTTTACATGTAAGGTTAGAAAAGTTTCATATGTTGAAAACATTATTTTCAACATGCTCATATAGAAAGGAAAGAAAATTTGTTAGAAAAGGATAAGTATGTTAAAAACATTATTTTTAACATTGCTAGAAGAACATGTTAGAAAATATAAAAGGTTAAAAACCATATTCTTAACATGATAGAAAATACATGTTAGAAAATATTATATGTTAAAAACATTAATTTTAACATGCTGAAAAGAGGAAAAGGGAAACACATATAAAAATATGTGAATACATTAAAATATTCTTTTTAATGTAAATATAACTTAGGAAAATAAACGATCTTTTATTTGTGTTCTCTAACACAAATACAACATAGAAAATAAAATTCCCTTTTTATTTTGCGTTTCACAATGAAATTATGACATAGAAGAATATGTACATCTTTTATTTATGTTCTCCAATACAACATAGAAAAAGGAATTAAAGAATTTACGTTTTTCAATGTAAATAAAAGAAATAAAGGAATTTACATTTTATATGTAAATAAAAAGGTTTGATGGGAATGCACATTTTATATGTAAATGAAAGGTTAAATAGAAATTTACATTTTATATGTAAATAAAGGATGAAATAAAAGTTACACTTTTATATGTAAATAAAATGTGAAATAGACATTTACATTCTCAATATAAAATAAAAGAATCATTAGAAATAAAGTTTACATTTTTAATGTAAATAGGATTAAAAAGATGAAAGTTACATTTTTAATATAAAAAGAAAAGTATACATTTTAATGTGAATAAGAGAAGGAGAACTTTACATTTTTTAGAACTTAAAGAAGAAGATTTCATTTTTGTTTAATTTAGAATTTAAAGAAGGAAAATTATATTTTCATGTAAATAGAGCTTAAAGAAGAAGATTTACATTTTAAGCAATTGAATTTTTATTAAAAAGGATAACGGTATGAAATTTACATATTTATGTAAAAGAATTTCAGTACAGATTATAACGATTGTAATGGCGCGTTTTGTTAGCTGTCGAATAATTAATTTATTTAATTATTTATATATCGATTTGGCGATATCGGTAACTTAAAGTACAACGTTCGAACTTATAATTTATAATTATAATTAAAATGAACCTGAAACGTCACGGCAGTTCGCAATTTGGCGATTTGAACTTCAACTGAATGTATATGATTCATTTTAAACCGGATTTCTGTGAAACAAGAAACGTACGGAGCTGGTAGAGTATATCTTTCTAGTGGAAGAGAAAAATCGAGATTTCGTCGTGTAGATTTTGAGTTATGTCCAAATCAAATTTCAGAAAAGTCACTGTAGAATTCCTTTATAATTTGCGACGCTTTATTTACGTTATAAAAGGGTTTTTCGAAATAACTAGAGATCGGGTTTGAATTTAGACAAGGTTCTTTTGGGAAGTAGTGATAATATAATTTTTAGAATTTTACTGTAATTTTTAATTAATTAAATAAGTAACTTTTTATTTGAAGTATTTCGCACCCTGAAATCAACATTTTGAAGTTTCAAATTATGAGTCCATCTACCGATATTATCATATCTCTGGGAATGTGGGGTATTGCCCGTCAAAATGGTAATTTCATTTCTGTCCCTAGCAGCTTATATATATATATATATATATATATATATATATATATATATATAAGTGGAATAGTGCATACTGAGGTGTCTGTGTTTTATAACTTAAATATATATATGTATTACTAAAATTCCTAAGTCCTCGATTCAACCGTGTGGCATGTTCCATTCACCACAAGACAACGTTTGGAGTCCAGAGGCGCCACGTCTTCATTTCTGTTAAAAATTGTATATATACGTGTTGTCTCCTCTCATGTATCCTCTCTTCACCAAACCGAGTTCTCACAGTTATGTAATGGCTTCAGGACCCTTAAAAACCAAAATACTCCACTAAAACACTAGCCTCGTTCTCCACGAGCCCATAGCGAAGAGTTCGACGATAGTTTCAGCTTATAGAATAACGAGAGAGAAACAGTGATGAGGGAGTTCGGTGCTTTTCCAGTCACCGCGTTCAAATCTGGAAAACCGCAAATAGAGGCGTTAAGTGTTTAATGGGAGAATGAGAATAGGGTTCGCTAGTTGGTCTGTGCGCTGGGAAGTTGGTACGGGTGCTGGGTGTATTTTGAATGGCAGGAGCAGTTGAAGGAGCTGTTGTGCTTAGCAAGGATGGAGTTACTTTCATCAGGGAGTGCGGTCATTTCTTGTTTGAAGGGGGGAGCGAACCAAACAAAAGGGGGGGGGGACGTGCTGCATGAATACATAATATAAAGGAGCAGCTGCGGGATTTTCTGGTTTGGGGGAGACGAGGGTAGCGGGTACGGGTTCAAAAAGGGTAGTGTCGGCTGATGGGCCCGAAAGAGAAGTAAAGCCCAATTAAAATTAAGGTTTAGTTTTAATTTAATTTAAAAATGAGTGTATAACTTGTAACCCTTATATCTTACTCACACGTTATTAGAATTTGACGCCGTCAGTTGCGTTAAGATCGTATGTACAATGGCTATGTCATGGAACTGACGGGAAGTCCCTCGGAGCTCGTTACAATTTATGGCGAAATAAATTGTCCAACTGAGTCAAATAACGCAAACCGTTATTTAACGATTAACGCGCCAATGTGAGTAAAGCTCACTAACTCTGAACAGTTTATAATGTCATGTTGCATTGTTAGAACTGTTAAAATTGTCTGTTTGACTGTGTGTTGATTGTTTGATTGAACTGCTAGCCAGTTAGTTAAATTTCTATATTGATTCTGTTTAACAGAATATATCATATGGAACTGAAAGTGATGTTATCTATATTGTCTAACATCTGTGATGCAGGGAAACAGGTTGGAGGAATCCGACTGGATTCCTCAACAGTTATTTTATTGTTTTTCATATATTGTTATATGATGTGATATAAAATCTGTGGGCGATTATATGTGCTTGGACGATATTGAATATCTGATTTGATATGATTGAATACCATAACATACCGAAATGTTGATAAGGGGATTTTCAATGCTTATATTGAAAATGAATCTTATTTATAAAATCGATAGGATTTTATAAAAGGAAAACATTTATTTAATTAGGAAATAAATAAATAAATGAAAAAGGAAACATTTATTTAGATTATAAATAAATGGAATAAAGGAATATTTATTTAGGAAATAAATAAAGGAACATTTATTTAGATTATAAATAAATGGAATAAAGGAATATTTATTTAGGGAATAAATAAAGGAACACTTGTTCGGAAAATAAATGGAATTATACAAGGATAGATTTAAACACGTGCTTCGCACACGGTATAACACGATATGGATTTAAATGGGATATTAAATAGGAAATCTGTTTTAAACAGATAAATTGAAGTAGATTAATTTATAAATAATGTTTTATAAATTAAATAAATTATTTATCGTTGATAAATGGAATATATATAAGTCTGGACTTATATAGAGAAGTAGAAACGTTATTAAAAGGACATTTATAAAGGGAAGGACCGTTACTAAAAGTAAATCTTTATAAATGGATAAACGTTGTAAAAAGTAAATCTTTATCAATGGATAAACGTTGTAAAAAGGAAATCTTTTGAAATGAATAAACGTAAATAAAAGGGGTTAATCGAATTTAGTTATTCGAAATGAGTTATTCGAATTTGATATTTGAATAGAGTTAAACACATTAGAGTGATTCGAATTACTTATTCGAATAGAGTTAAACAAAGTAATGTGTTAGGTTAACCAAAGCAAGTTAGTCGAGTTAATCAAAGTAATTGGTTTAGTTAACCAAAGTAAATTTGTTAAGTAAACTAAGCGGTGAATCAAAGTGAATTTGTTAAGTTAAACTAAATGATTAATCAATGTGAATTAGTTAAGTAAACTAAAGGATTAATCGATGTGAATTAGTAGGTTAAACTAAAGGATTAATCGATGTGAATTAGTTAAGTTAACTAAGTGGTTAATCGAAGTGAATTAGTTGCGTCAAACTAAGTGACTTAGTTAAGTTAAACTAATTTGTAAATCAAAGTGAATTAGTTGCGTCAAACTAAGTGAATTAGTCAAGTTAAACTAATTGGTTAATCGAAGTAAATTAGTTGGGTTAATCAAAGTGAATTAGCTGAGTTAAACTAAGTAAATCGGTTAGAGTTAATCAAAGTGAATTAACTAAGTTAAACTAAGTGGATTAGTTCAGTTAATCGAGACAAGTAAATCAAGTTAGGTTAAACCATTTGAGTTAACCAGTTAGGTTAAACCATTTAAGTTGACCAGTTAAAGTTGACCAGTTAGAGTTGATCAGTTAGAGTTACTCAGTTAGAGTTGACCAGTTAGAGTTGACCAGTTAGAGTTATCCAAGTGGAGTTAATCGAGTAGAGTTGTCGAATACCACTCATTCGAAGTAGAGTTATCGAATATAGTGTATTCGAGGGAAGAGTAATCGAATATAGTTTATTCGAGTGGAGAAATCAAATGTTATTCATTTGAGAAGAGTTATTGAATATAGTTTATTCGAGTGGAGGAATCAAATGTGATTCATTTGAGAAGAGTTATCGAATATTATTTATTCGAAGAGTAGTTATCGAATATTGGTTATTCGAAGTTAGTTAATCCAAAGGAGTTATTCGAAGTTAGTTAATCCAAAGGAGTTATTCGAAGTTAGTTAATCCGAAGGAGTTAATCGAGGAGTTAATCGAAGAGTTAATCCGAAGGAGTTAGTCGAAGAGTTAATCCAAAGGAGTTATTCGAAGTTAGTTAATCCAAAGGAGTTATTCGAAGTTAGTTAATCCGAAGGAGTTAATCGAAGAGTTAATCCGAAGGAGTTAGTCGAAGAGTTAATCCAAAGGAGTTAGATGAAGAGTTAATCGAATATAGTTATTCGAAAGAAAGTGTTAATCGAATATAGTTTATTCGAGTAAAGTTAAAAGAGTTAATCGAATATAATTTATTCGAGTAGAGTTAGAGAAGTTAATCGAATATAGTTATTCGAATAGTGTTGGAGGAGATATCGAATATAGTTTATTCGATAGGAGTTAATCGAAATAGAGTTTATCGAATATCAGTTATTAAAAAGGGAGAGTTAATCGAATAGAGATTACTCGAAAGAGAGTAATACGTCGAATTCAATTATATCGAATTCGGGAAAGTACTATTTACTTTCCAGGGTTTAAATCAAGATTTAGTTATTGATTTAGAAATTAGGTCTCTGTTAAATTATTCGAGTTAGGAGATAAAGTTATAATTTAGGAGATATTGCAGAAGTAGGAATTATAACGTTATAGTTATAATCAAACGTTTTCATTTAAGAAGTGGATTCGTAACCTGAATCCGAGAATTTGCGTAAACAGATGATTGGAAAAAGTGAGTGACGAGCTTCATCTATTTCACAGTAAAGGACGTTGTTCAATTAAGGTCTGAGAGGTAATTATACCCCAACTTGATTGACTTCAGAATTGACAAAGGAATAGTTGTGGTTCGATAGAAAAGGTTGATTTGAAATATAGTTAAGTAATAAGCGATAAATGGATTAAGCGAAACGATGCTTTATACAACGTTCATTGGAAATCCGTAAATGAGTTTTGGGAACGTTTTCCAAATATAGTCAGATATGTTTTCTAAACATAGA
Source organism: Allium sativum (assembly GCA_030737875.1). Classification (NCBI taxonomy): domain Eukaryota; kingdom Viridiplantae; phylum Streptophyta; class Magnoliopsida; order Asparagales; family Amaryllidaceae; genus Allium; species Allium sativum. The sequence goes on from CM060909.1 coordinate 1,026,045,833, forward strand.
AAATGAAATGTTTTCATGATAAGAATTTAAGAAATAGAGTTAAGCAAATTCAGAAACTGACTGGAGAGGGTAAGTTGAACGGTTTTCTAAGTGACGATTTGATGTTGGTTCCAACCTTCCGGATTGATACTTAGAGAATTGTTCTCATACTAGTTACAGTTAGGGACTGATAGTTGCGAAATAATAGTGATGTGAAAATAAGCTATGGAAATGTTTTCCAATGATTAATAACATATATTTTCTAAATATATGAAATAAGGAAATATGAACATATGATGATTGATCGATCGAATTCCCATTTGGAAATAAGATCGTTGTTTGTACACCGACATGTTTTCATTTGATAGTTGAATCACAGACTATCATAGTTTTGACCATTTTTACGTTGTAAATATGGAGAGACCGGTTGGATTATTATCCAAAGAACCACTCTGTATTGGCATAAGCGTTGCGAGCAATATCTGCCAAAGATAAATTGAAGACGGAGTAAAGTGCAAGGGCTGTTGTATAAGTCTTAGATAACAGTGACTAAGATGGATATACTGAATAGTGCCTTCGGTTTGTCCAGTCCCAGGACAACGTATATGGAAGAAGGTCTGACAGAGTATATCCAATGGATCGCGTAAGTTGATCTGTTCAAACGTATTCACGTTTGGTGGCGGAGGAATTCGTTTCTCTTAGCTATATACCCGTGTTATTTTTGGATAAGTCAATTTGTGATTTGGCGGGTATGACGATGTGGCATTCAAAGTGAATGGTGATCAGATGTTCTGAAGATAGACGTAGCTTCTAGCCCCACACCGGGAAGTAACAAAAGTTGGGCTAGGCAGCATGGCTAGTTGAGTCATCCCCAAGCAGGGTGTATTGTCACCGATCTAGAGAATATTCATATTTATACTTCTTTTTGATTCTGTATCTTCGGATGACGGTTTGATGGCCCATAACCGTGGTGGCAATATATTCGCGACACTCAAGCTAAAAGAGTGAGCGGTCATGTGTGGCCGGGTTGCAAGACGTTCTTGTTGAACCTGAGTGTATCACCTCTAGAGTACACTATTCAGAAGGTGCTCCCATACCTTGTCTGTTGGAATCCAATCTTCAATAAGCGCCCTGCGGTTTATGATTTTATACTATGTATGTAGAACGTGAGATGCAAGCGTTTCTGCTAGATTGATACCTATTTGTACTTAGACATTATTATAATATCACAATGATATTGCTTGTCAAAGTTGTTCAGATATTCATAAGGGAAAAACCCGTTCCGTATTCACGGCGTGGTCTTATGAGATATCCTATACCTGTTTTAAACTATTTTACTCATACCAGTCCCATGACTGACCCGGAGTTTACTTTGTTGTTTTCCCTAAACTCTTGGGTGCCTAAATTTGTACGGGCAGTCAAGTAGTTGGGATTTTACAGATATACTTGGAGAGCTTGGAGCAGGAGGCTGCAAGATTTTATAGCTATAGTTATTTCCGCTGTGTTGTAAGTGTTGTACTCTGATAAGTGCTATTGTATATATATAACTGTTTACTTCAAAGTTATGTTATATATTATATGTTATTCGTTCCGCTGTGAGATTCGTGTTACTCTGATGATTCTGATGTTCTTCTTCTTCTATTCTATTAGTTCTATCTTTTCTTTCTCACCTTCTAAATTCTTTCACTAACATCTCGGAATTTCCGACTCTCGAGGAGTCGGAAATTTCCAGCCGTTACAGTTGGTATCAGAGCTTAAGTTAAGAATTACTTGGCTCTGTGGCGTGACTCGGTAGAGATAGGGTTAGTAATACCCTAGATTGAGTTTGAGTGTATATATACGAGTGCGTATTTGTATTTGATATAAAATGGTTTTATATTGTGGAGATTCATTGGCTGAGTTGTTTATGAGTTCTGGTCGATCAGTTTGATCCACTGTATCGGTAGGAGTAAATAAACACTTGAATACGATGGGTCGTCACGATATGTTTTGAAAGAGGGTAAGTGAATTTAACTTTACCCAAAGTATATTTTGATATAGATATATATATATAGATGTATCAAAATTATAATATATTGGATATATTGGTTGTTATTATAATCGAATAAGATTATAAAAGGGTGAAATGGTTATAAATGACCAATCAGAATTCATATGAATGTAATATATGAAATAGTTTGAATTAAATATGAATTTAAATCAGAATTTGGAATTTAAAATAAGGAAATTTTAAGTTCCTGGGAGATTTTGAAAATGTTTTTCAAATTGAAAATGATATAGTATTGAACTCACGTCGATAGCTGGAAAATAGATTCTGATGATGAATCTAGACATCATCAGTGTTCATTTTCGAGTTCTAAGTGACGGATTACTACCAAAGGTTTTGTTTTTGAATTGTTTTGAGAAAAACAAGTTGTTTAGAAATTCAAAGGTTTTGAATTGGCATTATGATTTCAAATTGATTTGAAAGAAACCCAGGAACTTAAGTTCTGGAATTAAAATTTAACTAATGAAGTTAAATAAAATGAGATGGTAAAAATAAATTGAAATTTAACTTGAACCGAGTTAAATAAAATTGAATTGGATTAGAGATAATCTAGAATGGAACCAAATTGATAAGTCAATAATTTGAAATTTGATATTAGAGTTCGAATGAAATTCGATTTGGATTTGAGGATACGAACTGATTGGAGATCAATTGGAATGGATAACATTGGTATATGTTGAAGTGGTAGCAGATGAAAGGGGTAGAGTTAAATGCCTGACAAAAAGGTACAAGTTTATATCATATATGAGTTTGGATTTTATGAGCCGAATTGGCAAGCCGTTTGGCTGTTTGATTTTCTTTTGGGTTGGAGATGGCCTAGAGAGGCGAGTTGTGGTTTTACCGATAGGGCCGTACAAAGGAGGTTATGGCAAAATTTTCCGAAAATTTAAAGTGTTAGAAAATTTTCAGAATTTTTGAAAATTTTAATTAGTCGGAAGAATAAATATTTCAGTCGATATTAAGTGGTTCGGTGGAAATCAGAAATAAGGGGTAAACCAATCTTAGGAGTTCCAATATATAGGGTCAACCTCTAACTTAGCAATTTCGAGGACGAAATTATTTTAAGGGGGGAAGTCTGTAATGGCGTGTTTTGTTAGCTGTCGAATAATTAATTTATTTAATTATTTATATATCGATTTGGCGATATCGGCAACTTAAAGTACAACGTTCGAACTTATAATTTATAATTATAATTAAAACGAACCTGAAACGTCGCGGCAGTTCGCAATTTGGCGATTTGAACTTCAACTGAATGTATAGGATTCATTTTAAACCGGATTTCTGTGAAACAAGAAACGTACGGAGCTGGTAGAGTATATCTTTCTAGTGGAAGAGAAAAATCGAGATTTCGTCGTGTAGATTTTGAGTTATGTCCAAATCAAATTTCAGAAAAGTCACTGTAGAATTCCTTTATAATTTGCGACGCTTTATTTACGTTATAAAAGGGTTTTTCGAAATAACTAGAGATCGGGTTTGAATTTAGACAAGGTTCTTTTGGGAAGTAGTGATAATATAATTTTTAGAATTTTACTGTAATTTTTAATTAATTAAATAAGTAACTTTTTATTTGAAGTATTTCGCACCCTGAAATCAACATTTTGAAGTTTCAAATTATGAGTCCATCTACCGATATTATCATATCTCTGGGATTGTGGGGTATTGCCCGTCAAAATGGTAATTTCATTTCTGTCCCTAGCAGCTTATATATATATATATATATATATATAAGTGGAATAGTGCATACTGAGGTGTCTGTGTTTTATAACTTAAATATATATATATGTATTACTAAAATTCCTAAGTCCTCGATTCAACCGTGTGGCATGTTCCATTCACCACAAGACAACGTTTGGAGTCCAGAGGCGCCACGTCTTCATTTCTGTTAAAAATTGTATATATACGTGCTGTCTCCTCTCATGTATCCTCTCTTCACCAAACCGAGTTCTCACAGTTATGTAATGGCTTCAGGACCCTTAAAAACCAAAATACTCCACTAAAACACTAGCCTCGTTCTCCACGAGCCCATAGCGAAGAGTTCGACGATAGTTTCAGCTTATAGAATAACGAGAGAGAAACAGTGATGAGGGAGTTCGGTGCTTTTCCAGTCACCGCGTTCAAATCTGGAAAACCGCAAATAGAGGCGTTAAGTGTTTGATGGGAGAATGAGAATAGGGTTCGCTAGTTGGTCTGTGCGCTGGGAAGTTGGTACGGGTGCTGGGTGTATTTTGAATGGCAGGAGCAGTTGAAGGAGCTGCTGTGCTTAGCAAGGATGGAGTTACTTTCATCAGGGAGTGCGGTCATTTCTTGTTTGAAGGGGGGAGCGAACCAAACAAAAGGGGGGGGACGTGCTGCATGAATACATAATATAAAGGAGCAGCTGCGGGATTTTCTGGTTTGGGGGAGACGAGGGTAGCGGGTACGGGTTCAAAAAGGGTAGTGTCGGCTGATCGGCCAGAAAGAGAAGTAAAGCCCAATTAAAATTAAGGTTTAGTTTTAATTTAATTTAAAAATGAGTGTATAACTTGTAACCCTTATATCTTACTCACACTTTATCAGAATTTGACGCCGTCAGTTGCGTTAAGATCGTATGGACAATGGCTATGTCATGGAACTGACGGGAAGTCCATCGGAGCTCATTACGATTTATGGCGAAATAAATTGTCCAACTGAGTCAAATAATGCAAACCGTAATTTAACGATTAACGCGCCAATGTGAGTAAAGCTCACTAACTCTGAACAGTTTATAATGTCATGTTGCATTGTTAGAACTGTTAAAATTGTCTGTTTGACTGTGTGTTGATTGTTTGATTGAACTGCTAGCCAGTTAGTTAAATTTCTATATTGATTCTGTTTAACAGAATATATCATATGGAACTGAAAGTGATGTTATCTATATTGTCTAACATCTGTGATGCAGGGAAACAGGTTGGAGGAATCCGACTGGATTCCTCAATAGTTATTTTATTGTTTTTCATATATTGTTATATGATGTGATATAAAATCTGTGGGCGATTATATGTGCTTGGACGATATTGAATATCTGATTTGATATGATTGAATACCATAACATACCGAAATGTTGATAAGGGGATTTTCAATGTTTATATTGAAAATGAATCTTATTTATAAAATCGATAGGATTTTATAAAAGGAAAACATTTATTTAATTAGGAAATAAATAAATGAAAAAGGAAACATTTATTTAGATTATAAATAAATGGAACAAAGGAATATTTATTTAGGAAATAAATAAAGGAACATTTATTTAGATTATAAATAAATGGAATAAAGGAATATTTATTTAGGGAATAAATAAAGGAACACTTGTTCGGAAAATAAATGGAATTATACAAGGATAGATTTAAACACGTGCTTCGCACACGGTATAACACGATATGGATTTAAATGGGATATTAAATAGGAAATCTGTTTTAAACAGATAAATTGAAGCAGATTAATTTAAAAATAATGTTTTATAAATTAAATAAATTATTTATCGTTGATAAATGGAATATATATAAGTCTGGACTTATATAGAGAAGTAGAAACGTTATTAAAAGGACATTTATAAAGGGAAGGACCGTTACTAAAAGTAAATCTTTATAAATGGATAAACGTTGTAAAAAGTAAATCTTTATCAATGGATAAACATTGTAAAAAGGAAATCTTTTGAAATGAATAAACGTAAATAAAAGGGGTTAATCGAATTTAGTTATTCGAAATGAGTTATTCGAATTTGATATTTGAATAGAGTTAAACACATTAGAGTGATTCGAATTACTTATTCGAATAGAGTTAAACAAAGTAATGTGTTAGGTTAACCAAAGCAAGTTAGTCGAGTTAATCAAAGTAATTGGTTTAGTTAACCAAAGTAAATTTGTTAAGTAAACTAAGCGGTGAATCAAAGTGAATTTGTTAAGTTAAACTAAATGATTAATCAATGTGAATTAGTTAAGTAAACTAAAGGATTAATCGATGTGAATTAGTAGGTTAAACTAAAGGATTAATCGATGTGAATTAGTTAAGTTAACTAAGTGGTTAATCGAAGTGAATTAGTTGCGTCAAACTAAGTGACTTAGTTAAGTTAAACTAATTTGTAAATCAAAGTGAATTAGTTGCGTCAAACTAAGTAAATTAGTCAAGTTAAACTAATTGGTTAATCGAAGTAAATTAGTTGGGTTAATCAAAGTGAATTAGCTGAGTTAAACTAAGTAAATCGGTTAGAGTTAATCAAAGTGAATTAACTAAGTTAAACTAAGTGGATTAGTTCAGTTAATCGAGACAAGTAAATCAAGTTAGGTTAAACCATTTGAGTTAACCAGTTAGGTTAAACCATTTAAGTTGACCAGTTAGAGTTGATCAGTTAGAGTTACTCAGTTAGAGTTGACCAGTTAGAGTTATCCAAGTGGAGTTAATCGAGTAGAGTTGTCGAATACCACTCATTCGAAGTAGAGTTATCGAATATAGTGTACTCGAGGGAAGAGTAATCGAATATAGTTTATTCGAGTGGAGAAATCAAATGTTATTCATTTGAGAAGAGTTATCGAATATAGTTTATTCGAGTGGAGGAATCAAATGTGATTCATTTGAGAAGAGTTGTCGAATATTATTTATTCGAAGAGTAGTTATCGAATATTGGTTATTCGAAGTTAGTTAATCCAAAGGAGTTAATCGAAGAGTTAATCCAAAGGAGTTATTCGAAGTTAGTTAATCCAAAGGAGTTATTCGAAGTTAGTTAATCCGAAGGAGTTAATCGAGGAGTTAATCGAAGATTTAATCCGAAGGAGTTAGTCGAAGAGTTAATCCAAAGGAGTTATTCGAAGTTAGTTAATCCAAAGGAGTTATTCGAAGTTAGTTAATCCGAAGGAGTTAATTGAAGAGTTAATCTGAAGGAGTTAGTCGAAGAGTTAATCCAAAGGAGTTAGACGAAGAGTTAATCGAATATAGTTATTCGAAAGAAAGTGTTAATCGAATATAGTTTATTCGAGTAAAGTTAAAAGAGTTAATCGAATATAATTTATTCGAGTAGAGTTAGAGAAGTTAATCGAATATAGTTATTCGAATAGTGTTGGAGGAGATATCGAATATAGTTTATTCGATAGGAGTTAATTGAAATAGAGTTTATCGAATATCAGTTATTAAAAAGCGAGAGTTAATCGAATAGAGATTACTCGAAAGAGAGTAATACGTCGAATTCAATTATATCGAATTCGGGAAAGTACTATTTACTTTCCAGGGTTTAAATCAAGATTTAGTTATTGATTTAGAAATTAGGTCTCTGTTAAATTATTCGAGTTAGGAGATAAAGTTATAATTTAGGAGATATTGCAGAAGTAGGAATTATAACGTTATAGTTATAATCAAACGTTTTCATTTAAGAAGTGGATTCGTAACCTGAATCCGAGAATTTGCGTAAACAGATGATTGGAAAAAGTGAGTGACGAGCTTCATCTATTTCACAGTAAAGGACGTTGTTCAATTAAGGTCTGAGAGGTAATTATACCCCAACTTGATTGATTTCAGAATTGACAAAGGAATAGTTGTGATTCGATAGAAAAGGTTGATTTGAAATATAGTTAAGTAATAAGCGATAAATGGATTAAGCGAAACGATGCTTTATACAACGTTCATTGGAAATCCGTAAATGAGTTTTGGGAACGTTTTCCAAATATAGTCAGATATGTTTTCTAAACATAGAAAATGAAATGTTTTCATGATAAGAATTTAAGAAATAGAGTTAAGCAAATTCAGAAACTGATTGGAGAGGGTAAGTTGAACGGTTTTCTAAGTGACGATCTGATGTTGGTTCCGACCTTCCGGATTGATACTTAGAGAATTGTTCTCATACTAGTTACAGTTAGGGACTGATAGTTGCGAAATAATAGTGATGTGAAAATAAGCTATGGAAATGTTTTCCAATGATTAATAACATATATTTTCTAAATATATGAAATAAGGAAATATGAACATATGATGATTGATCGATCGAATTCCCATTTGGAAATAAGATCGTTGTTTGTACACCGACATGTTTTCATTTGATAGTTGAATCACAGACTATCATAGTTTTGACCATTTTTACGTTGTAAATATGGAGAGACCGGTTGGATTATTATCCAAAGAACCACTCTGTATTGGCATAAGCGTTGCGAGCAATATCCGCCAAAGATAAATTGAAGACGGAGTAAAGTGCAAGGGCTGTTGTATAAGTCTTAGATAACAGTGACTAAGATGGATATACTGAATAGTGCCTTCGGTTTGTCCAGTCCCAGGACAACGTATATGGAAGAAGGTCTGACAGAGTATATACAATGGATCGCGTAAGTTGATCTGTTCAAACGTATTCACGTTTGGTGGCGGAGGAATTCGTTTCTCTTAGCTATATACCCGTGTTATTTTTGGATAAGTCAATTTGTGATTTGGCGGGTATGACGATGTGGCATTCAAAGTGAATGGTGATCAGATGTTCTGAAGATAGACGTAGCTTCTAGCCTCACACCGGGAAGTAACAAAAGTTGGGCTAGGCAGCATGGCTAGTTGGGTCATCCCCAAGCAGGGTGTATTGTCACCGATCTAGAGAATATTCATATTTATACTTCTTTTTGATTCTGTATCTTCGGATGACGGTTTGATGGCCCATAACCGTGGTGGCAATATATTCGCGACACTCAAGCTAAAAGAGTGAGCGGTCATGTGTGGCCGGGTTGCAAGACGTTCTTGTTGAACCTGAGTGTATCACCTCTAGAGTACACTATTCAGAAGGTGCTCCCATACCTTGTCTGTTGGAATCCAATCTTCAATAAGCGCCCTGCGGTTTATGATTTTATACTATGTATGTAGAACGTGAGATGCAAGCGTTTCTGCTAGATTGATACCTATTTGTACTTAGACATTATTATAATATCACAATGATATTGCTTGTCAAAGTTGTTCAGATATTCATAAGGGAAAAACCCATTCCGTATTCACGGCGTGGTCTTATGAGATATCCTATACCTGTTTTAAACTATTTTACTCATACCAGTCCCATGACTGACCCGGAGTTTACTTTGTTGTTTTCCCTAAACTCTTGGGTGCCTAAATTTGTACGGGCAGTCAAGTAGTTGGGATTTTACAGATATACTTGGAGAGCTTGGAGCAGGAGGCTGCAAGGTTTTATAGCTATAGTTATTTCCGCTGTGTTGTAAGTGTTGTACTCTGATAAGTGCTATTGTATATATATAACTGTTTACTTCAAAGTTATGTTATATATTATATGTTATTCGTTCCGCTGTGAGATTCGTGTTACTCTGATGATTCTGATGTTCTTCTTCTTCTTCTATTCTATTAGTTCTATCTTTTCTTTCTCACCTTCTAAATTCTTTCACTAACGTCTCGGAATTTCCGACTCTCGAGGAGTCGGAAATTTCCAGCCGTTACAGTTGGTATCAGAGCTTAAGTTAAGAATTACTTGGCTCTGTGGCGTGACTTGGTAGAGATAGGGTTAGTAATACCCTAGATTGAGTTTGAGTGTATATATACGAGTGCGTATTTGTATTTGATATAAAATGGTTTTATATTGTGGAGATTCATTGGCTGAGTTGTTTATGAGTTCTGGTCGATCAGTTTGATCCACTGTATCGGTAGGAGTAAATAAACACTTGAATACGATGGGTCGTCACGATATGTTTTGAAAGAGGGTAAGTGAATTTAACTTTACCCAAAGTATATTTTGATATAGATATATATATATATATATATATATATATATGTATCAAAATTATAATATATTGGATATATTGGTTCTTATTATAATCGAATAAGATTATAAAAGGGTGAAATGGTTATAAATGACCAATCAGAATTCATATGAATGTAATATATGAAATAGTTTGAATTAAATATGAATTTAAATCAGAATTTGGAATTTAAAATAAGGAAATTTTAAGTTCCTGGGAGATTTTGAAAATGTTTTTCAAATTGAAAATGATATAGTATTGAACTCACGTCGATAGCTGGAAAATAGATTCTGATGATGAATCTAGACATCATCAGTGTTCATTTTCGAGTTCTAAGTGACGGATTACTACCAAAGGTTTTGTTTTTGAATTGTTTTGAGAAAAACAAGTTGTTTAGAAATTCAAAGGTTTTGAATTGGCATTATGATTTCAAATTGATTTGAAAGAAACCCAGGAACTTAAGTTTTGGAATTAAAATTTAACTAATGAAGTTAAATAAAATGAGATGGTAAAAATAAATTGAAATTTAACTTGAACCGAGTTAAATAAAATTGAATTGGATTAGAGATAATCTAGAATGGAACCAAATTGATAAGTCAATAATTTGAAATTTGATATTAGAGTTCGAATGAAATTCGATTTGGATTTGAGGATACGAACTGATTGGAGATCAATTGGAATGGATAACATTGGTATATGTTGAAGTGGTAGCAGATGAAAGGGGTAGAGTTAAATGCCCGACAAAAAGGTACAAGTTTATATCATATATGAGTTTGGATTTTATGAGCCGAATTGGCAAGCCGTTTGGCTGTTTGATTTTCTTTTGGGTTGGAGATGGCCTAGAGAGGCGAGTTGTGGTTTTACCGATAGGGCTGTACAAAGGAGGTTATGGCAAAATTTTCCGAAAATTTAAAGTTTTAGAAAATTTTCAGAATTTTTGAAAATTTTAATTAGTCGGAAGAATAAATATTTCAGTCGATATTAAGTGGTTCGGTGGAAATCAGAAATAAGGGCTAAACCAATCTTAGGAGTTCCAATATATAGGGTCAACCTCTAACTTAGCAATTTCGAGGACGAAATTATTTTAAGGGGGGAAATCTGTAATGGCGCGTTTTGTTAGCTGTCTAATAATTAATTTATTTAATTATTTATATATCGATTTGGCGATATCGGTAACATAAAGTACAACGTTCGAACTTATAATTTATAATTATAATTAAAACGAACCTGAAACGTCGCGGCAGTTCGCAATTTGGCGATTTGAACTTCAACTGAATGTATAGGATTCATTTTAAACCGGATTTCTGTGAAACAAGAAACGTACGGAGCTGGTAGAGTATATCTTTCTAGTGGAAGAGAAAAATCGAGATTTCGTCGTGTAGATTTTGAGTTATGTCCAAATCAAATTTCAGAAAAGTCGCTGTAGAATTCCTTTATAATTTGCGACGCTTTATTTACGTTATAAAAGGGTTTTTCGAAATAACTAGAGATCGGGTTTGAATTTAGACAAGGTTCTTTTGGGAAGTAGTGATAATATAATTTTTAGAATTTTACTGTAATTTTTAATTAATTAAATAAGTAACTTTTTATTTGAAGTATTTCGCACCCTGAAATCAACATTTTGAAGTTTCAAATTATGAGTCCATCTACCGATATTATCATATCTCTGGGATTGTGGGGTATTGCCCGTCAAAATGGTAATTTCATTTCTGTCCCTAGCAGCTTATATATATATATATATATATATATATAAGTGGAATAGTGCATACTGAGGTGTCTGTGTTTTATAACTTAAATATATATATGTATTACTAAAATTCCTAAGTCCTCGATTCAACCGTGTGGCATGTTCCATTCACCACAAGACAACGTTTGGAGTCCAGAGGCGCCACGTCTTCATTTCTGTTAAAAATTGTATATATACGTGCTGTCTCCTCTCATGTATCCTCTCTTCACCAAACCGAGTTCTCACAGTTATGTAATGGCTTCAGGACCCTTAAAAACCAAAATACTCCACTAAAACACTAGCCTCGTTCTCCACGAGCCCATAGCGAAGAGTTCGACGATAGTTTCAGCTTATAGAATAACGAGAGAGAAACAGTGATGAGGGAGTTCGGTGCTTTTCCAGTCACCGCGTTCAAATCTGGAAAACCGCAAATAGAGGCGTTAAGTGTTTGATGGGAGAATGAGAATAGGGTTCGCTAGTTGGTCTGTGCGCTGGGAAGTTGGTACGGGTGCTGGGTGTATTTTGAATGGCAGGAGCAGTTGAAGGAGCTGCTGTGCTTAGCAAGGATGGAGTTACTTTCATCAGGGAGTGCGGTCATTTCTTGTTTGAAGGGGGGAGCGAACAAAACAAAAGGGGGGGGGACGTGCTGCATGAATACATAATATAAAGGAGCAGCTGCGGGATTTTCTGGTTTGGGGGAGACGAGGGTAGCGGGTACGGGTTCAAAAAGGGTAGTGTCGGCTGATCGGCCAGAAAGAGAAGTAAAGCCCAATTAAAATTAAGGTTTAGTTTTAATTTAATTAAAAAATGAGTGTATAACTTGTAACTCTTATATCTTACTCACACTTTATCAGAATTTGACGCCGTCAGTTGCGTTAAGATCGTATGGACAATGGCTATGTCATGGAACTGACGGGAAGTCCATCGGAGCTCATTACAATTTATGGCGAAATAAATTGTCCAACTGAGTCAAATAACGCAAACCGTAATTTAACGATTAACGCGCCAATGTGAGTAAAGCTCACTAACTCTGAACAGTTTATAATGTCATGTTGCATTGTTAAAACTGTTAAAATTGTCTGTTTGACTGTGTGTTGATTGTTTGATTGAACTGCTAGCCAGTTAGTTAAATTTCTATATTGATTCTGTTTAACAGAATATATCATATGGAACTGAAAGTGATGTTATCTATATTGTCTAACATCTGTGATGCAGGGAAACAGGTTGGAGGAATCCGACTGGATTCCTCAATAGTTATTTTATTGTTTTTCATATATTGTTATATGATGTGATATAAAATCTGTGGGCGATTATATGTGCTTGGACGATATTGAATATCTGATTTGATATGATTGAATACCATAACATACCGAAATGTTGATAAGGGGATTTTCAATGTTTATATTGAAAATGAATCTTATTTATAAAATCGATAGGATTTTATAAAAGGAAAACATTTATTTAATTAGGAAATAAATAAATGAAAAAGGAAACATTTATTTAGATTATAAATAGATGGAACAAAGGAATATTTATTTAGGAAATAAATAAAGGAACATTTATTTAGATTATAAATAAATGGAATAAAGGAATATTTATTTAGGGAATAAATAAAGGAACACTTGTTCGGAAAATAAATGGAATTATACAAGGATAGATTTAAACACGTGCTTCGCACACGGTATAACACGATATGGATTTAAATGGGATATTAAATAGGAAATCTGTTTTAAATAGATAAATTGAAGTAGATTAATTTATAAATAATGTTTTATAAATTAAATAAATTATTTATCGTTGATAAATGGAATATATATAAGTCTGGACTTATATAGAGAAGTAGAAACGTTATTAAAAGGACATTTATAAAGGGAAGGACCGTTACTAAAAGTAAATCTTTATAAATGGATAAACGTTGTAAAAAGTAAATCTTTATCAATGGATAAACGTTGTAAAAAGGAAATCTTTTGAAATGAATAAACGTAAATAAAAGGGGTTAATCGAATTTAGTTATTCGAAATGAGTTATTCGAATTTGATATTTGAATAGAGTTAAACACATTAGAGTGATTCGAATTACTTATTCGAATAGAGTTAAACAAAGTAATGCGTTAGGTTAACCAAAGCAAGTTAGTCGAGTTAATCAAAGTAATTGGTTTAGTTAACCAAAGTAAATTCGTTAAGTAAACTAAGCGGTGAATCAAAGTGAATTTATTAAGTTAAACTAAATGATTAATCAATGTGAATTAGTTAAGTAAACTAAAGGATTAATCGATGTGAATTAGTAGGTTAAACTAAAGGATTAATCGATGTGAATTAGTTAAGTTAACTAAGTGGTTAATCGAAGTGAATTAGTTGCGTCAAACTAAGTGACTTAGTTAAGTTAAACTAATTTGTAAATCAAAGTGAATTAGTTGCGTCAAACTAAGTGAATTAGTCAAGTTAAACTAATTGGTTAATCGAAGTAAATTAGTTGGGTTAATCAAAGTGAATTAGCTGAGTTAAACTAAGTAAATCGGTTAGAGTTAATCAAAGTGAATTAACTAAGTTAAACTAAGTGGATTAGTTCAGTTAATCGAGACAAGTAAATCAAGTTAGGTTAAACCATTTGAGTTAACCAGTTAGCTTAAACCATTTAAGTTGACCAGTTAAAGTTGACCAGTTAGAGTTGATCAGTTAGAGTTACTCAGTTAGAGTTGACCAGTTAGAGTTGACTAGTTAGAGTTATCCAAGTGGAGTTAATCGAGTAGAGTTGTCGAATACCACTCATTCGAAGTAGAGTTATCGAATATAGTGAATTCGAGGGAAGAGTAATCGAATATAGTTTATTCGAGTGGAGAAATCAAACGTTATTCATTTGAGAAGAGTTATCGAATATAGTTTATTCGAGTGGAGGAATCAAATGTGATTCATTTGAGAAGAGTTATCGAATATTATTTATTCGAAGAGTAGTTATCGAATATTGGTTATTCGAAGTTAGTTAATCCAAAGGAGTTAATCGAAGAGTTAATCCAAAGGAGTTATTCGAAGTTAGTTAATCCAAAGGAGTTATTCGAAGTTAGTTAATCCGAAGGAGTTAATCGAGGAGTTAATCGAAGAGTTAATCCGAAGGAGTTAGTCGAAGAGTTAATCCAAAGGAGTTATTCGAAGTTAGTTAATCCAAAGGAGTTATTCGAAGTTAGTTAATCCGAAGGAGTTAATCGAAGAGTTAATCCGAAGGAGTTAGTCGAAGAGTTAATCCAAAGGAGTTAGACGAAGAGTTAATCGAATATAGTTATTCGAAAGAAAGTGTTAATCGAATATAGTTTATTCGAGTAAAGTTAAAAGAGTTAATCGAATATAATTTATTCGAGTAGAGTTAGAGAAGTTAATCGAATATAGTTATTCGAATAGTGTTGGAGGAGATATCGAATATAGTTTATTCGATAGGAGTTAATCGAAATAGAGTTTATCGAATATCAGTTATTAAAAAGGGAGAGTTAATCGAATAGAGATTACTCGAAAGAGAGTAATACGTCGAATTCAATTATATCGAATTCGGGAAAGTACTATTTACTTTCCAGGGTTTAAATCAAGATTTAGTTATTGATTTAGAAATTAGGTCTCTGTTAAATTATTCGAGTTAGGAGATAAAGTTATAATTTAGGAGATATTGCAGAAGTAGGAATTATAACGTTATAGTTATAATCAAACGTTTTCATTTAAGAAGTGGATTCGTAACCTGAATCCGAGAATTTGCGTAAACAGATGATTGGAAAAAGTGAGTGACGAGCTTCATCTATTTCACAGTAAAGGACGTTGTTCAATTAAGGTCTGAGAGGTAATTATACCCCAACTTGATTGACTTCAGAATTGACAAAGGAATAGTTGTGGTTCGATAGAAAAGGTTGATTTGAAATATAGTTAAGTAATAAGCGATAAATGGATTAAGCGAAACGATGCTTTATACAACGTTCATTGGAAATCCGTAAATGAGTTTTGGGAACGTTTTCCAAATATAGTCAGATATGTTTTCTAAACATAGAAAATGAAATGTTTTCATGATAAGAATTTAAGAAATAGAGTTAAGCAAATTCAGAAACTGACTGGAGAGGGTAAGTTGATCGGTTTTCTAAGTGACGATCTGATGTTGGTTCCGACCTTCCGGATTGATACTTAGAGAATTGTTCTCATACTAGTTACAGTTAGGGACTGATAGTTGCGAAATAATAGTGATGTGAAAATAAGCTATGGAAATGTTTTCCAATGATTAATAACATATATTTTCTAAATATATGAAATAAGGAAATATGAACATATGATGATTGATCGATCGAATTCCCATTTGGAAATAAGATCGTTGTTTGTACACCGACATGTTTTCATTTGATAGTTAAATCACAGACTATCATAGTTTTGACCATTTTTACGTTGTAAATATGGAGAGACCGGTTGGATTATTATCCAAAGAACCACTCTGTATTGGCACAAGCGTTGCGAGCAATATCTGCCAAAGATAAATTGAAGACGGAGTAAAGTGCAAGGGTTGTTGTATAAGTCTTAGATAACAGTGACTAAGATGGATATACTGAATAGTGCCTTCGGTTTGTCCAGTCCCAGGACAACGTATATGGAAGAAGGTCTGACAGAGTATATCCAATGGATCGCGTAAGTTGATCTGTTCAAACGTATTCACGTTTGGTGGCGGAGGAATTCGTTTCTCTTAGCTATATACCCATGTTATTTTTGGATAAGTCAATTTGTGATTTGGCGGGTATGACGATGTGGCATTCAAAGTGAATGGTGATCAGATGTTCTGAAGATAGACGTAGCTTCTAGCCTCACACCGGGAAGTAACAAAAGTTGGGCTAGGCAGCATGGCTAGTTGGGTCATCCCCAAGCAGGGTGTATTGTCACCGATCTAGAGAATATTCATATTTATACTTCTTTTTGATTCTGTATCTTCGGATGACGGTTTGATGGCCCATAACCGTGGTGGCAATATACTCGTGACACTCAAGCTAAAAGAGTGAGCGGTCATGTGTGGCCGGGTTGCAAGACGTTCTTGTTGAACCTGAGTGTATCACCTCTAGAGTACACTATTCAGAAGGTGCTCCCATACCTTGTCTGTTGGAATCCAATCTTCAATAAGCGCCCTGCGGTTTATGATTTTATACTATGTATGTAGAACGTGAGATGCAAGCGTTTCTGCTAGATTGATACCTATTTGTACTTAGACATTATTATAATATCACAATGATATTGCTTGTCAAAGTTGTTCAGATATTCATAAGGGAAAAACCCGTTCCGTATTCACAGCGTGGTCTTGTGAGATATCCTATACCTGTTTTAAACTATTTTACTCATACCAGTCCCATGACTGACCCGGAGTTTACTTTGTTGTTTTCCCTAAACTCTTGGGTGCCTAAATTTGTACGGGCAGTCAAGTAGTTGGGATTTTATAGATATACTTGGAGAGCTTGGAGCAGGAGGCTGCAAGATTTTATAGCTATAGTTATTTCCGCTGTGTTGTAAGTGTTGTACTCTGATAAGTGCTATTGTATATATATAACTGTTTACTTCAAAGTTATGTTATATATTATATGTTATTCGTTCCGCTGTGAGATTCGTGTTACTCTGATGATTCTGATGTTCTTCTTCTTCTTCTATTCTATTAGTTCTATCTTTTCTTTCTCACCTTCTAAATTCTTTCACTAACGTCTCGGAATTTCCGACTCTCGAGGAGTCGGAAATTTCCAGCCGTTACAACGATGAAATTCATATTTCGATGAATTAGATTTTCCTTAAAAGATTAAAGACATGAAATTTATATTTTCATGTGTAAAGATTAAAACAAGAATATCATTTTGCTTGTAGAGAAAAGAATGACACAAAATAATCATTTTTGTTGAATTAGGAATGACGCACAAGAAATTGCATGTTTGTGTAGATTGAAAATAATAAAAATATACATTGCATGTATAGGTTGTGTATGTGAATTAAAATAAACATTATTGAGTGTTATGATATATATATATATATATATATATATCTTTACTTGTCGCGGTTACCACAATAATGAAATTGCCGAAGAAATTATATGTATATATATAATTATATATATATAAACAAATTTCAATTGAACGAATCGAGCGTGGTAGTTCACTTTATAGAATTGTACTTTTAGTTGATTATACCGAAATATCCGACCGTCGGATTTTCCCAAATCTGTAACAGTTAGGTTTGCCTTGGGAAGATCTTTCCAACGTTATGAATTGTTTCCAACGGTTAGATTTAGAGAAATGTGTAAAACAAATTTGGGTGAAAACAGCGCCAAGGTCGCCTTTTGACTTGGAGCGTTGTTAAATGGAATTTAATTATTTTTATATAAATAAAAATAAAGGTTGATCGTTATAAATTAATATCAACGATATGAAATGATTTTTAAATATATATATATATATGCGAGGATCGTTTGAAAAGTCCGAGTTCAATCTCATTTCAAATGATCATACGACGATTGAAAGTCGAAGAGTTGAAGACAGTGATCGAAGACCGGCGATCTTCACATCGAATGTACGACAACTGTTGATGCCCGTGATTGGAGTAGCTACCTTCAAGGGGCTACAGTGGTGGTCGTCCCGACGTAGTGTTGATTAGTATGGATTTGGCTTTCGCTCAGACCCAGAGCATAAGCTTATAAATGGAATGTGTGTCTGACATTGTACTCCGTTATATTGTATTTATTGATTTTCTATCGAATGTATGAATGTTTGGTGGCGGAGAATTTATTCTCTTGCTTAACACCCTTTCATATATTTCGGCAAAGGATTGGTAGTGTGATATGAAGTGACGATGTGGCATGCTAAGATGCATATGATCAAGGCTTTGTTGAAAAGCAGGCCTTGTGGGATGATCAAAGCATAGCCTGTTTAGGCATAGATTTGTGTATTGCGTGACTTCGCGAGCCTCACACACCGGCGGATTCTAAAACGGGAGAAGGGAATGCAGGGAGAAAAGCACGTTTCTTTCTAGCTAGAAGTGGTGTTTGGGTTTTAACACGGCCCGACAATTTACCTATGTGGATGATGGAATGAGCCCCACAGATGATAGGTCCTATAGGACCGGGAAACGTGTGTTTAGGAATAACTAATCCGCAACTCGTATGGTGGACCGGCCCTGCAGCTTTCCAAGGGTTCATTGCGGGGGATCCTGAGACATTAGCTAGAGTGTCTCGAATCGGTAAGGAGCTCCTCCCTAGCGTTGGCTCATGATGGAAACCAAATTCCAAATACGACCCTACGGACTTGATTGTATTACTAGTATGGAGGCATAGTAGTATGGGATACTATTCTTCCTAGGATTGATACATTTACTTTGAAATGTTTTTGAAACGTGTATACACTATTAATAATATCAAATTTGTTTTTATCGTACCAAGCATGTTTGACCATTATAAGGTAAAACCCTATCCTCCGGTTTGCGATGCATTGTGTGATGGGATTTGTGTCTTATGATGGTTTCATTTTTCTAAAAAGCATTGCGGTGCTTTACGATTTACTCTAAGTTATGCACGGCAATCCATTGGAATAAACCCGTTCCGCGTTAGCAGCGTGGTCCTTGGATTTGCTTTGATATTATTAGTTAGTTTAGTTAAGTTAGATTTCTCATACTAGTCCCATGACTGACTCGTAGTTTGTTTCACTTTGCAAACTCGGGTGCCCTCTTTTCCACACGGGCAGTCGAGTAGCTTTTTGCAGATATTTATCTTTTGAGCAGGTAGCTGGATTGAAGCTTAAAGCTGTGTCCAGAGCATAGTTATCTTCCGCTGTATCTATTTTATTGTTTCCGCTGCAATGTATTAAAATATTGTAATTTGTCTTCCGCTGTAATTTATTTCAATGTACTCTGATATTCTTTACTCTGATGTTGTGTTATTATGATGTAATTAAAGTCTGCTGTTATTGTTCTAATGTGTTGTATTCCCAGAGTTAAAGTATTCGTGGATTTCCAACCTTTGGGTCAGACTTGTGTGGTTTATGGTCGATCCAAAGAGAGGGAATTTACGGGTCTTTACAGTTGGTATCAGAGCTTTGGTTAACTCAAATCTTTGGGATACAACTCATTAGAACTGAACAAAAGACTCATCAGAGATTGGATTAGTAATATCCAATAAGAATACTCATTAGAGATAGGATTAGCAGTATCCTAGAATGAGAAAACTCATTAGAGATGGGTTAGTAATGCCCTAGAATGAGTTGAGAGTGACAAGCTTATAATATACGTATTTGTAATTATAATATATTTTAGAAAATATGATTTTTGAATATATAAAAGCAATATATTTTAAAAGCTAATCAACTAATTGACTAATGGTTGTGTAGTGTAATTATTAGTTCAACTAATAAAATTATTAAATGAAATAAGAATGAAAGATGAGATAGGATAATTAAACAACTTTTAGCTTCGTTCCTTTTCGAGGACGAAAATTTCTTAAGTGGGGGAGAATGTAACAACCCTGAATTTTTGGCTAAATTTAAAATTTTATTTTAACTAATTTTAATGAGTTTATGATATTTAAAATAATTTATTTAAAATAATAATGATTAAAAATTGATTTAAATCAAAATTTGAATGAATAATTTAATTTTAATTATGAAAGGAGTTAGAAATAGCGCGGTAGTTTGAAAAGTCAAACTTGAACTTTGACTGATCATACAGGATGCAAAATTTAATGGATTTTAGTGAAACCAAAGGTATTAGAATCTATTTAAAAATATATTTCCAACAAATCCAAAAAATCGGAATTTCATAGCGGGAATCAAAAGTTATGCCCAAATTAAAATTTAGAAAGGTCGCTATGAAATGTATAAAGGTCAAAAATGCTACTTTTTGCATACAAAGGAATTTGGACTCGAAACCACTTCCATTGAGTTCAGAATGACATTTCTGCATTGAAAAACAGTAAACACTTATATATTTAGAGTTTTGAAAATTATTTGTTTAAAATGTATTTTTTTTAATATTTAATATATAGCCCTTAAAAATAGCCATTTTTCAAATGACCTCTGTTTTCAACGAAACCACTTTTGTTGGAACCGGAATGTCAAGTTATTGTTAAGTTTAATTTTCCAGTATTTTTCGAATTAATATGTGAGCGTGGCAAAAGAAAACATGTTTTGACCATTTTAGTTAAATCGGATCGACCAGAAAAAGGTCATTTTTCAAACAGTCTCAGAATTCGGCGAGATTAATTTTTTTAGGACCGTATCGATAAAAGAAAGCCAGAAATAATTTTTCTGTAATTTTCGGAGTCTGTATGTGGTCCCGCCGTATTTAAATGTACGGTTGAAATTAAACTATTAATTTAATATTGTAATTTTAATAAAACACGCAACAGACTTCAGAATTGGGCCACGGGGCATAGCACATCGCGTTCCGAAGGCGTCAAAACCTTAAGAACGACACTAAGCAGGCCTGATTTGGAGTCAGCCCGGAATTCCACCTTTTAAGCACGAAAATCGAGATTTATTATTAAAATAATAAAAAAAAACCTAACCCTAATTTCGAAATGCACAGCCGCCGCCCCCTTTTCAATGGCCACGAACATTCAAAACTTCCTGACTCAATAACTTTTGATCCGCTCAATGAAATTCAACATATTATATACCAAATCGAAGCTCTTGGAGTGATCTACATATCCATACGGTTAAGATCGGGCTTTAGCTCACGGATTTCGTGAATTCTGGCAACGAAGGGCCGACACTTGGAGGTGTTTTCAGCATGCCGAGGTGCTTCGGGTTCGACGCCCTTGGGGGCGCAGGGAGGCAGCAGTCGGAGCTTCGGAGGGGCGGTGTCGGATCAAGTTCCGGAGTCTTCTATGGTGATGCGCAAGGGAGGATTGGTGATGATGGTTTGGGTTCCATTACCTGAGAAGGAGCGACGGGTTGGTTGTAGAAGAAAGGAGGATTAGAGAAGTAATTAACTTTAATTATTTATTAAAATAATTATCCATAAAATCAAAAGTTTAAAATCATGTAACTTCTTCGTACAACAACGAAATCAAACGAAACGAAAAGCGTTGAAATCATATAAATGAGATCTACAGTATGAAGCTGACTAGAACCATTTCTGAGCCAATCAAAATTTGACCAAAATTCAGATCTGAATTATTCGGTGAGATTTCTATTTAAAAATTCAAATTATTTATTTCAAATGTGAAAATTATATTTATGTCATATCCATAATGGTACATATAATTACTGAAATGTTGATTTGTTCTGTGATGACGATTGTTGAGTTTTATTCTTGTTTGATGGAAATATCATGTTTTGGTTGGATCAGTTTTGTTAACTTAGGAATATCATTTCTAGTGTTTTGTCGAAATAAAATTATC
This sequence comes from Allium sativum, assembly GCA_030737875.1. Lineage (NCBI taxonomy): Eukaryota > Viridiplantae > Streptophyta > Magnoliopsida > Asparagales > Amaryllidaceae > Allium > Allium sativum. The sequence continues at coordinate 1,026,067,677 of CM060909.1, forward strand.
GACAAACAAGATTATCATTTTTGATTAGTTATATTAACAATAAATTAACAAATTTTGTTAGACAATGTACACGTGAATAAAATATACATTTTTGTTTAAACCATGATTGTTAAATTAAAATATAGAAATTGTTTTGACAAATAAAATTCCTTTTATTTGTCATATTAAAATATAGAAATTGTTTTGACAAATAAAATTCCTTTTATTTGTCATATTAGAGTATAGAAGTTGATTTACAAATAAAATCCCTTTTATTTGTTATTGAAATGCATAGAAAATCTTGACGTATAAAATATTTTTTTATATGACATTGAAATACATAGAGAGAATGTTTACATATAAAATATTCTTTTATATGTTATTAGAATGTATAGAAAAATATAAACAAATAAAAGGATTCTTTTATTTGCTGTTAGAACACATAGAAAAGTGTAAAACAATAAAATACCATTTTTTATTTGTCATGATTAAAACTAGAATTAGATGCAAAATAGAAATATTCTTTTTATGTGCTATGTTAAAATAGATTCATATGAGATTAAGAATATTATTCTTTTATTTGATTTGTATATAAATTACAATAACAATGTTTGTATGTTATGTTATACATTAAGATTTGTATACGAATCAAAATGGACATTTTGTTAGAAATGTTATATGTTGATTAGAATTATCACCTTTATTAGAAGTGTTATATTAGATTAAAACACCATTTTTGTTAAGAATATGTTATGTAATTAAACAAGACATTTTGTTAAGATTATGTTATGAAAATAAAAATAACATTTCTGTTAGAAAGGACATGTTAGAATAAAAAAGAAATACCATTTATGTTATAATAATGTCACTTTTTATTTTATTAGAATTGGCAAGAAAGAAATGTCACTTTTTATTTTATTAGAATCAACGGTGTAAAATAGTCACTTTGTTAGCATTGATTCAACATAAAAATATCATTTTTATGTTAATATGAATGGCTAGAATTGTTAAACATTAAGAATTTTCTCTTCATTGTTTACATGTAAGGTTAGAAAAGTTTCATATGTTGAAAACATTATTTTCAGCATGCTTATATAGGAAGGAAAGAAAATTTGTTAGAAAAGGATAAGTATGTTAAAAACATTATTTTTAACATTGCTAGAAGAACATGTTAGAAAATATAAAAGGTTAAAAACCATATTCTTAACATGATAGAAAATACATGTTAGAAAATATTATATGTTAAAAACATTAATTTTAACATGCTGAAAAGAGGAAAAGGAAACACATATAAAAATATGTGAATACATTAAAATATTCTTTTTAATGTAAATATAACTTAGGAAAATAAACGGTCTTTTATTTGTGTTCTCTAACACAAATACAACAAAGAAAATAAAATTCCGTTTTTATTTTGCGTTTCACAATGAAATTGTGACATAGAAGAATATATACATCTTTTATTTATGTTCTCCAATACAACATAGAAAAAGGAATTAAAGAATTTATGTTTTTCAATGTAAATAAAAGAAATAAAGGAATTTACATTTTATATGTAAATAAAAAGGTTTGATAGGAATGCACATTTTATATGTAAATGAAAGGTTAAATAGAAATTTACATTTTATATGTAAATAAAGGATGAAATAAAAGTTACACTTTTATATGTAAATAAAATGTGAAATAGACATTTACATTCTCAATATAAAATAAAAGAATGATTAGAAATAAAGTTTACATTTTTAATGTAAATAGGATTAAAAAGATGAAAGTTACATTTTTAATGTAAAAAGAAAAGTATACATTTTAGTGTGAATAAGAGAAGGAGAACTTTACATTTTTTAGAACTTAAAAAAGAAGATAACATTTTTGTGTAATTTAGAATTTAAAGAAGGAAAATTACATTTTCATGTAAATAGAACTTAAAGAAGAAGATTTACATTTTAATCAATTGAATTTTTATTAAAAAGGATAACGGTATGAAATTTACTTATTCATGTAAAAGAATTTCTGTAAAGATTATAACGATGAAATTCATATTTCAATGAATTAGATTTTCCTTAAAAGATTAAAGACATGAAATTTATATTTTCATGTGTAAAGATTAAAGCAAGAATATCATTTTGCTTGTAGAGAAAAGAATGACATAAAATAATCATTTTTGTTGAATTAGGAATGACGCACAAGAAATTGCATGTTTGTGTAGATTGAAAATAATAAAAATATACATTGCATGTATAGGTTGTGTATGTGAATTAAAATAAACATTATTGAGTGTTATGATATATATATCTTTACTTGTCGTGGTTACCACAATAATGAAATGGACGAAGAAATTGTATGTATATATATAATCATATATATAAACAAATTTCAATCGAACGAATCGAGCGTGGTAGTTCACTTTATAGAATTGTACTTTTAGTTGATTATACCGAAATATCCGACCGTCGGATTTTCCCAAATCTGTAACCGTTAGGTTCGCCTTGGGAAGATCTTTCCAACGTTATGAATTGTATCCAATGGTTAGATTTAGAGAAATGTGTAAAACAAATTTGGGTGAAAACAGCGCCAGGGTCGCCTTTTGACTTGGAGCGTAGTTAAATGGAATTTAATTATTATTTTATAAATAAAAATAAAGGTTGATCGTTATAAATTAATATCAACGATATGAAATGATTTTTAAATATATATATATGCGAGGATCATTTGAAAAGTCCGAGTTCAATCTCATTTCTAATGATCATACGACGTTTGAAAGTCAAAGAGTTGAAGACGGTGATTGAAGACCGGCGATCTTCACATCGAATGGACGACAACTGTTGATGCCCGTGATTGGAGTAGCTACCTTCAAGGGGCTACAGTGGTGGCCATTCGGACGTAGTGTTGATTAGTACGGATTTGGCTTTCGCTCAGACCCAGAGCATAAGCTTATAAATGGAATGTGTGTCTGACATTGTACTCCTTTATATTGTATTTATTGATTTTCTGTCGAATGTATGAATGTTTGGTGGCGGAGAATTTATTCTCTTGCTTAACACCCTTTCATATATTTCGGCAAAGGATTGGTAGTGTGATATGGAGTGATGATGTGGCATGCTAAGATGCATATGATCAAGGCTTTGTTGAAAAGCAGGCCTTGTGGGATGATCAAAGCATAGCCTGCATAGGCATAGCTTTGTGTATAGCATGACTTCGCGAGCCTCACACACCGGCAGAGTCTAAAATGGGAGAAGGGAATGCAGGGAGAGCAGCACGTTTCTTTCTAGCTAGAAGTGGTGTTTGGGTTTTAACACGGCCCGACATTTTACTTATGTGGATGATGGAATGAGGCGCTTCGGATGATAGTTCCTATAGGACCGGGAAACGTGTGTTCAGGAATAACTAATCTGCAACTCATATGGTGGACCGGCCCTGCAGCTTTCCAAGGGTTCACTGCGGGGGATCCTGAGACATTAGCTAGAGTGTCTCGAATCGGTAAGGAGCTCCTCCCTAGCCTTGGCTCATGATGGAAACCAAATTCCAAATACGACCCTACAGACTTGATTGTATTACTAGTATGGAGGCATAGTAGTATGGGATACTATTCTTCCTAGGATTGATACATTTACTTTGAATTTTTTTTGAAACGTATATACACTAATAATAATATCAAATTCGTTTTTATCGTACCAAGCATGTTTGACCATTATAAGGTAAAACCCTATCCTCCGGTTTGCGATGCATTGTGTGATGGGACTTGGGTCTTATGATGGTTTCTTTTTTCTAAAAAGAATTGCGGTGTTTTACGATTTACTCTAAGTTATGCACGACAATCCATTGGAATAAACTCGTTCCGCATTAGCGGCGTGGTCCTTGGATTTGCTTTATTACTATTAGTTAGATTAGTTAAGTTAGATTTCTCATACCAGTCCCATGACTGACTCGTAGTTTGTTTCACTTTGCAAACTTGGGTGCCCTCTTTTCCACATGGGCAGTCGAGTAGCTTTTTGCAGATATTTATCTTTTGAGCAGGATGCTAGATTGAAGCTTAAAGCTGTGTCCAGAGCATAGTTATCTTCCGCTGTATCTATTTTATTGTTTCCACTACAATGTATTAAAATATTGTAATTTATCTTCCGCTGTAATTTAGTTTGATGTACTCTGATATTTTGTACTCTGATGTTGCGTTATTATGATGTAATAAAAGTCTGCTGTTATTGTTCTAATGTGTTGTATTCCCAGAGTTAAAGTATTCGTGGATTTCCAACCTTTGGGTCAGACTTGTGTGGTTTATGGTCGATCCAAAGAGAGGGAAATTACGGGTCTTTACAAATAGATATCGTATTGGGAATAACGACATATATCTTCCAAATTACTCAACAATATCCGTATAATCACGGAATCCAATATCGAAAATATCCGAAGATAATTTCTATTCAAATATATTCCAACATATATGTTGGAAAACTTTGGTTATATTAAAACCATTCACAATCCAATTAGTTATTTAAAACATTGGATTACTAATCCTTAGAAAACATTGTCTGATCTTATTTGAATACCCGATGTTCCTTTCGGTTCTTCCCACCCCTCGCCTAATGGAATAATTTCCAGTTAGGTCTCACAGGTGATACTAGATTGTACTCTGAGGAATTATTGCATATTCCTTTTAACTCTTTATTCTAGTTGTTAACTAGTTCATTTATATAAAATATCTTTTATCTTTCTAAATTTTGGAATATTTCATCCAAAAACCTTTTTTAAATCGTTCATTATGATTTATTACAATTTATCCATAGTTTTACTAATTTTAATATGCCCATTTCAGTTGAATTTCATTTACAATCATCGAACTGCATTTACAGTGACCTTTTCAAATATTGATTTTGACTTATCTTGAAATTTAACCATTGGATTTCAAATATGTTCTTTTTATTTGAAAGCTCTTTTAATTACAAACCCAATATTTTTAGTTTTGGGAGAATCCGACGGTTAGATCTCCCGTTATGTCAGTTCGAAGTTAATTGTTGATATTCGTGAACGGTCGCTGCATGACTCGTCCTATTCAAATCAAATTCGATTTACAAATTAGATCGAATATAATTCAAAACTTTTTATAAATTTATTTATCACATATCAGAATCAATTATCACAACTAACCCACATATCGTGGTATATACCATATAAGCATTAAAATATTAACGCTTATATGGGTTTGTCAATCTATAGATTAACCGCAATATCAATCATCAACAATCAGTTCATTCAACTCAATTATGTCATTCAATATTCAATAGTGATCATATTCAATCTCAATAACCAATAACTAGTTAAGTTTTCTCAATTAATAACCATTTACTATGAATTCTGTTCACAACATCGATATATAATCAAATATTTCACAACAATATTCAATAATTAACTAACAAAACAGTTACTTTTAGTCAAGCCCTTTAATAGCGAACAGTTTCAGTTTCACACCTTGATTGGTTCAGTAATTGCTATAAAACAATTGTTTTGATTAAATCAAACAGTGCATTTAATTTATTCAATATTTTCAACTGCTTTCGTTTCTGTTCTGGTATGTTCCATGGTGTAGTACTCGACAAGAGGATTCCAGCGGACCTGGGTTTGTTCGTTTCTTGTTCCATTTGAATGAGTTACGGTCTTGCAAATGTTAATTACATAAAATAATTACTTAAAACAATTAATAAATTATTTACTTTAGTTAATCCCCCTTTAATCCTTTCTTTTCCGTTCAAAAATGCTTCAGCCGAAAATTGAACCCATGTTGTCACCTTCTAGGGCTTCACGCCGCTCGCGCCTTGAACCCCTAAACTTCGATCTGACATGCCCATGTTGTTCGTCGTTCAACCCCCCACCGGTGCCACTAACCTGGCCAAGGTCGCACCCGTTTCTCGAAACCCAGAACACCATAACTAATCTCGATCGTATCAAATGAAAGATATCATCTTGCTTTGTGATTTTCATGTAGTGAGTGTTGATTGAAAATATGTAGATTAAGGGAGATTATAGAACGAAAAATGCAAGTTTCTGGTCCTTCATTTCCTTGTGGCAGCGGCTCTGAATCAAAGAACTAAGGTTTAGGGTTTTGTTTATAATTGGGTTATATGTACTAACATTTTAATAATGTATAATTCAATTGTTGCTTGATTAATGCTCCGAACTCTAAAAGAAACCCAACAAACGTTGCCTTTTGCCAAATATCCCCATTCCGGACACAATGGGATATGTTTCGTAAGTCAATTCGACTTTTCGATCAGTTTTTATTAATTAAAATATAACATTAAATATTGAATTTAAACGTACATTTTAATTTGCTATGATCACATATTGACTTCAAAAATTAGGATATTTGAGATCTAGCTATGTTTTACAAATACGGTTCTAAAAAATTAATTTCATCAAATTTGAAGAGCGTTTGAAAAATAGTCTTTTATTAGCTTATTAAATTTACAGCTAAAATTGAACAGGCGTTTAAATTTACCATGCTCATATATTAATTCCAATTGATTTAAAATTTTAAACCTGATAATAATTTGATATTCCAGATCTAACAAAATTAATTTCGTTGAAAACGGAAGTCGTTTGCAAAATAGCTATTTTTTAAGGGCTTAAATAATATTAAATGTTAATAAATTCCATAGTGACTATTTAAAATTTTGATTTGAACTTACAGTTTATAATACGAAATCTCAATTTATCACATTCGTTAGAAAGATATAATTAATTAGATCCTAACGTTTCTTGTTTTATTGAAATCCAATTTATTTTGAATTATGTATATTAATTTAAAGTTTAAAACTAAATTTTCTAACTACCGTGCCATTACGAGGTCGTATTAATTAAATTTTTCATCGTTAATTCTCAAAATAATTCATTAAGAATATTTAATTTCCATTGGAATCGATTAAAAGTAAATTTTAAATTGGCTCCAAAATTCTGGGTTGTTACACATGCACTCTCAGATGAATAACCCGATATCTCTCTTCATTTCTTCCCAATAATAGGCTTGCCTCAAAGCTTGATACAACGTATTACCATCAGGATGTTTGGCCAATCTAGAATGATGGCACTCTTAGAGAACTTTATCTCTCAATCCATTAATGTCAGGAAAAAACAACCTCCCATATTTATGGAGCCAACCATCACGGTCGAGTCCGTACATCTTCATATCTTCAGGTACTACACCATTTTCTACCTTGGTAATGACTTCAGCTAAAATAGGATCTTGCCTTTGGCTAGAACAATACATTCAACCAGATTAGGTATGACTATCAAATTTGCTAACATTTTCGGCTCCAACTCACATCTAGATCTAAAACCAAAAGATACTCGAGTTGCCTCAACTGTAGGAACATACTCCTAAAGTAGCAAGTTTCATACTCAAAGCATCGACAAATGCATTAACTTTGTATTGTAATACTAAAATCAGGATAGGTTAGAAACTCCAACCATCCTTGCCAACAAAGATCAATATATTTGTATGAGAAAAGGTACTTCGATGATTTATTGTTGGTAAACAACTCGAAATTCTCTCCTAAAAGATAATGCCAACACATCTTCTATGCAAACACAATCGTCGCTAGCTCCAAAATCATAGATAAGATACCTTTCTAATGAGGTATTAGTTGCCGACTAGCATATGCGACAACTCTATCCTTTTGCATCAATACTCCGCCCAACCCAATACCACAAGCATTTGCGTATACCATCATCCCTTTGCTTCCACATGGAATAACCAATACTGGTGCATCCATCAATCTCGTTCAGACTTACGAATGCGAGATCAGTTTTGCGTCCTAAACAAAAGCCCGATCCTTTTTCTGTAAGTTGATTCAATGGTGCTACCAACTTGGAGAGATTTTGGATGAATCCTCAGTAATATCCAACCAATCCAAAGAAACTTCTTATATCTGTAACATTCTTGGGTGTTGTCCAATTTTGAACTACTACGACTTTCGCAGGATCTATGACATGACCTGCTCGGACATAACATCACCCAAAAACCTCACTTCTCCCCTCCAACGGTGATAGTTAGTAAACTTAGTCTTTAATTGTTGTTTACTCAATACCTCAAGCAAAATTCTCAAATGTGTTTTTTGTTCCTCTCCGACCGTGAGTAAACAATAATATCATTGATGAACACAAGCTTAAAACTATTATGATGATCTTCGAAGACTAGGTTCAAAAGATCCAAAATGTATACTAGGGCAATGACATAACTAACCATTCGTAGAAATCGGATGGCATTCAAAATGCAATAATCAGTACGCTTTCTTTGCCACTCACAACTGATGAAATCCCATTGCATAATCCAACCAAGAAAATATCTTTGCACCATGTAAATAATAGAACTAGGGGTAGGCGCAGTCGGTTAACCAACCCCTTCGGTTAAATTTTCTAGTTAATTGCTTAGATTGGTCAGTTCGGCTAACCGTCGGTCGGTTAATCGACAGTGAACAGTACCGACCGACCTATTCAGAATTACCCGCAATTAAGCACTTAATTTAAATGGTTAACCTCCCAATTTAATTAGTTAACCATTAAAATTAAGTTGTTAACCATTTAAATCAACTGGTTAACCGTTTGCAAAGATGATAACAATTAATGATGTTATTATAAGCATATATAGTTACAGATAAGGACAATATTTTATGGTAGTAACGTTACAACTTACAGAACATATATAAAATTTCAAATACATTAACCCTTAGTTGCAGCTAATAAATAACACTTACACAAATACAATAGCTACAGATAAGCATACATACAGAGTCAGTTACATCAACACTTACACAAATACAATGTTACAACGGTCCACATAAATTCACATACACATTAATAGTTCTCCAGTCCACATAAATTTACATACATAATGAGATAAAAGTCATAAAATCCACATACATAATGAGATAAAAGTCATAAAACATTAACACTGACTCGGTGACTTGGTGACAGTCCACACTCCACTCCATAGTGACACTAACATAATAGTTTACATAATAGTTGAGTTAACAGTCTAATGCCAACAGTGATAAAAAGCATACTAATATAGTGATACAAATTGAAAATTGCACTGAAAGTTGAAAGTGAGAATAAGCTTGCTAGAAGTGGCAAGTGAGTGGCAATAGACTCTCTAAGACCTATTCCTACAATGATAATTTGCTAATCTCCGGTATGTACTTGGAACTTCAATGCTAATTTGCTAACTAGAGTCAAGTGATTATTGCTGACATCCCTACAGATTAAAGGTAGCACCTAGCATGTTATTAGTTCAGGTAAAATGCATGTGAATGCATATAATACATGCATCATCATTATCATTAATTGAGTAAGTTATTATCTGACGATAAGTAGGCAATTACATATAATATGAGTCAGCATTAAAGAACCTGTAACGACCTGGATTTTCGGTTATTTGAATTCGTATATTTAAATCTATTTTAAATATTATATTTGAACTATTAATGGATTATTAATATTGAATTAGTTAATTAAACGACAATTGAATGTATAAATTTATAATTAATATAAAACGATCTCGAAACGATGCGGTAGTTCATAATATTGAGTTTCCAACTTTAATTGAATATACAAAATCCGTTTTAAGTTGGAATTCTGTGAAGCAAGAACCGCTTAAATCTATTTGTTGATAATTTTCTAATGCAAGAGAAAAATCAAGATTTTATCATATATGTTGCAAGTTATGTCCAAATCAAAATTTAAAATAGTCGCTATGGAAATCGTTTATAAATTATGATGATTATTTAATTTAGTTAGAGAGAATTTTTATATATTTGGACATAGTTTAACTCGTAAATGTCAATGTTGAGTTATAAACCCATATCAATTAAATCTGAAGTGATATATTATTTTATTTTGATATATTCGACAATAATAATTTTTTATTATTTAATTTAATTGTTTTGGAATTAAAAATATATTATATCGATATTATATGAGCTGCAAAAATAGTCGTTTCCAAACAACCTTTGTTTTCGATGAAACGAGTTTTAATGGAGTACGTATAACCAATATTGATAGATTTTCAGTTTGGAGCCAAACTGTGTTATTTTACCAACAGACGAAATTTAAATGTGAACCGATAAATAAATTGAAATTAAAATATCGATGTTGTGCAAATGGAGTCATTTTTCAATGAAATTAATTTCGTTAGAGCCGAGACAGTAAGATGAAGCAGTGCGTCTGTTTGTGTTGTGTGTGGAGTTGATGTGCGACAATGCGGCTATTTAACTTATGACAATAAATAACGTTAGAAATTGTTTAAGGATAATGAACTAACAACTTCAATTCTAACTACTAATAAAATAAATAAATTCCACCATAAAACTAAAATAAAAAAATGTGGAAGCTGCACTCTTAAGTCACACACGTACACCCTATTTTCTTCTTTTCCAGCTAACCTACCTACCTAACTCAAAGCGACAGCTATGCTAAGGAAAGCCAGGCATACTACTTTCTAGCTGGAAAACTATGTCTGCTCCTACTTCTTTTTCTTGATTTATTTATTTTCCTCTCTGCACTCCCACGTGCTATCATCCAGCTATGACATATCCTACCAAGCCAATGCCATGTCTCTCAAACAAATGCCGTGACTACCAAACTTCAATCCCTTGGGTGCCAAGCCTCTTGACAATATTTTTAAAGCTTCTTATTCTTCGTTCTTTTTGTTTCACCGCAAGTAATAAAAAAGAAAAATGTACATTTCCAATCCAGATATACATAATAAATTCACCAAACCTTTTGCAAATGGATACCGACCCTGTTCCTCTTCACCAAATGTAGAAAACGCAAGCACCAGTCACGTAAAATATAAAAGCACCCAACCTTGTTTAGACGAGGTCACGAACGAGTTTAAGATGAGAGGGCCGGCGAGGGGAGCACTGGTGACTGGGTTCCGACGTTGAGTAAGTGATATAGTTCGGGGTTGTTGCTGGCGTGAGTTTACAGTGCACTAGGAGAAGGTAGTGGTCCAGTGGAGAGGGGTGTGGCTGGTGCTGGTGCATGGTTCACTAGATCTCATACGAAGGAAGGGAAGGTGACACTCTGATGATCTTGAGGCGGTGCAGAAGCATGATGGTCGTGTTTAGATCGAGAACAGTTGCTGCATGTGTGGTGGGTTCATTCTGGTGCGGATTTCCGTAGCAGCATACGGGACAGTGGAAGTCGTGAGCTCGACAAGACAGCATGGTGGAGGAGTGGTAAATGGTGAAGTTACGGTTATGGTAGCAGTTCTTGGAAGTCACGCGTGAGATGGTGGAACGTGATACGCAGTGGCATGGGAAAACAAGGATGGAAGACAGGACAACTAAGTGGAAAGAAACAAGTAGAGAGGAAGGGAGTTTTACATTAAAATGGTGGGAAGTATTTTCGAAAATGGGACGTGTAGGCTTTAGTATTGCATGGGAGGAGATGCGTTGCAAATGAAAGCAATAGGAAAATATAAAGAGGAGGGGTGCGAAGGAGCTTGGGGAAGAAGCATGTGTTGCGGTTTGGAGTGCAAATTCATTTAAGCGCGTGGGGTTCGGCCTTTGCTTTAAAAAAACACGAAACCAGAAATATAAAGTGGGAAGTGGAGGAGATTGTTGAATGGTACTGATTTGTTTATGGCGTCTGCTTTGAGGGAACGGGCCTAGGCCATTAGTTAAAAAAAGAAAAAAAAAGTGGGACGAACTAACAAATGGTTTGGAAAGAATTTGTTGCGTGGTTTCTGGAGTTGGATGCTAGAATGGGAACTTTGCAAAGCCAATTCCAACCGTATACCGTATGTATACAATGTAATGTCCATTATTTCAACGATATAATAATTAATTTATTTAATTATTTGAATATTGGTTTGGTAATTTAAAACGAGTTGAATTTGAATATTTAGATTTTATTTAATTAATATAATAATTAAATATTATATTTAATTCTGAAATAATCAGAATTAGCTGAATATAGCAATATGGTGTGAATTGGTCAATTCAAAATAAATAATTCAGTTTAGAGTTGAATTATAATAACGAATATATTATATAAACGACAATTGAACATATAATTATATTATAATTAAAATCGAGCTCGAAACGACGCCGCAGTTCGCTATTTGGCGATTCAAACTTCAACTGAATGTACAGGGTCCGCTTTAAATCGGATTTTTGTGAAACAAGATATGTTCGGAGCTGGTGAAGTATATTTTTCTAATGAAAGAGAAAATTCGGGATTTCATTGTGTAGATTTTGATTTATGTCCAAATAAAATTTTAGAAAAATTGCTATGGAATTCCTTTGAAATTTATAAATATATATTTATATTATAAAAGGATTTTATATATAAATCGAATATCGATATATCTAGGAATTTTGAAATATCGAGTTATAAATACAATTGGAGCTGTATGGTATTTTAGTGTGGATATATACAATAATATTTATTTTTAAATATTTAATTTAATTATTTTTAAACATATTTATATATTTAAAAGGGTTATTTAGGGGTGTAAAAATAGCCAGTTTTACAAAGGACCTCCGTTTTCGTCGAAACTAATTTTGTTGGATCCGTAATATTAAATTATTGTTGGATTTCAATTTCCGTGATTTTTGAAGTCAGTGTGTGGCCGTACGGATTTTTAATGTGTAAAACAGTTAGTATTTTGACGGTTAAAAATACGCTGTATGAGCAAACGGAGTCGGAATTCGACGAAACCAGTTTCGTTGGGTCCGTAATGTCAAACTCTAGGTACATGTCAATTTTCATGATTGTTAGGTATCGTGTGTGATCGTTGGAATTGAAAACATTTATCGAAAATTTATGTTAATATAAAAACAAAATATCTAGATATTTATCAACCCTATAAATACCACTAACCTGTGGCAAACCCTAATATTTTCATTCAACGGTCAACCAGTTTTCCGCCGTTATGTTTCTTTCTTATAGTAACATATTTAGGTCTTCAAAATTCTCCCATAAATCAGATAAAATCCTATACTTTTCGAAACTTATGTAATTTAATAGTTGGAAGAATACGATTCAATTGATATCCATGTTATATGGTGCAGTCACCATATTCTCAAACCTCGAAGACACCAGAGCCACTAGGGCAGATCGCTGCTAGTACTTGCGATGACCGGAGAACGGGACGAGGTCAAGGCGAAGTTATTGGGAAGAGCGATGGTTCTAGGAAGAAAAGAGCAACACGGTGCCTGGTTTTGGGAAGTCTGGACATTGAAATGGTTAACGATTAGGGAGCTGGTAGTGTCAATCGGAAGGAGGATGTCGGGGCTTGAATTGGATGGAGTGGGGGATGGCTCGGTGGCCTCAGGCACCGCCGGTGATCGGTCATGGTGAGGGATGTATGCGGCTGTTACAGGATAAACCATTTGGTGTGGCTTTTCTGTTAATCGTGGAAATTGAGTTAGGGAAATAAGGGTGTATGCTCAAATATTATTACCTAGAGCCATGCTTAGGAATTGGTCAGTCTTGGCTTTGATGAAGGGTTGAGTTCGAACAATGTTCTGAGGGGGAAGAAGCAGTGTACGGTAGAGTTTTTATTTATTTATTTTTACTGTGTGATGCTAGTAGTGGAAGTAACAGAAATGGTTACATTCGGTTAATAGTGGATGGTGCTATTCTTGGAGATGAAGTGGACGGTGTGGTTGAACTCAAATTTGTGTTGAATTGGTGAAGCACGATGGTAGAAGGGAAGCATGGTAGTAGGGAAGCAATTAGCGGGGAAGAGGGTGATTTAGGATATTAAGGTTAATTATATATTTAAGCATATATAGTTAATGACTTTAAAATGTATACCATCTTATAAAAAGTATAACTTTACCATACAGTGTCAGAATCATGAACGGTCAGATCTGTTGGGATCGTAGGGACGAACACTACAAAATGCAACTGGTTTGGAATCTATTGGAGCTCGTCTCAATTTATGACAAAATAAATTGCCCGTCTGAATCAAGAGATGGTTATTGTTATTAACGATGATTGTCCAGTGTGAGTAAAATTCACCAACTCTATCAGTTCATATTTTTATAACGTGTATTTAGAACTGATAAATGATGATTGATTTGCTGTGTGCTGACTGTTTGATTGAATTGCTGATTGATTGTTTGAAATTATAGATAACGATATATATATAAATCGTTAATCAAACATTGATTCTATTTATCATAATATTTCATATTGAAATGAAATCAATGTTAATTATATTGTTTAACATCTGTGGATGCAGGGAAACAGGTCGGAGGAATCCGACTGGATTCCTCAACATTTATTTTATTGTTTTTCATATATGATGATATATGATGTGATATATAATATGTTGTTGATGATGTGTGTTAGAATGATATTGATCATTGTTGTTTGGTATTTTAAATACCATAAGGAATACTGGAATGTTAAAAAGGAAATTTTCAATGTTGTATTGAAAAAGAAATATATATAAAATCCAAGGATTTTATAGAAAGAGATATATATAAAATCAAAGGATTTTATAAAAAGAAATATTTTTAAAATGAATAAAATTTTATAAAAGGAATTATTTATATAATAAATAGATTATATAAAAGGAAATATTGTAAAACAGTTACAATAGAATTGAAAAGAAACATTTATTTGTTAAATAAATGGAGTAAGATAGAAAGGAATATTTATTTGTTAAATAAACGGGGTAAGATAAAAGGAATATATTGTGAAAATAAATAGAATCATAAAGGAAATATTTATTTCAAAAATAAATAGATTATAAAAGGAAACACTTGAAAAATGAATAGAATTGTATAAAAAGGTAATTTTACACTAGGAAGGTTTAGACCCGTGCTTCGCACACGGGTATAGCAGAATATGAATTTAAAGTGAATATTTAAGAGAAATCTGTTTTAACGGATAAAGTAAGAAGATTAATTTACAAATAAGGTTTTATAAATTAAGTAAAATATTTATCATTGGATAAATAGAAGAAGTCAGGACTTATATAGAGGAGCAAGAATTGATTTCAACATCGATAGTTGAAACTGAATATGGACGAAGAGTAAATCGGTTACAGTTAATCAGTAAGAGTTAACCAGTTAGAGTTAATCGAAATGAGTTAATCAAATATTGGTTATTCGAATAGAGAAATCAATTAGAGTTAGAGTTAATCAATTAGAATTAGAATTTATTGATTAGAGTTAGAATTAATCGATCAGAATTAGAGTTAACTGAATTAGAGAAATCAATTAGAGTTAGAGTTAGTTGATTAGAGTTAGTCGGACTAGAGTTAATCGAATATGGCTATTCGAAGAAAAGAGATTATCAAATATGGCTATTCAAAGAGAGATTATTGAATATTAGTTATTCGAAAGTAGTTATCGAATATTAGTTATTCGAAAGGAGTTATTGAATATTAGTTGATCGAAAGGAGTTATCAAATATTAGTTATTCGAAAGGAGTTGTCCAATATTAGTTATTCGAAAGGAGTTATCGAATATTAGTTATTCGAAAGAAGTTAACGAATATTAGTTATTCGAAAGGAGTTAACGAATATTAGTTATTCGAAAGGAGTTATCGAATATTAGTTATTCGAAAGGAGTTATCGAATATTAGTTATTCGAAAGGAGTTAATCGAATATTAGTTATTCGAACGGAGTTAATCGAATATAGTTCATTCGAATAGAGTTAAATGAGTTAATCGAATATAGTTTATTCGAATAGAGTTAATGGAGTTAATCGAATATAGTTTATTCGAATAGAGTTAAAGGAGTTAATCGAATATAATTTATTCGAATAGAGTTAAAGGATTTAATCGAATATAGTTTATCTGAATAGAGTTAAAGTAGTTAATCGAATATTGTAACGTCCCGCCGTTTTGACCGCTTCAAATTGGTAATTAAACCAACTTAAAACGTTCAAATTGACGGATCGTTATTAGCTTACAGAGTTTAAAAACAGGATCAACACAGAATAAATAACACAGTATTGAAACAGCAGAATAAAACTTTTTATTTATAAAAGAGAAGTTTTGATACAACATTTTCTATACAGCAGTATGTCAAAATAATTTGAATACAAGAAAATCTTTATTGTTTTATAACTTCAGAGTGCGCCCGTCTTCAAAATCCCCGGCTTCGCATATCTTCGAATCCTAAGCTGTAATCTTTGAATCTGTATTGCTGGGGTCTGAACCAAGCGTTCCATGCAAAACATAAAACACTCGAGTCAGGATTAAATCATAGTTCAGGTAAATTAACTTCAATATAAACAGTCAATCCTACAATTTACTAAAATTACCAGTGCATCGAACACATGAGAGAATGGGTTCGGAAATGAAAAATGTGGACAGGAAAATATGTACACATATATAAAAAAAAACAAAGTGTCCAAAACTTTTACTTGGACAATACACACAGCACGTACAATCTGTATATGCACACACCGCACCTATGCGGCACACACAAACACACATGTACTACATACTCACACACATACCGCACAACTTCACCATACACACGCATGAACCACACAAAGTCCTACCCATATAATTATACACGCCTATAAATGCATGCAAACACAACTACACATATAGCATAGAGTACCGCACGGAGTAGATAATATGAAGCAAGCAGCTTACCAAAAGAGTGAACTAGGACCGATATTTGTCTGCATATAACAATTCATATAGGTTCACGGTCTAGTTCTTAATTTAGTTTGACATCTTACTACTTAACACCAAGCATCTAATAAGCTTGCATATGAGCACTAATATACTGATGTTCATTGGAAAGGACAGAGTGTGTAGGTGCACATTTTCTAAGTTATACATGAAAGGGAATTATGTATGTATAAAGTGGTGCCATACAACTAAATTAAGAAAGAGAGAAAACTGGTGATGTAGCAAAACAGGGTGGTTATCATCCACTAAAGAAAAGTTACAACTGGAAGAAAACCTTTCCGGTGTATGTCATTACACGCTTTGTTATTTTAGAATGCTACAGCTGACTACAATCTATTTCTTTTTATTTGCTTAATTTACAATTCATGGTTTTAAATACAAGCATAGTTCAACCTGCTAGCATCGGCCTACTATTTCCATTTTTGTTCCCCATATTCAATAAAAGAACATCAACATCAACTAACTAATATGCTGTATTTTTGAACACCCCACCTCCGTTATGGTCACTCACAAAGGGAATGACTTAACTTTGGTGGAGGTTTATAAGTAAAAGCCACAGATAAACTCAAAAAAGATATAAATACACATATTTTAAACAGCAGAAACCAAACAGAATTTTATTTCATCAATACGTGTTCAAACAAAACATTCCATAATTGTCTCAAAATACTTCCAACATTACAACCTCATTACTGTCTTGATTATTAAAGAAGCATAAAACATAAATAAAGTGACAAAAATCCCTATAGTGATATCCAAAGCCATAATCCAAGCAAAAGAGATCCAAATCATACATCTACGTTCTCGGAGCTTGTAAAGAGACTGACTGAGCTGAGTTGTTTCCTCCCTGTGGACCTGGGGGGGACGAAAGAAAAGAAGACAAAAAGAAAATAGAGTCAGACATAAAGCCTGAGTAAATCTAGTAACTCTTCAGTATGTGAATAAGAAAAGGGCATGATAGATATAAACTGAAAATAGGAAACTGTCACAAGCTAAGGAAGTGTCGAATGTACTATCGCACCCATACTATATCTCTGCACCTACTTGAGCTTATTTTAACTGGCACCCCATGCTGAGGGTGAAGTGATCCGCGGTGCCCTGTTTGTCTGCTCCGGAATGTGTGCATGCCCGCACCCCGTTAGACCTACACTGTGCACCCACCGCCGTCATTTTGACCGCTTACAATCAGCCCAGTAATCGTGCCCCACCCTGCCTAGTTTCAGGGTACCATGATACCTAACTTGGGTTACTGCTGAAACGGGTCCCTCGTTACCAGGATTTTCTAGTCAAACATGTTAAGTGGTTAAGTGTCTGTATTAACCTAACCCCACCCATCAATTCTTGTTAACATGTTGAATTTGGTTAAGTGTTATAGTTGACTTAACCCTACCACCTGTCCTTAGCCTCTTAGAGCACCTGACCACTCACATTAGACAGATATTGCTACGGTTACTGGATGTGCCGGTCGGTTCCGGGCAGGTTTACACCGTAGCTCAGTCTAACCTCGGGTCATTATTGGGCTCAATGCTTAACCACCCACATTGGATAGGTATTGTTGTGACTACTGGACAGCCGGGTGGGTCCGGGCAGGTTTACGTCACAACTCAATCCAACCTCGGGTTAAGCATATCTTGTTTTCTAAATTTACATATTTTATTACTTCTCAATTATATGTAAATGTCATGTCTTTTATTCTTGGGTATAACAATTCATACTGCTTAAATGTCATTGTCGTTGGCATGTGCCAAACATGCCAACATATATTTTCAATGTTTTAACCCCAACGTTATTACCCCCGTTTGTACGTTCGCGACATTATAACAAGTGTTGGGCTTGACACAATTCAGCCCAACTTTATAAACGTGAGAAAAAGGGGAAATCAAGCACATGTAACATTTTACAATACATAAAGGTGTGTGTCGCATGAACTTGCAATTTAGCGATTCAACATAAATCATGGGTCATGTGAACTTGCATTCAAATCAAAGTATAACTAAGTAGGTGACATATGAAATGGCATAGTTTAGGCTTATACAAACTTGTGTTTAAACATGTTTAACTTGGCATAATGTCAACCAAAAACTAGCATGTTGTATATTCACCAAAATGTCCAATCTTTACATCTAATCATATAGCCTATTTTCAACATGAACTTGCATAGTTTATGAAACCCAAACGATACTTAACATAGATCCAATTATACTTGCAAATAAACATAAGAATGATATCATAGGTTTTGGGTCATGTAGGCATAAAAGGTCTCAAATCTAGAACATGTTTACATAAGCCTTAATTTAGACTTAGTGAATGTATATAGTCCATGCCATAGGCATAAACATAAAGGGATCAAATTCTAGTTTTTGCCACAAACTTGCAAGTGCCATTGTTTTCATATACAACTGTTCAATAGGCTTGAATCAATCAATTTAGGCCACAAATATCAATACACGAGTCATGATAGAATCATTACAATACACAGAATTCATACAATAACACAATTCTATTTTCATTTACATCGAATCACATCACAGTTTTTATTCATATTCTGAAAGGTCACTATACTTACAACGAATGCAGAATCTTGAATTCTGGATTCTGAAATTGAGATGCGCTCTTTTGGGTAGATTAACGTTGCGTTGATTAATTTTGATTAAGCTATAATCTTCTTCTTAATTTGATTCGTCTCTAAGCTTTTCTCTCTTGACAGCTATGCTCAATTCCTCCCTGGCAGCATGACGACTCCCATTTTATTTTTTTGTGTGAATTTTCAGTTGAGACTTAGGGTGTATTTATAAATTTTTAAATTGTTTTGAGCCGTCAGATGAAGGCAGGAGGAATCTTGACCAAACAAAGTTCAAAGAGCCAATCAAGAGGTGACATGTCAGCCCTAGTGACACACCGAGCCACAGAAATTCGAGCCAGAGCCGGACCTAGCCAGCCAGGTCGACCAGGTTGGTCGACTGGCAGGTCGACACTATGGTCGACCTGGGGTGGCCAGGTCGACACCCAGGTCGGCACTATGGTCGATGGCCTGGTCGACACCATGGTCGACCCTAGGGTCGACCTGGTCTCTGGGCGGGAATTTTCGCGCCCAGCCCAGTTTGAACCTGTTTTTCGAATTTCGAATTTTAAACTGAGCTGTTTGAATTTAAATTTTATTCTGAAACTTCCGAAGGTCATAACTCCTTCACACGGAGTCCGATTCACGCAAATTCGGACTCTACCTTAAGTAGAATTCCGAGACGAACGCAATGGCGTAACCCATTTCCCTTAATTCTTTCATTTAGAATTAATTACACTTTAATTTGTGAATCTTAATGTTATAGAATTCACGGGGTGTTACAATTTTTCTTCAGTATGTATATGTGTGCAACTTAGAATATATTTACGCGATGACTATAGATTGCTTAAGGATAATGTTTAGAAGATAACTCCACGTGCTTAATGCATTCAAATATTTCTTGACCTTTCAAAAGTTTAGATTAACAGGATAAGGCACAATCTAAACTAATATTTCAAAAGCTTTTGCTCAGTAGGATGTGGCCAAGTGATTTTTTATATCGCAACGGCCCAAAACATGTTCCAGTGAGTCATGTACTTGTGTGATAACAGGAAGTGAACAAATTATAATGTTTCTATGGCAAGCCTTAATTTCAACTAAAAGTAGGACCAGGCAAACATGCATGAATTTTTCTAGATAATAATTACATGCATTTATACTTGACTCAACAAGTAGAGGAAACAAGGATGGCGAGTTCCAGGTATAACAGGACATGCAAGTCAATTTAATTTAGTTTATATAAATGGCCACAACATAGATGCATACGGTCATGGTACCTTATTAAATGCTCTACACGATACATACATACACCTACTCGTATTTGTGTATACATAAATGAACACATGCAGGGTTCGAACTTCATTGTTGTACTATATGTAACAGTACAGTTTAGGTTCTTAGGCCAAAATATGAGCCAAAATGTATTTTCATTACCACTGTCATTTTCCGTAATATGAAAATAATGGCGAACATTCTAATGACTTTGTTAACAGCGGAAATTCTGAGTGTACAAGTTATTCCAGCTACAATTATATTTTCAGTTTTAATACAACTAGCTATAAGTATTTTGTTTCTGAAAATTTATTAGATGTAAATTTCTTTTATAGACTGAATTGCCACCATATACCTTCTATACATACACTTATTCTTGTATAAACTGAAAAAAAAAAGTATGACTTAAGAAAAGAGCATTTATGTCTTGTTAATCATAACATAAGTCTGAAAGATAAGAATTTATAGTCCATTACTTCATCATCTAAAAAACAGGAATTAAAAAGAATATTGTTCAAAAATTGGAAATGGTTCAGTAAAATGGATGATTTATAAACAGTGCATGTCAGCTTAAATTAATGTTGCTCTAGAACAACCCTGCTGCAAACAGCTCAATAATGCTTCCTTTATTCATTTGTTAGTGATGATCTCATGATTCACATATTGTTATTTTTGTCAGACCAATATATTGTTATTCTTTTCATTTTGTACTTCATTAGATCCAATAACCAAACTAGTAATATATCCACACTAGTCACGTAACTCGCATCATTCATTTAGCAGTTAAGGGAAACTTCAGAAAAAAATGGAATTTAAGTGATGTCTCCCCACATTATTTCGTTCATAACTGTAAATTCTGTTGTTATAGTATATATATGTATACTTTTCTTCTTTTGATTTAAAATCATACCAGCAATCCATACAGAAGGTCGATGCCGTGAGCAATCATACACATATCAGATTTTGTTGACACTGTTCACACTCCAATCTGATTAGCACAGCATATAGGTATATATGTATGCATCTATATAAGGTGGCAGGGTACCAAATATAACATGGTTTCGGGTAAGGTATAATCTCAAACAATAAGCCAATTTCAGCTAAAAGAAAATGGAGAAACAAGACACCCAACATCAACTATTATACCCAGTTAAGAATTGAAGTTAAAAGTACTTGAAATAAGAAGAATCGTGAGTTTAATAACTCGCCTTGAACAACGGCGAGAGAACGAGGTGGCGGCAAGGTTCTGCTGCCATGTATACTACGTTGTTTCCTTGCGGTAGCTGGAGTTAGGGGACAACGGTGTAACGTCCAACATTCTACGCATCGTAGAATATTTATTTCTTTCACATACGAAGTCGTATGGTCATGTAACTTTGGCGAACGACTATTGGGGTCATTTCCCATGTTAATGATTTTTCCCGATTTTTAAATGACCGTTTTGCCCCTAGTTGATCTTGTTTTGGCCATAACTTTTGATTGGTAAGGAGTTTTGACCTGAAACCACTTCCATTAGATCCGGATGATGGTTTACCTTTCCGTAGAGTGGTCACATTAGCCAAACGGACTCACCGTTTGGGAGATATAGCTGAAACAAGGTTTAGAAGATGAAAAACAGCTTAACCGGGCCTAATTAGAGTGATTAGCAGCTAAGCCCATAACCCATTTCGGGATTAGGGTTATGGGAGGGATGACATGAGTTAAAGAATAGGTCCTATTCATTTTTCCAACCGCCACAAACCTCCCTTGAGTTCTAGCAATGGCCTTCATCTTCTAAATCGCTCCCAAAACACCATTTTTGTCATTCCTAATCACTAATTAAGCAAATCAACACCAAATCAAGGTGGGTTAGCGTCAAACAAGAGATAGGGCTGCTGGAACACATTGGGATCCATGCCATAATAGTAGAGTTTCAGATCTATAATTTAATTTGTAGCAAAGGTGAGTGATTTGCATTGCTTTTCACTAATTATGGCAAACTAGGGTAATTAGCGAAGATTAGCGAAATTATAACTTAGAAAAATCTAGAAAAATTTGTAAAATTTCAGAATATTATTTTATGCCTCGGATATGAATTTGGGTTAATTTGGACTAATTTTGCTAATCCCAGAATTTAGGGGATTAAGGGGTGATTAGTGATAATTAGCGAAATTTTGCATCATAAAAATCTGGAAAAATTTGTGAAACTCTAAAATATTATTTTAGGGCTCTGATAGAAATTTGGGTTGATTTGGTTAAGTTTTACTAATCTTATCATTAGTTGTTGTTAAACATGCTTAAGGGGAAAATAAGGGTTTTTGGGTATGTTTGATCTGTATTGACATATCATATTGTTGTTTTGCTATTTGTGGATGTTTATACATGTTGCTATGGCTGTATCTATGCTTTGTGATTGTTTAGAACAGTTAGAATGGTCGAAAACGCCATCGTGTGGCGTAAAACAGTCGGTGGAAAGTTGCCGGAAAATATGCAGGAAACTGGATCGAATCGCCCCCTTTCCGAACCGACCCGATCGTGAAACCAGGAGCTAGAGGACTGTTTCCGACCCAAACCGCCACATGGAGACTCCGAGTACCATCACGAACCGATCAGGAGTCCACGAGCTGCTCGCACCTAAAGCTCCGACCCGATCCGAAGTCACGACCCGATCCGATGGAGGAAGCACGAACCGATCAGATGGAGGGCGAGCACCACGATCCGACCTGAACCCAATGGGTGCCCACGATCCGAACCAAAGGAGTTGACATGGATGAACCGATTCGAAGCTAAGTGAAGAGAGAAGACCAAACCGATCCGGAGACGACCAAAACCCGAGATGCAAAGGTAGTCTAAACGAGAAGTTGTGACTCAGGATCCAGACGGGAACCAACGAGTTAACTTCATGGTTGGACTTTGCTGCGGAACATGTGCAAAGGGGTTATCGATACCTATAATTTTGGTTCACCACTAAGAGATGGATTAGGGGCTTGTAGTGATAGTTATACGGGGTTGGACTCCGTTATGGCCCAAAGATTTGGTGACCAAAGTAGTAGACATCGTATGCTTTACGCACTGAGTGAGAGACGTGAGGATGGTTGCCATGATTGATTGTTTGTTATCACTATGACATGCACACCCCCACCTTCCGTATTCTTTACACCATATGTTAGTGGCACCTTAGAGTATTGAGCGGTATATTGTGCTAACTCTTTGGTTGTAGGTCCAGGTTCAGGTATGATTGGATTATACCTGTTATTGTTCTGTTTTGTTGCTTATCGCTCATACCAGACTTTTTTCTGACCTAGAGTTTTATGTCTCTTCTTATTACTCTGGGTGCTCCTAAACGAGCAGACTAGAGACAGGTTAGGTGGTATACAGGAGTAGCTGTACCGGAGATGAGCAGGAGGCTCCCATGTATGATATATAGATATTCTCCCTGTGTTATTGCGGTCACTACGTTGGGCATTAGTGGTGTACCTTTCTTTCTTTTGTTTAGAGACAACAATTTGGAAAATTGTAATAAGCTGTATTTGGATTTCCGCTACTCTGATGATGAGGTTGATGTTGGTTTTGATTATTAGCTTATGCACTGTCTCGCCCGTTTTATGTCAAGTTTATTATTATTATATTTTGTTTCATGCGCTGTGAGACATTCAACAGGTTTTCGATTAATTCATTCTCTTCTTTCCTTTCTTTGGCGACCGTTCCGTGCTAGTCGGACATGTATATAGCGCACTTTCGGGGGAAATGCCGGCTGGTGTGGGGCGGGCAGTCACACTTGGTATCAGAGCTCTAGATTGCATAGTTAACCTAGGGAAGTTATCAGGGAGAGATAGTACACGTATATGAGAGCGCGTATTTGTGATTATTTTGGTTTAAAAAAAAGCTATATATATTATTAGTATAGTTGAGGATGAAGTCGCACTACACTGGCACCACTATGGAGATGGTTAATCGTTTTCTCTGTGTAGATTAAACGATGAGCCGATACGCAAGGGGTGCTGGTAGAGGAGGCAATAATGGGAACACTGCTGATATGAGGACTATGTTCACTGATTTCATGAGAGAGATGCTTAGGGATGCTCGGGGAGCAGTTCCTAATGCTGCTAACGATGGTGGTGCAGTAGTGTAGGCGCCTAGGGCCGATTTCGCCAAGCTGTGCAAGGATTACACTAGTCTTGGTGGGAAGCCGCTCCACGGAACGGAGTCGGTTACAGAAGTCCAAGATTGGCTAGATAGTTGTGAGCGCATCATCGAGGATCTGGGAATCGAGGACGCAATGAAGAGGAAGCTAGCATCGTATCAACTGCAAGGACGAGCTATGAATTGGTGGAATGTTATTAAGGCAGCTACTCCTGAGGATCAAGCTACTTGGAATCAGTTTAAGACTCGCTTTTGTGATAAGTTTATTTCAGCTGCTCATAAATTAGAATTGTTCAGGAAGTTCTTGGAGCTTAAGTAGAATGGTAGATGTAACACCCCGAATTTTCTATTAACACTAAAGTTGCTAAAATAATAATAAGTGTGTAGAAGAGGGGATGTATCTATTATGAATATAAAAATATTAATAAGTATGTAAGAGAGGGGATGTATTTAATATGAATATAAAAATATTAATAAGTGTGTAAGAGAGGGGATGTATCTAATATGAATATAAAAATATTAATAAGTGTATAAGAGAGGGGATGTATCTAATATGAATATAAAAATATTAATAAGTGTGTGAGAGAGGGGATGTATCTAATATGTATATAAAAACAATAATAAGTAAAGGGGGATGTATCTAATATGTACATTGTAGAAAATATATATATATTTATGACATGAATAGAAGTTTATTAATATGCTGAGTGTTTGCTGAGTCACTTCTGACTCATTGCTGAGTCAACAAGATAAACCCCATCTTGTCTGAACGGCTGCGGTTATTTCTAGGTTAAATCTAATGGCCTAAATGAATTCTAAAATCTATAAATAAGTGGGTAGACCCTAGACCTAAATCACTTGTAAAATTAGAGAAGCTACCGTCATGCTGCTGCCATGGAGTTCAGCATAGCCGTCACAAACTAAGAAGAGGAAGCCTAATCATCTACAACTAAATCTACACAAATCAAATCAAAAGATCTCTCTTTCTCTAATTCTTTTCTTTTGTTGGTGAGTATGATGATTCTCACAAGACTATTACAAACTAATTTGACTCAGTTATGAATGGATCACAAGAAAGTGATGTGATTTGTAATTGTAAATTCTATATATTGTGGATCTCTTATTATGTTATTATGTTGTCGTATGATGTAAATTATATATGATATGTCATGCTATGTTGTAAGTTCTCTTATGCTATGTCATGCTATGTTGAGAATCATGTCAAGCTATGTTATACTATCATACTATGCCATGTTATAAATCATGCTATATTATGTTGAAAAATCATGTTGTTGGATCATGCTTAAAGTTATGTTTTTTTTTCTTAATTTAAATGGATCTTGTTTATGGGAATTTGCCTATTAGGTTAGGTGTACCCATAAACTTGAAACTATAATTAAATAAAACTTGATTATGGGAATTTGCCTATTGAGTTAGGTGTACCCATATAAAACCATGTTGTTAAAAAAAATTAGATGATGTTGATTCACACATGTTCATATGTAAGTTTATGAAAATTTATTGAGATCATATTAGGTGAATTTTGAACAAGTTGACACCTTTAGATCCATGACATGTATAATCTATGCAAGTTGGACATATGCAAGTTTCACCCCTTATTATGATTCATTTGGTTACATATACATGTTGTTATTATGATAATCTCTTTTATGCTATGAGTTAGGCTATTCGAGTCTAACATATATTTTGCGAATAAACGTTCAAACGTGGGGTAGGGGTAATATTAGGAATTAATAAACTGGGTGCAATTTTGTAAGATGTTGCATACCATGAATGAATGTCCATAATTGAGTCAATTATGGACATTGTTAAAAATTGGAAGTAATTAATAATTCAAGTAGGGAATTATTAAAATTGGGTGAAAGTGGATTATTATTAATAATCAATGCTTAGGACACGAGGTTGGACCCGTTTGTGATGTAAACCTGCCCGGACCCGCCCGGCAAATCCAGTAGTCACAAATGTCGGCCCAATGTGAGAGGTCCTAGGCCCAAACTAAAGCATAACAGTTGTAAAGACACGAGGTTAGACTCTTTTATGGTGTAAGACTGCCCGGACCCGCCCGGCAAATCCAGCTGCCATAAATGCCAGTCTAATGTGAGAGGTCTTTATGAGGTTATGGCCTTAATGAACTAAGAAATACTTAACCAGATAATCATGTAAGGTGGGACATGGGGGTTAAGTAGGTGCCTTGGGTGGCATAAGGAATCTGGTGGTTGCCTTTAGAGGCATTTGAAATACGATTAGACTTAACCAAACACACATGTAAATGAACATGACTAAGTGGGTTAAGTGGGATGGACTAATGGGGACAAGCTTAGGTGGAATGCTTGTGGTAAATAGTGGGGGCCCATTTCAACCAGTATCCCAAAACGTATCTTTGTGGGCTCGACCCAAGTCGAGGACGGGACACGCATACTGGGTTTGACTATAAGAGGCCAAAACAGGGAGCGGTGGCAACGCAAGTCCAACGGGTTTCATATGCGTGTGTGGACCCGGGCTGGTAGGTAAGACGTTGTTGCATCGTGTAGGTATAAGCTGTGCATGTCCGTTGTATCAGGTTGCCACTTTAGGGGAGTGATACACCCCACTGTGGGGCCAGCACGGGTATCTACGAGTTAGGGAGCCGATCGAATAATGGGAAGTAGGGTACACCTAGTGGAGATAGGGGCAGGCGGCACCTATGTAGTCAGCTAGGGGTACGTAAAGCCATTGGGAAAGTTTCTAAGTGAAGCTAAGTGGGATGAATCTTTAGGGTGACTGGTGTGGTGCAGTATAGTGTTTATCCTTTAGTATTTAGGAGCGCCTATAACGTTGCCTTTAGCGATTGTCTATGTCCTTAATCTGCTCTTCATAGACATTTTCTTGTTTTCCAGCTTATGCCTTAGTCCAGTTATTTTGGTAATAGTATTGTAGAATTATCATATTCACCAGACTTTATGTCTGACCCCCTCTTTTCCATCCTTTTTCTCCCTTCAGGTCCGCAGGTTGGGCCAAGTTCTAGTGGAGTCTAGTTGGATCGCTTATCTTCTGGAAAGCTTGGACTGCTGAAGTAAAGTCCAGCTTGTTATCTTTCTTTTTAATGGCTATTCATGTAATGGGGTTATGTACTTGTTTTATCAAGATAGATATTGTACTTGACATTGAATGTGGTGTTATGATGTAATCAAACATGTTTTGACTTCTGCTACAATGAAATAAAGTTTTTGAATTTCCAAGTACTATTTTATATCCGTCTTGTTGTAATTTTACTGTTCTATATTCACTTAAAACCTCCATGGAAGTTAATGCATTCCCTTTGTGAGTGACATTAATGGACGTGGGGTGTTACACGTGGTATCAGAGCATAAGGTTACCAGAACAGATAAATTTTTTTTTTTTTTTTAGAATTTTTTTTTTCTAAAGTATTTTTGGAAGAAGTGCTTTCAAAAAAAAACATGTTATTTAAAGAGAGTTTTTATGAAAAACATAATCCCAAATAGCCACATCCTTATCTTTATCTTTCGAATTCTCCATTTTGAATCTTTCCTTTTCCGTTTCAGCATGGCTGAAGATCTTAATCTCCCAGAAGGTGTGACGATTCCAGGGTGGTTTAGGAGATACTTGGAGGCTAGGGCCACCACTGCAGGCCCAGCGGATACTCCTCCACCCCTAGTTGCACCCATTCCTCCTCCTCCTCCTCCTCCTCGTGTTGACACTTTTGCAAAGACGTGCAAGGAATTCAAGGCTATGGGAGGAAAAACTTTTCAAGGGACTGAGACGTTTGTGGAGGCCAGAGATTGGCTTAAGGAGACTGAGGAATTGTTGGATATCTTTGAAGTGGAAGATGGGAGGAAAGTCCGTTTAGCTGCTTGGTTAATGAAGGGAGAGGCCTCGTTTTGGTGGGAGGTCACTAACAGGGAACGTCCAGTTGATTCATGGGCGGATTTCAGACGAAGGTTTGAGGCGAAGTTTCTTTCAAGGGCAGAGGAGAACTTAAATATGGAAAAATTCCTGGCACTAAAGCAAGGGAGCTCATCAGTAAAGGAATATGTCAATAAATTTAATCAGTTAGCAAGGTTTGGCTTGGAGTTGGTGAACACGCCAGAGAAGAAAGCTTTGAGGTTCGTTAGAGACTTGAATGAACCGTTGCAAGGGTTGGCTATGACCCACATCCCTATGGGAGCCACCTTTGAAAAGCTAGTAGAAATGGCACTTATGCATGAGGATAAGGCAGTTGAAAAGAAAGGGGATCAGAAGAAACCCCAACAGCAAAATAAGAAGGGTGGTAAAAACAATAATGGCAAAGGGAAGAAGAAATGCTTCAATTGTGGGACGCCTGGCCATCTCAGCAAAGATTGTAGAAAGAAAAAGAAGACTGGTTGTTTTCATTGTGGAGATGCGGGACATTTAGTGAAGGACTGTCCAAAGAAGGGGCAGAGGGCAGGGTCTACCTCGGGAGGACAGGTGCAGGCTCTTATGGCACCAAGGCAGGCAAGGGGGCAAGTTCAGGCTATTGCGGCCCCACCGCTGCAAGAAAGAGGTAGAACAATTTCTGTTGAAAGCTTAGTTTTTCTGTTTGATCATCCTGTCCGTACCTTATTCGATTCTGGCGCATCTCATTCGTTTATCTCTGCATCATTAGTTGAATCACTGCACTTGAACACCAGTTTAGTAGAGGATCCCTTGGTCGTTTCAAATCCAATTGGGGGTTCGGCTCATTTGACCATGATATGTTTGGATTTGGAAATCTCTATACTTAGCGTTGAATTTAGATGTGATGCTTATGTATTGGGCTTCACGGGCTATGGGCTAATTTTAGGAATGGATTGGTTGTCTAGAAATAGGGCCATTCTTGATTGTGAAAGGAGAGTAGTTAGGCTTGTGACTCGCCTTGGTAATGCTCTCGACATCTTTTGTAATCCCATAAATTCCGTTATGCTAAGTTATCTTGAATCGCTTGACGCGTCTGTAGAACCTGCGATCGGTAGAAGTGGTCCGGGAATATCCGGATGTGTTTGAGGAGGTGAAGGGCTTACCTCCAAAGCAGGAGATAGACTTTCGAATTTATCTTGTGGATAATGCTAAACCCGTATCTTTGCCAGTGCTCCACATGGCTCCTCGTGAAAGGAGGGAACTCAATAAGCAAGTAAAGGAGTTGCTTGAGAAGGGGTTCATAAGACGTAGTATATCGGAGTGGGGCGCTCCAGTAGTTTTTGCCACAAAGGCGGATGGGTCTCTTAGACTTTGTATGGACTATAGAGAACTAAACAAGCTTACTAAAAAGAACCGACACCCACTGCCGAGGATTGACGATCTCTTTGATCAGTTAGTTGGCGCCTCAGTGTTCTCGCAGTTGGACTTAGCCACTGGCTTTCATCAACTGAGAGTGGCTGAGGATAGTATAGATAAGACTGCTTTTAGGACTCATGACGGATTCTATGAATGGCTAGTGATGCCCTTTGGTTTGACAAACGCCCCTGCATATTTTGTTGATTTGATGAGTAGGGTGTTTAGGGAATACCTTAACAAATTCGTGGTAGTCTTTGTGGATGACATCTTAGTCTTTTCTAAGAATAAAGAAGAGCACTCCCTACATCTTAGGGAAGTGTTGGAAACCCTTCGAGCGCATAACCTTAAGGCAAAATTTTCTAAGTGCCACTTCTGGAGGAAGGAAGTACGGTTCTTAGGGCACGTGGTTTCCAAAGAAGGGATAGCAGTGGATCCCGCAAAGGTGGTGGCCATCCAAGATTGGAAGGTCCCTAAAAATGCAACCGAAGTAAGAAGTTTCTTGGGGTTGGCTGGCTATTATAGGAAGTTTATCAAAGACTTCGCAAAAATATCAGCTCCATTAACACGGTTAACGAAGAAGAACCTGGTTTTTACGTGGGACAAAGATTGCGATGATGCGTTCCAACGTTTAAAGAGAGCCTTAACTTCAGCCCCAGTCTTAGTGCTGCCAGACGGGAATAAACCGTTTACCATCTATACTGATGCTTGTGGGACGGGACTTGGCGCGGTCCTCATGCAAGAGGGAAGAGTAATAGCCTATGGTGGAAGGCAGTTGAGGGTTCATGAAAAGAATTACCCCACGCATGACTTAGAGCTAGCCGCAATTGTTTTCGCGCTTAAGTCTTGGCGTCACTATCTTCTTGGTGAGAAATTCGAACTGTTCACTGACCACAAATCAATAAAATACTTATTCTCTCAGAAGGATTTGAATTTAAGGCAGCAACGGTGGATGAAATTCTTAGCCTCCTACGATTTTGAAATAGCATATACCCCGGGCAAGGGTAACGTGGTGGCAGACGCCTTAAGTAGGAAAAGGTTGTCCTTGAGTCCGTTGTTTGTTGAACGACAAAGCTTAGAATTCATCTCTATGTTTGACTTTAGACCCTCCGTTGACTTAGTACCCGGTCTGTTAACATCCTTGGAGGTTAGACCTACACTTCTAGGATGGGTTGGTGAGGCACAGCGAGACGACCCACAGTT
The DNA here is from genome assembly GCA_030737875.1 of Allium sativum. Classification (NCBI taxonomy): domain Eukaryota; kingdom Viridiplantae; phylum Streptophyta; class Magnoliopsida; order Asparagales; family Amaryllidaceae; genus Allium; species Allium sativum. Next base: position 1,026,098,765 of record CM060909.1, read on the forward strand.
GGTTGAGATAGTAGAAAAGCTCAAAGGGGGGGGGGAGTCGTCAAGCCATCTTCGTAGGTATACCCTAGACGATAAGGGTTGGTTACGAAGGGATAATAGACTTTGTGTACCACAAGACGAAGACTTAAGGAAGGCCATTCTTGATGATGCTCATCGCTCAAAAATGACCATTCATCCCGGCGGGGATAAGATGTACAAAGATATGAAGCGGGTTTTCTTTTGGGCCGGTATGAAAAAGGATGTGGCCGAGTACGTCGCTAGATGCTTGGTGTGCCAACGAGTTAAAGCAGAACAAAAGAAACCCGGTGGGTTGCTTCACCCATTAGAAGTTCCACTATGGAAATGGGAAAGCATCTCAATGGATTTTGTGGATGGATTACCAAGATCAAGGAAGGGTAACACGGGGATTTGGGTTATAGTAGATAGACTTACTAAAAGCACCCATTTTATTCCCGTGAAAAGTAAGAGGACTGCTCCGTGGTTGGCTTCTGTATACATTAAGGAGATAGTTCGTTTGCACGGTATTCCTTCTAGTATAGTAAGCGACCGTGACCCCATCTTTACTAGCGAATTTTGGAAGAGTTTACAAGAGGCGGTAGGGACTCAGCTATGTTTGAGCACCGCATATCATCCTCAGACAAACGGCCAGACCGAGAGGGTGAATCGCATTCTAGAGGATCTTTTAAGGCTTTGTATCCTAGACTTTGGGGGTACATGGGAAGAGCACCTTCCGTTAGTAGAATTCGCATATAATTATAGCTTTCAGTCTAGTATTGGCATGGCACCTTTCGAAGCTCTTTATGGAAGGCCTTGCCGTTCGCCTACATGTTGGTGGGAATCTACCGATAAAATCCTACTTGGGCCCGATATGGTTAGGGAAACCTCGGAGAAGATTGAGTTGATTCGAAGGAGGATGAAAGCAGCACAAGATAGGCAAAAATCGTATGCTGATAAGAGGAGGACAGATCTTGAGTTTGACATTGGGGACATGGTTTTTATCAAAGTATCTCCGTTACAGAATGTTGTTCGCTTTGGGTCCGTGGGGAAATTAGCACCAAGGTTTGTAGGGCCGTTTCCTGTAAAAGACAGGATTGGGAAGATGGCATATAGGGTGGAGTTGCCTGAGAAACTTAGTGGAGTACACGACGTATTCCATGTATCACATTTGAGGAAGTGTTTGCACAAGACCGCGGAGGTGGTAGAGCCGAGCTTGCTTAAAGAGGTGGAAATAGAGCGTGATGCAACAATTAGATGAGCTCCTACATGCATTCTTGGGTCGGAGATCAAAAAGTTGAGGAATCGAGAGGTCAGACTGGTTAAAGTGCAATGGGGAGATGATGAGAGCAACGCAACTTGGGAGACAGAAGAGAAGATGCGTTCGTTGTATCCTTTTCTTTTTGAGGGTATGTCTTTTAATTTCTCCTTTATAGCTTAGCTTATCTTATCTTATCTTTAGTATGTCCTCTCATTAGTACCTTTGACCTTTAGTTAGGATAATCCTATGGTTGAAACATGTGTTTGAGACATGTTATGTATGATGGATGCAAAATGGATGCAAGTGTTTGCTAGTGGTTGCTCGTGGATGCATATATACACACACTTTAGGCACTAGATCGGCTCAGTCACTACATATTGCATATTGCATATATATATGGATGTATTTAGTAAAATGGATGAACGATGGTTGTATTATCATGTGGATGCTGCATTCAGATGATGGTTGTGCACGCATATAGAAGTATTATATAGCATTAAGAATCTTTTGCATACATAATGGATGCATGGCACGATCATAGTTGCATTAAGGAGGTCAACTGAATCAGTGGACCGCCTGATTTTGCATTAGATACGGACATATACACACACTGTGCATTTAAACATGAAAGCATTAGAAGTCTGTAAGGACAATGGATGCCTGTGTATGATGGATGAGTAGATGGACGTTTGGATGGTAGGATATACATTCTTCCAGACTTGAAGATTTCGGGGACGAAATCCTAAAAGGAGGGGAGAATGTAACACCCCGAATTTTCTATTAACACTAAAGTTGCTAAAATAATAATAAGTGTGTAGAAGAGGGGATGTATCTATTATGAATATAAAAATATTAATAAGTATGTAAGAGAGGGGATGTATTTAATATGAATATAAAAATATTAATAAGTGTGTAAGAGAGGGGATGTATCTAATATGAATATAAAAATATTAATAAGTGTATAAGAGAGGGGATGTATCTAATTTGAATATAAAAATATTAATAAGTGTGTGAGAGAGGGGATGTATCTAATATGTATATAAAAACAATAATAAGTAAAGGGGGATGTATCTAATATGTACATTGTAGAAAATATATATATATTTATGACATGAATAGAAGTTTATTAATATGCTGAGTGTTTGTTGAGTCACTTCTGACTCATTGCTGAGTCAACAAGATAAACCCCATCTTGTCTGAACGGCTGCGGTTATTTCTAGGTTAAATCTAATGGCCTAAATGAATTCTAAAATCTATAAATAAGTGGGTAGACCCTAGACCTAAATCACTTGTAAAATTAGAGAAGCTACCGTCATGCTGCTGCCATGGAGTTCAGCATAGCCGTCACAAACTAAGAAGACGAAGCCTAATCATCTACAACTAAATCTACACAAATCAAATCAAAAGATCTCTCTTTCTCTAATTCTTTTCTTTTGTTGGTGAGTATGATGATTCTCACAAGACTATTACAAACTAATTTGACTCAGTTATGAATGGATCACAAGAAAGTGATGTGATTTGTAATTGTAAATTCTATATATTGTGGATCTCTTATTATGTTATTATGTTGTCGTATGATGTAAATTATATATGCTATGTCATGCTATGTTGTAAGTTCTCTTATGCTATGTCGTGCTATGTTGAGAATCATGTCAAGCTATGTTATACTATCATACTATGCCATGTTATAAATCATGCTATATTATGTTGAAAAATCATGTTGTTGGATCATGCTTAAAGTTATGTTTTTTTTTTCTTAATTTAAATGGATCTTGTTTATGGGAATTTGCCTATTATGTTAGGTGTACCCATAAACTTGAAACTATAATTAAATAAAACTTGATTATGGGAATTTGCCTATTGAGTTAGGTGTACCCATATAAAACCATGTTGTTAAAAAAAAATTAGATGATGTTGATTCACACATGTTCATATGTAAGTTTATGAAAATTTATTGAGATCATATTAGGTGAATTTTGAACAAGTTGACACCTTTAGATCCATGACATGTATAATCTATGCAAGTTGGACATATGCAAGTTTCACCCCTTATTATGATTCATTTGGTTACATATACATGTTGTTATTATGATAATCTCTTTTATGCTATGAGTTAGGCTATTCGAGTCTAACATATATTTTGCGAATAAACGTTCAAACGTGGGGTAGGGGTAATATTAGGAATTAATAAACTGGGTGCAATTTTGTAAGATGTTGCATACCATGAATGAATGTCCATAATTGAGTCAATTATGGACATTGTTAAAAATTGGAAGTAATTAATAATTCAAGTAGGGAATTATTAAAATTGGGGGAAAGTGGATTATTATTAATAATCAATGCTTAGGACAAGAGGTTGGACCCGTTTGTGATGTAAACCTGCCCGGACCCGCCCGGCAAATCCAGTAGTCACAAATGTCGGCCCAATGTGAGAGGTCCTAGGCCCAAACTAAAGCATAACAGTTGTAAAGACACGAGGTTAGACTCTTTTATGGTGTAAGACTGCCCGGACCCGCCCGGCAAATCCAGCTGCCATAAATGCCAGTCTAATGTGAGAGGTCTTTATGAGGTTATGGCCTTAATGAACTAAGAAATACTTAACCAGATAATCATGTAAGGTGGGACATGGGGGTTAAGTAGGTGCCTTAGGTGGCATGAGGAATCTGGTGGTTGCCTTTAGAGGCATTTGAAATACGATTAGACTTAACCAAACACACATGTAAATGAACATGACTAAGTGGGTTAAGTGGGATGGACTAATGGGGACAAGCTTAGGTGGAATGCTTGTGGTAAATAGTGGGGGCCCATTTCAACCAGTATCCCAAAACGTATCTTTGTGGGCTCGACCCAAGTCGAGGACGGGACACGCATACTGGGTTTGACTATAAGAGGCCAAAACAGGGAGCGGTGGCAACGCAAGTCCAACGGGTTTCATATGCGTGTGTGGACCCGGGCTGGTAGGTAAGACGTTGTTGCATCGTGTAGGTATAAGCCATGCATGTCCGTTGTATCAGGTTGCCACTTTAGGGGAGTGATACACCCCACTGTGGGGCCAGCACGGGTATCTACGAGTTAGGGAGCCGATCGAATAATGGGAAGTAGGGTACACCTAGTGGAGATAGGGGCAGGCGGCACCTATGTAGTCAGCTAGGGGTACGTAAAGCCATTGGGAAAGTTTCTAAGTGAAGCTAAGTGGGATGAATCTTTAGGGTGACTGGTGTGGTGCAGTATAGTGTTTATCCTTTAGTATTTAGGAGCGCCTATAACGTTGCCTTTAGCGATTGTCTATGTCCTTAATCTGCTCTTCATAGACATTTTCTTGTTTTCCAGCTTATGCCTTAGTCCAGTTATTTTGGTAATAGTATTATAGAATTATCATATTCACCAGACTTTATGTCTGACCCCCTCTTTTCCATCCTTTTTCTCCCTTCAGGTCCGCAGGTTGGGCCAAGTTCTAGTGGAGTCTAGTTGGATCGCTTATCTTCTGGAAAGCTTGGACTGCTGAAGTAAAGTCCAGCTTGTTATCTTTCTTTTTAATGGCTATTCATGTAATGGGATTATGTACTTGTTTTATCAAGATAGATATTGTACTTGACATTGAATGTGGTGTTATGATGTAATCAAACATGTTTTGACTTCTGCTACAATGAAATAAAGTTTTTGAATTTCCAAGTACTATTTTATATCTGTCTTGTTGTAATTTTACTGTTCTATATTCACTTAAAACCTCCATGGAAGTTAATGCATTCCCTTTGTGAGTGACATTAATGGACGTGGGGTGTTACAGTAGAGCAGTCTCGGAGTATATCGCTGAATTCGACACTTTATCAAAATATGGATTGTCCCTTATCGATACAGCCGAAAAGAAGAATGAAAAGTTCATAAATGGTTTAGATGGGTACTTGGGGGAAAGACTTATAAACCATATCGATGAGACGTGTTCAAGATTGTAGGAAAGGCATTAAGGTCAGAGAGCCTTTTCCCTAAGTCAAAGACCGAAGTTGCTGTTGCATCTACAGAGGAATCAAAGCCGTAAGCAGGCGGTGAAGGCAAGAAGAATTCTCAGAACAAGAGGAAGCAGAACCCGACCAAGGATGGTCAGTATAAGAAGAACAATGTAACAACCCGTAAAATCTGGGCCAGTTTAAAATTTTTATTTTGGCAATTTTAGCGAGTTTTGATTATTTAAAATGAATTATTTTAAATAATATCGTCGAGAAATTTATTTTGAATATAATTCGAACGTATATATTTATACGCGTCGTCGTTAGAAAATAAATAATTATATATAATTATAAAAGGAATTGAAAATGGCGCGGTAGTTCGAAAATTCGATTTCTAATTTCAAATGAATATACAGAATTCAATATAAGTCAGAATTGAACGAAACAAGAAATATTTGAATCTGTATAACTATATCTTTGTAACGAAGTTGACAAACTGAGATTTCATCTTAGAAATGATAAGATATGTCCAGTTTAAAATTAGAAATAGTCGCTGTGGGATTTATATATATTTATATATATATAAGGCCCTTAAAAATGGGCATTTTGCAAATGACCTCGGATTTCGACGAAACCAGTTTTGTTGGGTCCGTGATGTTAAGTTATTGCTAGATTCCAAATTTCATAATTTTTCGAGTCAATATGTGAGCGTGGCAAAGGAAAACGCGTTTGACCAGTTTCTGTTGAATTTAATCGACTGGAAATTGGCCATTTTTCAAACGGTCTCAGAATTCGACGAAACTAGTTTTGTTAGGACCGTATCGTCAATACGAAGCTAGAAAATATTTTTATGGAATTTATAGAGTTAGTATGTGGCCCCGGTAATTTGAAATGTACGTTTAAAATTCAATATAGTGATTTAAATGTAAATTAAAAGGAAACTGATCGAAACGGTCGATTCAGCTTGCGGTACATATCCCATTGTGTTCAGAATGGGGGTTAAACGCTATGGACGACAGGCGGTGGGTTCGATTTCGAGTTTGTATGTAAAAGTCAACATAAATTGAAAATAAAATAATAAAATAAAAAAAAAAAAAACTTTCTTCCCCTTATCTCCTTTGCCCCCCCCCCGTCCATTTTTAAATTGGCAGAAATAAAAGAAAAAAAAAAGAAAAAAAACCATGGCGTCCCAGATCGACACCCCGCCGCCGCCTGTCGCCCCGCCTGGCCCCACGCTCGCCCCGCCGCCGCCCAGGTGGGCCACCGCACCCCTACCCTGGCCCCTCCGCCTCTCTCTCCTTCGATTTCCGCAAGCCCCCCCTTCGAACTCCACAGACGCGCCGCCCCAGTTCCACACCCCGACCGGCGCGACGCCCACCACCACCGCAACCACCTGCCGCCGACGAAGACGACGCCCCCCCCCCCCCCCCCCACCATGAGCGACTGCGGCATCTCTCCCCCCCTCCCTGTAAGTTCCCTGATCTTGTTTTTTTTATATTTTATTTTCTTTAAAACTGTTTTTTTATTTTCTTTAAAACTGATTTTATAAAAAGATAGAAAACTGATTTTATAAAAAGATAGAAAACTGATTTTTAAAAAGATTAAAAAGAGTTGATTTTTAAAAGATTAAAACTGAATTTTAAAACTGATTTTTAGTAAGATTTTAAAACCGATTTTAAAATTATTTAAAACTGATTTTTTTAGAAAAGGTTTTAACTTTAGAAAGAAAAGGTTAAAGATATAATTTTTATTTAAGGAGGATAATAAAAATATGATTTTTATATTTTTAAAGTATTAAAAATATGATTTTTATATTTTTAAAAGTAGTAAAAATATAATCTTTTATACTGAAGAAAGATAAAAATATGATCTTTGCATTGTAGGGATATAAAAAAAAATATATAGCATCTTTATATAGGAGGTAGCGAAAGAAAAATAGAATTTTTATATATTGAACTTCGATAGAAAAATAGAATTTTTATATATTGAACTTCATAGGAAAAATATGATTTTTATATATTGAACTTCATAGGAAAAATATGATTTTTATATATTGAACTTCATAGGAAAAATTCGATTTTTATATATTGAACTTTGAAATAAAAATTCGATTTTTATATATTGAATAGCGAAGTAAAAATGTGATTTTTACGTATGTAGTGAAAGCAGCAACGAAGGTGACAAAAAGGCGAAACGACGAAGACTTCTGCAAAAGAAGTGCCGTGGAGCTAGGATAGCTATATGTGAGAATTTCTCACCTTTCAATTTTATTTCTAGTTATATATATACTAGGATGCAGACGGTGCTTAGTAGCACCCGACACAATCGTCCACAGACCATGGACTTGTTTGTTTGACTGTTTGGTGATTGAATGCGATATTGGTTTGAATGTGGTTTGTGGTATGAAAAATCGAATCGATAAATTGGTTAGGATTAGACGTGCGCCGTTATAAGGCGAAGGAGTAAGGCTAGGTTAGACTCTTACTCCAAATTTTGTGGTTTGCATAACGAATTGATTTGATTGATGTGTGAATGGCGTGGGCCTTCACTAGACCGGGGATAAGGCTAGGCCTCGTCCCGTTTCTAGTATCGTGCCGTTATGCCGCCGAAATTTTCTAAAATGTGTTAGAAAAATAAAAATATCATTTTATTTAAAGAATGAACTGAATAGAAATTCATATGTTGGAATAAAATGTTTTATCGTTAAAAATATAATTTTTAACGTGAAGTGAATAAAATAGAATATTCATTTACAAACCAGACGGTTTGTTTATGTACACCTATTTGAATGACATTGATTGGGACGATAAATTTTACACATCGTCCAACTGCACGAATAAAATATTTGTTTGATTGTTTGAAACCCCACACGGGTGTTGGGATGAAATTTGCAGTTCACTCATCCTGATTGATTAAATATGTCGATCGATTGATTGACAGGCTGTTATAAGCGTTGAATATCTATATTTGATGCTTTTACAGTGTAGTGCACTTTGGTTGATGGTTGATTATTTTCAATGTTATTATATACATGTGTTGTATGAAAATCCATATAATTAACTTTATATGGTGATTGATTGGGCCTCATTCCAATTTGAAAAATAAAGAATATTATAAAATAAAAGTTCATGTGTTGACAGTACTCATTCATTGAGATTGGTCATGTGTTGAACGAAATATTTTGATAATAACAACTATTTTGAAAAAGAAATATTTGAAATAAAATATTTGAAAATAGAAATTTATGAAGCCGTGTTGATTAGATTGACGCCATTTTGACGTGAACGATATTTATATCGATTTTATTCATCTTAAAAATGAATATTGAAAAGTGATTTCGAAATCGGATATTATGAATTGAATTGAAAACGATTTCGAAATGAATTGAATTGAAAACGATTTCGAAATGAATTGAATTGAAAACGATTTCGAAATGAATTGAATTGAAAACGATTTCGAAATGAATTGAATTGAAAACGATTTCGAAATGAATTGAATTGAAAACGATTTCGAAATGAATTGAATTGAAAACGATTTCGAAATGAATTGAATTGAAAACGATTTCGAAATGAATTGAATTGAAAACGATTTCGAAATGAATTGAATTGAAAACGATTTCGAAATGAATTGAATTGAAAACGATTTCGAAATGAATTGAATTGAAAACGATTTCGAAATGAATTGAAAGTGAATTGAAATGAATTCAAATTGAATTGAAATTTGAATTGAATAGAAATGAATTTTAAAACGAATTTATAAAGAAGAATTCAATTTTGATTTGAATTGAAAAGGAAGTTGAAATTGCTTTTGAAACGAATTTAAAACTATTTATATAATTCGTTTTAAATAGAAATCGGCGAAGTATATATTATATATATATTATATATATAATATAATGGCCTGAATAGAACGTGCCGCGCCGCGGCAGTTCGTAAATTTCGACCATTTATTTCAAACGGACATTGCGGGAGATCCGACCGTCGGATTCTCCTAAAATCGGAACCGTTGGGTTCGTATCGAAAAGAGCTTTCTAATGAATGTTAGAAATTTGAAATCTAACGGTTGGATTTGGAGATACGTCCAAATCAAATTCGAAAAAGGTCGCTGTAAGTGCAGTTCGATGGCCGTTAATGGAAATCGACTGTACGGGCCTTGATAAAATTATTAAAAATAGTAATAATTTGTGTAAAATCATAAGAAATGATTTGTGAAAGTTTGGGATGAAAAACTCCATATTTGAAAAGATAAAAATAGATTTTTATCGAAATGAACTAGTTTTGAACTAGAATTATAATTCTATTTATTTTTAAATAAATAAATTGAATTTGAAGAGGGTTTTGAAAATAACCAAAATTTCCAATGATTGCATTGGAGTGGATTTGAATCGAAATTGCCTTCGGAATATTTCGATGTTGGAATTCGTGATTATACAGATGTTGCTATGGAAATTTGAAAGATATATATTTATATCGTTATTTCCAATACGACATTTGTTAGTCGTAGAATTTGATATTGAATATAAGCCGATATATTTTCTATTCAGAGCCTTATATTGAATATCAAATGTGATTTGGGTTTGTCGTGAATGGTGTCTTCACTAACACTGTTCTTGAACCCAGTTGAGAAAAGATTAAATCTTTTTATTTAGATTTAATGAAGTGTACCAATTAAATAATATTTAATTGGAATTGAATTGATATTGATTTTTTTGGGTTTATCGTGAACAGTGTTTTAAATAACACTCGTTCTTTAACCCGATAATTAATGAATGTGATTTTGGGTTTATCGTGAACCGTGTTTTAAATGACACTGATTCTTTAACCCAGTTAACGATTAAAACTAAGTGGAGTTTTAATGAATCTTTAATTAGATTGAAATGATCGAAAATGGAGTATCACCAGTTTTGCTCCAGGCGATAGTTAAATCTTTAATTAGATTTGAACGAGAAATGGTAATTGAATTTACCGATAACACCGTGGTGTTAGATATGAAGTATGACTAGTTTTACTTCATGGGATGAATAGGTTGGGATTGGGAAATTAAAACAAATGATTACTTCGGTAAGGTTCGTTAATCCCGACTAGTTTTGAATTGATATTCAAAAGTAGATTAAAGAATAAATTCAAGGAATTTATCTTTGATAAAATTAATGGGAATCTTTCCCTATGAAAGTGAAATTTAGAAACTAACTGTCGGTTGGCCAAACAGAATGGTTTTCTGAATATTGATCTGATGTTGGTTTCGGCCTTCGGGGTTAATATTTGGGGAATTATTCTCTTGATTAATTTACGGTTAGTGACTGATGAATTGGAATGAGGCGTATGTTGTGTTTGTGTAACACTTATTTAAAATATACGCGAGTTATTCGGAAAGACCGGGTTTATCCCATTCTGAATAACTGATACGACGATAAGTCGAAGATGAAGACGATGGTCGAAGACCGGAGGTCTTCACGTCGTTTGGGTGATAACTGATGATCTTGATTGGGCTGTACACCCAAGAAGATGGAAACAGTTGGTGATCGTCCAGACGTACTTGGAGATCGATGGATATGCGAGGTACTAGGTGCCTCCGGTTTCGTTCAGACCCAGAACGGACTTGTAAATGGACTGTGTGTCTGACATCGGATTTCATTCTGTGTGACTGATATCGGTTGCATAGAGTGGTTTGCCTGTGTGGCATGCTAAGATGCAAATGATCAAGGCTTCTGTTGAAAAGCAAAGTCTTGTGGTGATGATCAAAGCACGGCCTTTGTGGCGTAGCTTTGTGTAACGTTTACCTCGCGTGTTTCACACCCGGTATGAACCAAAAACGGGAGACGGACCTCAGAGAGGACTTGCGTTTCTTTCTAGCTAGAAGTGGCGTCAGTGGTTTTACACGCCCTGACGAGTTTGACTTATGTGGTTGTTGCGGTTGCGAGGCGCCTCGGTTATATCGGTTTCGGCCGAATGCATTCTGGTCGGCTGACGGACCAGACTTACACCCCATAGGGTGGGGAGACGTATTGTTCAGGCATAATAATCCACTCCGTGTGGACCGGCCCTGACGATCCAAGGCTTGCCTGAGACACGGGCTAGAGCGTCTCGAATCGGTTGAGGACTATCTTTTGCCTCGGTTCATAGATGGAAATCCAATTTCCAAATACGTGACTTTGCGGTTTTAGTTGTAATCCTATATATGGCGACATAGTGGGATGGGGCGCTCATGCCGCCTATGATTGATACTTATGATTTGAAGTGTTTTATACACTATGCACTTATAATAGTATCAAATGATTTGTTTTAAACGTATCAAGCATTCTTTGGCTGTTATAAGGGAAAACCCTATCCTCGGCTGCGTTGCATTGTGTGATGGGACCTGGGTCTTATAACAGCTTCATCTTTCTTTATTTAACATTGCGCTGTTTGTTTTATGCACTGGTATTCTTGGGAGGAAACCCGTTCCGTGTTATACGGCGTGGTCCCTTGATTTATCTAACTTTAAAAATAAAGATTAACTGTTTTAGTTCTCACACCAGTCACATGACTGACCTGGAGTTTATTGTTTTTAACCTAAACTCTGGGTGCCCTTATTTTGACACGGGCAGCTAGTAGTTTTGGTTTTGCAGATTTATATTCACAGGATCCTGGTTTACAGCTGGAACGATATCCGGAAAGCTTTGTATCCGTATATCTCCTTCTAGTTGTGTATTGTATTATTTTCCGCTGCGATGTATTTAAATGTAATTTAAATCTCTGATATTTCTGTGTAATATTCATTTATACTCTGTATATTCATGTAATCTGATGCATTGTTGTAATATACGATGTAATGTTCTTCTGTATGCGTTCTGTTGTGGCTTGTTCTCGAACTATCCGACGCTTTCCTTTACGGGGAAGTTGCGGGTCTTTACACGTGGTATCAGAGCTTTGGTTTACAAAGCTATAGAACAAGGCACATTAGAACCATACGAAAGAATTCATCAGATATTGGATTAGTAATATCCAACGAGAATGACTCGTTAGAGATAGGATCAGTAGTATCCTAGAACGAGTGTGAAGAGTATATTTTTCAAATGAAAACAAATTTCGTTTTGAAAATTTAAATCAATTATTCGTATTTGATTATTTATTTTATATAGATTAGGACAATCCGATATATAAAGATTTTGCATATATGTCTTGCAAACGTGTATTCGAAGTTTTAATATATTGGGTAGATATAGAATCCCTCTAGTGCCCGGGAATGATTCTGGTGATGGGGCACTGTCGCCAGTATTTATTTTCGAGCGACGAAAGTGAGATTTCTATATATTTCCTATTGACTGGTGTGAGAACCAAAATTAGATAGGGCCTATTGTTGTGATTTGGTATCAAAAATCTGATTCTTGACTATGTATCAAAATTATGAATTTGATAATCTAATTCACTAATTGATTGATGTTTGCGTTGTTTGTTCATTTGTTTGCTAATTTTGAACCATTTAGCCTAATTGAAACAAATATTGAATTATATTGAAAATTGGTCGCATGTGCTTGCATATACATATATATCATTGAACAGGTCATAGCAAGGAGGCTAGAGCCAGAGAATAAAATTTGTTTGCCCGACAAATAGGTACATGTTTACTACATAATTTCCTGTTTTGTTTGGGTGATGATGATTTTGTGAGCCTATTGGCTAGCCGCTTGGCTTTTTCTTTTTCTTTTTGAGATCTGAAGGACCGGGGAAGCTATTTGAAATTCCCCGATGCTCCCGGTGCAGGGGAGGTTATGGCGAAATTTTTCAAAAATTTAGGGTGTTAGCCAAATTTTTGAAATTTTAGAAATTCTCAGAAACTGAAAAGTTGGAGGATGGAAGCCAGATCGATCGTAGCGTTGATTAATCAAACCACTTTCGACTTTGTTCCTTTTCGGGGACGAAAAGTTTTAAGTGGGGGAGATTGTAACAACCCGTAAAATCTGGGCCAGTTTAAAATTTTTATTTTGGCAATTTTAGCGAGTTTTGATTATTTAAAATGAATTATTTTAAATAATATCGTCGAGAAATTTATTTTGAATATAATTCGAACGTATATATTTATACGCGTCGTCGTTAGAAAATAAATAATTATATATAATTATAAAAGGAATTGAAAATGGCGCGGTAGTTCGAAAATTCGATTTCTAATTTCAAATGAATATACAGAATTCAATATAAGTCAGAATTGAACGAAACAAGAAATATTTGAATCTGTATAACTATATCTTTGTAACGAAGTTGACAAACTGAGATTTCATCTTAGAAATGATAAGATATGTCCAGTTTAAAATTAGAAATAGTCGCTGTGGGATTTATATATATTTTTATATATATAAGGCCCTTAAAAATGGGCATTTTGCAAATGACCTCGGATTTCGACGAAACCAGTTTTGTTGGGTCCGTGATGTTAAGTTATTGCTAGATTCCAAATTTCATAATTTTTCGAGTCAATATGTGAGCGTGGCAAAGGAAAACGCGTTTGACCAGTTTCTGTTGAATTTAATCGACTGGAAATTGGCCATTTTTCAAACGGTCTCAGAATTCGACGAAACTAGTTTTGTTAGGACCGTATCGTCAATACGAAGCTAGAAAATATTTTTATGGAATTTATAGAGTTAGTATGTGGCCCCGGTAATTTGAAATGTACGTTTAAAATTCAATATAGTGATTTAAATGTAAATTAAAAGGAAACTGATCGAAACGGTCGATTCAGCTTGCGGTACATATCCCATTGTGTTCAGAATGGGGGTTAAACGCTATGGACGACAGGCGGTGGGTTCGATTTCGAGTTTGTATGTAAAAGTCAACATAAATTGAAAATAAAATAATAAAATAAATAAAAAAAAAACTTTCTTCCCCTTATCTCCTTTGGCCCCCCCCCCCCCGTCCATTTTTAAATTGGCAGAAAAAAAAGAAAAAAAAAAGAAAAAAAACCATGGCGTCCCAGATCGACACCCCGCCGCCGCCTGTCGCCCCGCCTGGCCCCACGCTCGCCCCGCCGCCGCCCAGGTGGGCCACCGCACCCCTACCCTGGCCCCTCCGCCTCTCTCTCCTTCGATTTCCGCAAGCCCCCCCTTCGAACTCCACAGACGCGCCGCCCCAGTTCCACACCCCGACCGGCGCGACGCCCACCACCACCGCAACCACCTGCCGCCGACGAAGACGACGCCCCCCCCCCACCATGAGCGACTGCGGCATCTCTCCCCCCCCTCCCTGTAAGTTCCCTGATCTTGTTTTTTTTATATTTTATTTTCTTTAAAACTGTTTTTTTATTTTCTTTAAAACTGATTTTATAAAAAGATAGAAAACTGATTTTATAAAAAGATAGAAAACTGATTTTTAAAAAGATTAAAAAGAGTTGATTTTTAAAAGATTAAAACTGAATTTTAAAACTGATTTTTAGTAAGATTTTAAAACCGATTTTAAAATTATTTAAAACTGATTTTTTTAGAAAAGGTTTTAACTTTAGAAAGAAAAGGTTAAAGATATAATTTTTATTTAAGGAGGATAATAAAAATATGATTTTTATATTTTTAAAGTATTAAAAATATGATTTTTATATTTTTAAAAGTAGTAAAAATATAATCTTTTATACTGAAGAAAGATAAAAATATGATCTTTGCATTGTAGGGATATAAAAAAAAAAATATAGCATCTTTATATAGGAGGTAGCGAAAGAAAAATAGAATTTTTATATATTGAACTTCGATAGAAAAATAGAATTTTTATATATTGAACTTCATAGGAAAAATATGATTTTTATATATTGAACTTCATAGGAAAAATATGATTTTTATATATTGAACTTCATAGGAAAAATTCGATTTTTATATATTGAACTTTGAAATAAAAATTCGATTTTTATATATTGAATAGCGAAGTAAAAATGTGATTTTTACGTATGTAGTGAAAGCAGCAACGAAGGTGACAAAAAGACGAAACGACGAAGACTTCTGCAAAAGAAGAGCCGTGGAGCTAGGATAGCTATATGTGAGAATTTCTCACCTTTCAATTTTATTTCTAGTTATATATATACTAGGATGCAGACGGTGCTTAGTAGCACCCGACACAATCGTCCACAGACCATGGACTTGTTTGTTTGACTGTTTGGTGATTGATTGCGATATTGGTTTGAATGTGGTTTGTGGTATGAAAAATCGAATCGATAAATTGGTTAGGATTAGACGTGCGCCGTTATAAGGCGAAGGAGTAAGGCTAGGTTAGACTCTTACTCCAAATTTTGTGGTTTGCATAACGAATTGATTTGATTGATGTGTGAATGGCGTGGGCCTTCACTAGACCGGGGATAAGGCTAGGCCTCGTCCCGTTTCTAGTATCGTGCCGTTATGCCGCCGAAATTTTCTAAAATGTGTTAGAAAAATAAAAATATCATTTTATTTAAAGAATGAACTGAATAGAAATTCATATGTTGGAATAAAATGTTTTATCGTTAAAAATATAATTTTTAACGTGAAGTGAATAAAATAGAATATTCATTTACAAACCAGACGGTTTGTTTATGTACACCTATTTGAATGACATTGATTGGGACGATAAATTTTACACATCGTCCAACTGCACGAATAAAATATTTGTTTGATTGTTTGAAACCCCACACGGGTGTTGGGATGAAATTTGCAGTTCACTCATCCTGATTGATTAAATATGTCGATCGATTGATTGACAGGCTGTTATAAGCGTTGAATATCTATATTTGATGCTTTTACAGTGTAGTGCACTTTGGTTGATGGTTGATTATTTTCAATGTTATTATATACATGTGTTGTATGAAAATCCATATAATTAACTTTATATGGTGATTGATTGGGCCTCATTCCAATTTGAAAAATAAAGAATATTATAAAATAAAAGTTCATGTGTTGACAGTACTCATTCATTGAGATTGGTCATGTGTTGAACGAAATATTTTGATAATAACAACTATTTTGAAAAAGAAATATTTGAAATAAAATATTTGAAAATAGAAATTTATGAAGCCGTGTTGATTAGATTGACGCCATTTTGACGTGAACGATATTTATATCGATTTTATTCATCTTAAAAATGAATATTGAAAAGTGATTTCGAAATCGGATATTATGAATTGAATTGAAAACGATTTCGAAATGAATTGAATTGAAAACGATTTCGAAATGAATTGAATTGAAAACGATTTCGAAATGAATTGAATTGAAAACGATTTCGAAATGAATTGAATTGAAAACGATTTCGAAATGAATTGAATTGAAAACGATTTCGAAATGAATTGAATTGAAAACGATTTCGAAATGAATTGAATTGAAAACGATTTCGAAATGAATTGAATTGAAAACGATTTCGAAATGAATTGAATTGAAAACGATTTCGAAATGAATTGAATTGAAAACGATTTCGAAATGAATTGAATTGAAAACGATTTCGAAATGAATTGAATTGAAAACGATTTCGAAATGAATTGAATTGAAAACGATTTCGAAATGAATTGAAAGTGAATTGAAATGAATTCAAATTGAATTGAAATTTGAATTGAATAGAAATGAATTTTAAAACGAATTTATAAAGAAGAATTCAATTTTGATTTGAATTGAAAAGGAAGTTGAAATTGCTTTTGAAACGAATTTAAAACTATTTATATAATTCGTTTTAAATAGAAATCGGCGAAGTATATATTATATATATTATATATATAATATAATGGCCTGAATAGAACGTGCCGCGCCGCGGCAGTTCGTAAATTTCGACCATTTATTTCAAACGGACATTGCGGGAGATCCGACCGTCGGATTCTCCTAAAATCGGAACCGTTGGGTTCGTATCGAAAAGAGCTTTCTAATGAATGTTAGAAATTTGAAATCTAACGGTTGGATTTGGAGATACGTCCAAATCAAATTCGAAAAAGGTCGCTGTAAGTGCAGTTCGATGGCCGTTAATGGAAATCGACTGTACGGGCCTTGATAAAATTATTAAAAATAGTAATAATTTGTGTAAAATCATAAGAAATGATTTGTGAAAGTTTGGGATGAAAAACTCCATATTTGAAAAGATAAAAATAGATTTTTATCGAAATGAACTAGTTTTGAACTAGAATTATAATTCTATTTATTTTTAAATAAATAAATTGAATTTGAAGAGGGTTTTGAAAATAACCAAAATTTCCAATGATTGCATTGGAGTGGATTTGAATCGAAATTGCCTTCGGAATATTTCGATGTTGGAATTCGTGATTATACAGATGTTGCTATGGAAATTTGAAAGATATATATTTATATCGTTATTTCCAATACGACATTTGTTAGTCGTAGAATTTGATATTGAATATAAGCCGATATATTTTCTATTCAGAGCCTTATATTGAATATCAAATGTGATTTGGGTTTGTCGTGAATGGTGTCTTCACTAACACTGTTCTTGAACCCAGTTGAGAAAAGATTAAATCTTTTTATTTAGATTTAATGAAGTGTACCAATTAAATAATATTTAATTGGAATTGAATTGATATTGATTTTTTTGGGTTTATCGTGAACAGTGTTTTAAATAACACTCGTTCTTTAACCCGATAATTAATGAATGTGATTTTGGGTTTATCGTGAACCGTGTTTTAAATGACACTGATTCTTTAACCCAGTTAACGATTAAAACTAAGTGGAGTTTTAATGAATCTTTAATTAGATTGAAATGATCGAAAATGGAGTATCACCAGTTTTGCTCCAGGCGATAGTTAAATCTTTAATTAGATTTGAACGAGAAATGGTAATTGAATTTACCGATAACACCGTGGTGTTAGATATGAAGTATGACTAGTTTTACTTCATGGGATGAATAGGTTGGGATTGGGAAATTAAAACAAATGATTACTTCGGTAAGGTTCGTTAATCCCGACTAGTTTTGAATTGATATTCAAAAGTAGATTAAAGAATAAATTCAAGGAATTTATCTTTGATAAAATTAATGGGAATCTTTCCCTATGAAAGTGAAATTTAGAAACTAACTGTCGGTTGGCCAAACAGAATGGTTTTCTGAATATTGATCTGATGTTGGTTTCGGCCTTCGGGGTTAATATTTGGGGAATTATTCTCTTGATTAATTTACGGTTAGTGACTGATGAATTGGAATGAGGCGTATGTTGTGTTTGTGTAACACTTATTTAAAATATACGCGAGTTATTCGGAAAGACCGGGTTTATCCCATTCTGAATAACTGATACGACGATAAGTCGAAGATGAAGACGATGGTCGAAGACCGGAGGTCTTCACGTCGTTTGGGTGATAACTGATGATCTTGATTGGGCTGTACACCCAAGAAGATGGAAACAGTTGGTGATCGTCCAGACGTACTTGGAGATCGATGGATATGCGAGGTACTAGGTGCCTCCGGTTTCGTTCAGACCCAGAACGGACTTGTAAATGGACTGTGTGTCTGACATCGGATTTCATTCTGTGTGACTGATATCGGTTGCATAGAGTGGTTTGCCTGTGTGGCATGCTAAGATGCAAATGATCAAGGCTTCTGTTGAAAAGCAAAGTCTTGTGGTGATGATCAAAGCACGGCCTTTGTGGCGTAGCTTTGTGTAACGTTTACCTCGCGTGTTTCACACCCGGTATGAACCAAAAACGGGAGACGGACCTCAGGGAGGACTTGCGTTTCTTTCTAGCTAGAAGTGGCGTCAGTGGTTTTACACGCCCTGACGAGTTTGACTTATGTGGTTGTTGCGGTTGCGAGGCGCCTCGGTTATATCGGTTTCGGCCGAATGCATTCTGGTCGGCTGACGGACCAGACTTACACCCCATAGGGTGGGGAGACGTATTGTTCAGGCATAATAATCCACTCCGTGTGGACCGGCCCTGACGATCCAAGGCTTGCCTGCGCGCTTGCCTGAGACACGGGCTAGAGCGTCTCGAATCGGTTGAGGACTATCTTTTGCCTCGGTTCATAGATGGAAATCCAATTTCCAAATACGTGACTTTGCGGTTTTAGTTGTAATCCTATATATGGCGACATAGTGGGATGGGGCGCTCATGCCGCCTATGATTGATACTTATGATTTGAAGTGTTTTATACACTATGCACTTATAATAGTATCAAATGATTTGTTTTAAACGTATCAAGCATTCTTTGGCTGTTATAAGGGAAAACCCTATCCTCGGCTGCGTTGCATTGTGTGATGGGACCTGGGTCTTATAACAGCTTCATCTTTCTTTATTTAACATTGCGCTGTTTGTTTTATGCACTGGTATTCTTGGGAGGAAACCCGTTCCGTGTTATACGGCGTGGTCCCTTGATTTATCTAACTTTAAAAATAAAGATTAACTGTTTTAGTTCTCACACCAGTCACATGACTGACCTGGAGTTTATTGTTTTTAACCTAAACTCTGGGTGCCCTTATTTTGACACGGGCAGCTAGTAGTTTTGGTTTTGCAGATTTATATTCACAGGATCCTGGTTTACAGCTGGAACGATATCCGGAAAGCTTTGTATCCGTATATCTCCTTCTAGTTGTGTATTGTATTATTTTCCGCTGCGATGTATTTAAATGTAATTTAAATCTCTGATATTTCTGTGTAATATTCATTTATACTCTGTATATTCATGTAATCTGATGCATTGTTGTAATATACGATGTAATGTTCTTCTGTATGCGTTCTGTTGTGGCTTGTTCTCGAACTATCCGACGCTTTCCTTTACGGGGAAGTTGCGGGTCTTTACAAACAAGAATGGTGGCGAGTGCTTTAGTTGTGGCCAGAAGGGCCACTATGCCAGAGATTGTCGAGAAAAGCCTGGGGAAAGGAAGTGCTTTAACTGCAGCCAGGCAGGACACCACAAGGATGATTGTCCACAACCTCCTAGAGAGAAGCAGATTGTGAAAGCGTATGCTATCAACGTTGTTCCTTCTTCGTCGAATGCTCCAACTGCGGCGCAGAAGGGAAAAGGCGTCGTTATCAAAGGTATGCTTTCTATTTAGATGTTTCTATTCGAATATTGTATGACAAACCCGAGATAGTCGATAGACCTTTAGTAGTGACGAACCCAGTTGGTGGTTCGGCTAGCCTTAGTATGATTTGTTATAGTTTGGTCTTATCGAGTCATGGATGTATGTTTGCTTGTGATTGTTTTGTTTAGGCTTTACTGGGTTTAGCATTATTTTGGGGAGTCGATCTACTCGAAAGGTATAGATTGGTATTAGGTACCTACCTAGTGATGGCGATAGTAACTGGAGTTAAGGAAGCTGAGAGGTTATCATTGTAATAAGTTCTAGTTGTCTCTGGGAGGCAAATGAGTGCTCCAGTGCTTAGTTGTTTTGCTAGTATCACCTCACGTGGATTGTCCAAATTCGGAGGAGATGTTCCTTGGGTGCTTGTCTGATATTGGTTTAGGCCTTTGGGACTTGTTCTTGGGAATGTCGAGTTCGACTAGGATGGTTTGTGGGAGAGATAAATAGTTGTTGCGATTCTTCATTAGATGATATCTTGGTTTACTCGAGAAGTGATGGGCAGCCGTGACATGATAAGACTGTTCGATGGTATGGACTGCCCCGAGTTAGACTCGATAGGGTTATGAGATGGCTCGACTGGGACTCGAGAAAGATGCAAAGTAATGGATTGCTTAGGACCCTATGCTGATATTCTCTTCGGATAGTAGAACTTTGAAGAAATAGGATGTGTTCGTTGATCATGGAAGATGCAACGAAGATTAGGACGATTCAAGTTGGACTTGAACTCGTAAAAGAAAATGGGTGTTCGTTGATCTCGGAGATGCAACGAATAGGGAGACAACTCACGTTGGACTAGAGTTTGTCGGTAATGGATACTCAAGACTGGGTCTGAGTTATAGATTGACTCGAGTTGGACTCGAGAAGGCTGTAAGGAATTGGATTTGGCTCGAGTTGGACTCGAAAGGGCAGCAAGATAATGGATAGACTTGGGTTGGACTCAAGTATTTTAGGCGGACTTAAAGCAGGGGTATCTGGGGACGCCTGTTACCTTGGATCTGTTGGACGTGATCTAGTTATCCTTGGAGGATAAACGTGCGTTGGATGTACGGTAGTCCGTTTGGAGGCTGGGCTTCCATTAGTTCTTGATGTTGGTTGGACCAGACATACAAGAATCGACATATTGGGATTGGTTAGACCAGTCATGTAGGTGTCGACGTGTTCATGGCTTTAGCAGGTGATAGGTAGGACTTGTTTGATGGATGTTATGGTTGCTATGTTTGTCCCTATCTTTCTTCTCTTGAGTAGACTATCACCTGCAGGGTTCTAGCGATGGGGAACAAAGAGATGGTAGTATAGATGGACATTAGGCTACGTATCAGTGCAGTGGGGTAGTCATTACTCCATGGGGAAGAGTGTTCGTAGCAAGGCTATGAGCCAGTGCAGAGAAGTTGTCATGACTTCATGGGGCAGAGTTGACATAGCAAAGGATTTAGGTGCAGTAACAGTTGCATTGAGTAGGAGGCATGTCAGTCTAGAGGTTATGTTCCTGGGTTAGAAGCAACTAGAGTATATCGTGAGATATGATTTTAGACTGAAGTATGGATTGGATCCAGAAATGTTAGCAAGTTTGATGATTAGACCGATTTTGATGGAGTGGATTGGTTCCAGTTAGAGGAACGATCTAACCTATTGAAAACCACCTCTAAGATAAAGATGGATATCGATAACTAGAGATTGATCAAGTACGGACTAGATCGAAAAGGATGCACTACACCAAAACAGGGGATTCCCATCAAGTATAGGTGTTACAAATAATTTCTGTAACACTTTAAAGTGTCACCAACGGCCTATGAGGAATTTCCTGTAACACTTATAAGTGTTACAAACAGAGTAACTGCTAACACTTATAAATGTTACAAACATATTCATTGCTAACACTTATAAGTGTTACAAACATATTCATTGCCAACACTCATAAATGTTGGAACCATAAGATATGGTAACACTTATAAGAGTTACAATCATATTCATTGCTAACACTTATAAATGTTGGAACCATAAGATATGGTAACACTTATAATTGTTACAAATATATTCATTGCTAACACTTATAAATGTTAGAGCCTAAAGATATGGTAACACTTATAAATGTCAGTATCATAATCCTACTAACGCTTATAAGTGTTGGCATAGATAAATTGCTAACACTTATAAATGAGTATATATAACATGCCTTTATGATTTTCAATCACATATATAATTCAAAATATCAATTCAATATAAGATTTGGTACACTTCCATATTTCAAATTCAACAATGTCATATTCGCATAATGCTCAAATATTTCTTACATGCTTCCAATATTTCAAATTCAATAATGTCACATTCGCATAATGCTCAAATATTTGTTACATGCACGACAATAATTTTTCCTTTTATCAGAACCAAAAACTTTGGAGATAGGATCATTGTCAAGATCACACATATTTGTTTTCTCGTTGCCATTACATTCCAAATTCTATTTTTTTTCCTCCTCCACAAGTGCCTACAAAATATAAATGCACTCATTTTTACAAAAATAACAAATTGCAAAATTGATAAATAACAAGTGTATTTGCAAAACTAATAAATAACAAGTGTAATTGCAAATCTGACAAATAACAAATGTAATTGCAAAAATGATAAATTCAGTATAAGATTTGATCCTCGACTCAGTTTTAGCATGCCTCAGTTTGCGAAAACCGAGCCGAGGCTCAATTTGAGCGACTAAGCCGTAGCTCAGTTTTCGTGCAAACTGAGCCTCTGCTTAGTTTTTGTGCATAAACTAAGCGACTCGGTTTTCGCAGATTACGACAAGTATTTAATATTTCCTGTCTTTCATACTTTAAACAAGTTATTGTGACTCACTCATCAATCTAAAACATTATTAACTTTTTTCCCCAGCTCACAAAGCAAATGGGATAGAAAACTATACATCTGATTTTGATAAAAAAAATCTATACATATGATGACAAGAAGATTTTAAAAATCCACACATTGTACCCAATTACCATTATGTGTGGATTTTCAATTAACACGTACAGTTAAACTGAGCCATTAGGCTACACGCAATGCTAACTGAATATAAAGCTACATTCCATTCTTGGCAGAACACATTCCCAGACGATACGCGACTCTTACCCCGCATATCATCCTTCCATACAACCTTGCACAAACATCTCCAATAAATATGAGGATATTATAACAAATGCAGGCACATCTTTAAAACACAAGCAACAACAATGTAAATTTACACTTTGCTTTCTAATGAATGATGTAGTAGATTAACAAACTAATGAAAGCATAATGAAGCTTCACTATGCGTACTCGAAAATAATGTTCAGTTTATGAAACGCGGAAGGAAAGCTTAATTATGCTGAAAATAAAATTGTACCAAATCTGAGCTTTATTACTCAGTCTATAAACTGTCCTAGGCTCAGTTTTTAACTGACCTTACTGCTTAGGTTTATAACTGAGCTTAGCTCTGTACACAGTTTACAGAGCTTACTACTCTGTTTCTGGGCAACTAAGCTTTAGCGTTGTGTTATGTAAGCACAGACAAAAACTGAGCTCCTTTAGTTTTAAAAGACCAAGCTCGCACAATTGTAGAACTAAGATTTGCTCTCTGTTTACGAATTGAGCTTAGAGCTGAGCTTACTTCTCGGTTTATAATTGAGAAAAGCACATAGTTTACTGAGCCTATTTCTCAATTTGTATATGCATTTCGAAATATCCAAAATCATATTAAGATGGCTAAATACGCTACATAAATATGAGCAGAGATGAAAAATAATAATAATGAAACAAATATTACCATTTTTCTCCCACTTTCATCACCATGCATGTGCACAGGCCTATAATCAAATTAGTCATTGAAGTTCGCCAATAAACAAAATAGTTCATTTTAGTCACAAGCTCATGGTTTTGAGAAGAAGAAAAAGGCTAGTTTTAAATAAACACTAGGGACTGTAACTCATAAATAAACAATCAGAAAACCCTTATTGTAACTTAATCATTTCCACAATAAGTGAACCGGAGAACTGATTCACCAGTATATTTTACCGATATGAGAAAAATAAAATTGATATAATTTGCATTGTTATTATAATACCTTGATGGCTTCTCTGATCTTGCTGAATCCCAATTTACCTTCATTTTTTACTATAGAAAGCGCAACACTGGTGCAGTTTTCTTATGTACGATCAATTGCAGTAAAACAGTATTAATATTAGCGTTACCATGTCCATGTACCAAAAATGGAAACAAAATTTCTTTTGCAAAAAAAGAGGAATCATAAGTAATCACACGGAAACTAAGAATTTTGAAATTAAGAGTTCCTGATCCATATATCTAAATAAAGAATCAATCAAGCATAACCCAAAGCGTGAAAGTTCAATGATAAAACCAATGTTCTTTCTGCCTATTACACTTCCTTTCAATTTTCAATTCTTTTAAAACTATCCATTTGCACAAATAAAATCGATCACCGTCATCCTCGTACATTTACTCATTCGCCATTTTGGTGATCTTTCACTTTACAATTTTTCCATTGCAATAAGAACAAAAAAAAATCAGAGAAGAAATGCACATTTTAATTTCAAAAGGAAGAGAAAAAGGAAACCGTGGATAACATTAACTATGTCGCTAGGTTTAGTAAGATCGAAAAAGAATAAAAACATTCATCAAGTTAATTTGAATGAACTGAGTTGGGCTCAGTTCCATGAAATGTGCCTGCCTTGGTTTCTACAAACCAAGCCTGACTCGTTTGGTATAAACTGAGGTTGCGAGCTCAGTTTGCAGGAACTGAGACTAATAACCATTTACATCACATGCATATAATTATATACATGCACTTACACAAAGCTCTATACACACACATCTTACCCACACATCACTCACACACCCATAAAAACAACAGCGCACACACATATACAGACAGATATGTGAATGAAGCAAAGAACAGATTCAAATATACTTACAATTGCGCAGGACAAAATCAGATCAGTATACATACTACCAATACTCAAAATGATCATCAACAACTAGGAAAATAAATAAAATAATTTTTTTATCTTATTCATGAGCATTAAAAGTGGTCAGCTACAAATATGAAGTAAGCTAGCCAGACAATTTGCATTTAACTTGAATCTACAATGCAGATTAATCAAACACTTGGAATTAAACATGAAAGGTATTATCAGACAATCTGCATTTAACTTTCAAAACACACAATATCTGCAATGCGATTTCATTAAATTAAACATCCAAAACTTAAAGTTGATATCTTGGACCAAGTCATTAATGCAAAAGGACACACTGGGGAATTTGTCGGATATTTGAAGTATTAATGTTTGGAAGACATATCTATCATATTTATTCAACATATTAAGTAGTAAAGCAAAAATCATTGAAACTAAAACTAAATCGAAAAGGGAAAATAATTAAACTTCAACATTTCATATTTAATTCGAAAGTCACCTGCAAGTGTCGAAGTCGAACCCTATAAGTTCGAAGCATCCAAAATCCACTGCAAATGAGAGAAAGAGGCCACAGAAATGTTAATTCTAAATGGTATTATAGTTTTAGTGCGGAATTCAGTAGCATTGCTATTTTAAATTTTCAACCTTCGCGAAACTAATACTAAATTTAGTCTCTTAGCTGTTTATTGTTTCGCCTCTTCATAATTTTCATTGCTTTCATTTATTGTTTGTTTAATTTAAAAATGTCATGGATTTTAAAAGCTACAATCTTGGAATTTGGCAAGGGCCAATATATAGTCAAACAAAGAGAAAACCACCAAAAACAACTAAATCCATTATCTATAGGACTAGATTATGGAACGGACTTATTGTTGAATGTTTTGCTAGCTTGTCTGTAACCTTAGTTCATAAAAGACAAACATTTTTTGACTAAAACCATACATACATGTGAATAAAACTAACAAGAAGATTCATTTTTATATCATTAATCCTTGTCATGTTTTTGCTAATGATCAACAAATTGAAATTTTACAACTCAAGTTATGTATTTCAAACCAATTTTGTGCATCGCATATCTCTTATTATACATCAATAACTTTATGTGTTTCATGTCAAAATCGTACAAGGAACAATTTACTTCGGTTCATTGCATTCAGTATTTCGTAGGTCAGTTATTCATCAGCTGCAAATTCTATTTTTATTTTCAAAAATCCATAATATTGCACAATTTGAAGCAAGGAATGAATTAAATTTACTTATAGACATGCACTAAAAATAAGTGGCTACTATATCATATACTTAATTTAAAAAAAGTTAAAGCAATTTAAATTTTAACAATATCTTTTTTTGTTCATATTCAAAGTTATGTGTACAAATTGCTGACGAATTTTAATGAAACACAAAAACTGAAGAATACACGTAATGGTTACCTTAACCTTAGCAACAAGCTTTATGCTCTAGGCTGTGACAAGTAAACAAAAATCAATCTTTCTCATAGAAACGGAGATGATTGAACTTTCCAAGGGTAAAGTGTGCATTTATTTTATTCTTGGAATAACTAATGTTTCTACCGATTAGATCAGAGATTCTCCTAAAATTTACATTCCTGTTTTGTGCATGTAGGAAATTATAATAAGCTGCTTATTACTTCATGCATGCAGGAAATTATAATGAATAAGCTGCTTATTACTTCATGCATGCATGTAATCTTTCACTGTTATTTTAGCCGTGCTATAAATTATTTAGCCATAATTTTTGCTTCCTTAATAGATATGCTTTACCCATATTTAGCTTTGCTGATGAATCTCCTGCAATAATTTTTGCTTTACTAAATATGTTGAATAAAATATGACAGGTGTCTTCCAAACATAAATACTTCAAATATCCGACAAATTCCCCAGTGTGTCCATTTGCATTAATGACTTGGTCCAAGATATCAACTTTAAGTTTTGGATGTTTAATTTAATGAAATCGCATTATAGATATTGTGTGTTTCCAGATATCTACAAATTTCTACAATGCATTTAACATGAAAGTTATTTTTGGAGGTTTTCCATTTGTTTGACTATATATTGACCCCTGCCAAATTTCAAGATTTTAGCTTTCAAATTCTGTCATTTCTAACTTAAAAAAACAAAAATAGCAATGCAAAAATGTAGAGGTGAAACAATGAAATGGTTAATGAGACAAATTTCACTTTTAGCTTTGCAAAGGTTGAAAATTTAATTTAGGTAGCTTGAAAATCAAATAAAAATGCTATTGAATTTCACAATAAAACTATAATGCCACTTACAGTTAAACTTTTCACACTCTCTTTCTCAGTTTATCCATTGAATGTACTTTGAATTCAAGGCATCTATTCCAAAACTACTTGTAGAGAATAGCCATTTCTGATGATCATGAATCTGAAAAGCCACTCCTAAGAAGAAAGAGGCCTCGTTCTAGAAATGGTTGCAAATGCCACATCTAATAATAAACATAATTTCAATAAATTAAATATGACACAACGCGGTTCAAGTTAAATTAAACTGCACTGTAGATTCAAGTTAAATGCAAATCGTTTGGCTTTGAAAAAACAAATAACATGAAAGATATTGTGTGTTTCCAGGTATCTACAGATATCTACAATGCATTTAATGAAACCATTTGGTCCAAGATATCAACTTTCAGTATTATCAGACTTTGTTTGCTACACACTAATTAAATAACATGAAAGGTATTATGTGTCAAGGTATGGCTTTGAATCTAATTAAATAACAAGCAATGTATGGCTTCGGTAGTGCCTACTTTGTTGCAATTCTTTAGTTGTTTGGGAAATAATGTCAAGTGCTACTGACTTTCACTACAAAGAGATACTATGGCAAAGCATGGGCAAAACAAATATGTAATTTATCTTTATTTGAAAAAACAAATCTGGAAAAGTAAACAAACAAGCCAAACAAACCTTTGTATCTGTTCAAACCAGTTTTGCAAAACTTGACTGCCATCAATTTGCTCCTTGTCACTCCAGTCATTCCATCCTTCACCGGCGGCAATCTCGAACAAGTAACACCGTGTACGATAGCCGCATAAGTTCCCCAAGCTCTACCTAGCCATATTCTTCCTGTGCCAGTGATACTGCAATTTACAAATTAAAAGCCACTTATTTCATTTGCGGACTGTCTTCCATGTGCTGTAATGCACCCAGTTATTCCGCTAACAACCTGTTTCACTATCGAATTTATTGTACAGTCTCTGTACAACGATCCAACATTTCCAATATGAAATCGATCGAGCCTTGTATGAAGCAGTACTTTAAATAGTGTCTTCCACGATTGTCAAGTAAGATGTCTTCGGCACTGTAGAATCCACTATTGTAAAAGGACGCTTCGTCTCCTGTTATTCTCAAAGCCACCGCCTACTCTCCTACTTTCCCTGGAGATGTCGTTGTTGCGTTGTTCTGCTCTGTATATCCAACGCATAAAAATAAGGATTAAACAAAATTTGATTGTATGCACTATGTCTAATTTTATACTTGCCTGAAAGCTGATGTTATAAGCAATGAAGTTGAAAGCGTATATAGACATGGTTGCATTGTACACAGTCCCTCCACTTAAATTTGCAGTTAAGTTCCATGTAATGAACGTGTTTAAATACCCCTCCCCTTCCAATGTGAGATTGGTTTTGTTTGCCCATATAACCACCTTCTCCCTATAAATTCCTGAGTCAACGAGTATAAGGGTACGACTAGGGCTATAGTCCAGAACAGAGTCCACTGCTTTCTACATATTAGTGAAATTAGCACAGCCCTGTTGATCAACGGTCATTACTATTAGCAAAGTGCTCAGACTCAAGACAAATATAAACATGCATGTACACTTATCATCGCCCCCTTCACTTTACCCACTTCTTTAGTTCTTCTCCATCCCTCTCTTTATTTTTCTTTATTTTACTCGTTCTTTTTCCTTAGTCTAGAATAAACGTTTGCCTATATATATGCATATGGAAAAAAGACCAGATTGAACACAAAATCAACATATACATTCTTTGCTCGTTTTCTTCGCAATATTTTATCAGAAATAAAAAGTAATAATTAGAATACAAGAAGTAAAACATACCAACCATGCATCCAAGAAAGAACCCACTTTGAACCAGTCCGACCTTGTATTTCTCCCTACAAATCAACCCAAAATCAGCAACTATTGACCCACTTCTCCCATCCACCCACTCCCACGTACCCGCATCCAACCCACACGGTTCAGGTCCGACCCGATGACAACTTGTACCCACAACGCAACTCCAATCAATGTTACTGTCGGAAAAGATGATGACCATTGTATGCATTGCCTCTAATGCCCAGGCAAGGCTTGTAAGTACGAAATGCTTCAATTGCCATTGCCCGAATTCACCTACGTGTTGCTGCAGCATGTCGCCTATGCTTATTTTTGCTTTATTTTGTTTGCCTATGCAGATAATAGATATTTTTGTACTAGTGAGAAAAAACATGAAGTGATCAAAATTAGAGTTTACAACTTGTAGATAATAGTAAATAAGATGTTACATATACTTACATCTTGCACTTGACCCAAACAGATTCTTGTTCTATAAAAGCAACTCTGGCGCATCAACAACTAGTGGATACAGCTCAAACTAATCCCTACTCAATGGGCTATGTGTATCACATCTGCACATAACTCTGGACACAAAAATATTTTAAAACATATCGAGTTTGCAATTTTCAACATACCCAGTTTGAAACAACATACTCAAGCCCAAAAATTGGATGCGATTGAAATCAATAAAGACGAGACAAATGAAAATTATACCTAAAATCGACAAAGCACAAACGAAATAAAATTTATGCCTGAACTCGGAATTACAAAAGTGAGTCAAACGAACAAAGACCCCTAAAATTGAATACGAGTTGTTCCCTGAAGCCAAATCGACTCTCTAATGTGGAAATTGAACGCGCCCCTAAAATCCGATTCTTTGATGTTCGATTAGAGAGGAACAGATTCGAAATTTTTAATCTTTGATTTTGGGATTCGTAAGTTTTTTTTTCTTTCTTACTGAAATCATGCGATGTGTAATTCTGATTTGGCCGGCCGTTATTAGGAAAAGCATTGGGCAAAGAAATGGAAAATGGAAATTAGGGTTATTCGCGTTAATTTACAATTTTGCCCTCAGAAATCAGTCTTACCAACACAAATAAGTGTTGGCAATAAAAAAAATTATAATTCTGTATTTTTGGTAACACTTTTTTATTATAGTAACACATATTATTGTTACCACCCTACAACACAAATAAGTGTTGGCAATTGAGAAAAAAAGAGTTACCAAATGACCATTATGGTGTAGTGATGGCTTCAAAAGAATGAAAGGCTGGTTGTACCCAATGTAAAAGGATTGAGTGATGGAGAGAGACATTGGGAAGTTTATCTCCAAGTGCATGAATTGCCAGTTAGTTAAAGCTAAGAAAAGGAAGCCTAGTGGTTTGTCCCAACCGTTGGAAATTCCTGAATGGAAGTGGAAACAAGTCTCAATGGATTTTATTGATGGTTCACCAAGGATTAGATCAGGTTATGATGGTATTTGGGTGAACCGTGTATTATAGGATCTTTTGAGGATTTGTATATTGGATTTTGGAGGGTCATAGGACGACCATTTGCATTTGGTTGAGTTTGCATATAACAATAGTTATTGGTCCAGTATTGGTATGGTTCCATCTGAAGCTTTGTACGGAAGACCGTGCAACTCACCATCATGTTGGTTGGAGACTGGTGAGAAGTTTACGCTAGGGCCAAGTATGATAAGAGGAACTTCGAACAAGATCAAGATCATTCAACAACGAACGAAGGCTGCCCAAGATAGGCAGTAAAGTTATGCTGATAAGAGGAGAAGAGAATTAAAGTTCTCCATTGGCAACTTGGTGTTTGTCAAGATTTCTCCGTTGAAGAGCGTGATACGATTTGGAAGGAGAGTCAAGTTAGCACCAAGATTTGCTGGGCCGTTCCCAGTTCTTGAGCAAGTTGGGAATTTGGCATATAAAGTTGAATTACCAGACAAGATGGTGGGAGTTCATAACGTATTTCATGTTTTTCAACTAAGGAAATTCGTGCACGACCCCAATGTGACTATTTCACCTGATCAGTTGGATGATATCGAAGTAGAACCCGAGGCGGTTGGGAACCGCAAGCCGATTCGTATTGTAGGGTATGATACGAAGAAACTTCGAAGGAAGGCGGTGAGGCTAGTCAAGGTTCAGTGGGGCGAGGACGAGAATGACTGTACATGGGAGACAGAGGAGAACATAAGGAGGAAGTATCCGGAACTCTTTGCCTGGTAAGGTTTTTATATCGGTATAATACTCCCTTGTTAGAAAACTGCATGCTAGGATAGGCTTGTTGTGTTGTTTTGTATGCTTTATTTTTTTTAATGATTGGTAGGCATGCGAGATCCTTTGTATGTTTTGAGTTAAGGAATTTCGGGGATGAAATTTCTTAAGGGGGGGGGGGGGAGTGTAACGACCCGCATTCTACGCATCGAAGGATCGTAGAATATTTATTTCTTTCACATACGAAGTCGTATGGTCATGTAACTTTGGGGAACGACTACTGGGATCATTTCCCATGTTCATGATTTTTGTCGATTTTTAAATGATCGTTTTGCCCCTAGCTGATCTTGTTTTGGCCATAACTTTTGATTAGTAAGGAGTTTTGACATGAAACCACTTCCATTAGATTCGGATGATGGTTTACCTTTCCGTAGAGTGGTCACATTAGCCAAACGGACTCACCGTTTGGGAGATATGGCTGAAACAAGGTTTAGAAGATGAAAAACAGCTTAACCGAGCCTAATTAGAGTGATTAGCAGCTAAGCCTATAACCCATTTCGGGATTAGGGTTATGGGAGGGCTGAAATGAGTTAGAGAATAGTTCCTTTCATTTTTCCAGCCGCCACAAACCTCCCTTGAGTTCTAGCAATGGCCTCCATCTTCTAAATCACTCCCAAAACACCATTTTTGTCATTCTTAATCACTAATTAAGCAAATCAACACCAAATCAAGGCGGATTAGTGTCAAATCAGAGATAGGGCTGCTGGAATACATTGGGATCAATGCCATAACAGTAGAGTTTTAGATCTATAGTTTAATTTGTGGCAAAGTTGAGTGATTCGCATTGTTTTTCACTAATTATGGCTAATTAGCGAAGATTAGCGAAATTATAACTCATAAAAATCTAGAATTTTTTTTAAAATTCCATAATATTATTTTATGACTCTGATATGAATTTGGGTTAATTTGGACTAATTTTGCTAATCCCGGAATTTAGGGGATTAAGGGGTGATTAGTGATAATTAGCGAAATTTTGCATCATAAAAATCTGGAAAATTTTGTAAAATTCTAAAATATTATTTTAGGGCTCTGATAGAAATTTGGGTTGATTTGGTTATGTTTTACTAATCTTATCAATAGTTGTTGTTAAACATGCTTAAGGGGAAAATAAGGGTTTTTGGGTATGTTTGATCCGTTTTGACATATCATATTGTTGTTTTGCTGTTTGTGGATGTTTATACATGTTGCTATGGCTGTATGGTATGCTTTGTGATTGTTTAGAACAGTTAGAATGGTCGAAAACGCCATCGTGTAGCGTAAAATAGTCGCTGGAAAGTTGCAGGAAAATATGCAGGAAACCGGATTGGATCGCCCCCTATCCGAACCAACCCGATCGTGAATGTGGAGACTACGAGATGGAGGACTGTTTCCAACACGAACTGCCACGTGGAGACTCCGAGTACCATCACAAACGGACCAGGGTTCCACGAGCTGCTCGCATCTAAAGCTCCGACCCGATCCGAAGTCACGACCCGATCCGATGGAGGAAGCACGAATCAATCCAATGGAGGGCAAGCACCACGATCCGACCCGAACCCAATGGGTGCCCACGATCCGAACCAAAGGAGTTGACATGGACGAACTGATCCGAAGCAAAGTGAAGAGAGAAGACCAAACCGATCCGGAGACGACCAAAACCCGAAATGCAAAGGTAATCTAAACGAGAAGTTGTGACTCAGGATCCAGACGGGAACCAACGAGTTAACTTCACGGTTGGACTTTGCTGCGGGACGTGTGCAAAGGGGTTATCGATACCTATAATTTTGGTTCACCACTGAGAGATGGATTAGGGGCTTGTAGTGATAGTTATACGGGGTTGGACTCCGTCATGGCCCAAAGATTAGGTGACCAAAGTATTAGACATCGTATGCTTTACGCACTGAGCGAAAGATGTGAGGATGGTTTCCATGCTTGATTATTTGTTATCACTATGACATGCACACCCCCACCCCTGTATTCTTTACACCATATGTTAGTGGCACCTTAGAGTATTGAGTGGTATATTGTGCTAACTCTTTGGTTGTAGGTCCAGGTTCAGGTATGATTGGATTATACCTGTTATTGTTCTGTTTTGTTGCTTACTGCTCATACCAGACTTTTGTCTGACCCAGAGTTTTATGTCTCTTCTTATTACTTTGGGTGCTCCTAAACGAGCAGACTAGAGACATGTTAGGTGGTATGCACGAGTAGCTGTACCGGAGACGAGCAGGAGGCTCCCACGTATGATATATAGATATTCTCCATGTGCTGCTGCGGTCACTACTTTGGGCATTAGTGGCGTACCTTTCTTTTTTTTGTTTCGAGATAGTAATTTGGAAAGTTGTAATAAGCTATATTTGGATTTCCACTACTCTGATGATGAGGTTGATGTTGGTTTTGATTATCAGCTTATGCACTGTCTCGCCTGTTTTATGTCAAGTTTATTATTATTATATTTTGTTCCATGCGCTGTGAGACATTCTACAGGTTTTCGATTAATTCATTCTCTTCTTTCCTTTCTTTGGCGACCGTTCCGTGCTAGTCGGGCATGTGGTGCGGGGCAGGCAGTCACAAACGGTCTGGGTAGCGGCGATACCGGCGTCCGACGTCAGGTGATGGCTCGTGTCCTCTGATTTGGGAAGAAACTAAGTGGTGAAGAACAATTGTTGCTGAGGAGTAATTGGAACGATGGTGTGATGTCGGCTTTTAGGCGATTTATAAATTTGGGCGTTCGCGATTCGGGGAGGCCGCCATGACTTGGTTTTGGGGAAAGGAGTTGAAGAGATTTGGAGAGCTTCGATCTGAATGAAATTAACGAAGAGCCTAGGGTTTTATAGGAAGAAAAGGGAAAGGATAAGCACAATGTTCAATCATGTATGGGTAGGTCTATGCGTAGGTCTGTAGAATAGCTTGGAGAGGGTGATGAGGTATTGCGGAGAAAATAAATGGGGGAGGTAATACGTTAATACTTCGAGAGGAAGGAATAGAATAGGGTAGGTAACTTTTCTTTTGGTTAATCATTCTGCCACTTTTTTTACGTTGACGTTTTATTTTTGTTTCGACATAACGAACTCCAAACGGGACAAAAATATACGCACGGTCATATTTCAACATTTTAAATTTAATAAAATTAACTTGCTTGTAATTTGACTTCGGTTATACATGGCGTTATATTTTTTTTACATTATTTATCCATTCACTGATGTTATTCCGTTAGTTACTCGACAACTCCGTTCATTACCAAATTTGAAATGTTAAATTTAAATTCCTTTATAAACATATATCTAAACAAATTTCCATAATTTCGTTTTAATGTTAATAATGTTTATTTAAATTAAATCGTATATTTTTTTTCTAAAATTTAACCATGGATATTTTCCAAACAAAATTTCAAACCCAATTCAAATATCTTACCAAATTAAATTCAAATATTCAACAGTAAATATTTGATTCTCCACTGACCATAATAAATTAAATATCGAATTCAATTCAACTCAAAACAATATATATGATTTTCTAACCCACGTATCAATATGAAATTGATAGTTAAATTAAATCTTCAATTAATTTTATTCTCCAATTGTCGAAATTTCTGGGACGTTTCAATCTTTCCCCCTTTAAAACTTTTCATCCTCGAAAAGGAGAGATCGTTCGAGTTATATCATTATATACTTCAAATTTTCATATTTATGTGAAATTTTTCCCCAACAAAATTTAAATATCGATATTTAATTCATCGATTCTCTTGGTTTACCCATCATATTCAATTAACTCTGAAAATCAAATTCTTTTTCAAAACTAGTCTCTTCTTACATTTCACATTCTGCATATGTTGGATTTATGCATCTCAAATTATTCCAAAATCACTCTTTCAATGTTTACTTATCCATCGATACACTAGTTCAACCACATCACTATATGTTCAATCCATTTCATCTTCCCCAATACTTATTGAAGAGTGTAAATAACATTTTCTTTTCAAGCTACAATTTTTCGACTTGAAAATTTTCCAAAACACGAATTTTTTTCCCACTTTTATACATAACCCAAAATTCAGGCAGAAGATATTTGTATTATTACTCCAAAATTCTCTTTTTACTTATTAAATTAGATATATTTTAATTTAATTATTATTACAAATATTTGATAACTCGAAGCTTGACAAGTCTATCGTCGTTCTCACAGATGTTAGACATACGCTGGCTAGGCGCACGACTAAAATCTCCAAGTACTAAATATCCTTGCTTCAACTCCCAGTGGAAATATTCCAAAAATTCCTTTAAAAACAGATACGGAAAGTACCAATGTGATGTTGATATGTTGATTGTTCATGAATCACAGATACACAATGGCTCCGTCTGGATCCCCCGGAAAACATCTGTATCCGTAGGAAATCACTTCCCTGCGAATTTCATCATGGACAAATCAACAGAAGATACAAAGGACAATCTGAGGTCATTGAGCATTGGTTGCTCTATCTCAGGATCACGAAATCAAATCATCATGTGAAATTAACTCAAGTCACGAGGACCAATCAAGTTATGAAGATAAACTGCAGCATTAAACAGGTGGCTCACTATCACTAAGATATCTCAAATACTCGCACGACTCATCGTACTACCTTTAGTAACTCTTATGATTACATCTCTTTCACCAGTAGACAATTTACCGTGTGGACCGCAGGTACACAATGGTTACGCCTGGATCCCCCAGGAAACATCCAAACTGTAAGCTTTCATAGCTCTACGGATTACGCCCTTACAATTCGATTGTAGATCGGAACAGTCGCAATGGTTACGCTTGGTTCTCCCAAGAAACATCCGTCCATCGTAGGCTATCTACATCCATGCGAATTTCGCTACACGTTCGAATTCCAACGACTCTAGATCGCAGCGATCACAATGGTTATGCCTGATTCCCCGAGGAAACATCCGACCGCCGTAGGCTATCTGCAGCCCTACGAGTTACGCTAGCAGTCGTGCTCAGCGGCAACTCATGAGTTTTATGTCCGGACAACCTACCACCACCAGCAGCATATCTTAACTAAGCTCAAAATTTATAGAAAAGGATGGTACTTTCCTTATCGTAATTTGGAAACATATAATACTATATACATATAGTATTTTATTTTATACTTCTCATAATTCATACTTATATCAATTTACATCAGATTTTCAAATCACGTTTTTCAACCCATCGTTTTTATATAAACTCTATTATATACGATTTCATTTCAAATCAATAGCTCTCGACTTCGCTATATTTTTATGCATTTCTCATATTAGTTTCGAAAATTTCTGTATTCACTATCTCAAATCGAATATCCTCAAATTCCATTTAAATTTCAAAATTTAAGTTTTCATCTCTTAGTCAATTCAAATATAAAATATCAACTCGGATTGACGACTTTATTGGGTTTATTTTATTTTTCCAATTTTTAAGTTCGTTGCTTCATTCACATCTTTATGTTCTTACAATTTCTAAATTTTCCATTCTCAGACTAAATTTCTTGTTAATGCTTTATTTCTTCTTATCACAAATTTCACCTTCATGCATTATATCACTCTTATATATTCACATCGTTGACCGGAAATTAGCAAGCGAACAACTACCTAAGTATCAACCTCGAAGGTCGAAACCAACATTAGATTATTACTCAGGAAATCATCCAACTTAACTAATCGCTAGTCAATTTCCAATTTCCTTAATACAATTCTCAATTTCTTATCAAATTATTCCTTACACAACTCTCATATTCAATTATGAACCTACTTCTCTTTACGTTCTGTCGGCCTTTGTTCTCGTCGCGCGGTCTTTTGTTCTTTAGTTCTCTCCATTCTGATTTATCGAAACCTGCTAGCCTCTACATTTTCAATTAGCATATTTAATTTCTATAATTCTAGAAAATCTCCTATCATCATAAATTATAGAAAATATACTTTATTCTCATAGGGAAACGTTCCTAAATTCGCTATTTGAATTTAAACAGATGTTAAATAA
Source organism: Allium sativum (assembly GCA_030737875.1). NCBI lineage: Eukaryota > Viridiplantae > Streptophyta > Magnoliopsida > Asparagales > Amaryllidaceae > Allium > Allium sativum. Next base: position 1,026,136,262 of record CM060909.1, read on the forward strand.
AACACCGCTATTTTTACTTAAATGTTGACACTCATTTACTTTCTTAACTTAACCACTCTTGTTATCGAACCTTAAACATTTCTCAGTCACAATGAAGTCAATCAAGTTAGGGTATAATTACCTCTAAGACCTTAACTGAACAACATTTTTAACTTTGAAACAGATAAAATTCACAACTTTGAATAAAAATACTCGTAACTTAATAATTCATGCCTTCGAAATGTTTAACTATAAAAATATATTCTATTCGTTAATCTAAATACATACATAATTAAATAATAATATATTATTATTTTATTAAAAATGGAAAGTAAATAGTATTTTCCTGAAATCCGAAATTGTTGTTTTCCATCAATAACTTTCTTTCAAATAATCTCTTATTCGATAATGCATATTCTGAACTTCGGAAAAATCTTATTTGATTTATATTCAGAATAATCACACCATTATGGTCAATTCCATTTCCATTATCCTCAGTTTCTTTGCAACATTTTTTTTCTTTTCCCTTCGTTATTTACTTCTGAAGGTAAATATTATTTCTTTTCGGGATCTAATCTCGTCCCATCAAGTTTATTTTGGTTTTATTCAAATATCGATTCAAATTTCTTCACGATCTTCATTCATACCTTGCTTCATTAACATTTCTTGTTTACACCTCACTTCTTGTTATTTACTTAACAGGTTTATACTTACCATCGACTTTATGTATTCGATTACACATTATTGATTTGAAACCAATTTTAATTTATCTTGCTAAATTCCGTATAATCAATAAATTAATAATACAATTCGCCATAATTGAATTTGAACTATAACTCTTTCGATTTTACTTTCGTCCATTTATATTCCGAATATCGGAATAAAATTCATCGTTTCATTCTTTGAAACGGTTTCAAAATTTCCCTTTTTGTTCAAATTCTATCTGAATTACTATGTCAATAAATTCTAGTTGTCTTCGATTTCTAAATACATACTTAGAGAAATTAATTTATTGTTTCTCTTATATCATCCTTCTATTGATACCATTCGACGATGGATTCGAGATTCAAATCCTAGGGAACTTTATCGAAGATTAGCTTGGGCAACTCTGGATTCGAAGACTTTCGAAGACTGGGAATTCCGGGAAGAATTTTAAATATCTAAAATAAATTTTGTTTCCGCTGTATTAATTTCAAAATACTAGTTTCAAAAATAATTCTTCCTTCAAAATCTAGTTTAAAATTATTCACACCTTAAAATTTTATTTTTCAAAACTTTTATATTCAAGATTCATTTTTAAACCCAATGAGCTAAGCATTGAATAAACCAAAGCTCAGATACCACTTGTAACGTCCCGCCTTTTTGACCACTTCAAATTGGTAATTAAATCAACTTAAAACGTTCAAATCGACGGATCGTTATTAGTTTACAGAGTTTAAATACAGGACCAACACAAAAAAAAACACAAAATAAATAACACAGTATTGAAACAGCAGAATAAAAGTTTTTATTTATAAAAGAGAAGTTTTGATACAACATTTTCTATACAGCAGTATGTCAAAATAATTTGAATACAAGAAAATCTTTATTGTTTTATAACTTCAGAGTGCGCCCGTCTTCAAAATCCCCAGCTTCGCATATCTTCGAATCCTAAGCTATAATCTTTAAATCTGTATTGCTGGGGTTTTACCCGAGCGTTCCATGCAAAACATAAAACATTCGAGTCAGGATTAAATCATAGTTCAGGTAAATTAACTTCAATATAAACAGTCAATCCTACAATTTACTAGAATTACCAGTGCATCAAACACATGAGAGAATGGGTTCAGAAATGAAAAATGTGGACAGCCAAATATGTACACATATATAAAAAAACAAAATGTCCAAAACTTTTACTTGGAAAATACACACAGCACATACAATCTGTATATGCATACACCGCACCTATGCGGCACACATAAACACACATGTACTACATACTCACGCACATACCGCACAGCTCCACCATACACACGCATGAACCATACACAGCCCTACCCATATAATTATACACGCCTATAAACGCATGCAAACACAACAACACGCATATCATAGAGTACCGCATGGAGTAGATAATATGAAGCAAGCAACTTACTAAAAGAGTGAACTAGGACCAATATTTGTCTGCATATAACCATTCATATAGGTTCATGGTCTAGTTCTTAATTTAGTTTGACATCTTACTACTTAACACCAAACATCTTATAAGCATGCATATGAGCACTAATATACTGATGTTCATTGGAAAGGATAGAGTGTGCAAGTGCACATTTTCTAAGTTAAACATGAAAGGGAATTATGTATGTATAAAGTGGTGCCATACAACTAAATTAAGAAAGAGAGAAAACTGGTGATGCAGCAAAACAGGGTGGTTATCATCCACTAAAGAAAAGTTACAACTAGAAGAAAACCTTTTCGGTGTATGTCATTACACGCTTTGTTATTTTAGAATGCCACAGCTGTCTGCAATCTATTTATATTTATTTGCTTAATTTACAATTTATGGTTTTAAATACAAGCATAGTTCAACCTGCTAGCATCGGCCTACTATTTCCATTTTTGTTCCCCATATTCAATAAAAGAACATCAACATCAAGTAACTAATATGCTGTATTTTTCTTCAGTATTGTATATATATGCAACTTAGAATATATTTACGCGATGACTATAGATTGCTTAAGGATAATGTTTAGAAGATAACTCCACGTGCTTAATGCATTCAAATATTTCTTGGCCTTTCAAAAGTTTAGATTAACAGGATAAGGCACAATCTAAACTAATATTTCAAAAGCTTTAGCTCAATAGGATGTGGCCAAGTGATTCTTTATATCGCAACAGCCCAAAACATGTTCCAGTGAGTCATGTACTTGTGTAATAACAGGAAGTGAACAAATTATAATGTTTCTATGGCAAGCCTTAATTTCAACTGAAAGTAGGACCAGGCAAACATGCATGAATTTTTTTAGATAATAATTACATGCATTTATACTTGACTCAACAAGTAGAGGAAACAAGGATGGTGAGTTCCAGGTATAACAGGACACGCAAATCAATTTAATTTAGTTTATATAAATGGCCACAACATATATGCATACGGTCATGATGCCTTATTAAATGCTCTACCCTATACATACATACACCTACTCGTATCTGTGTATACATAAATGAACACATGCAGGGTTCGAAGTTCATTGTTGTACTATATGTAACAGTATAGTTTAGGTTCTTAGGCCAAAATATGAGCCAAAATGTATTTTCATTACCACTGTCATTTTCCGTAATATGAAAATAATGGCGAACATTCTAATGACTTTGTTAACAGTGGAAATTCTGAGTGTACATATTATTCCAGCTACAATTGTATTTTCAGTTTTAATACAACTTGCTATAAGTATTTTCTTTCTAAAAATTTATTATAAATTTCTTTTATAGACTGAATTGCCACCATATACCTTCTATACATACATTTATGTTCTTGTATAAACTGAAGAAAAAAAGTATGACTTAAGAAAAGAGCATTTATGTCTTGTTAATCATAACATAAGTATGAAAGATAAGAATTTATAGTCCATTACTTCATCATCTAAAAAAACAGGAATTAAAAAGAATACAGTTCAAAAATTGGAAATGGTTCAGTAAAATGGATGATTTATAAACAGTGCATGTCAACTTAAATTCATGTTACTCTAGAACAACCCTGCTGCAAACAGCTCAATAATGCTTCCTTTATTCTTTAGTTAGTGATGATCTCATGATCCACATATTGTTATTTTTATCAGACCAATATATCGTTATTCTTTTCATTTTATACTTCATTAGATCCAACAACCAAACTAGTAATATATCCACACTAGTCACATAACTCGCATCATTCATTCAGTAGTTAAGGGGAATTTCAGAAGAAAAAAAAATGGAATTTAAGTGATGTCTCCCCACATTATTTCGTTCATAACTATAAATACTATTGTTATAGTATATATATGTATACTTTTCTTCTTTTGATTTAAAATCATACCAGCAGTCCAAACAGAAGGTCGATGCCGTGAGCAATCATACACATACCAGATTTTGGTGACACTGTTCACATTCCAATCTAATTAGCACAGCATGTAGGTATATATGTATGCATCTATATAGGGTGGCAGGGTACCAAATATAACATAGTTTCGGGTAAGGTATAATCTCAAACAATAAGCCAAATTCAGCTAAAAGAAATTGGAGAAACAAGACTCCCAACATCAACTATTATACCCAGTTAAGAATTGAAGTTAAAAGTACTTGAAATAAGAAGAATCGTGAGTTTACTAACTCGCCTTGAACAGCGGCGAGAGAACGAGGTGGCGGCAAGGTTCAGCTGCCATGTATGCTACGCTATTTCCTTGCGGTAGCCGGAGTTAGGGGACAACGGTCTGGGTAGCGGCGATACCGGCGTCCGGCGTCAGGTGATGGCTCGTGTCCTCTGATTTAGGAAGAAACTAATTAGTGCAGAACAATTGTTGCCAAGGAGAAATTGGAACGATGGTGTGATTTCGACTTTTAGGTGATCTATAAATTTGGGCATTCGCGATTCGGGGAGGCCACCATGATTTGGTTTTGGGGAAAGGAGCTGAAGAGATTTGGAGAGCTTCGATCTGAATGAAATTAACAAAGAGCCTAGGGTTTTATAGGAAGAAAAGGGAAAGGATAAGCACAATGTTCAATCACGTATGGGTAAGTCTACGCGTAGTTCTGCAGAATAGCTTGGGGAGGGTGATGAGGTATTGCAGAGAAAATAAATGGGGGAGGTAATACGTTAATACTTCAAGAGGAAGGAATAGAATAGGGTAGGTAACTTTTCTTTCGGTTAATCATTCTACCACTTTTTTTACGTTGACGTTTTATTTTTGTTTCGACATAACGGACTCCAAACGGGACAAAAATATATGCACGGTCATATTTCAACGTTCTAAATTTAATAAAATTAACCTGCTTGTAATTTGACTTTGGTTATACATGGCGTTATATTTTTTTACATTATTTATCCATTCACTGATGTTATTCCGTTAGTTACTCGACAACTCCGTTCATTACCAAACTTGAAATGTTAAATTTAAATTCCTTTATATATATATATATATATATATATATATAAACAAATTTCCATAATTTCGTTTTAACGTTAATAATGTTTATTTAAATTAAATCGTATATTATTTTTTTCTAAAATTCAACCATGGATATTTTCCAAACAAAATTTCAAACCCAATTCAAATATTTTACCAAATTAAATTCAAATATTCAACGGTAAATATTTGATTCTCCACTAACCGTAATAAATTGAATATCGAATTCAATTCAACTCAAAACAATATATATGATTTTTTAACCCATGTATCAATATAAAATTGATAGTTAATAAATAAATCTTCCATTAATTTTATACTCCAATTGTCAAAATTTCTAGGACGTTACAAATATAGTTTATTCGAAAGGAGTAAATTGATAGGAGTAAATTGATAAGAGTTAATTGATTAGGGCTAATCCAATAGAGTTAATCGATTAGGGTTAATCAAATACAATCAATCCAATAGATTTAATCAAATAGAGTTAATAGAATAGAGTTAATCAAATAGAGCTAACTGATAAGAGTAAATCGATTAGAGTTAATCGAATAGTGTTAATTGAATAGAGTTAATCGAATATGGCTATTCAAAGAGAGATTATCGAATATAGTTTAATCGGAGGAAAGAGTTATCGAATAGAGATTTATTCGAAAGAGAGTTACGTAAGGAAGTTTGTTAAAGGTTTAAAAGGTGAACCTTGTCTGTTTCGAAGTTTGAAATGTTGTTCAGTTAAGGTTTGAGAGGTAGTTATACCCCAACTTGATCGACTTCGTTTTTAACTAAGGAATGGTTAAGGTTCGATAGTGAAGGTTGGTTAAGTGAAATTAGTTAATCAAGGAAATGGTTTGAGCTGGCATAGCGATGTTTTATTTAAACATCTGTTTAAAATCCAATAAAGGAGTTTTTGGGAGAATTTTCCAAATAAGAATCAAAAATGTCTTCTAATATAGAAAATAAGAAAGGGGAGTAAATATGGAAATGTTTTCCAATGTTAATACCATATATTTTCCAAATTTAGAAAATAAAAATTTCTGTATATATACGGAAACAAGAAATGGAAAATGAATAAATTAATGAACTAAAGAGATAAATGTTCAATGATGATTGATCGGTATAATTTCCATTTGGAAATAATATAGTTGTTTGCACACGTGTTTTTCATTGATAGTTAACTCACCGACTATCGAAGTTTTTGACCATTTTTCCGTTGTCAATATGGAGAGACCGGGATCAGATTCATTATCTGAAAACCACTCTGTATGGGCGTTAGCGTTGCAAATCAAATATGATGAAGATAATTGAAGACGGAGTTATGCGAAGGCTATCCTGTTTACTATATAGTGCCTTCGGTTTGTCCAGTCCTAGGACGACCCGTATGGGAGAATGTCTAACAGAGTATATTTAATAGATCACGTAAGTTGATCTCTTCAAACGTATGTACGTTTGGTGGTAGAGGAATTCATTTCTCTTAGCTGTATACTCGTTGTATTTTTAGGGAAATCAATTTGCGATTTGGCAGGTATGACGATGTGACATTCAAAGTGAATGATTGTGTGATCTATCGGAGATAAGCATGGCCTCTAGACTCACAACAGGGAAATGACAAAAATCAGGCAAGCAGCATGGCTAAGTGGTTGACTGCCAAGTAGGGTGTATTATCACCTATCTAGAGATATTCATTTCATTGTAAAATCTATTGTCGATGCTGTCCCATTCGGGAAATGGTTGCTGATCCCACCCGTTGGTGATATACATTCGATACACTCAAGCGAAATGAGTGGTCGGTCACGTGTGGCCGGGTTGCAAGATGTTCTTGTTGAACCCAGTGTATTCCTCTCTAGAGGTACACTATCGGAAGGTGGTTCCATACCTTGTCATAGTTGGAAATCCATTACCCAATAAGTGCTCGCTGTTTTGATTGTATACTATATATGTGGAACATGAGATGAAAGCGTTCTGCAAGATGATTATTATATTGTGGTTGATAGAAACTATTATAATATCAATGAGTTTTGATATAAAGATTATCGTTTCTTTCAAAATTATTTGAAAGTTAAATCAAATTGATTTGGATTTCCATAAGGGAAAAACCCGTTCCGTTATACGGCGTGGTCTTATGAGATATCGTTTAATTGCTCAAACTGTTTTACTCACACCATTCCAAGTTGCTTAACTGGTACATCTAATAGGGGGTTCTCGCTTCACGGATTGGTGGCGAACGGGAGACTCCTAACCCTACAGGTCCTGCAATATAGCGGGTTGGTCAAGTCGAGAGGCTGGCCATAAAGCATGGAGTTAGGGTACCTCTGTAAGCCACAGGGGAAGTTAGCCCTCTGCCTTGGGGGATGAGGGATGGTTGAAAAGCCTACCAAATTCCCTGGGTTGTTACAGTGGTATCAGAGCTTAAGGTTAAGTAATTACCTTGGCTCTGTGGTGTGAATCAATAAAGATGGGGTTAGCAATACCCTATATTGAGTTTGAGTGTATATATACAAGTGAACGTATTTGTTATTCAATATAAAATGGTTTTATATTGTGTAGATTATTGGTTGAGTCGTTTATGGGTTCTGATCGATCAGTTTGATCCACTATATTGGTAGGAGTTTCTAAACACTCGAATACTATGGGACGACACGATATATTTTGAAAAGAGGGTAAATGAAAATAAGTTTACCCAAAGTATATTTTGATATAGGGAAGATATATACATTGGAATTATAATATATGGGATATACTGGTTGTTATTATAATCGAATAAGATTATAATTGGAATGATTATGTAAATAACCAATTGGAATTAATATGAATATAATATATGAAATAAGATGAAGTAAATCTGAATTTAGAATCAGAATTGGAATTAAAAGTTGGAGAAGTGTTTGTAAATGGAATTGGATTAAATATATGTGAATTTTAAAATCCTGGGAGATTTTAAATTATTTAAAGCATTGCAAATGATATTTTGAATTGATTTCAAAATGGAATTGTTTAGATATGGTTTTGAAAGTGATATAGTATTGAACTCATTTCGATAGCTGAGAAATATATTCCGATGATGATCATGACATCAGCGGTATTCATTTTCAAGTTGTAAGTGATGGATTACTACCAAAGATATTGTTTTTGAACTGTTTTGAGAAAACAAGTTGTTTTGATTTCAAAAAGCGAATATTTGGTTTTTTTGGAAAAGGTAAGTTGTTTAAAACTCCCAAGAAGAGATTGTTCGAATTAAAAACAAAATTTAAATAGAAATTTGTGAAACTGAGCTGGAATTGAATTGAAACCAGTTAAGTGAAAAACGAATTGAGATAGAAGGTATCAAATAAGATTGGATTAGAGATAATCTGAAATGGAATTTGACTGGTAAGTTAAGAGTTAAAATTAAAAATGGAATCTGAGTTAAGAACAGAATCTGGCTTGGGTATAACCGAATAATTGGGATGACATTGGGATATGTTGGATTGATGACAGGTGAAAGTGATAAAATTGATACGGCCGATAAAAAGGTATAAGTTTATATGTGGTATAAGCATGAGATTTATGAGCCGATTTGGCGAGCCACTTGGTTGTTTAATTTTCTTTTGGGATGGAGAAGGCCTAGAGAGACGAGTGGTAGTTGTACCTATTGACCAGTACAAAGGAGGTGCTGGTGAATTTTTTTCGAAAATATCGGGTGTTAGAAAATTTTCAGGATTTTTGAAAATATTCGTTAATAGAAATGAATTAATATTTAATTGAAATTAATTTGGTTTAGTTGAAACTGAGAAAGAAGTAAATAAATAATTTTTAAACCAGTTAGTAGGGTTTGTTTTCTACCTTAGGAATTTCGAGGACGAAATTATTTTAAGGGGGAAAGAATGTAATGTCTCGTATTTCAGCGATATAATAATTAATTAATTTAATTATTTGAATATTGGCTTGGTAATTTAAAACAAGTTGAATTTAAATATTTAGATTTTATTTAATTAATATAATAATTAAATAATATATTTGATTCTGAAATAATCAGAATTAGCTGAAAATAGCAATATGGTGTGAATTGGGCAATTCAAAATATATAATTCAGTTTAGAGTTGAATTATAATAATGAATATAATATATAAACGACAGTTGAACGTATAATTATATTATAATTAAAATCGAGCTCGAAATGGCGCTGCAGTTCGCTAGTTGACGATTCGAACTTCAACTGAATGTACAGGGTCCGTTTTAAATCGGATCTCTGTGAAACAAGAAACGTTCATAGCTGGTGAAGTATATTTTTCTAGTGAAAGAGAAACATCGGGAATTAATTGTGTAGATTTTGATTTATGTCCAAATCAAATTTTAGAAAAGTCGTCAAGGAATTCCCTTGAAATTTGTAAATATATATTTATATTATAAAAGGATTTTATATATAAATCGAATATCGATATAACTGAGAATTTTGAAATATCGAGTTATAAATCCAATTGGAGCTGTATGGTATTCTAGTGTGGATGTACACCCTGTATTTTTAATATAATTAAAAATGAGATATATGTATATATGCATGGATATATTTAAAGGAAAGATTAAATAATATTAATGTAATTGCATGTAAGAAGTTTATGCAGTGAAATAAAGAAAAAGATTAATAAAGAAATTACATGCAATATTTGAAATAAGAAGAAATACAGTGAAATGCGAAGAAATACATGCGAACATTTAAAAAGAACTAAAAAGGAGAATTTGAAGAGACTCTAGAATTTGGTCATGAAATTAGCGTCATTACGTTCGTGGTGGTTTTCTGGTCAATTTAGACTTATAGTTTGTAGAAAACTGATTTAAAACGAAGAAGTTATCCTTAATTTAAGAAATGCAACAAAACATGAAAAAGAGCAATGGGAAAAGAATAATATGTAGCTTGGTCCTAAGTCTTGTTAACAAAAGACTTAGTAGCTCATTTGGTTAATACATGAGACTTGTACAAAAGAGGTTATGAGTTCAGTCCCCCCAGTGCCATATATTTTTGTTTTAAGGAGCGGCTAAATAGTGGCTTAGCAAATTGGTTCAGTGCGAAAGGGGATAAGTTAATTGGAAGTTTAATTGAAAGAATGGAAATAAACCATTAATTGATTAAGGAAGATAATTTCCAAATAAAATAGATAATTGTTCGCATATAAAAATTAGTATACGCATAAGAGATGGATGCATATGAACATGATTCAAATTTGAAGTTGCGCGCGAACATAGAGACAAACAAAAAGGAGACGTATATGTATACATGTTATTTGAAATTAATGCAATAAGGTAAAGAGGATATGTGAAATTATTGCATTAAATAATTGGATGATGCATGAACCTGAATAAAAATAAATTAATGTGATGCAAATAAAAGAAAGAGAATATGGAATGCAAAACATGTCAAATGTGCAATTAAAGCATGCATAGAAAAAGGTTGTAAACATTAAAATAGAGCAATTATATGTGAAGGGGATCAACTTTTAAAATTTAAACGTTTAAAAAGTAAACTAATAAGGCCATAAGAAAGCCACAATTGGAGGAAGGTTAATGTTATTAAATAACATTCAAATCAGATACGCATGCACATGTGATTAGATGTAAATAAATAAAAGAAAAATTGTTTAAGGACATGCGGTTTCTTTTCAAAAAGAGTAGACAAAAAGAGAAAAAGATCAATTAATTGATTAGGAGAAGAATATAGCAAATAAAGGTTCACGTATAAGTGCAAATAAATAAATAAATAAATAATTGAATGCATGAAGGAAAGAGGATGCTATACGTTAAAAATATTATGTAATGCATTAATTAGAAAGAAATAAAGCGGTTTTTTTTTAAAGGAGCACTAAGTGTGAAAAGGGTTGTTCTAGATGGTTCTTTTCTAGAGTGAGGTGGACGGTTTAGATGAGTTTTTATTTAATCCTGAGGCCCTAGTTGCTCTAACCCACCTATAAAAGAACACCTAACCTAACCCTAAAATCATTCTATCTCTTATAAGATGCCTCCATGCCACCATACTTCAACCCAACATAGCCGCCGCCTCTAAACTCTAAAATAAATTGCAAGTTCTTCATTAATTTTGGAGTTTAATCAAATCAAGTAGAAAGTTTCTTCAACAACAATTCACGTTCGGCATCAATAATCAAATAAGAAGCCTAAACCAACGTTCTACCTCAACAACCAATTGTTTATTTCTCCAATCCAAGCAAGACGAGTGGTTTAAAATACAGTTGTTATATAATTGTACTTCTATCGTTTTCCATTCCCCATAATGAATATGATGATAATTTAATAAGATCAGTTATTTCATTTATGCTTACTATTGAGTTCTCTCCTTTTTATTCATTCCCCTTTTTATTTTTATAGCTAGGCTATCTCGAGCCTACATCTATCATGAATTTATGCGTTGTAAACGAGAAAGAGAAAGTAAAAGGGGAAAAAGGGGTTGTTTGGGCATAATATGGGTTGGAAGGATTTATGTATGATTTGAATAGAATCATGGACATAATTATATGGTAATTTTAAATTTATGTAGTTTGGCATGATTGAAATTGAATATGGAATTAGTACAATTTAATATTAACAACATGTAATTGGATATCATGGATTGGTGAAATTTATTGGTAAGATAAGCCTAAAAGGTGAATTAGGTTATATGTATGAACATGGGAACATTGGGAAATATATTGGAAAAATATTGATTTTATGAACTTGAGTATTATTGGATATTTTGGATAATTGGAATATAAAAGAAATTGGCATATTTGGGTATGGATTACATGGAATTGATGAAATTGCATGTAATTGGAAATTTGTAATTAAGGCTAATTAATATGTAATTAGTGACAAGTTGGAATAGGCAAAATTGTAAACATGACTATATGTTGAATTGGAAACACATAACATGAAAATTGGGATTTGGGTGAAATACGATGTTAACGAACCTTTGACACGAGGTTAGGCGCAATTGTGGTGTAAGACTGCCCGGAACCGCCCGACAAATCCAGCTGCCACAATTGGACGTCTAATGTGAGAGGTCAAATGCATGAATTGTAGGCATAACTGTTGATGACACGAGGTTAGACCCGCTTTTTGGTGTAAGACTGTCCGGAACCGCCCGTTAAATCCAGCAGCCACAAAGTGTTCGGTCTAATGTGGGAGGTCATGCACTGTTTGTCATAATGAATGAATTAAGGAATACTAACCATAAGAAGACATGTGGGTGACATGGGTATGGTAAGAGGGTTAAGTGGGTGACATGCAAAATATGACATTTAAATATGGACTTAACCGTAGTAAGACAAGACATGTAAAACATGTAAATATGGACTTAACCGAAGTAAGACAAGATACGTAAAACATGTAAATGTGCACTTAACTGTAGTAAGATACGTGAATTAAAACATGACTAAGGTGGACTTAACCGTAGTAAAGCATGTGTAAGACATGGAAACAATAATAAAGGAGGTTAAGTGGGACATGGGCGACATGTAAGACATAAATAAATAATGCTTGACCAAAGGGGACCCGTTATGGCATCACAAATTAATTGAATTGGGTAAAGTTTAGGTAACGGTTTAAATAAATGGAAAGGGTTAAGTAAATCTAAATTAATGAAAAAGTGGGGAATGGTAAATAACCTATTATGAATGAATTTGGATAAGAAAAGGAAGGATAATAGGTTAGACTTGCCTAGGGACAAGTGGAAAGTTTAACTTATGGGATAAGGTAAGTTATAAGAAACGATAGAGGAAAATAAGGTAACTTATATGTGAAGATAGTATTTTGGGAAAGAGAAGTGTGAAATTTAAGATGATATAAGTTATATGAATGGAAAAGAAGTAAATTAGAATCATATATGTTGGTTGGGTTGAGTAATTCTCTGGGTGCCAGTCTGCTGTTGATTTCGGTCTTCGAGGCTGGTGTTTAGGGGATTATTCTCCTAATCAGTATATATGTGGATAAGACATACTTAACTATGAATTATGTATAACATGTTGTTGTAACCCTAAAAGGGAATAATTTATGAAGTTGGAAAACAACATGTTGTGGTCTTATTAATGGACTTAAATGGGTTAAGTATAAATTGAATTAATAAGTGAGGGTAACTTGGTAAACTTGAAAAGGAAATCAATATGAGTAAGAATAACCAAGTTAAACAAGAAAAACTGACGAGGTAACAAAAGCGCGTAAGAATTGATTAGATGTAGGGTCTAATGACATATAAAATCAAGGCGCTTGGGGCAATCCGTACGTTGTAGGATGAATAACCCAACAAGGTAAATCATCACGGTGTCATAAGACATGAGGGGAGCGCACATTCGTTATTTTGGCGGCTCCAACGGCCTGGAAGGGGAAGCACGCAGCTTCCCGAGACGTTAAAGGTGCTCCTAGTAGTCCTCTGTGTGGTGGCAGATGTTTCAGGCTGTGCCCGCAAAGGTTGGGTCTACGCGTAACTACTAGGTGGGTGGGCCTTGACTGCAAGAATAGCTGGGCAGTCAGAATGTTGTTCGCAGTGACAGAAAAGGTGATTCGACGGCTGCTTCAACAGAGGTGGAGGGTCAGGACCAACAAGGATAGTAGGTCGTCGAGTGCCTGTTACCACAACCAGTAGGATGCGGAAAGACTAGAGCTAGACCCAATATACCATTAATCATTCACTATCGTGGGACGGTGGTTGAGGGGAGACGCCACATGGATGTTTAGATTGGTTGCTTAGGGGCTTGTCGCATAGCTCTCGTAGTCTTTATTAGTTATGGGAGGGGCCGAGGTGGGGCCATAGCCACCATCAAAAACAGGCCCTAGGGATATTTGTGTGGGAGGCTCTTAAAGGCGGGCCTTGCACAAATATAAGGAAAACTCCCGACCGAGTTCCGTGTTTCTTGTGTAGCCCTGTCGCGGAACTCGGGCACGCACACACGATGGGTGTGCGGGTTAGATATCGAATACGATAGAGAATACGTACGTAGAAGAGTCTAGATATAACCATGTCTGCTCTGGGTGGTGTATCGTAGACTGGTGGGCATTATTCGATAACGGCAGTCAAATTAGAGTGATCATATGTGGGCGTAGTGTTGTATTATATATAAAAGAGGAATATACATTACTATGACATAGGACGGGGGACTGCGTATATCACTGCGAGGATACGGTGGGGACCATGCGAGTGGGGTACCACGGGGTGCACCTCAGTTTGGGGGTAGCTACATATACATTATATTAGGTTAATCTACTGGGAGTAGATGGGTGCGACGTGTGTGTAAGCCTTGAGCGCTAACAACATAAATAACCTAATAAACAATAAAATGTAATTCAACGGTATATGTAGGATTATCCAAGAAGTGTAGTTTAAACTCATTCACACAGAACTTATGTTCTGACCTCCTCCTCATAACAATCGCAGGTTAGATTCAAGACAGAGACTTATAGCTTTGGAGATACTGATTTAGCAGTATTGTAATTAAGGTAAAGCTATGTTTATATATATTATATTTTATTCCTTCTGCTGTGAGGTGTTTTTCGAACTCTGACATATTTCTTGTCTCTGTCTTTTCTGCAGGATACCAGAGCAACCAAATCAGGTTTTGATGGATTGGGTTTTTGAAGAAAAAAAATCGGCTCGTCCGAATTCGGGTTGTTACATTTGGTATCAGAGCATAGGTTTACGATTCCTATATAGATAATGAGAGTGCGTATTTGTATTTTCAAAAATATAAATATATTATATATAAACCTAGATCTATAAAGAAGCCCACTAAATAGAAAGAGCAAAATATGGAAAGAATTGGGCTAACTATTTTGTATGCTAAAATAATGAGCAAGGAAGTCTGAGACCCTTAAGTATGTTGGGTGGAAAGTGTAAAAAATGATTGGTGTTAAGAAAGATGTATCCCATACAATAGAAACTGAGATTAGTGGGTTTAGTAGGGAAACCTTATAAAGTGGAAATTAGATTAGGAATATATATAGTTGGAAGAAATGATTTCGTCGACGTGTCTAGGAAAGCCTAGGTAATTTGGAAACCCGAGTAAGAAATAGTTGTCCTTGTCTACTCCAGTTTTTGATGTTTGAAAAAAATGTTTTGCATTTTTATTACGGCGTGTTTTTATGGTATGGAAAAAGCAAGTTTTGGTAAAGAAAATAAAGTTTTACCATTTTTAGTTTTTGGGAGAAAAATTTAGAAAAAAAGGAGACCAAACCATGTTTTAAAATGAACGGATTAGGTAAGGATTGGTGTCTAGAAAGAACGAGTTTGAGACTAGGAAGTAAATAATAAGGACTATCCTAGAATAATAAAAATAAATTCCCATAGAATGCTTAAGCATTATAAAGACATGAAATGTTGCTCGAAAAAGATAAGTTGAAAAAAAAAGTTTCTTATGTAATTGTGCTTGGATAGGAAAATAGGAACTTTTTATAGAATAGCTATGTAAAAATCCAAGTGCAACCAGAAAAGGTACATAAAAGAAAAACGGAAAATATAAATTCTTCCATTTTATACCTTTTTGTAACATAAGAAATCGAATTTGGAAAATTAGATTTTTCTAAATTTCGAATTTAATAATGGTTGGTAGGATTTTGGATGCAACAATTGGATGAACTATGCTCTTATTCTATAAGAGTACGGGAAAATTTGGATGAAAAATGTTTTGGTTTTTCAAAAATATTGCATTCATATAGAACTACAAGTATATTTAGGATGTGAGCATCATGTTTTGAAAAAAAAGTTGAAAGTTTGCATACATATAGGTGGTACCAAATTAGGCATACATGCATTACTATGATGTATTTTACTTTGCACATGTGCACAATGTTTGCAAAAAAAATTGGATGCACACTAGATGGTTTGATATTATGCGAGGAATTATATATTTTACCCCTATCGAATTTCGAGGACGAAATTCCTTAAGGGTGGGAGAATGTAACACCCCGCATTTTTAATATAATTAAAAATGAGATATATGTATATATGCATGGATATATTTAAAGAAAAGATTAAATAATATTAATGTAATTGCATGTAAGAAGTATATGCAGTGAAATAAAGAAAAAGATTAATAAAGAAATTACATGCAATATTTGAAATAAAAAGAAATACATTGAAATGCGAAGAAATACATGCGAACAACTAAAAAGAAATAAAAAGGAGAATTTGAAGAGACTCTATAATTTGGTTATGAAATTAGCGTCATTACGTTCGTGGCGATTTTCTAGTCAATTTAGACCTATAGTTTGTAGAAAACTGATTTAAAACGAAGAAGTTATCCTTAATTTAAGAAATGCAACAAAACATGAAAAAGAGCAATGGGAAAAGAATAATATGTAGCTTGGTCCTAAGTGTTGTTAACAAAAGACTTAGTAGCTCATTTGGTTAATACATGAGACTTGTACATAAGAGGTTGTGAGTTTAATCCCCACCAGTGCCATATATTTTGTTTTGTTTTAAGGAGCGGCTAAATATTGGCTTAGCAAATTGGTTCAGTGCGAAAGGGGCTAAGTGTTTTTGAGCGAAAAATGTGTGGTCTTCCAAGAGAAAGAGAGCACACATATATATAATAGAAATAAGGTGGTACAAATATCCAAAAAACTGACCCAAAAACAGGAGACTCAGAAAGGAATGTAAGGGATAATAGATAGATGAGTTCCGACAAGGCCACCACCCATCATACTTCGTTATCGAATTCCGGCAAGGCCACCACCCGATAAGAAGTATATCTATGCCCATACATATAACAATCTAAGAACAAAACAAATGGTGAAATACATCACCAAAAACAGACACTCCTGCCCCTCATACACCAATATATCCAAAGCACACCAAAAAAGATCCATCCAAGTAGCAAAACCCAAAAGCTCCA
Organism: Allium sativum; assembly: GCA_030737875.1. NCBI lineage: Eukaryota > Viridiplantae > Streptophyta > Magnoliopsida > Asparagales > Amaryllidaceae > Allium > Allium sativum. The sequence goes on from CM060909.1 coordinate 1,026,153,222, forward strand.
CAGCTTCATCTACAACCTGTTATCTGAAAAACTGACATAACATCATCAGTTACTTACACGTATATATATGAGTATATGCCTATATATAGGCATATATCCATATATATGTATAAAGAGAAAGACATAAGAAACAACCAAACATGAGAAAAAGCTAACCCAAGTAACAAGATATCAACAACCCAGACGAGGCCTATTGCATCTAAAATAACTGTTAATACGAATGAATAAACTTAGATTAAATATAACCTTAGACAAAAAGCGCTCAAATTGCAAATCACCAAATAGTTTGTAGTGTGAATTTGACATCCAAAACAGACAGAAATTTACTATTTTTATAATTAATTTATCAGTAGGTACAGAAATTGAATGGAAGATTCTCTGATTCCTTTCAGCCCAAATAAACCAACTTATGAATATTACTAAGGAATCTAATATGTATTTCTGTCTGAAATTATAACATAATCTATAACAATTCCAATAATTGATACAACTACTAAAGGAATTAAAACAATCAAAAGTAAAAATCCTTATAATCATGTTGAAAATAGAAAAGGTAAAATAACAAGAGAAAAATAAGTGGTCTACATCCTCCTCTCCAGTATTACAGAAACAACACTTTACATCAAAAATAACATTTTTTTTCTTTTTAAAAGCTCAATCGTATTGAGCTTCTTATGAATGATCAACCACATTAGAAACTTGGCTTTAGGTGAAGAATTAGACTTCCATATAAATTTTAAAGGGATATAATGAAACACCAGAAAAATTAATAAACCTATACATAGAATTAACAGTGCGAAAGGGGCGAAGTTAATTGGAGGTTTAATTGAAAGAACGGAAATAAACCATTAATTGATTAAGGAAGATAACTTCCAAATAAAATAGACAATTGTTCGCATATAAAAATTAGTATACGTATAAGAGATGGATGCGTGTGAACATGATTCAAAATTGAAGTTGCGCGCGAACATAGAGACAAACAAAAAGGGGGCATATATGTATACATGTTATTTGAAATTAATGCAATAAGGGAAAGAGGATATGTGAAATTATTGCATTAAATAAATGGATGATGCATGAACCTGAATAAAAATAAATTAATGTGATGCAAATAAAAGAAAGAGAATATGGAATGCAAAACATGTCAAATGTGCAATTAAAGCATGCATAGAAAAAGGTTGTAAACATTAAAATGGAGAAATTAAATGTGAAGGTGATCAACTTTTGAAATTTAAACGTTTAAAAAGTAAACTAATATGGCCATAAGCAAGCCACAGTTGGAGGAAGGTTAATGTTATTAAATAACATTCAAATCAGAGACGCATGCACATGTGATTAGATGTAAATAAATAAAAGAAAAATGGTTTAAGGACATGCGGTTTCTTTTCAAAAAGAGTATACAAAAAGAGAAAGAGATCAATTAATTGATTAGGAGAAGAATATAGCAAATAAAGGTTCACGTATAAGTGCAAATAAATAAATAAATAATTGAATGCATGAAAAAAAGAGGTTGCTATACGTTAAAAATAGTATGTAATGCATTAATTAGAAAGAAATAAAGCGGTTTTTTTTAAAGGAGCACTAAGTGTGAAAAGGGTTGTTCTGGATGGTTCTTTTCTAGGGTGAGTTGGACGGTTTAGATGAGTTTTTATTTAATCCTAAGGTCCTAGTTGCTCTAACCCACCTATAAAAGAACACCTAACCTAACCCTAAGATCACTCTATCTCTTATAAGACGCCTCCATGCCACCAAACTTCAACCCAACATAGCCGCCGCCTCTAAACTCTAAATTAAATTGCAAGTTCTTCATCAATTTTAGAGTTTAATCAAATCAAGTAGCAAGTTTCTTCAACAACAATTCACATTCTGCGTCAATAATCAAATAAGAAGCCTAAACCAACATTCTACCTCAACAACCAATTGTTTATTTCTCCAATCCAGTCAAGGTGAGTGGTTTAAAATACAGTTGTTGTATAATTGTACTTCTATCGTTTGCCATTCCCCATAATGAATATGATGATAATTTAATAAGATCAGTGAATTCATTTATGCTTACGATTGAGTTCTCTCCTTTTTATTCTTTCCCCTTTTTATTTTTATAGCTAGGCTATCTCGAGCCTACATCTATCATGAATTTATGCGTTGTTAACGAGAACGAGATAGTAAAAGGGAAAAAGGGGTTGTTTGGGCATAATATGGGTTGGAAGGATTTATGTATGATTTGAATAGAATTATGGACATAATTGTATGGTAATTTTAAATTTATGTAGTTTGGCATGATTGAAATTGGATATGGAATTAGTACAATTTAATATTAACAACATGTAATTGGATATCATGGATTGGTGAAATTTATGATAAGATAAGCCTAAAAGGTGAATTAGGTTATATGTATGAACAAGGGAACATTGGGAAATATATTGGAAAAATATTGATTTTATGAACTTGAGTATTATTGGATATTTTGGACAATTGGAATATAAAAGAATTTGGCATATTTGGGTATGGATTACATGGAATTGATGAAATTGCCTATAATTGGAAATTTGAAATTAAGGCTAATTAATATGTAATTAGTGACAAGTTGGAATAGGCAAAATTGTAAACATGACTATATGTGGAATTGGAAACACATAACATGAAAATTGGGATTTGGGTGAAATACGATGTTAATGAATCTTTGACACATAGTTAGGCGCAATTGTGGTGTAAGACTACCCGGAACCGCCCGACAAATCCAGCTGCCATAATTGGACGTCTAATGTGAGAGGTCAAAGGCATGAAATGTAGGCGTGACGGTTGGTGACACGAGGTTAGACCCGCTTTGTGGTGTAAGACTGCCCGGAACCGCCCTGCAAATCCAGCAGCCACAAAGTGTTCGGTCTAATGTGGGAGGTCATGCACCGTTCGTCATAATGAATGAATTAAGGAATACTAACCATAATAAGACATGTGGGTGACATGGGTATAGTTAGAGGGTTAAGTGGGTGACATGTAAAATATGACATGTATATATGGATTTAACCGTAGTAGGAAAAGACATGTAAAACATGTAAATATGGACTTAACCGTAGTAAGACAAGACATGTAAATGTGGATTTAACTGCAGTAAGATACATGAAGTAAAACATGACTAAGGTGGACTTAACCGTAGTAAAGCATGTGTAAGACATGGAAACAATAATAAAAGAGGTTAAGTGGGACATGGGCGACATGCAAGACATAAATAAATAATGCTTGACCAAAGGGGACCCGTTATGGCATCACAAATTAATTGAATTAGGTAAAGCTTAGGTAACTGGTTAAATAAATGGAAAGGGTTAAGTAAATCTAAATTAATGACAAAAGTAGGGAATGGTAAATAACCTATTATGAATGAATTTGAATAAGAAAAGGAAGGATGATAGGTTAGACTTGTCCTAGGGACAAGTGGAAAGTTTAACTTATGGGATAAGGTAAGTTATAAGAAACGATAAAGGAAAATAAGGTAACTTATATGTGAAGATATACTTAATTATAAATTAAGTAGTTTGGGAAGGGGAAGTGTGAAATTTAAGATGATATAAGTTATATGAATGGAAAACAAGTAAATTAGAATCATACATGTTGGTTGGGTTGAGTAATTCTCTGGGTGCCAGTCTGATGTTGATTTCGGTCTTCGGGGCTGGTGTTTAGGGGATTATTCTCCTAATCAGTATATATGTGGATAAGACATACTTAACCATGAATTATGTATAACATGTTGTTGTAACCCTAAAAGGGAATAATTTATGAAGTTGGAAAACAACATGTTGTGGTCTTATTAATGGACTTAAATGGGTTAAGTATAAATTGAATTAATAAGCGAGGGTAACTTGGTAAACTTGAAAAGGAAGTCAATATGAATAAGAATAACCAAGTTAAATAAGAAAAACTGACGAGGTAACAAAAGCGTGTAAGAATTGATTAGACGTAGGGTCTAATGACATAAAATCAAGGCGCTTGGGGCAATCCGTACATTGTAGGATGAATAACCCAACAAGGTAAATCATCATGGTGTCATAAGACACGAGGGGAGCGCACATTCGTTATTTTGGCGGCTCCAACGGACTGGAAGGGGAAGCACACGGCTTCCTGAGACGTTAAAGGTGCTCCTAGTAGTCCTCTGTGTGGTGGCAGATGTTTCAGGCTGTGCCCGCAGAGGTTGGGTCTGCGCGTAACTACTAGGTGGGTGGGCCTTGACTGCAAGAGTAGCTGGGCAGTCTGAATGTTGTTTGCGGTAACGGAAAAGGTGATTCGACGGCTGCCTCAACGGAGGTGGAGCGTCAGGACCAACAAGGATAGTAGGTCGTCGAGTGCATGTTACCACAGCCAGTAGGATGCAGAAAGACTGGAGCTAGACCTAATATACCGTTAACCATTCACTATCGTGGGACGGTGGTTGAGGGGAGACGCCACATGGATGTTTAGATGGTTGCTTAGGGGCTTGTCGCTTAGCTCTCATAGTCTTTATTAGTTATGGGAGGGGACGAGGTGGGGCCATAGCCACCATAGAAAATAGACCATAGGAATATTTGTGTGGGAGGCTCTTAAAGGCGGTCCTTGCACAAATATAAGGAAAACTCCCGACCGAGTTCTGTGTTTCTTATGTAGCCCTGCCACGGAACTCGGGAACGCACACACGATGGGTGCGCGGGTTAGATATCGAATACGATAGAGAATACGTACGTGGAAGAGTCTAGATATAACCATGTCTGCTCTGGGTGGTGTATCGTAGACTGGTGTGCATTATTCGATAACGGCAGTCAAATTAGAGTGATCCTATGTGTGCGTAGTGTTGTATTATATATATAAGAGGAATATACATTACTATGACATAGGACGGGGGACTGCGTATATCACTGCGAGGATACGGTGGGGACCATGTGAGTGGGGTACCACGTGGTGTACCTCAGTTTGGGGGTAGCTACATATACATTAAATTATGTTAATCTACCGGGAGTAGAGGGGTGCGACGTGTGTGTAAGCCTTGAGCGCTAACAACCCAAAAAACCTAATAAATAATAAAATGTAATTGAATGGTATATGTAGGATTATTCAAGAAGTGTAGCTTAAACTCATTCACACAGAACTAATGTTCTGACCCCCTCCTCATAACAATCGCAGGTTAGATTCAAGACAGAGACTTATAGCTTTGGAGATACTGATTTAGCAGTATTGTAATTAAGGTAAAGCTATGTTTGTATGTATTATATTTTATTCCTTCCGCTGTGAGGTGTTTTCCGAACTCTGACATACTTCTGGTCTCTGTCTTTTCTGCAGGATACCAGAGCAACAAATCGGGTTTTGATGGATTGGGATTTTGATAAAAAAATCGGTCCGTCGGAATTCGGTTTGTTATAGTGGATATATAGGATAATATTTATTTTTAAATATTTCATTTAATTATTTTTAAATATATTTATATATTTAAAAGGGTTATTTAGGGTGTAAAAATAGCCAGTTAAAGGACCTTCGTTTTCGACGAAACCAATTTTGTTGGATCCATAATATTAAATTATTGTTGGATTTCAATTTCCGTGATTTTTGAATTCAGTGTGTGGTCGTATGGATTTTTAATGTGTAAAACAGTCAGTATTATGACAGTTAAAAATACGTTGTGTGAGCAAACGGAGTCGGAATTCGACGAAACCAGCTTCGTTGGGTTCGTAATGTCAAACTCTAGCTGCATGTCAATTTCGATGATTTTTGGGTATCGTGTGTGATTGTTGGAATTGAAAACATTTATCGAAAATTTATATTAATATAAAAACAAAATATCTAGATATTTATCAACCCTATAAATACCACTAACCTATGGCAAACCCTAATATTTTCATTCCACGGTCAACCAGTTTCCACCGTCATGTTTCTTTCTTACAATAACATATTTCGATCTTCAAAATTCTCCCACAAATCAGATAAAATCCTATACTTTTCGGAACTTATGTAATTTAATAGCTGGAAGAATATGCTTTAATTGATATCCATGTTATATGGTGCGGTCACCATATTCTCGAACCTCGAACACACCAGAGCCACTAGGGCGGATCGCCGCTAGTATTGGCGATGACCGGAGAACGGGACGAGGTCAGGGCGAAGTTATTGGAAAAGCGATGGTTCTAGGAAGAAAAGAAAAACACGGTGCTTGGTTTTGGGAAGTCTGGACATTGAAATGGTTGACGATTGGAGAGCTGGTAGTGTCAATCGGAAGGAGGATGTTGGGACATGAATTGGCCGGAGTGGGGGACGGCTCAGTGGCCTCAGGCGCCGCCGGTGATCGGTCATGGTGAGGGATGTATGCGGCTGTTACAGGATAAACCATTTGGTTTGGCTTTTCTGTTAATCATGGAAATTGAGGTCGGGAAATAAGGGCTTATGCTCAAATATTATTACCTGGAGCCATGCTTAGGAAGTGGTCAGTCTTGGCTTTGATGATGGGTTAAGTTCGAACAATGTTCTGAGGGGAAAGAAGCAGTGTACGGTAGAGTTTTTATTTATTTATTTTTACTGTGCGATGCTAGTAGTGGAAGTAATAGAAATGGTTACGTTAGGTTAATAGTGGATGGTGCTGTTCTTGGAGATGAAGTGGACGGTGTGGTTGAACTCAGATTTGTGTTGAATTGGTGAAGCATGATGGTAGAAGGGAAGCATGGCAGTAGGGAAGCAATTAGTGGGGAAGAGGGTGATTTAGGATATTAAGGTTAATTATATATTTAAGCATATATAGTTAATGACTTTAAAATGTATACCATCTTATAAAAAGTATAACTTTACCATACTGTGACAATCCCAAAACCCCGTGACACGATGTTAAGGATAATCATTGGAATATAACACATTAATCATCATTAGCAGATCACAGATAATAGCATAAACAGAAAATAGAATAATTTACACACATATGACAGCGGAATCATATAGATAACATCACATCAGAGAAGCACAGTACAGGATACAACTTAGTGCATAATGATACATAATCAGTCACCATCGCCTGAGGCGGAATCATACATAAAGAGTACACAAAAGGAATATCAGTCTACATCGCCAGTGGCGGAATCATAATATAGATACAATAATGGCGGAGAAAATCCAAGTCAGCACGGTGTAGTCAAGCCTCGCCATGAGCCAAAAGGTGCGTCAGAAACCTGTAACTAGGCTGCCCGTGTGAAAATAAGGGCACCCGAGTTTGCAAGGTGAAACAAACTACGAGTCAGTCATGGGACTGGTATGAGAAATCCATTCAACTTATTAACAACAATAATAAGGCAAATCAAAGGACCACGCCACTTTCGCGGAACGGGTTTACTCCAATGAGTGCTCGTGCATGAAATAAAGTAAATGATTAAATCAACGCAATGCTTTTTATAAAATGAAGCCGTTATAAGACCCAGGTCCCATCACACAATGCAACGCAAGCCGGAGGATAGAGTTTTTACCTTATAATGGCCAAAGATGCTTCATACAAACAAAACAAAGGTGTTTGATATTATTACTAGTGTATATACGTTTCAAAAGCAAATTCAATCATAAATATCAATCCTAGGCGGCATAGCTACCATCTACTATGTCGCCGTACTAGTAATACAATCACATCCGCAGATTTCGTATTGGAAATTGGATTCCTTCATGAGTCGAGGCAAGGGGCAAGCTCCTCTCCGATTCGAGACACTCTAGCAAATGCCTCGGGACCGCACACAGCAATCCCCTGGATCCTCCAAGGCCGGTCCTCTCTTACTTTTGAGGATTGGCAATTCCTGAACACACGTTTCCCGGTCCTTACAGACCTATAATCGAGGCGCCTCGCTTTCCAACAACCACACAGGTGAAAAGTAGATATAAATGTCAGGGCTGGGAGGTCACTGACACCACCATAGCTAGAAAGAAACGTCATGCACTCCTTGGGTCCTTCTCCCGTTTTTGACTCATACCGGGGTGTGAGGCTCGCGAATTCACGTTATACACAAAGCTACGTCACACAGACCATGCTTTGATCATCCACCACAAGACTTTGCTTTGCAACAAAAGCCTTGATCCTATGCCACTTAGGCGTGCCACACAGGCAATCCACTCCATGCGACTGATTTCTATCAATACATAACCTCTGAGCTCGTACGTCTCAGAGGAGGGCGTTAAGCAAGAGAATAAATTCTCCGCCGCCAAACAGATATATATTTAACAGAGATCAATCAACACAGAACAAAACCCAATGTCAGACACACAGTCCATTTACAAGTCCGTTCTGGGTCTGAACGAAACCGGAGGCACCAATTCCTCGCATATCCGTACAATCAACAATATGTTTGGACGGCTACTACTTCAATTCCTTCATGGTAGCTACTCCAATCACGAGCATCAGTAGCGCCCATCCATCCAACGTGGAGATCGTTGGTCTTCAGTCGTCTTCGACTCTTCGACTTCTCAACGTCGATTGATTATTTGAAATGAGATAAACTCGGCCTTTTCAAATAATCCACGTATATTTAGATTTTCAAACCAATTAATCACATGGTTGAACTATTCAACATTCACATTTCAGTTATTTAGTTAAAATTTTCATGTCAAACACATTCAGCCATCACATCTCAAGCCAACACAACAAAATTGGTTCATTTTCACTCTATATCGTCTATAGCACTTTATAACGACATATCGCCATTTTTGTTTAATTTAAAACGGCCATATTTAGTTAAACGACGTTTCAGGTCGTGTCGATGCACTGGCGCTGCTTTCCACTAATTTTGTTTTACACATATAGGAAAATCTAACCGTTGGATCTTCACAAATTTTACATCATTAGGAAGGTCTTTTCAAAACGAATCCAACGGTTCCAGTTTTGGGAAAATCTGACAGTCGGATCTTCCACACTAACCATTTGAAGTTACGATTTCAATTTACGAACTGTAGCGTCGTTATTCGATTTAATTTAATTATATTTATATATATATATATAAATATAATCGTTTCTGGCGCTGTTTTTCACTAATTTTGAATTAAACATTCCAGACAATCCAACCGTCGGATCTTCACAAAGTTGGTGCCGTTGGAAAGATATCTCCAAGGCGAACCCAACGGTTGAGGTTTCGGGAAAATCCAATGGTCGGATCTTCCGCACTAATCATTTGAAATCACGGTTTCAAAATATGAACTGCACGGCCACGTTTCGTTTTAATTATATTTATATTTATATATTTATATAAATATAGTTCATTCAATGATTTCCCTATCGTTTTCACTTCAAATATTTTTCTAACACCTTAAAATTTTGGAAAATTTCGCCATAACCTCCCCTGCACCGGGAGCATCGGGAAATCGCAAATAGCGTTCCCGGTCCTTCTAATCTCAAAAAGAAAAAGAAAAAGCCAAGCGGCTAGCCAACAGGCTCATAAAATTATCACCCAAACAAAACAGTAAATGTGTACCTATTTGTCGGGCACAAAATTTTATTCCTCTTCTCTAGCCTCTTTTGCTTTAACCTGTTCAATAGATATGCATGCACATATATACAATCTCTAACATTTATCATTTTCCATTCAATTTCATATTTGACTTGCTTTGGTCTAAAAACACCATTCATTCTAATATCGCATGCATAGGCTAAAATCATATCATTAGCTAGTTAATGTATATTTCAACTCATGCACGTTTATTCGAACCAGTGGCTAGTTTTAACACTTCACATTTCAAAGATGATAATTTTGGCGAACTAAAGTAGATTTCAACACATGACTATTTTATTTAGTTCCTATGCATGTTAAAAATAATATTTCTATCACAATTATTTGTTTCAACGTCTGCATATCTTTAGCATATCACACATATGATAAAAATGATATTTTTATCATTTAAAATATTTATTCAACCAATGTATGGTTTCAACACTTCATAGTTTCAATAAAAATGTAATTTTTATCGTTCAATCTTTTTATTCAACACATGAACCTTTCCACTACACACACTTCTCAACAAATGAGCATTTACACACATGGACATCTTATTTATGTTGTTCTTATTAAAAAGATGAAATTTTGATTGTTGAAACTATTCATATAAGGCGAATATTTTTGATACTTCATATATTTATAAAAATGTGATTTTTATTGTTTATACACTTCATTCATTCACAAATGAATTTAATTTTCACACAACACTTTCCAACACATGAACAATTTCCACACATGGATATAGTTTCAATATATGGCTTTAATTTCTATGCATGCAAATAATTTCAACATATGAAAATAATTCTAACACACAAATATTATTCAAAATTTCGGCAGCATAACGGCAGGGTAGTTAAAACCGGCACCGTCCCTAGTATGGCTCCTCGCTCTACCTTAAAACCTCGCGGTTTTTGACAATGGGGATCATGCATCTAATTCGCACGCAGGCGGCATGTTTATATTTATTTCTTTTCCACAAACTAATCCTATGTGGTTTCAACCAAATATTTTCCAATCACAAACGGGTATTTTTCAACCACAATCAATTCAATATCAACCACAAACAATCCCAAACAACCATTTGCCGTCAACCAATTTTCACAACAATTTCAACCAATAAATATCGTCCATGGTTTGTGGACGAGGGGGCGTGTATATATATATATATATATATATATATATATATATATATATATTTATTTATTTATATATAGCAATTCACTTTTTTTCCACACATATATATATATAAAAAGAAATTGAAGAGTGAGAAATTCTCACCAATAGCTATCCAATAACACGACTCTTCCTTTATAGAAATCTTCGCCTATTTCGCCTTCTTGTCGCTTTCGTTGCCCGTATTCTCTACATAGGTAAAAATCGAATTTTTACTATGTTATTCAATATATAAAGATTGCAATTTGACTTCGCTATTAAATATATAAAGATTATATTTTTATTATTCTTATGATGTAAAAGTTATATTTTTATTACTTTAAAAATACAAAAATCATATCTTACTCCTTCTACCTAATAAAAATTCCGTCTTTTTCTCTTTTTAAAAATATGATCTTTATTTTTGCAAGTTCAAATCTTTTTCCTTTAAAAGATTAAACCTTTTTCTATTTCAAAGTTTAAACCTTTTTCCTATTTTAAACCTTAAAATAAAATCAGTTTTTATTTCCTTTAAAAATCAGTTTTTAAATTCTTTTTCAAATCAGTTTTTGCATCTTTAAAAAAAACAGTTTTTGCATCTTTAAAAAAACAGTTTTTGCATCTTTTAAAAAAACAGTTTTTGCATCTTTAAAAAAACAGTTTTTGCATCTTTAAAAAAACAGTTTTTGCATCTTTAAAAAAACAGTTTTTGCATCTTTAAAAAAACAGTTTTTGCATCTTTAAAAAAACAGTTTTTATATCTTTATAAAATCAGTTTTTATATCTTTTAAAAAAACAGTTTTTAAATTCTTTTTCAAATTCAGAAATTACTTTTTAAATCATTTAAAAGGAATCGGTTTTTTTTTTTTGCAAAACAAAAATAAAAATAAAATAACCTAAATACTTACCGTAGCCTGCGAAGAAGGGGGGGGGGAAGAAGAAGGCGTCGGCGGCAGGGTGGTGTTGTTCGGTGGTGGTGGCGTCGCGGCTTCAGGGGGCTGCTCGATTTGATTCGACAGGGGGGGGGGGGGTGTCGCGAGGGGTTCGAGGGTTTCGACACTGGAAGGAGGAGGTTGGACGGAGGGGGGGCGTCGCGAGGGGTTCGTCGGCGGCGATGTCTTGAGGGGGGGAAGCGAACTAGGTTTAGGTTTTTTTCTTTTTTTTTTTCGTTTCTGATTAATGAATCGGGGGGGGGGCCAAGAAGAAGAAAACGAGGGAATTAAAACAATATATTTTTTTCCTTTTTATTATTTAATTATTTAATTTTTCAAAAAGGTTGACTTTTACATACGACCCCGAAACGAGGCCTACCGCCTGTCGCCCATAGCGTTTTACCCCCATTCCGAACACAATGGGATATGTATCGTAAGCTGATTTGATCGTTACAATCAGTTTCCGTTGAATTTACATTTAAATTCTTATGTTGAATTTTAAACATACATTTCAAACTACCGGGGTCACATACTAACTAGAAAAATTCCAGAAAAATATTTTCTAGTTTCGTATTGACGATACGGTCCTAACAAAACTAGTTTCGTCGAATTCTGAGACCGTTTGAAAAATGGCCAATTTCCAGTCGATTAAATTCAACGGAAACTGGTCAAACGCGTTTTCTTTTGCCACGCTCACATATTGATTCGAAAAATTATGAAATTTGAAACCTAGCAATAGTTTGACATCCCGGACCCAACAAAAGTGGTTTCGTCGAATTCCGAGGCCGTATGCAAAATATCAATTTTCCAGGCCTATATATTCTATATACCGACTCTTCTGAAAATTCATTCGGCCGTAACTTTTGATTCCCGTTATGAAACTTCGATTTTTCAGATTCGTTAGAAAGGTATTGACTAACAGACTTAAATATTTTTGGTTTCACTAAAATCCGTTATATTTTCCACCCTGCACAGTCGGTCAAAGTTCGAATTCAAATTTTCAAACTGACTTACTATTCTTAACTCACTATTTTATTGAAATATTCTATTTCAATGGTTCAAATTGCTTTGAAATAATCAATTTAAAAATTTTAAATTGGCTCGTATTTTCCGGGTTATTACAATCTCCCCTACTTAAAACTTTTCGTCCTCGAAAAGGAAACAACAATAAAGTAGGAAATAAAATGTAAATGCAAAGTATGGTAAAGGTAACTTGCACCGGAGTTAGTCAGAGATATCCACTCTGCATTTGGGGTAAGCTTGCTTAATGCTTTCCTCAGTTTCCCAAGTACAGTCTCTAGGATCACTGCTCCACTGCACTTTAACTAAATAAACCTTTTTGCTCCTGAGTTCTCTGGTTTCTTTGCCAACAATTTTTAATGGCTCTCTTCTGAGTGCTAATTCTGGAGTTATCTCCACATCCTGTTGCGCTGCTTCTTCTACAACAAGATCTGGATCATGCACATGTCTCCTAAGCTGAGATACGTGAAATACATTGTGCACTCCAGGCAACCAATCTGGCAATTGAACCCTATAAGCAAGAGTTCCAATTCGCTCAAGTATAGGAAAGGGACCAATAAATCTCGGTGCCAACTTCCCAGTCTTACCAAATCTGATTACTCCTCTCATCGGAGAAACCTTTAAATAAACATTATCACCAACAGCAAATGTCAAATCTCTCCTTCTGGAGTCTGCATAACTTTTCTGTCGGCTTTGGGCGGTTTTCAATCGCTTCTTGATGAAGTCCACTTTATCAGATGCTTCCCTAATCATATCGGGTCCTAGTACAAGTCTGTTGCCAGGTTCTACCCAACATGCTGGAGATCTGCAGGGTCTGCCATATAATGCTTCAAATGGTGACATCCTCAAACTTGTTTGATAGCTATTGTTATATGAGAATTCTGCCAAATGCAAATGATCTTCCCATGACCCACCAAAATCGATTATACAAGCCCGCAATAAGTCTTCTAGAATTCTATTCACCCGCTCAGTTTGGCCATCTGTTTGAGGGTGATAAGCGGTGCTCATATTCAGTTTCGTTCCCAATTCTGTCTGGAAAGCCTCCCAGAACTTGCTAGTAAATAGGGGATCTCTATCACTGACTATGCTGATGGGAATTCCATGCAGCTTAACAATTTCTTTGAAATATATCTGTGCTAGACTTTGGGCAGTTCTATTGGACCTGACAGGTATAAAATGGGCAGTCTTCGTGAAGCGATCTACGATTACCCAAATACTGTCATTACCTTTCTTGGTTCGCGGCAAACCATCTATGAAATCCATGGAAATCTGTTCCCATTTCCAACCTGGGACTTCCAACGGTTGCAACAGTCCAGCTAGCTTTTGTTGGTCACTCTTGACCAATTGACAAGTAGGGCATCTGCTAACATACAAAGAAATATCTCTTTTCATTGCCTTCCACCAGAAAGTGCGTTTGATATCATTGTACATTTTACTCACCCCAGGATGGATGCAAAATTTGGATTTATGGCATTCATCTAGCACTTCTCTTCGAAGGCCTGGAATATTTGGGATGCAAATCCTGTTATTTAACCTGAGAACCCCCTTATTGTCAATACAGAAACTCGTGGTTTCACCTTCCTTGACTCTCTTACTGATTCTCTGAATGAATTCATCTTCTTTCTGAAGGGCTGAAATCCTATCAATCAATCCAGGTGTAATTATAAGATGGGCAACAATTTCGGTTTTTCTACTAAGTGCATCCGCTACTACGTTAGCTTTCCCCGGCGTATACAGGATATCAAGATCATACGGTGCAAGAAATTCTAGCCAACGCTGCTGTCTCAGATTCAGATCTTTTTGGGTGTATAAATACTTCAATGATTGGTGATCCGTGTACAGTATAAATTTCTCGCCCAATAAGTAATGCCTCCAGATTTTCAAGGCAAATACGATGGCTAGCAACTCAAGATCATGAGTCACATAATTCTTCTCATGCGGTTTCAATTGGCGGCTTGCATAAGCGACTACTTGGCCTCTCTGCATTAACACTGCACCAAGACCTCTAATAGAAGCATCTGTCCAAACCGTTAAATCTTGATTGCCATCAATGATAGTTAATAATGGAGCGGTGGTCAGCTTCGATTTCAATTCCTGGAAAGCTTCTTCACAGTCGGAAGTCCACTTAAACTTCTCATGTTTCTTTGTGAGCTTCGTTAACGGACCGGATATCTTCGAAAAATCCTTAACGAACTTTCGATAATAACTAGCCAATCCCATAAAACTCCTAACTTCTGTGGGAGTAGTGGGTTGTTTCCAGTCTTGAATCGCTATTATCTTGCTTGGGTCAACAGAAATTCCTTTCTCTGACACGACATGGCCGAGAAATTTAACTTCTTCTTGCCAGAAGGCACATTTGGAGAATTTGGCTTTGAAGACGTTCTTCCTTAGAATCTCCAATACTTGTTCTAAGTGTTTTTCATGCTCGGGTTTTGATTTGGAGTAGATTAAAATATCATCGATGAATACGAGGACAAATTTATTCAGAACTCCCCTGAACACTCTATTCATTAGATCGACAAAGTATGCTGGAGCGTTACATAGGCCAAACGGCATTACTAACCATTCATAAAATATGTCTGGGCCTCTGAAAGCGGTCAAAGGAACACACTCTTCTGCTATTCTCAATTGATGAAAACCTGTAGCTAGGTCCATTCGGGAAAATACTTTCGCCCCATTCAATTGGTCTAGCAAATCATCAATGCGGGGTAGTGGATATTTGTTTTTAAGCGTCTGTTTGTTGAGGTCTCGGTAATCAACACATAATCTAAGAGTACCGTCTGACTTCGGGACAAACACGACAGCTGCACCCCAATTAGAAAAACTCGGTCTGATTAGACCTTTCCACAACAGTTGACGAGTTTGATCGCCTAATTCTTCTTTTATTTCGGAGTCATTCTACGAATTGGATGTACCACGGGTCTGGCATTAGGAATTAGATCGATTCGGAATTCTATTTCTCTTTGCGGAGGTAAGTTTTCAACTTCTTCAAACACATCCACATAGTTGCTAACAATCGGAATCTTTTCTATGGAAGTGGGGATAAGTTCTAATGCTGACCAAAATTCTTCTCTATTCGGATTCGAACCATGACAGGGAATATATATATGTCCAAGCTCCGTTCGGATTTTAACAATTCTTTCCGCACACTTCACTTCAGCTTCATATTTCGTTAACCAATCTAGCCCGAGAATAATATCAAATTCGGGAAAATCCATAACGATTAAATCAAAAGGAAATTTATAGAAAGAATAGGAGATTGGCACTCTACAATATAAACCGAGAGTAACAGGACCCCCTATCGGGTTATGAACTTCAACCGATTCTTTAAGCTTTCGCTGTTTTAACTTTAGTTTGTGCACTGTGTTTCTAGCAATAAAACTACGCGATGCACCTGTGTCAAACAATACAGAAATAGGAATATTTTTAATTGTAAGGGTACCTCCCAAAACATCGGGTTTACCTGCTCCGTCGGAAGCAGCTGGCGGGCTAGACCCGTCATAGACATGAGCTACAGTAGCTTTCTTTAGCAAAGGACAGTCTTTGACCAGATGGTCGGTCTTGCGACAGTTGAAGCACGAGCGAGGGTTCTGAGAGCCTTGGCTCGAGCCTTGAGAATTTGTTTTCTGTCTCTTTAGAGCTGTGCAGACGTTTGAGTAGTGCCCCGGCTTACCACAGTTAAAGCAATTTCCTCTTGGCGGCTTGCCAGTCTGAGGCTTTGAAGATGCTGCTTGGCTTGACTCGCCCTGATTTACAGTAGGCTTGCGCTTGTTTCCGGCTTGACTTCTAGCGCGATCCTGATCCAGATGCCTTTGATCAAGGTCTTCATAGTTGCATGTCATTTCCACTAGCTCGTTGAAATCCAGCTTGACATGGGCCATGGCTCTATCATGATATTGACGTCTTAGTCCAAAGATAAACCTCTTATTTTTGGATTTCGCGGTAGCAACAAGTTCTGGAGCATAGGGCGACAACATTGTGAATTTGTTCAGATAATCCTGCACGGAAAGATCCCCTTGCTGGAGATTGGCGAAGTCATCGTGCATTCTTTCTAGAGCTTGTTCTGGGACATATTTCTCCTTGAAGAGTTCTTTGAATCCATCCCATGTTCTTCCAGCTTCTCTATTCCCGGCGGTAAGAGATTCCCACCATAATTCGGCTTGTTCCTGCATAAGCCAGGCGCCCATAATAGCTTTGTCTTCGTCTCCTAGCCTTAGGCCTTCAAGAATTTTCTCGCATGTTTTGAGCCATGCAAGGGCCTCTATTACGGTGCCAGTTCCCGAGAAGGTCTTGCCTCCTAAGTTCTTATATCTCTTAGCTACACGGTCGAGCTCGAAGTATTGAGCTGCCGGAAGTTGTATCAAAGGTCCTTCTTGAGCTGGCATTTCTCCCCTTCCTCGGCCTCGGCCAGCACGGCCTCCTCTAGCAGCGGCTGCTCTTGTAGCCATTTGTCAAATTCTGTATAAGCAACGAAAAAGTCAGTTAACAGAAATGATAGTCTATTGCATAGTTGAGCAGAAATTCTACGGAAAGATAACGATGGACTGATCAATTGTTTTTGCTATTCTGCTCCGCTCATTCTAGGACTTTACTAGTCCTATCTCTAATGAGCGACTCGCCTTAGAATACTACTGATTCTATTTTGACGAAGTGTTTAATGTGTTAGACTCCAGAACTAAGGTTAACCAAAGCTCTGATACCAGCTGTGACGATCCCAAAACCCCGTGACACGATGTTAAGGATAATCATTGGAATATAACACATTAATCATCATTAGCAGATCACAGATAATAGCATAAACAGAAAATAGAATAATTTACACACATATGACAGCGGAATCATATAGATAACATCACATCAGAGAAGCACAGTACAGGATACAACTTAGTGCATAATGATACATAATCAGTCACCATCGCCTGAGGCGGAATCATACATAAAGAGTACACAAAAGGAATATCAGTCTACATCGCCAGTGGCGGAATCATAATATAGATACAATAATGGCGGAGAAAATCCAAGCCAGCACGGTGTAGTCAAGCCTCGCCATGAGCCAAAAGGTGCGTCAGAAACCTGAAACTAGGCTGCCCGTGTGAAAATAAGGGCACCCGAGTTTGCAAGGTGAAACAAACTACGAGTCAGTCATGGGACTGGTATGAGAAATCCATTCAACTTATTAACAACAATAATAAGGCAAATCAAAGGACCACGCCACTTTCGCGGAACGGGTTTACTCCAATGAGTGCTCGTGCATGAAATAAAGTAAATGATTAAATCAACGCAATGCTTTTTATAAAATGAAGCCATTATAAGACCCAGGTCCCATCACACAATGCAACGCAAGCCGGAGGATAGAGTTTTTACCTTATAATGGCCAAAGATGCTTCATACGAACAAAACAAAGGTGTTTGATATTATTACTAGTGTATATACGTTTCAAAAGCAAATTCAATCATAAATATCAATCCTAGGCGGCATAGCTACCATCTACTATGTCGCCGTACTAGTAATACAATCACATCCGCAGATTTCGTATTCGAAATTGGATTCCTTCATGAGTCGAGGCAAGGGGCAAGCTCCTCTCCGATTCGAGACACTCTAGCAAATGCCTCGGGACCGCACACAGCAATCCCCTGGATCCTCCAAGGCCGGTCCTCTCTTACCTTTGAGGATTGGCAATTCCTGAACACACGTTTCCCGGTCCTTACAGACCTATAATCGAGGCGCCTCGCTTTCCAACAACCACACAGGTGAAAAGTAGATATAAATGTCAGGGCTGGGAGGTCACTGACACCACCATAGCTAGAAAGAAACGTCATGCACTCCTTGGGTCCTTCTCCCGTTTTTGACTCATAACGGGGTGTGAGGCTCGCGAATTCACGTTATACACAAAGCTACGTCACACAGACCATGCTTTAATCATCCACCACAAGACTTTGCTTTGCAACAGAAGCCTTGATCCTATGCCACTTAGGCGTGCCACACAGGCAATCCACTCCATGCGACTGATTTCTATCAATACATAACCTCTGAGCTCGTACGTCTCAGAGGAGGGCGTTAAGCAAGAGAATAAATTCTCCGCCGCCAAACAGATATATATTTAACAGAGATCAATCAACACAGAACAAAACCCAATGTCAGACACACAGTCCATTTACAAGTCCGTTCTGGGTCTGAACGAAACCGGAGGCACCAATTCCTCGCATATCCGTACAATCAACAATATGTTTGGACGGCTACTACTTCAATTCCTTCATGGTAGCTACTCCAATCACGAGCATCAGTAGCGCCCATCCATCCAACGTGGAGATCGTCGGTCTTCAGTCGTCTTCGACTCTTCGACTTCTCAACGTCGATCGATTATTTGAAATGAGATAAACTCGGCCTTTTCAAATAATCCACGTATATTTAGATTTTCAAACCAATTAATCACATGGTTGAACTATTCAACATTCACATTTCAGTTATTTAGTTAAAATTTTCATGTCAAACACATTCAGCCATCACATCTCAAGCCAACACAACAAAATTGGTTCATTTTCACTCTATATCGTCTATAGCACTTTATAACGACATATCGCCATTTTTGTTTAATTTAAAACGGCCATATTTAGTTAAACGACGTTTCAGGTCGTGTCGATGCACTGGCGCTGCTTTCCACTAATTTTGTTTTACACATATAGGAAAATCTAACCGTTGGATCTTCACAAATTTTACATCATTAGGAAGGTCTTTTCAAAACGAATCCAACGGTTCCAGTTTTGGGAAAATCCGACGGTCGGATCTTCCACACTAACCATTTGAAGTTACGATTTCAATTTACGAACTGCAGCGTCGTTATTCGATTTAATTTAATTATATATATATATATAATCGTTTCTGGCGCTGTTTTTCACTAATTTTGAATTAAACATTCCAGACAATCCAACCGTCGGATCTTCACAAAGTTGGTGTCGTTGGAAAGATATCTCCAAGGCGAACCCAACGGTTGAGGTTTCGGGAAAATCCAATGGTCGGATCTTCCGCACTAATCATTTGAAATCACGGTTTCAAAATATGAACTGCACGGCCACGTTTCGTTTTAATTATATTTATATTTATATATTTATATAAATATAGTTCATTCAATGATTTCCCTATCGTTTTCACTTCAAATATTTTTCTAACACCTTAAAATTTTGGAAAATTTCGCCATAACCTCCCCTACACCGGGAGCATCGGGAAATCGCAAATAGCGTTCCCGGTCCTTCTAATCTCAAAAAGAAAAAGAAAAAGCCAAGCGGCTAGCCAACAGGCTCATAAAATCATCACCCAAACAAAACAGTAAATGTGTACCTATTTGTCGAGCACAAAATTTTATTCCTCTTCTCTAGCCTCTTTTGCTTTAACCTGTTCAATAGATATGCATGCACATATATACAATCTCTAACATTTATCATTTTCCATTCAATTTCATATTTGACTTGCTTTGGTCTAAAAACACCATTCATTCTAATATCGCATGCATAGGCTAAATCATATCATTAGCTAGTTAATGTATATTTCAACTCATGCACGTTTATTCGAACCAGTGGCTAGTTTTAACACTTCACATTTCAAAGATGATAATTTTGGCGAACTAAAGTAGATTTCAACACATGACTATTTTATTTAGTTCCTATGCATGTTAAAAATAATATTTCTATCACAATTATTTGTTTCAACGTCTGCATATCTTTAGCATATCACACATATGATAAAAATGATATTTTTATCATTTAAAATATTTATTCAACCAATGTATGGTTTCAACACTTCATAGTTTCAATAAAAATGTAATTTTTATCGTTCAATCTTTTTATTCAACACATGAACCTTTCCACTACACACACTTCTCAACAAATGAGCATTTACACACATGGACATCTTATTTATGTTGTTCTTATTAAAAAGATGAAATTTTGATTGTTGAAACTATTCATATAAGGCGAATATTTTTGATACTTCATATATTTATAAAAATGTGATTTTTATTGTTTATACACTTCATTCATTCACAAATGAATTTAATTTTCACACAACACTTTCCAACACATGAACAATTTCCACACATGGATATAGTTTCAATATATGGCTTTAATTTCTATGCATGCAAATAATTTCAACATATGAAAATAATTCTAACACACAAATATTATTCAAAATTTCGGCAGCATAACGGCAGGGTAGTTAAAACCGGCACCGTCCCTAGTACGGCTCCTCGCTCTACCTTAAAACCTCGCGGTTTTTGACAATGGGGATCATGCATCTAATTCGCACGCAGGCGGCATGTTTATATTTATTTCTTTTCCACAAACTAATCCTATGTGGTTTCAACCAAATATTTTCCAATCACAAACGGGTATTTTTCAACCACAATCAATTCAATATCAACCACAAACAATCCCAAACAACCATTTGCCGTCAACCAATTTTCACAACAATTTCAACCAATAAATATCGTCCATGGTTTGTGGACGAGGGGGCGTGTATATATATATATATATATATATATATATATAGCAATTCACTTTTTTTTCCACACACATATATATATATAAAGAAATTGAAGAGTGAGAAATTCTCACCAATAGCTATCCAATAACACGACTCTTCCTTTATAGAAATCTTCGCCTATTTCGCCTTCTTGTCGCTTTCGTTGCCCGTATTCTCTACATAGGTAAAAATCGAATTTTTACTATGTTATTCAATATATAAAGATTGCATTTTGACTTCGCTATTAAATATATAAAGATTATATTTTTATTATTCTTATGATGTAAAAGTTATATTTTTATTACTTTAAAAATACAAAAATATATCTTACTCCTTCTACCTAATAAAAATTCCGTCTTTTTCTCTTTTTAAAAATATGATCTTTATTTTTGCAAGTTCAAATCTTTTTTCTTTAAAAGATTAAACCTTTTTCTATTTCAAAGTTTAAACCTTTTTCCTATTTTAAACCTTAAAATAAAATCAGTTTTTATTTCCTTTAAAAATCAGTTTTTAAATTCTTTTTCAAATCAGTTTTTGCATCTTTAAAAAAAACAGTTTTTGCATCTTTATAAAAACAGTTTTTGCATCTTTTAAAAAAACAGTTTTTGCATCTTTAAAAAAACAGTTTTTGCATCTTTAAAAAAACAGTTTTTGCATCTTTAAAAAAACAGTTTTTGCATCTTTAAAAAAACACTTTTTATATCTTTATAAAATCAGTTTTTATATCTTTTAAAAAACAGTTTTTAAATTCTTTTTCAAATTCAGAAATTACTTTTTAAATCATTTAAAAGGAATCGGTTTTTTTTTTTTTTGCAAAACAAAAATAAAATAACCTAAATACTTACCGTAGCCTGCGAAGAAGGGGGAGAAGAAGGCGTCGGCGGCAGGGTGGTGTTGTTCGGTGGTGGTGGCGTCGCGGCTTCAGGGGGCTGCTCGATTTGATTCGACGGGGGGGGGGGGGGGTCGCGAGGGGTTCGAGGGTTTCGACACTGGAAGGAGGAGGTTGGACGGAGGGGGGGCGTCGCGAGGGGTTCGTCGGCGGCGATGTCTTGAGGGGGGGAAGCGAACTAGGTTTAGGTTTTTTTCTTTTTTTTTTCTTTTCTGATTAATGAATCGGGGGGGGGGGGCCAAGAAGAAGAAAAGGAGGGAATTAAAATAATATATTTTTTTCCTTTTTATTATTTAATTATTTAATTTTTCAAAAAGGTTGACTTTTACATACGACCCCGAAACGAGGCCTACCGCCTGTCGCACATAGCGTTTTACCCCCATTCCGAACACAATGGGATATGTATCGTAAGCTGATTTGATCGTTACAATCAGTTTCCGTTGAATTTACATTTAAATCCTTATGTTGAATTTTAAACGTACATTTCAAACTACCGGGGTCACATACTAACTAGAAAAATTCCAGAAAAATATTTTCTAGTTTCGTATTGACGATACGGTCCTAACAAAACTAGTTTCGTCGAATTCTGAGACCGTTTGAAAAATGGCCAATTTCCAGTCGATTAAATTCAACGGAAACTGGTCAAACGCGTTTTCTTTTGCCACGCTCACATATTGATTCGAAAAATTATGAAATTTGAAACCTAGCAATAGTTTGACATCCCGGACCCAACAAAAGTGGTTTCGTCGAATTCCGAGGCCGTATGCAAAATATCAATTTTCCAGGCCTATATATTCTATATACCGACTCTTCTGAAAATTCATTCGGCCGTAACTTTTGATTCCCGTTATGAAACTTCGATTTTTCAGATTCGTTAGAAAGGTATTGACTAACAGACTTAAATATTTTTGGTTTCACTAAAATCCGTTATATTTTCCGCCCTGCACAGTCGGTCAAAGTTCGAATTCAAATTTTCAAACTGACTTACTATTCTTAACTCACTATTTTATTGAAATATTCTATTTCAATGGTTCAAATTGCTTTGAAATAATCAATTTAAAAATTTTAAATTGGCTCGTATTTTCCGGGTTATTACACATACACTGTCAGAATCACAAACGGTCAGATCCGTTGGGATCGCAGGGACGGACACTACAAAATGCAACTGGTTTGGAATCTATTTGAGCTTGTCTCAATTTATGACAAAATAAATTGTCCGTCTAAATCAATAGATGGTTATCGTTATTAACGATGATTGTCCAATGTGAGTAAAACTCACCAACTCTAT
The DNA here is from genome assembly GCA_030737875.1 of Allium sativum. Lineage (NCBI taxonomy): Eukaryota > Viridiplantae > Streptophyta > Magnoliopsida > Asparagales > Amaryllidaceae > Allium > Allium sativum. The sequence goes on from CM060909.1 coordinate 1,026,176,481, forward strand.
CAGTTCATATTTTTATAACGTATATTTAGAACTGATAAATGATGATTGATTTGCTGTGTGCTGACTGTTTGATTGAATTGCTGATTGATTGTTTGAAATTATAGATAACGATATATATATAAATCATTAATCAAACATTGATTCTGTTTATAAGAATATTTCATATTGAAATGAAATCAATGTTAATTATATTGTTTAATATCTGTGGATGCAGGGAAACAGGTCAGAGGAATCCGACCGGATTCCTCAACATTTATTTTATTATTTTTCATATATGATGATATATAATGTGATATATAATTTGTTGATGATGGTGTGTGTTAGAATGATATTGATCATTGTTATTTGGTATTTTAAATACCATAAGGATTACTGGAATGTTAAAAAGGAAATTTTCAATGTTGTATTGAAAAAGAAATATATATAAAATCCAAGGATTTTACAGAAAGAGATATTTATAAAATCAAAGGATTTTATAAAAAGAAATATCTTTAAAATGAATAAAATTTTATAAAAGGAATTATTTATATAATAAATAAGAATATATAAAAGGAAATATTGTAAAACTTTTACAATAGAATTGAAAAGGAACATTTATTTGTTAAATAAATGGAGTAAGATAAAAAGGAATATTTATTTGTTAAATAAATGGGGTAAGATAAAAGGAATATATTGGGAAAATAAATATAATTATAAAGGAAATATTTATTTCGAAAATAAATAGATTGTAAAAGGAAACACTTGAAAAATGAATAGAATTGTATAAAAAGAGAATTTTACACTAGGAAGGTTTAGACCTGTGCTTCGCACACGGGTATAACAGAACATGAATTTAAAGTGAATATTTAAGAGAAATCTATTTTAATAGATAAAGTAAGAAGATTAATTTAGAAATAAGGTTTTATAAATTAATTAAAATAATTATCACTGGATAAATAGAATATGTAAGTCAGGACTTATATAGAGGAGTAAGAATTGATTTCAACATCGATAGTTGAAACTGAATATGGACGAAGAGTAAATCGGTTAGAGTTAATCAGTTAGAGTTAACTAGTTAGAGTTAATCGAAATGAGTTAATCAAATATTGGTTATTCGAATAGAGAAATCAATTAGAGTTAGAGTTAATCGATTAGAATTAGAATTTATCGATTAGAGTTAGAATTAATCAATCAGAATTAGAGTTAATCGAATTAGAGAAATCAATTAGAGTTAGAGTTAGTTGATTAGAGTTAGTCGGATTAGAGTTAAACGAATATGGCTATTCGAAGAAAAGATATTATCGAATATGGCTATTCAAAGAGAGATTATCGAATATTAGTTATTCGAAAGGAGTTATCGAATATTAGTTATTTGAAAGGAGTTATCCAATATTAGTTATTCGAAAGGAGTTATCAAATATTAGTTATTCAAAAGGAGTTATTGAATATTAGTTATTCGAAAGGAGTTAACGAATATTAGTTATTAGAAAGGAGTTATCGAATATTAGTTATTCGAAAGGAGTTATCGAATATTAGTTATTCGAAAGGAGTTAATCGAATATTAGTTATTCGAAAGGAGTTAATCAAATATAGTTTATTCGAATAGAGTTAAATGAGTTAATCGAATATAGTTTATTCGAATAGAGTTAAAGGAGTTAATCGAATATAGTTTATTCGAATAGAGTTAAAGGAGTTAATTGAATATAGTTTATTCAAATAGAGTTAAAGGAGTTAATCGAATATAGTTTATTCGAATAGAGTTAAAGGAGTTAATCGAGTATAGTTTATTCGAAAGGAGTAAATTGATTGGAGTTAATTGATAAGAGTTAACTGATTAGGGCTCATCCAATAGAGTTAATCGATTAGGGTTAATCAAATAGAGTCAATCCAATAGAGTTAATCAAATAGAGTTAATAGATTATAGTTAATCAAATAGAGCTAACTGATAAGAGTAAATCAATTAGAGATAAACGAATAGTGTTAATTAAATAGAGTTAATCGAATATGGCTATTCGAAGAGAGATTATCGAATATAGTTTATTCGAAGGAAAGAGTTACCGAATAGAGATTTATTCGAAAGAGAGTTACGTAAGGAAGTTTGTTAAAGGTTTAAAAGGTGAACATTGTCTGTTTCGAAGTTAGAAATGTTGTTCAGTTAAGGTCTGAGAGGTAGTTATACCCCAACTTGATTGACTTCGTTTTTGACTAAGGAGGTTGGTTAAGTGAAATTAGTTAATCAGGGAAATGGTTTGAGTTGGCATAGCGATGTTTTAATTAAAATTTGTTTAAAATCCAATGAAGGAGTTTTTGGAAGTATTTTCCAAATAAGAATCAAAAATGTCTTCTAATATAGAAAATAAGAAATGGGAGTAAATATGGAAATGTTTTCCAATGTTAATATCGTATACTTTCCAAATTTAGAAAATAAGAATTTATGTATATATACGGAAACAAGAAATGGAAAATGAATAAATTAATGAACTAAAGAGATAAATGTTCAATGATGATTGATCTGTATAATTTCCATCTGGAAATAATATCGTTGTTTGCACACGTGTTTTTCTTTGATAGTTAACTCACCGACTATTGAAGTTTTTGACCATTTTTCCGTTGTCAATACGGAGAGACCATGATCAGATTCATTATATGAAAACCACTCTGTATGGGCATTAGCGTTGCGAATCAAATATGATGAAGATAATTGAAGACAGAGTTATGTAAGGGTTGTCATGTTTACAGAATAGTTCCTTCGGTTTGTCCAGTCCTAGGATAACCCGTATGGAAGAATGTCTGACAGAGTATATTTAATAGATCGCGTAAGTTGATCTCTTCAAACGTATGTACGTTTGGTGGTGGAGGAATTCGTTTCTCTTAGCTGTATACCTGTTGTATTTTTGGGGAAATCAATTTGTGATTTGGCGGGTATGACAATGTGACATTCAAAGTGAATGATTGTGTGATCTGTCAGAGATAAGCGTGGCCTCTAGCCTCACAACCGGGAAATGACAAAAATCGGGCAAGTAGCATGGCTAAGTGGTTGGCTGCCAGGTAAGGTGTATTATCACCTATCTAGATATATTCATTTCATTCTAAAATCTATTGTCGATGCTGTCCCATTCAGGAAACGGTTGCTGATCCCAACCGTTGGTGATATACATTCGATACACTCAAGCGAAATGAGTTGTCGGTCATGTGTGGCCGGGTTGCAAGATGTTCTTATTGAACCCGGTATATTCCTCTCTATAGGTACACTATCGGAAGGTGGTTCCATACCTTGTCATAGTTGGAAATCCATTACTCAATAAGTGCTTGCAGTTTTGATTGTATACTATATATGTGGAACGTGTGATGAAAGCGTTCTGCAAGATGATTATTATATTGTGGTTGATAGACACTATTATAATATCAATGATTTTTGATATAAAGATTATCGTTTCTTTCAAAATGATTTGAAAGTTAAATCAAATTAATTTGGATTCTCATAAGGGAAAAACTCGTTCCGTTATACGGCGTGGTCTTATGAGATATCTTTTAATTGCTCAAACTGTTTTAAACTATTTTACTCACACCAGTTCCATGACTGACCCAGAGTTTGTTTTATTTTCCTAAACTCTTTGGTGCCCAATTTTGTACGGGCAGTAAAGTAGTCGGGATTTTACAGATATACTTGGAAAGCTGGAGCAGGAGGCTTCAGCAGCGTTTATATAGCTATTGTTTATTTCCGCTGTGTTGTAAGTGTTGTACTTTGATAATGATATGTATATTCAAGTACAATCTTTTGTTTCAAAGTTATGTTATATTTTATTCGTTCCGCTGTGAGATTCGTGTTACTTTGATGTTGTATGTTCTTCTTCTTCTATTCTAAGTTTCTATCTTATCTATCCTCACCCTCTAATTTCTTTCATGGACTATCCGGTGTTTTCAATGCTTAAATAGTCGACATTGTGTTATATGCCGATATCCAAGATCGCAAATTCCCTGGGTCGTTACATACAAGGTGCTACTAGTCATTATATCCAGGTAATAGCTCCCATGTATATTCAGGTTTAGGTACACATTGTGTTACTAGTCACTAGGGAAGTATTTGTTTTACCTGGGTATTTAAGTTAAACTAACAAATGGAAATTATATATATATATAATAATTAATCGTTGATTAGATTAAATAAATAAATAGTTAACATGTTAATTATTTAGTTAAAAATATATAACTTATAATTATATAATTTGTGCATACGTTAACAGATTGGACCAATTAGGAGATGTTGGAATCGCTTTGACAAGTGCTCCATTTGGACGCATTTGAATATAGCAAGAGATTCCAGTTAAATTAAACACGTGTTTTATTTAATTGAATCAGTAGTTATCTCGACGCTCGGAAAAAAACAAGGTGAGTTAAACTCACTCAGTTCTCCCACTTATATTTATCTAAGTCTGGTTTAAATATTTATGTGCTTTGTTTGCTAATGGTTGAATGATTTGATGATTGTTTGCATATATAATGAATATTTTATATAATTGATTTTAAATTAAACATTCGTTTAATTTAATCAAACCAAATCGTTATTTTTAGTGATTATTTCCAATGGAGGTAACTTACCTTGCTGGTTACGTTTATAATAATATAAATGTATTAAATTTAATTAGGTGCTCGAACTGTTGTTATTTATTGACCGTTCTCAGTTGAATTGATTATTCATGTTATTTTATATTATCATTATATGAATTGTTTACTGAATATGATTGTATGATTTATTATTGAATCCAAATTCAACAGTTATTCTGATATTAACCAATCGGAATTCTTGGTTGGGAAATTGGCAGTTGATGGCCTAAATATACATTGTTTTATAAAAGATAGATTTATCGTTAGGTAAATTGATAGAAATGAAGTTATGAAATCTATTTTACAAGTAAATATAGACTTTAAAATATATTATTTTAAATGAAGTTAATAAAAAGGAAATAAACCAACCATATATATATATTGATTGTTTTAACCACCAATCACCATTTTTGTATTAAAAATCTAGCTTGTGCGAAGCACGTGCCTTATCTTAATTATTACCCAATTTATAAAGTTGATTCTTATAAATCAAAAATCTGTCGTGTGCGAAGCATGTGCCGGGTGCGAAGCATGTCCTGGTGCGAAGCAAGTGAGCAAGGATTAATAACTGAGATTATTCGTTTTAGGTAACAATTAAAATAGGATTATATTGAATCAATTATTATTTATTTAATAATAATCGAAGTAATGGGATTATTTAAATTAATTATATTATTAATTTATTTAAATAAAGGGACGAGTTAAACTTGATCAATGAGTTAATCATGTTTTAGATTTGACCAAGTCAGCTGCTTTAACTGAAATTGATTATTAAATTAAATTAGTTCGTGCCAATTAATCTGATGAAAATAGATTAATGAATATTTATTTAGATTTTAAAAAGAAATTTACTATTTATTTTAGTTAATAAAGAAGTTAACTACTTCTATAATAGTTAATAATGAAGTAATTATTATTTAAATTAATAATGTTTTAAAATGATTACTTTTTAAATGGAATTCATTTAAGTAATCAAAGTTAGTAATGAAATATAATTGAATTTTAAAGGAAGTTTATGAATGGGTTTATATTTAAACCGAGTTCGGCTAGTTTTGTTATAAAGGGATCTTAAGTGGATACGATAAGCTTACATTAAACGTTACTTAATATTTGGATTAAGTAAAGGAAATCAAGATGAAAAAGGGTTTGATATTAAACCAAAGTTGTATAAACGAGTTTATAAAAAGGATGTGACATTCAAGCGTTAATTTGAAATTAACATTTCTTAATAATGGCATTAAGTGAAATGAATGAGATTTGAAATATGATTTTCCAAAGGGAATGATTTAAAGGTTTAGAGACAAGGGATTTTTGTGTAATTGAATTTGGTAAAGATTTAATAGGATTTTTAATAAAAATCCAGATAATGAAACCAATAGTTTAAAGAAGTTAAGGATTAAAAGTCGATGTTTTATTGATCATTTACTAAATCACAAAATTTATTAATAATAGTATATTTAAAAAGAAGATTTCAAAAGTAAGAAGGTTTTATGAAACCTTATTTTAAACAAAATAGTGAAGTGGTATGTGTTTGTATTAGAATGAATATGTGTTTTTGAATTACAGTTCATATCTATTTAAGATAAAAACGTTGCCGATCAAGGTCTGAGAGGTAATTAAAATACCCCAACTTGAGCGACTTCAGGATTATCGGAGGATGGTATTAATTGTAATGGTAAAGATGTTAGAAGCGATTTATTATGAGAAGTAATAATGAAATGGATTTGAGGATTGATAATGGAATTTCAAAATAATGGGAATCAATGGGTTTGAGGAAATACATATTGATATTTCCAAAGTAACGGAAATAAAAAGGACTTGAGAATATGAAACGACATTTCCATTGTAAAAGAATAAAAGGAAATTTTGGAAAAAAATAATGATATTTGCAAAGTAAAGAGATGAGTTTTAAAATGAGTTTGTTCTAAAAAGGATAAGTGACGATTATTATTTTCAGATAACGAAACAAAAGATGATTTCGTAACGATTATTTTACGAATGATAAGTTGAATCGATTTTCCAATTTTAGATAATAAGGAATGTCATAATAAATGATTTGAAATGATAATTATATATGATTATTAGATATTTTTCTAAGTGTTTAAAAAGAAATGGGTTAAGAATATTTGTATATTTAAATAAGAAGGGAGTACCATGCTAAAAAAATTAGAAGTTGTAAATTAAACATTTATTAATTATTTTTAAATACAAATGCCAAGTGACACTGTGTACTCAACCAGTAGATCCATTTCATTTTTGTTTATCTTATAGTTAAATAAGCAACTATCAAATCTTTGCCCATACGGTTATTGGTACGGAAAGGCCGAGATCAATTTTATTTGAAAACCATTCCGCCAATAAATAAGAATACATAGAAGATGATAATCGAGATAGAGAAATTGAAGACCGTGGTTCTTCATAAAACAATAGTGTTACTTACAATCTCTTGCTAATCCCAGAGGTATATTGTGATTCTATCGTGGTTGAAATCTACGGATTGCAAGGACTACTCGCTACTGATCTGTAGGGTGATTCCTAGGATGTGGTTGGAGGGTGCCTTCGGTTTATTCTGTTCCTGGGTGATTGGTATAGACGAATGTCCGATAAATTACTTCCAAAGGATCATGTACATTGATTTCTACAAACGTATTTCTGTTGGTGGCGGAGGAATTCGTTCTTTTTGCATAAACACCCAGAATATTTTTGTGGACGTCGGTTAGTGATATCTGGCGGATCTGACGATGTGACATTCAAACTGGATGGAGATGTGTTGTTCTGAAGGATACGTTTAACCTCAAACCTCATCAACCGGGACATGGTATAAAATCAGGTAGGTCTCATGGCTATATGGGTCGCACCCATCAAAAGGGTGTATTATCACCATCTAGAGAAGTTTCTATTTGTACTTCTTTCGATTTTGTATCACCCAGGAACGGTTATGTTGGCGTCAACCGTAGGGTGACAATACATTCCATACTCTCAAGCGAAGTGAGGGGCCGGTCATGTTTAGCCAGGGTTGCAAGATGTACTTGTCGAATCCTAGTTATTTTCTCTAGACATACACTGTCGGAAGGTGGTCCCATACCTTGCCAATTGGAAATCCATTCTCCAATAAGAGCCCGCGGTTTTGATTGTATAATATGTACGTAGAGCGTGAGATGCAAGCGTTCTGCTAGATTGATATTTATTTGTATTTATACATTATTATAATATCAGAGAAGATATATGATTTCAAAAACAATCTGGATTATCGTAAGGTAAAAACCATTCGTATTTATGTGTGGATTTGGTCTTACGATTATCCTTTCTTTCGAAAAGATTTTAACCTTAAAATCAAGTTGGATGTTACTCATAAACTTAGGGAGTTTTTCTCATTTTGGTTCACCAGATTGATCCGGCGTTTGTAATGCTCGGGTTAGACCGGGTTGTACAGGTTCAGTTTATTGGATGCTGTGAAGTCCAGAGACAAGCTGGAGAAGTTCAAACGTATTTAATATTATTCCGCTGAGTGTTGTATACGAGGACATATACTTATAACTGTCTAGATGTTTTGATGTACTCTGATGATTGTAAGTTTTATTTCTATATTATATTTTGTTCCGCTGTGATGTGAGACTCTGGTTCTGTGTTGGTTCTTCTTCTCATTCTTCTATTCTAATATTTCTTTCTTCCTGATCTCACCCTCTAACTTCTTTCTTTTAGCTTTCTGGGTTTTTGATACTTGAGTTTTGGCATGAGAGGTATTATTGTCGAAATTTGAGAGCCGAATTTCCAGAGACGCTACACTTGGTATCAGAGCAATGGTTTAGTAATAACCTTGGCTTTATAGTATGACTCGATAGAGATTGGGTTAGCAATACCCTAGATTGAGTTGAGTGTGTGTGTGTGTGTGTGTATGAGAGCGTATTCATAGATTTTATATATACAAATTTTTTGTGTTGTGTTGTTTGATCGGTTCAAGTTGAACTGGCAATTAATGCAGTATTGTTTTGTAAAAAGGGTAAATGGAATAATTTTACTCAAAATATATATTTTTATAGAAAAGAAATAACTTTATCTAATTATTGAAATATTTATTTGTTGATTAGTTGATTGGGAATTCAAATTGGATTATAAATTTGAATAGTGAATGCAACCAGAAGAAATTTCTCATAAATTTGTGAATGAAAATTTAAATTTCAACTTTGAGTTACAAAGTCAAGATAGAAAAAGAAATTATTTGGATTTAACTAAGAAAAATTAAATAGAATGGATCAAAATTTAACGTAAAATAAGTTAAATGAAATTATAAGTTAAATATGGATGATCTGATTATATTAATTGTGATTGTTTGTTTGCTGGATGCCGGATTACTAGAATTTATCAACAGTTAAATATGAGTTAAAAGCTGTGATATATATTTCAGTATAATAAATTGGAATAGAATAGATTATGAAATAAGATTAGAATAATTAAACCCTGTATTTTTTTATCTGCATTATATATTGAGTTAGTGTAGGTTGGAAAGAGAAAGAATTGTTATTTGCTTTGCTTCGAGATTAGAGTATTGATTGCCCGACAAATAGGTAAACCTTAATTATATTGATTTTGTTGATTAATTTCCTCTGAGTTTGGTAGCCGCTTGGTTTTTATTTTCTTTGATCGATATGGGAGTTCCGGAGTGGCATTTGTAGTTGCCCTGATCAAGTCGTACAAAGGAGGTGCTGGCGAATTTTTCGAAAATTTTTAAAGCATAGAAATGTTTTTGGTAAAATTTCAAAATAATTATTTTGAAATAACTGGATTTGGGGCATTCTTCTTACTTAATAATTTCGGGGACAAAATTCTTTTAAGGGGAAAGAATGTAACGACCCATATTTTCGGCTATTTGAATTCGTATATTTAAATATATTTAAGATATTATATTTGAAATATTAATAGATTATTAATATTGAATTCGTTAATTAAACGACAATTGAACGTATAAATTTATAATTAATATAAAATGAGATCAAGACGACGCGGTAGTTCGTAATATTGAGTTTCCAACTTTAATTGAATATACAGAATCCGTTTTAAGTCAGAATTCTGTGAAACAAGAACCACTTGAATCTATTTGTTGATAACTTTCTAATGGAAGAGAAAAATCGTGATTTTATCATATATGTTGTCCAAATCAAAATGTAAAACAGTCACTACGGAAATCATTTATAAATTATGATGATTATTTAATTTATTTAAAGGAAATTTTTATATATTTGGACATCGTTTAACTCGTAAATGTCAACATTGAGTTTGTTGGATCTAGATTAACCCTAGAGGGGGGTGAATAGGGTTTATCGCAGTTTTTTACTGATTTAAAAATCTGACAGGATATTAAATAATAAACAGATCACAAAATGCAGCAAAAAAACAGAAAGGAAATAACTCATAGAGATACCCAGCTTCGGCAAAATCCTGCCTACGGCTGCATTCCTAATGTTTCTACTAGGTGATAGAACAGATCCCGCTTACAGACCCTATAAACTCGCACTCCCTACTCCTGTACTAACCCTACGCTCAAAACCCTAGTTTGGTCTATATTCACTAGACCAAATTTTCCCTAGTTTTACAAACACTAGTAAACTGTCAGTTAACCCCTAACTGAATCTTCCCTAGATTTTACAGACTTTAGAACTGATCAGATGGTTTACAACACAAATTCAAAAACAATACAAAAATAAAATAAAACAATGAGAAAATAAACAACTAAAAACCCTAGATTTAAAAGAAAGGGCTATCCCCTTTTCCTTTGAACTAGAAAATAGGCCGGCTACTTATTCATTTGCTTGCACCCTTGTTCCTTTGTCCCGATCTCTTTATAAAAATGGCAGCGGCTGAAATAGATCTTGGGTTTTTCTCAAAATGCCCAAATCAAATCACGATTAAAAAAACAGGACTCTGGAAATTCTCTACAAGCTTCAATTGCTTTGTTGCTCCACGTATTTTTGCTCTTTGAGTTGGAAATTCCTTGCGATCGAAAACTTGGTGAGTAAATTCTGATTTGAATCTTTATTGCTCTCGAGTTTTTGTTGTGTTTCTCGATGTCATGCCAGTGATGATTTGGTGAAGTTAAATAGGATTACATAATCCTTGTATTGCTCTGATTTCGTTTAAAGAACTTGGTCTGATTTATTGCTTTCCTCGATTGAATTCTTGCCTTTAAAAAGTTGTGTGATTGATGATATGAAACCAGACATGAAAAATAACCTTCTATGAATCAGGTCGACTTATTTGTGATTGAATTTTGAAAACTTGCCGAGTTAAAAAAAACTTTCCCAAAAAGATTTTCCAAATAAGAAATTGAATTTGTTGCCTTGAATGGATAATTCCATGATTCATGTGTAATAACATTTGTCATGTGTTATTCTTTTGTATAATTCTGGAAATTGATTTTCTGCCTTTCCTTGAATAAGATTTGAAGTGATCTGGAAATACATTCCTATTTATATGTGGACTTGAATTGTGTTCAAAAATCCACATTTAACACTTACCAAAAAAATTGACTGTGCCCATTAAAACAGATTTGCAAATTTCTTGTTTGATTTCAAATAAAATCCATTTGTTGAATGCTTTCCCAAGATTCATGCCAAATATTTTTGTTTACTTGCATGTGCATTTGTCTTTAGTATATTTCCATGAATCCTTTGTTTAATACTGGAACCATATTCACTGATTGAGCTGATCATGAAATTGCATCAATCACCATTCTTGACTTTAACTGCATACTTAACCTTGATTGATTTTGCCATATATTTTTCATTGTGTTTTCCAAACAAAAAACTTTTCCAAATTGGCTTGATTGCTTCATGTGGTCTTGTGCTTGTGTACTCGATCTTGGTTCTGGCTGTTCCTATTTTGACCCTTTGTTTTATATTAATCTACTATGTGAGTTGCTCCAGCATTGAAACATAATCTGCCATGATTTTGTGCACCAGTTTTTGTACTTGTGATTGTGAACATGTATTAATGCATCATGCCAATACTATGTTGTTGTTGTCTAAAGGATCCTCTTGATCTTGTAGCTTGCCTTCACCATTCACACTTGCACACATGCTTGTGAACTGTCCAATCATGCACTTGTACTCTTGAATGCATCATGTAAATCTGCCATGTCACTTGATCATGCATTTGCACATGTCCTTGCTTGTCCTTTTCTTCACTGGCCTGTATATGTATACTTGCATGTACCCCTATTTGCTGCTTTGCTACATTAATATGAGCTCGACCATTTGAACATTGTCTTTAGATCAACCATGAATTTCATTGTTGCTATGCCATTTAATCTTGAGGCTGAGTTGTTTGATTTACATGTACCTCATTTTGCTTGTATATTCTGCCATGAGCTTGACCACTTGTATTTGAGCTGAACTAAATGTTTGTCACACATTTGGGCTGATTTGCATGACCATGGCTCGACCAATTGTGTTGAACTGCCATGTATGTGCTCTACTTTGTATTGTACTTGGCCACTTTTGTGTTGAGCTGCCTCGACCACTTTGATTATTGTTGCACTGAGTCGAGATGGTCCACGTGGATACTCCTCAGTTGCACACTAGATTGGTGAGACAGTGCACACGTGTATATATATACAAGTGTGTATATGCAGCCATCCAGAATGGATCCTGTCCTTGTACATATACAAACTGTCTGCCTAGACACAGATGAATCAGATCAAGTCATGAAAAATGATGAGAAACACACCAGAAAACTGAGGCAAATAAAATTTTAAAAATAAAATAATATTTGCTAGAGTATGAAATTATTTCTGTTCCATATACTGTGTGTGTGTTTCTGTATATGACAGGTATGAAGATGATGACTAGACTGACAGTGAAGATGCTGTGAAGACAGAAGACTGAAGACAAAGACATTATTGAGTCAGTATGTATATGAGTGTAATGTATGAGTGTTGTAGTGAATATGAAATTACTGAGTGATTGAGAATGTACTGTAGTGACAGAGAGTTGTAGTGAGGAGTTTTGTATAAGAATGTGAGAATTATACAGACATTTGTAATAAACAAATTTGTTTGAAATAAAATATTATTTTATTATTGTCAAACAAGCTTGTCTATTTTATTCAGTTTATTTACAAGTGCAAATTCATATGAAGTGTTTAAAAAGTGGAGATATAAATAGTTGTATTGTTTGAATATTTGAAATATAATATTCAATTTAAATAAAATACTGTATGAATATACGAATGTCTGTAGAGTCGTATTCTATTTAAATATAAATATTATATTCATGTCTGTGATGTATATATAGAATAGTACAGTAACAAACACATTTAAAATAATATTTATTTGGTTGTTATCATCAAACAAAAATCATATAATTGTGTATACAACTACGTCATATACAACAGAGTTATAAATCCATATAATTTGAATCTAAAGTGATATATTATTTTATTTTGATATCTTCGACAATAGTAATTTATTATTATTTAATCTAATTGTTTTGGAATTAAAAATATATTATATCGATATTATATGAGATGTAAAAATAGTTGTTTCCAAACAACCTCCGTTTTCGATGAAACGAGTTCTATTGGAATATGTATAACTAGTTATTGATAGATTTTCAGTTTGGAGCCAAATGGAGTTATTTTATCGGCAGACGAAATTTAAATGTGAACCGATAAATAAATCGAAATTAGAATAACGATGTTATGCAAATGGATTCGTTTTTCAATGAAATTAATTTTGTTGGAGACGGACTATAACGACCCGAACTTCCCCGTGAAGGAAAGCGCGGATTACTTTGAGGACAACATACATCGGAACACAAACAGAAGAATATTTCATTGTTTATTACAACAATTCCATTAGAATACAAGAATATACAGAGTATGAATAAATATTACACATTTGACAAATATCAGAGATTTAAATTACATTTAAATACATAGCAGCGGAAAAATAATACAACACATAACTGAAAGAAATACACGAATACAGAGCTTTCCGAGTATCATTCCAGTTGTAAACATGGATCCTGTAAATATAAATCTGCAAAACCAAAACTACTAGCTGCCCGTGCAGAAAATAAGGTCACCTAGAGTTTAGGTTAAAACAATAAACTCCAGGTCAGTCATGTGACTGGTGAGAGAACTAAAACAGTTATTAATCTTTATTTTTAAAGTTAGGTAAATCAAGGGACCACGTCATATAACACTGAACAGGTTTCCTCCCAAGAATACCGGTACATAAAATAAATAGCGCAATGCTAATTAAAAAAAATGAAGATGTTATAAGACCCAAGTCCCATCACACAATGCAACGCAAGCCGGAGGATAGGGTTTTACCTTATAATAGCCAAAGAATGCTTGATACGTTTAAAAACAGATTATTTTGATATTACTATAAGTGTATAGTGTCAAAACAATTTCAATTATAAGTATCAATCATAGACGGCATAGCTACCATCTACTATGTCGCCATACTAGGTTCTACAAATAAAACTGAATGTCATGTATTGGAAATTGGATTTCCGTCATGAGTCGAGGCAAGGGGCAAGCTCCTCACCATTCAAGACAATCTAGCAAATGTCTCAGGAGCACACACAGCGATCCTGGATCTTCAGGGTCAGTCCTCTCTTAATTTTGAGGATTAGTTATTCCTGAACACACGTTTCCCGGTCCTATCAGACCTATATCTGAGGCGCCTTGCATTCCAACTACCACACAGGTAAAAAGTATATAAATGTTAGGGCTGGTAGATCACTGACATCACCCATATCTAGAAAGAAACGTCGTGCTCTCCCTGCAGTCACTATCCCGTTTTTGACTCATACCGAGGTGTGAGGCTCGTGAATTAACGCTTTACACAAAGCTATGCCACACAGGCCGTGCTTTGATCATCAACCACAAGACTTTGCTTTTCAACAAATGCCTTGATCATTTGCCAATTAGACATGCCACACAGGCAATTCATGCCATGTGATTGATATCCATCAATATATAACCTCTAAGCTCATACGTCTCAGAGAAGGGCGTTAAGCAAGAGAATAAATTCTCCATTGCCAAACAGATATATATTTAATAGAAATCAATCACACAGAATAAAATCCAATGTCAGACACACAGTCCATTTACAAGTTCGTTCTGGGTCTGAACGAAACCGGAGGAACCTTATTCCTTGCATATCCATCGATCTCCAAGTACGTCTGGACTATCACCAACTGATTCCCTCCTATTGGGTGTACAGCCCAATCAAGATCATCAATAATCATCCAAATGATGTGAATACCTCCGGTCTTCAGCCACCGTCTTCATCTTCGACTTATCGTCGAATCGGTTATTCAGAATGGGTATAAACCCGGCCTTTTCGAATAACCCGCATATATAATAAACAAGTGTTACACAAACACAACATACGCCTCATTCCAATTTAGAATATTCTTTTATTCAAATATTCTCATTCTTAGGGAAAGGTTCCCATTAATTTTATCAAAGATAAATTCTTCTAAATTTATTCTTTAATCTTCCTTTGGATATCATTTCAAACCATGTTAAGGTTTTCCAAACTAGTCGGGATTAGCGAATCACGCCGAAGTAATTATTTATTTTATTTCCCAATCCCAACCTATTTATCCAATGCAGCAAAACTGGTAATACTCCATATCTAACACCACAGTGTTATCGGCAAAATTAATTACCATTTCACGTTCAAATCAAATTAAAGATTTAACTTTCGCTTGGAGCAAAACTGGTGATACTCCATTCTCGATCATTTCAATCTAATTAAAGATCCATTAAAACTCCACTTAGTTTTAATCTTTAACTGGGTTAAAGAACCGATGTCATTTAAAACACGGTTCACAATAAACCCAAAATCACATCCCATTGTTAATCGGGTTAAAGAACAGGTGTTATTCAAAACACCGCTCACGATAAACCCAGAAACCAATTTAAATTCAATTCCAGTTAAATACTAATTAACTGGACAATTTCACTAAATCTTAATTAAAATATTTATTCTTTTCTAAACTGGTTTCAAGAATAGTGTTATTTAAGACACCATTCACGACGAACCCAAAACCCCATTTGATATTAAATACAAGGCTCTGAATAGAAAATATATTGGCTTATATTCAATATCAAATTCTGGAACCAACAACTATCGTATAGGAAATAACGATATAAATATATCTTTCAAATTACCACAACCATATCTGCATAATCAAGAAATCCAACATCGAAATATTCCGAAGATAATTTCGATTCAAATCCATTCCAATTCGTATATTGGAAATTCTGATTATTTTTAAAACCATTTCAAATCCAATTTATTTATTCAAAAATATTGGATTATAATTCTAGTTCATAACTAGTTCATTTCGATAAAAATATATTTTTATCCTTAAAAATGTGGAATTTTTCATCCCAGTTCTTTCCAATTCATATATTATGATTTTACACAAATTATTAATATTTTTAATAATTTTATCAAGGCTCGTACAGTCAATTTCCAATAACGGTCGTCGAACTGCACTTACAGCGACCTTTTCCAAATTTGATTTGGACATAATTCCAAATCCAACCGTTAGATTTCAAATTTCTAATATTCATTGGAAAGCTCTTTTCGATACGAATCCAACGGTTTCGGTTTCAGGGAATCCGATAGTTGGATCTCCCGTAACGTCAATTCGAAGTCAATGGTCGAAATTCGCGAACTGCCGCAGCGTGTTCTATTCAGGCCATTAATATATATAATATATATTATATACAATTCGTCGATTTTAATTCAAAACGTATTTTATAAATCGTTTTAAATTCGTTTCAAAACAATTTCAACTTCATATTCAATTTTAAATCAAAATTGAATATTCCATATCATTAATATATAAACGATAATATTTTCAAAATATTAGATTTTGAAATCACTTCCTTTTCTATATTCATTATAAAAATGAATATAATCGATATAAATATCGTTCGCGTCAAAATGACGCAAATCTAATCAACACGACTTTATATATTTCAATAACTTTGTTATTCTATTCAACAAATGAATATTTTCTCTATTCAACACATGAATTTATATTTCTCAACACATGAATATTTTCAACACATGAATATCATCAACACATGGCTATTTATTCTATTCAACACATGAATCTATATTTTATAATATTCTTTATTTTCCAAATTGGAATGAGGCCCAATCAATTACCATATAATGTTAATTATATGGATTCCATACAACATATTCATATAATAGCAATGATAAATAATCAATCATCACCCAAAGTGCACTACACAACTGCATAAGCATTAAACATAAATAATTAACGCTTACACAGTCTGTCAACCTATCGATTGACATACAACTAAAAACAATTGGAATTAGTGTACGCCAAATATCATCCCAACACCCGTGTGGGGTTTCAAATCAACAAACACAGATTTTTATTTGTGCAGCTGGGCGATGTGTAAAATTTATCGTTCCAATCAATATCAGTCAAATTAGTGTACATAAACAAACCGTCCAATTTGTCTATAAATATTTATTTTATATACACATTAAAAATTATATTTTTAACTATAAAATATTTATTCAATCCACACCACGCAATCAATTTTCACAACACACAATCAAAGAAGCCATCCATGGTCTGTGGACGACAGATGTCGGGTGCTGCTAAGCACCGTCTACATCCTAGTATATATCTCAAATTAGAAATTAAAATAAAGGTGAGGAGTTCTTACCGATAAGCTAAACCGAACGCCGCGACTCTTCACATGTAGGAAATCTTCGTCGTTATCACCTTTCGTCACTTTCGTTGCCCGTATTCACTACATATATAAAAATCACATTTTTATATTGTTGCTATGTATATAAAAATCACATTTTTATATTGTTGCTATGTATATAAAAATCACATTTTTATATTGTTGCTACGTATATAAAAATTCTATTTTTATACTGCTACTATATAGATAAAATTCTATTTTTATACCACTACTATATAGATAAAAATTCTATTTTTATACCGCAATTATATAGATAAAATTTAATTTCCCGCTACTATATAGATAAAAATTCTATTTTTATAACGGTTTTCATATAATAAAGATCATATTTTTATCACGCTAACTTCATAATAAAAATCTCGCCTTTTTCTATATAAAAATATGATTTTTCCATAAGCTATAACATAAATATAGATCTCATTTTTATTATGTTAAAAATCCAATCTCTCTTGTATTTCAATGTTCATACGCTAGAGGGAAAGAAAAAAAGACAAAGTTTAAATAAACTAAAACTGGATTTAAAATTAAATAAACACTCAACGTGTTATTATCTTCAGAGGAGGGGGGTTCGAGGTCACGGTGGCTCAGAGGGGTGGTGGCGGTCGGTTTGGGTCGATTTTGGGCGGTGGTCGGTAGAAACGGGGAAGAGGACTGGGGGGCGCAATGGAGGACTGGGAGGCGGTGGCTGCCATGGGGAGGCGGCGTGGGGGGGGGTGATGCCTGTCGGCGGCGGTGGTGGGCTAAGGGGGGCTCGGTGATTTTGGGTAGGGTTGGGGTTCGATTAGCAGAAGAGGGGGGTTGGGGCGGGGACACGAGGGGAGGAGGAGGTGACGGGGAAGAGAGGGGGGGCGCTCGATGGCGCGGCGGCGCTGTCAGCCGCGATGGCGCCTCCTTTCCCCTCGCGATCTCTCCCTTTTTTTCTCTTTCGGTTTGACTGATTTGAACGAGGGGGGTGGGTTGACCGGTGATAAAGGGGGAAAGGGAGAGAGAGGTTTATTTTATTTTATTTCAAAAATGTACCTTTTTATATTGACCTCGAAACGAAACCCACCGTCTGTCGTCCCTAGCTAATTACCCCCATTCCGAACACAATGTGATATATATATATATCGTAAGCTGATTCGATCAGTTTTCGTCAAAATCAAAATATATATCTATATATTGAATTTGAACGTGCATTTCAATTTACCGGGGCCACATACCAACTCTAAAAATTCCCAAAAAATATTTTCTAGCTTTGTATTAACGATACGGTCCTAACAAAACTAATTTCGTCAAATTTTGAGACCGTTTGAAAAATGGCCACTTTCCAGTCGATTAAAATCAATTGAAACTGGTCAAACGCGTTTTCCTTTGCCGCACTCACATATTGATTCGAAAATTATGAAAATTGGAATCTAGCAATAATTTGACATCCTGAATCCAACAAAAGTGGTTTCGTCGAAAACAGAGGTCGTTTGCAAAATTTCCATTTTTAAGGGCCAGAATTCCATGGCGACTATTTTGAATTTTCAACTGGACAAACTTTTTATTCCCGCTATGAAATTTCAATTTTTCGGATTCGTTGGAAAGATATTCTCATATAAATTTTAATATTTTTGGTTTTGCTAAAACCCGATTTATTTTGAATCCTGCACATTCATTTGAAATTCAAAATCGAATTTTCGAACTACCACGCCATTTTCAATTCCTTTTATATTTAAAATAAAATATTTATATTCTAACGACGATTCAAATAAATATATACGTTCTAATTCTATTTCAAATAAATTTCTCGTCGATATTATTTAAAATAATTCATTTTAAATATTCAAAATTCATCAAAATTGCCAAAATAAAAATTTTAAATTGGCTCAGATTTTCCGGGTTGTTACACGGACGGTATGATGAAGCAGTGTATCTGTTTGTGTTGTGTGTGGAGTTGATGTGCAACGATGCGTCTATTTAACTTATGATGATAAATAATGTTAGAAATTGTTTAAGCATAATGAACTAACAACTTCAATCCTAACTAGTAATAAAATAAATAAATTCCACCGTAAAACTAAAATAAAAAAAATGTGGAAGTTGCACTCTAAAGTCACACACATACACCCTATTTCTTCTTTTCCAGCTAACCTACCTACCTAACTCAAAGCGACAGCTATACTATGGAAACCCAGGCATACTACTTTCTAGCTGGAAAACTATGGCTGCTCCTACTTCTTTTTCTTGATTCATTTGCTTCCTCTCTGCACTTGCACATTCTATCATCTAGCTATGACCTGTCCTACTAAGCCAATGTCGTGTCTCTCAAACAAATGTCATAACTGCCAAACTTCAATCCCTTGGGTGCCAAGCCTCTTGACAGTATTTATATAGCTTCTTATTCTTCGTTCTTTTTGTTTCACTGCAAGTAATAAAAAAAGAAAAATATGCATATTTCCAATCCAAATACACATCATAAATTCACCAAACCTTCTGCAGATGGATACCGACCCTGTTCCTTTTCACCAAATGTAGAAAATGCAAGCACCTGTCACGTAAAATATAAAAGCATCCAACCTTGTTTAGACGAGGTCACGAACGAGTTTCAGCTGAGAGGGTCGGCGAGGGGAGCACTGGTGATGGGTTCCGACATTGAGTAAGTGGTGCAGTTCGGGGTTGTTATTGGCGTGAGTTTACAGTGCACTACGAGAAGGCAGTGGTCCAATGAAGAGGGGTGCGGCCGCTGCTGGTGTATGGTTCACCGGATCTTAGACTAAGGAAGGGTAGGTGACATTCTGATGATCTCGAGGCGGTGCAGAAGCGTGAAGGCCTGGTTTAGCTCGAGAACAGTCACCGCATGTGTGATGAGTTCATTCTGGTGTGGATTTCAGTAGCAGCATATGGGACAGTGGAAGTCGTGAGCTCGGCAAGACAGCATGGTGGAGGAGTGGTGAATGGTGAAGTAAAGTTTACGGTAGCAGTTCTTGGAAGTCATGCGTAAGATGGTGGAACGTGATACGCAGTGGCATAGGAAAACAAGGATGGAAGATAGGACAGCTAAGTGGAAAGAAACAAGTAGAGAGGAAGGGAGTTTTACATTAAAATGGTGGGAAGTATTTTCGGAAATGGGACATGTAAGATTTAGTATTGCATGGGAGGAGCTGTGTTGCAAATGAAAGCAACAGGAAAATATAAAGATGAGGGGCGCAAAGGAGCTCGGGGAAGAAGCACCGTGTTGCGGTTGGGAGTGCAAATTCATTTAAGTGCGTAGGGTTAGGCCTTTGCTTTAAAAAAACACGAAACCAGGTATATAAAATAGGAAGGGGAGGAGACTATTGAAAGGTACAAATTTGTTTATGGCGTCCGCTTTAAGGGAATGGTCCTAGGCCATTAGTTTAAACAAAGAAGAAAAAAGTGGGCCGAACTAACAAATGATTTGGAAAGAATTTGTTGCTTGGTTTCTGGAGTTGGATGCAAAGCCAATTCCAACCATATACCTTATGTATATAAGGTAGTACTAGTCATTATATTTAGGTAATAGCTCTCATGTATTTTCGGGTTTAGGTACATAGTGTGTTACTAGTCACTAGGGAAGTATTTGTTTTACCTGGGTATTTAAGTTAAACTAATAAATGGAAATTATATATATAACAATTAATCGATGATTAGATTAAATAAATAATTAGTTAACATGCTAATTATTTAATTAAAAACATATAACTTATAATTGCATAATTTGTGCATACGTTAACAGATTGGACCAATCAGGAGACGTTGGAATCGCTTTGACAAGTGCTTCGTTTGGACGCATTTGAATATAGCACAAGATTCCAGTTAAATTGAACACGTGTTTTATTTAACTGAATCAATAGTTATCTCGATGCTCGAAAAAAACAAGGTTAGTTAAACACACTCGGTTTTCCCACTTATATTTATATAATTCGGGTTTAAATATTTATATGCTTTGTTTGCTAATTATAACGACCCGGATTTTTGGTCAATTAATTTTGAATATTTAATATTTATTTTAAATATTGATTTGATAATATAAATGAATTTTTATATTTAGTTATTGATTTAAAAATCGATTTCGATTTAATATCGAATATATTAAATTATCGTAATACGAAATATATTGAAATCGAAGTTAAAACTGAATTGAAATGATTCAGATGATCAGTGTCTGTCAATGAATTTATTTGTTTTGAATTTAAAATATATCGATTTAAATTTATATCTTCTCCATATGATCAAATTAGACTTCATAGCTTATTCCAGCGTGTCCAGAATAGTGGTTAAACCCTATGAACGTCAGTTGTTGCACTCGAATTGGAGTTCGGAACCCCGAATATTTTATTATAAAATTGAACGGATAAGATGAAACTCACATCACAGTTAAATCAAAGATCAAATCACATGTACCCTTAGCGCAGAACATTTTCTTAATGGAGATGTCTTCTTAGTTTATAAACACGCGACCTTATCTTCCTCCCAATCTCCTTAAATTTTGTTATCCTCAGGCAAAGTAAAAAAAAATTGATAGCAAGCTTCAATTAAAAATGGCCACTGTTTTCTTTAAAGACCAAAATCGAACTCAACTAACAAGCTCGTCCTTTCCCTGTAATTCGAATACCAAAACCATTTCAAAACATTTAACTTCTGTTCCTTTTTTAAATTGAAAACAAAATCTATTCCTTCTGTTACAAATAAAAAGAAAAAGCAAAAAGGGAATTCGGATCTAAATTCGTATAGACATCTCGGAAGGGAGCACGATGTAGTACCCAAGGAAAGCTCGACTGTTCAATGGGGGTATTCGCGAGTACACGAAGGGTCGACTTCGAGCAACAACATGATGGTCAGGGATTGAGTTCGCTATTGGTATGGGTTTTTAAGTGCCGAAGTATGACTCTCACTGGTAGCGAAATAAGAGGTGCGATCGACTTTGGATCAGTCGATTTAGGGTTGCGATTTCTTTTTTTTGGATTTTGTGATTTAACTAGTCTGAAGAGACACAGAAAGGATAGTTCGTGGCAACATACATTTCTGAAGAGTGGGACTTGGACTAGGGTAATTGGGAGAGTCTGACAGTTAGCTATGAGAAGTTCAAATGCCACTGGATTTTTGGGATGATGGAGGTCGGGACGATGAACGCTGATGGGTTTTGTTCGATGCTTTCAGCAAACAAAGGGGCGTGGTTTAAACTTGTGTGACTGGGTTTGAACAGGAGACGTTGCGCCAGTTGAAGCAGGTTATGGGGTGTTGTGTTCGCAAATTACAAAAGGGGAAGAAGAGATTTTAGGATATGAAAAAATGGTGTTATGTTGGCTAGTTTTCTTCTATAAAGATCATGGAGGAATTAAATCAGAGAAGGAGATGATTAACGTGATGTGCAATAAGGTAATTAATTATTAATACAGTTTAAAATCTATTTTTAATACAAATAGAAACTGTAAAATAAATAAATAAAAGGGTTTGCCTTTATAATGTAGCCAGACAAAGTACCCATAGGCTGGTGTTCGATTTTAGTTTATGGATGGAACTCAATAGGAAGATGGAGTGGAAGGTCACGTAAGGAATGGTATTGTTAGGAGTTGGGTGGAGTTGTAGGGACTGAAGTGTAGTAATGTGTTCAATGGTAAAGGAGACTGTCAAACAGGGGAACATGAAGAGGAAGAGGAAAATTTACTTGTAGGTGGTGACATAGTGGTCTGAGTGGCAGGTTATGGCATTGTCTAAGGCGCAAGAAAGAAGGGAATGACTATGGGTTTCAAATACTCAGAGAACCGTGAGTTTCGAGCCAGTGAATAAGAAGATTTGGGTATGTGATTAAGTAATTATGTAATTAAGTTTGAAGTTAATTACTTAAATTAAATTATGAAATTATAAAATACAATATCTATCTCATTATAGATCCAAACTAAGTGTGATAAAAAGCATTGGATTCATATGGATGTAGACCTCATTTTGGAATTGATTTGAAGTGATTTTGAGCCAGTAAGGATTTCGGTTAAATTAAACATATGTTTAATTTAATTGAAAACGAATCGATATTTCGACAATAAAACCCTAGTGAGTAAATCTCACTCATTTTTATTTAAAATTATTTTATTCGTTAAAATAATTGTTCATTGGTTGTTTGCATGCACTGAATATTGTTGTGACTATTAAATATATATTAGTTATTTAGGATTGGTGTTTGTGGTTATTATATAAATATTGGTGATTGGATAGTTCCCGCAGTACCATTAGCGGATGCCCGCAGTATCATTAGCGGAAGACCCTATACGCCCCCATGCTATGATAGTGGATGACCTTCTATACCGCGATATCCTGCCTCGAATCAGAATGGGTATTATTTATGTTGGCTAACGTCTGTGGATGCAGGAAAATAGGTTGGAGGGATCCAACTGGATTCCTCAAAAATATTATTATTTGTTTGTTTTCATATATTATCATATATCATGTGTAAAAAAACCTGTGGTTGATAATTACGTGCTTTTGATTGATTGAATATCACCGAGTCTGAATATTGATTTATAAAAATATTGTGATAAGGAAATTTAGAGATTAAAAGGGAAATCTATTTTTCCAAAAATAGAATTCGAATATTGAACGGACTATAAATATTTAACTACTTTTGTAAAATAAAAACAAGTATTGAATTTATAAACGGCATTTATAAATTAGATAATGCAGTGAATTTATAAACAATGTTTATAAATAAAACAGAATAATTTTCATTGAATAATACTGAGAAATGGGATGAATTTATAAACTATGTTTATAAATGAAAATGAAAAATTATCATTTGGATAATTGGATAGTTAAAGCCAAATGTGAATTTAAAAATGAAAATTTGGAAATCATTTTAAATAGAAAACGATGAAATCTATTTCGATGTTCGGAATATAAATTTAATTGGATAATTAAATTAGATTATGCTGGATTTTTAAAATAAATTATTTCCAGAAAGGATATCGGAATGGTATTTATTAGAAACTAATATTTAGATTAAATCTTAAAATAGATTGTATGTTATATATGGATAATTTAAAATAAACAGAACATTCCAAAATAAGATTTTAGTTTTTAAACAGATTTCGAAATGGACTTGTTTAAATGTAAAACAAGTAAATTTATAAACAATGTTATAAATATGGTGAATTAATTATCAAGAGATAATTGGTAACTATAAATTCAAGTGTGAATTTAAAAATAAAATTTGAATTCATTTAGAAAAGAGAATGATGGCTTTTATTTCGGAATTCGGAATATAAAATGAAGTGGGTTTCAAATAGATTTGAAAATAGAAACTTGTTTTAATATATAAAACAAAGAAGTTGAATTTATAAATGATATTTATAAGTCTGGTGAAGATAAATTATCATGAGATAATGTAGCAGTTTAAATTCAAATATGAATTTAAAAATGAATTGGAAAGTGTTTTTGAAATGGGATGATTGATTATATTTCAAAATCCAAAATATAAATTTGAATTGAGAAAAATCCAACGGATTTATAAATTAAATTTGATTTATATCGAATTTTATAAAATAATTAGTTAGAGGGATTTGGAATCAAAATTGGCTTTGATAAGTGAATTAGGTTAGTAAATTCATATTCGAAATCGAATATGAAACTGGAGTGAAAATGGAATTCAATTGGTTCATAAGAAAATTAAATCATGTATGAACGTGATATGTTTAATTAAAAAGTGAAATAGGAAAAGAGCTAATTTAAAGAATAAACTAGCGAATTGAATTAAAATAATTGGATTGAGTTAGACTATATTGGGAATGGACGTATATAGGTTAAGCAGGTTTGGAATGAAGTATAGAAGATTACAATTTGTGTGCCCGACAAAAAGGTACACGTTTAAATTCCATATGAGATTTTATTCGCCGAATCGGCAAGCCACTTGGGGTTTTGATTTTCTTTTTGAATGAAAAGGGCCTAGAGAGGCGAGCCGAGGTTTGAACTATCGACCGGTATAAAGGAGGCTATGGCGAAATTTTCCGGAAATTTAAGGAGTTTGAATATTTTTAAGATAATTTGATAATTAGAAATCTATATATCAATATTTATAGAATCCGGTAAGGAAACAAACTTAAAAATAGAAAATTATAAACAAAAAGGAAATTGAAAATCTGGTAATAGAAAGAGAAATATATATACGTTTTAAAAATGAATAAGTGGTTTTTATGGTGTTGATGATTTGAGATAAGTGGTCTTGTCTGTTTTGAAGTTAAAGATGTCATTCAGTAAAGGTCTGAGAGGTAATTATACCCCAACTTGATTGATTTCATTACTAACTGATAAACAGCAAGATTTAGTCTCGAAGAGAAATGTTTGAATAAGAGTTACTTAAATGCAGTATTTTGGGTTGTTGTAACGATATTTTACACAACATTCATTTTAACCCAAATAAGTGAAATTTTGGAAATATAATATTTCCTAAGTGTAGAAATGAACGGTCGTGGAAGAGATAAATAATTGGAATGTTTCCAATTATAAGTAAAGGATATTTCCTAAGTACAGAAAATAAAAGAAGGTGATATACGGAAATGTTTTCCAAATAGCGATAAGGCCAAGATGATAACTGAAAATATTTGTTTAACAAATATTGATAAGGAAATGGAAAGGGTGAGTTAATTAATGAAATATTAATTAGCGGGCCCAGTGATGATTTGATGTTATGGATGAATGTTTGTTTGTTTTTCTTCGATAGTTAAATAGCCAACTATCGAAGTGTTTGCCAATATCGTTGTCAATATGGAGAGACCGGTTGGATTATTATCTGAGAACCACTCCGTATTGGCAATAGCGTTGCGAATCAGATTATATAAAGATAATCGAAGACGGAGTAAAGTGCAAGGGCTTTTTCTATTAATAGAAATTGTGCATTTGGTTTCGTTCAATCCCAGAATGAACGTAAATGGACGAATGTCTGACAGAGTATTTCCAATGATCGCATATGTTGGTCTGTATAAATATATATGGTGGCGGAGAATTTATTCTCTTAGCATAATATCTAGAATATATTTATGCAAACCAATTAATGATTAACGGATCTGAAAATGTGGCATTCATAGTAATTGTGTTATAAATGAATTGCAAGTAATCATAGCCTTAGGCCTCAACAACCAAGAAATGACAAAAATCGGGAAGGCAGCATAGCTATGTTGGTAGCTTCCATTAGGGTGTATTATCACCTATCTAGAGAAATTCATTTAATTCCTTATTCTATTCGATGTTGTCCCATTTGGGAAACGGTTGCTAATCCAAACCGTTGGTGAGATATATTCGATACACTCAAGCGAAATGAGTGGTCGGTCATGTGTGGCTAGGTCACAAGATGTTCTTGTTGAACCCAGTGTATTCTCCTCTAGAGATACACTATCGGAAGGTGGTTCCATACCTTGTCATAGTTGGAAATTCATTACCCAATAAGTGCTCGCGGTTTTGATTGTATATTATATATGTGGGACGTGAGATGAAAGTGTTCCACTAGATTTCTATTTATTTGATTTAGACATTATTATAATATCAAAAGAGTTTTGATATAAAGATTTTCGTTTTCGTTCAAAAGGATTTTGAAAGTTGAATCAAGTGTTTTGGATTCTCATAAGGGAAAAACCCGTTCCGTGTTATACGGCGGGGTCTTATGAGATATCGTTTATTTTCTCAAATTGTTTTAAATTGTTTTACTCATACCAGTTCCATGACTGACCCAGAGTTTATTTTGTTTTGATTTACCTAAACTCTTGGGTGCCCAAATTTGTATGGGCAGTCAAGTAGTTCAGGACTTTACAGATTTATCTAAAGGAGCTTGGAGCAGGAGGCTTCAGTGTTAGATATATAGTATTTTTTATTTCTGCCATGTTGTAAGTGTTGTATTCTGATAATTGTATGTTATACAGTTAAAATTTTGTATTTCAAAGGTTATGATATATTATATTTTGTTCCGCTGTGATGTGAGATTATGTGTTGTTCTTTCCTGTTCTTCTTCTACCTTTTTCTTCTAAAAAAATGATTCGTATTTTCATGATATTTGAGTTGGATGTATGATGTATGTAGTCAACTCTTATAGTACAGATTTGCGGGCCATTACACTAATGGTTGAATGATTTGATGATTGTTTGCATATATATTGAATATTTTATATGATTGATTTTAAAATAAATGTTTGTTTAATCTAATCAAACCAAATCGTTATTTTTAACGATTATTTCCAATGGAGGTAACTTACCTTACTGGTTACGTTTATGATAATATAAACGTATTAAATTTAATTGGGTGCTTGAACTGTTGTTATTTATTGACCGTTCTCAGTTGAATTGATTATTCATGTTATTTTATATTATCATTATATGCATTGTTTACTGATTATGATTGGATGATTTATTATTGAATCCAAATTCAACAGTTATTTTGATTTTAACCAACGGGAATTCTTGGTTGGGAAATTAGCAGTTGATGGCCTAAATATACATTGTTTTATAAAAGGTAGATTTACCGTCAGATAAATCGATAGAAATGAAGTTATGAAATCTATTTATAACTAAATATAGACTTTAAAATATATTACTTAAATGAAGTTTATAAAAAGGAAATAAACCAACCATATATATATATATATTGATTGTTTTAACCACCAATCACAATTTTTGTATTAAAAATCTACTGTGTGTGAAGCACGTGCCTTATCTTAATTATTACATGATTTATAAAGCTTATTCTTATAAATTAAAAATCTATCGTGTGTGAAGCACGTGCCAGGTGCGAAGCAAGTGAGTAAGGATTAATGTAACGATTAATAACTGAGATTATTTGTTTTAAGTAACAATTAAAATGGGATTATATTGAATCGATTATTATTTATTTAATAATAATCGAAGTTATGGGATTATTTAAATTAATTATATTATTAATTAATTTAAATAAAGAGACGAGTTAAAGTTGATCAACGAGTTAATCATGTGTTAGAGTTGACCAAGTCAACTGCTTTAACTGAAATTGATAATTAAATTAAATTAGTTTGTGCCAATTAATCTGATGAAAATAGATTAATGAATATTTATTTAGATTTTAAAAAAGAAATTTACTATTTATTTTAGTTAATAAAGAAGTTAACTACTTCTATAATAGTTAATGATGAAGTAATTATTAAATTAATAATGTTTTAAAATGATTACTTTTTAGATGGAATTCATTTAAGTAATCAAAGTGAGTAATGAAACATAATTGAATTTTAAAGGAAGTTTATGAACGGGTTTATATTTAAACCAAGTTTGGTAAATTTTGTTATAAAGGGATCTTAAGTGAATAAGATAAGCTTAAATTAAACATTACTTAATATTTGAGTTAAGTAAAGGAAATCAAAATGAAAAAGGGTTTGATATTAAGCCAGAGTTGTATAAACGAGTTTATAAAAAGGATGTGACGTTAAAGCATTAATTTGAAATAAACATTTCTTAATAATGTCATTAAGTGAGATGAATGAGATTTGAAGTACGATTTTCCGAAGGGAATGATTTAAAGGTTTAGAGACAAGAGATTTTTGTGTAATTGAATTTGGTAAAGATTTAACATGATTTGTAATAAAAATCCGGATAATGAAATCAATAGTTTAAAGAAGTTAAGGTATAAATGTTGATGTTTTATTAATTATTTACTAAATCACAAAATTTAGTAATAATAATATATTTAAAAAGAAGATTTCAAAAGTAAGAAGGTGAAACACCCCACCGCCGTTAAGGTCACTCACAAAGGGAATGCCTTAACTTTGGTGGGGGTTTATAAGTAAAAGCCATAGATAAACTCAAGACAGATATAAATACACATATTTTAAACAGCAGAAACCAAACAAACTTTTATTTCATCAATACGTGTTCAAACAAAACATTTCCATAATTTTCTCAAAATACTTCCAACATTACAACCTCATTACTGTCTTGATTATTAAAGAAGCATAAAACATAAATAAAGTGACAAAAATCCCCATAGTGATATCCAAAGCCATAATCCGAGCAAAAGAGATCCAAATCATACATCTACGGTCTTGGAGCTTGTAAAGAGTCTGACTGAGCTGAGTTGTTTCCTCCCTGTGGACCTAGGGGGGAAACGAAAGAAAAGAAGACAAAAAGAAAATAGAGTCAGACATAAAGCCCGAGTAAATCTAGTAACTCTTCAGTATGTGAATAAGAAAAGGGCAATGTAGATATAAACTGAAAGTAGGAAAGTGTCACAAGCTAAGGAAGCGTCGAATGTACTATTGCACCCATACTATATCTCTGCACCTACTTGAGTTTATTCTAACTGGCACTCCATGCTGAGGGTGAAGTGATCCCCATTTTTATTTAAAGATCGGCTCCTACTCGCGTAAACATGTGTCATACGGCCCCCAAGAATTGTAGATACCTATGTTGGTCCCACTATGGGGTGTATCAAGACCTATGGTGGCGGCCCCGACACAAATTCTAGAAGGCATAGATTATACTACTGGTGCCCCCAGTGCCCTGTTTGTCTGCTCTGGAGTGTGTGCACACCCGCACCCCATTAGAACCTACACTGTTGCACCCAGCGCCGTCGTTTTGACCACTTACAATCAGCCCAGTAATCGTGCCCCACCCTGCCTAGTTTCAGGGTACCATGATACCTAACTTGGGTTACTGCTGAAGCGGGTCCCTCGTTACCAGGGTTTTCTAGTCAAACATGTTAAGTGGTTAAGTGTCTGTATTTACCTAACCTCACCCATCAGTTCTTGTTAACATGTTGAATTTGGTTAAGTGTTTATAGTTGACTTAACCCTACCATCTGTCCTTGGCCTATTAGAGCACCTGACCACTCACATTAGACAGGTATTGCTACGGTTACTGGACGTGCCGGTCGGTTCCGGGCAGGTTTACACCGTAGCTCAGTCTAACTTCGGGTCATTATTGGGCTCAATGCTTAACCACCTACATTGGATAAGTATTGTTGTGACTACTGGACAGCCGGGCGGGTCCGGGCAGGTATACGTCACAACTCAATCCAACCTCGGGTTAAGCATACCGTCTTTTCTAAATTTACATATTTTATCACTTCTCAATTATATGTAAATGTCATGTCTTTTATTCTTGGGTATAACAATTCATACCGCTTAAATGTCATTGTCATTGGCATGTGCCAAACATGCCAATATGTATTTTCATGTTTTACACCCAATGTTATTACCCCCGTTTGTACGTTCGCAACATTATAACAAATGTTGGGCTCGACACAATTCAGCCCATCTTTATAAACGCGGGAAAAGGGGAAATCAAGCACATGTAACATTTTACAATACATAAAGGTGTGTGGCGCATGAACTTGCAATTTAGCGATTCAACTAACATAAATTATGGGTCATGTGAACTTGCATTCAAATCAAAGTATAACTAAGTAGGTGACATATGAAATGGCATAGTTTAGGCTTATACAAACTTGGGTTTAAACATGTTTAACTTGGCATAATGTCAACCACAAAACTAACATGATATATATTCACCAAAATGTCCAATTTTGACATCTAATCATATAGCCTATTTCAACATGAACTTGCATAGTTTATGAAACCCAAACGATACTTAACATAGATCCAATTATTCTTGCAAATAAACATAAGAATGTGTTCATAAGTTTTGGGTCATGTAGGCATAAAAGGTCTCAAATCTAGAACATGTTTACATAAATTCTAACTTAGACTAAGGGAATATATATAGTCCATGCCATCGACATAAACATAAAGGGATCAATTACTAGTTTTTGCCACAACTTGCTATTGCTATTACTTTCATATACAAATGTCCAATAGGCTTGCATCAATCAATTTATGCCACAAATATCAATACACAAGTCATGACAGAATTATTACAATACACAGAATTCATACAATAACACAATTCTATTTTCATTTACATCGAATCACATCACAGTTTTTATTCATATTCTGAAAGGTCACTATACTTACAACGAATGCAGAATCTTGAATTTTGGATTCTGAATTCTGAAATTGAGATGCGCTCCTTTGGTTAGATTAACGTTGCGTTGATTAATTTGATTAAGCTTTAATCTTCTTCTTCTTAATTTGATTCGTCTCTAAGCTTTTCTCTCTTGACGGCTATGCTCAATTCCATCCTGGCAGCATGACGACTCCCATCTTATTATTTTTTTTGTGAATTTTTAGTTGAGACTTAGGGTGTATTTATAGATTTTTAAATTGTTTTGAGCCGTCAGATGAAGACAGGAGGAATCTAGACCATACAAAGTTCAAAGAGCCAATCAAGAGGTGACATGTCAGCCCTAGTGACACACCGAGCCATAGAAATTCGAGTCAGAGCCAGACTTAGCCAGCCAGGTCGACCAGGTAGGTCGACTGGCAGGTCGACACCCGGGTCGACACTATGGTCGACCTGGGGTGACCAGGTCGACACCATGGTCGACCCTATGGTCGACCTGGTCCCTGGGAGGGAATTTTCCCGCTCAGCCCAGTTTGAACCTGTTTTTCGAATTTCGAATTTGAAACTGAGCTGTTTGAATTTATATTTTATTCTGAAACTTCCGAAGGTCATAACTCCTTCATACGGAGTCCGATTCATGCAAACTCGGACTCTATCTCAAGCAGAATTCCGAGACGAACGCAATGGCGTAACCCATTTCCCTTAATTCTTTCATTTAGAATTAATTACACTTTAATTTGTGAAGCTTAACGTTATAGAATTCATGGGGTGTTACATTCTCCCCCCTTAAAAAGATTTCGTCCCTGAAATCTTTAAGTTAGGAAGAATGTATATCCTACCATCCAACAGTCCATCTACTCAACCAACAAACACAGGCGTCCGCTGTCCTTAAAAGACTTCTAATGCTTCATGATCATATGCATAGTGTGGGTACATGTCCTTATCTAATGCAGAAATCAGGCGGTCTACTGATTCAGTTGACCTCCTTAATGCGAATCATGTAGGTGTCATGAATCCATTATGTATGCAAATTTTTCCTACTCATAATTCTACATGAGTGCACAACTATTCATACAAATGCGACGACCATATGATAGCATATCAAGTTTCAACCATATACAAAGGAGAATACATATATGCATATGCAATATGAAGTGACTGAGCCGATCTATAACCTAGGGTGTGTGTGTATATGCATCCACGAGCAACCACTAGCAATCACTAGCAGCCATTTGCAGCCATCATCCATAACATGTTTTCAAATACATGTTTGCATCCATTTGTTTTCTACTTAAGGAGTTAGGAAGAGGACCGAGGAGGTATATCTAAAAAGATAGATAAAGCATAACTTTAGGAAAAAGAGAGATCAAAAATGTACCTTCAAAAAGAAGAGGGTAGGCAGCGCGTATTTTGTCCTCAGTTTCCCAAGTCGCGTCTTCCTCTGCGTCGCTCCACTGAACTTTAACGAGTTTGACTTCGCGGTTATGTAGCTTTTTCACTTCTGTTCCTAAGATGCGGGTTGGAACTCTCCTCACAGTTGCTTCACGTTCCACTTCGGCTTCTTCTAGAATGCTAGGTTCCACCACTTCCGCAGACTCATGCAAACACTTCCGAAGGTGAGAAACATGAAAGACGTTGTGAACTCCGGCCAGTCTCTCGGGTAGCTCTAATCTATAGGCCATCTTCCCAACCTTCTCGATGATAGAAAACGGTCCTACAAATCTTGGTGCTAGCTTTCCTGCAGATCCAAAGAGAACGACGTTCCTTAAAGGGGATACCTTAAGGAAAACCCTGTCCCCAACCTCAAACTCAAGGTCGGTCCTTCTTTTGTCGGCGTAGGATTTTTGTCTGTCTTGGGCAGTCTTCATTCTCCTACGTATCAAGTCCACTTTCTCCGAAATCTCTCGAATCATGTCTGGCCCAAGTATAAGCTTTTCTGTAGACTCCCACCAACAAGTTGGTGATTTGCACGGTCTTCCATATAAGGCTTCGAAGGGTGCCATGCCTATGGTAGCTTGGTAGCTGTTGTTGTAGGCAAATTCCACTAAAGGAAGGTGATCCTCCCAAGTCCCTCCAAAGTCAAGAATGCAAAGTCTCAAAAGATCCTCTAAAACACTATTCACCCTTTCCGTCTGGCCATCGGTTTGGGGGTGATAGGCCGTGCTGAAACATAACTGTGTGCCTACAGCTTCTTGAAGACTCCGCCAAAACTCACTTGTGAAGATAGGGTCTCGGTTACTAACAATGATGGAGGGTATCCCATGGAGTCGAACTATTTCCTTGAGATAAAGAGATGCTAGAGATGCGGCAGTCCTTCTACTCTTGATAGGTATAAAGTGGGTGCTTTTAGTAAGTCTATCCACTATTACCCAAATGCTAGTATTGCCTCTTCTCGACCTAGGTAGTCCATCAATGAAGTCCATTGAAATGCTATCCCACTTCCACTGTGGGACCTCTAAAGGATGAAGTAGTCCTTCAGGTTTCTTCTGTTCCGCCTTGACCTGTTGGCAGGTCATGCACTTAGAAAAGAAATCTGCCACGTCCTTCTTCATGCTGCTCAAAAAGAAAGTCCTTTTTATATCCTTGTACATCTTATCACCGCCAGGGTGTATAGTCATCTTGGAATGATGCGCTTCCTCGAGAACCTTCTTTTTCAACTCCCTTGCTTGTGGGACGCATAATCTTCCATCTCGCCTCAGCCAACCGTTATCATTGATGGTGTATCTACTGAGGTGACTAGAAGTCTCACCCCTAATAAGTTTATCAATCACATCTACGAGCTGAGGGTCTTCACGTTGTGCAGCCCCTATTGAGTCCAAGAGATTAGGGCGTACTTCGAGAGATGCTAACAAACCCGGTACAAAATACGAGGAGGGCCTAAAGTTAAAACTGGCTATATACTCCAAGCTTTTCCTTTCCACAAAGAGCGGGCTTAAGGTCAGTTTATTTCGGATCAACGAATCTGCTACTACGTTGCCTTTTCCGGGAGTACAGGAAATTTCAAAGTCATACGAGGCAAGAAACTCCATCCATCTTTGCTGCCTCAAGTTAAGATCCTTCTGCGAGAAGAGATATTTCAATGATTTATGGTCAGTGTATAATTTGAACTTCTCACCTAGTAGATAATGGCGCCAAGACTTAAGCGCAAAGACGATGGCAGCTAACTCAAGATCGTGGGTTGTGTAGTTCTTTTCATGAACTTTCAATTGTCTTCCACCATATGCTACTACCCTTCCTTCTTGCATCAGAACAACGCCTAGTCCCGTTCCACATGCATCTGTGTATACTGTGAATATTTTGCTTCTGTCAGGCAGAGTTAGAACTGTGGCTGTTGTAAGAGCTCTTTTTAATCGTTGGAAAGCAAACTCGCAGTCCAAATCCCAAGTGAACGCCAGATTCTTCTTTGTTAGCCTTGTGAGTGGGGCCGAGATTTTCGCGAAATCCCTAATAAACTTTCGGTAAAAACCGGCTAGCCTAAGAAAGCTTCGAACTTCGGTTGCATTTATTGGTGTCTTCCAATCTTGCACTGCCACCACTTTCGTGGGGTCCACATCCAACCCCTCTTTGGACACTATATGCCCCAGAAATCTTACCTCCTTTCTCCAAAAGTGGCACTTGGAGAATTTGGCTTTTAGCTGATGTGCGCAGAGAGTATCCATGATTTCTTTCAGATGCTGAGCATGTTCTTCCTCATTCTTTGAGAAGATTAA
Source organism: Allium sativum (assembly GCA_030737875.1). Classification (NCBI taxonomy): domain Eukaryota; kingdom Viridiplantae; phylum Streptophyta; class Magnoliopsida; order Asparagales; family Amaryllidaceae; genus Allium; species Allium sativum. Next base: position 1,026,211,501 of record CM060909.1, read on the forward strand.
GATATCATCTACGAAGACAACCACGAATTTGTTGAGGAATTCTCTAAACACCCTGCTCATTAGGTCTACGAAATAAGCGGGTGTGTTTGTCAAGCCGAAAGGCATGACAAGCCACTCGAAGAAACCGTCTAGGGTTCTGAATGTCGTCTTATCAATGTTGTCTTCAGCTACTCTCAGCTGATGGAACCCAGTTGCCAGATCAAGTTGGGTGAAGACCGTCGCTCCTACAAGATGATCAAACAAATCGTCGATTCGGGGAAGAGGGTGCCTATTTTTCTTGGTCAATTTGTTTAACTCCCTATAGTCGACGCAAAGGCGAAGCGAACCGTCCGCTTTGGTTGCGAACACCACTGGAGCACCCCATTCTGAAATGCTCTGTCTAATGAACCCCTTTTCGAGAAGTTGTTTAACTTGCTTCTGAGCTCCTTTCTCTCCTTTGGAGCCATGTGTCTGACAGGTAAAGCTACAGGCTTTGCATTATCCACAAGATATATGTAGAAGTCTATTTCTCGCCTCGGAGGTAAGCCTTTCACCTCCTCAAAGACATCCGGATATTCCCGGACTACTCTAACTGATTGCAAATTCTCATCAGAAGCATCAAGCGACTCTAGATAACTAAGCATAACAGCATTCAAGGGATTACAAGAAATTTCTAGAGTGTTACCAAGCCGAGTCAAGAGTCTAACTACTCTTTTCTCACAATCAAGAATGGCACAATTACTGGATAACCAATCCATGCCTAATATCAAACCATATCCCGAGAAGCCCAAAACAAAAGCATTATAACTAAACTCAATGCTGAGAATAGAGATTTTCAAACCCAAACAAACCATTGACAAGTAAGCGGAGCCCCCAATTGGATTTGAAACTACTAAGGGATCTTCTACCATACTAGTGTCTAGATGCAGAGATTCTGATAAGGCAGATGAAACAAAAGAGTGTGATGCGCCAGAGTCAAAAAGTGTGCGAACTGGATGATCAAAAAGATAAACTACACTTTCTACAGAAATATTACTACCTCGTTCATGCTGAGGTACCACTAGCGCATAAACCTGACCCCTTGAAGTGGATCCGGCTTTCTGTCCCTGCCCTCGCTTCTTTGGGCAGTCCTTAGTCATGTGTCCAGCCTCACCGCAATGGAAGCAAGTAGCACTCATCTTCCTCTTCTTCTTTCGGCAGTCGTTCACCACATGTCCAATAATGCCACAGAAATAACATTTCCTTTCCTCACGTGTCTTGTTATTATTATTGCGGTCCTTTCTTCCTTGACTATTATCCAACTTCTTGTTCGGCGATTCTTCCGTTTGCTGGTTCACGTAGAGGAGGAGGAGGAGTAAAAGCATCTGTAGCTGAGAAGTAAGGTCCCCAGACATGCTGAAACAGAAAGGAAAGATTCAAAACGAAGGATAGAGAGAGATAGTGCACATGGCTTTGGGGAATTATGCCTCTTTAAAAATATAACACTTTTTCTTGAAAAAAAATGCTTCTTTAATCTTTCTTTTTGAAAACAATTTCAAAAACTTTTATCTTATCTGGTAAACCTATGCTCTGATACCAAGTGAAACACCCCACCTCCGTTAAGGTCACTCACAAAGGGAATGCCTTAACTTTGGTGGGGATTTATAAGTAAAAGCCACAGATAAACTTAAGACAAATATAAATACACATATTTTAAACAGCGGAAACCATACAGACTTTTATTTCATCAATACGTGTTCAAACAAAACATTTCCATAATTTTCTCAAAATACTTCCAACATTACAACCTCTTTACTGTCTTGATTATTAAAGAAGCATAAAACATAAATAAAGTGACAAAAATCCCCATAGTGATATCCAAAGCCATAATCCGAGCAAAAGAGATCCAAATCATACATTTACGGTCTTGGAGCTTGTAAAGAGTCTGACTGAGCTGAGTTGTTTCCTCCCTGTGGACCTGGGGGGAACGAAAGAAAAGAAGACGAAAAGAAAATAGAGTCAGACATAAAGCCTGAGTAAATCTAGTAACTCTTTAGTATGTGAATAAGAAAAGGGCATGATAGATATAAACTGAAAATATGAAAGTGTCAAGAGCTAAGGAAGTGTCGAATGTACTATCGCACCCATACTATATCTCTGCACCTACTTGAGTTTATTCTAACTGGCACCCCATGCTGAGGGTGAAGTGATCCCCATTTTTATTTAAAGATCGGCTCCTACTCGCGTAAACATGTGTCATACGGCCCCCAAGAATTGTAGATACCTATGCTGGTCCCACCATGGGGTGTATCAAGACCCATGGTGGCGGCCCCGACACAAATTCTAGAAGGAATAGGTTATAATACTGGTGCCCCCAGTGCCCCATTTGTCTGCTCCGGAGTGTGTGCACGCCCGCACCCCGTTAGAACCTACACTGTTGCATCCACCGTCGTCGTTTTGACCGCTTACAATCAGCCCAGTAATCGTGCCCCACCCTGCCTAGTTTCAGGGTACCATGATACCTAACTTGGGTTACTGCTGAAACGAGTCCCTCATTACCAGGGTTTTCTAGTCAAACATGTTAAGTGGTTAAGTGTCTGTATTTACCTAACCTCACCCATCAATTCTTGTTAAGATGTTGAATTTGGTTAAGTGTTTATAGTTGACTTAACCCTACCATCTGTCCTTAGCCTCTCAGAGCACATGACCACTCACATTAGACAGGTATTGCTACGGTTACTGGATGTGTCGGTCGGTTCCGGGCAGGTTTACACCGTAGCTCAGTCTAACCTCGGGTCATTATTGGGCTCAATGCTTAACCACCCACATTGGATAGGTATTGTTGTGACTACTGGACAGTCGGGCGGGTCCGGACAGGTTTACGTCACAACTCAATCCAACCTCGGGTTAAGCATACCGTGTTTTCTAAATTTACATATTTTATCACTTCTCAATTATATGTAAATGTCATGTCTTTTATTCTTGGGTATAACAATTCATACTGCTTAAATGTCATTGTCGTTGGCATGTGCCAAACATGCCAACATATATTTTCATGTTTTACACCCAACGTTATTACCCCCATTTGTACGTTCGCAACATTATAACAAATGTTGGGCTCGACACAATTCAGCCCAACTTTATAAACATGGGAAAAGGGGAAATCAAGCACATGTAACATTTTACAATACATAAAGGTGTGTGGCGCATGAACTTGCAATTTAGCGATTCAACTAACATAAATTATGGGTCATGTGAACTTGCATTCAAATCAAAGTATAACTAAGTAGGTGACATATGAAATGGCATAGTTTAGGCTTATACAAACTTGGGTTTAAACATGTTTAACTTGGCATAATGTCAACCACAAAACTAACATGATATATATTCACCAAAATGTTCAATTTTAACATCTAATCATATAGCCTATTTCAACATGAACTTGCATAGTTTATGAAACCCAAACGGTACTTAACATAGATCCAATTATTCTTGCAAATAAACATAAGAATGTGTTCATAAGTTTTGGGTCATGTAGGCATAAAAGGTCTCAAATCTAGAACATGTTTACATAAATTCTAACTTAGATTAAGGGAATATATATAATTCCATGCCATCGACATAAACACAAAGGGATCAATTACTAGTTTATGCCACAACTTGCTATTGCTATTACTTTCATATAAAAATGTCCAATAGGCTTGCATCAATCAATTTATGCCACAAATATCAATACACAAGTCATGACAGAATTATTACAATACACAGAATTCATACAATAACACAATTCTATTTTCATTTACATCGAATCACATCACAGTTTTTATTCATATTCTGAAAGGTCACTATACTTACAACGAATGCAGAATCTTGAATTCTGAATTCTGAAATTGAGATGTGCTCCTTTGGGTAGATCAACGTTGCGTTGATTAATTTGATTAACCTTTAATCTTATTCTTCTTAATTTGATTCGTCTCTAAGATTTTCTCTCTTGACGGCTATGCTCAATTCCTTCCTGGCAGCATGTTGACTCCCATCTTATCTTTTTGTGGGAACTTTTAGTTGAGACTTAGGGTGTATTTATAGATTTTTAAATTGTTTTGAGCCGTCAGATGAAGGCAGGAGGCATCTAGACCATACAAAGTTCAAAGAGCCAATCAAGAGGTGACATGTCAGCCCTAGTGACACACCGAGCCATAGAAATTCGAGTTAGAGCCAGACCTAGCCAGCCAGGTCGACCAGGTAGGTCGACTGGCAGGTCGACACCCAGGTCGACACTATGGTCGACCTGGGGTGACCAGGTCGACATCATGGTTGACCTTATGGTCAACCTGGTCCCTGGGCGGGAATTTTCCCGCCCAGCCTAGTTTGAACCTGTTTTTCGAATTTCAAATTTGAAACTGATCTGTTTGAATTTAAATTTTATTCTGAAACTTCCGAAGGTCGTAACTACTTCATACGGAGTCCGATTCACGCAAACTCAGACTCTATCTCTAGCAGAATTCCGAGACGAACGCAATGGCGTAACCAATTTCCCTTAATTCTTTCATTTGGAATTAATTACACTTTAATTTGTGAAGCTTAACGTTATAGAATTCACGGGGTGTTACAAAAGGTTTTATGAAACCTTATTTTAAATAAAATAGTGAAGTGGTAAGTTTTTGTATTAGAATGAATATGTATTTTTGAATTACAATTCAAATTTGTCTCAAGATAAAAACGTTGTTGATCAAGGTCTGAGGGGTAATTAAAATACCCCAACTTGAGCGACTTCAGGATTATCAGAGGATGATATTAGTTGTAATGGTAAATATGTTAGAAGTGATTTATTATGAGAAGTAATAATGAAATGGATTTGAGGATTGATAATGGAATTTCAAAATAAAGGAAATCAATGGATTCGAGGAAATATATATTGATATTTCCAAAGTAACAGAAATAAAAAGGACTTGAGAATATGAAATGACGTTTCCATTGTAAAAGAATAAAAAGAGATTTTGGAAAAATATAACAATATTTCCAAAGTAAAGAGATGAGTTTTAGAATGATTTACTCTAAAATGGATAACTAACAATTATTGTTTTCAGATAACGAAACAAAAGATGATTTCGTAACGATTATTTTATGAATGACAAGTTGAATCGATTTTCCAATTTTAGATAATAAGGAATGTCGTAACAAATGATTCGAAATGATAATTAGATATGATTATCATATATTTTTCTAAGTATTTAAAAAGAAATGGGTTAAGAATATTTGTATATTTAAATAAGAAGGGAATACCGTGTAGAAAGATTTAGAAGTTGTAAATTAAACATTTATTAATTATTTCTAAATACAAAGGCCAAGTGACAAAATGTACTCAACTAGTAGATCCATTTCATTTTTGTTTATTCGATAGTTAAATAACCTACTATCAAATCTTTTCCCATAAGATTGTTGGTACGGAAAGACCGGGATCGAATTTATCCGAAAACCATTCCGACCAATAAATAGGAATACGTAGAAGACGATAATCGAGATAGAGAAAATGAAGACCGTGGTTCTTCATGAAATGATAGTATTATTTCCAATCTCTGGCTGATCCCTAGAGGTATATTGTGATTCTATCGTGGTTGAATTCTACGGATTGCAAGGACTACTCGATACTGATCTGTAGGGTGATTCCTAGGATTTGGTAGAAGGGTGCCTTCGGTTCATCCTGTTCCTGGATGACTGGTATGGACGAATTCTAAAAAAGTATTTCCAAAGGATCTACATTGATTGCTACAAATGTACTTCTGTTGGTGACGGAGGAATTCGTTCTTTTTGCATAAACACCTAGATTATTTTTGTGGACATCAATTAGTGATATCTAGAGGATCTGACAATGTGGCATTCAAAGTGGGTGGAGATGTGCTGTTCTGAAGGATACATTTAACCTCAAGCCTCATCAACCGGGAAATGGTATAAAATCGGGTAGGTTGCATGGCTATGTGGGTCGCACCCATCAAAAGGGTGTATTTTCACCTTCTAGATAAGTTTCTATTTGTTCTTCTTTCGATTCTGTATCTCCCTGGAATGGTTATGTTATCGTCAACCATCGGGTGACAATACATTCGGTACTCTCAAGAGAAGTGAGGGGCCGGTCATGTTTAGCCAGGGTTGCAAGATGTTCTTGTTGAATCCTAGTGTATTTTTGTAACACCCCACGTCCATTAATGTCACTCACAAAGGGAATGCATTAACTTCCATGGAGGTTATAAGTGAATATAGAACAGAAAAATTACAATAAGACAGATAATAAGTAGTACTTGGAAATCTAAAACTTCATTTTATTGCAGCGGAAATTAAACATGTTTGTTACATCAATTCCATAAATCAGAGTCAAGTACAATATCCATCTTGATAAAACAAAATACATAATCTCATTACATAAATAGCCATTAAAAAAAATAACAAGCTGGACTTTACTTCAGCGGTCCAAACTTTCCGAAAGAGAGATAAAGCAATCCAATCAAACTCCACTAGGGCTGGGCCCAACCTGAGGACCTGGAGGAGGAAAAGGATAGAAATGGAGGGGGTCAGACATAAAGTCTGGCGAGTATGATAATTCTAACAATACTATTATTAAAATAACTAGACTAAGGCATAAGCTAGAAAACAAGGAAATGTCTATGAACTATTGGGTATGGAAGAGCAGATAAAGATAACGTTAAAGGCATACCTAATTACTAACGAATAATTACTACACTGCACCGCACCAGTCACCCTAAAGGTTGATCCCGCTTGCTTCACACAGAAACTGTATAAATAGCCTTGCGTACCCCTAGCTGACTACATATGTGTCGTCTGCCCCTATCTCCACTAGGTGTACCCCATTACCCACTTTCGATCGGCTCCCTACTCGTAGATACCCGTGCTGGCCCCACAGTGGGGTGTATCACTCCCCTAAAGTGGCAACCCGATACAACTTGAGAATGCACGGCTTATACCTACACGATGCAACAACGTCTTACCTACCAGCCCGGGTCCACACATGCATATGAAACCCGTTGGACTTGCGTTGCCACCGCTCCCCGTTTTGGCCTCTTATAGTCAAACCCAGTATGCGTGTCCCGTCCTCGACTTGGGTCGAGCCCACAAAGATACGTTTGGGATACTGGTTGAAATGGGCCCCCACAAGCTACCCACCTAAGCTTGTCACCACTAGTATATCCCACTTAACCCTCTTAGTCATGTTCATTTACATGTGTGTTTGGTTAAGTCTTACTAATCGTATTTCACATGCCACTAAGGGCACCCACTAGATTCCTCATGCCACCCAAGGCACCTACTTAACCCCCATGTCCCACCTTACATGTTTATCTGGTTAAGTATTTCTTAATTCATTCAGGCCATAACCTCATAAAGACCTCTCACATTAGACTGGCATTTATGGCAGCTGGATTTGTCGGGCGGGTCCGGGCAGTCTTACACCATAAAAGAGTCTAACCTCGTGTCTTTACAACTGTTATGCTTTAGTTTGGGCCTAGGACCTCTCACATTAGGTTGACATTTGTAACCACTAGATTTGTCGGGCGGGTCCGAGCAGTTTTACGTCACAAACGAGTCCAACCTCGTGTCCTAAGCATTGATTATCACTTATAATCTTTTACCCCAGTTTTAATAATTCCCTATTCAAATTATTAATTAAGTCCACTTTTAATGATGTCCATAATTGACTCAATTATGGCCATCCATTCATGGCATGCAAAATCATATCAATTGCACCCCAACTTCTTATTATTAAATCCTTAATAATACCCCTACCCCCACGTTATATGTTCGCTTATTCAACGCAAAGTATACGTTAGACTCGAATAGTCTAACTCATAGCACAAAGATAAATTATCACCACATATAGGAAAATAAAATAAATCTAATCATATAGGGGTGAAACTTGCATAAACTACACATGTTAAGGATCTAAAGGTGTCAACTTGTTAAATGTCACAATTTACATGATATAACCCAAATTCATGTATGAACTTGCATATGGAGTTTTATGCAACATAATGATGGTGCGAACTAGCATCTAATACATAGAATTCACATATGTCATAGCATAATTCTAGATGTTATAATTCTAGATCTAAATAGATGTCATGGCATATGTTCACAATCTTTACTATTCAATCTAAACTTGCATATGTTAATTGTCATATAGATCGACATAGCCCAAACATTATGATTTGATTAACATGAACTAATTAGCATTGATAATAACATCATGACTTTATAACATGTATGATTCATCACAATTTAGCATAGAAAACTACAACCTATACAATATCATCATAACATGATTTACAACATATAGGATATCATCATCACATAACATAGGATTTACAACATACATGATAGCATAAGGTTTACAACAACATATATGACAATCCACATCATTCTCTTATAATCCATTCATGACTTAATCTAATTAGTTTAACAATAATCTTGTTAAGATCATCATACTCACAATTAGAAGAGAAAGAGAGTCTTGATTTGCTTTAGAGTTGAGTAGAATTAGGGTTTTGATTAGCTTTTCTTCCTTCTTAGTTGGCGGCGGCTACGCTAAGTTCCATGGCGGCGGTATGACGGTAGCTATTCTATTTTTCATGTGAATTAGAGTGAGAGACTACATAGGTATTTATAGAGTTTAGGGTTTATTTAGACCGTCAGATCAACTCAGAACTAAACTGAACCATTAAATTTGCCAACTCAGCCCTAAAGACACAGCAGCAGCTCAAGATTGGGCTCAGTCAAAACCCTAGTCGACTGACCAGGTCGACACCCAGGTCGACCTGGGGGGGGGTCGACTCCCCAGTCGACCTGGGGTGCTGGGCGGGAATTTTCCCGCCTAGCCAGTTTGACTCCGAATTTTGAATTTTAAAATTTTTGAAATCTGTTTTGAATTTTCTGAAACTTCCGATGGCCATAACTTCTTCATACGAAGTCCAATTCCCGCAAACTCGGACTCTATTTCAACCAGAATTCTGAGACGAACACAATGGTGCAACCCGTTTCCCACAATTCTCACGTCTGAGATTAGTTATTCTTTAATTTGTGAATATTAATATTAACAGAATTACAGGGTGTTACATTCTCCCCTCCTTAAAGGATTTCGACCCCGAAATCTTCAAGTCAAGAAGAATGTATATCCTAACATCCAATCATCCATCTACTCAACCATCAAACACAGGCATCCATTGTCCTTATGGACTTCTTATGCTTTCATGTTTAAATGCACAGTGTGTGTATATGTCCATATCTAATGCAAAATCAGGCGGTCCACTGATTCAGTTGACCTCCTTAATGCAAATCATGATAGTGCCATGCGTCCATTATGTATGCAAAAGTTCCCTAATGCTACATGTTATCTCTATATGTGTGCACAATCATCATCTAAATGCAGCATCCATATGATAAAGCAATCATCATACATCCATTTTACTAAATACATCCATTTATATGCAATATGCAGTATGAAGTGACTGAGCCGATCTAGTGCCTAACAGTGTGTGTATATGCGTCCATGAGCAACCACTAGCAAACACTTGCATCCACTTTGCATCCATCATACATAACATGTCTCAAACACATGTTTCAACCATAGGATGATCCTAACTAAAGGTCAAAGATACTAGCGAGAGGATACTCTAAAGGTAAGATAAGTACAAGATAAGCGATAAATGAGAAATTAAAGGACATACCCTCAAAAAGAAAAGGGTACAACGAACGCATCTTTTCTTCCATCTCCCAAGTAGCGTTGCTCTCATCATCTCCCCATTGCACTTTGACTAGTCTGACCTCCCGATTCCTCAGCTTCTTGATCTCCGACCCAAGAATGCGCGTAGGAGCTCGTCGAATCGTCGCATCACGCTCGATCTCCACCTCTCTAAGCAAGCTCGGCTCTACCACTTCCGCGGTCTCGTGCAAGCACTTCCTAAAATGTGACACATGGAATACGTCGTGTACACCACTAAGTCTCTCGGGCAGCTCCACTCTATACGTCATCTGTCCAATCTTCTCCTTAGTAGGAAACGGCCCTACAAACCTTGGTGCTAACTTCCCAACAGACCCAAAGCGAACAATGTTCCGTAATGGAGACACTTTGATAAAGACCATGTCCCTAACTTCAAACTCAAGATCTGTCCTCCTCTTATCCGCATAAGATTTCTGCCTATCTTGCGCCGTCTTCATCCTCCTTCGAATCAAGTCGATCTTCTCCGAAGTCTCCCTAATCATATCGGGCCCAAGTAAGATCTTATCCGTAGATTCCCACCAACATGTAGGTGAACGACAAGGTCGTCCATAAAGAGCTTCGAAAGGTGCCATGCCAGTGCTAGACTGAAAGTTGTTATTATATGCGAACTCTACCAATGGAAGATGCTCTTCCCATGTACCCCCAAAGTCTAGGATACATAGCCTCAAAAGATCCTCTAGAATGCGATTCACCCTCTCGGTCTGGCCGCCTATCTGAGGATGATATGCGGTGCTCAAACATAACTGAGTCCCTACCGCCTCTTGTAAGCTTCTCCAAAATTCGCTAGTGAAAATAGGATCGCGGTCGCTCACTATGCTAGAAGGAACACCGTGCAAACGAACTATTTCTCTGACGTATACAGAAGCTAACCATGGAGCATTCCTCTTACTCTTCACGGGAATGAAATGGGCGCTCTTAGTAAGTCTATCTACTATAACCCAAATCCCCGTATTACCCTTCCTTGATCTTGGTAATCCATCCACAAAATCCATCGAGACACTCTCCCACTTCCATAGTGGAACCTCCAATGGGTGAAGCAACCCACCGGGTTTCTTTTGCTCCGCTTTTACTTGTTGGCACACCAAGCATCTAGCGACATACTCGGCCACATCCCTCTTCATGTCGGCCCAAAAGTAAACTCGTCTCATGTCCATGTACATCTTGTCCAAGCCGGGATGAATGGTCATCTTCGAATGATGTGCTTCGTCATGAATAGCCTTCCTTAGGTCATCGTCTTTTGGTATACAAAGTCTACCGTCCCTACGTAACCAACCCTTATCGTCTAGGGTATACCTACGGAGATGGCTTGATGACTCCCCTCTTTTGAGTTTTTCTACTAACTCAACCAACTGTGGGTCGTCTCGCTGTGCCTCCCCAATCCGTCCCAAAATCGTAGGTCTGACCTCCAAGGATGCTAGCAAACCGGGTACGAAGTCAACAGAAGGTCTAAAGTCAAACATCGAAATGAATTCTAAGTTTCGCCGCTCAATAAACAACGGACTCAAGGACAGCCTTTTCCTACTTAAGGCATCTGCCACCACATTACCCTTGCCAGGTGTATATGCTATCTCGAAATCGTAGGATGCTAAGAACTCCATCCACCTTTGCTGCCTTAAGTTCAAGTCCTTCTGAGAGAATAAGTATTTTAGCGATTTATGGTCAGTGAACAATTCGAATTTCTCGCCAAGAAGATAACGATGCCAAGACTTAAGCGCGAAAACAATAGCGGCCAACTCTAGGTCATGTGTAGGGTAGTTTTTCTCATGCGCTCTCAACTGCCTTCCACCATAGGCTATTACCCTTCCCTCTTGCATTAAGACTGCGCCTAGTCCTGTCCCACAAGCATCAGTATAAACAGTAAATGGCTTACTCCCGTCTGGCAGCACTAAGACTGGAGCTGAGGTCAAAGCCCTCTTTAAACGTTGGAACGCATCATCACAATCTACGTCCCACGCAAAGACTAGGTTCTTCTTCGTCAGGCGTGTCAATGGAGCCGATATCTTTGTGAAGTCTTTGATAAACTTCCTATAGTAGCCAGCCAACCCCAAGAAACTTCTTACTTCGGTAACATTTTTAGGGACCTTCCAATCTTGGATGGCCACCACCTTCGCGGGATCCACAGCTATCCCTTCCTTGGAAACCACGTGCCCTAAGAATCGCACTTCCTTCCTCCAGAAGTGACACTTAGAAAATTTAGCTTTAAGATAATGCGCTCGTAGGGTCTCCACACTTCCCTAAGATGTAGGGCATGCTCTTCTTCATCCTTAGAAAAGATCAGGATGTCGTCTACAAAGACTACCACGAATTTGTTAAGGTACTCCCTAAACACCCTACTCATCAAATCAACAAAGTATGCGGGGGCGTTTGTCAAACTGAAGGGCATCACTAGCCATTCATAGAAACCGTCCGGAGTCCTAAAGGCAGTCTTGTCTATGCTATCCTCAGTCACCCTCAACTGATGGAAACCAGTGGCTAAGTCCAACTACGAAAACACTGAGGCGCCAACTAACTGATCGAAGAGATCATCAATCCTCGGCAAAGGGTGTCTGTTCTTCTTAGTAAGCTTATTAAGTTCTCTATAGTCCACACAAAGTCTAAGGGACCCATCCGCCTTCGTGGCAAATACTACTGGAGCACCCCCACTTAGCTACCGTATAGGTATGGGGTTTTTGTTCCTCAAAAGGCCTCGGCTTTAGTAAGAGATGGGCTCTACTATATAAGTACCCACTTCACACAGAATTCCACAATGTGGGACTTAGGCGTGTTACATTCTCCCCTCCTACAGAGCCCAACGTCCCCGTTGGCTCACAAACACCGCACCCAGGCGTTGTGGTCCACACAGGAGCCACAATTCCGGCTGGGTATTGGCTCTGATACCACGTGTAACACCCCACTTCGATATACTACGTCTTATGAACCCCTTCTAAAGCAACTCCTTCACTTGCTTATCGAGTTCCCTCCTTTCACGTGGAGCCATGTGGCGTACTAGCAAAGATACTGGTTTCGCATTATCCACAAGATATATTCGAAAATCTATCTCCCGCTTCGGAGGCAAGCCCTTCACCTCCTCAAACAAATCCGAATATTCTCGGACCACTCTAACAGATCGTAGATTTTCCTCAGACGCGTCAAGCGATTCTAAATAACTTAGCATAACAGAATTTATGGGATTACAAAAGATTTCGAGAGCGTTGCCAAGGCGAGTCACGAGCCTAACTACTCTCTTTTCACAATCAAGTACGGCTCCATTTCTGGATAACCAATCCATTCCTAAAATTAGCCCATAGCCCGTGAAGCCCAAAACATAAGCATCACATCTAAACTCAATGCTAAGTATAGAAATTTTCAAATCCAAACACACCATGGACAAATAAGCTGGGCCCCCAATTGGATTCGAAACAACTAAGGGATCCTCTACTAATCTGGTGTTTAAGTGCAGTGATTCAACTAATGATGTAGAGATAAACGAATGCGATGCGCCCGAATCGAATAAAGTACGGACAGGATGATCAAACAGAAAAACTAAGCTTTCAACCCATACCTCGTTCTTGCAGCGGTGGGACCGCGAGAGCCTGAACTTGTCCCTTTGCCTGCCCTGGTGCCATAAGAGCCTGCACCTGTCCTCCCGAGGTAGACCCTGCCCTCTGCCCCTTCTTTGGGCAGTCCTTCACTAGATGTCCCGCATCGCCATAGTGAAAACAGCCAGTCTTCTTTTTCTTTGGGCAATCCTTGCTGAGATGGCCTGGTGTCCCACAGTTAAAGCATTTCTTCTTTCCTTTGCCATTATTGTCCTTACCACCCTTCTTGTTTTGCTGTTGTGGCTTCTTCTGATCCCCTTTCTTCTCGGGTGTCTTATCAACTTTAGTGCCTTTCTCCTCGTGCATGAGTGCCATGTCTACTAGCTTCTCAAAGGTGGCCCCCATAGGGATGTGGGTCATAGCCAACCCTTACAACGGTTCATTCAAACCATTAACGAACCTCATAGCCTTGTTCTCCGGCGTGTTCACTAAGTCCAAGCCAAACCTTACTAACTGATTAAATTTGTTGACATATTCTTTCACTGATGAGCTTCCATGCTTCAATGTCAAGAACCTTTCCATATATAGATTCTCTTCTACCCTTGAGAGAAACTTCGCCTCAAACCTACGTCTGAAATCTGCCCAAGAATCAACAGGACGCTCCCCATTAGTGACCTCCCACCAAAACGAGGCCTCTCCCTTCATTAACCAAGCTGCTAATTTGACTTTCCTCCCTTCTTCCACTTCAAAGATTTCTAGCAATTCTTCCACCTCCTTAAGACAATCTCTAGCTTCCACAAACATTTCTGACCCTTAAAAAGGTTTTCCACCCATAGCCTTAAATTCCTTGCACGTCTTTGCAAAAGTATCAACGCGAGGAGGAGGAGGAGGAGGGGCAGGTGCAACTGGTGGTGGAGGAACATTGGCTGGACCTGCAGCGGCCCTAGCCTCTAATAACCTCCTATACCATCCTGGTATCGTTACACCGTCCGGAAGGCTAAGATCTTCAGCCATGCTGAAACGAAAAAGGAAAGATTCAAAATGGAGAATTCGAAAGATAAAGATATATGGCTATTGGGGATTATGTTTTTCATAAAAGCTTTCCCCTTTAAATTACTCATCAAGACATGTTTTTGAAAACACTTCTTCCAAAAATACTTTAGAAAAATAGTTTTTCTAAAAAAAATATCTGTTCTGGTAACCTTAAGCTCTGATACCACGTGTAACACCCCACGTCCATTAATGTCACTCACAAAGGGAATGCATTAACTTCCATGGAGGTTATAAGTGAATATAGAACAGAAAAATTACAACAAGACAGATAATAAGTAGTACTTGGAAATCTAAAACTTTATTTTATTGCAGCGGAAATTAAACATGTTTGTTACATCAATTCCATAAATCAGAGTCAAGTACAATATCCATCTTGATAAAACAAAATACATAATCCCATTACATAAATAGCCATTAAAAAAATAACAAGCTGGACTTTACTTCAGCGGTCCAAACTTTCCAAAAGAGAGATAAAGCAATCCAATCAAACTCCACTAGAGCTGGGCCCAACCTGAGGACCTGGGGGGGAAAAAGGATAGAAATGGAGGGGGTCAGACATAAAGTCTGGCGAGTATGATAATTCTAACAATACTATTATCAAAATAACTAGACTAAGGCATAAGCTGGAAAACAAGGAAATGTCTATGAACTATTGGGTATGGAAGAGCAGATAAAGATAACGTTAAAGGCATACCTAATTACTAACGAATAATTACTACACTGCACCGCACCAGTCACCCTAAAGGTTGATCCCGCTTGCTTCACACAGAAACTATATAAATAGCCTTGCGTACCCCTAGCTGACTACATAGGTGTCGTCTGCCCCTATCTCCACTAGGTGTACCCCATTACCCACTTTCGATCGGCTCCCTACTCGTAGATACCCGTGCTGGCCCCACAGTGGGGTGTATCACTCCCCTAAAGTGGCAACCCGATACAACTTGAGAATGCACGGCTTATACCTACACGATGCAACAACGTCTTACCTACCAGCCCGGGTCCACACACGCATATGAAACCTGTTGGACTTGCGTTGCCACCGCTCCCCGTTTTTGCCTCTTATAGTCAAACCCAGCATGCGTGTCCCGTCCTCGACTTGGGTCGACCCACAAATATATTTTTGGGATACTGGTTGAAATGGGCCCCCACAAGCTACCCACCTAAGCTTGTCACCACTAGTATATCCCACTTAACCCTCTTAGTCATGTTCATTTACATGTGTGTTTGGTTAAGTCTTACTAATCGTATTTCACATGCCACTAAGGGCACCCACTAGATTCCTCATGCCACCCAAGGCACCTACTTAACCCCCATGTCCCACCTTACATGTTTATCTGGTTAAGTATTTCTTAATTCATTCAGGCCATAACCTCATAAAGACCTCTCACATTAAACTGGCATTTATGGCAGATGGATTTGTCGGGCGGGTCCGAACAGTCTTACACCATACAAGAGTCTAACCTCGTGTCTTTACAACTGTTATGCTTTAGTTTGGGCCTAGGACCTCTCACATTGGGCTGACATTTGTGACCACTGGATTTGTCGAGCGGGTTCGGGCAGTTTTACGTCACAAACGAGTCCAACCTCGTGTCCTAAGCATTGATTATCACTTATAATCTTTTACCCCAGTTTTAATAATTCCCAATTCAAATTATTAATTAAGTCCACTTTTAATGATGTCCATAATTGACTCAATTATGGCCATCCATTCATGGCATGCAAAATCATATCAATTGCACCCCAACTTCTTATTATTAAATCCTTAATAATACCCCTACCCCACGTTATACGTTCGCTTATTCAACGCAAAGTATACGTTAGACTCGAATAGTCTAACTCATAGCACAAAGATAAATTATCACCACATAT
Organism: Allium sativum; assembly: GCA_030737875.1. Classification (NCBI taxonomy): domain Eukaryota; kingdom Viridiplantae; phylum Streptophyta; class Magnoliopsida; order Asparagales; family Amaryllidaceae; genus Allium; species Allium sativum. The sequence continues at coordinate 1,026,227,680 of CM060909.1, forward strand.
AGGCAAATAAAATAAATCTAATCATATAGGGGTGAAACTTGCATAAACTACACATGTTAAGGATCTAAAGGTGTCAACTTGTTAAATGTCACAATTTACATGATATAACCCAAATTCATGTATGAACTTGCATATGGGGCTTTATGCAACATAATGATGGTGCGAACTAGCATCTAATACATAGAATTCACATATGTCATAGCATAATTCTAGATGTCATAATTCTAGATCTAAATAGATGTCATGGCATATGTTCACAATCTTTACTAATCAATCTAAACTTGCATATGTGAATTGTCATATATATCAACATAGCCCAAACATTATGATTTGATTAACATGAACTAATTAGCATAGATAATAACATCATGACTTTATAACATGTATGATTCATCACAATTTAGCATAGAAAACTACAACCTATACAATATCATCATAACATGATTTACAACATATAGGATATCATCATCACATAACATAGGATTTACAACATACATGATAGCATAAGGTTTACAACAACATATATGACAATCCACATCATTCACTTATAATCCATTCATGACTTAATCTAATTAGTTTAACAATAATATTGTTAAGATCATCATACTCACAATTAGAAGAGAAAGAGAGTCTTGATTTGCTTTAGAGTTGAGTAGAATTAGGGTTTTGATTAGTTTTTCTTCCTTCTTAGTTGGCGGCGGCTACACTGAGTTCCATGGCGGCGGTATGACGGTAGCTATTCTATTTTTCATGTGAATTAGAGTGAGAGACTACCTAGGTATTTATAGAGTTTAGGGTTTATTTAGACCGTCAGATCAACTCAGAACTAAACTGAACCATTAAATTTGCCAACTCAGCCCTAAAGACACATCAGTAGCTCAAGATTGGGCTCAGTCAAAACCCTAGCCGACTGACCAGGTCGACACCCAGGTGGACTCCCCAGTCGACCTGGGGGGTCGACTGCCCAGTCGACTCCCCAGTCGACCTGGGGTGCTGGGCGGAAATTTTCCCGCCTAGCCTGTTTGACTCCGAATTTTAAATTTTAAATTTTCTGAAATCTGTTTTGAATTTTCTGAAACTTCCGATGGCCATAACTTCTTCATACGAAGTCCATTTCCCGCAAACTCGGACTCTATTTCAACCAAAATTCTGAGACGAACACAATGGCGCAACCCGTTTCCCACAATTCTCACGTCTAAGATTAGTTATTCTTTAATTTGTGAATATTAATATTAACAGAATTACGGGGTGCTACAATTTTCTCTTGAGGTACACTATCGGAAGGTGGTCCCATACCTTGCCAGTTGGAAATCCATTCTCCAATAAAAGGCCGCGGTTTTGATTGTATACTATATACGTAGAGCGTGAGATGCAAGCATTCTGCTAGATTGATATTTATTTGTATTTAGACATTATTATAATATCAGAGAAGATATATGATTTCAAAAACAATTTGGGTTATCATAAGGTAAAACCGTTTGTATTTATGTGTGGATTTGGTCTTACGATTATCCTTTCTTTCGAAAAGATTTTAACCTTAAAATCAAGTTGGATGTTACCCATAAACTCAGGGAGTTTTTCTCACTCTGATTCACCAGACTGATCCAGCGTTTGTAATGCTCGGGTTAGACCGGGTTGTACAGGTTTAGGTTATCGGATGCTGTGAAGTCTAGAGACGAGATAGAGAAGTTCAAACGTATTTAACATTGTCCTGCTGTGTGTTGTATACGAGGACATATACTTATAACTGTCTAGATGTTTTGATGTGCTCTGATGATTGTAAGTTTTATTTCAAGCTCCCAATAAAGTTTTATTTCTATATTATATTTTGTTTCGATGTGATGTGAGACTCTGGTTCTGTGTTGGTTCTTCTTCTCATTCCTCTATTCTAATATTTCATTCTTTCTGATCTCACCCTCTAACTTCTTTCTTCTAGCTTTCTGGATTTTCGTACTTGAGTTTTGGCATGAGAGGTATTATTGTCGAAATTTGAGAGTCGAATTTCCCGGGACGCTACAGAACCATTGATAAAGATAAAAATACATCAAAGTATAAGTTAACATCTATATATAGTACAATGAAATATATTTGTATTTTACCATCAGTAACAGGTTATAAAGTTTTCTAATTTTGGAAAGGTACAGGAGCACTGACAAGTAAGGTTGTTTGGATGAATCCTACATGAAATGGCATTCTCTAAACACTTATAGTCTAGATTCAGTAAATTACAGCAAAATAGAAAAGAAGAGAACTCAGATACAAATTTTGAAACACAATTGGTTCATTATTTTTTTATTTTCCAATTTTTTTTCAAGTTGATAATCAATAGCCAAATGTCAAACTTTATCGCTAATAATCAACTACTGCTTCCCTAATAAGAATTTATGTAATAGTAGGATAAACATTTAAATCTTTAGATCCGTACCATATACCGGAAAGATCAAAGTATATCCCCATAAAGAGAAAAAAATTAAAAGCATACATGCAACGTAGATATCTTAAATTCCATATTTCAGGAGGAACTCTTCTAGCTGATGTCCAAATGCAAGGATTGAAAACATTTTGTCACTTTAGCTGATGTACAAATCCAAGGATTGAAAACAAAAGTATGATTAAACTATTCATATATCTTTCCAAAAGCAGATAGCATTATTATTGTCTGAGGATATGAACAAGGAACTTAAGCAGGATGCCATTTACCTGAATATAGTAATGCTACATTCTTTGTCGACAAATCTGTAGACAAAGAACTTGTCGAACCATGACCATGCACAAACTCTATAGCCAAACAAGTCAATGATATTATGATAATGTGTATTTTATATAATGATCAAATAATAATAATGTATACTGCAATGAAATAGGAATATTACCTGAAAACGCTACATCATAAAAACTCACATCATCTAAACGAACCTCAATTTGGCGGTCTACAAAAATAGGTTTATACCTTAGCCAATTTTGAGTAGTAACCACTGCCTCAACTATCCTCAGACCTAAAGTACCACAGAATGGATCTATAATACTCCCTCCGCTGCTAAAAGCATATTCAGAAGGCTACTTACCTTCCACCTAATAAAATATTAAAGATGCTCTTTGGCTTTTCAACCAACTCGGTTCAATAGCTTTCAATTTCATTAGTTTTATCGTCTTCTTGTTCTACTTTAAGGAAACAACTCATTCTTCTAGATTGAACGCTAATAATACTACCAGTGCTTACTCCACTAGCAAAGGATGAGCTAGGATTTGTAGGTTGTGGTTCGTCACAACTTTGCATTCCAAATGTAAAATCAGTAGCTAAAAAATCAAAAAATCTTACTAGAATATGTTTCACATCCGCTAATGTATCTTGTGCCACTTCTTTATCATACATGTCTTCAAGACATAACTTCAAAAATTGTAATTTATATGTAGGATTGAGCGCACAAGTAATAAATATAACTTGGTTCACGCTACCAATATTCCCCCAATATTTATCAAATTTCCTTTTTATACTCCTTGCCATTTGAGAAAGATTAGGACCCAATTTACGAACCATTTCCTGGAATTCTTCTTGGATTCCACTTAACTCCGTAAAACATATATTTGAGATAATAGATAAAGAGTTGTTGAACTTTAAAGTAATATCATTAAAAACTTCAAAAATTTTACAAAAAATACAGCATTTCTCCAACTTTGCATATTTGGGAGTTGGATTTCATCACTAAAATAGGCAACATAAATACCGTCGCTTTCTTTCATCTCATCACAAAAAATTCAAAGAAGTTTCCAACATTAAACATGTAGAATGCCACCTTGTAGGAATATCTAACGCAAACTTGGACTTGTCATCATGATTCTCAAATTAACACAAACCTCTTTAAACTTATCCATTCTAGATGGAGATGATTTTACACATCTAATGATGGTACGAATCCTCGCGATTATTCTTCCAATTTTTTTCAAACCATCGTTAACAGTTAAATTAGCAATATGAGAACAAAAATGTATATGAAGGAATTCTCCATTCAAAATACAATCGTTGGATTCATTATAATCATTCAAAGCATTTTTCACATAATTAAGTGCCACTTCATTAGCTCAAGCATAAAGTGTAGGAAATCTTGAGGTAAAGGAAGAAGACTTGACCGACTAGAGGAAGTTTCTTCTTTTTCTACAGATAAGGCAGAGCCTTGTTGTACCAACAGTTTCTTGATGCTTAGTAACTACTAAAATCTTCACTTTCAAAAAAAAGGGTTGATATTGGTGCAATTTGTAACACCCCACCTCCGCTAGGGTCAATCACAAAGGGAATGCACTAGCTTTGGTGGAACATTATCTAGGTAAACATACAGAAATATTACAAGACAGAACATATAAAACAGCGGAAGAAGAACCAAATTTTATTGCTTTAAAAATCTAGAAAGGTCTAAAGCCTTTTTACATCAAAATGCCATTAAATCCATTACATCGAAATCTGTCTTGCAACATTAAAGAAGCATAAAACCATAGTTATAAATCATTCCCCAATAAAGCAACAAAGCAAGCCATAGCCAAGAGTAATCCAAGCCTTCATGAAATAGCCTTGGAGCTCGATAAGATCTGAACTAAGCTGTGTTCCCACCCTGTGAACCTGGGGGGGAACGGAAGAAAAAGAGGCGAAACAAACCGGGTCAGTCATAAAGACTGAGTAAGTCCTAGTGACTTTCAGCATAAAAACAGGTAAAGATAACATGGCATGAATAAACTGAAAGTGAACATGAGCATAATGACAAGGTAAGCTACAGGCACGATAACTAAGACTAACATCATAGAATTTCTATCATGTATAACATTTCAAGGTTCCCATTCAGGATGAACTAAGTATAGTTTCGCAAGATTTTTATCATCGCAAGATTTCTCTGTTTCACCATTAAAATGATATCTATTTGCTCTGATTTCCTAAATTCTCTTCACCAACTGTACTAGTACCCCAACATGTATCATCCTTTCCATGTATACGTACAGTCCTTTGCCGTATATCGTACGGGCTTCAACACGTATTTCTATACTACTTCAACGTAGTGCTGCCATTCTTGAAATCGTTTGGACTGCCACCCTCGTTCTGGCTAGGTTTCCTTATCATGAACTATCGCGTGTTCAACTAGGATTTATGCCACCTAGGACCACTAGGGATTATGCTACCTATTGAACGTTTACTAGATTCGTTTAGGGTTTATGCCACCTAGGACCACTAGGGATTATGCTACCTAACGAATTCCATGTAACGATTTATTAATTGATCGGCTCCCTATAAGTCCTAGATCGTTCATGTGTCTGTGTCATACGGCCCAATCACGAAATGTAGTCACCTGTGCTAGGTCCACCATAGGGTGTATCAAGCCCTATGATGCCAACCATCGACACGAATCAAGCACGCACAGATAACCCTACAGATGTCCAATGCCTGCTTTTTTTTTGCTTCGGAGTGTGTGCACGCCCGCACTCCGTTAGAACCTACACTGGCGCACCCAACACAGCCGTCGTTCTGGTCGCTTATAGTCAGCCCAGTAATCGTGCCCCACCCTGCCTAGTTCCAGGGTACCATGATACATCTAGTGGGTTACTGCTGAAACGGACCGCGTAACTAGGGTTTCCGTCTAGTAGGTTAAGTGTTGTCATTTAAGTTCGAGACTTAACCCCATCGGTCTAGCATGTCAAGTTGGTTAAGTGTTGTCATTCAAGTTCGTGATTTAACCCGTCTACCTGTCATGTCAAATTGGCTAAGTGTTGTGGTTTAAGTTCATGACTTAGCCCTACGAATCATGTGTCAAGTTGGTTAAGTATATTCAAGCGGTTCATGACTTAACCGTACCAAATCATTTTGTTCAATTGGTTAAGTATATTCAAGCGGTTCATGACTTAACCCTATCAAATCATCGTGTCAAATTGGTTAAGTATATTCAAGCGGTACATGACTTAACCCTATCAAATCATCGTGTTAAACTGGTTAAGTATATTCAAGCGGTTCAGGACTTAACCCTATCAAATCATTGTGTCAAATGGGTTAAGTATATTCAAGCGGTACATGACTTAACCCTATCGAATCATTGTGTCCAATTGGTTAAGTATATTCAAATAATTCATGGCTTAACCCGCCCACGTATCATGCTAAGTTGGTTAAGTATTATCTATATGTTCAAGTTGACTTAACCCTGCCACGTGTCAGGTTATATCGATTGGGTGTTATCAACCTATTCAAGTTAGCCCAACCCATCCGCTAGTCATGTTATAACGGTTAAGTGTCATTAGCCTAGCCACGTTGCTTAACCCACTAATTCATATCATATTGGTTGAGCCTATATTTATAAGTTTTACATGTTCTTAACTCATACCGGTTAGGTCCACATTTACATATCAAATTTCCATGTCATCTCACCTAACCCTCTAACCATACCCACGTCTTATTATGGTTAGTATTCCTTAATTCATTCATTATGACAAACGAATCATGACCTCTCACATTAGATCGTGCACTTTGTGGCCACTGGATTTGCCGGGCGGTTCCGGGCAGATTTACACCACAAACTGAGTCTAACCTCGTGTCATAAGTCGTTACGCCTACAATTCGACCTTCAACCTCTCACATTAGACTGACAATTTGTGGCTACTGGATTTGTCGGGCGGTTCCGGGCAGATTTACACCACAAACCGAGTCTAACCTCGTGTCAAAGGTTCATTAATGGTCGTATTCCACCCAAAACCCCAATATCAGTTCATGTGTTTAACATATAGAAATGTTCATGATTCATGTTTTTGCCCCTAAATCGTGTTCCCAAATTATTATCATAATTCGCTATAAGGTTATGCCAAGTTATAGACTTTTATTTACAATACATGCCAATTACCCAAAACCCAACTTAGGCGCGTTCATATTAAACCTCTACTAAGTCATAAATTATCATATATGTTTCAACTCCAAATTTTACATAATTAACATATGCCCAAGTTCTAGATTACATGTAAATTTTACATATGCCCAATTCCTACCAAATTTACATATGTTCAATTCATGTCGTTTTACATGTGTGCCAACTTTATGCCAATTTACACATATACCAAGTTTCATGCCGCTTTACATACGTCAAGATTCATGATTTACATGTTTACAAAGCTATGCCCAATTTACATAGATCAAGTTTTATACCCAAAGTTACATGTATACTACGTTTACACCAATTTACTCACAACAAATTCTAGCCAAATTACATATATCAAGATCCACGTCAAATTATATATATATATATATATCAAGATCCACATCATGTTATATATATCAAGATCCATGTCAAATTATGTATGCCAATCCCCATTCTTGCAATTACCATTATAATGACAATACCCAAATATCAAGTTTCATGTTAATGATAAATTATCCCCCAAACATCCAATTTTCATATTATGATTTCGATCCCACCAAACACATATATTCCACTAGGCAATATTCCAATATTTTCCCCATATATCATCGTACGTATATCGTAGTTTAGGCCTAGGTCCGAAATTGACCTAGGTTCATCAAAAGAAAATAAATAGGGGGATGTAGAAGTTGCAATAAAAACAAGATCAGAGGGAAAACGGCATAAAAGCATCATCTCAGGCATAAAGAATAGATCTTGATAATAAAACATGTACCAAGAAAAATTGATTTACAATAGGCTGAATAGAGCATAAACTTGTCATGCGAATAAAGATAGAAAAGTTCTCAAGATCGAGATCCAAGAAGAAACAAGAATTGAATCCAAAGTCCAATTTCATTTCATCACATGTCCATATTAAATTTAATTATTTTAATTTGAAAATAACTAGAACTTACAGGGCATGGCCAATGAATTAAGAACTAAAATTGTCGTAGAACGTTGCAGAGACATTGATTTATCTTCTTGGATTGTTGTAGAATTGCTGTAGAAGCTTTAATCTCTAGTTTGAATCTAGTTTGGAGGCTAAGAGAAAAGTTTAGAGAGCGGCGGCCATGATCAAGAAGAAGTCCAGCAGCATAATAGTGTAAGAATGATTTGATATGAATCAGGTTAGGTCTAACGGTGTTTTTATAGGTGTAGCAACTAGTTTAGGCCCTTAGATTAACCCAAGAATCAATCCGGACCGTCAAAACACGTCTCAGGCTTCAAAAATGAGTTCTGGGTCAAACCAGTCCGACCTGTAAGGTGGGGGGGTCGACACTATGGTCGACCTGGGGGGTAAGTCGACCCTATGGTCGACCTGGGGGGGGGGGGGGTAGGTCGACCTTATGGTCGACCCCCTGGTCCAATGCTGCCTGAAAACTGCTGAAACTTGTACAGGCCATAACTTCTTCATCCGGACTCCGATTTTTGAAAACTCAGACTCTATTTCATGTAAAATTTCGAGACGAATGCAATGGCATAACCCGTTTCCCCTGATTCTTACTTTAAAATTTAATTTTGCCTTGATTTATTGTTTTAACATGTTATAAAAATATGGGTTGTTACATTCTCCCCTCCTTAAAGGATTTCGTCCCCGAAATCTCCAAGTTAAGAAGAATGTGTCCTACCATCCAATCATCCATATACTCAATCATCAATCACAGGCATCCATTGTCCTTAAGAGATTTCTAATGCTGTATGAACATATGCAGAAAGTGTGTGTATATGTTCCTTATCTAATGCAAATGATCAGGCCTGATTGATCTTCTTAATGCAAAATATGTTTAGTGCCATGAGTCCAACATGTATGCAAATAGTCCTAGTCACATAAACACTATATGTGTGCACAAACATCCATATGCAACACCCACATGATAACACATTCAATCTCATCCATAAACAAGTATAAACACTCATGCATATGCAATATGAAAATGTGTCTGAGCCGATCTAGTGCCTAATGTGTGTTATGCAACCACGAGCAACCACTTGCGACCACTTGCAACCATCAATCATAACATGTCTCAAACACATGTTTCACTCAATTGTTCCTACCTAAAGATATAGCCGAATGATAGAAGCAAGTAAAAACTTTGTGCCCATCAGGCAATGTCAAAGCTGGAAATCTACGTCACATATATACTGAATAGGAGAAGAACCCCTAAGCACCAGTCCATATCCTATAAAACCCAAAAAGTTTAGTCAACCCAACGGACACCCTCAAGCCCCAACATGTATTACTAATTGATAAGTCATACCTCCTATGGGGTTTGCAACAAAATAGGATTGAGAATAGGACCGAGAGGATATACTTGAAAGATAGTATGCAAGTAAGCTCTACAGGAAAAGAGGGATCAAGGATATACCCTTAAAAAGAGATATGATGCGCGTGTCTAGTCTTCAATCTTCTAAGTCGCATTTCCTTGAGCTTAACTTCATTATGCTTTGTCCGTCTTTAACTTCAAAATTTCTTAATTCTTGTTTCCAAAATATGAGTTGGAACTCATTTCACTGTTGTCTCTCGTCCCATTTTCCCTTATCCTCCTTCTAGTATACTCGGCTCAAACATAACTGCGAACTCATGGTTTCATGAAAGCTCTCCAAAATTCACTAGTGAATCTTGGATCTCATTCACTTACTAGAAGGTATTCCACGCAGAAGAACTATCTCTTGAAAACAAACAAATGTCAACCATGTTGCCAAATGTACTTACTAAGGTGATTTTCTATAACTCATGCATAAGCGAAATGAACCATCCGCCTTAGTAGCGAACACTACTCGAGCGGATCGATAAATGTATCAAGAAAGGATCGATAAATATATCAAGAGATTCTAGGTAACTAAACATGGCAGAACCCTAAGGGTTACACTAGACTTCGAGGGCATTACCAAGGCAAGTCGAGCGTCTAACTACCCTCTTTTCATACTCGAGAATGGTACCATTTCTGGACAACCACTCCATCCCTATAATCAAACCCATAGCCCAAAAACATAAGCTTTACTTCTAAACTCAACACTTAGCATAGACATTCTCAAATCCAAACAAGTCATGAATAAATGAGACGATTCCCCAACATGATTTGAGACAAAAATGGGATCCTCTACTACGCAAGTACTAAAGTGCAGAGACTCAACTATCGAAGCAGAAATAAAAAGGATGCGATGTACCATAATCAAAAAGGGTACGAACAGGATAGAAAGATAAACTAGGCTTTCCTATAGAAACATTTCTACCTTCTTGTTCTGAGCCTCTTTCGCCTTAACCACCCTTATCCCCTCTTATTAAATGTGTTAATAGGTCTCTCGAGAACTACCTCCATCGCACAGCAACCCTTCAATGCTTGAAATAAGGTTAGTCGTAGATGGAACTAATGTGACTACAGTTGGAGGAAAGAAAGGAATTCAAACAAGGAAACAAAGGATAATGCTAATGGCCTTTGGGGAACAACCTTTAAAAATAAAACTTTTCTTGAAAAATGCTTCTTTGTAAATGGTTTTGAAAATAATTTCAAAAGGTTTTAAAAACTTTTGCCCAGTCTGGTAACCTTCTGCTCTGATACCAAATGTAACACCCCACCTCTGCTAGGGTCACTCACAAAGGGAATGCACTAGCTTTGGTGGAGCATTATCTAGGTAAACATACAGAAATATTACAAGACAGAACATATAAAATAGCGGAAGAAGAACCAAATTTTATTGCTTTAAAAATCTAGAAAGGTCTAAAGCCTTTTTACATCAAAATGCCATTAAATCCATTACATCGAAATCTGTCTTGCAACATTAAAGAAGCATAAAACCATAGTTATAAATCATTCCCCAATAAAGCAGCAAAGCAAGCCATAGCCAAGAGTAATCCAAGCCTTCATGAAATAGCCTTGGAGCTCGATAAGATCTGAACTAAGCTGTATTCCCACCCTGTGAACTTGGGGGGGAATGGAAGAAAAAGAGGCGAAACAAACTGGGTCAGTCATAAAGACTGAGTAAGTCCTAGTGACTTTCAGCATAAAAACAGGTAAAGATAACATGGCATGAATAAACTGAAAGTGAACATGAGCATAATGATAAGGTAAGCTACAGGCACGATAACTAAGACTAACATCATAGAATTTCTGTCATGTATAACATTTCAAGGTTCCCATTCAGGATGAACTAAGTATAGTTTCGCAAGGTTTTTATCATCGCAAGATTTCTCTGTTTCACCATTAAAATGATATCTATTTGCTCTGATTTCCTAAATTCTCTGCACCAACTATACTAATACCCCAACACGTATCATCCTTTCCATGTATACGTACAGTCCTTTGCCGTATATCGTATGGGCTTCATCATGTATTTCTATACAACTTCAACGTAGTGCTGCCATTCTTGAAATCGTTTGGACTGCCACCCTCGTTCTGGCTAGGTTTCCTTATCATGAACTATCGCGTGTTCAACTAGGATTTATGCCACCTAGGACCACTAGGGATTATGCTACCTATTGAACGTTTACTAGATTCGTTTAGGGTTTATGCCACCTAGGACCACTAGGGATTATGCTACCTAACGAATTCCACGTAAAGAATTGTTAATCGATCGTCTCCCTATAAGTCCTAGCTCGTTCATGTGTTTGTGTCATACGGCCCAATCACGAAATGTAGTCACATGTGCTAGGTCCACCATAGGGTGTATCAAGCCCTATGGTGCCAACCATCGACACGAATCAAGCACGCACAGATAAACCTACTGATGCCCAATGCCTGCTTTTTCTGCTCCGGAGTGTGTGCACGCCGGCACTCCGTTAGAACCTACACTGGCGCACCCAACACAGCCGTCGTTCTGGTCACTTACAATCAGCCCAGTAATCGTGCCCCACCCTGCCTAGTTCCAGGGTACCAAGATACATCTAGTGGGTTACTGCTGAAACGGACCGCGTAACTAGGGTTTCTGTCTAGTAGGTTAAGTGTTGTCATTTAAGTTCGAGACTTAACCCCATCGGTCTAGCATGTCAAGTTGGTTAAGTGTTGTCATTCAAGTTCGTGACTTAACCCGTCTACCTGTCATGTCAAATTGGCTAAGTGTTGTGGTTTAAGTTCATGACTTAGCCCTACGAATCATGTGTCAAGTTGGTTAAGTATATTCAAGCGGTTCATGACTTAACCCTACCAAATCATTGTGTTCAATTGGTTAAGTATATTCAAGCGGTTCATGACTTAACCCTATCAAATCATCGTGTCAAATTGGTTAAGTATATTCAAGCAGTACATGACTTAACCCTATCAAATCATCGTGTTAAACTGGTTAAGTATATTCAAGCGGTTCAGGACTTAACCCTATCAAATCATTGTGTCAAATGGGTTAAGTATATTCAAGCGGTACATGACTTAACCCTATCGAATCATCGTGTCCAATTGGTTAAGTATATTCAAATAATTCATGGCTTAACCCGCCCACGTATCATGCTAAGTTGGTTAAGTATTTTCTATATGTTCAAGTTGACTTAACCCTACCAAGTGTCAGGTTATATCGATTGGGTGTTATCAACCTATTCAAGTTAGCCCAACCCATCCGCTAGTCATGTTATAACCGTTAAGTGTCATTAGCCTAGCCACGTTGCTTAACCCACCCATTCATATCATATTGGTTGAGCCTATGTTTATAAGTTTTACATGTTCTTAACTCATACCGGTTAGGTCCACATTTACATGTCAAATTTCCATGTCATCCCACCTAACCATCTAACCATACCCACGTCTTATTATGGTTAGTATTCCTTAATTCATTCATTATGACGAACGAATCATGATCTCTCACATTAGACCGTGCACTTTGTGGCCACTGGATTTGCCGGGCGGTTCCGGGCAGATTTACACCACAAACTGAGTCTAACCTCGTGTCATAAGTCGTTATGCCTACAATTCGACCTTCGACCTCTCACATTAGACTGACACTTTGTGGCTACTGAATTTGCCGGGTGGTTCCGGGTAGGTTTACACCACAAACCGAGTCTAACCTCGTATCAAAGGTTCATTAATGGTCGTATTCCACCCAAAACCCCAATATCAGTTCTTGTGTTTAACATATAGAAATGTTCTTGATTCACGTTTTTGCCCCAAAACGTGTTCCCAAATTATTATCGTAATTCGCTATAAGGTTATGCCAAGTTATAGCCTTATATTTACAATACATGCCAATTACCCAAAACCCAACTTAGGCGCGTTCATATTAAACCTCTACTAAGTCATAAATTATCATATATGTTTCAACTCCAAATATTACATAATTAACATATGCCCAAGTTCTAGATTGCATGTAAATTTTACATATGCCCAATTCCTACCAAATTTACATATGTTCAATTCATGTCGTTTTACATGTATGCCAACTTTATGCCAATTTACACATATACCAAGTTTCATGCCGCTTTACATACGTCAAGATTCATGATTTACATGTTTAAAAAGCTATGCCCAATTTACATAGATTAAGTTTTATATCCAAAGTTACATGTATACTACGTTTACACCAATTTACTCATAACAAGTTCTAGCCAAATTACATATATCAAGATCCATGTCAAATTATATATATATATATATATATCAAGATCCACATCAAGTTATATATATCAAGATCCATGTCAAATTATGTATGCCAATCCCCATTCTTGCAATTACCATTATAATGACAATACCCAAATATCAAGTTTCATGTTAATGGTAAATTATCCCCCAAACATCCAATTTTCATATTATGCCTTCGATCCCACCAAACACATCGTATACCATCGCACGTATATCGTAGTTTAGGCCTAGGTCCGAAATTGACCTAGGTTCATCAAAAGAAAATAAATAGGGGGAGGTAGAAGTTGCAATAAAAACAAGATCAAAGAGAAAACGGCATAAAAGCATCATCTCAGGCATAAAGAATATATCTTGATAACAAAACATGAACCAAGATAATTTGATTTACAATAGGCTGAATAGACCATAAACTTGTCATGCGAATAAAGATAGAAAAGTTCTCAAGATCGAGATCCAAGAAGAAACAAGAATTGAATCAAAACTCCAATTTCATTTCATCACATGTCCATATTAAATTTAATTATTTTAATCTGAAAATAACTAGAACTTACAAAGCATGGCCAATGAATTAAGAACTAAAATTGTCGTAGAACATTGCAGAGACATTGATTTATCTTCCTGAATTGTTGTAGAATTGTTGTAGAAGCTTTAATCTCTAGTTTGAATCTAGTTTGGAGGCTAAGAGAAAAGTTTAGAGAGCGGCGGCCATGATCAAGAGGAAGTCCAGCAGCATAATAGTGTAAGAATGATTTGATATGAATTAGGTTAGTTCTAGGGTGTTTTTATAGGTGTAGCAACTAGTTTAGGCCCTTAGATTAACCCTAGAATCAATCCGGACCGTCAAAACACGTCTCAGGCTTCAAAAATGAGTTCTGGGTCAAACCAAGCCGACCTGTAAGGTGGGGGGGTCGACACTATGGTCGACTTGGAGAGTAGGTCGACCCTATGGTTGACCTGGGGGGGTAGGTCGACCCTATGGTCGACCCCCTGGTCCAGTGCTGCCTGAAAACTGCTGAAACTAGTACAGGCTATAACTTCTTCATCCGGACTCCGATTTTTGAAAACTCGGACTCTATTTCATGTAAAATTTCGAGACGAACGCAATGGCGTAACCCATTTCCCCTGATTCTGATTTAAAATTTAATTCTGCCTTGATTTCTTGTTTTAACATGTTATAAAAATACGGTATGTTACACAATCTAATCGACTGTGATAGATACGATTCGCTTAAGTTCTCATTGCTTGATGCAAGAAACCAAAAGTTTTCCGATGTTTTTCCCTTTATGACTTGTGATCACACAAAAATTTAAAATCCTTTTATGAAACTTCCAATCGTTGTCAAGTGTGCGGTTAAAACCATGTAATTTACATTTGGTCAAGAAGTCCATGTGTTTGTAGTAAGACATACACCATGCAAACAACTATAAAACATAGTTTTAAGGTAATCTTTGGTGTCTCCATAAGTTAAGCGCATCCACGATTTTAAATCTCGGATATCGGTCGTGTTTTGTCTCGGTGATTTTATAGACTTGATCTCATATTGGGGGATATCTCAGACGAGATGGGTCTAACTCGGGAGTTTATCTCGGATTTCCGTATCGGGTCTGGAAGTTCGAACAATCTCGGGGTACGTGATATGTTAAAAATTAATATTTTTACAAAATGATTTTTATGAATGCTATTAAAAAAATAGTAACTTAAACTGTAATTACAAAATAACTTTATTATTCTTTATTTTACAAAAGATCATTCATACTCTAAATCGTAATATGCTTAAAACAGAAATATTGCTAGACATAAAACATTAAAAGGATCCAAAATATTAAAAAAATTCAGCATAAATAGACCATAAAATACATAATTTCATAGGTAACATGTATGCAAAAAAGAAGAATATGAAAATCATAAGCATTGTAGAACATATATGAACATACAATATGGTTTAACATGCAAAATGTAAACTAACAAAAGATTATCATGTCTAGATTTGAGTTCTTTTATTATTATTCTAGTTCAGGCACAAATTCAAATTTTAACTAAAAAAACAAAGATCTCGGGCGATATTCCAGTATTTCGTCTCGGTCGATATATCGTTCGATATTGCAAAATCTCGGGTGATATATTCGAAAGGAGATTTAGAGTGATATTTATTATTTCGTTTCGGAAGGAGCCCAAAACGAGATCTCGTCGGAGATCTCAGGTGATATTTGCGAGATTTGAAATAGTGAGCACATCCCTACATATTGTCCTACGTGATGGTACTTCAAAACTAGGGCAATTTTTTTGACAAAAATTAAGAAACCATTCACCCTTAACGAATCTAAAAGGAAACTCATCGATAATTAACATTTGAGATAGAGACCTTCTATACTCATCTTTGTTAAATGTTCATGTAATAAGTGTGTTGCTTCATTCACTTTCACTATTTTTGTAAAAGCCAAACTTTTTTTGTTTCTTATTGTTTTCTCGAGGATGGATTATAAGCTTGTCTTGTGTGGTATATTAAGTGTGAAGTGCCATTCGCTTTACTAGCACAAGAAAATTGTGCATGACAATCATTGTAAAAATACTTAGGATTTACCGTATTTAAATGATCCTTGTTAGTAAAATATTCCCATACCATGGAGGGTCTTCCTGTAGAGGCTTTGTGCTTTGGAGCCAGCGGTGGCTTTCTTTCATTATCAGGCTCTCTAATCGGTTCTTCATTACCGCTGTCCTCTTCTTCTAACCAATCATTGTCCAATAAAGCATCTGCAGTGCCAACTTCCACCTGAAAAATAAAAATAATACCATAAATATTTACTTCGACTATAATGAGTACTTCGAATTGTGTACAAAACTGTATGAACTATTAATTCAACTAGTGTTGAACTGTACAAAACTAATATAAACCACATGCAAGTAGTGAATCAAATAAAATTTGTCAAATATTTGTTTTTACTAATTTCATAAAGAATAAAATAGTACATCAGATTAAAGAATGAACCCAATGGCAACTATCCTTCCAGCGTTAGTTAAAACCAAAGAGAATGAGAGTAATCTAAATTATAGCCCACTATTTTTACGAGTACAGTTCAAATTACTTGTCGACAGATCTACAGTTTATGTCAAACTACTAATATATGCAACATATAATTATTGTACTACCATATGAATATGAATCATTCATTTTGTATTCAACATAGTAAATTATGATGTCGGATTGAATAAGAACTACGCAATCAAAACTATAAGGAGAAACTCTCAAATATAAACAATGTTCTCATCAGACTTTATGAGCACGATTTAAGAGTTAAATAGCTAATGAACTTTCATATCATCGACGGTTGTACGATAAAAATATATTTTTTCCCTAATAAATAAATAATGCGTGATTAATATATATGGGTTTCATGGTACATTTGCATATGCACATAAATGGGTTGGAACGCCATGCTAAAGCTCATAATTGTACACCTATGTTTCAAACTATATTAAAATGCACCAAATTGCCACGCGTAGCTACAACTTCATCACCATATTCACTGGATGAAGCTCTAATGCATAGCATAGCCATAGCTTTACAAAAAAACTTGAATGTTACAACGTCCTAAGAGGATTAGAAATAGCGGTTTTTACGGGTGACATGCATCCAATATGTCTACATACATGTACATATAAGCTCGGTTTGTTCAGGCTTACAATTTTGTTTCAACACAATTAAGTATAATATCCTTCATTTCCTGACAAAGTTAGCTAATCCCCGGCTTATTTCATATGATAGAACAACCGTTTCTTTGAAATAAAACTTGTCTTGACAAGTATACTTAATTAACTTATTTGAAAAAGAAGCAACTAAGAATTTCTACCATTAAGAACAAAACAGGAACAAATGATTGAATGAATCAATGGAAAAGTTTTTTTACAAATAACAAATATTTCCTTAATAAAGATGCAGAAGACATGAAAAACAAACACGGACAACTCTCGAATTATCATACTCTCATGGTTTCTCTTCCTTATCACTCTCGTACTCGAAGCCATATACTATTTGCTCTACAACCTTCACAACTATCAAATTCAAATAGCATGAACAATCATTGACAAGTGATTGCCTTCAAGGCAGTAGTGGCAGGTGGGGGTATCGAAGAATGAAGACTAGCAGGCCTTCAAGGTCGCAGTGCCATGAACAATCGGATTCAAATAGAAAAGGAAAACTAGAGTTTTTGAATTTTTTTTCATTTGGTATTGGTAGAGGTAAGTGAAGCCTTTGCCGCTACTTTTCTTTTTCGTGGAATATTGGAAGTGTGGAATAGGGTTAGCCGATTACTTCCCAAATTTGGGCAAGAAATTTGGGTTGTGTTATTCAATATTGGGTCGGGCTTAATAAATTAAATATTATATCAGTTAACAGTTAACCGGTCAACCAAAATTTTATTAATCGTTAGCCAAACCAAAAATATTCGGTTAAGGCGGCTGATTAACCAATATTGTCAGTTAAACGATTATAGAGGTTAAGTCAGTTCGATATAGATCGGTTAAGGAGATTAAATCGTTGTGGCCGGTTAAATGCCCACCCTTAGATAGAACAAGTCGTCAATACGTGGCAATGGATACTTATTCTTCTTTGTCACTTAATTCTTCCCACGGTAATCAACATACATTCTAAGGGAACCATCTGCCTTCATGATGAATACAACAGGTGCTCCCCACTTAGATATACTTTTTTGGATGAATCCTTTTTGCGAAAGGTCATTCACTTGAACCTCACGCTCTTTCCATTCTTTAGGTTCAATCCTCGTAAGAGGCATAACTAAAGGTATGAAATCCTTTACCAAGTCAACACAGAACTCAATATTCTTAAGTGGTGGAAATTTGGTCACTTCCTCTAAGATGTTTGGATACTTCATGAAAATATATAGTGTAAAACTCATCATGTGGAACATCAAGTGAATATAGAAAGCTATTCATCATCTCATCACTAGATAGTTAGCCCAACGGTAACCTCCACTTATCGTCCACCCTTATAGCAATTGGAGACCTCTCACAATCGACTATCTTTATGTATCTTTGAAGTTAATCAACTCCTAAGGTAATACCAAATCTAAAAAAAAGTCATCACAATCAAAAGTGCATCCATGAATCGCTGAAACTAGTCCAGACAAATCATACAAAGGGTAATGTAGCCATCAATATGATTTATCACCATTAAGAGCCAATCAATTATTTCGGGCTTCAAACCTAACTTATCTAACAGGTCAGTAGACATGAAGGAATGAGAAGCGCAGTGTCAAATAAAACTTGAATAGTAAAATCAGGAACATAAATCATCGCTTTCACAAACCTTGATGGGGAAATTCGATGAAGTCTGAACATCTTTGATAGCATATGTTTTCACAACCTACTTTTCCCTTTAGGGTTTTAGATAATCTCTCCGAAGGTATCCTTTTTTATTATAATTAAAGCATATATTAAACCCAGATCTGCAATCCTTAATTTAACAGTCCGTCTTCCCGTAGCCATAGCAAGTAATCTTAGAGTTAGCCTTCTTCTTTTGCCTATCTTTGGCATGGAAAGGATTCCTCTTATTGCCTCAATTTTTCTTTTATTCCCGCTCACTTGCGGCTTCGACTCTTCCTTTGGAACAATAGTAGCAACAATCTTTGACTTGGATTAAAGGCGCTCCTGCCTCGAAACTTTTCCAACTGTCAACTCGAAGGTCTCAACAGTGTGATTTATAAACTTTCGCCTTAAGTGATCCTTCAAACCAGTTATGAAATTATCATTCTTCTTTTCTAATGTGCCTATGAAAGGCATCCTATACTTTGACAAAATGTCAAATTCAGCAACATATTTAGAGATGGTGTTGTCCCTATGCTTTAGCTAGAAAATCTATGAAACAACTCCAAATTCTGGTTAGACAGAATAAACTTCTCACTGAAATGGGCTTTAGATTGATCCCAAGTAATTTGGTCCTCAGCCGCTTGATGGCATTCCACCAATTCATAGCCCTTCCATGAAGCTGACGAGAAGCCAACCTCCTTTTCATAGCATCGTTAAGCTAAAGATCTCCAAAGATGCACTCGCTAATGTCGAGTTAATATTGGACTTTAATAATTGACTTAGTTCCCAATAATAGTTTACTACCCAGATGGTATAACCCTTATAAAGCTTAGCTAAGTCAGCTCTGAGTGCCTGCACTAGTGCACCCTCCTTAATAGAAATTGGAGTGAGTCCTGAGCATTTTTTATTATGTACCTCAAAAAAGCAGTGAACATGGTTTGGATATCAGGATTATTAGCCTCTGAGCATGCTCTTTCCTCAATTATAGAACTAAAGTTTCTAGTAGTGTTCATTTAATCTGTAATGAATACAATCGGTCCCCTTTTCAAGGAATCCTACTTAACGGTTCTTAAGTGAAGTGTAAATTCATTCATAAAGTATATATACTTGCATAAATAGTTTCAGACATTAAAATATATGACAAACACGAGCTCACATGTAAACGTACTCCTCCCCAAGTATCCTCACTTAGGTTAAACTAAGAATCCTAAGTTTCGATAGCAAATGTGATGACCGATTTACACCCCAATACAAAATTAGTGTGTTGTGGTGGCGCTTGGCCAATGAAAGGCGATTACTGAGGTTTAAATAAAGAAAAGTAACCAAAAACCTGTTGTATATCCCACATCGCATCGACTAAAATATAATAATAACAAAATTGATATAAAACAGGCGAGATAATAAGTAGCTGATGATGAACCAAAGCATCAGAGTGACTAATCAATACATCATAAGTAAATACAGTTATACAAGAGATACTAACTCAACAAACTATCTCTAAAATAAAAAATACTGCTAAGCACATAGTTGTGAACAGTGTAAACTAGTAGAGTACATATATAATACATGTATAACTACCCATGTTTTAACGATTAGATATTTAAATATTTTATTTAAATATTGGTCGTTAATTACTCAATTGACGGTTCCAAAGAAAAAAAAATTCATAAATGATCAAATCAGGACTTGGGATCAGTTCCATTGAATCCAGATTGTTCATTACATGGAAAATAAGTATACGAATCGCTATATTTAGAATTTGGACTAATTAGGTCAAAACGATATCGAAATACACATAAATTATCGTTTTAAGAGTAAAATGTCGGGTTACGAAGGAAATAATATTTTTTGAATCATAGTAGTGAGTTATTGCATGATGTTGAGTTTCATAGCAATTGGATGTATCGTTTGGTCATGTATAAATAAATGTGCCATTTTCTGTAAGGAAACTAAAGTTGTATAATTAGAGTTTTAAAGGATAACTTCTGCATATAAACGAATTTGGTCCTAGAAATAGTCCATTGTTTATAGAAGGCATTTCTACATCGATTTTAATGTTGAAGAATCAGTTTTTAGAATTTTAGAATGAAATCTGACGAAACTATAAATGATATGTATTCTATGTTTCAAGACATACATCATTCTCCATTAGCCTTAGGAGAAAATACACATATTTTGATATTGTTTCAAAGATTTTTAACTCTTTGGCAGACGAATGAGAACGAAAAGTACTAGCCATCAAATAAGCTATTGACCTTTTGGCCATTAAGCCAAAGAGTTGATGTAATGTCCCAGATTTTTCTATCATTTAAATTTGAATATTCAAAGCTATTTTAAATATTATAATGGAATTATAATTGGATTTTATATTGACTTCATTTATTAAATGAAGCTTAAACGTTTAAATTTATAATATAATTAAAACAAGCTCGAAATGATGCGGTAGTTCGTAATATGGATTTTCAGACTTTAAATAAATATATAGGATCCGACATAAGTCGGATTTATATGAAACAAAAACAAGAAACGTCAGAATCAATTTGATGATAATTTTCTAATGAAAGAGAAAAATGGAGATTTCATATTATAGATTGCAAGTTATGTCCAAGTCAAATTTCCAAATAGTCGCTGTGAAAATTGTCTACAAATTATAACGTTTAATTAATAAATATAAAGGAATTTCCATAAATTTGGATATCGTTTTAACCTGATTTTCTGAATATTGAGTTTAAAAATCTATATTGATTGAGTGTGAAGTTGTATAAGATTCCATTTGAATATATGTACGATGATATTAATTTATTACCATTAGGTTGAGCTGATATGGATTTAATATATATTTTATCAATATAATATAAGTTTTAGAAATAGTCGTTCTTCAAACGACCTCTGTTTTTGACGAAACAAATTTTATTGGAATACGTATAATTTATTATTGCTAGATTTCCAGTTTGGAGCCAAATGGATTGTCGGTAAACAATATTTGAAGGTGAACCGACAAATTGAAATAACGTCGTTGCGCAAACAGAGTCTGTTTTCAACGAAATAAATTTCATTAGGGACGGAACGTCAAGATGTAACGGTACATCCTTTCTTATTATATTTAGAGTCCATAAATATCGGTGCAAATATTGGTCGTTGAATGTAGACAACGGTTAACTTACCCATTTAAATCAATATAAAATATAAAACTACCCTATCCACTTTATTCCATCCGCATATGTTAACTAAGAGCACAACCAACCATGGCTTGTTCAGTTACTAAACAAGCCACGGAGCAATCAGGTGTGGCTTGTTCACTCATCCGTGGCTGGTTTGTGGCTAGTTTTGAGCTCCTTCGTGACTGGTTCACTGAACAGAGGCTAGAGCTTATAACGGCAAAGAGAATACCGTTATAATCTTATAACGGCAAACTCTTTGCCGTTATAAGTTTATAACGGCAAAGAGTTTGTCGTTATAAGCTTATAACGGCAATCTCTTTGCCGTTATAATACATAGCCGTTGCACTCCAACGGCTACCCCATTTTCCCCTCTAATACACCAACTTTCCTCCTTCTTCTTCCATACAACCACTCCACCTTCTCAACTTCAACTTCTTCAACTTCTTCAACAACAAAAATGTCTTCTTCCGCACCCAAGCGAAGCATCAAAAAATGCGGAAACAAGAATCTCATGTCCAAACCGCCCTCTTCATCGTATGGCATGCAACGGTCAGTCCAACAACATCAATCGTTGCAGCCATCTCACGAATATGGCTACTCGCCGTATTCAAATTATCCATATCGACCATCTTACCAACCGCTCGCTCCTCCTAACTTTCCTCCCGTCCATTCGTCCGCCCCGCCACATTTTTACCAACGACTGCCCGTGCCAGGCGTGTACGATGATCATTCGTCGTATATGTCAATGATGATGCAGACCGATCAAAGTCAACAACCTCACCTACCTCCGCAACAGACCGAGGTTCGTGACTGCGAAGGTACACGAAATCTGCAAAGACGGTTTTCGTACGGGTTTGTCTCTCCTAGTAACGAAGAAAATGTTGAAACTTCAACGGAGGAGCCGGAGGACGAAGATGCAAATGAGGATGCGAATGTTACAAATTCTGAAGAATTTAGTCAAGAATACACTGCACCTGTCAGTCCCGAATATAACCAAAAGAAGACGAAGTGGAAGTCTTTAAGCGGCATTTTCAGTAAACGACACCAAACCGAAGTTGAATCGGAGCCGGATCCCGGAATAGAAGATGATGAGGATGATCATGCTGAAGAGGAAGAAATAGCAGCGAATGGAAGAAGAAAACAATGTAAGTTTACTTCCGAGCAGTACGTTTCACTTGCTAAATCGTGGATACGCATTTCACAAGACAGCATTGTTGGGAATAATATGAAAGGTCAGAAATTTTGGGAAAGAGTTGCAGATTTCTACAATTCGTTGGAAACGAGGAGTAGAACATGGGGATCACTTAGAGGCGGTTATAGAGTTATGAATGCTGCATGTCAGAACTATCTGGCAATACTGACAGGCTTGCAGAACAGTCAGCAAAGCGGTGCTGCACCTTATGATGTTGTAAGTATCGTAGATTACTTTTAAAAATAAGTTAGTATACTATGCTTGATTAGTTAGAAATGTCATACACTCATACAATTTCGACTTTATGTTACAGATTGAAGAGTCACGAACGGCCTACCAACGAAAGTATGGACTTCCATTTAAATTTAACGACTGTTTCGAGCTTCTATCTAGGTTGCCTAAGTGGAAGAACCCAAGCAACTTCATGGTTGAACAGCAGAACAAAGCTAGAAGGGTGAACTACTCTGAATCTAGTCTAGGAAGTGACCCGAGCTCGCAAGAAAGAAACCCTTTATTTGGAACTAGTGACGGACGGCCTGTTGGCAGAGCCAAGTCAATTCAGCTGGAGCAACGCGGTGCAGAGTTCTCTAGATTTATTGAAATAGTAGAGAATTCAGCTACGGAGACAAAAGAGCATAGACTTCGATTTTCGAAGCAAAGAAACCGCAGTGACGAAGAGTTCCACAAAGCAGTTAGTGTTGATAGAGAGCTTCGCAGACAACAACATACGGAGAAACAAGCCCTGTTACGAGCAAGGCTGGAGAAGAAGGAAGCACTAGTGCGGGAGAGCAATTATGTTAAAATGATTACATGTGATTTTAGTAAGCTTTCCCCTTTACAGCAAGAACTAGTAAAAGAGCAGATTGCAGAGTACAGAAGAAGCAAAGGAAGCGGAGGCGGAAGCTGTAGTGGCTCGTTTGAGGACTAGCTATGTATGTTGGGTTAAGTTGTAATATGACTGTGAACTGTTTGTAGTAGTTACATACTAGTGGGTATTTATGTACTAGCTAGGGTTTAGTTGTAATATGATTGTGTCCTATTTGTAGTATGTATGCAGTAGTTGTTTATGTAGTAGCTGTATATGTTGGGTTGAGTTGTAATATGATTGTGATCTGTTTGTAGTATTTATGTACTGGTTGTTGAAACAATGATACAATCGACAATATGATTGGAAACTAGATTTATTGACCCAACATACACACTGATACATAGTGCACGAGTGCAAACCGATACATAGTTCTAGTACCAACTACTGATTCCGACTATTTGTTCCTTTATGCGCCCACAAATGATCCACTAACTGGTCACACAATTGGAAGTGTGCAGCTTGATCTTCAATATGTTGAACCATATCAACATACTCGTCCATTGAGTTTACATCTTTATGGGGTTTTGCATTTGACCCCGTAAACATGTCAGGATAATTAGACTTTTGATTCTTATACCCACCTCTTTCAGACTCCACAATCATGTTATGTATTATTATACAAGCGCACATGATTTCTGAAAGCACTCTTGCATCATGAAAACGGGCAGGATTGCGTAAAATATGAAATCGGGCTTGTAGAACACCAAACGTACGTTCGATGTCCTTTCTGTAGCTAGCTACTTTCTCAGTGAAATAACGTTCTTTGTCATTTGATGGTACTCTGTATCCTTGAATCAAAGTTCTCCACTTTGGGTATATTCCGTCCACTAGATAGTATCCAGTTTTGTGTTCGATATTACCAACGTTATATGAAACATCTGTTGACAGTCCGTTAGCAAGCTCTGTGAAAAGATATGATTGTTTTAAAACATTTATATCATTCAATGAACCTGGGACTCCAAAAAAAGCATGCCAAACCCATAAATCGTCTGTTGCTACTGCTTCAAGGATCATTGATGGCACTTTCTTATGTCCGGTAAACATTCCTTTCCATCCCGTTGGGCAGTTTTTCCAAGGCCAGTGCATGCAATCTAAACTTCCAAGCATACCTGGAAATCCTCTAGCTTCTCCCCTGCGTAGTATCCTGCTTATATCGTTTGGTCCAGGTGTCCGTAGATACTCGTTCCCGAACTCTTGAACAACTGTTTTACAGAATTCTTTCAGACACTCTATTGCTGTTGATGCTGCAATTCTGAAATATTCATCCATTTGGTCGCCAGCTGTTCCATAGCTTAACATCCTCAATGCCGTTGAAATTTTGATGTGGGGCGAATGGCCAATTTCTTGTGCTCCGTTCAGTCTATAAGTGAAATATGGATTTGACTGATTAAGTTTAAGATAAATTTTAGAGAAGATTGTCGGACTCATACGATAACGACGGCGGAACAAAGTTATATCGTAGGTTGGATTGTCGATGAAGTAATCTCTCATTAGTCTTTCATGTCCAATCCTGTAGTCTCTCTTATACCGCCGGTCATGCCGGCTAGGCATACTACCTCGATGGTTGCTAATTGAGCTTTCAGCGAAATTATTGGAATACCCAACCATTGTGTGTTGCTCCAGCTGCTCCTCCGTCTCTTCCTCATCTTCTAGGTCGTAATCTTCAGTTTGATTCATGTGGTAGTAATGGTGACGTAGATTTGGATCCATTGCTTGCTTTTTTTATAAATAGAGTTTCGTTGTTCTGCCTAAGTGTAGACGTACGACAGATATATATAAGCAATGAAGGTTAACATATTTTAAATATATTTTTTGGCAATAATGGTTCCGACATAAAGGTTGGGATAGTAATGATTCTGTCATTGACTAGTCAATTCAGAAAGTTGTTGTGCTGTGAACGGTTGGCACTAATGGTTGGCAATAATGGTTCCGACATAAAGGTTGGGATAGTAATGATTCTGTCATTGAGTAGTCAATTCAGAAAGTTGTTGTGTTGTGAACGGTTGGCACTAATGGTTGGCAGATTGAGTAGGCAATAATGGTTTGGATAATATGTCTGCATTGAGTAGTCAAATTCCTTTATAATGGTTTGGATAATATCTCTGTGTTGAGTTGTCAATTCGGACAGATGATGTGATATAAAGTGATATCCAAATATGTTTAAAATCTCCACTAAATCCAACCCGTGGAGTAGGATACGGGGATACAACAATTTATAAAGATACAACAATAAGCATAAAGATACAATAGTTTATAAAGGTACAACAACTGCCGACATAACATGCGAACTAGCTTCGTCAAAGTATGAAGTGAAAATTAGCAACTTCAGTAAACCCCATTTTACGTTTTAGTCTTATGGGAATCGCAGGATGTTCAATCGCAACTGGGCATTTTCACTTCAAACACGTCTATTCTCGCATTCGAGTTCGTTACAATATGCTATTCCCCGAGGACACAAAGGTTGGTCTATCCAGTCCGTGTATTTGCAACCATTTGGATAGGCTGGACATCGCTGCACGCGCCGACCTATATTGTTGCCTTCTGCTTGAACGACAACTTCAACTGCATACCCGCAATAGCAACGAACTGGATAAGAATCCACTACATGTTCATGCAGTGGTACACGAAAGAACTCTTCTTCTTGCGTTGTTTGAGTGACCTCTTGTTGAGATGGAACTTGAACAGGGGGTACTGGGGTTTCATGTGGAGTTTGAACGTTCACTTGTTCATACGGCGGTATAGTTTGCGGTTTCATTTGGTTTAGGAACTGAAGTTCGTCTTCAAGCTCCTGTAGCCTCATGCTTTCGTAAGCTTGTTCCTCGGAATCTGTAAATGTTGCCCACGAAGACATTTTCAGTGAGTGCGGATCAAAGGATGTGCTCTAAGAATGGGGAAGAAGTTGTTTGAGTTTTGCATGTTGTGAGTAAATTAACATATGTATATATAGCTTGAAGATGGGCAATGGTGTGAACGGTCAAAAGCTACACTGTAGGGAACACTAAATGGAATCTGGTAGATGACATGACTGCACTATGTGAAGTATGCAAGACTTGACCAGTCATTGCGCTATAGTTGGTTGACCCATTACGTTCTTACGTAGAATATGGAGTTATCTGCAAACCTTGTTATGTTGGCGCGTTATGTAAGAATTTTGCATTTGTAAACGAGAAGACGATAATCTTGTTCACGATCAAATTGAAACAGTAATACATTCCAAACCACACTTACAGGAACCAGAACAACAGAACATAGCAACATCAAATTCAAAGTAGAGTAATAAATCTTCGATTCAAGAAAAACTAAATCCTAACAATTTCTGAGATAGCCAGATCTAGTTGCATCCGCAACAATCTTATTCAACCGCCTTATTTCGGCTTGCGCTTCCAGCGCATATTGAAGTCCACGTTGGCACATTGGCGGGTCTATCCACTGCATAAAATTACAACAGTGAATATCATTGGGGTAATACCTATGGTCTTCGAAGGCAGGACATCCGAAGAATCGGCGTCCAGCATTTTTTTCAGTTTTGGCAACAACAACAATCGATTCATCTCCGCAACAGCAAATAGGGTAAGCTCCACTAGGTAGCGTTGGACCGATTGGATGTAGGGGCTTGATTTCTTGTCCTTCGTATACGATCTGCTTACCAGGTCTTTGATTTGCTACAACTTCGCGCAATCGAGCGTTGAAAGATTTTGTTCTCGGCTTCACTGATTTAGAATGAACTTGTGCTCCTTCACCGAATTCCACTGTAGGCTTGTTGTGTTGTACACTATTCCTTGACCGTTCAAACTCTTCATAACAGTTATTCATTGTTTCATCGTCAATCTCCAAGTTGTCCATAGCTTCAATACAAAACAAATCGTTAATCAATTGAATTGGATGGGAAGTGTATGGAATTTTTGTTCTGTTAGAGATATTAACCTGGTGCATATTATTCATAACAGAGATATTAACCATGACAAAACAATTACGAATAATGCTTCCAAAGGCTGCTACAGTCAATGAAATGACTAGACACTGAGTCATACAACAATATTACATACTGCAATATCACTGTGAATTTAATACGAGTCACGTGTATGTAGAGTGTACCCTTTCACATGCATGTACGGCATGATTGGACCAGTCACTGAGAAGAAAAAATTAAAGACGCGTCTCCATCATTCGTAACTGTGATTCCATTAAAAGTCTCCATCTTTCGCTCACTGCATTGGGTAGTCTCTTCCGAATTAAATGACAACATTTCATGTGATGGCACCATTTTTCGTGCTGCAATGATGTGACCGGTCATTGTACAGAATCACCCATAATATCACGAGAACCCTATAACGGGTATTCTACTATGTTGAATTGTAACTGTTCGTCGTACATTGCCCTTACAAGTACTCCATATCTGATAATCCATCTCATACCTTCTACAGCTTCAAGCTGCACCGTTGTAGACTAAAGTGAGAAAAATTATTTTCTTGTTGTCTTATAGGTAACGTTTATTATCAACAAAATTTGTACTTCTACTAACTCTACTTATTCTACTGATGCACAGGTTACATGGACGATTCAGAAATTAGTGATGAAGAAATGGGAAGGATTTTTGATGAGTACGAACGAAACTTAGTGAACGATAACGAAATTGGATTAGTTCATGATACACAAGTTGAAGAGGTGTCTGCCGCTATTCAGCATCGAGCGGTTACAGCTCCGCGTCCTTCTCCAGCAAATCAACGACCTAGTAATAGAGCTCGAACATTGAATTCTCCAACTTCAGAATTTTCTTCTAAGGATTTGCTGGCCCTCGTTAAATCCTATATTGAGGTTGAAAAGAGGGATGAGTTGCTAATGCAAAGTGGAGGGGGTTTAACATATGAAGAAAGATGGGCAATGATCACGAGGCTATACAACAACCATCGTTCCCGGCCCACTACACGAACATCGGTTGAAATCCAAATGGTTAATCATCATTTTGCAGACGCTTGTGATCGGTACACAAAGATTATCGAAACTGTTGAAGACGAGAACATATTTAAAACAAATCAAGCAACATATGATTCTCGTTACCTTTTCGAGTATGGTGAGGAGTTCGTTGGTTACAAAGCGTATAAACTCCGCTACAGTTGGTTGACCCGCTATGGAACTGAGTAGACTTATGGTATTGTGATTTTATTGTTGTTTTACTGTCTATTTAATTTGATGTTTGTGCGTAGACTATGGAGTTATCTGCAAACCTTGTTATGTTGGCGTGCTATTTAAGAATTTTGCATTTATACACGAGAATAGGGAAACCTTGTTCAACATCAAATTCAAACGCTATTACATTCCAAACAACACTTACAGGAACTAGAACAACATAACATACCGGCTATACACAAAAACATTCTCTACACAGAAATACAGTCTCTCCACATAACCAAATGCAGTCTCTACACAGAAACATAATCAAAACGTACACAAAATACATCGAAAGTACATAATAGTGGTAGTCAACAAATACAGAATGCATACTCAAACAACAGGAACATACAACTATCAACTAGGAAAACGTAATACAACAAAAGTACATAACAGTGGTAATACAACCAAAATACATAACAGTGGTAGTCAACAAATGCAGAACGTCTACTCCAACAGTAGGACCATACAACTGACAACTGCGAAAGTACATAAAAGTGGTAGTAACTCAGTCGTCCGAGTCATGCAAGTGGACCTGTACGTGGACCTGTGCGGCGCCGATGACGTCTCTCATCATCACCAACATCTGGAGGCTGACTGGACCCAGCACTAGACCTATGGTGGTAATACATCTGCAAGTCCTGAAGTCTCTTGCGCTCTGCCTCAAGCTGGGCCTCTAAATGCGCCTGCTGCTGTCGTGCCTCCTCTGCAACACGACGTAGCTCACCATCATAGTAATCTAGGCTACGCCTATGCTCTATATAGCCCGTATGCCTAATCCCCATCTGCATATCATACAGATCATGATATGATATCTGTGTAGGATCCGGGTAATCGTGATGGGCCGGAGGATGAAACACGTCAACGTAATGATCCGGTCCAATGGTGGGCACTGCCATGGTCCATCCAAAATGACCGGCGGCCGCCACATGATCAGCTGCCCGAAAACTCTGGCTGGGCTGGGTAATATCCTCGACAACAGGTGGACGTATGCCGTGTCGTATAGCAGATGGCCCTACTAAATCAATCGATGCTGCATGCGTAATCGTGTCTGAGGACCCGGTGAAAAATCTACGCCAGAAGGTAAGGTAACACTCCCCGATAATAACAAAGCTCTCAGCCGTCCACCAGCCTGCTGCCTTGGTTATATCTAGCTGCTCCCTCGGGTAAATCATACACCGATAAGTATGTGGGTGTGGATCATCCGGAATAGCATCGAAGTCATACAACTGTCTCCAGCACCTCTCACCAAGATACCAATAAGCACCTAGCGCCACGGTAGAAGATATAATTGGAAATCTCCGTCCGGCAAGCATCCTTGGAATCTGTATGATCTCAAGATCGATGGATGTACTGTGCTCAAATGGATGCCATAGAATCTGATCCCTATACATCCTCAACTCGATCTGGTTATGGGCAACGGGATACACATGGCGTGACTCATTATCTCTGGACCCCCGGTTGTCCGCAGTCCAAAAGCATATACGGGGGAAAAGGTCGATGGGTCTGCAGTACGGGTGATAAAATGAAAGTTCCTAGAGTACTCAAAGTACCAATACTGTAACAACTCCCAGAATCCAAATAAAGAAACCTGAGAATCAGTGATGGTGCACTGCATGTCGAGACATCTGTATAGGTATGCAAGGATAGGTGTGCCCCAATCATATAAAATCGCCCCATCGGCATTTATCTCAGCCGCGACCGCAAAAAACCCCACAGGAACGCTACTGCTCGAAGAACTAAAGAAAAGGTTACCCATAAGGTATAACATAAATAGTCGAGCAAGCTCCAAGTCGCCATCAACAGAGTAGTGATCGAGTATCCTGTCCATAGCCGCACGGATCGCGCTCACTCTAATAGCGCCTTCTGCCTGATACGACGTAGCAGAAACATCCAAATGAGGCAGTAGATCATGAACAAGTGCACGATCACGCCATCGACCATCGTCATAAGGCAGTGGGGGATAAGCACCTACTCCAATGCTAATACCAGTAAGCATGGAGAAATCAAGCGGTGTAAGTCCTAACTCACCACAAGGAAAGTAAAATGTGTGGGTGGTTTTGTACCACCGTAGAGCAATGGCCGCACACAATTGGACATCGGCATTTATAACATGATTTATTCTTAAAATAGCAAAGAGCACAATAAGATAAAATATGACTACTAAATTATCCACTTATTTCATTAAAAGGTCTATAATATTACCTAGAAAAAATTGAAATCCAAGAGCATGTAACAGTCCTGCGACCCCCTCCTTACTCGCCAAGTGTGCATGAATGCATGATAATATCTAAATGTGGTCGCTAACGAACCACGTGGACGTATATTCCGCGGCTGTTAACGGTTCAACAAAATGTTATACTATCTACCCAATATCTAACACTCAAAGAATACTATTTAAATATTACTAAAAATACTTACATCCAAACTCGACTGCGTGCTAACGTGTACTTCGTCATCTGGAAGAATGCGAAAGTTGGATAGCATAGGAAGCTTCGCCGCGCTGAGGTTCATATCCACATAGCCATCGAGATCGACCTGTCTAGCGGAAACCGATCCAACACCCCTACGCGCTCTGCCTGTTCGTCCGCCTCTACGCCCGCCATGTCCCCGATGGGCGCCTTCCTCGTGCGCCCCTATTTCTTCGTTATCCATGCTCTCGGCGGCTACAAGCAAGTCTTCTATTCCGAGCACTGGTTGTTCGCCACTACCCCCTGCACCACTCCCGCCTGCGCCACTTCCCCCGGTGCCACGATCGTCGCCATGCATGAATTTTTTGGCGAATTTTTTTAGTAATCTAGCCATATTTTCGAACGAATATTTCAAATACGGTATTTAATTTGGTTAGAAGCTGACGGATTGGTGAATTGAAGGTAAAATTTAGGTGAAAAATGGGGGTTGGAAGATGGTTTTCGGGTTAGGAAAATGGAGGAAGGGGATAATGAAGCAGGAGGCGGCTGGGGGGAGGGTTTTGAGAGGGTTTGCTTATAACGGCAAACTCTTTGTCGTTATAAGTTATAACGGCAAAGAGTTTGCCGTTATAACGTTACAACGGCAAAGAGTTTGCCGTTGTAACCCCCTTCCCCAAACCAGTCTGTGGCTGGTTCGCCCTTTCTGGGTACTCGGCTCGTTGGACCAGTTGCAGAACATGAGAGAGAATAACTGAACAGAACGGATGGTCGGTTTTGGTCTAACTTACCCATTTCTTTTCTCACACACATAACTAAGTCTATATATATATGTGTGTGTGTGTGTGTGTGTATCGAAAACTCTGGCCAACCTATACACTAAACCCAACACTCTTCGTCCTACGAAATCAACGTACAACTGACCTATGAAGTTTCATTTCAGCCGACTAAAATCTCACCATCGTCGAACCTAGAAGTGATCAAGCTAAAGCCTACCACGTACGAAACGAAATGACTTCATTTCTATCCTTCCTTTCATCTATATATGTATATACGCCTACCCTTTTCATTCCTCTCCACAATTATTTCTCCAGCAAACCAAACGAGATGCCTCATTTTCTTGAATGAGTAAGACTGAAAAGTTCCTTTCAAACTAAAATAAAACCTTGTCTTTCATTGTCTCTTTCCGAACCGAGCATGTATACATACTTACTTGTTCCTTTTGATTCCATATAGAAACCGTAGGTTTAAAAATGGAAACAAAATCATGGCAAAATGGTGGTTGGGAATGCTGCTGTGAGATGTTCGAAGACCATGGGGTTTTACGTGAACTACTGGATGCCGGTGTTGGTCTGGGATGTGGTGGCAGTCGTCGGAGCCCAGGTGCTCGGCAAAGTGGTGCGGACTGTGTGAGATAGTGGTGGAGTTCATTTGAACGAAGGCCTGAGTTAGGATGAGAAAATGGTTGGAAGCTCACATGGGGACAATAGCTGAAGCAAACTGCACGTGAAGAAGCCACAGGTGCATGGTTGATGTGGGGAGTTGGCCCGATAAATATGGTAAGCATTAACGTGAATATTTTATAACGTAATAAGTAGGGAAATGATAGACGGTATAAACATACACGATGAACAGTATTTTTAACGTTGCCGGCATATTTAAATATGGGCTATTTAATTTTAAAGTAAGTTAGTTTAAATGTGCCCAAACCATTATAATGTGACCAGTTAATATAACGCGGTAGGAGAAAAAGATATATGCAAACCGAAATTTGTAAGTGACTAATTATTTTATCATAACCGATTATTTCAATAAACATAATCAATGTGTCCAATATTTGAAGCGTGATGACTGATGAGTCATTAAATCAGAGTTAATTAAGTTATTAAACCATTTAAATATAAATTGTATAACTGATAATTTGTAACGTGTGCATATATATTAACAGAATGGAACAAAATCAGTGAGTTGGAACTGTACCGGCTTGCATGACATTTACGGAACTGGTTTGGACAGAGATGAAAGCAGCTGAGGATTTTAATTAAATTAAATGTATGTTTAATTTAATTAAACCAAACTGTTTAAAGTGCGAAAAAGAATCAAGGTGAGTTCAACCCACTCAGTTTATCCCGCTTATATTTTCTACAAGCTGGGTTTTTAATTTGTGTGCATTGTTTGCTAATGATTGATGGTTTGATGACTGTTTGCATGGATGTTGAATATTTTTTATATTCACTGGTTAAATTAAATGTTTGTTTAGTTTAATCGAATTAAATAGTTTGTTAGCCTACTTTGTGAACTAGGCTACACAAAAAACAAATAGAGAGAAAGACACCGATCGGATCGGATCGGAGAAAGATAGTGCAGGAGGTAAATAAAGATCAAGAGCGCAGAGATCACATCGGATCGAATCGGAGAGATACAACAGAAGCCTCATTACATCGGGTCAGAACGGTAATACGTCAGCAATACCAAAGGATAGCAGGCGACTTCAGCGGTTCGGATCGGAGGAACACTTCAGCAGCATCAGAAGAAAGCAAGCAATCCCATCAGTTCGGACCGGATGAATACATCAGCAGCATCAAGGGATAGCGAGTTGCGTCACCGGATCGGATCGGAGGCCCCGATCCGAACCCCTTTTCCCTTTGAATCTGTAGCCGTTGCTGCGCATATCTCCTGAAGACGCGGACAAGATCTGACCATTTCTCCCCCGATCTCCAACTCAATCAGTGCGCTGTAGCCATCTTAGAGCCTCCAAACCCGACTCTCAAGGGATGGATGCCACGCAATTTCGAACTGGAGCCACTTCGAGGAGATTTTTCACCTATAAATACACCACCTAGAGGCATTTAAAAGGATCTTTTGGAAAATTCTCAGTCCATACTTCCTCCGCAGCTGAATTCTACAATCATATTCAGATCAAAATCATCTCTTAAAGCCCACTTTTGAGAGATTTGAGTGAGTTTATGAATTGCAATTGTGAGGTTGAGTGAGAATCCTTGCTATATTCATATTCAAGTCATCAAATTAAAGAAAACAAAGTGGACGTAGGCTCGTTAACGCCGAATCACTATAAACTACGTGTTCTTTACTGCTTTTTCATTGAATTCATAACTAATTTGAGTGTTAGAGCCAATTTTTGGTCTAACATTTTGGTGCTTTCACTGAGAACTTTCAAATTCTGAGCCTTTTTGGGATTATCATTCTACTGTTTGGACCTTCAAGTTCAAAGAAGTTAATCCCCTTTCTCTGACATCTTTCAGTACTTGTTGACTAATCGTTGAAGAATCAAGCATTATGGCTAAGACCAAAGGAAAGGAAGTGCAAGGTGCTAAGGGAAATAATGCTAGAGAAAATCAGCAAGCTATTGTGTTAACAAGGTCACGCACTCAAAGCTCTGGAGCATATCACACCAACTAGGAGAATCCGGATCGAATCGGAGGGGCTGATCCAAATCGAGAGGAAGCAAATAGGATCGTGTTGACACCGATCCGACCTGAAGACCCGATCCGAACCGATGGTGTTGGGGGCTCTCACTCTCTCCATCCGAGCCGCCCCGACCAGGCTGCTATGGGCCGATCCGATCCGAATTAGAATGAAGCTGGAACTTCTACTCGAGCTCCCTCTGATGCTCCAATTCCAGCCACGTTGACCAATGTCCATCCTGATCCATCTGCACCCATTACTCAGGGAGACTTTTCATGTTTTCTTGACATGCTTCAGAGTACTAAAGAAGCATTGGAAGCCCAAAGGCGTGACAACCTTCGAATGCAGGAAAACATGATCACCATGGCTAGAGAATTACAAGAGCTCCGGAGGCAGAGAACTCCTTCCCCACCACGCAGATGATTCGTCTTCGTCGGAGGAGGAACGTCCTCGCGAGAGAAGGCCGCTTGAATGACCTCAGAACCTTGACCAACTGACTTTTGGATCTTTAGGATCCCGAAAAGATGTTGCCCGTGTATTGGGTCCTGATGACCCGAGTATGCAACAGCCTATGTTACTACCTATACGTGGATCCCACGTCTTACCCAGTGATCCTAATATTACTAACCCCACACAGCAACAACTTCTCCAACCTTTACCTCCAGAGATTGACCAGGGGCACAGAGAGCAACGTGGAGCAGCTGCCGCTAGAAACAAAAGGTTATCCCCTGATCAGGAACCTAGGGGTAATCCGAACATCAGATCTAGAGAGCCTGTGCAGACATTAACCAATGCTGATGTACAGGAAATGGTGCGACAAATTATGTCGGAAAGCCGGCGATATACTAATGAAGATTGGGGCATTGAGCGAAGTCATACCCCTTTCACAGATGACATCCTGAATTACCAGTTCCCCCGACGATTCAATTTGCCTTAGATGGATCGATATTCAGGAAGGACAGACCCAGGGCAGCACCTAATGAGATATGCATGGTCTATGAACGCGGCAGTAGCTCCCAATACCGTAAAATGCAAAGCTTTTCTCATTTATCTTGAAGATGTGGCGTTAATGTGGTTCACTCGACTTCCTCCTCGGTCGGTGTCAAATTTCACAAAATTAAGTGAGCGTTTCATGAATCAGTTCCGACTCCATGCCCAAAAGTCCAAGACCGTCATAGAATTGTCACGAATTAAACAGGGCCCAGGAGAATCTTTGAAGTCGTATTTGGATCGCTTCAACCTGGCCATCACCGAAGTCACTGATCCCCATGAGCCCACTATCCGGATGGCCTTGATAGAAGGAGTAGATCCCGACACAGAGTTCGGGGATTACTTGGCTGGAAAACCACCTCCTACAAGAGAATTATTCTATGAAAAGGCTAATGTTTGCCTAAGGCGAGAAGGAGCTAAGGCAAATCGGAAGAGAAAGTCCGAAGGGACCTCGAAGGAAGGTGTTCAGAGTAATGTCGCTGTGAAACAGTCTGGTGACAGTTCAGGAAAAGTAGAAGTAAATGTTGGCAACCAGAGTGGTGGTAATAGCAACAGAAATGGGAGCGACAATAGAAGGAATAGAAACCGTGGGAATAGCTCCAATAAAAGACCCAGATTCCAGAGTTTTGAAAATTACACGCCGTTAAATGATACGTTGGAAAACATCTATCTAGACACATACAGCGTATTGTAGTATAAAAAGCCACCACCCAGAGATTCTACAGAGAAGGAGATTGAGACAGGAAAGTTTTGCTTGTTTCATGGTACACACGGTCATTCCACCAATAAGTGTCGTCATTTGAGGGATATCATCAAAAAATTGCTGCGAGAAGGGAAGTTGGATGAGTACAAAGCTGCCCCAAGGGACAGGGGGCAAGGGGGACAAGCCCCGAATCAAGAACAACCTACTTCAAAACCCATGGCTCAGCAAAAGGATAAGAGGATCGTGATTAACTCCATTATAGGCGGACCTCATTTGATTGGCCGTAGTTTTAAAGCCATGGACCAGTACGTCAACGCCGACAAGCATTATGAAGTAGGAGAATGCAGCAGCCTTGAAGACGTCACTCCAATAAAGCAGCAAAAAACGATGTCCGATGATGTCGTATTCCACAATAGAGACGAGTTTGGAGTTCAATCCCCAACCGACGATCCACTAGTGATAACCACGACAATTGGCCCCGCTTTGGTCCATAAGGTGTTAGTAGACAATGGAAGCTCGGTTAATATCCTCTTCAAGAAATCCTTCGAACAAATGAGGCTCGAAGCAAAATACTGAAAGTCGTGTCAAGGATGGATACGTGGTTTTAACGGAGTATCCACAGCTCCGATGGGTTTTGTGGAATTGCCAGTCACACTAGGGCAAGGGGATCGCCAGAGAGTAAGGATCCTGCCGTTTGTAGTTCTGGATTTGGAGTCGCCTTATAATGCCTTCCTAGGCCGACCAGCCCTTGCCGAATTTAGGGCATGTATTGCGCCTTGGTGTTTGCTGCTAAAATTTCCGACTGACTCGGGAGTTGGGACAATGAGAGGCGACCAAGCTACGGGACGAG
Organism: Allium sativum; assembly: GCA_030737875.1. Classification (NCBI taxonomy): domain Eukaryota; kingdom Viridiplantae; phylum Streptophyta; class Magnoliopsida; order Asparagales; family Amaryllidaceae; genus Allium; species Allium sativum. Next base: position 1,026,265,249 of record CM060909.1, read on the forward strand.
CTTGTTACGTGGCAGAGTTAAAGATGCTAATGAAGGGGCTGAATATAGATGCTAAAGATGATTCTGCCTCTCCAAAGGGGGCCACAGCATAGCAACTAAGGGGTCCTGCCCCGAGAGAGTCGCCTTCAGACATGCTCGAGGATATAGATCCCAGAGAGGATAGGGAACCCGGGGACATGAAGGCAACTCCCAATGAAATAACAGTTGATATACCTATTGATGAAACGGATCCAATAAAAGTGCTAAAGATTAGCTCGCAATTAGATCCAGTTAGAGCAAGGGAATTGGCTGATTTTTTGAAGGCAAATCTGGATGTGTTTTCCTGGACCCACGCTGACATGTATGGGATTTCGCCTGCCATCATGAGTCACTCCTTGTGCATTGATCTAAAGCACCCACCAGTCAAGCAGAAGAGACGGATGTTGGGCCTAGAGCGGTCAGCAGCGTTGAAAGAAGAAGTAGAGAAGTTAAAAGGTAACGGATTCATTAAGGATTCAAAATATCCTGACTGGATATCGAATCCTGTCCTGGTCAAAAAGTCAAATGGGAAGTGGAGAACGTGCATTGACTTTTCTGATTTGAACAAGGCTTTCCCGAAGGATAGTTTTCCTCTCCCCAGAATTGATCAACTAGTAGATTCAACTGCCGGGCATGAACTTTTATCCTTTATGGACGCTTATTCCGGGTACAATCAAATTCCCATGCACGTACCAGATCAAGAGCATACAAGCTTTATTACAGACTTGGGATTGTATTGTTACATCGTAATTCCGTTTGGATTAAAAAATGCGGGAGCCACATATCAGCGCCTGGTCAACCGCATGTTTTACAATCAAATTGGGAAGACTATGGAAGTTTACGTAGATGATATGCTAGTGAAATCCAAGCAATCTTCCGATCATACGAAAGACTTAGCAGAAATGTTTGGCATACTACGAAGGTATGGGATGAAGTTGAACCCTTTGAAGTATTCTTTTGGCGTAGCATCAGGAAACTTCCTTGGCTTTATCGTAAGTTCCAGAGGAATTGAAATCAACCCAGACCAAATAGTAGCAATCCGGAATATAGAGGAGCCGCGAAAAATTAGGGATGTTCAGAGCTTAGCTGGGAAGGTTGCAGCACTGGGCAGGTTCATTTCCAAAGCAACAGACAAGTGTGTGCCTTTCTTCGATCTCATAAAACGGGGAAAACGAAATTTTGAGTGGACCCCCGACTGTGTAGAGGCGTTCCAGAATCTGTTAGACTTCTTAGAAAAGCCTCCAATATTATCAAAGCCCGTGCAACATGAGGATTTGTTCGTCTACTTGGCGGTATCATCTCACGCCATCAGTGCAGCATTAGTATGTGAAGAGGGAAAAGTCCAGAAACATGTGTATTACGTGAGCAAAAAACTAGCTGCTGCAGAACGCAACTACCCAAAGATAGAGAAGCTTGCTTATAGCCTCCTGATTGCTTCCCGCAAACTCCGCCATTATTTTCAGGCACACCCAATAATTGTGTATACCGACCAACCTTTGAGACAAGTGTTGCAGAAACCTGAAGCATCAGGGCGGCTACTCAAATGGAATATCGAGCTGAGCCAGTTTGATTTGAACTTTCAGCCGTGAAGATCAATACGGGGGCAGGCCTTGGCTGACTTCATAGTTGAATTTAAAATTCCTGAAGAAGAAACGGTGGGTGACAGGATAGTTACTTTGGATCAAGAATTAAAGCTTAGTCCATGGAAATTATATATGGACGGAGCCAAGAACGATAGAAAGTCCGGCGCTGGAGTTGTTTTAATGACTCCTGAAGGACGATCTATCTATTATGCGTTGCGGTTGGAATTTACTGCTACTAACAATGATTCCGAGTATGAAGCCCAGATTGTCGGGCTGAAACTCGCCAAAGATTTGGGAGTGAAGACACTAGATATATATTGCGATTCCAAAATAGTGGTATGTCAAGTTCGGGAAGAATTTACTGCTAAGGGACCTCGGCTCGTCACTTATCCCAAGAAAGTAAAGGAGTTGTTGGAAGGTTTGGAGCGTTATAGCATAACACACATTCCAAGAGCAGAAAATCAGAAAGCAGATCGATTAGCGAAGCTAGCAAGTTCAGATAGTCTTAAAGAATCTGAAATGGTTCCGATAGAGGTGTTGGATTCACCCAGTTTCGACCTCATGGATGTAGAGCTAGCCTTGGAAGTTGAACTAGAAAGAGAATCCTGGATGACACCAATTAAGAACTTTCTCAAAAGTGGAACTCTTCCGTTGAAAAAGAGCGAAAGACGAGCTGTAAGACGTAAGGCCATAAGATACATTTTACAGGACGACATCCTTTATCGTCAAGGGTTTTCAATGCCCTTGCTACGGTGTATCGCACACGACGACATCAAGCGTGTACTGCAAGAGGTGCATGAAGGTAAGTGTGGAGATCACACTGGAGGCCAAACCCTGGCAAAGAAAGTGTTACGGTATGGATACTTCTGGCCTACCGTGAACAAAGATGCGACTGCTTATTCACGACGCTGCGACAGATGTCAAAGATATGTCAAAGTTCCCAGAGCACTTCCGACTCAACTCAAGTCAATGGTAAGTACGTGGCCGTTCTCCATGAGGGGAATTGACATTATTGGAGTGCTACCCATTGCCAGAGGAGGAGCCAAGTATGCGATCATTGTCATGGATTACTTCACGAAGTGGGTGGAAGCTGAATCTCTAACAACCATCACGGCAAGGAAAGTGATCAGTTTTGTGGTGAGAAACATTATTTGTCGATTTGGGATACCGAAGACCATAATAACTGATAATGGGACGCATTTGATAGCGTAGAGTTCAGAAACTTTTGCCAGAAATACAAAATTGATAAGCGATACACTGCAATAGCTCATCCGCAGTCAAATGGACAGGTCGAAGCCGTAAATAAAGTCATTAAATCAATTCAAAAGAAGCGGCTGAAACGGGCCAAAGCCAGATGGGTAGATGAGTTTCCATTAGCCTTATGGGCATACAGGACGACCTTTAAGACGGCTACTGGTCATACTGCCTATTCACTTTCATTTGGGTCTGAAGTGGTGATCCCGGTAGAATTGGAAGTCCCTTCTCATCGAGTCGCGTACTATGACCCGATGACGAATAAAGCGCTCCTCCTAGAGTCTCTTGATATGATTGAAGAAAAAAGAGATGAAGCCGACTTGCGTGCCTCAAGACATTGACATCAAGTAGCACGTTATTATGACCAAAAGGTTCGCCTCAAAACCTTTGAACCAGGAGACCTAGTTCTGAAGCGAGTCTTCCCGCCTTCAACTCGGTTGGGTCCAAAATGGGAAGGACCGTACGCCATCCAACGGAAGCTTGATAAAGGAACATTCAAGCTAAGGACCATGGACGGTGAAGAGATTCCCAGAGCCTGGAACGCTCAGCACTTACGACGATATCTGAGCTAAATATGAAATATCATTTCTTTTGTTTTCATAAGCCATGTAAAAAGGCACGACTTGCCTTAAAAAGTCTGTTTATGTGAACAAAAGATTATAAAGTGGATGTAGGCTACGACTTAGCCGAACCACTATAAAAATATCGTGTGTCATTTACTTTCCTGCATTATTTATATCTTCAACTATTATTCTACTATGACTATGGAACACGAAATGTTAAACTAAAGTTGGAGATGACCTATATGCGGGAACAAACAAAACGACTATTTGAACAATAAGACATATAAGAATGGGAAGACGACATTCTTAACTCTAACTCTCAAGAATAGAGAGAGAGTATAAAGGTCGGGAAGACGACGTCCTCTGAGGCGTGAAGGTGCACCCAGATGAGAGACCGCCTCAACGAAAACTCTAACCTGGGTATAAGACAGGAGAGTATAAAGATGCCAGAAAGAACAGGCGTCAATGATGAAATGAATATGACCCCCGTCAAAGAATCGGGGACATTTGGACATTTTAATTTAATCTTGAATAGTTCTCCCTTAGTTATTCAAGACTTACTGGGGGCATACATGTACACACATATTCCCCTCCACCATGACTCCATTACATAACTTTAGTATGACATGCATTTGTATTTTTACATAAGTGATGGACTAACGACTAACAGGCATTGCAGGAAATGAATTGTTTTTATTTACAAACGTATGAGTTTGTACATGAAAAAACAAGCAAAAAAGAAGATGCGAGGGCCGCACTCGCTACAACAATTGCGAACCAACTAGATGCCAAAATAGGACGAAGCACTTCATCATTTGGGCTTCGGGTCAGACCTGGATTTTTTGGCAGCTTTCTCGGCAGCCTTAGCTTCCTTTTCAGCTTCGGTCATAACACGTTTCGACTTTTTATTCCCTGGAGCCGAAGTGCTAGAGTCAGTTGGTTTTTTCCTAGGAGAAGGAACGTTGGAATCAAGAGAAGACTTTTTAGCAAGCTCTTCTGTAATATATCTAGTTGAAAGCTTAACGACTAACCTTGATCCAGGGTCCACCACTGCAAGAGGTTTAAGGCTTTCAGGGTCCACCACATCAGGGTCTTCTTCATGTCCCTCGTTACCGCCATCATCTTTCAAGGCGGCTATCATCTCGTCATCACGAGGAGCATCGGCCTTATCCTTTTCTCCTACAGCCTTCTCCGCGGGTTCTGTCCTGGCAGTGGTCCCCTGAGGCACGTCTGTTTTCTCGAATGGTTCAGCACCTACAGAATGAGAAGCAACGGTTATCAACTCAGGAGAAAATAAAGGATCCTTCATTGATTGCCCAATTATGTGATGAAAAGTGGAGACAGATTTGACGAAATGAGGTGAAAAGGTAGAAATACCTTTTGAAGATCTCTCAGCAGCAGTGACTGCCATTTCTGATGCCGTCTCGGGAATGGGGGATAAAAGAGATGCCTGAGGGATCTCCGGGTTTTCGGGATCGTATCCCTCAACTTCAGAAGTGTCAGAGGCAGTAGAAGAAGAACCATCCTCGGAGATATGCTTTTGTTTGGCCATCCTCCTTTCCTCCTCTATGGCAGCAACGATGAGGCGACGCCCCAGAGCCATACGTGTCGTCTTATCATCTCTTAGATATTTTTCCGTGAGCTTGTCTTCATCAATGGAATCTACCTTGAGTTCGTCTTTCTCCCATTCAACAATTTGGCTCCATACATGAACCAAGGTAGTCGGATAATCTTCAATCCAAGAGATGTCACGATGACGAATTATATGTTCAAAGAATTCGATCATTAATTCGCCGAAACCATGCACGTCCTCCTGGGCCTCTAACAGCTGCTTGTGGGTCTCTTCGGCTGACTTAATGACACTTTCAACATTGCCCTCCGCCAGGACAGCCCTGTTTTCGGCCTCCATCAGCTTGGAAGCCAACTCAGCGTTCTTCTCTTCTAATTTAGTGTTCTTCCTCGCTAACTCGGCCTTTTCTCGCTCAAGAGTAGCGTAAGCAAGTTGCATTTTGGCGTTATCCAACTTACGTCTTCTGCTTGCTTCTTCAGCTCCGAGCGCTCTTGACTATGAGACTCGAGCAAGTCATGATAACGTTTTTGCAGCTCTTCAAATTGCTGCTTGAAGTTGGCAGCGTCCCGTTGAGCGATGGCAAGTTGGGCTTGTGTATCCTCAAGGTCTTTCCCCAAATTTTTCAAGGCCTTTGCGTCAGCTTCTGCAGTCTTGTTCATCGAGTTAGTATCCGTGATTAGAGTTCGGATGATTCTGGAAAGGTTACGCAAATACTTGAACATCTCTGAATATTGTCTTTCGACTACATCAATTTTCACTTTGGCCTCGTTTGCCCACCTCGAGGAAATAGGCTCAAGAGAAGGTAAGAAAGTTAGGTTTTCAAAATAGTGTTCGGGGAACTGCTCCTCCAGGTATGCTCGCTTAACTTTAGTTTCAGCGTCCAATGGCGGAGGTGCGGGGAATGTTAGTTCGGTATCCTTATGTGTAGCGGGCACAATTGCATCCTCACCCTTCCTAGTCCGCTTAGCAGGAACCTTATGCTTGCCTCGTGAGACGGTATCCTTCGGCGGGCTCCTTTCCCTACTGTGCTTTTATTGGGAAGAGGTTTGATCTTTTGACTGCGACGTCCCTTCTTCCCGACGACCTTGGTAGCTTTAATATCGCTCGGGATCTGACCGAACGGGGGAGCGTGAGCGCGAGGTCCACGACTGATAAGAGTCATAAGGCCTTCTATCCTCCTTACCCCAGCTTTCGCGGCGATCATGCTCAATATCAAAAGGCGGTCTAGTCATGCTGTGACGTAGTTTCCTGATGTCCTAGTGAGCATGAGACATTGTACCTGCACAACAATGTAAATGAAATTCAGAATTAATATTCTCATGAGAAGTAAGTGCTGTGAAGTGTGGTGCTATTGTGTTAAGTGCATCCTAAGTGGTGTCCCCCCCCCCCCGACAAACCAGAGTCCGAAGCCAAGCCAGTGCGAGTGGGCTCTTTGGCCTTAACAGGAGTGGTCTCCTCTGAAGAGGTAAAAACTAAAGGATTTGTGCCAAAATCCTCGGAAGTGTAGATAGTTTCAGGTAGGGGGAGATATCCCAAGCCCTGAAATATAGGATCGTCAGTAGTAGGGGCATCTCCTCGGGAAGCGTCTGTTGGCAGTTCTTTAGGAGATGGTGATTTCTCAGGAGAAATAGCATCCCCAGAGATGATGAACTCTTCTCAGTGCTTTTCGGGTATGTTGGCCGTCTCATCGTCTTGAGTCGATGATGGAGAAGGTGAAGTTCGAAGTGGTATGATGGGGCTTTTCGAACTCTCGCCCATTTCTGGAATTACATCCACTAGAGGGATATATACATATGGACCTGATCCGTGACCTATGCAACGGGTAATGGACAGTAGCCCATGGTGATGAAGGTATTCATCCTTGAGGACCTCATCGATAGTTAGAAATTTTTGGTCACCATTGAGGATCTGATGCATCCAATCAAAGTACACTTGACCCGATATTTGCTTGGGATTATCAACTGCAAACAAAAAGAAAACGGATTAATGTGTTGGCGTGAACATTCAGAGTTAAGATTTAGAAAACCAATGCTTTACTTGATTTTGTCCATCTCCTAGCACATCCCGGCTGTTGCCTTATATAAAACCATTCTAGCTTGGAGTCGCCGGCCTTGCTGCTGAACGGTGCCAAAATTATTTTTCTTTTTGGGACTGATTCGAAGTAAGAGAAAGAAGGAGTTTCTCGAGTCCGATGCTTGAAGTTATAAAATAAATGAACGTCATCGAAAGTGAGCTTTGTACCTAAGATCTCACGGTATGCTACATATAAGGTATATAGGTAAGCATAGGAGTTGGGATGTAGCTGCATGGGGGCAATCCGCATCTGTCTTAGAAAGTCGACAACAAAAGGAGAAAATGGTGGAATAGCTCCAACCATGCACATTAATCGGGTGATTGCCATATACCCTTCTAGAGGACTGTGAGGACGATCAGTTTTGGATGGCACCAGAGTATCCCTTCTTAGTATACCGTGCTTTCGACATATGCGAGCAAGTCTATCCACGTCGATCATTGATTCAACAGAGTCCATGGGTGATTCCAAGATAATGGCAGACTCAAATTCGTCAGGAGCTCGGTAATCTCCAATCTCTCCTTCCTCCTCGTAGCCCAGAGAAACTTCGCTGTCTGAAGATGTTTCGTTGATGTGCGTTCCTATTTCAAAATCTGAGCCCTTGTCATCCCATTCAGGGTCTGAAGGAGAAGATATGTCATCAAGAGTATATTTCTCAGAAGTTTCTGCCATTTCTGTCTTCTTTGCTAATCAAGAAGAACATCTTTCGGCCATGATCACTAGATTATTGAAGAAACAATGGCAAGGATTAGAGTAAAGTTGCCCGTGTCCCCCGTGTGTGTATGTGAACTAAAGTGTGTGCTACGTGTGACAGAGATGCAAAGTAAATACATGAAAGCATAATATAAAGGTCCAAGGAAGCAGTGATGTTCAAAACAGTTCTTGATATTCGTTTATGTTCGCAGGGCACTATCCTAACTGTCCATTAAGTTGAAGATTATATTAAGAATTGGTTTAACCAGCTAAGCAAGGTCTTATGTACAATCTGAAGTTGTTTTTCAGTTAGGATCGGACGCACACACTAGGCTCGGATCGGGGAGAAGGCCTTATGCTAGCCTGAGACAAGAGTTGATGCACAGTGACCAAAATCGGATCGGTTCGAAGGTGAACACTTGGATGGTCCGGATCGACTTGAACAACCATGCTTCTCCTCTTCTTTGTTTCACATCCCGATCCGGTCCAGTCAAGTAAATCCTGTTCTCCTCTTGGCTTGCAAGTCCGACCCGATCCGGTCAGTGGAGTCCCATTATAGTTTCTGCCCTGTCATCCGAACCGATCTCATGCACTCCATCTCTCCCTTTTTCCTCGTCTCTGCCTAGTCACCCGAACCGATCCCCTGCACTTTTCCTCTCCCTTTTTCCTCCTCTTCGGGGTCAAGCTCGATCCTACATTGACAGTCCTAACTGAAATCAAGTATTGATGCATTCGAACGACCAATAAAGGATTTTAGCCCCCACCACCGTCGCCTCGAGAGAAACTTAAACCATTAACAACGACGACGAAGTGGAGGCGATCATGGCGGCGAAGTTCATAGAATACATCGTTGGAACCATTCTAAGAAAACCGCGAATCTAAGCTAAAAGAAATTATAAAGAGAAGCTTCAAGATTATAAAACTACCTGTGTGTTGGATTTGGGGATTAAAACGAGAGAGTTTTGGAGTTTTTGAAATTCCAGGAGTTTTGATGCAAATTTCATTGGAAGAGAATAATAAAGAAGGAAGAGGAAGAAGGAGACGAGGAGGGTACTTATATGAAATCGCAGTGACCACTCGTATTCCCAATTTTTCTCAACCCGTTCGGACCGAAAGTCGAGCCCATGAAAGAACTCTGGCCTGTTAGTCTATGGTGTAGCAGTATTGAAAGGCCCATCCAAGTGTGCTACTGAAGAAAACCCGTTCGGATCGGGAACCGAATCGAAGGCGATCATTCAATAATTCTAATTCAAAGGATGTTCTGTAAATTGCTTCGAAGCACACTTTATCTTAAATAAGAGTGTAATTCGAGGGTGGCAAAATGTTAGCCTACTTTGTGAACTAGGCTACACAAAGAACAAATAGAGAGAAAGACACCTATCGGATCGGAGAAAGATAGTGTAGGAGGTGAACAAAGATAAAGAGCGCAGAGATCACATCGGATCGGATTGGAGAGATACAACAGAAGCCTCATTACATCGGGTCGGATCGGTAATACGTCAGCAATACCAAAGGATAGCAGGTGGCTTCAGCGGTTCGGATCGGAGGAACACTTCAGCATCAGAAGAAAGCAACAAATCCCATCGGTTCGGATCTGATGAATACATCAGCAGCGTCAAGGGACAGCGAGTTGCATCACCGGATCGGATCGAAGGCCCCGATCCGAACCCCTTTTCCCTTTGAATCTGTAGCCATTGCTGCGCATATCCCCTGAAGATGCGGACAAGATCTGACCATTTCTCCCCCGATCTCCTACTTAATCAGTGTGTTGTAGCCATCTTAGAGCCTCCGAACCCGACTCTCAAGGGATGGATGCCACGCAATTCCGAACCGGAGCCACTTCGAGAAGATTTTTCACCTATAAATACACCACCTAGAGGCATTTGAAAGGATCTTTTGGAAAATTCTCAGTCCATACTTCCTCCATAGCCGAATTCTACAATCATATTCAGATCAAAATCATCTCTTAAAGCCCACTTTTGAGAGATTTGAGTGAGTTTATGAATTGCAATTGTGAGGTTGAGTGAGAATCCTTGCTGTATTCATATTCAAGTCATCAAATTAAAGAAAACAAAGGGGACGTAGGCTCGTTAACGCCGAATCACTATAAATTGTGTGTTCTTTACTGCTTTTTTGATTCTATTTCATTGAATTCATATCTAATTTGGGTGTTAGAACCAATTTTTGGTCTAACATAATTATTTTAACGACTATATTCCGAACGAGGTAACTTGCCTTGTTGGCTACATTTATAATAATATAAACATATTTGATAAATAGTTGGATGCTTGAATGGATGTTGTTGATTTACGTTGATTGTTCTTTGTTAAACTATTTATTTCTGGAAATATATTGATGTATTGAATTTGAGATAACCCATTGTGATGCAGGGAAGGACAAATTGGATGAATCCAATCGGATTCCTCACTATTATTAATAATGTTTATCAATTTGATTTTATATTGTTGTTGAATGTGGAAGTGACTGATATTTCACTGTTTGGTACTTTAGTAGACATTTGCCTCTTTAGTAACGTCGATAAAAATAGTTATAAATGGAGACGTGTTTTTAAAACAAGTTTTGAAAACCAAATTCTAATACATAGGATTTGTAAATGTTTCAAACTAATGAAACGAGTTATAACGTGGTTTATAAACGTAAGTAATGGCCTGAGTGGAATTTGTTTAAATTGATTATATGAGTTAATTGGATTTGCGTAATAAATTAACAATGCTCTGAGCTGCCTATTTTAAAGTCAATTATTAGTTCGATGACCTTTAAAGGAGAATTTACTATTTTTATAATGGTGAAGTAAACAGATTTAATGATTTATTTAAGTATTTACTTATTTATTCAGGTTAACAAATAAAGGTGTATTTTTAAGATAAATATTTTTAAAGCGCAGTTTATAATGTTATTTCTGTAAAAGTAGTAGATTTTTTAAACTGTATCTAAGGGTTATAGAGTAAATGTTTTCGGTATTCGGAGTGTGAACCTTGTCTATTTCAAGGTCAATAATGTTGTTCAGTTAAGGCCTGAGAGGTAATTATACCCCAACTTGATTGACTTTGTTGTTGACTAAGGAATGTTCGGGTTCGATAACGATGATTGGTCAAATGAAGTGAGTTAATGAGCGTTAATGGTTTTGAAGACTGCGTTTTTACTTGGATAGTATAATTGAAATGGAAATGTTTCCCGAATGTTGAAAGAATTAAGATTTTATGAGTTTAATTAACAGTTAATTAAATGGGCCAAATGAAGTTGAGTATTAAACTAGTGAATTCATTTTCTTTTGATGGATGAATGGTTATTTTATTTTGATAGTTAAATAACCGACTATCAAAATCTGGCCAAGGATCGTTGGTACGGAAAGAGCGGGATCGAATTTATATTCGAAAACCATTTCGACCAGCAAATACGAAAACGTGGAAAATGTTGACCAAGATGGAGCAATTGAAGACCGTGGATCTTCATAAGCAGAAGAATTATTGTCGAATATTCTCTGTGTTGCAACCAAAGATATTCTGACGTGATTCAGTCATGAATAGGATTTTGCGGATTTGCAAGGACTACTTGCTACTGATCCTTTGGATGCGATAGGAGGGTGCCTTCGGTTCATCCTGTTCCTGGATGACTTGTATGGACGAATGTCTAACAGAGTATACCTAATAGATTACGTGTGGATTACCTCAAACATTTTTATGTTTGGTGGCTGAGAAATTCGTTTCTCTTAGCTTTATACCCGTATTATTTTTAGGGAAGGGTTTGGCGGTGTGGCATTCAAAGTTAATGGTGACACGACGTTCTAGAAGAAGAAAACGTAGCCACAGGCCTCATCAACCGGGAAATGAAAAAAATCGGGCAGGCAGCATGGCTAGGTAGGTCATTCCCAAGCAGTGTGTATTATCACCAATCTAGAGAAATTCCTAATTGTTCTTTCGCTTCTGTATCTCCGCGGATGGATGGTGGCTCTTAAAACCATCGTATGATAATACATTCGTTACACTCAAGCTAAATTAGTGGGCGGTCACGTGTGGCCGGGTTGCAAGATGTTCTTGTGTCCCTCTAGAGTACACTGATCGGAAGGCGGTCTCATACCTTGTCATAATTGGAATCCAATCTCCATTAAGCACCCCGTGATTTTTGATTGTATAATATATATATAGAGCGTGAGATACAAGCGTTCTGCTACTTGGTTGTTTACTTGATTTACATCGGAAGGCAAAAACCGTCCATGTTTATTAGTGGGTTGGTCTTACTATTACCCTTTCTGTCAAAAGGTTTTTCAAAGTTAAGCAATATGGATGTTATTTATAAACTTAGTGAGTTTTTCTCACGCTAGTTCGCCAGACTGACCCGTGGCGTTTGTAATGTCTCGGGTCAACCCGAGTAGCAGGTTCAATTTATCGAATGCTATGAAATTCAGAGACGAGCTGCAAGAGTCCAGACGTATGATATATAATATTATTCCGCTGTATGTTATATTTGAGGACAGGTTGGTATAACTGTCCAGCTTGTTTTGACTGTTGTACTCTGATGGATGTAAGTATTATATTTTCAAACTCTCAATAAAGTTATTTCTGTATTATATTCTATTCCGCTGCGATGTGAGACTGATTTGTATTGGCTCTTCTTATTCTTCTATTCTTATATTTCTTTCTTTCTTTTCTCAACCTCTAATTTTCTTTCTATTAAAGATTCGTATTTTCGTGCACTTTGGATTGGACGCGCGTAATATTAGTCAACTTAAAGGGTATGGATTTACATGCCTTTACAGTTGATAGGTAATATAATGCTATATGAAGTGAATTTGCAGGCAAAGAAAGATCTAGCACAAGATCGTAAACGATAGCCTTTCGAGCTGAAAAAGAAGAATAATTTGATAAAGAGGAAGAAAACATGGCTTGTATAGCAAAAACTTTAAAAAAATCTAAAATATAAAAATACTAATAAGAAGCTCAAAATCAGCAAAAGTCAGAACAATCCTCAAACATTATGCTCAAATGTTTCAAACACGATAAAACGAGACATCTAAAGAAAGACTGCTCAGAAGTCAAAAAAATGATAAAAGGAAAAAATTCATAAGAAAAAAAGCGTTTTTAGTAACTTGGGTTGATTCAGATAATGATTCAAATTCTTGCTCATCAGATAGTGACATCGAATTTGAGTAAGCAAATGATTTTTACGTGGCTACCGAAAATGTTGTAAATAATTTATCTTTTTGGGATGTACTAGAATTTAATTACGAATTATATAATAAATATAATAACAATAGTAAGAATTACAAAGATATAAAAGCAAAACTAAATTAGAGTGAATTGGAAGTAGAGATGTTAAAAGATAAATATTGGGCTTTAGCTATGCAAGAAGAACTAAACCAGTTTGAATGTAACGAAGTTTGGGATCTAGTTCCTAGACCTAGTGATCAAATTGTCATTGGTACGAAATGAGTATTCAAAAACAAAGCAGAAGAGTTAGGAAATATAGCTTGAAACAAAGCTCAACTAGTTGCTCAAGGATATAATTAGGAAGAAAAACAGATTATGAAGAAACATTTACTCATGTCACTCGACTAAAAGCAATATATACGAATATTACTAGCATCTGCATGTTATCTTAATTTTAAGTTATATCAAATGGACGTAAAAAATGTTTTTTTAAATGGAAATAATAAAGAAAATGTCTACGTTGAGTAACCGCATCTTTTTAATCATGAAAAATATCCCAATCATGTTTATAAACTTAAGAAGACATTATATGATTTAAAACAAGCTCCACGGGCTTAGTAAAACATCATAAAAATTATTTGATAAATTCTGGATTTACAAAAGGTAAAGTAGATCAAACCTTATTTTTAAAACAAGATAACAAAGATATTTTAATTATTTAAGTATATGTAGATGATACTATTTTTGTATATAATTTTCTAGTATTATGAAAAGTGAATTTAAAATGTCTCAAATGGATCCTTTCATATTTTCTAGGTTTATACATTAAACAACGGTATTTTCGCAAAAAAAAAAAGAATATTATACAAATTTAATAATACATTTTGGAATGGAAAATACCTTCGAAAAGCCAACACTGATGAGCACAATTGTTTATCTTGATGGTGACGAAAATGGTAAAAGTAATAAGTAATAATAATACCGTGTATGATTCGTTTGTTACTATATCTAACAGCAAGTCATCCCGATATATGATGAGTGTATGTCTATATGCACGTTCTCAATATAATCCAAAAGAAGTCCGCAGCTCTAGTGCGGGTGGTGGGGGTTCCTAGCTCCCCAGGAAGAGGAAGAGGGTTCGATTCCCGCCTCACGCACTTTTGTTCAAATAAGGGGGCTTACCATGTGCATAAGCCTGATGACCCCACGGACCGGTTAGGTGCACTAGAGGGAGTTTTAAGGCAGTGTCGGTTTCTCCCCTGAAAAAAAAAGATACAAAAGATTATAGACTCTTTATCTAAAAGGATGTACATTTGTGTTAGTATAAAATATTAATGTTGATTTCGATGGATGTTGAATAGATCGGAAGAGTACAAATGGTACTTGTCACTATGTCGGACAATCATTAGTATCTTGATTTAGTAAGAAACAAAATTATGTATCTTTATCAACATGTGTAGTAGAATATATTTCAGTTGCTTTAGCATGTGCTCAGGTATTATATATGGAACAGACATTACAAGATTTTGAAGTTAACCTAAATAATTCAACAATTTATTATGATAAAACTAGTGCTATTAATTTATCTAAAAATGTTGTAAATCATTCAGGAATAAAACATATAGATGTACGATATCATTTTTTACGTGACAATATAGAAAAGGATAAAATATCACTTGAATTCGTATCTACTGAAAATCAAATAGCATATATTTTCACTAAATCACTAGGTGAACAAATATTTGTAAAATTACGATGCGAACTTGGAACAGTAACTCCACAAGATTTATAGTTGCAACAGTTTATAAACAACAAACATGTAAGTATGTTATATTTATAAATTTTATATTTTTATATTAATATATATACACTCAATTTATTTATTTTTTTGCAAAATACACTTAATTTAGAAAATAACTAAACAATGCTTAAAAATTGAAAACCATTTTTAACCACAAAACAAGAGTACAGTGCTTAATATACTATAAATACCCTCTGGAATTATGAATTACTACATAATTTTGAAGTAAAAATACAAGTATACAACGCAAACAATGTCAAATGAAAACATCTCGGAATTATCATCCGTTGAATTTAGCACTCCTTCAACCGCTATTATCACTTCACCAAACAAAAATACACCGCATTCACATAAATCTGTTTCAAAACCAAACATTCTTGTGTATCATACAGGATATTCATCTTTTAGTAGAAAGGTCAAGCGAAGTATTAACCTCGACTCTGCTTCAGTTCACACAAAGCTAAGTACTCAAATTCATCATTACCAATAAGAAGTCATAAACGTGCAACGCGAAATGTCAATGGAAAGGTCAAGGAGTTCACTTGAACTATCTAGAGTTGTGCATTCTAGCTATATGAAGTCATTCTCCAACAAAAGATTGTATTCACAAGAAATCACCACGTTTTGTCGAGTCATCGATTTGAGGAACGATAACTCCACGGAGGTTATGGGGAGAAGGCTCACCAAACCGAACCCAAGTTTTATTCGACCATACTGGTCAATACTGGCGCCTGTAGACGAGAAGACCAAGGATTATGAATCAAACTCATGTGATAAACAAGGAAAATAAATCGTATAAGAACTTATGTTTATAATTTTTTAATATTTCTATTATGTCGTATGCTTTAACACAAATGTTTGATTAATGATAAATATTGTTAATAATAATGTATGTTTGCATACACATGAACAAAAATTACATTTTTGGTCAAAACTCAAAATTTTAGAAAACACAAAATTCAGTCAACTGAGCACAAATTTCAGTCGACTGAAACTATCAGAAATGAACTAGTTCTTCTCTGTTTGTATTCAGTTGGCTGACCCTATATATTAAGTCGATTAAATGCGGAAACATATACATTTCCTAACAATATTCGATCAACCAACCATAACATTCAATCGATTGAATAATCCAAAAAATGATCTAATTCTTCTCGAGTTTGACTCAGTCGACATACAAGAAATTCAGTTGACTGAATCCAAAAAGACACGTTTTTAATCAAACGGACACGTTAATCCACATATCCATTCATAGTACAAAACACTGATTCCTCGCTCATATGTTGCATACATTTGAATTTTGAAAACATTCCCTTGTTCTCAAAACCTAAAAATCAAAGTATTTTTTAAATCTCAAATTTATTAAACCCTAGCACTAGCACCAAAACGCACAAGAGTTTCATCATCTAGCAGCCCACCATCAGATTCTTGTATTAGAAAGTGGCTACACAGCGACAACGTAGTTAAGAGATTTAGAAAGATGGAAGCTTCACGAATCTTGTAATGACCCGTATTCTACACATCATAGGATCGTAGAATATTTATTTCTTTCCCATGTGAAGTCGTATGGTCATGTAACTTTGGGAAACATCTATTAGAGTCATTTCCCATGTCCATGATTTTTGTCGATTTTTAAATGACCATTTTGCCCCTGGTTGGTACTGTTTTGGCCATAACTTTTGATTGGAAAGGAATTTTGACCTGAAACCACTTCCATTTGATTCGTTTGATGGTTTCTCTTTCCGTAGAGTGGTCACATTAGCCAAACGGACTTACCATTTGGGAGATATGGCTGAAACAAGGTTTGGAGGGTGAAAAACTGCTTAACCGGGCCAAATCGGGTGATTAGTGAGTAGGCCCATAACCCATTTCGGGATTAGGGTTATGGGAGGGCTGAAATGAGATGGGGAATCATTCCATTTCAGTTTTCTAGCATCCACTTATCACCAAGGATCCCTAAAAATGGCCTCCAACCTCTAAATCACCTCCAAATCACCTTTAGGTTAAGGATTTGGCTTAGCAACCCCTAATCAAGAAGGATCTTCACCAAATCAACAAAGGAGCTGCTGTTGGCATTGAGATTCACACCAAATCAGAGAATCATTTCAGATCTTAGTTTGTTTTGTGGCTAAGGTGAGTGATTTGCTTAGTTTTGCACTAATTATGGCTAATTAGGAGTGATTAGTGTTAATTAGCGAATTTAAACATGATAAAATTCTGGAAAAATAATTATAAAATTCGGAATGATGTTTTAGACCTCTGATACGAATTTGGGTTAATTTGGTTAAGATTTGCTAATCCTATCATCAGTTTCACCTAAATATGCTTAAGGGGAAATATGGGATTTTGGGTATGTTTGATCCATTTTTACCTATCATATTGATGTTTTGATGTTTGTGGTTGATTATGTATGTTGCTATGACTGTATGAAATGCTTTGTGACTGTTTAGAATAGTTAGAATGGTCGAAAACGCCGTCGAGGGGCGTAAACAGCTCGCTGGACAAGGTGCAGGGGTTCGGATCGCATAGGAGGTTGAGGGACGATCGGATCGCCCTATGGGATCGTGGGGGCATCCCCACGAGTCAAGTCACCTCCTCCGAACCGAACCGTCTATGCAAGGCCCACGAAGCGAATCGATGCAGTGTCGTGCCAAACTGAAGTACTCCGATCCGGATCGCGAATAAGCATTACGACCCGATCCGTCCAAGAAGGGTGAGCACGATCCGTCGACCTGGAGAAGGGCGTCCGATCCGAACCGCTTGAGGAACCACGATCCGATCCGTATGAGGTGCTCCGATCCGAACCGAGAAGGGGAGCACGATCCAAAGCAAAGGAAAGGAGGACCACGACCCGATCCGATGCAAGAGGCGCGACCCGATCCGAATGTAGGGGCCGATCCGATCCGACGAAGAATGTGAAGGCTGATCCGATCCGATTCGATTGTGATGACCAATAACCCGAGATGCAAAGGTAGTCCAAATGGAAGTTAGAGCTCAGGATCCCGGAACCAGTTGGGAACCAATGAGTTCACTTCATGGTTGGACTTTGCTGCGGGACGTGTGCTAAGGAGTTGTCGATGTTCATAACTTTGATTCACCACTAAAAAGGAATGATGGGCTACTTATCAGTGCAGTAGGGTCATTATGACCTGAGGGGCAAAGTGATGGTAGCAAGACTACGTTATCAGTGTAGTAGGGTCATTATGACCTGAGGGGCAAGGTGATGCGTAGTAAGACTATGAGCCAGCGCAGATGGGGTGAATAACTCCATGGGGCAAGTGGACATAGTAAGGATTAGTAAGGCTATGAGCCAGCGCAGATGGGGTGAATAACTCCATGGGGCAAGTGGACATAGTGAGGAATTAGTGGCTACGTTATCAGTGCAGTGAAGCCATTTATGACTTCATGGGGCAAAGTGATCGTAGCAAGGAATGTTGGGTGATCGAAGTGGTGAATATCGTATGCTTTACGCACTGAGTGAGAGATGTGAGGATGGATGCTATGTTTGATTGTTTTCCATCATTATGACATGCACACCTCCCCCACCTCCGTATCTTTACACTGTTTGATATGATACCTTAGAGTGTTGTACAGTATGTAGTGCTAACTCTTTAATTGCAGGTCCAGGTTCAGGTATGTTTTAGTCTACCTGTTATCATTCACTTTAGATGTTTATCGCCCATACCAGGCTTTATGTCTGACCCAGAGTTTTATGTCTCCTCTTATTACTCTGGGTGCTCACACGAGCAGACTAGAGACAGGTTAGCTGGTGATGTGCGAGTAGCTGATTCGGAGGCGGGCAGGAGGCTTCCACGTATTATATATATATTCACACATTCTCCCTGTGTCGTTGGTGGTCGCTACTTGGGCATTAGTAGTGTACCTCATTTACCTTACTTTTGCTTTGAGACAGTTTGAAAGTTGTAATAAGCTGTATTCTGAATTTCCGCTGCTATGATGTTTAGTTCTGATTTTCAGCTTATGCCCTGTCTCTCCTGTTTTATGTCAAGTATGTTATTATTATATTTTGTTCTATGCGCTGTGAGACATTCTACAGGTTCTTTGTATGCTCATTTCCTTCTTCCTTTTTCCCCTCTGGCGACCCGTTCCGCGCTAACCGGACAAGTGTACAGCGCACATTTGGAGTAAATGTCGGTTGGTGCGGGGCGGGCCGTCACACTTGGTATCAGAGCCAGGTTGCGTGGTTAACCTAGGGAAAGACACTAGGGAGAGTTAGTACGTATATGAGAGCGTGTATTTGTGATTACTTTGGTTTTCAAAAGCTATGTATATATATACTATTAGTAGTATAAGAATGAAGTTGCACTGCACTAGTACCGTTATGGGGTCGTTGATCGTTTTTCTTTTATAGATTGACGATGAGCCGACATGTTAGAGGTACCGGTAGAGGGGCCAATAATGGGAATGCCGCTGACATGAGGGCGATGTTTACCAACCTCATGAGAGACATGCTTAGAGAAGTGCAAGGGGCAATCCCAATCCCGGAGTTGGTGCTGGCCCAGTAGTGCAGGCGCCTAGGGTCGATTTCGCCAAGTTGTGCAAAGATTACACTAATCTTGGTGGGAAGCCGTTCCACGGAACGGAGTCGGCCACAGATGTTCAAGATTGGATGGATAGCTGTGATCGTATCTTTGATGACTTGGGTCTCGAGGATGCGATGAAGAGAAGGCTAGCGTCTCGTCAGCTGCAAGGGCGAGCGATGAATTGGTGGAATGCTATTAGAACAGCTACTCCAGAGGACCAGGTTACTTGGGTTCAGTTCAAGGCTCGCTTTAGCGAGAAGTTTATTCCAGCTGCCCAGAAGTCAGTGTTGTTCAAGAGGTTCTTGGAACTCAAGCAGAATGGGAGGGCAGTTTCTGATTATATTGCTGAGTTCGACACTTTGTCGAAGTATGGACTGTCTCTCATTGATACTCCTGAAAAGAAGAATGAGAAGTTCATTACTGGCCTGGATGGGTACTTGGGGGAGAGGCTTATTAACCACATCGATGAGACTTTTGAATCGATCGTGGGAAAGGCTTTGAGATCAGAGAGTCTTTACCCTAAGTCAAAGACTGAGGCTGCATCTGCAGAAGGGCCAAAGCCGCAAGCAGGTGGTGGAGGCAAGAATAGCTCTCAGAATAAGAGGAAGCAGGACCAATCTAAGGGTGGCCAGAAAAAGAGCAAGAAGGATGTTGAGTGCTCCAGCTGTGGAAAGAAGGGCCATTATGCTAAGGAATGTCGGGCCAAGCCAGCGGAAAGGAAGTGCTACAACTGTGGTCAAGTGGGACATCAGAAGGACAAGTGTCCGCAACCTCTTAAGGAGAAGCAGATTGTGAAAGCATATGCTCTTTCTTCGTCGAATGCTCCAACTGCGGCGGAGAAAGGAAAGAATGTTGTTATTCAAGGTATGCTTTCTATTTATGATATACCAGTTCGAGTTTTGTTTGATACTGGGGCTTCCCGTTCCTTCATATCTAGTGACCTGGTAGATAGGTTGGGACTGGAACCCGAGATAGTCGATAGACCATTGATTGTGACGAACCCGATTGGTGGTTCGACTAGCCTGAGTATGATTTGCAGGAATTTGGTCTTATCGAGTCATGGATGTATGTTTGTATGTGATTGCTTTGTTTTGGGCTTTACTGGGTATGGCATTATATTGGGAGTCGATTGGCTCCAAAGATACGGGGTGGTGGTAGACTGTGAGGGCTTTTTGGTGACAGTGAGGGCGGATGATGGGCGGAGGGTAGTGTTTGGTAGCCTACCTAGTGATGGGGTTATGGCTCCCGCAGGATGAGTTGTCAGATGTGCCTGTGGTTGGCCAGTATCCGGACGTCTTCGAGGAGGTGACCGGGCTTCCACCACACCGAGAGATTGAGTTCCGTATTGATTTAGTGAAAGATGCCAGACCTATAGTGATGCCACTTCGTCGTATGGCACCAAGGGAGCAGCGAGAGCTCGGGGTGCAAGTCAGCATTCTTTTTAAGAAGGGATTTATTAGAAGGAGTGTCTCCGAGTGGGGAGCACCAGTTGTGTTTGCCACTAAGGCAGATGATTCCCTTCGTTTGTGTGTGGACTATCGCGAGTTGAATAAGGTGACGAGGAAGAATAAGTATCCTCTACCACGGATAGATGATTTGTTTGATCAGCTGGAAGGAGCTAGAGTGTTCCCCCAGTTGGACCTCGCGACAGGATTTCATCAGCTTCGAGTAGCAGATGGGAGTGTTCCGAAAACGGCATTTAGGACGCCGTCTGGATTTTATGAGTGGTTGGTCATGCCATTTGGGTTGACCAATGCACCAGCCTATTTTGTGGATCTTATGAATCGAGTATTCAGAGATCAGTTGAATAAGTTTGTTCTTGTGTTCGTGGATGATATCCTTGTTTATTCAGGGACAGAGGAGGAACACAAGGGACACTTGAGGACAGTGATGGAGGTGTTGAGGAAACACCAATTGAAAGCGAAATTCTCTAAGTGTCATTTTTGGAGAAGGGAAGTGAGATTCTTGGGTCATGTTGTTTCAGAGAGTGGTATTGCCGTGGACCCTGCGAAGGTGGCTACGGTACAGGACTGGCCTACACCCAAGAATGCTACAGATGTAAGAAGTTTCTTGGGGTTAGCGGGATATTATCGTAATTTTATCCAAGGTTTCTCCAAGATAGCAGCACCATTGACTCAGTTGACTAAGAAGAATCAGTCCTTCGTCTGGGACGGAGTGTGTGGGGATGCCTTCAAAAGTCTAAAGGAGAGGTTGACGCGTGCGCCAGTGTTAGTCATTCCTAAGGGGAATGAAGAGATGATGGTATACGCGGATGCTTGTGGTACCGGACTGGGTGCAGTATTGATGCAAGGAGGTAGGGTTGTAGCTTATGCTAGTCGACAGCTAAAGCCGCATGAGAAGAAGTATCCTACCCATGATTTGGAATTGGCAGCGATTGTATTTGCGCTGAAGATGTGGAGACACTATCTCTTGGGAGAAAGATTCGAGTTGTTTACCGATCATAAATCGTTAAAGTATCTCTTCTCTCAGAAAGATCTAAATCTCCGTCAGCAGAGATGGTTAGAGTTCTTGGCTTCGTATGATTTTGATATCGCGTATACACCTGGGAAGGGTAATGCGGTAGCAGATGCCTTGAGTAGGAGACATGCCAGCTTAGGGGCAATGTTTCTTGAATGGAAGCAACTGGAGTATATCGCGGGGTTTGATTTCAGACCAAGGTGCGAATTAGATCCAGTTATGCTAGCTAGTTTGACGATCAGACCCACTTTGATAGAGCGGATTGGTTCTAGCCAGAGGGACGATCCTAACCTATTAGAAATCATCTCCAAGTTAGAAATGGGAGTTGATGAGGAGGTGAATGTGTATGGGCTTGATCGAGATGGATGGCTTCGAAAGAATGGAAGACTAGTTGTGCCCAACGTGAATGGTTTGAGAGATGAAGTGCTTAGAGAATGTCATCACTCAAAACTGACTATACATCCCGGTGGTAATAAGATGTATCGAGACATGAAGCGAACCTACTACTGGGAAGGGATGAAAAGAGACGTTGGGAAGTTTATATCCAAATGCATGAATTGCCAGCTAGTTAAAGCCGAGCAAAAGAAGCCTAGTGGGTTGTTGCAACCATTAGAAATTCCCGAATGGAAATGGGAGCAAGTCTCGATGGATTTCATCGATGGCCTACCAAGGACTAGATCGGGATATGATAGCATTTGGGTAATTGTGGATCGATTGACTAAGAGCGCAAGATTTATACCAGTCAAATCGACCAGGACGGCAGCCAAGTTGGCAGAATTGTATATGAAGTGGGTAGTGAGATTTCACGGAGTACCCAAAAGCATTGTAAGTGACCGAGACCCGTTGTTCACTAGTGGGTTTTGGAAGAGCTTACAAGAGGCTCTAGGGTCAAGATTACATCTCAGTACCGCATATCATCCTCAAACCGACGGTCAGACGGAGAGGGTGAATCGCATATTGGAAGATCTCTTGAGAGCTTGTATATTGGATTTTGGTGGATCATGGGATGACCATTTGCATCTGGTAGAGTTTGCATATAATAATAGCTACCAATCCAGTATCGGTATGGCTCCATATGAAGCTTTGTACGGAAGACCGTGCAACTCACCATCATGTTGGATAGAGGTGGCGAGAAGTTTGTGCTTGGACCAGATGTGGTGAGAGAAACGTCGGATAAGATTAAGATCATTCAGCAAAGAATGAAAGCTGCCCAAGATAGGCAAAAGAGTTACGCCGATAAGAGGAGAAGAGACTTGAAATTCTCCGTTGGTGACTTGGTGTTTGTCAAGATCTCTCCGTTAAAGAGCGTGATACGATTTGGCAGGAGAGGAAAATTGGCACCAAGATTTGTTGGACCATTCCCTGTTCTTGAACTAGTCGGGAATTTGGCGTATAGAGTTGGCTTACCAGAGAAGATGGCAGGAGTTCACAATGTATTTCATGTTTCCCAACTAAGGAAGTTCGTTCACGACTCAGATGTGACTATTTCACCTGATCAGTTAGAGGACTTCGAAGTAGAACCCGAGGCGGTTGGGAACCGCAAGCCGATTCGTATTGTGGGGCACGATACGAAGCAACTTCGGAGGAAGGCGGTGAAGCTAGTCAAGGTTCAGTGGGGCGAGAACGAGAATGATTGTACTTGGGAGACAGAGGAGAGCATTAGGAAGGCTTATCCAGAACTCTTTGCCTGGTAAGATTTACTTTGCAATCTAGTTTTCCGCATGCTAGGATAGACTTGCTTTGCTTGTTTGCATGTTTGATTGTTGTTTTATGATTGATAGGCATGCGGGAACCTTTGTGTATGTTTGGATTAGGGAATTTCGGGGGCGAAATTTCTTAAGGGGGGGAGAGTGTAATGACCCGTATTCTACACATCATAGGATCGTAGAATATTTATTTCTTTCCCATGTGAAGTCGTATGGTCATGTAACTTTGGGAAACATCTATTAGAGTCATTTCCCATGTCCATGATTTTTGTCGATTTTTAAATGACCATTTTGCCCCTAGTTGGTACTGTTTTTGCCATAACTTTTGATTGGAAAGGAATTTTGACCTGAAACCACTTCCATTTGATTCGTTTGATGGTTTCTCTTTCCGTAGAGTGGTCACATTAGCCAAACGGACTTACCATTTGGGAGATATGGCTGAAACAAGGCTTGGAGGGTGAAAAACTGCTTAACCGGGCCAAATCGGGTGATTAGTGAGTAGGCCCATAACCCATTTCGGGATTAGGGTTATGGGAGGGCTGAAATGAGATGGGGAATCATTCCATTTCAGTTTTCTAGCCTCCACTTATCACCAAGGATCCCTAAAAATGGCCTCCAACCTCTAAATCACCTCCAAATCACCTTTAGGTTAAGGATTTGGCTTAGCAACCCCTAATCAAGAAGGATCTTCACCAAATCAACAAAGGAGCTGCTGTTGGCATTGAGATTCACACCAAATCAGAGAATCATTTCAGATCTTAGTTTGTTTTGTGGCTAAGGTGAGTGATTTGCTTAGTTTTGCACTAATTATGGCTAATTAGGAGTGATTAGTGTTAATTAGCGAATTTAAACATGATAAAATTCTGGAAAAATAATTATAAAATTCGGAATGATGTTTTAGACCTCTGATACGAATTTGGGTTAATTTGGTTAAGATTTGCTAATCCTATCATCAGTTTCACCTAAATATGCTTAAGGGGAAATATGGGATTTTGGGTATGTTTGATCCATTTATACCTATCATATTGATGTTTTGATGTTTGTGGTTGATTATGTATGTTGCTATGACTGTATGAAATGCTTTGTGACTGTTTAGAATAGTTAGACTGGTCGAAAACGCCGTCGAGGGGCGTAAACAGCTCGCTGGACAAGGTGCAGGGGTTCGGATCGCATAGGGGGTTGAGGGACGATCGGATCGCCCTATGGGATCGTGGGGGCATCCCCACGAGTCGAGTCACCTCCTCCGAACCGAACCGTCTGTGCAAGGCCCACGAAGCGAATCGATGCAGCGTCGTGCCAAACTGAAGTACTCCGATCCGGATCGCGAATAGGCATTACGACCCGATCCGTCCAAGAAGGGTGAGCACGATCCGTCGACCTGGAGAAGGGCGTCCGATCCGAACCGCTTGAGGAACCACGATCCGATCCGTATGAGGTGCTCCGATCCGAACCGAGAAGGGGAGCACGATCCAAAGCAAAGGAAAGGAGGACCACGACCCGATCCGATGCAAGAGGCGCGACCCGATCCGAATGTAGGGGCCGATCCGATCCGACAAAGAATGTGAAGGCTGATCCGATCCGATTCGATTGTGATGACCAATAACCCGAGATGCAAAGGTAGTCCAAATGGAAGTTAGAGCTCAGGATCCCGGAACCAGTTGGGAACCAATGAGTTCACTTCATAGTTGGACTTTGCTGCGGGACGTGTGCTAAGGAGTTGTCGATGTTCATAACTTTGATTCACCACTAAAAAGGAATGATGGGCTACTTATCAGTGCAGTAGGGTCATTATGACCTGAGGGGCAAAGTGATGGTAGCAAGACTACGTTATCAGTGTAGTAGGGTCATTATGACCTGAGGGGCAAGGTGATGCGTAGTAAGACTATGAGCCAGCGCAGATGGGGTGAATAACTCCATGGGGCAAGTGGACATAGTAAGGATTAGTAAGGCTATGAGCCAGCGCAGATGGGGTGAATAACTCCATGGGGCAAGTGGACATAGCGAGGAATTAGTGGCTACGTTATCAGTGCAGTGAAGCCATTTATGACTTCATGGGGCAAAGTGATCGTAGCAAGGAAAGTTGGGTGATCGAAGTGGTGAATATCTTATGCTTTACGCACTGAGTGAGAGATGTGAGGATGGATGCTATGTTTGATTGTTTGCCATCATTATGACATGCACACCTCCCCCACCTCCGTATCTTTACACTGTTTGATATGATACCTTAGAGTGTTGTACAGTATGTAGTGCTAACTCTTTGATTGCAGGTCCAGGTTCAGGTATGTTTTAGTCTACCTGTTATCATTCACTTTAGATCCTTATCGCTCATACCAGGCTTTATGTCTGACCCAGAGTTTTATGTCTCTTCTTATTACTCTGGGTGCTCACACGAGCAGACTAGAGACAGGTTAGCTGGTGATGTGCGAGTAGCTGATTCGGAGGCGGGCAGGAGGCTTCCACGTATTATATATATATTCACACATTCTCCATGTGTCCTTGGTGGTCGCTACTTGGGCATTAGTAGTGTACCTCATTTACCTTACTTTTGCTTTGAGACAGTTTGAAAGTTGTAATAAGCTGTATTCTGAATTTCCGCTGCTTTGATGTTTAGTTCTGATTTTCAGCTTATGCCCTGTCTCTCCTGTTTTATGTCAAGTATGTTATTATTATATTTTGTTCTATGCGCTGTGAGACATTCTACAGGTTCTTTGTATGTTCATTTCCTTCTTCCTTTTTCCCCTCTGGCGACCCGTTCCGCGCTAACCGGACAAGTGTACAGCGCACATTTGGAGTAAATGTCGGTTGGTGCGGGGCGGGCCGTCACAAATCTTCAAGGGACCCTTTGCTAACTTTGAAAACTTTTCATCCTATTCTATTGAAGATTTAGCCAATCGAAGTGGCTAAAGTCTTTGCTCGATTTCAATGCTAACAATTTAAAGGTAAACCACTTGTCGTCAGATTGTTCTATGCTTACTCAAATTTGGATCACCTTACCATACACAACACGGACAATGTTGGGACAATGGTTTGTGGAACAAAACTGTATTCACCAATTTCTTGAGTTGGGTCTATATTGCACTGTCCATCAAAAGGGGAAGACCTGAATAAAATTAATATTGATATGGAAAATCATGATCGATTTAGTCATTTATTCCTGAACGATGATATACAAGAACTCAAAGCAATAGAACTCTGATCCAAAGCTCAAATTATACATCGCGCTTTCAAACATTCAATCAGTCCTCTAACGGGTTTCTACGAAATAAAATATCGTTAGAATTTTCAATCGTTATATGCAATTTGGTGTGGCATTAGTGTAAATTGGGTAAAATTATTACTGTATGAGTTTGAGACATTCAACCAAGGAAAAATGAAATTCATCCACTACGGCGAGTGCATAATGTTATTAATTCTATATTTCGAAGTTCTAATGCTCGATACGGTTTTTTCAAATGTTAGATCATTGGATTCGAAAACGCTTAGTTTGATGATATTGCCAAAGCGTTATATACCGCATACTCTTAACATTTTCAAGCACTGGCAAGAGAATCATGAAGAAGGACGTCCTCAGCCATCATTTAAATACCAAGAGTTGCACAAGAAACCGGAACTTCTACACAACCCCAACCTCAATGCCAAACTCATGGTGTTCAAGAAGTTTCTTTCGATACTAGTGCAAGCCAAGCCTACCAAATAATCTCATAAAATCAAGTTAGGCTTTATAAAAGACTATCTCATGTTAAAAAAACCACTCATCATCTCGACTCAAAAATTAGATCGCATCAAAGGCTTCTTAAACGATATTTGGAATGCACTGCCATGCGGTCCATCGTCTAGCACCTCTGCTCGTGTACCTACCGACATGGACGATGACAGTGATGGTGAAGATAAAGAGACTGGAGGAGGAGATGTGGAGGAAGACTCTTTTGAGTGAGTAAGTTTGAGGTGTTTCTACCATTTTGCTAAACTATCACTTTCTTATTTTATCCTTGTGATGTTAAATATGTAATTAAATGCTATGTTCTTTTTGTTGATGACAAAAGAGAAAATGGATATAACTAACATATTTTTTTTCAGGAAAAATAGTACAAGCAAGAATTCAGGGGAAGATTCGAAAAGCTATATTCAACCAGAATATCAAAATCGGGGGGAGAATTCTCAAATATCGTGAAAGATTCATTCACATCCATTATAAAGCTGTCACAATAAAAAAGGAGGAGATTGTTAAATCCTATATTTTGATGATCGATAAATCAAGCTGCTCAAAGACAAAGATGATGAAGAAACAGTAGACATTCATGAATCTTCAACAATGAATTACGAAGACGAAGGCAATAGTCGAAGAAATGAAGTATGAAACTATACATGTATTAAAGTCTGTGTCAGTTGATTGAAATTGTTAAAATCAATCCTCATGTGTTTCATATGCACACACATTTTTTAAAAAAAAAAAATCAATTTTAAAATTAAAGACTTGTGCTCCAAGAGAACATTCAGCTCAGTCGACTGGATTAACCTCTTTAGTCGATTGAACTTTTTGCATGTGCACTGACTGACTCACTCATTCAGTCGACCGAATATATTAATTTTTGTATTATTTCTTTTCTTATTTAGTTCAATCAACTGATTTATGAATTTCAATCGACTGAACCTATCGTAACTGCTATATTTTCAAATATTTTGAAGAGTTTTCCATTCATGAACAGAAATATCTTCAATGAAAAGTTGCAGCCATCTCTTTTCATCTTCCCTTTCATCGTAACTTTTTATAGAGAGTTACTAATACTTCAACATCTATAAATATAAAGAAATTCAAGAATCAAATCACTTAATTCTACTTGCTATCTTCTATTCTTGAATTTTTAATACACTGGAAGTTATTATAAATATATATAAACTAAAAAGCATTTATCAGTGCGCGCGAGATAGAATCTTAAAGCTTCATACAGTCAAGGGGAGCAAACATCACAGAACAGAATAAGACACCAATGAGCAGAAGGAAAACAACAGCTAAACGAAAAAAAGATAAACGTAATAATGTTTTCAGTACACCTCAAATCAACTACAGAAATATTTATATTTCAGTTAATACGTCGTAAACCTAACAACAGTTACTAAAATAAATTAAACACAACAGTCACCCAGTCTTTTCAGTAATCCATTCAAATCAGATTCTGAAAGGTTCACCCATTTGCAGAGAAACAAATATTTCTTTTGTTATAAATCAGTTCCCGTACCGCAAAATAATACATACTGTTGAATACAAGGAAATAATGTTAAGTCGGACAACAATAAATCTCTTAGAGAAATCATATATATTTCATTCAGCACAATATCTTCTGTTATAAAAGTTTTGACCTTTTAAAACATTGACATTACACCTCAAAATTACTACACAACATTTTCAAATTTTTTTTTTTTTTTCTAAATAATTATTTTACAAAAGTGATATTAGTTACTAAAATGAATCAAATTCAAAAGCCTCTGAGTATGTTTGTACCAATGCTCCAAATAATTTCTGGCAAAAATGCGACCTTCAGACAGTTACCGTGACTTCAAAGAAGCATGGCCTGTGTTGCCCAGATGAGCAAATAACTTGTTCCTGTCAAAATCAATTTAATAAGCAACTAAAGTTTCATATGGGTAAATATGATAGAAAAAGGAATTACTTGAAAAGAAAGGTGGGGGCATAATAATTTTGGAGTACCTTGTTTCGAAATTCTCTCCGCATGTATCACATGCATTGCTAGACGACTTTGCATTTCCCTGAAATTGTACACACAACATCAATTTACTGTTGTAATTGGAAAACTAGTTTTTGACCACTTTTCAACTGGGTGATTTACCATTTATCATTCCAGCTTAAGTAGGCAGGCAAGAATAGTGTTCATTGTGTTTAGGTAAAAATTAAGAAAAGCATCAACCTTCATTGACAATCAATCAAGGGAAAGAAATAGGTTTGTCAGTGATCACCCTAAAAAAACGAAATTCGTCTGTATCGATATTCGAAAAGCAGACAAATATCGGATATTCGAGAAAACAGAAGCTGATACGACTACAAAGACATCCCACATCTAAAAATTATCCGTCCAGTTGTTTTTTAAAGATTATGGTTTACATTATATATATATTTTAGTACAACGAAACGTATTTGCTTGTTGTTTTATTAGTAAAAAGTTTATATTATAATATTATATGCACTAGATGCATATTAACAAATAAATGCATATTAACTTGTTTTAACACTAATAATTAATGAGATTGAAACACATTAATGCTAGACCAAAATTTTCAAATTATGCTTCTCGATATATTGACTGTTAGCGGATAGGGTAATTAATTGATATCCTCAAATAATTTTGGATCTGGATACAGATACGACACTATCCACATCCGAAAGTATCTGTAGAAAGTCCTAGTCAATAAATTGAACACAATGTAGAAGTAGTATGCCTGAAATATTTACAATGTCAGAATGTTGAGTTCTCTCTCTCTATACACACACACACACACACACACACACACATATATATATATATATATATATATATATATATATATATATGTGTGTGTGTGTGTGTGTGTGTGTGTGTGTGTGTGATGTGTGTGTATAGATATATATATATATGTATGTACATAGGGAAAGTCTATTTAGACACAAATTTAAACAAAGCAATTTTAACCATTAGATCTCCCTTGAATTCCACTTTTCACATAAAGACAAACAGATCCGATGGTTCAGAATTTATGTCTTTTAAGTTTGTGTCAAATGTTATGTATTAATGTCGCTCCCATGCACACATACACACAGACATATACATATACATATATATATATACACATACATACATACACACACACACACACACACACACACATATATATATATATATATATATATATATATATATAACATGCATGTAGTGGACATAAACAGATTATGTTAACCATCCGGTTGACATATGCATGTTGAATTATTCAAATCTAGACATTATTTTCATCGGAAAAAAAAATTGTTTTTATATATACATATTTTAACAATTCAAATACAATATTACAAATAATGGAACGCAAAAATCTTGCACCCAATACACATCAGTAATATAATTAAAATATGTTTATCCTCTATATATATTTTTAAAATGTCAACTTAAGTTGGAAAACTGAAAATTATTCATCTATCTTGACGAATGAGATAAACTTTAAAAATTGGTTATTTATAACAATAAATAAATCAGTTCTTTATGGTGAAATTAGAAAATAATATTAATTTGTTTATGAGCATTAAAATTATTAGTATAAGAATTTGAGAGGTGTCAACTAGTTTCAATGAGAATTGGCTTGTCATACTGGATTCAAAATAGATATTTAGCTTGACTATTTGTTCTGGATAAAATATGTCGTTGGGAAGAAATATTAGAACAGCAAGAAAAAAAAAAAAAAAAAAAAAAAGCGAATGAAACTTGTTTTAAATGCAAGTGGTGTATGACCAAGGGCCTTAAAATTTGACGAAATACCACGATCTTTTAAAGTTCCCCTGAATTTTGAGTTAGAGATATGAGAATATCCAATTGCATAAAAGATGTAGCATTTAAGATGATTTATGCACTATTTCAAATATGTAATAGAGAATTTCGATTGTATTCAACGTTTCAAATCTCAATTTCCAATCACATCTTGTCGCAAATATTTCCAACATGGTGCTTGTATTGTATAAGATCTTATCTTAGCTTGAACAAGATAATTGTATATCAAATGTACATATAGGATTGACATGTCGAATAACGATACACACACACATATATTTATATATATATACACACACACATACATACATACATATATGTATACACACACACACACACACACACACACATATATATATATATATGGAGACGACTATTTGAATACAAAATTGGACATAAATTGATACACAAAGCCTCAGCCGTTGAATCTTCTCGTCCTCATATGGAGGGGTGGAATTCAAGGGAATCCAATGGCAGAGATCACTTGTACAACCAATTATGTTAAATATTTGTGTCTAAATAGACATTCCCTCGAGAGAGAGGAGCGTTCCGGGACACCCCTGTTTTGCAGCACACTTTTAGCATCACTACTCTACCATGAGTTACACCAATCCAAATCCAACAAAAATTTGTAGATGTTCAATCCACATATATATATATATATATATATATATATATATTATCATTTACTTAAAATTTAAGCTCGTTTCGACATTCGTAACATTTTCAAAATTTTAGCTCAATTATTCTCCGTTCAGACATTTATTCGAACCGTTAAATTTAAACATCAAGTATATTACTCTACGAATGTCGAATCATGCTCAAATTTTGGATAGATGATAAATTTAAACGCTTCTCATATATATATATATATATATATGTGTGTGTGTGTGTGTGTGTGTGTGTGTGTGTGTGTGTGTGTGTGTGTGTGTGTGAGAGAGAGAGAGAGAGCGTGCATGTGTGATTAAGAGCACCCAAAATAGTGCTACATCTCTTTACCCCTCTGATTTCCACCACACATTTATGTTTCTCTCTCCTTCCACTAACTCTCTCCCCCCTCCTCCCACTAACTTTTTTTAATATAAATGTATGACTATTAAAGGGATGCTCCCAAATAAGGGTGTCATGGAACCCTCTCTCTTTATATATATATATATATATATATATATATATATATATACACACACACATATATATATACATATATATATATATATACATATATATATAAAGAGAGAGAGAGAGAGATAAGAGTGTTTCGGGGCATCCCTTCCCTACCATGAGCTACACAAATACAAATCCAACAAGATTTTGTAGATGTTCAATTCCACACATATATTATCATTTATCCACTTTGGAGTCTTATATCCAACTGTTGGTTTTCTGTTCTCATCAACGGAACAACCACCGGTTATTACAGGTCCGGAAAGGGTCTTCGGCAGGGAGACCTCCTCTCCCCGTCTATGTTTGTCCTTGTTGCCAAGGCTTTCGTTCGAGGGTTGCACTCTCTAACGATAGTTGGGCAGATTCATAGGTTCGGTCTTCCTAGAGGTTGTCCTCTTATTTCGTTAGTCTTTCGCTGACGATATCATTTTCACTAATGGTAGTCGTCGGTCTATTCGTAGCCTGGTGGGTCTTA
Organism: Allium sativum; assembly: GCA_030737875.1. NCBI lineage: Eukaryota > Viridiplantae > Streptophyta > Magnoliopsida > Asparagales > Amaryllidaceae > Allium > Allium sativum. The sequence continues at coordinate 1,026,297,863 of CM060909.1, forward strand.
TTCGGCGGTATGAGAGTTGCTCGGAGCAACTCGTTAACTCTTCAAGAAGTTGTTTCGTTCCTGCGAAAGATCTGCTTACGGTTAGATCTACTTGGATCGAGTCTTATACAGGTTTCAAGGCAGCACCGCTTCCTCTTCCTTGTCTCGGTATTGTTTAATATCGAGGCCGGAAGCGCAACGCCATCTTCGATTCCCGAACTGACAAAGTCGGAGGAAAAATCATTAGGTGGAATGTTACCCTCCTCTCTCAGGCTGGCAGATTAGTTCTGATTAAGTCTGTCCTCGACTCTATGGGTTCCCATATCTTCGCTGCCATGACTCCCACAACTTCCTTTTTCCACTCTTTGGCTTCGTCCTTCTTCTGCGGTTCCAAGGACAACGCCTCTCACCACCATTGGATTTATTGGAACTCTATTTGTCGTCCGAAATATGAGGGAGGTCTGGGACCCCGTAACCCCAAAGACATCTTTTTGGCCTTTGCTTGCAAGCTATGAGCGCGGTTTGGAGCGAACAACTCCCTTTGGGCAACGTTCCTTCATGCCAAGTACCACAAACTTGCAGGTACGAATTACACCGGTGTCTCATCCTACGCTAGTGAGACGTGGAAACGGATGCAATCCGTAAAGGCTTTATCGGATGCACATAGGGGAGGTTCTGATTGGGACGGCAATCCTTTTTCGCTTACCGCAGCGTGGAACTCGGTCAGGACTCCAGGACCGCGCCTCCATCTTTTCTCTTTCGTTTGGAATGTCTGTATTCCTCCCAAGGTCTCTGTTTACGTGGAAAACCTTACATGACAGTTTACCAATAGATGAGTCTTCAAAGAGTCGGCATCCCTTGTGTCCGGGTGCAGATGCTGCAGTTCAGGATGCTCTGAGTCGACTGTTCATTTGTTGTACTCTGGGTCTTGTGCCAGATCTGTTTGAAATTACTTCGGCAATCTATTAGAGTGCCGAGGTAATGTCACCTCCCTTAAAGGTTTACTGATGTTCTGGTGATCGGGCGTCTTGGGGAAATCTTTCAGATCAATCCTTCTTCGTCTAATTTCTTTTCTTATCTGTTGGCACATCTCGTGTTCACGGAATAAGGCAATTTCTGACGAAGTGGCTATGGACCCCCGCTACCATTATCCGAAAAGTAAGGAACGATGTGTTCCTTGCGTTTTGCGGTAGGCCTTTCAAGGGAATCGTTGGCTCCCGCTCTAGGAGATTGGTTGTTACCTTCGATGTTTCATCGGTTACGACTACTCCCAGGGCAGGTTTTGGTTGAGTTTTAGCTGATTGTTTATATTTCTGATTTTTTTACACTTTTCCACACCATCCCCCCCCCCCCCCTCTCGGGCTTATATTGTTTGCTGGTTATGCAGTTTCTAGGATTCAGGTTTTTGGAATTTGGGCTGTCTTGAGCTGGTTGGTGCTTTCGTTAGCTGGTGGTGCTTCTCCAGTCTCGATTGCCACCTTGGTTATGTTGGAGCTTGTAGAGCTGGAGGTATCGACTGCTATAGGGCCATTGGACTTCCCGGCCATTGCCACAGATCTTCTTAGAGGGCGTGTCTCTTACACTGGCTCTATATTTGATTATTGTGGAGCTTGAGGTCCATCGCTGCTTTCTCCTTCGTGACCACCTGCTGAGGCATCTTCTGCCTAGTCTACCGCTGTGCTTGCCGATGGTTTTTAGCACCCATTTGTTTATTTTTAGTTGATCAGTTTTAGATGTTGGTTGATCTTGTTCATTTATTCATGTTTCTTGTGTGTGCACGGTTTCTGCACTCTGTAGAAATCGTTTTTGTGAGCCGTTGGAGGATGGCTAGATCCTCCCCATTTTATTATATTATATTTCTTTATTTCAAAAAAAAAAAAAATCATTTATCCAATATTTGAGCTTGTTCCGACATTCATAACATTTTCAAAATCTTAGCTCAATTATTAACCGTTCAGACATTTATTCGAACCGTTAAATTTAAACATCAAATACATTATTCTAAAACTGTCGGAATGAACTCAAATTTTAAATATATGATTATATATGTGTGTGTGTGGATTGAATATCTACAAAATCTTGTTGGAATTGAATTAGTGTAGTTCGCGATGGGATAGGAGTGCTAAAAGGTGTTGCAAAACAGAGGTGTCTCGGAACGCTCCTTACGCAGTAATACATACATACATACATATATATATATGTGTGTGTGTGTGTGTGTGTGTGTATGGGTGCAATAGTTTAATTATTTGGTATTAACAACGAGTTTCCCCTAGTTTAAACAATGATGAGAAAAAAATGAGATCATGTAATTTGACCTATCCGGATAAAAAATAAGCAATAAGGTTTGATGAAATCTTACGCAATGATACATATATATACAGACACTTGAAGGAGTGCAATAGTTGATCATTTGGTACTAACCAACGAGTATCTCCTCGTTTAAAAATTGATGAGAGGATCATTTGATTTGACTTATCCAGATAAAAAATAAGCAATAAGGTTTGAGGACAGTAAATGTAGGATAATCTTATTTGAATTGCACAAGTTTAAAAAGTTATGAAAAGGAAAAACATAAAACTTCGAACAATATCCCGTGCAAATACAAATTTTGGTCCACATACTAATTAGATATATATGAGATTCGGCGTTTCAGTTTATCCAAGAGCAAAACTGAATTTGTGCAATATCCCGGGCGAGAAGAATGTTATTATAGTAATAACAATACATATGAAGAGTGGCACACCAAGACATAAGAACTACCTCGAGCGTTGGCACGCTGTGCAACAAACAACTCATTCCTTTTTTAACTACTGCAAATCTTTAATCTTTAATAATAGTTGGAATACCTTTGGTGTCACACTTTTTTGGTGTAGACGTGAAACACCAAAAAAGCCCTTGTATATATTATAAACTTATTACTACTAAAACATAGGATTTTAGAAATAAATTTCACTTACTAATTCAACATGTCAATCGACAAATAATATTATATCATAATATCGCTTAAAAATAGGATATCGCACATAAATTTATTTACAAATTCAAATCATTTATCTAAAAATATTAATAAATCTTAATATCGCTTAAAATTATGATCTAACAAATAATTTTTATGTACAAATTCATTTTTCCATTAATGGATAATAGAAATGAAGATCCACACCGTAAAATTCATAAGATATTGCAACATAAAAATTAAAAAAGAAGACATGATTTTAACATCAAAATATACATTTAAATAATTTTGTTTCGTATAGGTTAGACATATAAGATTTATAAAAAATAACTCACGCGTGAAGCACGTGTTGTAACCTCGTATAAAGAAAGATAATGTTTAGCATAGTCCACTTTTTGACCCTTTATTTTTAAATCTAAACACCGATGCCTAATCATCATCCTCCAAATTATAATCTTCTTTATTAATAGTTGTAATACATTTGGTCACTCTTTTTTGATGTGAACATGAACTACCGAAAATGCCCCTGCATACATATAAATAATTTAAAATATCCCTTGAAAATAGGATCTAACGTTTAAACTTCATTACAATTTTAGATCATTCCTCCATACTTAAAATTAGGATCTAACGGTTAACTAATTTACACATTCAAAATATCTCAATTTGCTTAAAATTAGGATCTAATAAATAAACATCGTTTAAATAAGCTTTATTCGTTGTTTGTTAATTAATAATATAAATATAATTAAAACAATCGGAAAATTAGTTGTAACTTAAAAATAAAAATTTAGATTAACATGATTTCAAAATAAATGGTTAAATATTTATGCAAATTGATTTCTCTTAGATGTGATCATATATAATCTTTATTAATATGTGTAATGCATTTGGTGTCACATTTTTTTGGTGTAAACGTGAACTACCGGAAATGCCCCTACATACATATAAATAATCTTTAATAATAGTTGGAATACCTTTGGTGTCACTTTTTTGGTGTAAACGTGAACCACCAAAAATGCCCTTGTTTAAGTTATAAACTTATTATTACTAAAACATAGGATCTTAGAAATAAATTTCACTTACTGATTCAACATGTCAATCTACAAATAATATTAGATCATAATATCGCTTAAAAATAGGATCTTACACATAAATTTATTTACAAATTCAAACCATTTATGTATAAATATTAATAAGTCTTAATATCGCTAAAAATTAAGATCTAACAAATAATCTTTATATACAAATTCAATTTTCCATTAACGAATAATAGAAGTGAAGATTCACACCTTAAAATTCATAAGATATTGTAACATAAGACTTAATAAAGAAAACATGATTTTAACATCAAAATATACATTTAAATAATTTTGTTTTGTATAGGTTAGACATATAAGATTTGTAAAAAAAAAAAAAAAAACTCACGCGTGAAACACGTGTCGTAACACTCGTATAAAGAAAGATACTGTTTAGCATCTATGTAGTCAAGGTATGCGCCTAGGCGCAAAAAAAGCAAGATGCAACTAAGGGCTTCTTTTGAGTTCAAGGTGCACCTGTTAGTGAAGCGCAAAAAAAACCAAGATGCAAAAAGCGCGCTTTTTTCATTTTAAGAATTTTGTTGTTGTAAATTTAGGTTGAATGGTTTTTCGACTATTTATTTTGGTTTGTGACATGAACTTATGAAGTTTTATCATTAAAATTGCAAATTCAGTTATTATTTACTGTCAAAACTATATATTAAGGTGTAGTTGTAAGTGCAGTTTTTACAGTGACAGCAGAAGAAAAAAAGTAACTAAGACGCACAAAAAGGCGCATGGTGCAAAAAAGCCTTGCGCCTTGGGCTTTTTTACGCCTTTGCGCCTTGACTACCTAGTTTAGCATAGTCCACTTTTTGACCTTTTATTCTTAAATCTAAACACCAATGCCTAATCATCATCCTCCAAATTATTATCTTCTTTATTGATAGTTGTAATACATTTGGTGTCACACTTTTGATATAAACATGAACTACCTAAAATGCCCCTGCATACATATAAATAATTTAAAATATCCCTTGAAAATAGGATCTAACGTTTAAACTTCATTACAATTTTAGATTATTCCTCCATGCTTAAAATTAGAATCTAACGGTTAACTAATTTACACAATCAAAATATGCTTAAAATTAGGATCTAATAAATAAACATCGTTTAAATAAGCTTTATTCGTTGTTTGTTAATTAATAATATAAACATAATTAAAACAATCAGAAAATTAGTCGTAACTTAAAAATAAAAATTTAGATTAACATGATTTCAAAATAAATGGTTAAATATTTAAGCAAATTGATTTTTCTTGGATGTGATCATATAAAATCATTATTAATACTTGTAATACATTCGGTGTCACACTTTATGGGTGTAAACGTGAACTACCAGAAATGCCCTTACATACATATAAATAATTTGAAATATCCCTTAAAAATAGGATCTAATGTTTAAACTTCTTTACAATCTTAGATTATTCCTTCATGCTTGAAATTAGCCTAACGGTTAACTAATTTACACGTTCAAAATATCTCAATATTCTTAAAATTAGGATCTAATAAATTAACATTGTTTAAATTAATAAGCCTTATTTATAAATTCATTGTTTGTTAATTAATAATATAAATATAATTAAAACAACCGGAAAATTAGTTGTTGTAACTTAGAAATAAAAATTCAGATTAACATGAATTCAAAAATAAGTGGTTAAGTATTTATGCAAATTGATTTCTCTTGAATGTGATCATATATAATCTTTAATAATAGTCGGAATACATATGGTGTCACACTTTTTGGTGTAAACGTGAACCACCAAAAATGCCCTTATATATATTATAAACTTATAAGTCTTAATATCGCTCAAAATTAAGATCTAACAAATAATCTTTATATACAAATTCATTTTTCATTAACGAATAATAGAAATGAAGATTCAGATCTTAAAATTCATAAGATATTACAACATAAAAATTAAAAAAGAAGACATGATTTTAACATCAAAACATACATGTAAATAATTTTGTTTTGTATGGGTTAGACATATAAGATTTATAAAAAAATAACTCACGAGCGAAGCGCGTGCTGTAACGCTCGTGTGTTATATATGAACAAGATTCGATTGTACCCGTATTTTTATCACCCAAAATGCCCCTTCTACCAAAAATCCCCCAATGGTGTCACACTTTATGGTGTAAACGTGAACCACCAAAAATGCCCTTATATATATTATAAACTTATTATTACTAAAACATAAGATCTTAAATAAATTTCACTTACTAATTCAACATGTAAATGTACAAATATTATTAGATCATAATGTTACTTAAAAATAAGATCCTACACATAAATTTATTTACAATTTCAAACCATCTATCTATAAATATTAATAAGTCTTAATATCGCTCAAAATTAAGGTCTAACAAATAATCTTTGTATACAAATTCATTTTCATTAACGAATAATAGAAATGAAGATTCACATTTTAAAATTCATAAGATATTACAACATAAAAATTAAAAAAGAAGACATGATTTTAACATCAAGATATACATGTAAATAATTTTGTTTTGTATGGGTTAGACAAATAAGATTTGTAAAAAATAACTCACGCGCTAAGCGCGTGCTGTAACGCTCATGTGTTATATATGAACAAGGTCCGACTGTACCCCTATTTTTATCACCCAAAATGCCCCTTCTACCATTGGACTCATCAAACTAATGGACGCGAGAGAATGAGAAATGTCACATGCAAGAGAGAACTTTTTATCTTTTTCACTTTCGTTTTATTTAAATTCATCAACTGGTTCGATGAATTAAATGGTGGGAGTTAAGGGACACAAAGAGAGAGAGAGATAACACACACACATATTATATGTATATCGTCATGGTTAATTAAAGAAGATTAATATAATTTCAATTTAGTTAGTTAAAAGATATTCAACAAATAAATCATTATTTCTCCATTAAATATAATTTTATAAATTTAGAATTGGAAATACAAAAGTTATCTTGATAAGTCAAACCCAAAATAATATAAGATATTACTCCTAAATAGAGTAACAAATATGATTCATCAATGATTACATTCTCAAAATGAGCAGTTATCAAACAGCCCCGTATTATATAGTGAGCACATTGAACTACAAAAATCAGTCATTGTAATCTTATGTCAATTTCACCAAATATCAACGTGTTAAAATCAAAAGGTTTATTGTATCATTATATGAGTATAAATATAACATATTTAACACCGATATTAGTTTGATCATACATAGTAAATGTTATATCAAATAAAAAAGTAGTTTCTTCAGTAAGGTAACACAAAACATTTTTGTGAATCGAACCAAGCAGAATAATAAAACAGTGTAGCAAAACAATTATTAATAGATGGATAATAGATATGTCTGGTTCATTTATCATAAAAATATATTTGTGAAAGTTTTCTTGAATGCTCAAAAAGGTACATAAATTGTTTTAAAATTTGAGAAAAAGGAACGATTTCAAGGATCGATCCTCCGCCTTCTACCATATTGTTTTTTTTTTTTTCATCAAGCTTACGGGTGCGAGACCCTCGATTGAAGAATTATGGTACAAAATATAAATGCAATGTCGATGTCATCGTCAGTTTTCGAAATTCTTTTTTTTTTTTATTATAAATAAAGATAAGTAAGCAGTAAATGTAATGTTACCTTTTGTTTTTTCCCTTTTGATTTAGATGTTTTAGTATCTTTCTTTATCGACCCTTTTGCATCCGTTTGTTGCTTTTTACTTTTCTTTCCTGCCCCTACACTTCCTTTTCCTTTTGCGAAAGTATCATCAATATTAGTAAATGGTGTCTCTTTTACCTCCCTTTCAACATCCTTTGCACTTGGAATATCTACAATTATAGATTCCACTTTTAATTCCTCTTGACTGTGAGCTTCATCGCCACTCTTTAACGTTGAACTCGTATCTTCCTTGATATATTCGTTAATACCATCAAAATCATCCCCTCTTCTTCTCTGTCGATCGCGATTTTTTTTTGAATCATGGCTTGCATGAATCTCCTTTTCATTATCATAAAAACAACCTTGCTCCAATATATCTTCAAAATCATCAAGATTAGCAAATAAATTTTGCTTGTTGTTGTGGCCTGCAACCATTGCCTCTAATACACTAGCTTCATCATTTGAATTCATCCCTTCTTCAGCATCATCAAAATCTTCAGTCTCAATCTTTTCATCCTTCAAGTCCAAATCTTCGTTTAATTCTTCACACAGCTCCTTGACTGCATTCTCATTATTCTCAGGTTCAAAATACACATCCTCCTCTTCGCTTTCTTCAGCTTTTACCAACTCTTCTTCTTTTTGAAATGAAACCCTCAACTCTGCAACCTTCTCCTTGTGCTTCTTTGATTGCTCATGATTCTTCCACTGCTTATCTGACTTAAATTTTTTATTACAGGCAATGCAGTAAAATTCCTCCCTTTTCTTCCCCATATCTACCTCATCATCCTCATCAACAATCTCCTCAGCCTTTACCCAGTCAGGCTCCTCGTACATCTTCGCCCTCTCAATCTTCCTCATCATTTCCTCCTTCTTCCTTTTCCTCTCTTCCTCCTTTCGTTTCTCCTCCTCCAATGCCTTCTTCACCTGCATGTCAATAACCCTTTTATCCCTCTTCTTAACAAATGCTGCCAAATCCCTAACCAAATCGATATACTCACGTTTTGCCTTCTTTCTTTTCTTTTTATTCTCTTCCTCCATCAACCTCCTGCTTTTTCTGTTCACACCTAAACTCGCATCATATTCATCCACCCATCCAAAATCTAGCACAGTCACAAACCCCAACCAATACCCATAAAACGCACTCCACTGCTCATACTCGCTCTCCAAATTTCCAAACAATGGAGCATCTCTCACCAAATCTCTAGTCAACCCCATCTCCTTGACAAACAGCAATTCCTGAGAGTATACCTTATCAAAAACATCAGCATAAACCTTATAAAACCCTTTCCCGGTGGTTCCATAACCAGAAAAGGCGGAGTTGGAGAAATAAGGTACCAAATCCTCGACATCAAAAAGGGAAGAGGATTTGGATGAGGATGAGGGACTGGAGAAGAGGATCTGAGACCGATGGGAGTCGTAAAAGGCGCGTTCTTTGGGATCGGAGAGGATCTCGTAGGCGTTTTGAAGGGCCTGAAAGGCGTCAGGGGAGGAATTAGGGTTCTTATCGGGGTGGAGCTGAAGGGCAAGGCGCCGGTAGGAGGACCTAATTTGTTCAGGAGTACAGTCACGGGGGAGCTGAAGGATTTCGTATAGGCAGCGTTTTTGGGTTTGCGCGGCCATTAACGCTAGGGAGAAATTAGGGTTTTTGTTGATTTTAAAGAAAAGGGAAAACTGTTAGTGTTAACCGCCTAATATGTTGTGCTGGCCAATAACAAAACAGAAAAGGAAATGTTTGTTACAGCTAAACGGCAAAAAAGAATCGTACGTGTTAACTATGTTAGAAAAATACAAATAATTTTGGTGTAAATTTTGAATTATGGTGGACTCCTGCTCTTTACATTAGAAATTGTCTTTATAGATAAAATTTTACCTCGTTGTCCTTATAAAACAATTTTTTGTACATTTTGTCATTCAAGATATTTTGCTGTTTCCCCTCTTCCCCATAAGGACAAGGATATAAAATTTGATTCATAAGAACAAATTTTAGTATAAAGGGAAGAATTCAGGAATCCACTATAATTTCACCGTTTACACTAAAATTCCCTATCACTTACTGGTCAATAGTTTGCATGAGAAACGCATATGCACCCGAAAATGTACCGGCCAGGGATCCTACTAATTGCGAAATGGGTTCCTTGTTTTTGACCTATAAATTAATTTTAAAAAATCATTAACATATTTTAGGAAAAAAAATAAAAGAGTGTTCTGAATTTTTTATCATTTGAAATGGATGGTTGCATATTTTTGAATGAGATGTCGATTGAAAGAGTGTTTGGTTAAAAACTTAACGACAAACTCGTATGTTTTTTCCATTACGTGCAAGCAAGTTCCTGAATGATAAGTCTAAAGAGTATCTTATTGATGATATCGATATTGATGATGACTTTAATACAGGGCTGTTAACTATGACGTACGTGTTAACTATGTATTGTTACTGTTGAAGATTTTACGGTTTGAGACTATTGAAGAAAGATGATTGTCGTACTTCAGACTTTAAGAATCTATATAATAGATTCTTTCAGACAACAGTTCAACCCACCATGTACAAACGAGTTATCGAACTATCGACTTTCAGAATTCAATAAAGCCTTGAAATAGCGTAATCAGATTCAAAGTTTGTACAGCTTTGATCCGACCAAGAACACTCTGAATTTTAATATCTGATGATGCAATTGAAGAAGAGAATGAAGAGGAAGAAGAAGAGACAAATTTGCTACAATTCTAATTTGAAACACTGCAAAGGCGTTCCAAACCAGCGCTGTTTGAAACAGTTGAAAAACATTGCAAATCTGCAGTGAAGAAAAAGAAGTATTTCGAGTTTTCAGAGTGATCGAAACAATCTTCTGGCGTGGCTTTTATAGGCAGCGGAGGAAGCGATGTTGACCAGGCGGCGCGACCGTCTGGACTCTGAAACGATCGCATCCCTTCGTTTTAATTCGAAAAGCTATGCCCTTCGTTTGCAATATTCTGAAAACGCTGCAAATTAAACTGTCGCATATTTTAATTATAGTGTCTTGAAACGTTTCAAAAATTTCCGCCTCGTTTGAATTTCATTCGGGTTCGTAATGGACCGAAATTCGATCTGTTACCGTTTATAAATTCTGTACAAAAGTAATGCTATCGGGACCGAGACCCGTACCCGGCCCGGTCCGGTTCGGTCGGATAGACGGCGGCGCTGCGTGCGTGTGTGGTAGAGATGCATGGTCTCCCTCTTAACAACAAAGCAACATGTGGGAGCCCCAATGTCCCAACACACTTATAAGTAATGTAACAACCCGTATTTTCAATAACCTGTCATAACATAAATGGAGGCAGAATTAAACTGTAAAATCTGAATCAAGGGAAACGGGCTATGCCATTGCGTTCGTCTCGGAAAAATACGCGAAATAGAGTCCAAGTTTTCGAAAATCGGAGTCCGTATGACCAAGATATGGCCTCGCGAAGTTTCACGAAAAATTCCCAAATTAAAGTATACTTAATTAAGTGAAATGGGTTGCGCAGAGAAATATATATATATATTGATATATATATATATATATAATTGAAAATTAAATAAATAAATATGCAAAAATGTTCAAAACAGCGAATTGGGAGAGGGGAATAACCGAACCGGCCGATTTTTGAGGTCGACCCGAGCCTGCTGGGTCGACTAGGGGTTAATCCAGGGTGTTTGGCTGTCAACTCGTGGGCCGATTCGCTCAAATGCAGATTTTGCATTTGGATGGTTCTCATGGTTCATCTTTAATCTAAAGGCCCTAGATGGTTCCTACACTTGACTTCTTCCCCAAGACATGCTTTGATGGCTTGGATTGAATCTAGGTTTAATCCTATGGCCTAAAACACTTGCCTAATCTATAAATAAGACCCTAACCTATCCTAATTCCTCATTATTCATTCATGCAACTAAACTATGGCAAAATTTTACCTCTCATGGCCTCCACTCTCTTCATAAAATTTCTAAATGGTTTCTATGAGAGATTTTCCATGCATACAAGTGTTTTCAAGCTTGTATGAGTGTCATTAGCTTGCATTCAAGTCAAGTTTCTATCTTTGCATCATAAAGCAAGGGTTTTGATCATTTTGGCTCAAGGGTTTTTATGTTAGAGCTTGCATTTTGGGTCTATTTGATTGCATAAGGGCTTTGTCATATCTTTTGTGCCTTCATAGCAATGTAAGCCCTTTCCCTACTCTTAGATATTAACTATGAAGTTAAATGTTCATGTTGCAAGTTTGGGTTTGATCATTGAGTATGATACATGCTATCATGTCATGCAAGTTTATGAAGTCATTATCTTGATCTTGTGAGCTAAAAGCTACAACCTTTATGTTGAAATGTTGCATTAGGCAACATGAGAACCCTCATAACCTTTATGTCAACTTGCATATGAAGTCATAACCCTTATATGATGATATATGCGAGTTACTAGTCATCATTCCATATCTTTTGTCACCATGATTCGCTTATGTGCCAAGTTTGGGTTTATGCATGTTTTGAGGCTTAAGAATGTAACATGCAAGTTAATGAACACATTTGTGCCTCATTTGCCACCATGATTAACTTGTGGCTTAATATCCATTTTTGTCATGCCTTTGCCAAGTCTCTTCTTTTAATCCATTACGTTGTCGCGAACGTATATGCGAGTTTAAAAGCGTTGGGTTATGTTATGGGTAATTTCTAATGACATGAAAATACAACTTGAAAACATGACTTGAAATATAACATGGAAGTTGACATGTAAGTATGCATAAAAACATAAGCTTGGGAATTTACCTATTAAGTTAGGTCTACCCTTTGGGAATTTACCTATTAAGTTAGGTCTACCCAAATGCTTGAAAACTTGTAACATGTTTTGGGAAACATGATGGACATGACACTTAGATAATATAAGTGTGGCCAATTCAAGGTTGGGTTGAGTTTGCAACGTAAAACTACCCGGAACCGACCGGCCTAACTAGTAGTTGCAAACAATAGGACCCAATGTGAGAAGTTGGTCATGTTGTGCTTGAACCCGAGGTTAGACCAAGTTGTGGTGTAAAGCTACCCGGAACCGACCGGCTTAACTAGTAACCACAACAAAGTCTAATGTGAGAGGTGAAGGTGCATTAAGTAATTAATGCCACATGATAGGGTTAAGTTAATTTGATTAATGACTCTTAACCAAATATGACATGGACAAATGGGTTAAGTAATTTGATTAGGCTAATGATACTTAACAAAACATGACAAGGTTGGTTAGGTTAAGTAACTTGATTTGCCTAATGACACTTAACCATTTTTATATGACTAGTGGATGGGGTTAAGTTAACCAACACTTAATCAATCCAACGCGATAACCTGGTAAGGTTAAGTAAGTTTTCTTAACGACGCTTAACCGAAAAATACGGTTAACGAATGGGGTTAAGATTAGACTCAACTAGTCTAAACATGGAAATCGGATGGGGTTAAGTTAGCCTAGACTTAATTAATCCCACTTGGTAGTTTAATGGGGTTAAGTTAAACACTTAACTAATCTAAACATGATGAATTGATGTGGTTAAGTGACCTATACTTATCCAATCTAACTCGTTAATTTATTGTGGTTAAGTTAACCAATACTTAACCAATATAACGTGAAAACATGATAAGGCTAAGTCACGAATCGCTTGAATACACTTGACCGATTTGACTAAGTAAATTGATAGGGTCAAGTTAATATATACTTAACCAATCTAGAATGATAATTGGACGAGGTTAAGTCGTGAATTGCTTAATATACTTAACCAACTTGAGCATGGTTTGTAGGGTTAAGCCTTGAACTTGGATACTTAGCCAATTTTGACAGGATTTGTAGACGGGTTAAGTCATGAACTTAAGTGACACTTAATCCATTATGTAAACCCTAGTTCTGAGGATTAGGTGGATAACCGTAGTTAACAAGGATAACGGGAACAATGCTAAGTGGTAAACCTTAGTTGAAGAATAACTAAGTAATGATTCTTAGTCAAGGAAATTTAGACCAGTTCATAGATAGATGAGTAACCTGATACGGTAGGTCATCGTTTAAGTATACGAGTAGGAGCAAGTATCTGATTTAGATAAAGGCTCCAGCGAACTGGGTAACGAAGCAGCGGCTTCGGGGAACGTGAGGATATTCTTGGTATACCTCTATGAGCTGCCAGGTGATTATACTAGGCTCATGAGAGGTTAAGGTCTGCGTTAGAAGAACCAAGAGTATGCCTTGGTTGCTATACGAGCGACCTAAAGACGGGGATGGATAGGGGATAGTCGATGATACACGGTCGTACCCTAGATAGCATTTCGTCAGGCTACCTACCATCTTTGGTCAAGCGTGTACGTACGGAAAGGCAGAGAACACCCAAAAGACCATAATTGCTATCTAATTATGGTTGCGGTAAGGCTTGGATGTGGGTTGGCCAGTGTTGTGTTCTCATACAGGATTTATCCTGTCTTGTCTTTCACTAGTTGAGGGAGTGGTCTCGTGGGACCATAGCCACGTATAAGAAAAACAGACCTTAGCATCTGCATCGGCAGATAAATCGAAAGCTCCCGACCGAGTCCTGTATTTCTTGATTTGCCCTGTGACAGGACTCGGATGGCACGATGTGATACATGTGCATACAGTCATGGAAAAGCGATTCACGATGAATGCGTGGGAAAAAGGGCGCGGTTGGCGGTTAGCGTAATCCCTAGTGGCCCTAGGTGGTTGAACCCAAACCGAGATACGAAAACGTGCAATAGGTAAGCATAATCCCTAGCAGCCCTAGGTAGCATAAGTCCTAGTTGTACAAACAATAATTCATGTTGGAAGACCCTAGCTAGGTTTAGGGTAACAGTCCAAACCGATCTTAAGGATCATGGAACTATGTTAAAGTAATATAGAATCTCATGGGAAAGCCCGTATGGTCTACGGCAAGGGACTGAACATTTACATGGAATAAAACATACAAGTTGAGTAACCTATATATGCGATATATTAGGTTGACATGGATCATTACACGACTTTTGAGTGAGGGTCATTCTTGGTTAACACATGACACGGTGGGGATACTAGTACGGTAGGTGCAGAGCTAAAATACAGGATAGATATCACGGGGCGTTATACGTGACAGATATCTTGGGGATATTATACTTGATAGAAACCTGACGATGTGATACCTTGTTTTATCTTGACATCGTAATTTATCATGACACCTTAGTTTATCTGAGTTCAGTAGTTCATCCTGTTATTTTGATTTAGCTTATCTATCTTGTTATCATGCTTATGTTCATCTCAGTTTCTCATGTCAGTTAACTTTACTAGTTTTTATGCTAATAGTAGATAGGGCTTACTCAGTCTTTTTGACTGACCCGTTTTGTTTCGCCTCTTTTCTTCCGTTTCCCCCCCCATGTTACAGGGAGGAAATACTGTTGTTTAGTTCGGACTTCTTCTGCTTGAAGGTCATCATGGATGGCTTGGACTTTTCTTGGCTAATGGCTACTTTACTGTTTCTACTTGGGGAATAATTTATGAAAATGTCTTTATGCTTCTTTACTATTGCAAGACAGGTTTTGATGTACTCTGATGTAAAAGGCTTTAGACCTTATTTATTCATGTTATGAAAGTTTGATTTTACTTCCGCTATTTTATATGTTCTGTCTTGTGATATTTCTGTGCATGTTTACCAATAATGCCCCTCTAAAGCTAGTGCATTCCTTTGCGAGTGACCCTAGCGGAGGCGGGGTGTTACACGTGGTATCAGAGCAGAAGGTTACCAGACTGGGCAAAAGTTTTCAAAGACCTTCTGAAAACTATTTGAAAAAAAACCGTTTACAAAGAAGCATTTTTCAAGAAAATTTTCTTTTAAAAGAAAAAGGCTATTCACCAAAGGCCATTAGCATTATCCTTGTTTCCTTAATTGAGTCTCTTTTCCTTTCTTTCCTCCATCTGTAGTCACAGTAGTTTTAACTGCGACTAGTCTTTTCTACCTACGAAAGTGCTTTCCATACGATGGAGGTGGTTCTCGAGAGACCAGTGGCCGCGTTATAAGAAAGGATCGTGAGAAAGAAGGATAAAGGATACGAGCTTAAGGATGAGCAACTTGTTGGTATGGCTTAGTCCTCAAAGGAGGGAGAAAGATGAACAATGAAACCCATGACGAGAGAGTACCTTTGGCATGGTAAAACGGGGCGGATAGTTAAGTATTATGGGACAAGGACAAGATCATCGGGAGGGCAGTAGTATGCTCTCATTTCTAGAGTACCTCAGAAGGAGGGTAACGATCTTGTTAAAGGTTTAGCTTTTCTTCTCTATCATCCCGTTAGGACTTCGTTGTTCGTATCATTTAAGTCTGCTTCGATAGTTGAGTCTCTGCACCTTAAGTACTAGCGTAATAGAGAATCCCATTTTTGTCTCAAAGTCCTATTGGAGAATCAGTCCATTTATACATGACTTGTTTGGATTTGGGAATGTCTATGCCAAGTGTTGAGTTTGGAAATAATGCTTATGTTTATAAGCTATGGATGGATTCTAGGGATGAAGTGGTTATCCAGTAGGGGGTGCCACTCTCGGTTTTGATAGGAGGGTAGTTAGACCTTTTGACTAGCCTTGGTAATGCCCTCGAAGTATCGGGTAACCTTTTTGAGGTTCTGTCATGACTAGTTACTTAGAATCCCTTGATGCCTTTATTGGAAATTTGAAGCCCGATCGAGTGGTGTTCGCCAATAAGACGGATGGTTTACTTCATTTATGCATGGGTTATAGAGATCACCCTAGTAAGTGCGCATGATAACCTGATTGACATCTGTTTACTTTCAAGAGAAAGTTCTTCTACATGGAATGCCTTATAGTATATAAACGAGATCCAAGATTCACTAGTGAATTTTGGAAAGCTTGCATGAGATCATGAGTACGCAGTCATGTTTGCGTCAAGTATTCTAGGAAAAGGATAAGTGCAAGTGGAACGAGAGGCGACGAAGAAATGAGTTCCAGCTCATGTTATGGAAACAGGAATAAGAAGCTACAAAATCGCGAAGTTAAAAGACGACTTTGATGGTCAAAGACTAGATACGCGCATGATATCTCTTTTTGGGAGTATATCCTTGATCCCTGTTTTCTGTAGAGCTTACTTGTAGGCTATCTTTTGTGGACATCCTCTCGGTCCTATTCTCCGTTACAAACCCTGTAAGGAGTTTGTCCTGTTTATCTTCTCGACCCTGTTTCAGGGAATTCTAGGTAGAACCCTATGGATGTAAACATGTATTTGAAACATGTTATGATTGATATGGTTGCAAGTGGTTGCTCGTGGATGCGCGAATACACATTAGATACTAGCTCGACTCGGTCACATTTCATATTGCATATGCACGAGTATTTATACTTGTTTATGGATGAAATCGAATGTATTATCATGCGGTTGTTGCATATGAATGAATGATTGTGCACGCATATAGTATCTATATGACTAGGACTATTTGCATACATGTTGGATTCATGGCACTATACATATTTTGCATTAGAAAGATTATTCAGGCCTGATCATTGGCATTAGCTAAGGACATGTACACACACGTTTTGCATATATTCATACAGCATTAGAAATCATCTAAGGACAATGGTTGCTTGTGGATGATGTTTTGAGTAGACGGATGATGGATGGTAGGATATGTTCTTCCTAACTTGGAGATTTCGGGGACGAAATCCTAAAAGGTGGGGAGAATGTAACAACCCGTATTTTCAATAACCTGTTATAACATAAATGGAGGCAGAATTAAACTGTAAAATCTGAATCAAGGGAAACGGGCTATGCCATTGCGTTTGTCTCGGAAAAATACGCGAAATAGAGTCCGAGTTTTCGAAAATCGGAGTCCGTATGACCAAGATATGGCCTCGCGAAGTTTCACGAAAAATTCCCAAATTAAAGTATACTTAATTAAGTGAAATGGGTTGCGCAGAGAAATATATATATATATTGATATATATATATATATATAATTGAAAATTAAATAAATAAATATGCAAAAATGTTCAAAACAGCGAATTGGGAGAGGGGAATAACCGAACCGGCCGATTTTTGAGGTCGACCCGAGCTCGCTGGGTCGACTAGGGGTTAATCCAGGGTGTTTGGCTGTCAACCCGTGGGCCGAATCGCTCAAATGCAGATTTTGCATTTGGATGGTTCTCATGGTTCATCTTTAATCTAAAGGCCCTAGATGGTTCCTACACTTGACTTCTTCCCCAAGACATGCTTTGATGGCTTGGATTGAATCTAGGTTTAATCCTATGGCCTAAAACACTTGCCTAATCTATAAATAAGACCCTAACCTATCCTAAATCCTCATTATTCATTCATGCAACTAAACTATGGCAAAATTTTACCTCTCATGGCCTCCACTCTCTTCATAAAATTTCTAAATGGTTTCTATGGGAGATTTTCCATGCATACAAGTGTTTTCAAGCTTGTATGAGTGTCATTAGCTTGCATTCAAGTCAAGTTTCTATCTTTGCATCATAAAGCAAGGGTTTTGATCATTTTGGCTCAAGGGTTTTTATGTTAGAGCTTGCATTTTGGGTCTATTTGATTGCATAAGGGCTTTGTCATATCTTTTGTGCCTTCATAGCAATGTAAGCCCTTTCCCTACTCTTAGATATTAACTATGAAGTTAAATGTTCATGTTGCAAGTTTGGGTTTGATCATTGAGTATGATACATGCTATCATGTCATGCAAGTTTATGAAGTCATTATCTTGATCTTGTGAGCTAAAAGCTACAACCTTTATGTTGAAATGTTGCATTAGGCAACATGAGAACCCTTATAACCTTTATGTCAACTTGCATATGAAGTCATAACCCTTATATGATGATATATGCGAGTTACTAGTCATCATTCCATATCTTTTGTCACCATGATTAGCTTATGTGCCAAGTTTGGGTTTATGCATGTTTTGAGGCTTAAGAATGTAACATGCAAGTTAATGAACACATTTGTGCCTCATTTGCCACCATGATTAACTTGTGGCTTAATATCCATTTTTGTCATGCCTTTGCCAAGTCTCTTCTTTTAATCCATTACGTTGTCGCAAACGTATATGCGAGTTTAAAAGCGTTGGGTTATGTTATGGGTAATTTCTAATGACATGAAAATACAACTTGAAAACATGACTTGAAATATAACATGGAAGTTGACATGTAAGTATGCATAAAAACATAAGCTTGGGAATTTACCTATTAAGTTAGGTCTACCCTTTGGGAATTTACCTATTAAGTTAGGTCTACCCAAATGCTTGAAAACTTGTAACATGTTTTGGGAAACATGATGGACATGACACTTAGATAATATAAGTGTGGCCAATTCGAGGTTGGGTTGAGTTTGCAACGTAAAACTACCCAGAACCGACCGGCCTAACTAGTAGTTGCAAACAATAGGACCCAATGTGAGAAGTTGGTCATGTTGTGCTTGAACCCGAGGTTAGACCAAGTTGTGGTGTAAAGCTACCCGGAACCGACCGGCTTAACTAGTAACCACAACAAAGTCTAATGTGAGAGGTGAAGGTGCATTAAGTAATTAATGCCACATGATAGGGTTAAGTTAATTTGATTAATGACTCTTAACCAAATATGACATGGACAAATGGGTTAAGTAATTTGATTAAGCTAATGATACTTAACAAAACATGACAAGGTTGGGTAGGTTAAGTAACTTGATTTGCCTAATGACACTTAACCATTTTTATATGACTAGTGGATGGGGTTAAGTTAACCAACACTTAATCAATCTAACGCAATAACCTGGTAAGGTTAAGTAAGTTTTCTTAATGACGCTTAACCGAAAAATACGGTTAACGAATGGGGTTAAGATTAGACTCAACTAGTATAAACATGGAAATCGGATGGGGTTAAGTTAGCCTAGACTTAATTAATCCCACTTGGTAGTTTAATGGGGTTAAGTTAAACACTTAACTAATCTAAACATGATGAATTGATGTGGTTAAGTGACCTATACTTATCCAATCTAACTCGTTAATTTATTGTGGTTAAGTTAACCAATACTTAACCAATATAACGTGAAAACATGATAAGGCTAAGTCACGAATCGCTTGAATACACTTGACCGATTTGACTAAGTAAATTGATAGGGTCAAGTTAATATATACTTAACCAATCTAGAATGATAATTGGACGAGGTTAAGTCGTGAATTGCTTAATATACTTAACCAACTTGAGCATGGTTTGTAGGGTTAAGCCTTGAACTTGGATACTTAGCCAATTTTGACAGGATTTGTAGACGGGTTAAGTCATGAACTTAAGTGACACTTAATCCATTATGTAAACCCTAGTTCTGAGGATTAGGTGGATAACCGTAGTTAACAAGGATAACGGGAACAATGCTAAGTGGTAAACCTTAGTTGAAGAATAACTAAGTAATGATTCTTAGTCAAGGAAATTTAGACCAGTTCATAGATAGATGAGTAACCTGATACGGTAGGTCATCGTTTAAGTATACGAGTAGGAGCAAGTATCTGATTTAGATAAAGGCTCCAGCGAACTGGGTAACGAAGCAGCGGCTTCGGGGAACGTGAGGATATTCTTGGTATCCCTCTATGAGCTGCCAGGTGATTATACTAGGCTCATGAGAGGTTAAGGTCTGCGTTAGAAGAACCAAGAGTATGCCTTGGTTGCTATACGAGCGACCTAAAGACGGGGATGGATAGGGGATAGTCGACGATACACGGTCGTACCCTAGATAGCATTTCGTCAGGCTACCTACCATCTTTGGTCAAGCGTGTACGTACGGAAAGGCAGAGAACACCCAAAAGACCATAATTGCTATCTAATTATGGTTGCGGTAAGGCTTGGATGTGGGTTGGCCAGTGTTGTGTTCTCATACAGGATTTATCCTGTCTTGTCTTTCACTAGTTGAGGGAGTGGTCTCGTGGGACCATAGCCACGTATAAGAAAAACAGACCTTAGCATCTGCATCGGCAGATAAATCGAAAGCTCCCGACCGAGTCCTGTATTTCTTGATTTGCCCTGTGACAGGACTCGGATGGCACGATGTGATACATGTGCATACAGTCATGGAAAAGCGATTCACGATGAATGCGTGGGAAAAAGGGCGCGGTTGGCGGTTAGCGTAATCCCTAGTGGCCCTAGGTGGTTGAACCCAAACCGAGATACGAAAACGTGCAATAGGTAAGCATAATCCCTAGCAGCCCTAGGTAGCATAAGTCCTAGTTGTACAAACAATAATTCATGTTGGAAGACCCTAGCTAGGTTTAGGGTAACAGTCCAAACCGATCTTAAGGATCATGGAACTATGTTAAAGTAATATAGAATCTCATGGGAAAGCCCGTATGGTCTACGGCAAGGGACTGAACATTTACATGGAATAAAACATACAAGTTGAGTAACCTATATATGCGATATATTAGGTTGACATGGACCATTACACGACTTTTGAGTGAGGGTCATTCTTGGTTAACACATGACACGTTGGGGATACTAGTACGGTAGGTGCAGAGCTAAAATACAGGATAGATATCACGGGGCGTTATACGTGACAGATATCTTGGGGATATTATACTTGATAGAAACCTGACGATGTGATACCTTGTTTTATCTTGACATCGTAATTTATCATGACACCTTAGTTTATCTGAGTTCAGTAGTTCATCCTGTTATTTTGATTTAGCTTATCTATCTTGTTATCATGCTTATGTTCATCTCAGTTTCTCATGTTAGTTAACTTTACTAGTTTTTATGCTAATAGTAGATAGGGCTTACTCAGTCTTTTTGACTGACCCGTTTTGTTTCGCCTCTTTTCTTCCGTTTCCCCCCCCCCCAGGTTACAGGGAGGAAATACTGTTGTTTAGTTCGGACTTCTTCTGCTTGAAGGTCATCATGGATGGCTTGGACTTTTCTTGGCTAATGGCTACTTTACTGTTTCTACTTGGGGAATAATTTATGAAAATGTCTTTATGCTTCTTTACTATTGCAAGACAGGTTTTGATGTACTCTGATGTAAAAGGCTTTAGACCTTATTTATTCATGTTATGAAAGTTTGATTTTACTTCCGCTATTTTATATGTTCTGTCTTGTGATATTTCTGTGCATGTTTACCAATAATGCCCCTCTAAAGCTAGTGCATTCCTTTGCGAGTGACCCTAGCGGAGGCGGGGTGTTACACGTGGTATCAGAGCAGAAGGTTACCAGACTGGGCAAAAGTTTTCAAAGACCTTCTGAAAACTATTTGAAAAAAAAACCGTTTACAAAGAAGCATTTTTCAAGAAAATTTTCTTTTAAAAGAAAAAGGCTATTCACCAAAGGCCATTAGCATTATCCTTGTTTCCTTAATTGAGTCTCTTTTCCTTTCTTTCCTCCATCTGTAGTCACAGTAGTTTTAACTGCGACTAGTCTTTTCTACCTACGAAAGTGCTTTCCATACGATGGAGGTGGTTCTCGAGAGACCAGTGGCCGCGTTATAAGAAAGGATCGTGAGAAAGAAGGATAAAGGATACGAGCTTAAGGATGAGCAACTTGTTGGTATGGCTTAGTCCTCAAAGGAGGGAGAAAGATGAACAATGAAACCCATGACGAGAGAGTACCTTTGGCATGGTAAAACGGGGCGGATAGTTAAGTATTATGGGACAAGGACAAGATCATCGGGAGGGCAGTAGTATGCTCTCATTTCTAGAGTACCTCGGAAGGAGGGTAACGATCTTGTTAAAGGTTTAGCTTTTCTTCTCTATCATCCCGTTAGGACTTCGTTGTTCGTATCATTTAAGTCTGCTTCGATAGTTGAGTCTCTGCACCTTAAGTACTAGCGTAATAGAGAATCCCATTTTTGTCTCAAAGTCCTATTGGAGAATCAGTCCATTTATACATGACTTGTTTGGATTTGGGAATGTCTATGCCAAGTGTTGAGTTTGGAAATAATGCTTATGTTTATAAGCTATGGATGGATTCTAGGGATGAAGTGGTTATCCAGTAGGGGGTGCCACTCTCGGTTTTGATAGGAGGGTAGTTAGACCTTTTGACTAGCCTTGGTAATGCCCTCGAAGTATCGGGTAACCTTTTTGAGGTTCTGTCATGACTAGTTACTTAGAATCCCTTGATGCCTTTATTGGAAATTTGAAGCCCGATCGAGTGGTGTTCGCCAATAAGACGGATGGTTTACTTCATTTATGCATGGGTTATAGAGATCACCCTAGTAAGTGCGCATGATAACCTGATTGACATCTGTTTACTTTCAAGAGAAAGTTCTTCTACATGGAATGCCTTATAGTATATAAACGAGATCCAAGATTCACTAGTGAATTTTGGAAAGCTTGCATGAGATCATGAGTACGCAGTCATGTTTGCGTCAAGTATTCTAGGAAAAGGATAAGTGCAAGTGGAACGAGAGGCGACGAAGAAATGAGTTCCAGCTCATGTTATGGAAACAGGAATAAGAAGCTACAAAATCGCGAAGTTAAAAGACGACTTTGATGGTCAAAGACTAGATACGCGCATGATATCTCTTTTTGGGAGTATATCCTTGATCCCTGTTTTCTGTAGAGCTTACTTGTAGGCTATCTTTTGTGGACATCCTCTCGGTCCTATTCTCCGTTACAAACCCTGTAAGGAGTTTGTCCTGTTTATCTTCTCGACCCTGTTTCAGGGAATTCTAGGTAGAACCCTATGGATGTAAACATGTATTTGAAACATGTTATGATTGATATGGTTGCAAGTGGTTGCTCGTGGATGCGCGAATACACATTAGATACTAGCTCGACTCGGTCACATTTCATATTGCATATGCACGAGTATTTATACTTGTTTATGGATGAAATCGAATGTATTATCATGCGGTTGTTGCATATGAATGAATGATTGTGCACGCATATAGTATCTATATGACTAGGACTATTTGCATACATGTTGGATTCATGGCACTATACAAATTTTGCATTAGAAAGATTATTCAGGCCTGATCATTGGCATTAGCTAAGGAACATGTACACACACGTTTTGCATATATTCATACAGCATTAGAAATCATCTAAGGACAATGGTTGCTTGTGGATGATGTTTTGAGTAGATGGATGATGGATGGTAGGATATGTTCTTCCTAACTTGGTGATTTCGGGGACGAAATCCTAAAAGGTGGGGAGAATGTAACAACCCGTATTTTCAATAACCTGTTATAACATAAATGGAGGCAGAATTAAACTGTAAATTCTGAATCAAGGGAAACGGGCTATGCCATTGCGTTCGTCTCGGAAAAATACGCGAAATAGAGTCCGAGTTTTCGAAAATCGGAGTCCGTATGACCAAGATATGGCCTCGCGAAGTTTCACGAAAAATTCCCAAATTAAAGTATACTTAATTAAGTGAAATGGGTTGCATAGAGAAATATATATATATTGATATATATATATATATATAATTGAAAATTAAATAAATAAATATGCAAAAATGTTCAAAACAGCGAATTGGGAGAGGGGAATAACCGAACCGGCCGATTTTTTAGGTCGACCCGAGCCCGCTGGGTCGACTAGGGGTTAATCCAGGGTGTTTGGCTGTCAACTCGTGGGCCGATTCGCTCAAATGCAGATTTTGCATTTGGATGGTTCTCATGGTTCATCTTTAATCTAAAGGCCCTAGATGGTTCCTACACTTGACTTCTTCCCCAAGACATGCTTTGATGGCTTGGATTGAATCTAGGTTTAATCCTATGGCCTAAAACACTTGCCTAATCTATAAATAAGACCCTAACCTATCCTAATTCCTCATTATTCATTCATGCAACTAAACTATGGCAAAATTTTACCTCTCATGGCCTCCACTCTCTTCATAAAATTTCTAAATGGTTTCTATGGGAGATTTTCCATGCATACAAGTGTTTTCAAGCTTGTATGAGTGTCATTAGCTTGCATTCAAGTCAAGTTTCTATCTTTGCATCATAAAGCAAGGGTTTTGATCATTTTGGCTCAAGGGTTTTTATGTTAGAGCTTGCATTTTGGGTCTATTTGATTGCATAAGGGCTTTGTCATATCTTTTGTGCCTTCATAGCAATGTAAGCCCTTTCCCTACTCTTATATATTAACTATGAAGTTAAATGTTCATGTTGCAAGTTTGGGTTTGATCATTGAGTATGATACATGCTATCATGTCATGCAAGTTTATGAAGTCATTATCTTGATCTTGTGAGCTAAAAGCTACAACCTTTATGTTGAAATGTTGCATTAGGCAACATGAGAACCCTCATAACCTTTATGTCAACTTGCATATGAAGTCATAACCCTTATATGATGATATATGCGAGTTACTAGTCATCATTCCATATCTTTTGTCACCATGATTCGCTTATGTGCCAAGTTTGGGTTTATGCATGTTTTGAGGCTTAAGAATGTAACATGCAAGTTAATGAACACATTTGTGCCTCATTTGCCACCATGATTAACTTGTGGCTTAATATCCATTTTTGTCATGCCTTTGCCAAGTCTCTTCTTTTAATCCATTACGTTGTCGCGAACGTATATGCGAGTTTAAAAGCGTTGGGTTATGTTATGGGTAATTTCTAATGACATGAAAATACAACTTGAAAACATGACTTGAAATATAACATGGAAGTTGACATGTAAGTATGCATAAAAACATAAGCTTGGGAATTTACCTATTAAGTTAGGTCTACCCTTTGGGAATTTACCTATTAAGTTAGGTCTACCCAAATGCTTGAAAACTTGTAACATGTTTTGGGAAACATGATGGACATGACACTTAGATAATATAAGTGTGGCCAATTCGAGGTTGGGTTGAGTTTGCAACGTAAAACTACCCGGAACCGACCGGCCTAACTAGTAGTTGCAAACAATAGGACCCAATGTGAGAAGTTGGTCATGTTGTGCTTGAACCCGAGGTTAGACCAAGTTGTGGTGTAAAGCTACCCGGAACCGACCGGCTTAACTAGTAACCACAACAAAGTCTAATGTGAGAGGTGAAGGTGCATTAAGTAATTAATGCCACATGATAGGGTTAAGTTAATTTGATTAATGACTCTTAACCAAATATGACATGGACAAATGGGTTAAGTAATTTGATTAGGCTAATGATACTTAACAAAACATGACAAGGTTGGGTAGGTTAAGTAACTTGATTTGCCTAATGACACTTAACCATTTTTATATGACTAGTGGATGGGGTTAAGTTAACAACACTTAATCAATCTAACGCGATAACCTGGTAAGGTTAAGTAAGTTTTCTTAATGACGCTTAACCGAAAAATACGGTTAACGAATGGGGTTAAGATTAGACTCAACTAGTATAAACATGGAAATCGGATGGGGTTAAGTTAGCCTAGACTTAATTAATCCCACTTGGTAGTTTAATGGGGTTAAGTTAAACACTTAACTAATCTAAACATGATGAATTGATGTGGTTAAGTGACCTATACTTATCCAATCTAACTCGTTAATTTATTGTGGTTAAGTTAACCAATACTTAACCAATATAACGTGAAAACATGATAAGGCTAAGTCACGAATCGCTTGAATACACTTGACCGATTTGACTAAGTAAATTGATAGGGTCAAGTTAATATATACTTAACCAATCTAGAATGATAATTGGACGAGGTTAAGTCGTGAATTGCTTAATATACTTAACCAACTTGAGCATGGTTTGTAGGATTAAGCCTTGAACTTGGATACTTAGCCAATTTTGACAGGATTTGTAGACGGGTTAAGTCATGAACTTAAGTGACACTTAATCCATTATGTAAACCCTAGTTCTGAGGATTAGGTGGATAACCGTAGTTAACAAGGATAACGGGAACAATGCTAAGTGGTAAACCTTAGTTGAAGAATAACTAAGTAATGATTCTTAGTCAAGGAAATTTAGACCAGTTCATAGATAGATGAGTAACCTGATACGGTAGGTCATCGTTTAAGTATATGAGTAGGAGCAAGTATCTGATTTAGATAAAGGCTCCAGCGAACTGGGTAACGAAGCAGCGGCTTCGGGGAACGTGAGGATATTCTTGGTATCCCTCTATGAGCTGCCAGGTGATTATACTAGGCTCATGAGAGGTTAAGGTCTGCGTTAGAAGGACCAAGAGTATGCCTTGGTTGCTATACGAGCGACCTAAAGACGGGGATGGATAGGGGATAGTCGACGATACACGGTCGTACCCTAGATAGCATTTCGTCAGGCTACCTACCATCTTTGGTCAAGCGTGTACGTACGGAAAGGCAGAGAACACCCAAAAGACCATAATTGCTATCTAATTATGGTTGCGGTAAGGCTTGGATGTGGGTTGGCCAGTGTTGTGTTCTCATACAGGATTTATCCTGTCTTGTCTTTCACTAGTTGAGGGAGTGGTCTCGTGGGACCATAGCCACGTATAAGAAAAACAGACCTTAGCATCTGCATCGGCAGATAAATCGAAAGCTCCCGACCGAGTCCTGTATTTCTTGATTTGCCCTGTGACAGGACTCGGATGGCACGATGTGATATATGTGCATACAGTCATGGAAAAGCGATTTACGATGAATGCGTGGGAAAAAGGGTGCGGTTGGCCGTTAGCGTAATCCCTAGTGGCCCTAGGTGGTTGAACCCAAACCGAGATACGAAAACGTGCAATAGGTAAGCATAATCCCTAGCAGCCCTAGGTAGCATAAGTCCTAGTTGTACAAACAATAATTCATGTTGGAAGACCCTAGCTAGGTTTAGGGTAACAGTCCAAACCGATCTTAAGGATCATGGAACTATGTTAAAGTAATATAGAATCTCATGGGAAAGCCCGTATGGTCTACGGCAAGGGACTGAACATTTACATGGAATAAAACATACAAGTTGAGTAACCTATATATGCGATATATTAGGTTGACATGGACCATTACACGACTTTTGAGTGAGGGTCATTCTTGGTTAACACATGACACGGTGGGGATACTAGTACGGTAGGTGCAGAGCTAAAATACAGGATAGATATCACGGGGCGTTATACGTGACAGATATCTTGGGGATATTATACTTGACAGAAACCTGACGATGTGATACCTTGTTTTATCTTGACATCGTAATTTATCATGACACCTTAGTTTATCTGAATTCAGTAGTTCATCCTGTTATTTTGATTTAGCTTATCTATCTTGTTATCATGCTTATGTTCATCTCAGTTTCTCATGTCAGTTAACTTTACTAGTTTTTATGCTAATAGTAGATAGGGCTTACTCAGTCTTTTTGACTGACCCGTTTTGTTTCGCCTCTTTTCTTCCGTTCCCCCCCCCAGGTTACAGGGAGGAAATACTATTGTTTAGTTCGGACTTCTTCTGCTTGAAGGTCATCATGGATGGCTTGGACTTTTCTTGGCTAATGGCTACTTTACTATTTTTACTTGGGGAATAATTTATGAAAATGTCTTTATGCTTCTTTACTATTGCAAGACAGGTTTTGATGTACTCTGATGTAAAAGGCTTTAGACCTTATTTATTCATGTTATGAAAGTTTGATTTTACTTCCGCTATTTTATATGTTCTGTCTTGTGATATTTCTGTGCATGTTTACCAATAATGCCCCTCTAAAGCTAGTGCATTCCTTTGCGAGTGACCCTAGCGGAGGCGGGGTGTTACAAGAAATCCCCAAATGTACCTTGAATACGTTTTACATTCCCATGATGTGAGGCAATTCCATTTTCTCGTCATTCTTTCTTTCTTCTCTTCAAAAAAATAAAATAACATAAAATAAACCCATACCCCAAAAAGGTTTTGAAAATTTCTAACAATCTCCCTCAATTTTCAAAATAAAAATAAAATGGATGGTTGAATCACTAGTTTAACTTCCTACATACCCAAGTGGGATCAAACCTATGTAGTTCTAAGATCAAGTTATGCATCATCGTGAAAACAACAAATAAATAAAAGCTATCTTTTGGATTTGAACGTTTACTTAGTGTAAACCATTCAAAATTTTATCGAGATCCTGTGGTGAACGAATCTTGATCCAAGTTTCCCTTAATGATAAAACCGGAACAATCATACATGTTGATTTCCTTAGTTAGAGTGTTCTATATTACTCAGCATGTTAATGGCCATGTGCTTTTAATCCTGGTTCATGAGTTTACTTTATAAAGTGATCTTGCTTTCCTAGGAGACGACATGATTTCCATACTCATATAATTAAGTCTCTTAATGTGTTTTTGTGATACAACTTTTAAGGTTTCTAGACTTATTAAGGACATTTATTTAGTCGTTGTTCTTGCATAGTCCAACATTAAATATTACGGGGTGATTAATTTAATGTTCCATAATTGTTTTCTTAACTTGTTGGCACCCATTGAACTTTGTTTATTCTTTTTAAGACATAAGTTGGGTTCCTGTTAAGAATTGTGATGACCGCACATAACTCTTGCCCTAAACAAGAGGAATAATGCACTGAAAAGTGTGCCAGACAGCTATGGACGATCATCAGAATAGGTAAACAACATCCAAACCTGCCGTAGAACTCACGGCGCAAGGATAAAATATAATAGAACATATACAACGGTAATAGTAATGAAGCATCATATAACAAACTTTTGAAACTTTCTCAACATCCTAAAAGGTTATCCAACTGGTATTAAAGTTTGTACATAAGGCTTCACCACAACCCTCATAGAGTACTCAAACAGCGAAAACAGAAACACTAGATAGTAATAAAACTGGTACGCCAGCCTCCTGCTCGCCTCCGCATAGCAGCATCGTCCTCACTAATCACTTGTAACCTCCTACTTAGTATGCTCATCCACAACCGGATGAACAACCCAAGATAATAAGAGGAAACATAAAACCTTGAGTCAGACAACAGTCTTAGTAAGCGATAAAACAGCTAACAAACTTCAACAATAAAGTATATGAGAATAGGTAGATTAACAAACCAATCTACCAAACACCAGAGAAGAACTCAGCTCTCGTCTTCCCCACATCGGACAGTGATAGCCTTTACGATAAACAATTCAACCACTCATTCATGGAAACCAGAACACTCATTCAATTATGATAAAGCACTCATAACATCTAGATTATATGTATCACATGTAAACCATCCTAATCGAATTCAACATTCCTCAAGCACAAGCCCCAAAGGCCTAAACTAATATCAGACAAGCACCCAAGGAACATCTCCTTCGACGTTGGACAACCTACATGAGACGGTACAAACAGAACAACCAATCATCCATGACTGACTCTGGCTATCACCGCCAATCCTGTTTTGAAACCATCGTTAATCGTATGACGGCCAACCTTACCCTATGTCAAGGGCTAATGGTAACCCCAGTTCTAGCATAAACTCCATATATCCAATATTAACAATGTCCAACCTTGACAACTAGGCCTTTCTACAAGATCCAGGGTACTCGACCTACAACCGGTCTTTTAGACGTCTCTAGTGTACCCCTGCTTCGAGCCTGCTAGAACTTACGACAACGATAATCTCTCGGCCTTCGCATCACTAGTCATCCAACTTGATAACTTTTCAAAGCTCAAGCAACATTCTTAAGCAACCATTATTCAACAACTCACGACCTTTGAGTTGTCATCTCATTCGCTGTTCTACACCAACCAACAAACACCTTTTAACACTTCGAACCTTCCAGCTTGAATTTACTTCGAAGTCACATCATCACCGAACAAAGTTACACCACTGTGTTGCGACTTGAGTAGGGTTCGGGGGGTTGCCCACAAAAAATATTTTTTCAGACCTTTTCTTCAAATCTGAGTCATACCCAAGAAATAAATTTTTCAGAAATGACCATGTTATGCACGACCGACCATGGTGCGACCGACCCTTGCTCGACCAAGATGACCGACCACCCCCTGTTCGACCCTCTATGCTCGACCCAACCTTGTACTCGAGCCAATTTATGTTCGAACGACCCTGGTGACCGATCCTTCCACTACATGCATCACTCTAACCGTGCTCGACCAAACATGTTCAACTCTAACCATATCGCTCGACCCTATGCATGACTGAACTCCTGTGCGGACCGACCCGGCCTTTGGTGGCACGATCGACCCTGGTCCTTGGTTCGACCGACCCATGCCACTCGACTTAGGTCTTTGGTTCGACGAACCCACCCATTTCTTTTCCTCCAAGAAAACCTCTCCATGGTTCGATCGACCCACTATGTTTGACCCACCATGTTGACCCAAAACCTGTGTCCTCCAATGAAACTCCAATTTCGACCAAAACTTCGCCAAAACGATTCGTTTGACGAAACTAACTCAACCAATACAACAATAAGCATGTTATGAAACTACTAACATCATGAAAATGACAATTATCATCAAATTATGTAAATTTCACCAAAACCTATAATAAATGGACATATGATCTAAATTGCGAATCTAACTTGCATAATCATATGAAATAGAATTGAAATCCTTACATTAACTTGCTAAAATAGATCATAGGGTGATTCATGCGAAAATAGACTTAATATGGCATAGATCTATGATTAAACACTTGAATTTGATGAAAAACAAGATCAAACATTCATATACTTCATTGCATTCATGTGAGAGATGTAAATCACTCACCGATTTGCCAAAACAAGCTAAAATTGATGAAATAAGAATCTGCACAATGAGCACATCGCACCAAACACCTTCATCTAATGAACTCTTGCCTCAATTGATGTAGATCTAGCCTCAAATGGTGTAGATTTATGATTTCCCTCCTTGGATTTTGATTTTTAATGGTAAAAAGGTGTTAGAGGAAGGAGGAGCACAAGACACCAAATGAGAGAATGGAAAACTAAAATCATTTACCATATCCCTTACCCCTATTTATACCTTTCCATCAGCCCACTAATGGTCCTTCCCAAATCAGCCCATTGTGGCTCTCCAAACCTGAACAACCAACTGAAAAATCTTAAAACAGCAATTTCTTCCAATCTGTTGAGCCAAATCTTTAATGTAACCACTCTACGAAAAGTCAATCATCAATTCCTTTCCAATGGCACAAGTCTCACTTCGACCTGAGTCAAAAGTCATGCCCTGTACAAGAATGATAGGGGAAAAATGGTCACAAACAAAATTGGTAAAAATTATGGACATGTCTCACATCCCCATAAGCAACATATCAAAAGATGAGAATGATCTAACCTTCAGGGAATAAAATAAAAATATTTTATGATCCTTCGATACGTAAAATACGGGCTGTTACAAGAATGATCAATCTTCATTCACAAACTGTAATCTCATTTCTTTTGACTTTTTAGAAACCATTGCCTTTGGAAGACCTTTAGTAAGTGGGTCAGCCAAGTTTTTCTTTGTTTCTATGTAGTCAACAATTATAACTCCACTTTTGAGTAACTGTCTTACCATCTTATGTCTTAGACTCACATGTCTGGACTTCACATTATATGTCTTATTTGAGACATTATATATCGTTGCTTGATTATCACAGTTAATTAAGACTACTGGAGATGGCTTCTTCCACGATGGAATTTCCATTAATAAATTCATAAGCCGTTCCGCTTCCTTACATGTATGTGCTAACGCAATCAATTCTGACAACCTGGTTGAGTCAGATATGTAGGTCCACTTCTTGGAAGTCCAAGACACAGCAGCGCCTCTTAATGTAAATATCCATCCACATTCGTAAACTTGGATTTGGATTCTACACTGTTCCAGGTTGCATCACTATATCCTTCTATTATAGCAAGATATCCTTTATAAGATAAACCATGGTTGATGGTTCCTTTCAAATAAGCTAAAACTCTGGAAATAGGTTTCTAGTGTTCGAAACCTGAATTGTTCATAAATCGACACAATATACTTATAGCATGTGCGATGTCTAATTTAGTGCAATGCATAGCATACATAAGACTCCCAATAATACTAGAATATTCCAGTTGATAAATGGTACGTCCAGTGTTCTATTCTAACTTGATACTTGGATCTAAAGAAGTGGGCGTTGGTTTGTCATTATAATGACCATACTTCTTTTAGAACCTCTCAATGTAATGATATTGAGTTAGTAATAACTCCCCGTCTTTCCTAATGATTTTAATTCCCAGAATTAAATTAGTCTCTCCTAGATCTTTCATATCAAATCTAAAAGATAGAGACTTCTTAGTTTCATTTACATAAGATATATTGGAACCAAATATTAGTGTGTCATCAATGTATAAACATATTATAACATAACTGTTGTTATCTGATTTGCTATAAAAACATTTCTCAACATCATTAATAATGGATCCATATGACAATGCAACTTTATCAAACTTCTCATGCCATCGCATGAGAGCTTGCTTCAATCCGTAAAGAGATTTTATTAACTTACAAACTTTCTTTTCATGGCTTCGGATTATGAGACCTTCAGGTTGTTCCATATATATTATATTCTTCTAAATCTCCATTTAGAAAAGTTGACTTTACATCCATTTGATGTATGACCAAATTATAAATTGATGCAAGTGTTATTAAACAACATATATAAGATATGCGAGCAACCAAAGCATATGTATCAAAATAATCTACTCCTTGTCTTTTCTTTTATCCATTAGCAAGTAGTCTGGCTTTAAACTTATCAATGGATCCATTTGTATTCAACTTTTTCTTATATATCCATTTATATCCTATAGATTTAGCACTAGGAGGTAAATCGGTTAAAACCCAAGTTTGGTTTAATATTATGGAATTCATTTCATCATTAATAGCTTCTTTCCAAAAATTAGAATCTTTTGAACTCATAGCTTCAGAATAAATTTTGGGATCATCATTAACGTTCATTTCATATCTTGTCACATGAAGGACTTCGTCCTTATTGCCTTCTACGAGATATGTTATGAAGTCAGGACCATAGTCCTTCTCTATTCTCGCTCTTTTACTTCTCTTATGTTCAGTACTATTATCTGGTACTGGCATTTCCTTGTTGTTTTGAGCGGGAGCATATTCATTATTATAGATATCATTAACAATAGTTGGTTTTGGACTGGATGATCTCAATGGATTCTCAATAATTTGATTTTCAAATAATTCTACATCTACGGATTCTATAACTTCTAAGGTGTTAAGAATAAGGAACCTATAAGTTATACTATTAAGAGAATATCCTGTGAAAGCACACTTAAATGCCATATTACCTACTATTGGTCGTTTAGGGTCTGGTTTTCTAACATATTCTAAGAAACCCCAAACTTTGTCTAGTAAGGTTAGGTTTTCTTTTAAACCATAACTCATATGGGGAAATATTATTCTATTTAAGTGGTACTCTATTTAAAATGTAACATACTAATAGCATAACATCACCCCATAGGTTATAAGATAAATTTGAACTTATGAGCATGGCATTAACCATTTCTACTAAAGTTCTATTTTTGCTTTTAGAAACACCAATTTGTTGTGGTGCATATGGGGCGGTACATTGGTGAACTATACCATGTTCGCAAAAAAAAAGTAAATTTGTTTGAAAAATATTCACCACCACGATTTGAATTTAACACTTAATTTTAATTCCTAATTGTGTTTCAACTTCTACTTTGTAAATTTTGAATTTATCAAAAGCCTTATCTTTAGTTTTCATTAGATACACATATGCATATCTAGTATAATCATTAATAAATGTTATATAGTATTGGTTACCATTATAGGTGATATGGCTTTTTAAGTCACCCACATCACTATATACCAAATCAAGCAAACTATTTTTTCTTACTATAGATTTAATGGATTTCCGATGTATTTTTGCTTGAACACATATTTCACATTTAGAGATAGAATTGAAATCACGATTAGAAATTAATCCTAATTTATGCATATTTTTAAGATATTTATAATTAACATGTCATAATCTTTCATGTCATAAATTAACAGAACCAACAATATAAATAAAAGATTTCTTTATTAAATTCAACTTAATCATGGCATTATAAGAATATTCCTGTTCAGTAAATTTGTTGTTCTTGGACAACACTAACTTATCAGACTCATACAACATCTTGAATCCTCCTTTGTTAAGAAGGTATCCAGAAACCAAATTCTTACACATATCGGGTATATAAAATACATTGACTAATGTAAGAACTTTCACAGAGGTGAATGTATGTTCAACTGTGCCTTTTCCCAGAACTTTTCTTGTAACTTTGTTTGTGCAAGTAACTTCACTGGATTCTCCATTACTTTCTTTGTAAGTTTTGAACATATTACGCTCTTTGCAAATATGAATGGCTGATCTAGTATCGAGCCACCAATCATTATCAATGGCACTAAAGGAGTTTGCCTCTTGTACAACAGTCACAAGCTTTTCTTCGATCACATTCGCTTTTCGTAGTTCCTTCTAAAGACGACAGTCTCGGGCATGGTGGTCGGGTTTGCTAAAATAGTAACATGCACCGTTCTTTTTGTTCTTGGAATTATTTTTCTTCTTAAACTGTGTCTCATTCTTAGGCTTCAACTTTTCAGTAATTCCAACATTATTTGCCTTAGCTTGAGACTCTGTTTGCGGATTATCATCTAGTTCGTGTTTACGAGAATCCTCTTCAATACAAAGATGACGCTGTAAACCATCTAAATCATATTTCTTTCCGCATGTTTCAATTTTTTTTCTTATAATCATTCCAAGAATTCGGGAGTCTCAGAATAATAACTCCAACAACAAAAAATTCAAGGAGATTGATTCCAGCATCTTTAAGTTGATTCACCAACGGTAAGGTTTCACTCACTTGTCCAACTATGGACTTGTTGGCATCCATTTTGAAATTCATAAAATTATAAATAAGAAACTTTTAATTACTTGCCTCAGATATGCGATACTTGCTTTCTAATGTAGTCCAGAGGGCCTTAGTAGTATCCAAGGTCCTATGAGCGTTGTAGACTGGAGTAGACAATGCACTCAAGATGTGACCTCTGCATAGAAAATCATCCTCTTTGCGGTTTGCACGTTTCGCCTTTAGGGCAACATCATCCTTATCGGTTTCCACTGGTATCACTTTCAATCCGTCTTCCAAGATGTAGAACAATTTGATGGTGACTAGTAAGAACTTCATTGTCTCTTGCCAACGAGTGAAATTTTCGCCATCAAATTGCTCCAAACGAGCCAAATGTTGATTCATCACTTGTAGCACGCTCAAACCTTCCATGGTTGAAATTATTGTTTGAAAAATTATTGGGGATTTTGCGGTTTGAGACTATTGGAGGAAGATGATTGTT
Organism: Allium sativum; assembly: GCA_030737875.1. Taxonomy (NCBI): domain Eukaryota; kingdom Viridiplantae; phylum Streptophyta; class Magnoliopsida; order Asparagales; family Amaryllidaceae; genus Allium; species Allium sativum. Next base: position 1,026,333,689 of record CM060909.1, read on the forward strand.
GTACTTGAAATTTTAAGGATCTACATAATAGATTCTTTCAGACAATAGTTCAACCCAACAGGTACAAATGAGTTATCGAACTATCGACTTTCACGATTCAATAAAGCCTTGGAACAACATAATTGGATTCAAAGTTTGTACGACTTTGATCCAACCAAGAACACTCTGAATTTTAAGCTCTGATGATGCAATTGAAGAAGAGAATGAAGAGGAAGAAGAACAGACAGATTTGCAAAAATTCTTATTTGAAACACCACAGAGGCATTACAAACCAGCGCTGTTTGAAACAGTAAAAGTCGTTGCAAATCTGCAATGAAGAAGAAGAAGCATTTTTAGTTTTCAGAATAATCGAAACATTCTTCTGGCATGGATTTTATAGACAGTGAAGGAAGCGATGGTTGGCCAGGTGGCTCAACCGTTTAGGACGGTCGCATCCCTTCGTTTTAATTCGAAAAGCTATTCCCTTTTGTTTGCAACGTTCTGAAAATGTTGCAAATTAAACCATCGCACCTTTTAATTTCTAATGTCCTTAAACATTTCAAAAATTCCCACCTCGTTTGAATTTCATTCGGGTCCGTAATGGGCTGAAATTCGGCCCGTTACCGTTTATAAATTCTATCCAAAAATATTGCTATCGGACCCAGACCCGCAACTCCCGTTTCGGTTCAATCGGACGGACAGACGGACAGTGGCGGCACGCGCACGTGTGGTGGAGATGCATGGTCTCCTTCCTTACAACAAAGCAAACATGTGTGAGCCTCAAGGTCTCAACACACTTTTAAGAAACCCCTTAAGTACCTTAAATAATTTTTACATTCCCATGATGTGGGACAATTCTATTTCCTCTTCCTTTTTTCTTTCTTTCTGCTCTTCAACACAAACTCATACCCCAAACAATTTTTGAAAATTTCTAACATATACAACATCGAATATAAATCGATTTTCCTTCAATTCGAATCAGCAAAAGGAATGTCTCCTTCAGTAATATGGATTTCAAACATTTATGATCCATGTATGTTTTTTTTACATCCTAAGTCTCATCGTTTCATCATCTAGTTTATGTTCAATAATATGGATTCCAAACATTCATGATCCATATATGGTCTACATCCTACGTCTCACTATTCCATCATCTAATTTATGTTCTTCATGTAGCATTCAAATCGAATAATTACGTCGATACTTTCACATATTAGGGGTAACATAGGAGTTATTTCAACTTCCCCCAGGAGTCCAGGGAGATTCTTTATAATTACCACTAATTAGCTTTTAATTCGCCTTTGACCATCAAATTAAACGTGAATAACTGTCATCCTCTTTTTGAAACAAACAGTGCTTCAGGTTCGGTGAGTGCTTCAAACAGTTTTGTCTTTTCCACATTATCATATATCAAGAGTTAATAATTTTCTATGAGGAGTTATTGAACTCTATCATTGCTACCTTTACTCAACAGTCTTCTGCTGAGGTCTTTCCCATAGAGGTACTCTGATTGATTTTTAGTTTTCATTGTAAATCTAAGTGGTTACTTCCAATTACATATATCAACATAGTTCAAACTACATTCATTGGCAGGGCTTGTCATTGCTAGGGCTAGGTTGTCATTAAATTACTAGGTTGGGTATTGAAGTAAGATACTTGCGTAAACATGGACTTCAGGCATAGAATCAACTTCCTTTTATGGAAGAATGGGGATGTCCAACATTCCAAACTAACTAAGCTTAGCAGCTAACCAACATTAGAGCTGAGCAATCGACTGTCCTTTCCTTCAAGTAACTCCTATGGCTGGATTGGAGTACGTTTTTTATTGTTTGCCTACGAAAAAACAAACCAACAAAGCATGAAGAGCAAATTCCCAAATTGTTTGTTGAAAGCATATTAATTGACTATATTAATTTGGACGAGCAAGTAAAGTATTTGTAGCGTAGCAAAATTGTGTTCCTCATCACTAATATTTTTTCTCATGTTAATTATGGTTTGTTGGAAGAATCAATGACTGCATATGCACCACTAGCACACCATCTGAGAATTTTTAATTGGCTGGTTACTCTGATGGAAAAAAGCGTTAAGAGACCTCCTGGTCCAACCCTATACACTCTAATATCTTTTATAAACCTACTCCTATTTCAAATCAAAGGATAGATAAATAGATGCCTCCATTTTCTTTCATACAAGCTGCTTGAGAACAGACTTTGTTTGGAATCAAAGGTCAGTGGTAGTCTAGTTCGTTTTCCAAGGATAGAGAAAAGGGAAGATCGCCTAAATGATCGCTTTATGGGAGTAGGATCTTGATTTGTGCCCTATTGGGAGGATTGCTAATACAAATCGATTGTGTCCGCTGTTACTGCCAAGCCAACCTAGAATTTTTTTTAATCTTTTAGTTACTAGTTCCTCAATTTCTATTCAACTATCACGGGGCTATACTTTTCTTTGTTTGGGTCGTGTCAGTATGTTTTGTGGAGTCGGATAGCTATGGAATGAATAATGAAAAAGAAAATAGCATTGGAGGAATTTTGAAATACGCGTTTTACTAATTTCATATTATTTGTTAGAAAATGATTTTAGGAAAATCTAATATTTGTTCATTGAATATATTAAAATTTTCTACTTTTGTTTCATTCAAATCACAAATAATAAATGAATATGATAAAAACAAAATATAAGATGTAAAAAGTTAAACAATGTGCATTATTTTTGTTGTTTAGTGACCTCTAACCAACATCCATTTTATACTCAATTATAGAAAATTATTTGATTTGAAACTGGTACATTGCTTGCTAGAGTCATCCCCATTGCAAGCATTGGATTTCATGGTTCTTAGTTGAGATAAGTTAGGACTATCAAGTTTATTGCTATATGGTAAATTTGTCAAATGCAATGATGCTTTTGGATGATTGTTTATTGTACAAATAAACAGAATTTACTCATGAAAGTTAAATATACAATTATATTCTCAAAGTTACATGTCCATGCAGAATACCCTTATGTATCTTCAATTTTTTGACTTCAACTTGATTAAATTAAACTAAAGTTGGTACTAACCATAAAAGAGATCAATTTAAATGATATTTAATTTTATATGGCCTTATTATTTATTCGATGCCTTATAATTAATTTAAATGGTACATAGAAGTTAAATGTTGATTAAACTATTTAAAAAGGTATAAATGAATAAATAAATAAATAATTGATATATTATATTAATTAGGTCCAAAGTTTAAACTAGGTTTAGTCCAAGGAGGTAAGCTGGAAGAATACCATATATCGATTAATAAAGAGGGTCTAAATTTAACTTTTTAACCATATAAAATCTAAAACAAAATTAGAAGAAAATTGAGGAGATTTTATTTAATACTAGTAGCCCTAAAAATATCCAAGGAAAGATCAGGGAGAAAAAGTTGTGGTAAAGGGGTGTAAGGATCAATAATCCTTCGAAAGAAATATAATCAAGCTCTCCACGCAAAAAATTTGGAAGTATGAGCAAAAAATCTCTTCTCAAATAAAGAAAGCCCTTTTCGGAACACCCCAAAGGGAAAACCCCTTACAACCATTACCTCTAAGCATGAAAGGCTTAAGATTAGTATTCCTTATGGTCCATTTGGTGAGGAAATACAAGACAATTTAAGCCTTCGCCAACATGGCATCACATGAAAAAGGAAGAAGAACCGAAGGCCTCGACAAAAGCCTCTCTTCAACATTTGGCAAAACCCTACATCCTCGAAAGCTTCCTTCCTAAAAAAAAAAACTTTGTATCAGCACAGGCCCTCTCATATGGAAAGAGAACAGATGTACCACGAAGCGCTCGCATGCATTCCTACTGGATGGCTGAAGAAAAGCCCATAAACCGAAAGAAGGATCAATCCATACATATAAATAGGATCCTAGGGTCCAAGATTGATACATTCGATCAATTTCCAAAATTTGTAATTCTAAATTACAAAGTGAAACGCTATTTGTAATGGGGTAAAGATCTTGTAATCTTTGAGATTCTTAATAAAGGCATTCAGTCAGGCCCTTAAGGTATTATTCATATATTCACTTATTTAATTAATATTTCATTATCTTGTGCTATCATGGTAGGCACATTCTTTAGAATGTAAAAAGATAGAGTAAGTCATTCAAAACCCTCTCCATTTATCTTAGAGGCCTTTAGCTAGCAAGAAAAAACCCATAACTACCCAGATGGTCTAAAACCTTATTAGGATTCTCTGATCATAAATTTATAGACCTTTCGACTTATCCATGACCTTAGGCCCTTCATTAATTATTTGGTTACGTCTCCAAAGACTATCCCGAGTCCTACAAAGCGACGATTATATAAGGTGAATTGGTGACTTTTGGGACTGGTTCCATTTTCCTTAGGTTATGCCTTCGTAGGACCGAAAGGACGGGTCAAGACTATAAGGAATACATTGCCAAGCATGTCATTCTCCAGATCGATCCTTGTGACGACCTCCGTATACCAACCAACACCCAACGAGCTGTGCTGTGATGGTGCTCGACTAATACAAGACGATCCTCAAAGTTAAAATAATAAAACCCAAGTAAGATGTCATATATCTCATAGCGCAAGGAATAAAATATACTAATAACATAAGATATATATATATATATATATGTATGTATAACAGTTGAGACAGTAGAAGCTACAATAAACCATAATCATCAGAGTAATAAACCCAAATCACAACATGGTACCAGGTGGTCAAATAAAGGTACATCTCCAATATTATTTCTATCTCTACTGAAATACACTATTAATGCCCAAAGTAGTGATTACAAAGATTAACAAGGATAAAAAAAATATGCGGGAGCCTCCTGCTAATCTCCAGACATCTACTCGAGTATAGCAACTTCTCTCTAGTCTACTCATTTAAGAACACCCAGAGTAATAAGAAGCAAAGCATAAAACCCTGAGTTAGAGAAAGTTTAGCGTGAGCGATAAGCATCAAAACACTAAGTAAACAACATAGGTATTAAAGGAATCATACTTGACACGTCCCTGCATCCAAAGAGTTATCACATAATAATAATATACTTTTACTTTATAGTCATTATCACAGGAATAAGTTGAAGGTGTGCGTGATAAGGTGGCAACAAACATCCAACCATAACATCCATTCCTTACATCACTTAGTGCGTTGAGTGTTCGATACTCATTACTTAGGTTGCTAATTCTAGGGGCCTTTAGTAGTTTCGATTACAACGGGCTCTACCCAATTACCCTACCAGTCCATATAGCAACTGGCTCTGGGTCCAGGCTGAAACAGTCTATACTGCAACTGGCGCTGAATCACTCTCGTGCCCCTACCTCTAAAGTATACTAGAGCCATGAGTATCGATAACCCCTTAACACACACACCCACATCGAAGCCCACTTTGGGAATCACCATGATGGTTCCCACTTGGATCCTTCATAGTCAACTTCCATATAGACTTTCTTCGCGTCTTGGTCTAGGCTAGACATTTGGTGGCTTGCTTCCCATAATAAGAATCATCAAAGAGAAGAGGTCACTTGCCTACGCTTGAATCCCCAAATTCCTTCCTTCAAATGCTCCATGCTACCATAGGTAACCTTCCTGACTCAATTTGTCGAACCAGACTGCTTTAGTATGCTCGGGTCGATCATATCGACTCGAGTACATTCGTAGTCCCAGGTTCACTTGATTGACCCGGCCTAAGCTATCCCGCCGGGGTCGATTAGGTCAACCCGGACCTAATCATAACACCTCGGGTTGACTAGGTTGACCTGGCTCTATTCGATCCCAAGCTCGCTCTCGAGTGCGCTGCATGTGGCCATCTCCTTGAAGTAGTCTCCCCTTCTTGCCAATTCGACCCGAAATAGTTTAAGCCAAAAGTTGACCTTCCCAAACTCCAAATGAGTAGAAATTTTCTCTTAACATTCCTTGGACCTTCCTTGTTGTCCCTATAAAGTTTCATGCAAATCCGGTGAAATTTGCTCGGCTCAATCTAGCTGAACCCATATTGGTTGACCAGAGAGCTGAGGCAATTCGAAAGGTCTTTCTACCAACGTATTTCGCCATTCGACGGCGTTTTCATCCAATATATGGTCCTCTACATCATATAATCATGCAAAATACATACAAGCAATATCTAGGCATATAAACAAGGTAGAATCATCAAAACAAGGTTGGGGAAGCATTGTTCTTTTGGCTTCCCTAATTCCCGAGCTTAGCAAGTCTTATTCAATCAAACCCAAATTTTCATATTTGCTATAACATGAAAGATCAGAATTTATGCATATTTTTCTTTAATATTTAAAGGTGGTTTACAACTATTAATCCCTAATTAGTGAGAGATAAAGCTAATCACTCACTTTAAGGTCTCCATAAATGGTTAGATTTGAAATTAATGTTGATTAGGCTCGGATCCCCACGCTATGCAGCAGCCCAAATCTTGATATGATGTTGAGATGCTTAGATCTTTGCTAATTTTAGGTTTAGGCTGATTAAGTAAGGGATTATAAAGTGTTTTAGAGGGTGGAAGCCATTAGAGGCTTACAATATATATTTTGGGAGTTGTGAAAGTGAATATGAATGAATCACCTACCTCGTTCAGCCCTCACATAACCCTAATCAAGAAATTGACCTTGGGCCCTCCCACTAATGACCTTACCCAGCTCGATTAAGCTGCAAAACTAGTTCAAAACTTAATTTAGTCATTCCTCTTGAACCGCTAGTCTGTTTGGCTAATGTGACTACTTTACGGAATAGGAAACCATCATTTTAATCCAATTGAAGTGATTTCATTTCAATATCTCTTACTAATCAAAATTTATGGGAGAAACAAGATCCACAAAGGATAAAAAGGTCACATTAAAGTTCGACAAAAATGCTAATAGTGGGAAATGGCCTTAATAGTCATCTCCCTAAGTTACACGGTCATATGACCACATACGAGAACAAAATAAATATCATATAATCCTCCGATATGTAGAATACGGGCTGTTACATTCTCCCCCCTTAAGAAATTTCGCCCTTGAAATTCCTTAATAAACTAATATTAATGTCCTACACGCCTATCAATCATTCGCAAGCAATCAAATATACATAACATATGTGATAGCAAAATAATTCAAACCTATCATAGTATGCGAGATAATAAACGAGAAAATTGGTGATATCACAAATGAAAATTTAAGAGTGATGGATTTACCAAGTGAAGAGATATGGATAAGAAATCCTCATGCCTGTCTCGGTCTCCCAAGTACAATCACACTTGTTTTCACTCCACTGAACTTTAGTAAGCCTCGTAGTCTTCCTCCTTAGTCGCTTCATACTATACCCAATGATACGAACATGATTATGGAGTCTAGCGGCTTCTGGTTCCACCTCGATGTCATCGAACTGATCCGGCGACAATGTTATATTGGAATCATGTATGAACCTCCTCAAGTGTGATACATGACACACATTATGTACCTCGGTCATCTTTTGTGGTAGCTCAACTCGATATTCAAGTTTTCCTATCCGTTTGAGGATTGAAAAAGGTCCAATAAATCTTGGTGCTACTTTTCTTTTGCTACTGGACGGGGTCACATTCTTCAATGGAGAAATCTTGACAAATACAAAGTCATCGACAGAGAATTCCAAATACCTATGCCTATTATCGGTATAACTCTTCCATCTATGTTGAGCAGCCTTCATTCTCTGTCGCACAATCTCAATTTTCTCGGAGGTTAATCTGATCATATCTAGCCCAAGTATCAGTTTTTCCTCACCTCAGACCAACATGAAGGGGCGTTGCCTAGCCTCCTATACAAAGCTGCATATAGAGCCATTCCAATGCTTGACTGATAGATGTTATTGCATGCAAATTCAATGAGATGCAAATGGTTGTCCCATGACCCTCCAAAGTCCAGGACACAAGCCCATAAGAGATCTTCCAATATGCGGTTTATCCTCTTGGTCTGACCATCGGTTTGAGGATGGTAAGCGGTACCGAGATGCAACTTAGATCCCAATACCTTTCTAAACTTTTCCAAAACCCCTTTAGTAAGAAATGGATCTCGGTTGCTCGTTATTCCCTTTTGGATCCCATGTAATCGTATAATCCAATTAACATACAACTCGGCTAACTTAGTTGTCATTCTATTCGACTTGACCGATAAGAATCTGGCACTTCTGGTCAATCGATCCACGATGACCCAAACAAATACTATCATTCCATGCTTGAGTCCTTGACAACCCATCAATGAACTCCATTGAAACTTGTTCCCACTTCCACTCGGGTACCTGCAGTGGTTGCAGCAAACCATTAGGCTTTCTCTACTCCACTTTTACTAACTGGCAATTTTTGCACTTAGAAATAATTATTCTAACATCTTTTTCATACCTTCCCAAAAGTAGGTTCATTTCGTATCATGGTACATCTTGTTACCACCGGGATGTATAGTCAACTTCAAGCGATGACACTCCCAAATTACTTCTTCCTTTAATCCATTGATGCCGGGTACCACTAATCTTCCATTTTTTTCAAAGCCAACCATCATGGTCAAGCTCATAAACTCTCACATTCTCTACATCAATAACCGCTTAAACTTTGGTAATTATCTCTGCTAACTTAGGATTGCCTCTCTGGCTCAAACCGATCCGCTCAATCAATGTAGGTCTGATTGTCAAATTTGTCAATGTTTTTTGTTTCGGTTCACACCTAGGCCTGAAATCATAACCCACAATATACTCTAGTTACTTCCATTCTACAAACATATCCCCCAAGTTGGCATGTCTCATACTTAATGGATCGGCGACCGCATTACCCTTTCCCGGAGTGTATGCGATATTAAAATCATAGGAAGCCAAGAATTCCAACCATCTTTACTGATGGAGATTTAAATCTTTCTGTGAGAAAAGACACTTTTATGATTTGTGGTCGGTAAACAATTCGAATCTTTCCCCTAGAAGATAACGTCTCCACATCATCAGTGCAAATGCAATCGCAGCTGGCGTACCTCTTCTCATATGGTTTTAGTTGCCGATTAGCATAAGCAATGACTTTACCCCTTGCATTAACATTACACCTAATCTGGTACCACAAGCATCAGTGTATACAGTCATCTCCTCATTCCCTTTTGGAATAAATAACACTAGAGCACAAGTCAACCTTTCCTTTAGACTCACAAATACATGCTTGCATCTCCCATCCCAGACAAAAACCCGATTCTTTTTAGTCAACTGAGTTAACGGTACTGCTATCTTGGAAAAATCCTGGATAAATTTACGGTAACATCCAGCTAACCCCAAGAATCTTCTCACATCGTTGCATTCTTAGGCATAGACCAATCTTGTACTGTTGCTACTTCGCAGGGTCGATAACAACCATTCTTAGAAACAACATGGCCCAAGAGCCTCACTTCCCTCCTCCAGAAATGATGTTTAGAAAACTAAGCCTTAAGTTGGTGTTTCCTCAACACCTCCATTACAATTTTCAAATGCTCTTCCTCGGTCCGGGAGTATACCAAAATATCATCAACAAACATAAGTACAAACTTATTAAGTTGATCCCTGAAGACTTGGTTCATGAGATCCACGAAGTATGCTAGTACGTTGGTCAACCCGAATGGCATAACCAACCACTCATAGAAACCTGACGACATTCGAAATGCCATTTTGGTTACGCTATCCTTTGCTACTCGTAACTGATGGAAACTCGTTGCAAGGTTAAGTTGAGAAAATATCTTAGCACCATTTAGTGGATCAAACAAATCATTGGTATGCAGAAGAGGATACTTACGCTTTCCCTTCTCCATCGTTGTTGGGGCATCTGACAAAGAAGGAACAACATTGATAGCATATGCTTTCACCACCTGCTTGTATTTAGAAGGTTATAGGCAGTCCCTCCAAAGTGCCCATAACTATTACAATTGAAACACTTCTTCCCTCCATCTGTGGACTTACATTCTCTGATATAGTGGCCCTTCTTGCCACAACCATAGCACTCGAATTCACCTTTTGCCTTCTTCTTCTGTCCATCTTTAGATAGAAATAGCTCCCTTTTATTCTTGTTAGGCCACTTCTTTTTGCCTCCACCGCTTACCTAAGGCTTTGGCTCTTCCTTAGAACCAACAACAACTTCAGCAATGACAACTTTCGTCTTCGGCTTGGGATAAAGACTTTCCGACCTTAAAGCTTTTCCAACGATGGACTCGAATGTCTCATCAATATGGTTTATAAACCTCTCTCCCAAGTAATCATCCAATCTAGTGATGAAGTTTTCATTCTTCTTCACAACAGTATTAATGAAAGACATTCCATATTTAGACAAGGCATCGAACTCAGCAACATACTCAGAAACGGTCCTACCATTTTTATTAAGTTCTGTAAACTTTCGAAACAATTCCAACCTATGAGCAGCCGGAATAAACTTTCCACATAATTGGCACTTGAATTAATCCCAGGTAAACTGATCCTCAGGAGTAGCAGCTTTAACCACATTCCACTAATTCATGGCCCTGTCCTGAAGCTGGCATGAAGACAATCTCCTTTTCGTAGCATCATCGAGCCTATGATCCACAAAAAGATGTTCACATGTATCAACCTAATTTTGAACTTCCATAGCCAACTCTGTTCCTTAGAACGATTTACCATCCAAACTGGTGAAACCCTTGTTTAACATAGCAATATCAGCTTTGGGCGCTTACAACAGTGCACCACCGCCCTTGGCAAAATTCAGAGTAGCTCCTTGGGTGTTTATAAGCATTTCCATCATGAAAGCACATTAAACATTGTCTTCATATTAGAGGGATTAGCATTGTTGGCTCCTGGTCCTGCTTCCTCTTCAACTCCAAAAGCTGAATTCCTAGCAGCATTCCTTGTTTGATGACTTGTCGTTTAACTTGTAAAGAAGTCGATTAATCGCCTTTCCGTGGAATCCTACTTAGTGGTTCTAGTGAAGTGCGACTTTCCTTAAATATACCAATAATATATATATATATATATATATATATATATAGCTATAGTTTCGAAAACCAAAATACCACAAATACGTGTTTCTGACGACCGCCCTGTACCAGCCAATGCCCAACGAGTTGCGTTGTGATGGTGCTCAACTAATACAAGACGATCCTCAAAGTTGAAATAATAAAACCCAAGTAACATGTCATATACCTCACAACGCATGAAATAAAATGTAGTAATAACATAAGACTAATATAAAACTGGCGACACAGTATATTGTAATAAACCATAATCATCAAAGTAATAAACTTAGATCACATCAATGTATCAAGTGGTCAAATACAGGTACATCTTTAACATTATTACCGTCTCTACTCAAATACACTACTAATGCCCAAAGTAGTGATCACAAAGACAAATAGGAATAAGAGTATATATATATGTGTATAATACGTGGGAGCCATCTGCTTGTCTATGGATAGCTAGTCGAGCATGCTAACACGTCTTTAGTCCGCTCATTTTAGAGCACCTAAAGTAATAAGAAGCAAAACATAAAATCTTAAGTTATACAAAGTCTGGTGTGAGCGATAAGCATCAAAACTATTAAGTAAACAACATAGGTATGAAAAAAAGCATACTCGACCTGTCGCTGCATCCAAAGAGTTAGCACATAATAATAATGTACTTCTACTCTATGGTCATTATATCACAAGTATAAGTGGAATGTGTGCATGATAAGGTGGAAACAAACATCCCAGCATAACATCCTCCTCACATTACTTAGTGCGTTGAGTGTATGATACTCATTACTTAGGTTACTAAATCTCTCGGGGACTTTAGTAGCCCCTACTACAACGGGCTCTACCCAACTGCCCTACCAAATACATGCAACAACTGGCGCTCGGGTATAGGCTAAATCAGTCCATACTGCGACTGGTGCCTAATCACTCTCATGCCCCTGTCTCTAAAGAAAACTAGAGCCATGACTATTGATAAATCCTTAGAATGTGCACCTGCACCGAAGCCTACTTTGGAAATCACCAAATGGTTCCCAGTTGGATCCTTCATAGGCAACTTCCATATATACTTTTTTCATGTCTTGGTCTAGGCTAGTCGTTTGGAGGTTTGCTTCCCATAATAAGAATCGTTAGAGAGAAGAGGTCATTTGACTACGCTCGAATCTCTAAGGCCCTTCCATCCCATGCCCCATGGGCATCCTTCCTATATCGAACAGATCGGCTCGATTAGTCGAGCCTGTATGCTTTAATGTGCTCGGGTCGATCTGATCAACACGAGTACATTTGTGGTCCTGGGTTAACTTGATTGACCCAGCCCAAGTTATCCCATATGAATCGACTAGGTAGACTAGGCTTTGTTCAATGCTAAGCTCGCTCTCGAGTGAGTTGTGTGTGGCCATCTACTTGGAGCCGTCTCCCCTTCTTGCCTATTCAACCCGAACTAGCTTAAGCCAAAACTTGAACTTCCTGAACTCCAAACGACTAGAAATTTTAGCCTAGCATTCCTGGGACCTTCCTTGTCGTCCCTATAAAGTGTCATGCAAATCCAATGAAATTTGCTCGGATCGATCTAGCCGAACACACATTGGTCGACCTGAGATCTGAGGGAATTCCGGAGGACTTTCTATCGTTATATTTTTCCATTCGACAGGGTTTTCATTCAATTTATGGTTCCTAGACATCATACAAACATGAAAGATACATACAACAATATCTAGGCCTATAAACAAGGTAGAATCATCAAAACAAGGTTAGGGAAACATTGTTCTTTTGGCTTCCCTAATTTCCGAGCTTAGCAAGTCTTATCCAATCAAACCTAAATTCTCATATATGCTATAACATGACAAATTAGAATTTATGCATATTTTTCTAGGATATTTAAAGATGATTGACAACTAATAATCCCTAATTAGTGAGAGAAGAAGCTAATCACTCACCTTATGTGTCCAAAAAGGTTTGATTTGAAATTAAAGTTGATAAGGCTTGGATCCCTACGCTATGAAGAAGCCCAAAGCTTGATTTGATGTTGAGATGATTAGATCTTCGCTAATCTTGGGTTTTGGCTAATTAAGGAAGGGATTAGAAGGTGTTTTAGAGGGTGGAAGCCATTAAAGGTTGACAAGATCTACTTTGGGAGTTGTGAAAGTGAAAATGAATGATTCACCTACCTCACTCAACCCTCACATCACCCTTATCCTAAAATAGACCTTGAATCCTCCCACTAATGACCTTACCCAACCAATTAAGCTGCCTAAACTAGCCCAGAACTTAATTCAACCATTCCTCTCAAATGTATGGTTTGTTTGGTTAATATGACCACTCTACGGAATGGGAAACCATCATTTGAATCCAATGGAAGTGGTTTCAGGTCAATATCTCTTATCAATCAAAAGTTATGGACTAAACGAGATTCACCTAGGGAAAAACCGTCACACTAAAATTCGACAAAAATGGTGAAAGTATAAAATTGCCTTAACAGTCATTTTCTTAAGTTACAAAGTATACGGACGCATATGAGAACAAAATAAATATCCTATGATCCCCTGTTACATAGAACACGGGTCGTTACAATCCTACTGTTCACAAATCATAGAATTCACATGATTAGTTCTGCCTTCTACAAGACATTACTTCTGAAAGTCTATGGATGCATATATACAGGAGCTTAGTAATGAAAATAAAACTTAAGCCTAGTTCACTCCTTCTGTTTCCAAGGAACTCTGCAGTCTAATTCTGTTTTGAGGTGTTAACCATAAATTTATCTAACATTTTTGGCACTAGAAGGAGGACCTGAACATCTACAACTTTTAAACCTTCCTTAACCCTTTGAAAATTTCGTAAAGGACCAAGATGGATCTTAATCCTGAACTAATTCAGTTGTCAAAAATAGGTAGCTCCTCAAGAGTCTTTTTGTGTAAATCTAGGAAGGATAGTTACCAGTTTAAAAGCAATTTTAGCACAACAAATGAATATTTTTGGAAAACTAAATTCAAAGGCGCACGATGGGTACCTCTACGACCTAATTCCAAAAGTGAAACCCTTTCAAATAACCAACAAATAATAAAGATGATCCCAAATCAACCTTTAAAAAAAAGAATGCATTATCCCTTTTGGCACTAAGCCAATTCAATGTTGAGGATGAATCAACTAAGTCCGAATAAAAAATCATTGATCGAATGGAGTCGAAAATCTCTTACGACAAATCCCATATCTACGAAAGACTTAACTTGGAAATGGAAGCATTAAGAATAACTTAGCGAAGTGGAGTGAAATTTATGACCCGGATAATTAGAACATAAACCCTTTCCATCTCGGACCAAGACCACTCTTCACCTACAAAATATTTTGGCGAAAGTTGATGGTTGTTTATAAAAAAGAAGATTAAAATTCAAACCAGTTCCTAAGAAGATAAGTCCAAAAGCCTTAATTTTTCAGTATCAGGACCTGAACTTAGAGAGGTTAAACCATGGATATTTGAGAACGATAGAGAAAATCCTTTCTATGACTCTAAAACTATCAAGAATCTTAAAATAAAAGCAAGAGTTTTAATGGCAAAGGACCCCTTCTAAATACTAGGAAAGCAAAGACTAAAGACTTTGAAGGAGAATCTAAGTAAAAAGTGACAAAGGAATCCAATCTTACAACTTCCATCAAAGAAATTTATATGCCCATGAAGGATAAGTTAGATTATTAGCCATCAAGTAAAAAGCCTCTGAATATCAAAAAGAACGAAGTAAAAAACTACTACACATACCACCAAATTATCGGTCATGGAACTAATCAATATAGCGCATTAGAGAAAATAATTTCTTCTTTTGTAATAAACGGAAAACTTGATGAATATGTAAAGAAAAAATAGATGGATTCAATACGATAGAGCTTTGTTCTAAGACATTTTACATATGGATACTAAGGATTTCTACTTGGTTGTGGGAGAAATACCGTTCTCATAATGGAATAGATTAGAGCTTCCTAGGTATAACATAGGTCCTTCCCTCAAAAGGGGAAGGGGTAAGCCCGGGGAAGGGGGGTAAACCCAGGGAATCGCGCGCCTGACTCAAGCCCCATGTATATCCCAGTCACCTCTTGGAGGGAGGAGGCTAAGCCCAAGACATATGTGTCTGGCCCCATAATCCCATAACCTCGTCCAAGGGCCAGGTTAAGGGATCCTTTAGAATAGGGACGAGTAATTGCTGGTGCGTAAGTCCAATTCCGTATGAAGCATGCTCTGCCTCAGACCTCTACATGATCAAGTTTTACCCCTGCTTTGGCATAAACATGCATTGCCACTTTTTATGCCTTATCCTGCAAAAGGGATCTAAAGTTCCAAAGGAGCACTAAATCATGCCAAACCTTTGCTTTAGGAAAAGCCTATAATGGACAAAAATACACAAAAAGCGAAAGTTCTTTCTTACCAAAAACTAAAAGAGAACATCTCTGGCTTTTATTAGAGCCTAGGGAGGCTTCATAATTAAAAATCGAAAGAGGAAATTTCAGGCTTCTATCAAGGCCATAAATGGCTCTGTCATTATGAATAACAGAAAAGGACATTTCAGACTTCTAAATCTCTTATTATCCAAATCTGGGATTCTTATCTTTTGATGTCAAACGAGGATCCATGTTTATCATTTCCATTTGGTGCTTCTAGACTTCTAAGATCCTTCAATACTTGAATCTCGGTTTCGGAACTTCTTAAAATGAAGGGGATACATATTAAATTTTCAAGTCAACTTTCTAGTCTCCTAAACCTCTTCTTACGCAAATCTGGGTTTCCAGATCTACTTAAGCCGAAAGAGGATCTGTAACTATTATTTCTAGGTTGAATCTCTGATTTTTCTATTGTTTACACTAGTGTGGTTTTCATATCATAAAAAATTGACTGAAAAGGGGCTTCGTTTACATGCTCCTCCTAAAGAAAGGTTCTAGAAATTCTGTTAACACTCTAATCAGAGTTTCTTGTCTCCTTGTTGGACGAAGGAGACTCCTTATATATATTATTTCCAAAATCTGGATCTTTTGGATCCGTAAATCATTTGTCACCCGGATTTGGGTTATGGACCTCATTACAGGCCAAAAGAGGCTTCATCTCTATTGTTATTAAAATTTGGATTTCCAAAACCTTAAATAACCCGAATCTGGATTTTTACGCTTTTTAGTGGGCCGAAAGGAACTTCGACACCCACCATGTTCGAAATTAGAATCTACCTAAAGAAAAAAATAGAGGGAAGTTTCTTACAACTTTGATGATTATAACTTCACTTATAAACAAGTATGAAATTTATACAATTAAATATCAACCGATCAATTCATTGATATGATAGTGCACGTACGAAGTCATTATTACAACTTGTATGAAATTTAAATGATGAAGTATTAGTTGATCATTATAGTACATGTACGAAAGTCATTATTACAACTTGTTAAGTCTTTCTGCTAAAATTTCTGATAATGTAGGATGGGAAAGATGATTTAGAACAATCAAGCATTCTTTTGAGTTTCTCTTCTTTAACACTGTCGGCATTATCAGTTGAACTGATTTGAGTTTTGAAGGCTTTATAGAAAGCCTTATTAGTTCTAGAAAGAAGTTTATATGCCTTCTCATATTCAACATTGCATTTCTTTAAGCAACGTATCTCCTTCTTCAAGAGTTTAGCACGATCAGCATATTCACAAATATGTTGATTAGCGTCATCTCTCACTTTACCTTAAAAATATTTTCGAACTTCAAACTTAACATTTTTAACCCGTTCTTTTACAAGTTCACTATCCAGGCCTTTTCCGGGTTCATTGAACAGTGAAAATGCCCTGCTACTTCCTTTTGAGACCTCGTAATTCCTGTAGAGATAGCTGGAGAGGGCACTAGAATTTCAAGGGAACCATCGTCCAGGATAAATTCCAAAGAATTACAAGAAGCTTGACAGTTCTCCAGTTGAAATGATAGATGGTAAATCTGACTCTGAAGCAACTCCATGTCTTTGTCAAAACCTATCGAAGGATTGGCCTTCACCGGGTCCTTTAAATTAACCATGTCTTTCTATATGTGTATATACTTACACATGTATGTGTATACACATATTGAAATGGTGCTTTTTGATTTTTATATTGGAATATTTTCTTTACCCTTTTTCGCACTGCCATGTAATTTTCATACTTTGACCATGTATATACTTGTTGCTTTGGTACACATCACCATCTGCTTGTGTGTGTTGAGTCTTGATCGTAGTAGCACTGTTCACTTCTGTATGTGTTGACTTACTGTACATAAGTTATAAAACCTGAAACTGCATATGCATTGTTCATACTTACTGTGTTTGCCTGACAGTGTTGGCGCATCCTAAATTATTTACACTATTGGTTGTTTGAGGGTTAAAAACTTGATATTAGGTATATATGTCGTGGCCAATGCACACACATGTGTGTATATACACTATTGTATATGTATATACATATCATCGGCATACATACATACATACATACATGCATACATATACATATATATATACACATATGGCCTTAAAACCCTTGTTATTAGTAGCTTGCTGCCTTGTTATGTTTTGCCTTGTGCACTGTCCATCGATTTTTACTTTAAACCATGATTTTATCACTGTTGTAACACCCCATATTTTAATACAATAATTGTATAAATAAAATAATAAAATGAATATTGATTAATTCAACATTTGAAATTAGGTAAAACAGACTTTACCACTGCGTCTGTTGTGAAATTTTGGTTTAGATAGACCCTTGGTTTTCGTAAATCGAATTAAGTATGAAGAAGTTATAAACTAAAGAATATCAAATTAAAATAGTATATGGTATATATTATAAATTAAAAGGACTAAATGTAGAGAAAAAAAGGTCACTGGGCCACCCATAACACATAGGTCGACCCCCATGTCGACCCATCATGTAGGCAAATTCCTAAGCTTGAATCTGGACTATTTTATTTTCTATATTCACATGCCGACTCAGCTTGAGGTGTACAGTGTAACACCGCACCTCCATTAAGGTCACTCACAAAGGGAATGCCTTAACTTTGGTGGAGCGTTTTAGTAGACAGAATAGAAATTTACAAGACAGATAAACAATACTTGAGAATTTATAACTTTATTACAGCGGAAAACAGAAATCAGTTTGGTTACATCTTTCCCAAAAACTCAAGTACATAAATATCAGCCTTGTTCAGAAAATCATCAGAGTACAAAACTTTAAAATCATAATCCCCACAGAAGCTGCCATAAGGAGTCAAGCCATACTTTAAGCACTCTAAGTACTTCAAGCAGAAGAAATGCGGATCAAGCTAAAGTATTCCTTCCTTGGAAAACCTGGGGGGGAAACGGAAGAAAAAGGGGCGAAAATAAGCAAGGTCAGACATAAAGTCTGGCAAGTCCAGTGACTTTCAGCATATGAACAGATAATAATAATCATGGCATGCAAATAAAACTGGATGAGAGATAACAGTAACAGGAGCAGCAGATGTACTTAGGTTAAATAGAAGGAACAGAATAATATTACTTTTCATTTCTCTGCACTAATACTAGTATAACAGGATTAGGTGTCACCCTAATGTCTAAACCGAAGCAGAAATAGGAACAGAATAATTTCCACAGAAACAGAAAGCTAATAATGGGCCTTTACCACCCGAACAAAAACAGACAGAAGCAGAATGCTGATAATGGGCATTTACCATCCGAACAGAAACAGACAGAAACAGATTAATCCCTACTGAAACAGAATGTAGAATTAGGTGTACACTAGTAAATGGGCCTTTACCACCCGAACAGACGGTACCACACAGACAGGTGTTCCCACCCAACAGAAACAGACGGTACCAACAGAAACAGACATAACTAAGTGTACCCTAAAACCCTACCCCAAGCGATCGGCTCCCTAATACATAAATACCCTGTGTCGGCTCCACAATAGGGTGTATCACTCCCTAAAGTGACAACCAATTGGCACAGGCCTATTTACAGATGTCACGACGTCTTACATCCTCAGAGGCAGACCGGGATACATGCACGCACATGACTCGGTTGGAAAGCACCATCAACACCCCTCGCCATTATCAGAATGAACCACTTATAATTAGTTTAGTAAGCGTGCCCGGACCCTACCTACTGTTGGGTCAAAGATTTGATACCAGAAAGGGTTACTGACTAATATGGATCCTAAACAACAGATGGCACAAGTAATTCCCCTCCTAACCTTGTGTCCCCAGACTAACAGATTTCAGATTAATTGGTTTACAAGTTCAGACATACAGAGTTCAGATCAACTAGTTCACAGATCAGACAAGTTTTCAGACTAACAGATCAGATATACGGATTTAACAGATTTACAGATTTGTCTAACTTTGTGATTGGGCCTACAGATTCACGAATGGGTTTGTTAAATTGATTAGTCCAATTGGTTCAACCCTATCCACCCAACACGTTTTAGACATCATATTTATCCCAGATTTGCATTAATTAAATATTAATGCACAGACCTCTCACATTAGGTCGGTAGCTTGTGGCCGCTGGATATGCCGGGCGGTTCCGGGTAGACTTCTACCACAAGCCAGACCTAACCTCGTGTCTAAGCATATTTTAGTTATGCCTACGACCTCTCACATTAGACTGACAGTTTGCGGTTGCTGGTTAAGCCGGTTGGTTCCGGGCAGGCTTCTACCGCAAACAGAGTCTAACCTCGTGTCATAGCCAATTCATTCCAATACAGATTTTTCAGATATCAGAATAATTCTGTTTATTTAACAGATTAAACTTCTGTACAAGTTACAACAGATTATTCGAGGTTCTATTAACAAGTTTTGCTCAATTTTAAGTCGAGCCTACAAATTCACATATGCTCGACTTAAAATATGCAATATAACAGATTTAGCAGATAACAGATTTAGCAGATTATATATATATATATATATATATATATATATATCATATCTTGCCTAATCATAAATTTAGCCTAAACTCACTTGCCACATATGCTCCTAATCAAACATTACACAGTACAGAATATTCTCCATAAATCACGATAAACAATATGAATTATGCCAGATTATAGCCTATAATGCCAGATATCCAAAAACCCTTATTTAGGCGCATTCACATTAATAGTTATCCTATTTTTGTATAGGTCGCCTAAGTCACATATCCCTTTTTCAAGTCATGAATTTTTACATAAAAGAATATGTCCAAAAATCTAGATTTCTAAACTATAACATGTAGTATGTCCTCAACATGCATTACCTATTCATGCATAACATGTTGTAAATTATCTTTAAACTCTAACGTCAGACCTTGATTTAAAACATGAATTATGCCCCCAAGTTTCAAGTTGTCCTATAATTCCCTTTCTCCTAAATCACAGATTATCATACCTAGTATGAACAGATCTAGATCTAACATATGTTTATTTCTCAAATTAACTGCAGATCTAGATTACAACATGTACTATGTATCTAAATTAGTTTCATTTTTACGGTTAAATCTACACCTGAATCCCGTGTCATAAGTCCAATATATTTTATGCCTCAATCTCAAGTCATATGTTAAATATGCCACATGTCTAATTATATGCCTCAGATTTTACGTCATGTCCTCGAATCAGTCCTGCCCAATTATGCATCATTCATTATTTGTCCCAAACATTTTAGCGGTCGCGCGTTAATCTCTTATGAGATTTGGCTCAGGCTCGTAGTAGCTTGGCTATAGAACAGAAAGAAGAAAGAGATACATAATAAGATAGATCTAAACAGAACAGAACAGACATAACCTCAAATTCAGATTTACAGTTCATGTCACAATCATAATTAACATTTATAGTGGAAAATAACTGTACTTGCCTTTCGTGGTTTTAAGAAAGGATAATAAACTAGTGTTGATGCAGAAAGGCTGAATTGTTGTTGAAGCTCTAAACTTGGATTTGAAATTTGATTTAGCTTCTAATTCTATTTAGGTTGGAAGAAGATGCATCAGTCCAAGTTTTGATTCCAGCAGGGTAGCGACGCCATTTTTATTTTTAATTAGAACAGAGGCAGAATATAGGCAGAATGAAATTGTGTAAAGAAAATGAGGCTAGGGGGCTGTTTATATAGGATTAGGCAGACGAATCTAGACAGAAAACGAGTCTAAATACATCAGAATGCATCAGGTTCAGAAAGTGGGTTTCGGGAGCAGGTCTCCCCCCAGGTCGACCCTATGGTCGACCTGGCCCTAGGGAGGTCGACTACCTAATCGACCACCCAGTCGACCTGGGTCCTGGGCGGGAAATTTCCCGCCCAGCCCACTTCTGGGTTTGAATTCGAATTTCGAATTTGAATTTCGAGCTGTTTTCGATTCTGAAATTCTCTGAAACTTTGGAGGGCCATATCTCCCACATACGGACTCCGTTTCTCGAAAACTCGGACTCGTTTCCAAGCAGAATTTTGAGACGAACGCAATGGCGCAACCCGTTTCCCTTGATTCTTATTTTAAAAATTAATTATTCTCTGATTTGTTACTTATACGATCACAGAAAATACGGGGTGTTACATTCTCCCCTCCTTAAAGGATTTCGTCCCCGAAATCTTCAAGTTGAGAAGAATGTGTCCTACCATCCAGTCATCCATCTACTCAACCATCATCCACAAGCATCCATTGTCCTTAGAAAACTTCTAATGTTGTATGAACATATGCAAAAGTGTGTGTGTATGTTCCTTATCTAATGCAAAGATCAGGCGATCCACTGATTCAGTTGACCTCCTTAATGTGAATTATGTTAGTGCCATGAGTCCAACATGTATGCAATTTTCCTATTTGATACATATCATTCTTATATGAGTGACAACCATTCATTCATATGCAGCATCCATGTGATGAGTCAATCATTTTGCATTCACAGAAATTGAAAATGCTCACACATCCATATGCAGTATGAGAGTGTTTTCGAGCCGATCTAGTGCCTAGTGTGTGTATACGCATCCACGAGCAACCACTAGCAATCACTTGCATCCACTTGCAACCATCAAACATAACATGTCTCAAACATATGTTTACACCCATCAGTTTCTACCTAAAGTTCGAAGATTCGATCTATAGTCGAATGATGGAAGCGAGTACAAATAAAACAAAAACTTGGTTTCCCTTAAACCTTGGTTGAGAGACAAACTCCCCTAAGTATGAACCCCGAAGACCGAAATCAACATCGTATTGACACCCAGAGGATTACCCTCTTTAGACAATGTCAAAACTGGAAATCTAAACCTTATCAGAAATATTCAGATATTTACAGATTACCGGTACAGATTAGATTACTAAATGATTCTTAGGAAACTAAGCATGATAAAAACCCAGAATGTATGCGTCAATATTCAACTTAACGCTCAACACAGATACCCAATTTACCAAGCTTAGATGAGTCATAACTTATGGGTCTGAGTCTACAGCGGAATCAGAAACAATACTAGTATTCAAGTGCAGAGTATCGATTACAGAATCGAAATACCAGAATCAGAAAAGAGTTTTAACTTAGAAATCAGATAAAGAAATTAAACCTCCTACAGAAAGTTTTCCTATTTCTATCCTATCCACTAGCCTCGAGAGTGTTCGCCTGCCTTCCAGAAGTTGGTCCTGCCCTCTGCCCTTGGCCTCGTTTCTTCGGACAGTCCCTTGTGAAATGTCCCATCTCACCACAGTTGAAGCAAGTGCCCTTTCTTTTTCTGCAATCCATGTTCAGATGAGTCGAGCTTCCACAAGTAAAGCACTTTTCTCCTTCTTATATTCAGACTTTTCACCCTTCTTTTGTGTTTCCTTTTTGGGCCATGCTTTCTTGTTTTGTTGTTCTTCCTTCTTTGCCTCCTTCTTGTCATTGTCTTCCTCGTGCAGTAGTGCCATATCCACCAAACTCTCGTAACTTGCTCCCATGGGTACATGGGTCATGGCTAGGATGTGCAGTGGCTCGTTCAATCCCTTAACAAAGCGGAGAGCCTTTTTATGCTGGGTGTTGACTAAATCTAGCCCGAACCTAGCCAGTTGGTTGAACTGATTGACGTATTCCCTGACCGTCATACTTCCTTGCTTAAGAGATAAGAACTTTTCCAGTTGTAGACTTCGTTCAGCTTGCGAGAGGAATTTTGTCTCAAACCTTGTTCTGAAATCCATCCATGTTTCAACCGGCCTCTCGGAGTTAGTGATTTCCCACCAGTAGGAAGCTTCGTCCTTGAGCAACCATACCGCCAATTGTACCTTCTGCCTATCGTCCACCTCGAAGATAATGAACAGATCCTCAGTTTCCTTGAGCCAGTTCCTAGCTTCTACGAATGATTCAGTTCCCTTGAAATCCTTTCCACCCATGGCCCTAAAATCTTTGTAGATATTTGAAAAAGCAATTGCACGAGGAGGGGGCGGAGGAGGGGGAATCGCTGCAGCTGGAGGAGGAATATCTGCTGGGCCTGCATCGTTGGCCCTAGCCTCTAAGTACCTCCTGAACCAGCCAGGTTTTGGCACGCCCTCTGGAAAGTTAAGATTCCCAGTCATGCTTGAATGAAAGAAAAAGATTTAAAACGGAGAACGGAAAAGATAGATATATGGCTCTTTGGGGATTATGTTTTTCAAAATAAACTTTATTTTTTGAAAATACTTCCTTTTCAAAACCTTTTTGAAAATAGTTTTCAAAACTTTTTATCAAATCTGGTAACCTTCAGCTCTGATACCAAGTGTAACACCCCACCTCCATTAAGGTCACTCACAAAGGGAATGCCTTAACTTTGGTGGAGCGTTTTAGTAGACAAAACAGAAATTTACAAGACAGATAAACAATACTTGAGAAATTATAACTTTATTACAGCGGAAAACAAAAATCAGTTTGGTTACATCTTTCCCAAAAACTCAAGTACATAAATATCAGCCTTGTTCATAAAATCATCAGATTACAAAACTTTAAAATCATAATCCCCATAGAAGCTGCCATAAGGAGTCAAGCCATACTTTAAGCACTCTAAGTACTTCAAGCAGAAGAAATCCGAATCAAGCTAAAGTATTCCTTCCTTGGAAAACCTTGGGGGGGGGGGAACGGAAGAAAAAGGGGCGAAAACAAGCAAGGTCAGACATAAAGTCTGGCAAGTCCAGTGACTTTCAGCATATGAACAGATAATAATAATCATGGCATGCAAATAAAACTGGATGAGAGATAACAGTAACAGGAGCAGCAGATGTACTTAGGTTAAACAGAAGGAACATAATAATATTACTTTTCATTTCTCTGCACTAATACCAGTATAACAGGATTAGGTGTCACCCTAATGTCTAAACTGAAGCAGAAACAGGAACAGAATAATTTCCACAGAAACAGAAAGCTAATAATGGGCCTTTACCACCCGAATAGAAACAGACAGAAGCAAAATGCTGATAATGGGCCTTTACCACCTGAACAGAAACAGATTAATCCCTACGGAAACAGAATGTAGAATTAGGTGTACACTAGTGAATGGGCCTTTACCACCCGAACAGACGGTACCACACAGACAGGTGTTGCCACCCAACATAAACAGACGGTACCAACAGAAACAGACAGAACTAAGTGTACCCTAAAACCGTACCCCAAGCGATCGACTCCCTAATACATAAATACCCTGTGTCGGCTCCACAATAGGGTGCATCACTCCCTAAAGTGACAACCAATTGGCACAGGCCTATTTACAGATGTCACGACGTCTTACATCCTCAGAGGCAGACCGGGATCCATGCACGCACATGACCCGGTTGGAAAGCACCATCAGCACCCCTCGCCATTATCAGAATGAACCACTTATAATTAGTTCAGTAAGCGTGCCCGGACCCTACCTACTGTTGGGTCAAAGATTTGATACCAGAAAGGGTTACTGACTAATATGGGTCCCAAACAACAGATGACACAAGTAATTCCCCTCCTAACCTTGTGTCCCCAGACTAACAGATTTTAGATTAATTGGTTTACAAGTTCAGACATACAGAGTTCAGATCAACTAGTTCACAGATCAGACAAGTTTTCAGACTAACAGATCAGATATATGGATTTAACAGATTTACAGATTTGCCTAACTTTGTAATTGGGCCTACAGATTCACGAACGGGTTTGTTAAATTCATTAGTCCAATTGGTTCAACCCTATCCACCCAACACGTTTTAGACATCATATTTATCCCAGATTTGCATTAATTAAATATTAATGCACAGACCTCTCACATTAGGTCGGTAGCTTGTGGCCGCTGGATATGTCGGGCGGTTCCGGGCAGACTTCTGCCACAAGCCAGACCTAACCTCGTGTCTAAGCATATTTTAGTTATGCCGACGACCTCTCACATTAGACTGACAGTTTGCGGTCGCTGGTTAAGCCGGTTGGTTCCAGGCAGGCTTCTACCGCAAACAGAGTCTAACCTCGTGTCATAGCCAATTCATTCCAATACAGATTTTTCAGATATCAGACTAATTCTGTTTATTTAACAGATTAAACTTCTGTACAAGTTACAGAAGATTATTCGAGGTTCTATTAACAAGTTTTGCTCAATTTTAAATCGAGCCTACAGATTCACATACTTCAAATTTCAGCATTTCAGTTCTAACAGATTACGTCATTCAACAGATTAAACAGATAACAGATCTTGAAGATTAGGCTATTTAGCAGATTTAGCAGATAAGGCAAGTTAACATAATTAGCAGATTAGGCAATTAAATCTAATTAGCAGTTTAGGCAATATAACAGAACTAGCAGAATTAGGCAATATAACAGATTTAGCAGATTATATATATATATATATATATATATATATATATATATCATATCTTGCCTAATCATATATTTAGCCTAAACTCACTTGCCACATATGCTCCTAATCAAACATTACACAGTACAGAATATTCTCCATAAATCACGATAAACAATATGAATTATGCCAGATTATAGCCTATAATGCCAGATATCCAAAAACCCTTATTTAGGCGCATTCACATTAATAGTTATCCTATTTTTGTATAGGTCTTTACGCCTAAGTCACATATCCCTTTTTCAAGTCATGAATTTTTACATAAAAGAATATGTCCAAAAATCTAGATTTCTAAACTATAACATGTAGTATGTCCTCAACATGCATTACCTATTCATGCATAACATGTTGTAAATTATCTTTAAACTCTAACGTTAGACCTTGATTTAAAACATGCATTATGCCCCCAAGTTTCAAGTTGTCCTATAATTCCCCTTCTCCTAAATCACAGATTATCATACCTAGTATGAACAGATCTAGATCTAACATATGTTTATTTCTCAAATTAACTACAGATCTAGATTACAACATGTACTATGTATCTAAATTAGTTTCATTTTTACGGTTAAATCTATGCCCGAATCCCAAGTCATAAGTCCAATATATTTTATGCCTCAATCTCAAGTCATATGTTAAATATGCCACATGTCCAATTATATGCCTCAGATTTTATGTCATGTCCTCGAATCAGTCCTGTCCAATTATGCATCATTCATTATTTGTCCCAAACATTTTAGTGTTCGCGCGTTAATCTCTTATGAGATTTGGCTCAGGCTCATAGTAGCCTGGCTATAGAAAAGAAAGAAGAAAGAGATACAGAATAAGATAGATCTAAACAGAACAGAACAGACATAACCTCAAATTCAGTTTTACAGTTCATGTCACAATCATAATTAACGTTTATAGCGTAAAATAACTGTACTTGCCTTTCGTGGTTTTAAGAAAGGATAATAAACTAGTGTTGATGCAGAAAGGCTGAATTGTTGTTGAAGCTCTAAACTTGGATTTATAATTTGATTTAGCTTCTAATTCTATTCAGGTTGGAAGAAGATGCATCAGTCCAAGTTTTTATTCCAGCAGGGTAGCGACGACATTTTTATTTTTAATTAGAACAGAGGCAGAATATAGACAGAATGAAATTGTGTAGAGGAAATGAGGCTAGGGGGCTGTTTATATAGGATTAGGCGGACGAATCTAGACAGAAAACGAGTCTAAATACATAAGAATGCATCAGGTTCAGAAAGTGGGTTTCGAGAGCAGGTCTCCCACCAGGTCGACACTATGGTCGACCTGGCCCTGGGGAGGTCGAGTACCCAGTCGACCTAGGTCCTGGGCAGGAAATTTCCCGCCCAGCCCGCTTCTGGGTTTGAATTCGAAATTCAAATTCAAATTTCGAGCTGTTTTCGATTCTGAAATTCTCTGAAACTTCGGAGGGCCATATCTCCCTCACGGACTCCGTTTCTCGAAAGCTCGGACTCGTTTCAAGCAGAATTTTGAGACGAACGCAATGGCGCAACCCGTTTCCCTTGATTCTTATTTTAAAAATTAATTATTCTCTGATTTGTTACTTATACGATCACAGAAAATACGGAGTGTTACACACAGTTTGATTTAATAACCTAATATCTAATGGTTAAGAGTTATCCTAACTAATCTATAAATAGGCTAGCAGCCTCACCATTTTTTTACACACAAACATTCTTCATCTTCTTCTTCCGCCAAGTTATTTCTGAATAAAAATTAAGAAAATGTCGAGGTGCTACCAGTGCTTAGATTGAAGGGATAATTCTTGCTTTTCTTCTACAAAGACTCTTTTTCTGGATCTAATTCAAATAACTGTGAGTTCTAGTTATTTTAGATCTGCTATTTAAAAATAAATTGACAGTAAATAATTTGGATCTAAAAAGTAGCAGTATTTATAAGTTTATATGTTATTATTCTTTTACTACCAATTATCTATTAAGTTTTCAGTTATTACCTGTTACATGTACATTCTTCTTATCTATTTTTGTCTTAGTTTTATTTACAGTCTTATCCCTATTTATTCAGTTTATTTATTTATGAGTTGGATCTATTTTCTCCTTTTCCTTTTTATTTTACACAAAGCCTAGGCGATTGAGAGCCTAGGCCATTTCCGTTAGAATTGCGTAAATTTGGGTTAAATTGGAATAACTTGTAATAACAGTAAAAAGGAGAATTAGGCATATTGGAACATGAGAACAACTGACTGCGTAATTGGGATAATATGCAAAAAATGTTAATTTGAATAGGTTAAACTTACTTTGGTATTAAGTAGAACATGTTACGAAAAGATATGAGAATCAGATGTAATTAAGTGAAACATTTTACTGTAATCTATATACATCTGAGCAGGTGCCTGTATGTTTTGGGGAAGATTGTACCCAGAATAACATTTAATAGGAAATGTTATTTATAACCATGCTTATTAATGAACTTAAACCTACTAAGTTAAACCTGTTTAATTATTAAGCTAAGAGGTCCCATGTTTGCTGTTTATTTCCGGTTTTGGGACTCTTAAAATCCTAGTTTACTTGGGGTACCATGCCTTGGGGATTGCTTGCGTTGATTCTGCCGTTATTTGAAACCCATATCATTCAGTATCCCTGTAGGTATCATATCGGGGCCTCACACTAGGTAGGGGATAGGGCACGCTTTACTGATCCAGATTGTAAGAGATTCAAAGTCTTGGAAGCAGGTACGGGCGCATTCCAGCGGAGTCATGAGCGTGCATGTGTCCGATGAGGGAAACTAAGACGCTGTAATACCAGTGTATAAGGCTATGTTTTTTTAGTTGATAGGTTAGGGACTGATATCCCCTACTGTCGTTGCTGAAGCGGGTTATTCTTGTTTATAAGGTGTCGATCGCATGGGTTGTCATTATGGTAAAACCTAATCCTTTTATTCTGATAGTTGGTGCAGAAACTTGTTCTTGGGATAGAAATGAGGAGCTTACTTGATCTTTACATTGCCTTGTTATCTTGATATCTCGTTTACTTCATATTTGTATACTTTACTATATCTCATATACAACATTATTGATCTATCTTGATTTTTTCTATCTTATGTTGAAAATCACTGGAACTCGCCAGACTTTATGTCTGACCTACTTTGTTTTTCTTTCTCTCTCTTCCTTTCCCTCCCCTAGGTTCTCAGGGTGGTGGACATTGGATGTGACCTTGATTCTATTCAGCTTGGGCTTGGATTATTTCTCTTTCTACGTGTTACTTCAATTTCTTTTCTATGTTTATTGTTATGCCATATGAGGGATATTATTTTGTGGTCCTATACTCTGATGATTTATGAGACAAATATTAATGGTTATGACAATGGTGGTTTATTTTGAAAAATGTAATGTTGTATTTGATTTGAAATAAAAGTTTTTCCACTACATTTTATATTATGTTTTGTTAAAATTAGTCTCTGTATCATTGTTGCACTTCATAGAACTTAATGTATCCTCATATTGTTGATATTAAGGGACGTGGGGTGTCACAACGATCCCGAGCTATGTTGTAATGCTTGACATAGTACAAATGCACTTCTTTATAACTGGAAAACTTACACATCATCATTTAGGTACCCTATCTCCTTTGAAAACCTGAAACATGCCTCTATATAGATTTGGTTTGGTCCAGATATTACTGCACTAGTGGGTCATGTTATGTGTATTCGTTGCACTATGAAATTCGTACTTTTATACTTGTTGGCTTGCATATATGCATATAATTGGCCAGTTAAAGTATATTGTTGTTTCTTTTTCTTTCGAATTCAGTGTATATACTTTGACCTTTTTTTGACTATGCTACACCCTTTCCTGGCATGCATATTAGTTAAATACCCATTGGCATCCACCATGCCATGTCTAGATTGGATACCCCTGTCTTATTTTGAAAAGTTAAGATGCCTTTCACTCACTATTTGGAAACTTCGAATCAAATTCATTTCTTGTTTAAATTGGAACCCCTACTGTTTTGTTATACATGGCTTTGGGACTGATACTCAATATATATGGACTATATATAAAGTTTCGTGTGTCTTGAACAAGGTTAAATCTATAATTTGGAAACATATTTCTGAATATAGGTTTCTATGTCTTGAAAAATTAACTAACACATTGTTAATGCTTATATATATATATATATATACACACACACACACACACGCACACGCACACACACACACACATACATACATGTATATGATGTCCCACCTCGTCTTAAAATCCTGTGACTCGTTTTTCCAGTTCACATTGTTTTACCTGAAATATACATATACACCCTATTCATGTTTGGAAGTTAAAATGCTAGGTATCTCTTGAGACATATGTTTAAACTGGAAATAGCTGCACTAAAGAACATTCCAATTATATTTGCTGCATATACCCTACCTTATAAACGTACATTGTACATTGACATATGTAGTACTATGGTGTAGCATTTTATTCCTGGAATGTACTCAGTACCACATGCGCTGCTTTATTTACCTAAGGCATTCCCTTGCCTTGCTCTGAAATCTTGAGTGCATGTTGCTTATGTAAGTTATATATTGACCGTGAATGCTAGCACATATCCTGGAAGTTAGAATTGCATATAAAAGTTAAGATAATAACTATTATATTTAGTGTTTTATTTGAAGTTGATTTACTTGAACAAGGATTAATCCTGACTCGAGTGTTTTGTGTTTGCATAAAACGCTCGGGTCAGACCCGAGTGTTGCAAATTTAAAGACTTCAGCCATCGAAGTTAGAGGGCGGGGAAAACGGACACGTGCTCTGGTTCAGGATAAATTCAGTAAAGTTATTTAATTAAATTTATGTATTAAAATTCCACTATGAAAGAATATTGTACAAACTTTGATATTTGTATAAAAATAGTTCCATTATGATGTATTATTGTATTATTTTATTTTGTGATGATTCCATTTAAACACATATCTTAAATGATAATCCGCTAATTTCAAATGGTTCGAGTCAGTTTAATTACTTACTGTGGTTGAAAAGGCGGGTCGTTACATTAACCATACTTACCTGTAGATGTTGGATATGTTGGTCGGTTCCGAGCAGGCTTCTACTACAAATAACGGTTAACCTTGTGTGTAACACCCCACACCCGCTATGGTCACTCTCTAAGGGAATGCCATAACATCGGTGGAGTATTTTAAGTGAATATAGAATAGAAAAATTACAACAAGACAGATATAAGTAATACTTGAAAATTTCAAAACATCATTTCATTGCAGCGGAAAGTAAAACATGTTTGGTTACATCATAAAACCATAATAAGAGTCAAGTACAAAATATCCATCCTGATAAATAAAAGTACATAATCCCAATACATGAACTGATAGCCATAAAAGAAAGGGTAAGCTGAGCTCTACACCTATGGTCCAAGCTCCAAAAGAGAATAAAGCAGCCTGATCAAAGCCTACTCGTACTGATCCCACTCTGATAACCTGAGGGTTGGGAAAAAGATAAAAACAACGGGGTCAGACATAAGGGTTGGGAAAAAGATAAAAACAACGGGGTCAGACATAAGTCTGAGCGAGTCCTATAACTTTAACAATACAATCATTAAAGTAACCAGAGAAGACATAAGCTTGATATACGGTAACGTCTGGGGATGAATGGCTACACTAAGCAGATTGGTAGACTTAGGATAAACTAAGATAACCGTAAAGACACATCTACCCACCCAAGGATAATTACTACACTGCACCACACCAGTCATTCCTACTTAAAGGTTGATCCCACTAAGTGTACTTAGTAATTTAGTAGTTTCGTGTACCCCTATCTGACTACATAGGTGTACCCACTACTCCCCAAGCGATCGGCTCCCCTACGTAGATACCCGTGCTGGTCCCACGATGGGGTGTATCATTCCCCAAAGTGGCAACCTGATAATATCAACGGTGCACGGCTTTATATCTACACGATGCAACAACGACTTACCAACCAGCCCGGGTCCACACACGCATATGAAACCCGTTGGTCCTGCGTTGCCACCGCTAACCCGGTTTGGCCTCTTATAGTCAAGCCCAATATGCGTGTCCCGTCACTCGACTAGAGTCGAGCCCACTAAGATACGTTTGGGATATTGGTTGAAATGGGCCCCCACAAGCTACCACCTAAGCTTGTTATTTCTAGTGAATCCCACTTAACCCTTTAACCATGTCCACTTACATGTTATAAATTTTGGTTAAGTCATTAATCATATTTTAATTGCCATTCAAGGCACCCACTAGATTTCCACATGCCACCCAAAAGCACTTACTTAACCCTTTAACCATGTTTTAATTACATGTTCCACTTTGGTTAAGTATTCTAATCGTATTTTCTATTGCCACCTAAGGCAACCCACTAGTTTCCTCATGCCACCCAAGGCACCCACTTAACCCCTTATGTCCCACTACATGTTAATATGGTTAAGTGTTTCTTAATTAATTAAGACCGTGATCTCCCATAAAGACCTCCCACATTAGACTGGCTTTTATGACAACTGGTTAAGCCGGTAGGGTCCGGGCAGTTTTACGTCATAACAGAGTCTAACCTCGTGTCTTTACTTTAATCACGTATTTAATTTGTGCCTAAGACCTCCCACATTGGGCTAACATTTGTAGCAACTGGTTAAGCCGGTAGGGTCCGGGCAGTTTTACACTACAAATGAGTCCAACCTCATGTCTTAGTCAATTAATTACACCTAAGTAATCACCCCCATATTTATTAATTATCCCTAATTAATATTCACATTTACAAGAATATGGGTAGACCTAACTAAATAGGTAAATTCCCAATTCCATAACATGGGTAGACCTAACTCAATAGGTAAATTCCCATGGGGTAGACCTAACTCAATAGGTAAATTCCCACTTATGCTTATTCATTTTATGGTATGCTTAATCATAACCATTTCACACCATTTCATTAACATGTCTATTAACCCCATCGTTTCCCACGTACTTATGCTAACACGACATATTTCCAAGAGAAGATTCTTTCACAATTAACATGGGTTTCACTTAGCATACATTAGCATTAACATGGGTTAAAAGGTGTCCACTTACATCATGATATTAACCCAACTAGCATTACTAAATAACCCAACTTGCATGAACATACATATGTCATGTATAAAGGCAACTTGCATAAGTGTTCATAGGTTATACAAAGGTGAACTTGCATGTGTCTTAAAGGTGTGAACTTGCACAACATGTTACACGTTAACTTGCATAACATCATACACATAACTTGCATACTATCATAAACATAACTTGCATATCAACATACACGTAACTTGCATAACATCATGCACATAACTTGCATAACATCATACACATAACTTGCATATGAACTTGCATAACAACATGCACATAACTTACATAACATCATACACATAACTTGCATAACATGTTGAACTTGCATATAAGCATACACTTAACTTGCATAACATGTTGAACTTGCATATAAGCATACACATAACTTGCATAACATGTTGAACTTGCATATAAGCATACACATAACTTGCTTAACATGTTGAACTTGCATATATGACTTGCATCTTAAAGGAGGGTAAACATGCATATATATATATATATATATATATATATATATATATATATATATATATATACATAGCATATAAAGGTGTCATCTTGCATATGTATGCATCACATTTAAAAGGGTAAACTTGCATGTCATGATTTATGCATAATACCAAATACTTAGCATGCATAAAACCACATACTTAGCATGCATAGAATCAATTACTTATTATGCATAAACCCACCACTTAACTTGCATAAACCCACATACTTAACTTGCATAAACCCACATATCCAACTTGCATAAACTCACATATTCAACTTGCATAAACTCACATATTCAACATGCATAAACATAGGATTAATATTAAACATAGATTAGCATATTCACATCATATCATATGACTTGAAAACCCATTAATCCTCATGCAAAACCATAGATCTCATCATATCTCATCTACTTAATTTAGCAATTGATCATCAAAGTGATAGAAACTCACCAAAACCTAGATTAGCAAACTTATGAAGTGGAATTAGTTGCTTTAGTTGAAGAAGATGTTGATTAGAGGTTGATTAGCTTGCAACTCTCTTCATTGATTTGTGGAGGCCATGATCAAGTTTCATTTTGCCATAGTTTAGTTACAAGATCTAATTATGAATAAATTAGGGTAGGGTTGGGGTCTTATTTATAGGATTAGGTAGTGTTTTTAGACCATAGGATTAGCCCCAAATTAGATTAGGACCATCAGATTTCGGAACCCTCTAGAACACAGCCCAAGACTAACCCAAAAACCAGATCTGGTGCACCCAGATCAACAGGGCCGACACCCTGTGTCGACACCCCTGTCGACAGGGCTGTCGACACCCCTGTCGACATGCCTGTCGACACGGGGCTAGGCGGGAACTTTCCCGCCCTTTCCGCTTTTGGCTCCAAACTTGTTTTAGAACTGAATTTTAAATCTGTTTTTAACTTTGAATTTTCTGAAAACTTCTTTGGGCCATAACTGGGTCATACGGACTCCAATTTACAAAATTTCGGACTCTATTTCGCGTATTTTTCCGAGACGAACGCAATGGCATAGCCCGTTTCCCCTGATTCAAATTATTAAATTTAATTCTGCCCTGATTTCTATTATAACAAGGTATTCAACATACGGGGTGTTACATTCTCCCCTCCTTAAAGGATTTCGTCCCCGAAATCCCTAAGTTAAGGAGAATGCATATCCTACCATCCAAACAACCATCTACTCAATCCATCAATCACGAGCATCCATTGTCCTTAAATCAAAATTTCTAATAATGTATGAGCATATGCAAAAAGTGTGTGTATATGTTCCCTATCTAATGTATGAACATATGCAAACCATGATAGTGCCATGCATCCAGTATGTATGCGAAAGAACCCTATCGACACATACAATATCTACATGAGTGCGCAATCATTCATCAAAATGCATCATCCATATGATAACACAACCATTATACATCCATAAATATAGCTACCTACACACAATTATATGCAATATGAAGTGACTGAGCCGATCTAGTGTCTAGAGTGTGTGTATATGCATCCACGAGCAACCACTAGCAACCACTTGCATCCACACGCATCCATCAAACATAACATGTCTCAAACACATGTTTCAACCATAGGTTTACCCTATCTAAAGGTCAAAGGTACTAACGAGAGGACATACTAAGGATAAGATAAGCACAAGATATGCGATGAAGGAGAAGCAAAAGGACATACCCTCCGAAAGAAAAGGGTACCTCGAACGCATCTTCGCTTCCGTCTCCCAGGTAGCATCGCTCTCTTCATCTCCCCATTGTACTTTGACTAGTTGAACCTCTCTGTTTCTCAACTTCCAAATCTCTGACCCAAGGATGCGGGTAGGAGCTCGTCGAATAACCATATCACGCTCTACCTTTACTTCTTTAAGCAAGCTCGGCTCTACCGCCTCTGCGGTCTCATGTAGGCACTTCCTCAAATGTGACACATGGAATACGTCATGTTCCCTGTACAACCGAACTATCTCTCGAATATAAACTGAAGCTAGACTTCGAACAGTCCTCTTGCTCTTCACGGGTATGAAATGGGCACTCTTAGTAAGTCTATCTACCACAACCCAAATTCCCGTATTACCCTTCCTCAATCTCGGTAATCCATCGAGACACTATCCCACTTCCATAGCGGAACCTCCAATGGGTGAAGCGACCCACCGGGTTTCTTCTGCTCCGCTTTCATTTGCTAGCACACCAAGCATCTAGCGACATACTCGGCCACATCTTTTTTTTCATACCGGCCCAAAAAGAAAACTCGCTTCATGTCTCGGTACATCTTGTCCTCTACCGGGTTGAATGGTCATCTTCGAACGATGTGCATCATCAAATATAGCCTTCCTCAACCCTCGTCTTGCGATATGCAAAGTCTACCGTCTCTACACAACCACCCCTTACTATCTAGGGTGTACCTACTCAAATGTCTGGACGACTCCCCCTCCCCATGAGCTTCTCTACTAACTCAACCAACCGTGGGTCGTCTCGCTGTTCTCCGCCAATCCGCCTTAAAAGAGTAGGCTTAACCTCCAAGGAGGCTAGCAAACCGGGTACGAAGTCAATGGAAGGTCTAAAGTCAAACATCGAAATAAACTCCAAGCTCCGTCGTTCAACGAAAAATGAACTCAAGGACAACCTTTTTCTACTTAAGGCGTCCGCCACCACGTTACCCTTGCCAGGGGTATACGTTATCTCGAAATCATAGGATGCTAAGAACTCCATCCACCTTTGTTGTCTCAAATTCAAATCCTTCTGAGAAAACAAGTACTTCAATGATTTGTGGTCAGTGAACAATTCGAATCTCTCACCAAGAAGATAATGGCGCCAAATCTTAAGCGCAAAAACAATAGCGGCCAACTCTAAATCATGGGTAGGGTAATTTTTCTCATGCACTCTCAACTGCCTTCCACCATAGGCTATTACCCTTCCCTCTTGCATTAAGACTACGCCAAGTCCTGTCCCACAAGCATCGGTATAGACAACAAATGGCTTACTCCCATCTGGCAATACTAAAACTGGAGCAGTGGTTAAAGCTCTCTTTAACCGTCGGAACGCATCATCACAATCTACGTCCCATGCGAAAACAAGATTCTTCTTCGTTAAGCGGGTTAATGGGGCTGATATCTTCGCGAAGTCTTTGATAAACTTCCTATAATAACCCGCCAAACCTAAGAAACTTCTTACTTCGGTAGCATTCTTCGGAACCTTCCAATCTTGTATTGATACTACCTTCGCGGGATCCACAGCTATCCCCTCCTTGGAGACCACGTGCCCCAAGAACCGCACTTCCCTCCTCCAGAAGTGACATTTAGAGAATTTAGCCTTAAGGCTATGTGCTCGAAGATTCTTCAATACCTCCCCAAGATGTAGGGCATGCTCTTCTTCACTCTTAGAAAATACTAAGATATCATCCACAAAGACCACCACGAATTTATTAAGGAACTCCCTGAACACCCTACTCATCAAATCAACAAAGTATGCAGGGGCGTTTGTCAACCCGAATGGCATCACCAGCCACTCATAGAAACCATCCGGAGTCCTAAAGGCAGTCTTGTCTATGCTATCCTCAGCCACCCTCAACTGATGAAACCCCGTGGCTAAGTCCAACTGAGAAAATACTGAAGCGCCAACCAACTGATCGAAAAGATCATCAATCCACGGCAATGGGTGTCTATTCTTCTTTGTGAGCTTGTTGAGTTCTCTATAGTCTACACAAAGTCTGAGGGACCCATCCGCCTTCGTAGCAAAAACTACTGGAGCACCCCACTCCGATATACTTCGTCTTATGAACCCCTTCTCAAGCAACTCCCCTACTTGCTTATGGAGTTCCCTCCTCTCACGAGGAGCCATGTGGCGCACTGGTAAAGATACAGGTTTAGCATTATCCACCAGATATATTCGGAAGTCAATCTCCCGCTTCGGAGGTAAGCCCTTCACCTCCTCAAACACATCCGAGTATTCCCGGACCACTCTAACAGATTGCAAACTCTCGACCGAAGCGTCAAGCGATTCAAGATAACTTAGCATAACAGAATCCATGGGATTACAAGAGATCTCGAGAGTGTTACCCAAGCGGGTCATGAGCCTAACAACTCTCCTTTCGCAATCAAGAACAGCACCATTACTGGATAACCAGTCCATGCCCGAAATCAACCCATAGCCCGTGAAGCCCAAAACAAAAGCATCACATCTAAACTCAATGCTAAGTATAGAAATCTTCAAACCCAAACATATCATGGACAAATAAGTGGAGCCCCCAATTGGATTTGAAACAACCAAGGGATCATCTACAAGACTGGTGTCTAAGTGCAGTGACTCAACTAATGATGATGAGATAAACGAATGCGATGCGCCTGAATCAAACAATGTACGGACAGGATGATCAAATAGAAAAACCAGACTTTCAACGGAAATAGTTCTACCTCTTTCCTGAATCGGTGGAACCGCGAGAGCCTGTACTTGCCCCCTAGCCTGACCCGGTGCCATAAGAGCTTGCACCTGTCCTCCTGAGGTAGATCCCGTCCTTTGCCCCTTCTTAGGGCAATCCTTGCTTAGGTGGCCTAGTGTTCCACAACTGAAGCACTTCTTCTTTCCCTTGCCACCATTGCCTTTCCCCCCTTTGTTTTGCTGTTGTTGCTGAGGTCTCTTTTGATCTCCCTTCTTCTCGGGTGCCTTATTAGCATTGGGACCCTTCTCTTCTTCATGCATGAGTGCCATGTCAACTAGCTTCTCAAAGGTGGCCCCCATAGGGATATGAGTCATAGCCAACCCATGCATCGGTTCATTCAAGCCTTTCACGAACCTCAAAGCCTTCTTCTCCGGTGTATTCACCATGTCTAGGCCAAACCTTGCCAATTGATTAAACTTGTTGACATATTCCTTCACTGAGAGATTTCCTTGCTTTAGAGTCAAGAATCTTTCCATATACAAGTTTTCCTCCGCCCTTGAGAGAAACTTTGCCACAAATCTTTGCCTAAAATCCGCCCAAGAGTCAACGGGGCGTTCTCCATTAGTGACCTCCCACCAGAATGAGGCCTCTCCCTTCATTAACCAAGCAGCTAACTTGACTTTCTTTCCTTCTTCCATCTCAAAGATATCTATCAACTCTTCCACCTCCTTAAGCCAATCTCTAGCCTCTACAAAAGTTTCAGATCCTTGAAAAGGTTTTCCTCCCATAGCTTTGAATTCCTTACAAGTCTTAGAAAAAGTATCTGTGCGAGGAGGAACGAGTGCAACGGGTGGAGGAGGAACATTTGCTGGACCTGCAGCGGCGGCCCTAGCCTCTAACAACCTCCTATACCATACCGGTACCGCTACACCGTCCGGAAGATAAAGATCTTCAGCCATGCTGAGACGAAAAAAGGGAAGATTCAAAACGGAGAATTCGAAAGATAAAGATATGGCTATCGGGGATTATGCTTTTCTTTCAAAAACTTTTCTCTTTAAAGACATGTTTTTGAAAATATCTCTTCCAAAAATGTTTTAGAAAAATAGTTTTCTAAAAATTTTATCTGTTCCGATAACCTTTGCTCTGATACCACGTGTAACACCCCACACCCGCTATGGTCACTCTCTAAGGGAATGCCATAACATCGGTGGAGTATTTTAAGTGAATATAGAACAGAAAAATTACAACAAGACAGATATAAGTAATACTTGAAAATTTCAAAACATCATTTCATTGCAGCGGAAAGTAAAACATGTTTGGTTACATCATAAAACCATAATAAGAGTCAAGTACAAAATATCCATCCTGATAAATAAAAGTACATAATCCCAATACATGAACTGATAGCCATAAAAGAAAGGGTAAGCTGAGCTCTACACCTATGGTCCAAGCTCCAAAAGAGAATAAAGCAGCCTGATCAAAGCCTACTCGTACTGAGCCCACTCTGATAACCTGAGGGTTGGGAAAAAGATAAAAACAACGGGGTCAGACATAAGTCTGAGCGAGTCCTATAACTTTAACAATACAATCATTAAAGTAACCAGAGAAGACATAAGCTTGATATACGGTAACGTCTGGGGATGAATGGCTACACTAAGCAGCTTGGTAGACTTGGGATAAACTAAGATAACCGTAAAGACACATCTACCCACCCAAGGATAATTACTACACTGCACCACACCAGTCATTCCTACTTAAAGGTTGATCCCACTAAGTGTACTTAGTAATTTAGTAGTTTAGTGTACCCCTATCTGACTACATAGGTGTACCCACTACTCCCCAAGCGATCGGCTCCCCTACGTAGATACCCGTGCTGGTCCCACGATGGGGTGTATCATTCCCCAAAGTGGCAACCTGATAATATCAACGGTGCACGGCTTTATATCTACACGATGCAACAACGACTTACCAACCAGCCCGGGTCCACACACGCATATGAAACCCGTTGGTCCTGCGTTGCCACCGCTAACCCGGTTTGGCCTCTTATAGTCAAGCCCAATATGCGTGTCCCGTCACTCGACTAGAGTCGAGCCCACTAAGATACGTTTGGGATATTGGTTGAAATGGGCCCCCACAAGCTACCACCTAAGCTTGTTATTTCTAGTGAATCCCACTTAACCCTTTAACCATGTCCACTTACATGTTATAAATTTTGGTTAAGTCATTAATCATATTTTAATTGCCATTCAAGGCACCCACTAGATTTCCACATGCCACCCAAAAGCACTTACTTAACCCTTTAACCATGTTTTAATTACATGTTCCACTTTGGTTAAGTATTCTAATCGTATTTTCTATTGCCACCTAAGGCAACCCACTAGTTTCCTCATGCCACCCAAGGCACCCACTTAACCCCTCATGTCCCACTACATGTTAATATGGTTAAGTGTTTCTTAATTAATTAAGACCGTGATCTCCCATAAAGACCTCCCACATTAGACTGGCTTTTATGACAACTGGTTAAGCCGGTAGGGTCCGGGCAGTTTTACGTCATAACAGAGTCTAACCTCGTGTCTTTACTTTAATCACGTATTTAATTTGTGCCTAAGACCTCCCACATTGGGCTAACATTTGTAGCAACTGGTTAAGCCGGTAGGGTCCGGGCAGTTTTACACTACAAATGAGTCCAACCTCGTGTCTTAGTCGATTAATTACACCTAAGTAATCACCCCCATATTTATTAATTATCCCTAATTAATATTCACATTTACAAGAATATGGGTAGACCTAACTCAATAGGTAAATTCCCAATTCCATAACATGGGTAGACCTAACTCAATAGGTAAATTCCCATGGGTTAGACCTAACTCAATAGGTAAATTCCCACTTATGCTTATTCATTTTATGGTATGCTTAATCATAACCATTTCACACCATTTCATTAACATGTCTATTAACCCCATCGTTTCCCACGTACTTATGCTAACACGACATATTTCCAAGAGAAGATTCTTTCACAATTAACATGGGTTTCACTTAGCATACATTAGCATTAACATGGGTTAAAAGGTGTCCACTTACATCATGATATTAACCCAACTAGCATTACTAAATAACCCAACTTGCATGAACATACATATGTCATGTATAAAGGCAACTTGCATAAGTGTTCATAGGTTATACAAAGGTGAACTTGCATGTGTCTTAAAGGTGTGAACTTGCACAACATGTTACATGTTAACTTGCATAACATCATACACATAACTTGCATACTATCATAAACATAACTTGCATATCAACATACACATAACTTGCATAACATCATGCACATAACTTGCATAACATCATACACATAACTTGCATATGAACTTGCATAACAACATGCACATAACTTACATAACATCATACACATAACTTGCATAACATGTTGAACTTGCATATAAGCATACACATAACTTGCATAACATGTTGAACTTGCATATAAGCATACACATAACTTGCATAACATGTTGAACTTGCATATAAGCATACACATAACTTGCTTAACATGTTGAACTTGCATATATGACTTGCATCTTAAAGGAGGGTAAACATGCATATATATATATATACACACACATAGCATATAAAGGTGTCATCTTGCATATGTATGCATCACATTTAAAAGGGTAAACTTGCATGTCATGATTTATGCATAATACCAAACACTTAGCATGCATAAAACCACATACTTAGCATGCATAGAATCAATTACTTATTATGCATAAACCCACCACTTAACTTGCATAAACCCACATACTTAACTTGCATAAACCCACATATCCAACTTGCATAAACTCACATATTCAACTTGCATAAACTCACATATTCAACATGCATAAACATAGGATTAATATTAAACATAGATTAGCATATTCACATCATATCATATGACTTGAAAACCCATTAATCCTCATGCAAAACCATAGATCTCATCATATCTCATCTACTTAATTTAGCAATTGATCATCAAAGTGATAGAAACTCACCAAAACCTAGATTAGCAAACTTATGAAGTGGAATTAGTTGCTTTAGTTGAAGAAGATGTTGATTAGAGGTTGATTAGCTTGCAACTCTCTTCATTGATTTGTGGAGGCCATGATCAAGTTTCATTTTGCCATAGTTTAGTTACAAGATCTAATTATGAATAAATTAGGGTAGGGTTGGGGTCTTATTTATAGGATTAGGTAGTGTTTTTAGACCATAGGATTAGCCCCAAATTAGATTAAGACCATCAGATTTCGGAACCCTCTAGAACACAGCCCAAGACTAACCCAAAAACCAGATCTGGTGCACCCAGATCAACAGGGCCGACACCCTGTGTCGACACCCCTGTCGACAGGGCTGTCGACACCCCTGTCGACATGCCTGTCGACATGCCTGTCGACACGGGGCTAGGCGGGAACTTTCCCGCCCTTTCCGCTTTTGGCTCCAAACTTGTTTTAGAACTGAATTTTAAATCTGTTTTTAACTTTGAATTTTCTGAAAACTTCTTTGGGCCATAACTGGGTCATACGGACTCCAATTTACAAAATTTCGGACTCTATTTCGCGTATTTTTCCGAGACGAACGCAATGGCATAGCCCGTTTCCCCTGATTCAAATTATTAAATTTAATTCTGCCCTGATTTCTATTATAACAAGGTATTCAACATACGGGGTGTTACATTGTGTCTTTATGTCATTAATTATTATTTATAAAGCCATTAACGCACACACAAGCAATAAAATCCTAAGGGGACATTTGAAATTCAAATTACTACTTTCCCAAATTAATCATATTTACTATGCATTTATTATACGCTAATTATGTTACTTAATATATATGGAAATAATAAATATCCTAAGTTAAACGTATAGTAAACTTTCGAATTTAACATTTCTAAACCGTTGAAATGTCAATCTCTAACCAAAGAAAGGCATATGAATTAATTTCCCATAGTTCACCAATCAAGAATAGATATGTATATAAATATTTATCTAAATGGGAAACAAACAATAATAACATATAAAACTTGTATCCTAGGCTTGACTGATTGCTACAACAACAAAACATAACAATTGTAAATGCATCCAAACACACACACACACATATGTACATATAATTATTATTATTTTATGATTCAAATCCACTTTTGAATATGTTTATGTGCAAAACATTAATATTCTAACATTCTATAAATAAATAGGTTCAAATAACTATTTATAGAAATAGATATTTAAACCTATTTTGATTCATACCAAAATCCAAACATTAATTTTTATCAATAAACAGTACATGAAAATCACAATATATGAAATATGAATTTGACCAAAAATAATAATTATACAACACAACTATGTCATCTTCTTTACTGCTTTGACAATCACAAGCCATAAATTTACACATATTGTACATTTCCACCAATAAACATAAAACAAAGGAATTTGGGTGGTTTGCTATTTTTTATGTTTTCATAAAAATCCCAAATCCTTTTAGGCATACTGATCCAAATCAATACTTCTAAATAAAAGAATAGCAAGATAAATAATTTTCACTCATAGTGATCTAACTGTATGGAAATGACATAGATTTGATGATGTTTGCCTTATTACATCTGAAAGTCTTGCAATAACAAACATGAATGCGAACTCCAGTTCTATATTAATTTATTTATAAGATTCAAAAAATTAGAATTCTTATATATAAATCTAGAATTCCAGATTCAAATCTATACTAAATCCTAAAAGAAAAGATATTATAAAAAAAATATTAGAAGGTTTGTAGAAGAAAACTTAATATAATTCTTCTGGCATTCAATGGCAGAATGGAGGCTATGGGTTGGAGAAGATTAGGTTTAGGGAAGGTGGAATGGAGTGCTATTTATAGATGTGTGTGTAAATAAGAGCCATAGGATTAGTTAAATTAAATCCTGGTTGTTTACTCTATAATAATCACTCCAAAACCTAACCCAAACTAGGTTCACCACGCATTGGCTAACCCAAGCGGTCGACCTCCACCATAAGAGGGAAATCGACTGGCGGTCGACCTCTAGGGGTCGAAACTTTAGGTGCCAAAATGCCCACTTAATTTATTTTAAGGTGGAAAGGATTTAATTAATTAAAACGTTTCTTTATATACTTATTACCTTCCTTTTACTATGTATTCTTGTCCCCTCTTATATGCATATATACACACAACTTGAATATGAAGGAATAATCCAGTCAGTCATTAATTATACCTTTGTATTCCATATGTTTATTTATTTAATTTAGATTTCAAATGTTGTGTATATATTATTTACATACAACACAATTAAAGTTGAATTCTTGTATGGACTCCGTTTTCGACATATTATATATGAAAACGGATCAGTATCTCACTGCGAATACAACTATGGTATTTTCATAGCTAAATTCCTAATTTTACAAATTCCATTTTTCAGCTTGAGAATATTTTAATTTTTAATTTAACTTATTATTATTTGTTAATTATCTTGTCCAATTAACTGATTTTTTAGTGTGTTACATTAAGTAGGGTTATCGTTGGGATGCCCATTAAGATCAGAATTGATAGGTCGTGTACCCTAGGCAGCTATGATAGGCCTAGTTGTCTTGAATGGAAAATGACAAACATATGTAGTCACGATGACATATGGTAGTTTGGCTAGAAACGGGGTTTTCCATTAGCCCTTTTGATCGTTGGAAGCAAGTTCGATTATTGATGGATTCAAGGTTGTAGTCGGTGATAACTAGGTTTTGCTTACTGTGATGTTATGGATGTTCAAGTGTGTTTTCTTCTTTAATTTTCTGGGTAGGCTGATGTCATCGGTTGTCGAGAAGAAGCGGGATTGGGATCTTTTCCTATTCTGTAAAATGA
The DNA here is from genome assembly GCA_030737875.1 of Allium sativum. NCBI lineage: Eukaryota > Viridiplantae > Streptophyta > Magnoliopsida > Asparagales > Amaryllidaceae > Allium > Allium sativum. The sequence goes on from CM060909.1 coordinate 1,026,378,296, forward strand.
CATAAGATGGATTATATATCATATGCCAACTTATTATGATTGCTGGGAAGATCAGATGGATGATCTGCCTATACTCATATTATCTTGTTTAACTTGTGCTAGTTATTTTATCACTCACTAAGATTGTTGTCTAACTCAAGGTTTTATGTTTCACTTGGCTTGTTCATCAATGTTATTGATGAGAAGACTGAAATTGCAGGTTTGGTGGTGACTCTGATGATGTGTGAGGACAAGCTGAAGGCTTAAGTATTATATGTTATCTATTATATTGCTAGTGCTTTTCTATTTCCCCTGTCTGTTGAAGACTATTATTACTCGGAGGGATGTAGTGAGGCCTTTTGTATTCATAGATTCATGTACTGAGATGCATTGTACTTGAGATTCTATGGTTTATGAAAATTTGATTCTCTGTTCAATTATGCTTCATTACTATATCTTGTTGTATATTTTATTATTATATATTATGCATGTGCTGTGAGTTACGCGACAGGTTTCATTTCAAGTTATTCTTCCTTAATGTTCGTCCCATATCGACCTGGCACATCATTTAGTGCATTTTTCCTTAGTTTGGTGCAGGAGGTATGAGGTGGACATCACATTTGGTATCAGAGCTTTGGCTAATCGATTTTACCCAAAGTTCGCGAGCGTAAAAAGCATATAAGAGACGTATTTGTAATTTTTAATGGATGATTACTATATTATAGTATATATATAGTACAGTAGGACAATAAGCACTTGGACACTAATGTGGCCTTTCTCTAATGAGGATTGATCACTCTCGTTTTTGATAGAGAATGAGTCGTCAAACTTCGAGAAATGCTGAGGGATGAGTCAGCTGCTGGAGGAATAAGCGAAGGTAGCCAATTAGGAGCTGCAATTGCTATACCCAATTATTCTGCTATGTTCGAGGTTATAATGGCAACGATCATAAGGAGGATGCCCACTCTAGAAGTAGCAGTAGAACGTGATGTTCTTGTGCAATCTGCTAGGCGGTAAAAGGACTACTTTTCTTCGAATGAAGAGGAAAACCTTTGGAGAAGTGTGGCCTTAGAGCAACTTCGGTGTTAAGATAAAAATCGAGAAGAGGAGATTAATACTACTTAGGATAAGGCTTTTAAATATAGGAATGAGTCTCCTAAGGAAACTACTACTAGCGCTAATGCTACAAAGGAACCTAAGCCCTGATGAAGTGGTGAAAGTAAGAAGGATCGTATGGATGGAAGGAATAAAAATCAACAAATGAGGAATGAGAAAAGGAAGCGACAACAACAAGTGAGAAGTGACTAGAATAAGCCTAAGAAGGGGGCTACTTGTCTTAACTACCTTGAGAAGGGACATTATGCAAGTGATTGTAAGAATCCAAAGATGGAGGGATGTTTTTGTTGTGGTAAGCTTGGGCATAAGAAGAAGAATTATCCCGAACTTCTCAAGGATAAGGAATTGGCGGGAGCATATGTTTTGGAAGCTATTTTGATTTCTTATCATATTCCTGTAGGTAACTAGTGTTAGATTGTTGTCTTTTTATGTACGCCTTCTATCAGAAGTGTTTCAGTTTGAGTTTTGTTTAATAATCTTTCATCTGTAATGAATTTGTTTGCAAGATAGGATTAGAACATGATATTGTTAGTAGACCATTAGTTGTGACTAATCCAAAAAGGGGTTTTAGTCCAGTCTTTATATGCTTTGTAGTGATCAAGTTTTATCGAGTCATGGTTACTCTTTGTGTGTGATTATTTTGTTTTGAATTCCGTTGGGTTTGGGATTATTTTGGGTATGGACTAGCTCAAGGAGTATGAGGCTATTGTGGATTGCAAGAGGCTTGAGGTAACAATCAGGAATGTGGAAAGGCGAAGGATGGTGATACGTTGTCTACCATAGAATGAAATTCTGGTGAGCATTTTTATATTTGCTTGTGATTCCACGGGATGGGTTGTCATCTGTGCCAATCGTACGAGAGTTTCTGATGTGTTTGATGAGGTTGAGGGTCTCCACCGTAGCGAGAGATCAAGTTTTAGATTGATTTAGTTGATGGAGCCAGACCTATTATTATGTAGGCGAATGACGCCTAAGGAACAACAAGAGTTAAAGATGCAAGTGGACATCTTTTAAGTAAGGGATTCATTCAAAGAAGCATATCCGAATGTGGTACACTAGTTGAATTTGCGACCAAAGCTAATGGATCATTGCGATTATGTGTGGATTATCGTGAGCTAGATAAGGTGACTAAGAACAAGTATTCATTGTCAAGAATCAATGACCTATTTGATTAGCTTCACGAAGCTAAGGTGTTGCCCCAAATGGATTTAGCGATTGAATTTCACCAATTGAGAATGGCTAGGGATAGGGTGTCGAAGACAACTTTCAGGACACCATCCAGATTTTGTGAGTGGCTTGTGATGCCGTTCAGATCGACTAACGTGCCAACATATTTTGTGGATCTTATGAATCAAATTTTAAGAGATCAGTTGAACAAGTTCGTGCTTGTGTTCGTGGATGATATACTGGTTTATTCGAGGATTGAGGAAAAACATAAGATGCACTTGAGAATTGTTTTGGAAATCCTACGGAAGCCGGATAAGTTTTTCAAAGTTTCAATCTTGGAAGAAGTGAGATTTTTGGGTCATGGCGTATCAGGACAAGGAATAGCAGTGGACCCCGCTAAAGTGGCAGTGGTTCAGGATTGGTATCGACCCAAGAATGCAATGGATGTTTGGAGTTTTTTTTGTTTAGCTAGATATTATCGATGATTTATCTAGGATTTCTCTAAAATAGTTGCACCATTAACTGGATTAACAAAGAAGAATCAAGTCTTCGTGTGGAATACAAAGTGTGAGCAAGCCTTTGGAATTTTAATGGAAAGACTGACAAGTGCTCTTGTATTGACTATTCCGAGTGGGAATGAAGAGATGGTTATATATAATGACACATGTAGCACTAGACTCAGTGCTAATACAGAAAGATAGGGTTGTGACTTATGCGAGTTGACAACTTAAGCCGCACGAAAGGAATTTCCCAACTCACGATTTGAAGTTAGCGACAATAGTATCTGCTCTAAAGATTTAGAATCATTATTAATGGGAGTTAGATTTGAGTTGTTTGATGATCATAAGTCGTTGAAATACCTTTTCTCCTAAAAAGAATTTGAATCTTTGGCAGCAGTGATGGTTAGAGTTTTTGGCATCATACGACTTTGGCATAGCATATACTCTGGGTAAATGTAAATTAGTGACCTATACGTTGAGTCGAAGACATGCGAGTCTGGGAGCCATGTTTTTGGAATGGAAGCACCTCGAGTATTTGGCAGGATTTAATTTTAGACCTCATTGTGGGTTAAAGCCCAAAATGTCAGCGAGTTTATTGATTAGACCAACTCTCATCGAAATATTTGGTGAAAACCAGAAGTGAGACAATAAGCTTATGGAATTCGTTCTAAGGTTAGAAATGAGTAGGACCCAAAGAGGCTAAGGATTTCAAAGTCGAGTGAGATGGTTGGCTTCTAAAGAACGGATGATTGGTTATTCCAGATATAGTTGGATTGAGAAATGTGGTTTTGCTAGAATGTCATCACTCCGAATTGACGATACTTCCCAGTGGTAATAAGATGTATCGAGATATGAAATGAATTTACTACTAGGAAAATTTGAAAAAGGGACGTCGAGAAATTTATCTCGAGGTGTATGAACTATCAGTTAGTTAAAACTGAGCAGAAGAAGCCAAACGGATTATTATAGCCATTGGAAATGGGAGCCAGTGTCGATAGATTTCATTGATGGATTACCTAAGATAAGGACAGGAAATGATGATAGTTGGGTAGTCACGGACTGCTTGACCAAAAGCATAAGATTTATTCCTGTCAAATCAACTAGTACGACATTGAAGTTGGCTGAGTTATACCTTAAGTTGACAGTCTGATTCCATCGAATTCCAATGAGTATTGTTAGCAATAGAGATCCGTTGTTCACTAGTGAATTCTGGAAGAGTTCGTATGAGTCATTGGGAATAGAGCTATGTATGAGTACGGGTTATCATCCCCAGACAGATGGCTAGAATGAAAGGGTTAATAGAGTATTGAAAGACCATCTTAGAGCATGTGTATTGGACTTTGTAGGATCATGGGAAGATCATCTGCATTTGGTCGAGTTTGCATATAGCAACAGTTACTAGTCGAGCATTGGAATAGCACCAAGGTTTATTGGGCCGTTTCTGATCGTCGAGCATATCGGAAAGCTCGCTTATAGATTGGATTTACCTGAGAAGATGGCTAGCATGCATAATGTGATTCATGTATCGTTTCTACAGAAGTTTGTGCACAACGCGTGTGTTGTGGAATCTCCTGATCGACTTGAAGATTTAGAAGTCAAACCTGATGTTTGTAGGACTCGTAAGCCACTTCTCATCGTCAGAAGATGACGCAGAACAACTTAATATCTAGGTTGTTAAGCTAGTCAAGGTGCAATGGAGGCAAGGACGATGACGATTGCATATGGAAAATGGAAAAGAGAATGAAGTTGACCCATCCAGAAATCTTTGAGTAATGTGTCCCATATATCTTATCAGACTTGTACCATTGTGTCTTGCACTATTAGAATTCCGCATACTAGGATAGGATTATTGGTTGTATGGATTATTGGGATTTGGATTGGATACTCGTGGATGGTAGGCATGAGGGATGCTATGTTTTCTTGGAATTTCAGGGGAGAAATTCCTAAAGGAGGAAAATGTAACGACCCATATTTTACATATCGGAGGATCGTAAAATAAATATATTTTATTCCCAAGTGGTCAGATCATTCTCAAATTTTAATATGTTGTTCATGGTGGTGTGAGACATGTCATAATTTTTACTGAATCTAATTATGACCATATTGCCCATTAGTTTACTTTTTTGGCTGTAACTTTCGATAGAGAACGAATCAAGTGCCAAGGTTGGTCTCATTAGATCGGAATGGCAGTTTATGATTTTGTAGAATGGTCACATGAAGAGTTTGGTTCAGCAGTTTGGGAGGAATTGTTTTTTTAATTTCAGCTTCGGTTACGTAGACTGATTAGCGGCTAATGGGCTGATTAGCCATGCCCATTAGGCTAATGCCTGCACGTATAAATATGGGAACTTGGGGAGAGAATAAGGGTTTCTCTCTTCATTCTAAATTTTAGGTTGGGCATCTATGATTCTCCGATTAAATCTAAAAACTCTAATTCTCCATTCTTTTCATTCATATTCATAGTAGATTGCATCTAAAAGATAGATCATCATCGAGGAAGGCTAGATCATGTCCAATTTGCATCAAATATGAAGGTTTTAGCATTGTCCAAATCTAATCTCATCGAATTTACATTAAATTAGGATTTAAATGAGTAATAAATCTCTCTCACACGGAAGTAAAGGGTTATATGGGTTAGATATATGTTAGTTTCATTCATATATGTCAAATTTCCCTAAATCTATTCAAGCAGGTTCATTTTAGATCTAGGTATGTTCAAATGTTCTAAATTAACCTATTAAACTAGTAATTCATTCACTTCAGATCTATGTAAGTTCATATATTCTAAGTCAACCTATTAGATTGGTAATTCATATGTTTATTCATAATTTCAAGTATATTTAGATCCATATATTGATTAATTTGTTATACTATGATGTTTTGCTGATTTGGGTTTGTTTATATGATCATGTATTGATGTATCTTTATTTGATCTGATTGAATTGATTGCATTGTTTGAGTTGGTTGTCGTAGATCTTAGGACCGGAGAACAAAGAAAATCAGAGGTTTAGACCATCGAATTTCGACGAAATTTGGCGAAGGAGCTCCGGAGGAACCAGGATGATACTTAGAAAATTACATTTCAAAATTCGCTAAGTAAATGGACCAGTACGATCAATAAGGATAGGTCAAATGGCTGATATTTTTGTCGCGTGCCTTTGTGTTGATAAATCGGGTTGCCTGCAAATTTTCAAGTCATCCGGAAGAGATTTGGGATGGGTTTTTGGTTGATTGCTAAAGTATAATGATGGGCTGCTAGGATTTTTAGCATGCTTGGAATTCAGCTAGAATATTGGGCTGACAGGAAGTACTCGGGGCAAACAGTAGAGTGGTTGAGATGATCAGCCAAAATTGACTAAGTGTATGGACCGGTACCAGTCCATGATGGATTGGTACTGATCCATGGGGAAGCAAAGAGGTGAGCTGAATTTTTTTGGAAATGCTTGTGATGGCTTTTGGGGATTGCTGGTGAAGTTTGGATGGAAATCGACTTCGGATGATTGATGTGCAATTCAAGGATGAATGGTGCTTCGATTATAAACTCGCGTTGGAATGGTTATAGTTAGATTGATGTGATACTGATCATGGATGATATACGATTCAGTAGGATGACGAATTGACCGTATGAGAGTCGATCATGGATGATAAAGGAATGATTAGAGTCGCCAAGAAGAAAGGCTTGATAGTTTTGAAGCACTAAGGAATCATCAGTAATCGGAGTGTTCTAGCGGATTCAAAGCAGAGGCATCATGGGGATGTCCATTAGGATCAGAATTGATAGATTGTGTAACCTAGGAAGTCATGGTAGGCCTAGTTGTCTTGAATGGAAAAAGGAAATATACGTAGTTACGATGGCGTATGGTAGTTTGGCTAGAACCAGGATTTTCCTTTAGCTCTTTTGATCGTTGAAAGCAAGTTCGATTATCGATAGATTTAAGGTTGTAACAGTGATAGCTAGGTTTTGGTTGCTATGGATGTAGTGGGTATTCATGTGTGTTTTCTTCTTTAATTTTCTGGTTAGAATATCACCGTAGGTTGTTGAGAAGGAGCGGGATTGGGATCTTTTCCTATTATGTGAAATGGTGTAAGATGGATTGTATATCGTGTCCCAACTTATTATGGTTGCTGGGAAGATCATGCTGATGATCCACCTATACTCATATTATCCTATGTAACTATTGTTAGTTATTTTATTGCTCACTAAGACTGTTGTATGAGTCAAGGTTTTAGGTTTCCCTCTTATTACCTTGGGCCTTTCATCAATGTTTATTGATGAGAAGACTAAGATAGTAGGTTTGCTGGTGACATTGATGTTGTGCGCGGATGAGCCGGAGTATTACGTATTATATGGTATCTACTATATTGGTAGCGTTTTTCTATTTCTTCTATTTGTTGAAGAATGTTGTTACTCTGAGAGATGTAGCGAGGCATGTTGTATTCAGAAATTCGTGTACTGAGATGTATTGTATTTGAGATTTTATGGTTTATGGAAATTTGATTCTTTGTTCAATTATGCTTCATTACTATATCCTATTGTATATTTTATTACTATATATTATCCATGCTCTCCGAATTATACAACATGTTTCATTTCGAGTTATTCTTCCTTAATAATCGTCCCATATCGGCCTGGCATGTCATACAATACGTTTTTTTCCTTAGTACGGTGCAGGAGGTATGGGGCAGTCATCACATGCATAAGCTATTACAAGATGACAGCTAATAGAGGAAAGAATTTCGGCATTCCCACAAGGAATAAAGAAGACATGCAGCCTCAAACATGGACTCAGGACATGTTTTGTTGCTACCAAACCATGACACCTACAACAAAAAAATTTAGCAAAACATACATACAAATTCAGTACTTATGACTTGATTCAAGTTAGAGAGTGTGAAGGGGAACTTCACGTTTGATACGCAACAACGGATGGACTGAAAATAACTTGAATTCAGATCAAAGATGAGCTTTATGGTCTCTTCCCTAGTTTCAACACCTGTACTAGAAACTGTATGAACACTTGTTTTACTACTAAATTTCTTTTTGGATTGGGTTTGGAGAGCTTGGTTTGATTTTAGCAAGGGGTGGCCATGGTTTTCTTTAATATAAAATATCAAGAGAAGAAGAAAGTAGTTGTAGGACAGTTACGTGTTATTTTCCATAATTCTATTTTCCTAATTACTTGTTAATTAGCCTAACTAATTTTAAGAAAGTGATTATGGGCTTCTTAAGGCTTATATTAATCAAATAATCTTAATAACACAAGTTTTAAGCTATTTCTTCCACTAATTGCATGTTTTAAATTTCCAGCTTATAAAATTTATGTTAGGCCACTTCACTAAAGATGCAAAATTATGCTTTAACATATTTTTAACGACTTTAGATATAATTTTAACTTATTTATTCTAAAACTTACAATTTATTCAAAAATGACCATTTTACATTCTTTTGAACAAAATTAACATTTCTCTTGTTAAAATATCCAAACTACATTATTTTGATACAAAATTTTTACAACTACTTCGAATTTATTTTTAACACACATATAAATATTTTTCACCAATATTTATATGTTTTAGCATGTGTTTCTACACAAGTTTCACTCAAAAATCATGATTTTATCTAAAATTCACCATTTACTCGCTTATTGCAATTTAATGGCATAAACTCTTAGAAATTGTATAAATTCCTTCTTATTGACACTTTTACATGTTATAAAGTTTCTAAAATTTTATTTATTATTTTGCAATTTTATTTACATACAAATATTGAATTTCAAACTCAATTCAATCCCAACTTCCAATTTAATACACATAATGCATTTTATTCCCCAATTTTACCCAAAATACAATACTAAGATTATTTCCTCATGCCTATTTCAGCCCAACATAGTGTTCCACAAAATTCCATATTTAACCATTTTAAGCGATTAACTAATCACTTTATCAAAATTTCCTCTAGGTTAATTCCCAAAACCGCGCATTAAATTTTACTTTGGTAATTTCATTCAAATCATCCTCTCTAAATATTATTTAACACTTGATTAATAAATTATAACCTTATATAATTTATTATTGTTGTTAATAACAAGTAATCACAAAACTGGGTTGTTGCAGTGGTACTCTTGACACTACTCATATATATATATACACACACACATAATTGTTGTTTCATGTAGTCACCTAAATAAATTAAATAATTAACTCACCCTAGAATATACTACTTTAGACATATTCAAATATGATATTGATTTCAATTATTCTTAAATGCGATTATTTGAAAGTAATTGGGGCTAAACTTCAGTTCACATGTCAAATTACGACCACATTAGAATGATGTGCAAAACCACTCTAGGTAAATCAACTAATTAATCAAATACTAATAATTCTTTTTCGTTTATCATTTTTTAATTATTTGCTATTACATATTCTCCTATTGTAAATTTTGTTGAACTATATAAATCATTTAAAACCAACTCAGTTAAAGGTACCCAAAAATTTATGCATACTCTTTATTTCTATATTAGCGATGCTTTGTTATGTCATATATCTCTCTGCACATGTAGATTTTGATCTTAAATAAAATCATTCCTCGTTTTGCATTTCAAAATAATAAATTTAATATATGGCAGTTCCTTGTATGATCATCTAAAACCATAATTATTCGATCAATTTATAAAAAATAACCCGAATAAAGCTACTAAATATTTTTAGTAAATTGTCTCGATGTTGACGTAGTTATCCATGTTAGCATAAGCTATAGAAATAGACAATAATCTTTGTTGGATTTTAATTTTAAATGCATAAAAGTTTGTTTCCATTTTTATAATTTGGGTAGCATCTCGGATTTTTACATATTTAAATATAAAAACAATAAATTTTATATCTTTCTTTAATATGCTTAAGGTGTTCCTAACAAACTGATAAATTTTTGAGACAATTTAAGTTGTGCACGTCTACTTCAACTCATGACATCATAATTTCTTAAAACTATTTTAAACAAGAAGTGTGTAAAAGATAAGACTAAAACCTAGGTCTGTTACTAAACTAGCCGCTTTTTCCATTGTACCACACCTAGTACTGATAAATGATAAACCTTGATGTCTTTTTCTAATTGTTTGTAAGTTTGACAAATAATGTACAATTTTCAGTACTTACTTATTTTTTCTTGTTGTACTTGAAAGAATAACCAACATGATAAGTTAGAGTTGTCAATGGAAACTTTCGGATACGGATAATTCTATATCTGTATCCGCATCCGAAATCATTTTCTGACATCACATATTCGTATCTACGAATACAGACGGATATCGAATAATTATCCAATCCGTCAGTGATCGAAAAATCAAGATAAATAAATGAAATTCTTTAGTTTGACACAAATGTTTTTCAATTTTATTGACCACAAAAGTGTTAAAGATAAACAAATATTATGAAATTAAATAGATTTGAGAAACTAATATGCATTTAGTTCATATAATATAAACCTTTAACTTAATAAAGAACGAAAATATCTCATTCATTGCACTAAAATACATATAATTTTGAGTATAGTGTAAAAAAAAGTCTGACGGATAATTTTCGGATGCGGATATCAATGTATCCTTATTTACATCTGTTTTTTCGGATATCGAATATTATCCGCTTTTTGGATATGAATACAGACGGAATTTAGATTTTTTGGATATTCATTGATAGCCCTACGAAAAGTGTAATACATCATTATTTTATATCTAATTGTTTTGCTACACGCATGTCATTTGTGCTAATTACTTTGATTTACGCTAGTAGGTCACATATCTTTCTACTGAATTCATCATTGAAACAAATTTGTTCAAACTATTTTTTTTTATACATATGCCTAGCAAATGTCATTGAGCTTGTGTGTGTCTACACACATACACATTTTTTTGTGTGTGTGTGTATATACACACGCACAAACATATATACATACATGCATACGTGTGTGTGTGTGTGTATATAAGGAAGGTTATCTGACACCCCTTTTGCACCTCAATGGTGGCACATATTTTTAATTAAATAAGTTAGCGGGGAGAGAGAATTAGTGGAAGGAGAGAGAATCGGGAATGTGTAATGGAAATCAGGTAGGCTATTGGGTCATTGCATTATTTAGGGTGCTCATGAACTCGCTTCTCTCTCTCTCTCTATATATATATATATGTGTGTGTGTGTGTGTGTGTGTGTGCGCGTGTGTGTTTGAGGAGCGTTTCGGGGCACCCATGTTTTATAGCACCCCTTTAGCACCCCTATTTGTTCGTGATCTGCATCAATCCAAATCCAACAAGATTTTGTCGATGTTCAATCCACATATACATTATTATCTATCCAAAATTTGAGCTTGTTCCGACATTCGTAATATTTTCAAAATCTTAACTAAGTTATTCACCGTTCAGAGCATCTATTTGAACCATTAAATTTAAAAATCAAATATATTATTCTACGAATGTCGGAATGAGCTCAAATTTTGGATAGATGATATTATATGTGTGGATTAAACATTTGCACATTCTTTTCGGATTTGGATTGGTGTACCTCATGAATGGGTAAACGTGCTAAAGGAATGTTGCAAAACAGTGGTGCCTTGGAATGCTCATATATATATGTGTATATAGATATAGATATAGATATAAATATGATCAAGAGCACCTCAAACAGTGCAACAGCTGATTAGCCCTCTTGATTTCAACATAAATTGCTCATTCTCTCTCCTTTCACTAACTCTTTCTCTTCTCACTAATCTATTTAATAATAAATTAGTGGTTATAAAACGGGTGCAAATGGGGTATAAGAAGATTGAGATGCCATATAGTATACCCTCACACACACACACACACATATATATAATCAAGAACACCCCAAATAGTGCGGCACCCCATAACCCCCTATTTTCTATCACACATTCCACTTTCACTGTAACGACCAGAGGTTTTCGACCCTGAAAATCAACATAAAAACACCATGTCGAACATTCAAACATCGAAAACACCGGAATGTTATGAGAAAGAAATTAGAAGGTATAACGATCTGAACTTCCCCGGTCTCCGAAGAGTAGAGAATGAACGGATTGTTTGAGAACATGACAAATCAGAACACAAACAGAAAAACATTTCATTGCTATTACAACAATTTACATCAGAGTACAAGAATATACAGAGTATGAGCAAATAATATACATTTGATTAACATCAGAGATTTACAAATTACAATGCAGTGGAAAATAATACAAAACAAAACAGAAAGAGATACACAGATACAGAGCTTTCAGAATATCATTCCAGTTGTAAACCAGGATCCTATGAATATAAATCTTGAAACACCCCACCTACGTTAAGGTCACTCACAAAGGGAATGACTTAACTTCGGTGAAGCGCATTAGGTAAAAGATGCAGATAAATTACAAGACAGACAAATAAAACAGCAGAAAATAAAGTCATTTTATTAACAATGTGATTCAATCAAGCTTTTATAACAATTTTCTCAAATCATACTTAAAAGTAATACATAGAACTTTTGTCTTGATTTAATAACTTCCAAGTGTAAAAGAAGCACAAAAATAACAATGATATTCCCCAATAAAGCATGAGCCAGCCATAGCAGTGGAAGAGAGAGTCCAAAGCAAAACATCGACCACCTTCGAGCTTGAAAAGAAAACTGAGCTAAGTGGTAACATTTCCTCCTTGAGAACCTGGGAGGGGGGGAACGGATTAAAAGAGGTGAAACAAAACTAGGTCAGACATGAGTCTGGTAAGTCCAGTGATTATTCAGCATATAAACTGTTAAGAGAACCATGATATGAATAAACTGGATGTAGGACAACAACAAAGAAATAAGGTAACATAGGATAAGCATAAGGTATGATAAGGCAAGATAAAATGAATGCGCTCCTACTCTTTCTTTGCTTCGCTACTACCTTGTTAATCTGATTTTTATATCTATCTCTGCACCACTTAACTAGTGTCCCAACTAGTAATCTGTATAAAATGATAATATTACAACGTGATCCCAATCCCCGCAATTGTGGTAGCGTTCAGGCGTACATCTAGTATGAGGATCTTACCTCAGTCAGCCTAATTGCCATGAAGATATTAGATGTACCCTTACTACCCTATTGATCGGCTCCCTACTTGTATTAAAGTTCCATGTGTCTATGTCAATCGGCCCTCTCTTGTGTGTAGATACCCTGTGCTGGTCCCACCATAAGGTGTATCAATCCTTATGATAGCGACCCAACACGATTCAAGATGCACAGTGTATAATTACTGGTACCCAGTGCCTGCTTTTTCCCACTCCGGAGTACGTGCACGCCCGTAAACCATCGGAACCTACACTGATGTACCCCCTGCCGTTGTTTTGACCGCTTATAATCAGCCCAGTAATCGTGCCTCACCCTGCCTAGTTTCAGGGTACCATGATACATCTATGTGGGTTACTGCTGAAATGGGTCCCCGTTACTTGGGTTTCCTACTGGTTATGTAACACCTCGAATTTTCTGTTAACTGTAAATTAAAAAATTTAAGTATAATTAATTCTTAATGAAATAATTAAGGGAAACGGGTTACGCCATTGCGTTCGTCTCAGAATTCTACTTGAGATAGAGTCCGAGTTTGCATGAATCGGGCTCCGTATGAAGGAGTTATGACCCCCGGAAGTTTCAGAATTCAAATTTAAAGTTCAAACGAAGTTCAAATTTCAAAAATAAGACCCAAACTGGGCTGGGCGGGAAAATTTCCGCCCAGGCACCAGGTCGACCTGGGGGTCGACCTGGGGTCGACCTGGGGGTCGACCTGCCCAGTCGACCTGGTTTGGCCCTGACTGGCCTGGTCGGGTTTCTGGTCGATTTTTGGGGCTTGGCTGTGTCACTAGGGCTTACATGTCGCTTTTTGATTGGCTTCTCTTGAGATGGATGGTCTGGATTCACTCTAGCTTCATCGACGGCTCTAATTAATTTGAAATTCTATAAATACAACTTGAGTCTAAGCCTAAATTCACACAAATAAATTGGAGATAGAGCCGTCATGCTGCTGGAAGGAAGCCAAGAGTAGCCTCCACTTGTAGAAAAGCTTAGAGATGAGCCAAAATCAAAGTTAAAAAAATAATCAAATCAACGTTAGTCTACCCAAAGGAAAGCAATTCAAATTCAGAAATCAGAAAATAAGACCGTCGTTTGTTGTAAGTATAGTGATTTTTCCGATGTGAATAAAAGTTAGGATTTGATTCGATGTAAAATGGAAATGGAATTGTGTTATTGTGTAACAACGATGTTAATTCATACCTATGTATCGAAATGATTGTGGTATAGTTGAATTGATATTGATCCTATTGTACATTTAGAATCACATGGAAGTTGTACAGTTTATGTTGTAATCGACGCCTATATGTTTATGTGATTATATAGGTTGTATGTTATTAAGATTTCATGTATATATATGCTAAAACCTCTATGCCTAAGTTCATATACATGTTAATATGTTTATACAAAAGTTGCAAAGTCAATAATTGGATCCATACCAAGATCCACTTTAATACATGTTTCATGTTTCATTGGACATACGATTGGATCTAGTTCACTCATGCGATGAAATTATATACATATTTTATGAACATGTCATATTCTAGTGATGTTCGATGTTATGCCTAGATCTAAACATGTTTAGGCTTATGTGTCTAAATCATATGTTAATTCGTGTGACACCTATTTGGTTAGACCCCTATTTCAATGCAAGTTCACATGTATGTAAATTGATTTAGCCTATGTTGCAAGTTCACACCTACGATATTCATATTGACTATTTTTCAAGTTCACACCTATGATATTCGTATTGATTATGCCAAGAATGCCAAGTTTACACCTATGTCATGTTTATGTTTCGAATTCCCTTATGCCAAATTTTGTGTGCGCTAAATTAGGCTAAGTTTTTAGCCTAATATTATATGTTAAAAACCATGCGAACAAAAATTAGGCTAAGTTTGTTAGCCTAATATTTAGACGGGGTAACATTGGGAAAATTGGTAACTTGACATAAATTGGTAAAAATATATGAAATTGGCATGTTTGTCACATGCCAAAATTGGTGGTATTTAAATGGTATAAATTCTTATACCAAAAATGTTAAACTTGGAATGTGGGCAACAACATTTAATTGTTGAAAAATTTACATATATTAAGTAATAAAGACAAATATGTAAATTTAGAAAATACGAGTATGCTTAACACGAGGTTGGATTGAGTTGTGATGTAAACCTGCCCGGACCTGCCCGGCTGTCCAGTAGTCACAACAATACCTATCCAATGTGGGTGGTTAAGCATGGAGCCCAATAAGGACCCGAGGTTAGACTGAGTTACGGCGTAAATCTGCCCGGAACCGACCGGCACATCCAGTAACCGTAACAATACATGTCTAATGTGAGTGGTCAGTGCTTTAAAAAGCTAAGGACAGACTGTCAGGATGGTAGGGTTAAGTTAACTAAAACACTTAACCAATTCAACATGTTAATGAAATTGATGGGTAGGGTTAGGTAAATACAGACACTTAACCATTTAACATGTTTGACGAGAAAACCCTAGTAACGGGGACCCATTTCAGTAGTAACCCAATTAGGTATCATGGTACCCTGAAACTAGGCAGGGTGGGGCACGATTACTGGGCTGGTTGTAAGCGGTCAAAAGCGACGGCAGTGGGTGCAATAATGTGGGTTCTAACGGAGTGCGGGCGTGCACACACTTCGGAGCAGACAAACAGGGCACTGGGGTACCAGTAGTATAACCTATACATTTCTAGTTTTGTGTTGGGCTGCCACCATGGGACTTGATACACCCCAGGGTGGGACCAGCATAGGTATCTACAATCTTCGGGGGCCGTAAGACACAGATGATTATGCGAGTATAAGCCGATCTTTAGAAAAAGGGTATCACTTTACCTCTTGCATGGGGTGCCAGTTGACAAAATACAAGTAGGTGCAGAGATATAGTGTGGGGTGCGACAGTATATTCGATTCAAACTGCCTTACCTTAGTTTATGATACTTTCCTATTTCCAGTTTATACTTATCATGTCCTTTTTCTTATTTTCATACTGATGACTCACTAGACTTACCAGGCTTTATGTATGACCCTATTTTCTTTCGTCTTCTTCCCTTCCGTTTCCCCCCAGGTCCACAGGGAGGAAGCAACCCAGCTTAGTCAGATTCTTTGCAAGCTTCAAGATAGTAGATGCACGGTTTGGACTCTCTTTCCTTCGCTATGGAAGTTGGACACACTCTATTGGGATTATGCAGTTTTAATTGTGTTTTTATGCTTCTATACTTAATAACCAAGACAGAAATGATGATGTAATGTTTTGGAAGTTATTATGTGACAGTTATGGAAAGGTTTTGTATGAACACATATTTGTGAAATAAAAAGTCTGTTGTTTTCCGCTGCTTATATATTTGTGTTTATATATATATATATGTGTGTGTCTTGTGTTTATCTGTGACTTTTACTTAAAAACCTCCACCAAAGTTAAGGCATTCCCTTTGTGAGTGACCTTAATGGAGGGTGGGGTGTTTCACTTGGTATCGGAGCACAGATTTACCAGACTAGATAAAAGTTTTTGAAACTATTTTCAAAAAGAAGTTTATAGAAGCAATGTTTTCAAGAAAAAGAGTTATTTTTAAAAGGCATAATTCCCCAAAAGCCATATGCACTATCTCTCTATCCTTTGTCTTGAATACTTTCCTTTTTGTTCCAGCATGTCTGGAGATCTTAACCTTCCAGAAGGAGTACCGATTCCTAGCTGGTTCCGAAGGTACCTAGAGGCTAGGGCCAATGGTGCGGGCCCAGCAGACATTCCTCCTCCAACAATGGTAGCGGTTCCTCCTCCTCCTCGTGGAAATACTTTCGCTAAGACATGTAGAGACTTCAAGGCCATGGGAGGAAAGGACTTTTATGGAACTGAATCATTTGTGGCAGCAAGGAACTGGCTGAAGGAGACCGAGGACTTGTTAGTCATCTTCGAAGTTGACGACATGCAAAAGATACAGCTAGCAGTGTGGTTGCTTAAAGATGAAGCTTCCTATTGGTGGGAAGTTACTCATGCTGAAAGGCCAGTGGAGACTTGGGAAGATTTCAGGATGAGGTTTGAGATGAAATTCCTCTCCCAAGCTAAAAGAAGCATGCAAATGGAGAAGTTCCTAACTCTTAAACAAGGAAGTATGAAGATCAAGGAGTACGCCAATCAGTTTAATCAGCTGGCCAGAATTGGGCTGGATTTGGTAAACACCCAACACAAGAAGGCCCTTCGCTTCGTCAAAGGTCTGAATGAGCCTCTACACAGCCTTGCAATGACCCATATACCCATGGGAGCAACTTATGAAAGCTTGGTGGACATGGAGCTGCTACACAAGGAAGATAAAGGCAAGAAGGAGGCAAAAGTGGAAGTGCCTCAAGAAAAGAAAGAAGGTTTACAGGCTAAGAAGACAGATTTCAAGAAAGGCGGGAAGAACAACAAATCCCGTGAAAAGAGAAAGTGCAATTTCTGTGGCATTGTGGGACATATAGCCAAATACTGCAGGAAGAAGAAAGCAAAGATGAATGGGGGTTGTTTCCATTTTGGAGAGACTGGACACTTGGCTAAGGACTGCCCAAAGAAGCGGGGGTAGGGACAGAGGACTGGATCCATCTCAAGGGGACAGGTTCACGCACTGGTGGCACCTCTACAGGAACGAGGTAGAAATATTTCTGTAGAAAGCTTAGATTATCTTTATGATCATCCAGTTCGCACTCTCTTTGATTATGGTGCATCACACTCCTTTATTTCATCTACTTTAGTAGAATCTCTGCACCTAGACACTAGTATGGTAGAAGATCCCTTGGTTGTTTCGAATCCAATTAGGGGCTTGGCTTATTTGTCGATGGTCTGTTTGGATTTGAAATTCTCTATTCTAAGTGTTGAATTTAGATGTAGTGCATTTGTTTTGGGCTTATCAGGATATGGACTGATCTTAGGCATGGACTGGTTATCCAGTAACGGTGCCATTCTTGATTGTGAGAAAAGAGTGGTTAGACTCTTGACTCGGCTCGGTAACACTCTAGAAATTTCTTGTAATCCCTTGAAAGCTGTTATGCTTAGTAATCTAGAGTCGCTTGACGCTTCTGTTGAGAATTTGTAGTCGGTTAGAGTGGTCCGGGAATATCCGGATGTCTTTGAAGAGGTGAAAGGCTTACCTCCGAAGCGGGAAATAGACTTCCGCATATATCTTGTTGATAATGCAATGCCCATAGCTCTGCTTGTTAGGCACATGGCTCCAAAGGAGAGAAAGGAGCTCAGTAAGCAAGCTAAGGAGCTTCTCGAGAAGGTGTTTATAAGGAGAAGTATCTCGGAATGGGGTGCTCCAGTGGTGGTCGCCACCAAAGCAGACTGTTCACTACGTCTTTGTGTGGACTATAGGGAGCTGAACAAGCTGACTAAAAAGAATAGATATCCGCTTCCTAGAATAGACGATTTGTTTGATCAGCTTGTAGGTGCGTCGGTCTTCTCCCAACTTGATTTAGCTACTGGGTTCCATCAGCTAAGGGTAGCTGAAGATAGTATTGATAAAATGGCGTTTAGAACCCCAGACGGTTTCTTCGAGTGGCTTGTCATGCCTTTCGGCTTGACAAACGCACCTACTTATTTCGTGGACCTAATGAACAGGGTGTTCAGAGAATTCCTCAATAAGTTTGTAGTTGTCTTCGTAGACGATATTTTGATCTTCTCAAAGAATGAGGAAGAACATGCTCAGCATCTGAAGGAGATCATGGAAACTCTTCGAGTTCATTAGCTAAAAGCCAAATTCTCCAAGTGCCACTTTTGGAGAGAAGAATTAAGATTTCTTGGACATATAGTGTCCAAAGAGGGATTAGCTGTAGACCCCGCGAAAGTGGTGGCAATGCAAGATTAGAAGACACCAAGAAATGTAACCGAAGTCTGAAGCTTTCTTGGGCTAGCCGGTTTTTACCGAAAGTTCATTAGGGATTTTGCGAAATCTCAGCTCCACTCACAAGGCTAACGAAGAAGAATCTGGTGTTCGCTTAGAATTTGGATTATGACATAGCTTTCCAACGCTTAAAATGGGCTCTCACAATAGCCCCAGTTCTGACTTTACCAGATGGAAGCAAGATGTTCACAGTGTACACGGATGCTTGTAGTATGGGACTAGGCGCTGTTCTGATGCAAGAAGGGAGGGTAGTAGCTTATGGTGGAAGGCAACTGAGAGTTCATGAAAAGAACTACCCAACCCATGATCTTGAGTTGGCCGCCATCGTCTTTGCGCTTAAGTCTTGGCGCCATTATCTCCTAGGTGAGAAGTTCGAATTATATACTGACCATAAATCGTTGAAGTATCTTTTCTCGTAGAAAGATCTTAATTGGAGGCAGCAAAGGTGGATGGAGTTCCTTGCCTCGTACGATTTTGAGATTTCCTATACTCCTGGCAAAGGCAAGGTTGTAGCAGACGCGTTGAGCAGAAAGTGGATGACCCTGAGCCCTCTCTTTGTGGAAAGGCAAAGCTTGGAGTATATTGCCAGTTTTGACTTAGGCCATCCTATGATTTTGTACCTGGTTTATTGGCATCCCTAGAAGTACGACCCACTCTTTTAGATTCAATAGGGGCCGTACAACGTGAAGACCCTAAGCTTGTGGATGTGATTGATAAGCTAATTAGGGGTGAAACTTCCAGTCACCTCAATAGGTACTCCATCGATGATAAGGGTTGGCTGAGGCGAGATGGAAGAGTATGCGTCCCACAAGCAATGGATTTGGTAAAGAAGGTTCTCGAGGAATCACATCATTCCAAGATGACAATACATCCAGGTGGAGACGAGATGTACAAGGATGTAAAGAAAGTTTTCTTTTGGGACGGCATGAAGAAGGACGTGGCAGATTTCGTTTCTAAGTGCATGATATGCCAACAGGTCAAGGCGGAACAGAAGAAGCCTGAAGGAATGCTTCATCCTCTAGAAGTCCCGCAATGGAAGTGGGATAGCATTTCAATGGACTTTATTGACGGGTTGCCTAGGTCAAGATGGGGCAATACTAGCATTTGGGTAATAGTGGACAGGCTCACTAAAAGCGCCCACTTTATACCTATCAAGAGTAGAAGGACTGCCTCATCTCTAGCTTCTCTTTATCTCAAGGAAATAGTTCGACTCCATGGAATACCCTCCAATATAGTGAGTGACAGAGATCCCATATTTACGAGCGAATTATGGGCGGAGTCTGCAAGAAGCTGTAGGCACACAGTTATGCTTGAGCACAACATATCACCCCCAAACTGATGGTCAGACAGAAAGGGTGAATAAAGTATTAGAAGATCTTTTGAGACTATGCGTTCTTGACTTAGGAGGGACATGGGAGGATCATCTTCCTTTAGTGGAATTCGCCTACAACAACAGCTACCAAGCCACTATCGGCATGGCGCCCTTCGAAGCTTTATATGGAAGACTGTGCCGATCACCAACTTGTGGGTGGGAGTCTACTGACAAACTCATACTTGGGCCGGACATGATTCGAGAGACTTCAGAGAAAGTGGATTTGATACGAAGGAGAATGAAGACAACCCAAGACAGACAGAAATCCTACGCTGACAAAAGAAGGACCGACCTTGAGTTTGAGGTTGGGGACAGGGTTTTCCTTAAGGTATCCCCTTTAAGGAACGTCGTTCACTTTGGATCCGCAGGAAAGCTAGCACCAAGATTTGTAGGACCGTTCCCTATCATCGAGAAGATTGGGAAAATGGCTTATAGAGTAGAGTTGCCCGAAAAGTTGGCCGGAATTCACAACGTCTTTCACGTTTCTCATCTCCAGAAATGTCTACATGAATCAGCGGAAGTGGTAGAGCCGAGCATTCTAGAAGAAGCCGAAGTGGAACGCGTAGAAACTGTAAGGAGAGTTCCAACTCGAATCATAGGTACTGAAGTGAAAAAGCTATGCAACCGCGAAGTCAAGCACGTTAAAGTTCAGTGGAGCGACGCTGAGGAAGACGCAACTTGGGAAACTAAAGACGAAATACGTGCGACCTACCCTTTTCTTTTTGAGGGTATATCTTTGATCTCTCTTTCCTTAAGTTGTGTTTGTATCTATCTTTTTACGTATAATCTCCTCGATATTATCCTTTATCCTTAAATAGAAACCCCTTTGGATGTAAACATGTATTTGAAACATATTATGGTTGATGGCTGCAAGTGATTGCTAGTGGTTTCTCGTGGATGCATATACACACACAACTTAGGTTTTAGATCGGCTCAGTCACTTCATACTGCATATGCATATATGTATTCATATTTGTATGTGGTTGAAATTTGATATGTCGTCATATGGATGTCGCATTTGTATGAATGGTTGCGCACTCATGTAGAATTATGAATAGGGAAAATTTTGCATACATAATGGATTCATGACACTTACATGATTTGCATTAAGGAGGTCAACTGAATCAGTAGACCGCCTAATTTTTGCAGTAGATAAGGACATGTACACACACTGTGCATATGATCATGAAGCATTAGAAGTCTTTCAAGGACAATGGACCCCTGTGTTTGATGGTTGAGTAGATGGAAGATTGGATGTTAGGACTTACGTTCTCCTAGACTTGAAGATTTCGGGGACGAAATCCTTTAAGGAGGGGAGAATGTAACACCCCGAATTTTCTGTTAACTGTAAATTAACAAATTGAAGTATAATTAATTCTTAATGTAAGAATTAAGGGAAACGGGTTACTCCATTGCGTTTGTCTTGGAATTCTACTTGAGATAGAGTCCAAGTTTGCGTGAATCGGGCTCCGTATGAAGGAGTTATGACCTTCGGAAGTTTCAGAATTCAAATTTAAAGTTCAGACGGTTCAAACGAAGTTCAAATTTCAAAAATCAGACCCAAACTGGGCTGGGCAGGAAAATTCCCGCCCAGGCACCAGGTCGACCTGGGGGTCGACCTTGTTGACTAGGTCGACCATACGGTCGACCATACGGTCGACCTGGGGGTTGACCTGGGTGACCAGGTCGACTTGGGGGTCGGCCTGGGGGGCGACCTGCTCAGTCGACGTGGTTTGGCCCTAGCTGGCCAGGTCGGGTTTCTGTTCGATTTTTGGGGCTTGGCTGTGTCACTAGGGCTTACATGTCGCTTTCTGATTGGCTTCTCTTGAGAAGGATGGTCTGGATTCACTCTAGCTTCATCGACGGCTCTAATTAATTTGAAATTCTATAAATACAACTTGAGTCTAAACCTAAATTCACACAAATAAATTGGAGATAGAGCCATCATGCTGTTGGAAGGAAGCCAAGAGTAGCCTCCACTTGTAGAAAAGCTTAGAGACGAGCCAAAATCAAAGTTAAAACAATAATCAAATCAACGTTAGTCTGCCCAAAGGAAAGCAATTCAAATTCAGAAACAACCCAGCTTAGTTAGATTCTTTGCAAGCTTCAAGATAGTAGATGTACGGTTTGAACTCTCTTTCCTTGGCTATGGCTGTTGGACACACTCTATTGGGATTATTCCGTTTTTAATTGTGTTTTTATGCTTCTTTACTTAATAACCAAGACATAAATGATGATGTAATGTTTTGGAAGATATTATGTGACAGTTAAGGAAAGGTTTTGTATGAACACATATTAATAGAATAAAAAGTCTGTTGTTTTCCGCTGCTTATATATATGTGTTTATATATATATATATATATATATATATATATATATATATCTGTATTGTGTTTATCTGTGACTTTTACTTAAAAACCTCCACCAAAGTTAAGGCATTCCCTTTGTGAGTGACCTTAATGGAGGGTGGGGTGTTTCACTTGGTATCGGAGCACAGATTGACCAGACTAGATAAAAGTTTTTGAACCTATTTTCGAAAAGAAGTTTAAAGAAGCAGTGTTTTCAAGAAAAAGAGTTATTTTTAAAAGGCATAATTCCCCAAAAGCCATATGCCCTACCTCTCTATCCTTTGTCTTGAATACTTTCCTTTTTGTTCCAGCATGTCTGGAGATCTTAACCTTCCAGAAGGAGTACCGATTCCTGGCTGGTTCCGAAGGTACCTAGAGGCTAGGGCCAACGGTGCGGGCCCAACAGACATTCCTCCTCCAACAATGGCAGCGGTTCCTCCTCCTCGTGGAAATACTTTCGCTAAGACATGTAGAGACTTCAAGGCTATGGGAGGAATGGATTTTTATGGAACTGAATCATTTGTGGCAGCAAGGAACTGGCTGAAGGAGACCTAGGACTTGTTAGTCATCTTCGAAGTTGACGACAGGCAAAAGATACAGCTAGTGGTGTGGTTGCTTAAAGATGAAGCTTCCTATTGGTGGGAAGTTACTCATGCTGAAAGGCCAGTGGAGACTTGGGAAGATTTCAGGACGAGGTTTGAGATGAAATTCCTCTCCCAAGCTAAAAGAAGCCTGTAAATGGAGAAGTTCCTAACTCTTAAATAAGGAAGTATGATGGTCAAGGAGTACGTCAATCAGTTTAATCAGCTGGCCAGATTTGGGCTAAATTTGGTAAACACCCAACACAAGAAGGCCCTTCGCTTCGTCAAAGGTCTGAATGAGCCTCTACACAGCCTTGCAATGACCCATATACCCATGGGAGCAACTTATGAAAGCTTGGTGGACATGGCGCTTCCACATGAGGAAGATAAAGGCAAGAAGGAGGCAAAGGTGGAAGTGCCTCAAGAAAAGAAAGAAAGTTTACAGGCTAAGAAGACAGACTTCAAGAAAGGCGGGAAGAACAACAAATCCCATGAAAAGAGAAAGTGCAATTTCTGTGGCATTGTGGGACATATAGCAAAAGACTGCAGGAAGAAGAAAGCAAAGATGAATGGGGGTTGTTTCCATTGTGGAGAGACTGGACACTTGGCTAAGGACTGCCCAAAGAAGCGGGGGCAGGGACAGAGGACTGGATCCACCTCAGGGGGACAGGTTCACGAACTGGTGGCACCTCTACAGGAACGAGGTAGAAATATTTCTGTAGAAAGCTTAGTTTATCTTTATGATCATCCAGTTCGCACTCTCTTTGATTATGGTGCATCACACTCCTTTATTTCATCTACTTTAGTAGAATCTCTGCACCTAGACATTAGTATGGTAGAATATCCCTTGGTTGTTTCGAATCCAATTGGGGGCTCGGATTATTTGTCGATGGTTTGCTTGGATTTGAAATTCTCTATTCTAAGTGTTGAATTTAGATGTAGTGCCTTCGTTTTGGGCTTCTTAGGATATGGACTGATCTTAGACATGAACTGGTTATCCAGTAACGGTGCCATTCTTGATTGTGAGAAAAGAGTGGTTAGACTCTTGAATCGGCTCGGTAACACTCTAGAAATTTCTTGTAATCCCTTGAAAGCTGTTATGCTTAATAATCTAGAGTCGCTTGACGCTTCTGTTGAGAATTTGCAATCGGTTAGAGTGGTCCGGGAATATCCGAATGTCTTTGAAGAGGTGAAAGGCTTACCTCCGAAGCGGGAAATAGACTTCCGCATATATTTTGTTGATAATGCAAAGCCCGTAGTTCTTCCTGTTAGGCACATGGCTCCAAAGGAGAGAAAGGAGCTCAGTAAGCAAGCTAAGGAGCTTCTCGAGAAGGGGTTTATAAGGAGAAGTATCTCGGAATGGGGTGCTCCATTGGTGGTCGCCACCAAAGCAGATTGTTCACTACGTCTTTGTGTGGACTATAGGGAGCTAAACAAGCTGAATAAAAAGAATAGACATCCGCTTCCCAGAATAGACGATTTGTTTGATCATCTTGTAGGTGCGTCGGTCTTCTCCCAACTTGATTTAGCTACTGGGTTCCATCAGCTAAGGGTAACTGAAGATAGTATTGATAAAATGGCATTTAGAACCCCAGACGGTTTCTTCGAGTGGCTTGTCATGCCTTTCGGCTTGATAAACGCACCTACTTATTTCGTGGACCTAATGAACAGGGTGTTCAGAGAATTCCTCAATAAGTTTGTAGTTGTCTTCGTAGACGATATTTTGATCTTCTTAAAGAATGAGGAAGAACATGCTCAACATCTGAAGGAGATCATGGAAACTCTTCGAGTTTATCAGCTAAAAGCCAAATTTTCCAAGTGCCACTTTTGGAGAGAAGAATTAAGATTTCTTGGACATATAGTGTCCAAAGAGGGATTAGCTGTGGACCCCGCGAAAGTGGTGGCAGTGCAAGATTAGAAGACACCAAGAAATGCAACCGAAGTCCGAAGCTTTCTTGGGCTAGCCGGTTTTTACCGAAAGTTCATTAGGGATTTCGTGAAAATCTCAGCTCCACTCACAAGGCTAATGAAGAAGAATCTCGTGTTCACACGGAATTTGGATTGTGACATAGCTTTCCAACGCTTAAAAAGGGCTCTCACAACAGCCCCAATTCTGACTTTGCCAGATGGAAGCAAGATGTTCACAGTATACACGGATGCTTGTAGTATGGGACTAGGCGCTGTTCTGATGCAAGAAGGGAGGGTAGTAGCTTATGGTGTAAGACAACTGAGAGTTCATGAAAAGAACTACCCAACCCACGATCTTGAGTTGGCCGCCATCGTCTTTGCACTTAAGTCTTGGCGCCATTATCTCCTAGGTGAGAAGTTCGAATTATATACTGACCATAAATCGTTGAAGTATCTTTTCTTGCATAAAGATCTTAATTTGAGGCAGCAAAGGTGGATGGAGTTCCTTGCCTCATATGATTTTGAGATTTCCTATACTCCTGGCAAAGGCAATGTAGTAGCAGACGCGTTGAGAAGAAAGAGGCTGACCCTAAGCCCTCTCTTTTTTGAAAGGCAAAGCTTGGAGTATATAGTCAGTTTTGACTTTAGGCCATCCTCTGATTTTGTACCTTATTTATTGGCTTCCCTAGAAGTACGACCCACTCTTTTAGACTCAATAGGGGCCGCACAACGTGAAGACCCTAAGCTTGTGGATGTGATTGATAAGCTAATTAGGGGTGAAACTTCCAGTCACCTCAATAGGTACTCCATCGATTATAAGGGTTGACTGAGGCGAGATGGAAGAGTATGCTTCCCACAAGCAAGGGATTTGGTAAAGAAGGTTCTCGAGGAAGCACATCATTCCAAGATGACAATACATCCAGGTGGAGATAAGATGTACAAGGACGTAAAGAAAGTTTCTTTTGGGATGGCATCAAGAAGGACATGGCAGATTTCATTTCAAAGTGCATGATATGCCAACAGGTCAAGGCGGAACAGAATAATCCTGGAGGATTGCTTCATCCTCTAGAAGTCCCGCAATGGAAGTGGGATACCATTTCAATGGACTTCATTGACGGGTTGCCTAGGTCAAGAAGGGGCAATACTAGCATTTGGGTAATAGTGGACAGGCTCACTAAAAGCGCCCACTTTGTACCTATCAAGAGTAGAAGGACTGCCTCATCTCTAGCTTCTCTTTATCTCAAGGAAATAGTTCGACTCCATGGAATACCCTCCAGTATAGTGAGTGACAGAGATCCCATCTTTACGAGCGAATTATGGGCGGAGTCTGCAAGAAGCTGTATGCACACAGTTATGCTTGAGCACAACATATCACCCCCAAACCGATGGTCAGGCAGAAAGGGTGAATATAGTATTAGAAGATCTTTTGAGACTATGCGTTCTTGACTTAGGAGGGACATGGGAGGATCATCTTCCTTTAGTGGAATTCGCCTACAACAACAGTTACCAAGCCACTATCGGCATGGCGCCTTTCGAAGCTTTGTATGGAAGACCGTGCCGATCACCAACTTGTTGGTGGGAGTCTACTGACAAACTCATACTTGGGCCGGACATGATTCGAGGGACTTCAGAGAAAGTGGATTTGATATGAAGGAGAATGAAGACAACCCAAGACAGACAGAAATCCTACGCTGACAAAAGAAGGACCGACCTTGAGTTTGAGGTTGGGGACAGGGTTTTCCTTAAGGTATCCCCTTTAAGGAACGTCGTTCACTTTGATTCCGCAGGAAAGCTAGCACCATGATTTGTAGGACCGTTCCCTATCATCGAGAAGATTGGGAAAATGGCTTATAGAGTAGAGCTACCCGAAAAGTTGGCTGGAATTCACAACGTCTTTCACGTTTCTCATCTCCGGAAATGTCTACATGAATCAGCGGAAGTGGTGGAGCCGAGCATTCTAGAAGAAGCCGAAGTGGAACGCGAAGCAACTGTAAGGAGAGTTCCAACTCGAATCATAGGAACTGAAGTGAAAAAGCTACGCAACCGCGAAGTCAAGCTCATTAAAGTTCAGTGGAGCGACGCTGAGGAAGACGCAACTTGGGAAACTGAAGACAAAATACATGCGGCCTACCCTTTTTTTTGAGGGTATATCTTTGATCTCTCTTTCCTTAAGTTGTGTTTGTATCTATCTTTTTAGGTATAATCTCCTCGATATTATCCTTTATCCTTAAATAGAAACCCCTTTGGATGTAAACATGTATTTGAAACATGTTATGGTTGATGGCTGCAAGTGGTTGCAAATGATTGCTAGTGGTTGCTCGTGGATGCATATACACACACAACCTAGGTTTTAGATCGGCTCAGTCACTTCATACTGCATATGCATATATGTATTCATATTTGTATGTGGTTGAAATTTGATATGTCGTCATATGGATGTCGCATTTGTATGAATGGTTGCGCACTCATGTAGAATTATGAATAGGCAAAATTTTGCATACATAATGGATTCATGACACTTACATGAATTGCATTAAGGAGGTCAATTGAATCAGTAGACCGCCTAATTTTTGCAGTAGATAAGGACATGTACACACACTGTGCATATGATCATAAAGCATTAGAAGTATTTTAAGGATAATGGACGCCTGTGTTTGATGGTTGAGTAGATTGACGATTGGAAGTTAGGACTTACATTCTCCTAGACTTGAAGATTTCGGGGACGAAATCCTTTAAGGAGGGGAGAATGTAACACCCCGAATTTTCTATTAACTGTAAATTAACAAATTTAAGTATAATTAATTCTTAATGAAAGAATTAAGGGAAACGTGTTACTCCTTTGCGTTTGTCTCGGAATTCTACTTGAGATAGAGTCCGAGTTTGCGTGAATCGGGCTCCGTCTGAAGGAGTTATGACCTTCGGAAGTATCAGAATTCAAATTTAAAGTTCAGACGGTTCAAACGAAGTTCAAATTTCAAAAATCAGACCCAAACTGGGCTGGGCGGGAAAATTACCGCCCAGGCACCAGGTCGACCTGGGGGTCGACCTAGGGGTCGACCTGGGTGACCAGGTCGACCATAGGGTCGACCTGGGTGACGGGGTCGACCATAGGGTCGACCTGGGGGTCGACCTGCTCAGTCGACGTGGTTTTGCCCTAGCTGGCCTGGTCGGGTTTCTGTTCGATTTTTGGGGCTTGGCTGTGTCACTAGGGCTTACATGTCGCTTTCTAATTGGCTTCTCTTGAGATGGATGGTCTGGATTCACTCTAGCTTCATCGACGGCTCTAATTAATTTGAAATTCTATAAATATAACTTGAGTCTAAACCTAAATTCACACAAATAAATTGGAGATAGAACCGTCATGCTGCTGGAAGGAAGCCAAAGAGTAGCCTCCACTTGTAGAAAAGCTTAGAGACGAGCCAAAATCAAAGTTAAAACAATAATCAAATCAACGTTAGTCTACCCAAAGGAAAGCAATTCAAATTCAGAATTCAGAAATCAGAAAATAAGACCAGCGTTTGTAGTAAGTATAGTGATTTTTCCAATGTGAATAAAAGTTAGGATTTGATTCGATGTAAAATGGAAATGGAATTGTGTTATTGTGTAACAACGATGTTAATTCATACCTATGTATTGAAATGATTGTGGTATTGTGATGTTTGTGGTATAGTTGAATTGATATTGATCATATTGTACATTTAGAATCACATGGAAGTTGTACAGTTTATGTTGTAATCGACACCTATATGTTTATGTGATTATATAGGTTGTATGTTATTAAGATTTCATGTATATATATGTTATAACCTCTATGCCTAAGTTCATATACATGCTAATATGTTTATACAAAAGTTGCAAAGTCAATAATTGGATCCATGCCAAGATCCACTTTAATACATGTTTCATGTTTCATGTTTCATTGGACATATGATTGGATCTAGTTCACTCATGCGATCAAATTATATACATACTTTATGAACATGTCATATTCTAGTGATGTCCGATGTTATGCCTAGATCTAAACATGTTTAGGCTTATGTGTCTAAATCATATGTTAATTCATGCGACACCTATTTGGTTAGACCCCTATTTCAATGCAAGTTCACATGTATGTAAATTGATTTAGCCTATGTTGCAAGTTCACACCTACGATATTCATATTGACTATTTTTCAAGTTCACACCTATGATATTCGTATTGATTATGCCAAGAATGCCAAGTTTACACCTATGTCATGTTTATGTTTATGAATTCCTTATGCCAAATTTTGTGTGCGCTAAATTAGGATAAGTTTTTAGCCTAATATTATATGTTAAAAACCATGCGAACGAAAATTAGGCTAAGATTGTTAGCCTAATATTTAGACGGGGTAACGTTGGGAAAATTGGTAACTTGACATAAACAGGTAAAAATATATGAAATTGGCATGTTTGTCACATGCCAAAATTGGTGGTATTTAAATGGTATAAATTATTATACAAAAAATGTTAAACTTGGAAAGTGGGCAACAACATTTAATTATTGAAAAATTTACATATATTAAGTAATAAAGACAAATATGTAAATTTAGAAAATATGAGTATGCTTAACACGAGGTTGGATTGAGTTGTGATGTAAACCTGCCCGGACCTGCCCGGCTGTCCAGTAGTCACAACAATACCTATCCAATGTGGGTGGTTAAGCATGGAGCCCAATAAGGACCCGAGGTTAGACTGAGTTACGGTGTAAATCTGCCCGGAACCGACCGGCACATCCAGTAATGTAACACCCCACGTCCATTAATGTCACTCACAAAGGGAATGCATTAACTTCTATGGAGGTTTTAGGTGAATATAGAACAGTAAAATTTCAACAAGAAAGATATAAAATAGTACTTGGAAATTTAAAAACTTTATTTCAATTGCAGCAGAAGTCAAAACATGTTTGATTACATCATAACACCATAATCAAAGTCAAGTACAATATCTATCATGATAAATCAAGTACATAATCCCATTACATAAATAGCCATTAAAAAGAAAGATAACAAGCTGGACTTTACTTCAGCAGTCCAAGCTTTCCAAGAGATAAGCAATCCAATCAGACTCCACTGGAACTTGGCCCAACCTGAGGACCCGAAGGGAGAAAAGGATGAAAAAGAGGGGGGGGGGGGGGGGGGTCAGACATAAAGTCTGGCGAGTATGATAATTCTACAATACTATTACCAAAATAACTGGACTAAGGCATAAGCTGGAAAACAAGGAAATGTCTATGAAAGAGCAGATTAAGGACATAGACAATCGCTAAAGGAAACGTTATAGGCGCTCCTAAATACTAAAGGATAAACACTATACTGCACCACACCAGTCACCCTAAAGATTGATTCCACTTAGCTTCACTTAGAAACTTTCTTAATGGCTTTACGTACTCCTAGCTGACTACATAGGTGCCACCTGCCCCTATCTCCACTAGGTGTACCCCACTTTCCATTTTTCGATCGGCTCCCTACTCGTAGATACCCGTGCTGGCCCCACAGTGGGGTGTATCATTCCCCTAAAGTGGCAACCCGATATAACGGAGATGCACGGCTTATACCTACATGATGCAACAACGTCTTACCTACCAGCCCGGGTCCACACACGCATATGAAACCCGTTGGACTTGCGTTGCCACCGCTCCCTGTTTTGGCCTCTTATAGTCAAACCCAGTATGCGTGTCCCGTCCTCGACTTGGGTCGAGCCCACAAAGATACGTTTTGGGATACTGGTTGAAATGGGCCCCCATTATTTCCCACAAGCATTCCACCTAAGCTTGTCCCATTAGTCCCATCCACTTAACCCACTTAGTCATGTTCATTTACATGTGTATTTGGTTAAGTCTAATCGTATTTCAAATGCCTCTAAAGGCAACCACTAGATTCCTCATACCACCCAAGGCACCTACTTAACCCCCATGCCCCACCTTACATGATTATCTGGCTAAGTATTTCTTAATTCATTAAGGCCATAACCTCATAAAGACCTCTCACATTAGACTGGCATTTATGGCAGCTGGATTTGCCGGGCGGGTC
This sequence comes from Allium sativum, assembly GCA_030737875.1. Taxonomy (NCBI): domain Eukaryota; kingdom Viridiplantae; phylum Streptophyta; class Magnoliopsida; order Asparagales; family Amaryllidaceae; genus Allium; species Allium sativum. The sequence goes on from CM060909.1 coordinate 1,026,409,290, forward strand.
CGGGCAGTCTTACACCATAAAAGAGTCTAACCTCATGTCTTTACAACTGTTATGCTTTAGTTTGGGCCTAGGACCACTCACATTGGGCCGACATCTGTGACTACTGGATTTGCCGGGCGGGTCCGGGCAGGTTTACGTCACAAACGGGTCCAACCTTGTGTCCTAAGCATTGATTATTATTAATCCACTTTCCCCAATTTTAATAATTCCCTACTTGAATTATTAATTAATTCCAAATTTAACAATGTCCATAATTGACTCAATTATGGACATCCATTTAAGGCATGCAAAATCATATCAATTGCACCCCAATTTATTAATTTCCTAATATTACCCCTACCCCACGTTTGAACGTTTATTCGCAAAATGTATGCTAGACCCTATTAGTCTAACTCATAGCATAAAAGAAAATATTCACAACAACAACATATATATATATGTGACTAAATAAATCATAACAAGGGGCAAAACTTGCATACATTACAACTTGCATAAGGTTATACATGTCATGGATCTAAGGGTGTCAACTTATTCATAATTCACATAATATGATTTTGATCAAATTTCATAAACTTGTATAGGACATGTGTGAATCAACATCATTAACAATATGGTTTTATATGGGTACACCTAACTCAATAGGCAAATTCCCAAAAATCAAAATTCATTTAATCATAGATTCATGTATATGGGTACACCTAACTTAATAGGCAAATTCCCATATTCAAGATCCAATTAATTTGTAGATTCATGTATATGGGTACACCTAACCCAATAGGCAAATTCCCATAATCAAGATCTATTATAAAAAAACATAAACTTTAAACATGATCCAATTCGCATAAATACTAACATCATGATTTTACAACTTGTATGATTCAACACAACTTAACATGACATCATTATCATATAACATAAGTATTTCAACATATGTGATAATATGAGATCTACAACATATATAAGATTTACAACATAGCATATCATAATTTGCAACATAGCATGATATGATTTACAACATAGCATAGCATGATTGATCACATATGACATAGCATAGGATTATTTACAACATAATCACTACAACATAACAACATATATATGATAACATAATAGCATAACAAGAGATCCACAACATAATTTACAAATACATAACAATTCATATCACTTTCTTGTGATCCATTCATAACTTAATCAAATTATTTTATAATAATATTGTGAGATTCATCATACTCACAATTTTAAAGAAGAGAAATAGAAAGAGAGAGAGCTTTTGATTTGATTTGAGTAGATTTAGTTTGTAGATTAGGCCTTCTTCTTCTTTAGTTCGTGACGGCTATGCTGAACTCCATGGCAACGGCATGTCGGTAGCTCTCCAATTTTTCAAGTGATTTAGGGTTAGAGTCTACCCACTTATTTATAGATGTTAGGATTCATTTAGGCCATTAGATTTAACCTAGAAATAACCGCAGCCATTCAGACCAGATGGGGTTTATCTTATTGACTCAGCAATGAGTCAGAAGTGACTCAGCAAACACTCAGCAAATTAATAAACTTCTATTCATGTTTACATTAACTGCCCATATATATATATATATATATACACACACACCTATTCATGAATTCAAATTAATCCATAATTAACTTATGACCATTTCTACACATTAATTTTCCAATTAATGTCTTAATTCCATTTTTCGCCTTTTAAAGCAATTCACATATCTCAAATTTGTTATATGCCTTTTTAAGGCTATTTCGTGCAAATTCTCAATATTAATTCTTTTAATTTGTGAATATTAGTATTAACAGAAATACGGGGTGTTACATTCTCTCCTCCTTAAGGGATTTCGACCCCGAAATCTTCAAGTTTATATCCTATCATCAACCATCTACTCAATCAACAAACACTGGCATCCATTGTCCTTATAAACTTCTAATGCTTTCATGTTTAAATGCACAGTGTGTGTCTATGTCCGTATCTAATGCAAAATCAGGCGGTCCACTGATTCAGTTGACCTCCTTGATGCAATTCATGATAGTTCCATGCATCCATTATGTATGCAAAAGATCCTAATTGCTTACAAACTACTTCTATATGCGTGCACATCCATTCAACCGAATGCAGCATCTATATGATGGTACAACCATTATACATCCATTATACTAAATACATTCATTTATGCAATATGCAATATGTAGTGACTGAGCCGATCTAGTGCCTAAAGTGTGTGTATATATGCATCCACGAGCAACCACTAGCAACCACTTGCATCCATTTTGCATCCATCATACATAACATGTCTCAAACACATGTTTCAACCATAGGATTATCCTAACTAAAGGTCAAAGATACTAATGAGAGGACATACTAAAGATAAGATAAGATAAGCTAAGCGATAAAGGAGAAATTAAAAGACATACCCTCAAAAAGAAAAGGGTATAGCGAACGCATCTTCCCTTCTGTCTCCCAAGTAGCGTTGCTCTCATCATCTCCCCATTGCACTTTAACTAGTCTGACCTTTCGATTTCTCAACTTTTTGATCTCCGACCCAAGAATGCATGTAGGAGCTCGTCTAATTGTTGCATCACGCTCTATTTCCACCTCTTTAAGCAAGCTCGGCTCTACCACCTCCGCGGTCTTGTGCAAACACTTCCTCTAATGTGATACATGGAATACGTCGTGTACTCCACTAAGTTTCTCAGGCAACTCCACCCTATACGCCATCTTCCCAATCCTGTCTTTTATAGGAAACGGCCCTACAAACCTTGGCGCTAATTTCCCAACGGACCCAAAGCGAACAACATTCCGTAACGGAGACACTTTGATAAAAACCATGTCCCCAATGTCAAACTCAAGATCTGTCCTCCTCTTATCAGCATACGATTTCTGCCTATCTTGTGCTGCTTTCATCCTCCTTCGAATCAAATCAATCTTCTCCGAGGTTTCCCTAACCATATCGGGTCCAAGTAGGATTTTATCGGTAGATTCCCACCAACATGTAGGCGAACGGCAAGGCCTTCCATAAAGAGCTTCGAAAGGTGCCATGCCAATACTAGACTGAAAGCTATTATTATATGTGAATTCTACCAACGGAAGGTGCTCTTCCCATGTACCCCCAAAGTCTAGGATACAAAGCCTTAAAAGATCCTCTAGAATACGATTCACCCTCTCGGTCTGGCCGTCCGTCTGAGGATGATATGCGGTGCTCAAACATAGCTGAGTCCCTACCGCCTCTTGTAAACTCTTCCAAAATTCGCTAGTGAAGATGGGATCACAGTCGCTTACTATACTAGAAGGAATACCGTGCAAACGAACTATCTCTTTAATGTATACAGAAGCCAACCACGGAGTAGTCCTCTTACTTTTCACGGGAATAAAATGGGCGCTCTTAGTAAGTCTATCTACTATAACCCAAATCCCCGTATTACCCTTCCTTGATCTTGGTAATCCATCCACAAAATCCATTGAGACGCTTTCCCATTTCCATAGTGGAACTTCCAATGGGTGAAGCAACCCACCGGGTTTCTTTTGTTCCGCTTTTACTCGTTGGCACACCAAGCATCTAGCGACGTACTCGGCCACATCCTTTTTCATACCGGCCCAAAGGAAAACCCGCTTCATATCTTTGTACATCTTGTCTTCGCCGGGATGAATGGTCATCTTTGAGCGATGAGCATCATCAAGAATGGCCTTCCTTAAGTCTCCGTCTTGTGGTACACAAAGTCTATTATCCCTTCGTAACCAACCCTTATCGTCTAGGGTATACCTACGAAGATGGCTAGACGACTCCCCTCCTTTGAGCTTTTCTACTATCTCAACCAACTAGGGGTCGTCTTGCTGTGCCTCACCAACTCGTCCTAGAAGTGTAGGTCTAACCTCCAAGGATGCTAACAAACCAGGTACTAGGTCAACGGAGGGTCTAAAGTCAAACATGGAGATGAATTCTAAGCTTCGTCGTTCAACAAACAACGAACTCAAGGACAACCTTTTCCTACTTAAGGCGTCTGCTACCACGTTACCCTTGCCCGGGGTATATGCTATTTCAAAATCGTAGGAGGCTAGGAATTCCATCCACCGTTGCTGCCTTAAATTCAAATCCTTCTGAGAGAATAAGTATTTTAATGATTTGTGGTCAGTGAACAGTTCGAATTTCTCACCAAGAAGATAGTGACGCCAAGACTTAAGCGCGAAAACAATTGCGGCTAACTCAAGGTCATGCGTAGGGTAATTCTTTTCATGAACCCTCAACTGCCTTCCACCATAGGCTATTACTCTTCCCTCTTGCATGAGGACCGCGCCAAGTCCCATCCCACAAGCATCAGTATAGACGGTAAATGGTTTATTCCCGTCTGGCAGCACTAAGACTGGGGCTGAAGTTAAGGCTCTCTTTAAACGTTGGAACGCATCATCACAATCTTCGTCCCACGTAAAAACCAGGTTCTTCTTCGTTAACCGTGTTAATGGAGCTGATATTTTTGCGAAGTCTTTGATAAACTTCCTATAATAGCCAGCCAACCCAAGAAACTTCTTACTTCGGTTACATTTTTAGGGACCTTCCAATCTTGGATGGCCACCACCTTTGCGGGATCCACTGCTATCCCTTCCTTGGAAACCACGTGCCCTAAGAACCGTACTTCTTTCCTCCAGAAGTGACACTTAGAAAATTTTGCCTTAAGGTTATGCGCTCGAAGGGTTTCCAACACTTCCCTAAGATGTAGGGCATGCTCTTCTTCATTCTTAGAAAAGACTAAGATGTCATCCACAAAGACTACCACGAATTTGTTAAGGTACTCCCTAAACACCCTACTCATCAAATCAACAAAATATGCGGGGGCGTTTGTCAAACCAAAGGGCATCACTAGCCATTCATAGAATCCGTCAGGAGTCCTAAAAGCAGTCTTATCTATACTATCCTCAGCCACTCTCAGTTGATGAAAGCCAGTGGCTAAGTCCAACTGCGAAAACACTGAGGCGCCAACTAACTGATCAAAGAGATCGTCAATCCTCGGCAGTGGGTGTCGGTTCTTTTTAGTAAGCTTGTTTAGTTCTCTATAGTCCACACAAAGTCTAAGGGACCCATCCGCCTTTGTAGCAAATACTACTGGAGCACCCCACTCTGATATACTACGTCTTATGAACCCCTTCTCAAGCAACTCCTTCACTTGCTTATTGAGTTCCCTCCTTTCACGAGGAGCCATGTGGCGCACTGGCAAAGATACGGGTTTAGCATTATCCACAAGATAAATTCGAAAGTCTATCTCCCGCTTTGGAGGTAAGCCCTTCACCTCCTCAAACACATCCGGATATTCCCGGACCACCTCTACCGTTCGCAGATTCTCTACAGACGCGTCAAGCGATTCAAGATAACTTAGCATAACGGAATTTATGGGACTACAAAAGATGTCGAGAGCATTACCAAGGCGAGTCACAAGCCTAACTACTCTCCTTTCACAATCAAGAATGGCCCCATTTCTAGATAACCAATCCATTCCTAAAATTAGCCCATAGCCCGTGAAGCCCAATACATAAGCATCACATCTAAATTCAATGCTAAGTATAGAGATTTTCAAATCCAAACATATCATGGTCAAATGAGCCGAACCCCCAATTGGATTTGAAACAACCAAGGGATCCTCTACTAAACTGGTGTTCAAGTGCAGTAATTCAACTAATGATGCAGAGATAAACGAATGAGATGCACCAGAATCGAATAAGGTACGGACAGGATGATCAAACAGAAAAACTAAGCTTTCAACAGAAATTGTTCTACCTCTTTCTTGCAGCGGTGGGCCCGCAATAGCCTGAACTTGCCCCCTTGCCTGCCCTGGTGCCATAAGAGCCTGCACCTGTCCTCCCGAGGTAGACCCTGCCCTCTGCCCCTTCTTTGGGCAGTCCTTCACCAAATGTCCCGCATCTCCACAATGAAAACAACCAGTCTTCTTTTTCTTTCTACAATCTTTGCTGAGATGGCCAGGCGTCCCACAATTGAAGCATCTCTTCTTCCCTTTGCCATTATTGTTTTTACCACCCTTCTTATTTTGCTGTTGGGGTTTCTTCTGATCCCCTTTCTTTTCAACTGCCTTATCCTCATGCATAAGTGCCATTTCTACTAGCCTTTCAAAGGTGGCTCCCATAGGGATGTGGGTCATAGCCAACCCTTGCAACGGTTCATTCAAGCCTCTAACGAACCTCAAAGCTTTCTTCTCTGGCGTGTTCACTAACTCCAAGCCAAACCTTGCTAACTGATTAAATTTATTGACATACTCCTTCACTGATAAGCTCCCTTGCTTTAATGTCAGGAATTTTTCCATATTCAAATTCTCCTCTGCCCATGAAAGAAACTTTGCCTCAAACCTTCGTCTGAAATCCGCCCATGAATCAACTGGACGTTCCCCGTTAGTGACCTCCCACCAAAACGAGGCCTCTCCCTTCATTAACCAAGCAGCTAAACGGACTTTCCTCCTATCTTCCACTTCAAAGATATCCAACAATTCCTCAGTCTCCTTAAGCCAGTCTCTGGCCTCCACAAACGTCTCAGTCCCTTGAAAAGTTTTTCCTCCCATAGCCTTAAATTCCTTGCACGTCTTTGCAAAAGTGTCAACACGAGGAGAAGGAGGAGGAATGGGTGCAACTGGGGGTGGAGGAACATCTGCTGGGCCTGCAGTGGTGGCCCTAACCTCCAAATATCTCCTAAACCACCCTAGAACCGTCACACCTTCTGGGAGATTAAGATCTTCAGCCATGCTAAAACGAAAAAGGAAAGATTCAAAATGGAGAATTCGAAAGATAAAGATAAGGATATGGCTATTTGGGATTATGTTTTTCATAAAAACTTTCTCTAAATAACATGTTTTTGAAAGCACTTCTTCCAAAAATACTTTAGAAAAATATTTTTCTAAAAATTTTATCTGTTCTGGTAACCTTATGCTATGATACCACGTGTAACACCCCACGTCCATTAATGTCACTCACAAAGGGAATGCATTAACTTCTATGGAGGTTTTAGGTGAATATAGAACAGTAAAATTTCAACAAGACAGATATAAAATAGTACTTGGAAATTTAAAAACTTTATTTCAATTGCAGCAGAAGTCAAAACATGTTTGATTACATCATAACACCATAATCAAAGTCAAGTACAATATCTATCTTGATAAAACAAGTACATAATCCCATTACATAAATAGCCATTAAAAAGAAAGATAACAAGCTGGACTTTACTTCAGCAGTCCAAGCTTTCCAAGAGATAAGCAATCCAGTCAGACTCCACTGGAACTTGGCCCAACTTGAGGACCTGAAGGGAGAAAAGGATGAAAAAGAGGGGGGGGGGGGGTTAGACATAAAGTCTGGCGAGTATGATAATTCTACAATACTATTATCAAAAATATCTGGACTAAGGCATAAGCTGGAAAACAAGGAAATGTCTATGAAAGAGCAGATTAAGGACATAGACAATCGCTAAAGGAAACGTTATAGGTGCTCCTAAATACTAAAGGATAAACACTATACTGCACCACACCAGTCACCCTAAAGATTGATTCCACTTAGCTTCACTTAGAAACTTTCTTAATGGCTTTACGTACTCCTAGCTGACTACATAGGTGCCGCCTGCCCCTATCTCCACTAGGTGTACCCCACTTTCCATTTTTCGATCGGCTCCCTACTCGTAGATACCCGTGCTGGCCCCACAGTGGGGTGTATCATTCCCCTAAAGTGGCAACCCGATATAACGGAGATGCACGGCTTATACCTACACGATGCAACAACGTCTTACCTACCAGCCCGGGTCCACACACGCATATGAAACCCGTTGGACTTGCGTTGCCACCGTTCCCTGTTTTGGCCTCTTATAGTCAAACCCAGTATGCGTGTCCCGTCCTCGATTTGGGTCGAGCCCACAAAGATACGTTTTGGGATACTGGTTGAAATGGGCCCTCATTATTTCCCACAAGCATTCCACCTAAGCTTGTCCCATTAGTCCATCCACTTAACCCACTTAGTCATGTTCATTTACATGTGTATTTGGTTAAGTCTAATCGTATTTCAAATGCCTCTAAAGGCAACCACTAGATTCCTCATACCACCCAAGGCACCTACTTAACCCCCATGCCCCACCTTACATGATTATCTAGCTAAGTATTTCTTAATTCATTAAGGCCATAACCTCATAAAGACCTCTCACATTAGACTGGCATTTATGGCAGCTGGATTTGCCGGGCGGGTCCGGGCAGTCTTACACCATAAAAGAGTCTAACCTCGTGTCTTTACAACTGTTATGCTTTAGTTTGGGCCTAGGACCTCTCACATTGGGCCGACATCTGTGACTACTAGATTTGCCGGGCGGGTCCGGGCAGGTTTACGTCACAAACGGGTCCAACCTCGTGTCCTAAGCATTGATTATTATTAATAATCCACTTTCCCCAATTTTAATAATTCCCTACTTGAATTATTAATTAATTCCAAATTTAACAATGTCCATAATTGACCCAATTATGGACATCCATTTAAGGCATGCAAAATCATATCAATTGCACCCCAATTTATTAATTTCCTAATATTACCCCTACCCCACGTTTGAACGTTTATTCGCAAAATGTATGCTAGACCCTATTAGTCTAACTCATAGCATAAAAGAAAATATTCACAACAACAACATATATATATGTGACTAAATAAATCATAACAAGGGGTAAAACTTGCATACATTACAACTTGCATAAGGTTATACATGTCATGGATCTAAGGGTGTCAACTTATTCATAATTCACATAATATGATTTTGATCAAATTTCATAAACTTGTATAGGACATGTGTGAATCAACATCATTAACAATATGGTTTTATATGGGTACACCTAACTCAATAGGCAAATTCCCAAAAATCAAAATTCATTTAATCATAGATTCATGTATATGGGTACACCTAACTTAATAGGCAAATTCCCATATTCAAGATCCAATTAATTTGTAGATTCATGTATATGGGTACACCTAACCCAATAGGCAAATTCCCATAATCAAGATCTATTATAAAAAAACATAAACTTTAAACATGATCCAATTCGCATAAATACTAACATCATGATTTTACAACTTGTATGATTCAACACAACTTAACATGACATCATTATCATATAACATAAGTATTTCAACATATGTGATAATATGAGATCTACAACATATATAAGATTTACAACATAGAATATCATAATTTGCAACATAGCATGATATGATTTACAACATAGCATAGCATGATTAATCACATATGACATAGCATAGGATTATTTACAACATAATCACTACAACATAACAACATATATATGATAACATAATAGCATAACAAGAGATCCACAACATAATTTACAAATACATAACAATTCATATCACTTTCTTGTGATCCATTCATAACTTAATCAAATTATTTTATAATAATATTGTGAGATTCATCATACTCACAATTTTAAAGAAGAGAAATAGAAAGAGAGAGAGCTTTTGATTTGATTTGAGTAGATTTAGTTTGTAGATTAGGCCTTCTTCTTCTTTAGTTTGTGACGGCTATGCTGAACTCCATGGCAATGGCATGTCGGTAGCTCTCCAATTTTTCAAGTGATTTAGGGTTAGAGTCTACCCACTTATTTATAGATGTTAGGATTCATTTAGGCCATTAGATTTAACCTAGAAATAACCACAGCCATTCAGACCAGATGGGTTTTATCTTATTGCCTCAGCAATGAGTCAGAAGTGACTCAGCAAACACTCAGCAAATTAATAAACTTCTATTCATGTTTACATTAACTGCCCATATATATATAAATATATATATATATATACACACGCACCTATTCATGAATTCAAATTAATCCATAATTAACTTATGACCATTCCTACACATTAATTTTCCAATTAATGTCTTAATTCCATTTTTCGCCTTTTAAAGCAATTCACATATCTCAAATTTGTTATATGCCTTTTAAGGCTATTTCGTGCAAATTCTCAATATTAATTCTTTTAATTTGTGAATATTAGTATTAACAGAAATACGGGGTGTTACAAGTAACCGTAACAATACCTGTCTAATGTGAGTGGTCGGTGCTTTCAAAAGCTAAGGACAGACTGTCAGGATGGTAGGGTTAAGTTAACTAAAACACTTAACCAATTCAACACGTTAATGAAATTGATGGGTGGGGTTAGGTAAATACAGACACTTAACCATTTAACATGTTTGACTAGAAAACCCTAGTAACGGGGACCCATTTCAGCAGTAACCCAATTAGGTATCATGGTACCCTGAAACTAGGCAGGGTGGGGCACGATTACTGGGCTGATTGTAAGCGGTCAAAAGCGACGGCAGTGGGTGCAATAGTGTGGGTTCTAACGGAGTGCGGGCATGCACGCACTTCAGAGCAGACAAACATGGCACTGGGGGCACCAGTAGTATAACCTATGCATTTCTAGTTTTGTGTTGGGCCGCCACCATGGGACTTGATACACCCCAGGGTGGGACCAGCATAGGTATCTACAATCTTCGGGGGTCGTAAGACACAGATGATTATGCGAATATGAGCCGATCTTTAGAAAAAGGCGATCACTTTACCTCTTGCATGGGGTGCCAGTTGAGAAAATACAAGTAGGTGCAGAGATATAGTGTGAGGTGCGATAGTATATTTGATTCAAACTGCCTTACCTTAGTTTATGATACTTTCCTATTTCCAGTTTATACTTATCATGTCCTTTTTCTTATTCTCATAATGAAGAGTCACTAGACTTACCAGGCTTTATGTCTGACCCTATTTTCTTTCATCTTCTTTCCTTCCGTTCCCCCCAGGTCCACAGGGAGGAAACAACCTAGATTAGTCAGATTCTTTGCAAGCTTCAAGATAGTAGATGTACGGTTTGGACTCTCTTTCCTTGGCTATGGCTGTTGGACACACTCTATGGGGATTATGCAGTTTTAATTATGTTTTTATGCTTCTTTACTTAATAACCAAGACAGAAATGATGATGTAATGTTTTGGAAGTTATTATGTGAAAGTTATGGAAAGGTTTTGTATGAACACATATTTATGAAATAAAAAGTCTGTTGTTTTCCGCTGCTTATATATATGTGTTTATATATATATGTCTTGTGTTCATCTGTGACTTTTACTTAAAACCCTCCACCAAAGTTAAGGCATTCCCTTTGTGAGTGACCTTAATGGAGGGTGGGGTGTTTCACTTAGTATCAGAGCACAGATTTACCAGACTAGATAAAAGTTTTTGAAACTATTTTCAAAAAGAAGTTTAAAGAAGCAGTGTTTTCAAGAAAAAGAGTTATTTTTAAAAGGCATAATTCCCCAAAAGCCATATGCACTATCTCTCTATCCTTTGTCTTGAATACTTTCCTTTTTGTTCCAGCATGTCTGGAGATTTTAACCTTCCAGAAGGAGTACCGATTCCTGGCTGGTTCCGAAGGTACCTAGAGGCTAGGGCCAATTAACAATTTTCACACTAAACCACCTTTTGAACCGTGTTCACACTAAGCCACTTTTTAGCCATTCCCCTAAAACAAAAATATGGCGCTGGCGGGATCGAACTCTGTACCTCTTGTATGCAAGTCACATGTTCTAACCAAATGAGCTACTAAGTCTTTTGCTTACAAAACTTAGAACAATGCTAAACATTATTCTTTTCTCATTCTTCTTTTTCTTGTTTTGCTGCAATATTTAATTTAAAGATATCTTCTTCATACGTAATCCAATTTACGCAAACTCGGGCTTTATCTCTAGCAGAATTCCGAGATGAACGCAATGGTGCAACCCGTTTCACCTATTTCTTCTTTTTGAAATTAATTATTCTTTAATTTGTTATTTTAATATTCTTAGAAAATATGGGGTGTTACATTTTCCCCTCCTTAAAGGATTTCGTCCCCAAAATCTTCAAGTTAAGAAGAATGTATATCCTACCATCCAATCATCCATCTGCTCAACCATCAAACACAGGCATCCATTGTCCTTAAAAAGATTTCTAATGCCTTCATGATCATATGCATAGTGTGTGTACATGTCCTTATCTAATGCAAAATCAGGCGGTCTACTGATTCAGTTGACCTCCTCAATGCGAATTATGTCAGTGCCATGAGTCCATCATGTATGCAATTATTCCTAATCGTACTTTATAACTTCTACCTGAGTGCACAATCATTCATACAAATGCAACATCCATATGATAACACATCAAGTTTCAGTTCATATGTATAAAAATTCACTCATGCATATGCAATTATGAAAGTGACTGAGCCGATCTAGTGCCTAATATGTGTATATGCATCCACGAGCAACCACTTGCAACCACCAATCATAACATGTTTCAAACACATGTTTACATCCACTGGCTTCTACCTAAGGATTGAAGATATGACCTAGAGGATATTCCTAAAAAGGTAGAAACAAACATGCATAGGATTCCTAGAAAAAGAGATCAAGGATATACCCTCAAGAAAAAGGGTATGATGCGTGTGTCTTATCTTCAGTCTCCCACGTCGCGTCTTCTTTAGCTTCACTTCACTTTCCCTTAGCTAACTTAACTTCACAGTTGCGAAGCTTCTTGACCTCTATTTCTAAAACTCACTAGTAAAGATAGGACCTCGATCACTTACTATGCTAGAGGGTATCCAATGTAGTCGAACTATCTTTCCAAGATAAACAGGTGTGAGCCAAGATACCAAGTTTATATACTAAGATGATTAGAGGTCTCTGCTCTACTTAGTTTATCCATAATGTCACAAATCTGAGGGTCTAAAGCTAAAGGTTGCTATGTTCTTTTTACCTCTCTTGAGGCCAGTCTTAATTTAGGGCGCCTGCCACAACCATTTATTTCTCATGCAAACCATCCTAATCGAACTCGACATCCCTCAAGTACAAGCGTCAAAGGCCTAAACCAATATCAAACAAGCACCCAAGGAATACCTCCTCCGAATTTGGACGATTTACGTGTGATGATACTAGCAAAACAACCAAACAATTGAGCACTTAACAGACTCTGGCTATCCTCGCCAATCTTGTTCCAAAACTATCATTGATCGCATAACGGGCTTTGCATTGTCAACTAAATATATACGGAAGTCTGTCTCGAGTTTTAGGGGGAAAACCCCTACCTTAATAAAAACATCTTGCGTACTCATGGACTACTCCAACGGATCGAAAATCGTCGATGGATACATAAAGTGATTCTAGTAGCTAAGACAAACTGATCCCTTAGGATCACAAAAATCTCGAGGGTATTCCCGAGGCAAGTCGAAAGTCTAACTACCATACTTTCAAAATTACTAGCTAACCAATCCATGCCTAGAATCAACCCATGGCCCATGAAACCTGGAAACATAAGCATCTCAAATCCAAAGGTAAATGAGCCGAACCACAAATTAGATTTGAGACAATAATGGGATCTTCTACTATACAAGTACTAAGGTGCAGAGACTCAACTATGGAAGCAGATACAAACGAATGTGAAGTGCTAAAATAAAAAGAGTATTAACAGGATGATCAAGAAGAAAAACTAAACTTTTTCAACAGAAACCTACTACCTCTCTCTCAGGTACGCTGGCGGGGAGATCATGGATTTGCCCTCCTGAAAATCCTGTCAACTGTTCTTGCCCTTGCCCTTAATTATATGACCCATTATACCATAATAAAGATACATCCTCTTGTTTTTAGGTTTTACTATTCTTTCCTCCCCTCCTTTGTGAACCAAGTCTATATCCATGAGTTCTTCATCCTTGGGTTGTGCTCCTTAACCAAACTCCTTTATTCTCATCTTTGCCATCCTTGTGTAACTTGTTGACAGGTCTCTTGAAAGATGCCTCCATCACATGGAAAATCCTACAAAGCTCGAAAGAAAATTAGCCGTCGGTGAAGCTACTGCTACTATAGATGGAAGTTGGGCGCTTATTTTCCCTTTGACAAGTGTCGCAGTCTCATCAATCCTACGGAACCATGCCGCGATGAGGTTACCTCTGAGAAAGCCAGGAGCCCCAGAGACTTAGGAAAGAAGGAAACAAGGATTCAAACAGAGGATCAAAAAGATAGTGCATATGGCTTTGGGGAATATGCCTTCAAAAACAAAACTTTTCTTTAGAAAATGCTTCTTTTAAAACCGTTTGGAAAATTATTTTTCAAATCTTTTATCTGATCCGGTAACCTTCAGCTCTGATACCAAGTGAAACACCCCACCTTTGTTAAGGTCACTCACAAAGGGAATGCCTTAACTTCGGTGAAGCGCTTTAGATAAAAGATGCAGATAAATTAAAAGACAGTCAAACAAAACAACGGAAAATAAAGTCATTTTATTAACAATGTGATTCAGTCAAGCTTTTACAACAATTTTCTCAAATCATACTTAAAAGTAATACATAGAACTTCTGTCTTAATTTAATAACTTCCAAGTGTAAAAGAAGAACAAAAATAATAATGATATTCCCCAATAAAGCATGACCAGCCATAGCAGTAGAAGATAGAGTCCAAAGCAAAACATCGACCACCTTCGAGCTTGAAAATAAAACTGAGCTAAGTGGTAACATTTCCTCCCTGAGAACCTGGGGGGTGGGGGTGGGGGTGGGGGGGGGGAACGGAAGAAAAGAGGCGAAACAAAACTAGGTCAGACATGAGTCTAGTAAGTCCATTGATTATTCAGCATATAAACTGGTAAGAGAACCATGACATGAATAAACTGGATGCAGGACAACAACAAAGAAATAAGGTAACATAGGATAAGCATAAGGTATGATAAGGCAAGACAAACTGAGTGCGCTCCTACTCTTTCTTTGCTTCGCTACTACCTTGTTAACCCGATTTTTATATCTATCTCTGCACCACCTAACTAGTGTCCCAACTAGTAATCTGTATAAATGATAATATTACAACGTGATCCCAATCCCCACAATTGTGGTAGCATTCAGGTGTACATCTAGTATGGGGATCTTACCTCAATCAGCCTAATTGCCATGAAGATGTTAGATGTACCCCTACTACCCTATCGATCGGCTCCCTACTTGTATTAAAGTTCCATGTGTATGTGTCAATCGGCCCTCTCTTGCGTGTAGATAACCTGTGCTAGTCCCACCATAAGGTGTATCAATCCTTATGATAGCGACCCACCACGATTCAAGATGCACAGTGTATAACTACTGGTACCCAGTGTCTGCTTTTCCCACTCCGGAGTACGTGCACGCCCGTAAACCGTCGGAACCTACACTGACGTACCCCTTGCCGTTGTTTTGATCGCTTATAATCAGCCCAGTAATTGTGCCTCGCCCTGCCTAGTTCCAGGGTACCATGATACATCTATGTGAGTTACTGCTAAAATGGGTCCCCGTTACTAGGGTTTCCTACTGGTTAAGTTTTGTATAAATATTACCCACCAACCCGATATGTACTTAACCCTCCCACTGATTCAAGCATGTTTACTTAGCGGTTAAGTTTGTGGGCCTATATGTACTGATATTACCCACCTACACGAGATGTACTTAACCCTCCCATTGATTCAAGCATGTTCATTTAACGGTTAAGTTTGTGGGCCTATATGTACTGATATTACCCACCTATGCGAGATGTACTTAACACTCCCACTGATTCAAGCATGTTTATTTAATGGTTAAGTTTGTGGGCCTATATTTGCCGATATTACCCACCAACCCGATATGTACTTAACCCTCCCACTGATTCAAGCATGTTTATTTAATGGTTAAGTTTTGTGGGCCTATATTTACTAATATTACCCACCAACCCGATATGTACTTAACCCTCCCGCACATTATATCATATTGGTTAAGTGTTGTCCGTTCATGTTAACTTAACCCACTCATTCAACATGTCATGTTGGTTAAGCGTTTCTTATTAACTTGACCCTCCTTACTTATCATGTTGGATCGGTTAAGTATTTCCTATTAACTTAACCCCGTTCGTTCATCTAGTTATAATGGTCAAGTGTTTCTTGTTAATTTAACCCCACGTATTCATCTTGTTGTATTGGTTAAGTTTCATCAATCAATTCAAGTTAACTTAACCCACCTACGTGTCATGTTACTTTGGTTAAGTGTTGCCTTCTTGTGTTAACTTAACCCTACCACAAATCAAGTTATATTGATTAAGTGTTGTCCTCTTGTTTTAACTTAACCTTACCACAAATCAAGTTATATTGGTTAAGTGTTACCCTCTTGTTTTAACCTAACCTTACCACAAATCAAGTTATATTGGTTAAGTGTTTCTAAATTTACTTAACCTCACCCACTTGTCTAATCAAAATGTTATAACGGTTAAGTGTTCTAAATTTACTTAACCTCACCCACCTGTCTAATTAACATGTTATAACGATTAAGTGTTCTAAATTTACTTAACTTCACCCACTTGTCTAATTAACATGGTGTACTGGTTAAGTGTTACCTTAATTAATTTAACTCTACCATTCCTGTCTTAGCTTTAATTCTTTTATTAAAGCACCAACCACTCACATTAGACAGGTATTGTTATGGTCACTGGATGTGCCGGTCGGTTCCGGGCCGTTTTACACCGTAACTCAGTCTAACCTCGGGTTCTTTTGGGCTCAATGCGCTAACCTCTCACATTAGATCTATATTGTTACGGGTGCTGGATTTGCCAGGCGATTCCGGGCAGTCTTATACCATAACTCAATCTAACCTCGGGTTAGCCAAATATGCCAATTATACGTAATTTCATGTTTTTCCCCAACGTTACCCCCGTTAAACGTTCGCACAAATCACATAAAATGTTAGGCTCGATACATAGCCTAGTCTTATACACAAAAGGGGAAAAAGAGGAACATATAATAATTCCAACATCATAAAAATATGGATCTAACTACACATGTATCATATGAATTTGGCATAGAACAATATACATTTAATTATGAACTTGCAAATTTAGATCTATTCAACATGAATCATGAAATAGGGATTTTACATAAAACTACATAAACTTAAAATTAGACATGTAGTTGTGAACTTGCAAATCAGTTGGATCAAATCTAACATGAACCTAATCATACTAACATGTAGTTTTGGATCATATATGTGAACATGGTTGAACACAGCAAAATCCCCAAATTGTCATACAACATATAAGTGTCATTACCAAATCATACAACTTGAAATGTCATAACCAAATTATACAATATGGTATGTCATCGCCAAATTACACAATATGATATTCCATCGCCAAATTATAATATGTCATCATCAATTTATGTCATTGCCAAAACACACAACATAATATGTCATTGCCAAATTACACCACATATGGATTCATTGCCAAGCGTTTAACATTTATCATCAAATTACATACAACATGATCACCACTTAGCATGATAAGAATCATAGTCTCAATCAATTCAGTTTTAACAAAAAGGATAGGCATAGATTTACATTAGGCGATGTTCTACATCCATTTATTTATTCACGATTCTAATATCATTTAAGTCTAAATGATAACTGGACTTACAAAAAGGAGACTAGTCTTGTGTTCAGGGATCTGAATTCTGAATTTGGATAGCTCTCCTTTGTTGTAGACGTTGAATTCTCTTAGTTGAATTAGATTTGATTTAATTTGATTCTTGCTTCTATCTTGCTTTCTAGTTGAATGGGAATGGTGGCTACTCTAGGTTGAGTGTTGACAACATGACGGTCTTAGAAATTTTTTTGTGTGGCTTAGGGTTTTAGATTTAGGTTGCTTATATAGAATTTTAATTAAATAAGAGTCCTCAGATCAACCTAGAAGCAGTCAAGACCATCCAGCTAAAGCAATGTGTCACTCAGCCAATCATAGCATGACACATGAGCCCTGACACCTCAGAATTTGTCATAAAGCCAATCAGAGAAGGCCATGTAAAAAGACAATCCTTTACCAACAAAAAATGCGCCACGTGCACCACATGATGTGTACACGTCATATATAAATATATATGTATATATGTATTCTATATATATATTATTTATCTATCTTCCCAATTAACAATTTTCACACTAAACCACTTTTTGAACTGTGTTCACACTAAGCCACTTTTTAGCCATTCCCCTAATACAAAAATATGGCGCTGGCGGGGATCGAACTCTGTACCTCTTGTATGAAAGTCACATGTTCTAACCAAATGAGCTACTAAGTTTTTTGCTTAAAAACCTTAGAACAATGCAAAACATTATTCTTTTCTCATTCTTCTTTTTCATGTTTTGCTGCAATATTTAATTTAAAGACATCCTCTTCATACGGAGTCCGATTTACGCAAACTCGGACTCTAACTCAAGCAGAATTCCGAGATGAACGCAATGGCGCAACCCGTTTCACCTATTTCTTCTTTTTCAAATTAATTATTCTTTAATCTGTTATTTTAATATTCTCAGAAAATACGGGGTGTTACAAATCTGCTAAACCAAAACTACTAGCTGCCCGTGTGGAAAATAGGGGCACCTAGATTTTAGGTTAAAACAATAAACTCTAGGTCAGTCATGTGACTGGTGTGAGAACAAAAAAAGTTACTAAAACTTTACTTTAAAATGGAGTAAATCTAGGGACCATGTCATATAACACTGAATGGATTTCCTTTCAATAATACTAGTGCACAGAATAAACAACGCAATGCTTTTTGGAAAAATGAAGCTATTATAAGACCCATGTCCCATCACACAATGCAACACAAGCCGGAGGATAGGGTTTTCCCTTATAATAACCAAACATGCTTGGTACGTTTAAAACAAATCATTTGATACTATTATAAGTGCATAGTGTCTTCAAATATAAATGTATCAATTATAGATGGCATGGGTACCATATATCATTTCGCCAATACTAGGCTCTACAATCAAAACCGAAAAGTCATGTATTGGAAATTGGATTTCCGTTATGAGTCAAGGCAAGGGATATACTCCTCGCCGACTTGGAGATACTCTAGCAAATGCCTCAGGACCTCCCGCAGAAGACCCCTGGATCCTCCAAGGCCAGTCCTCCCTTACATTTGAGGATAATTATTCCTGAACACACGTTTCCCGGTCCTATAAGACCTATATCCATTGGCCCCGTAGTAACCGATATATCCGAGGCGCCTCGCAATCCATCAACCACACAGGTAAAAATATAATAAATGTTTGGGCTCCATACCATGACACCACCCCATAGCTAGAAAGAAACGTCATGTCCTCCTTGGGTCCTTTATCCCATTTCTGACTCATACCGAGGTGTCAGGCTCGCGAATTAACGCTATACACAAAGCTATGCTCTTCAAGGCTGTAACACCCCACATCCGTTAAGGTCACTCACAAAGGGAATGCCTTAACTTCGGTGGAGAGTTATAGGTAAAAGATACAGATAAATTACAAAACAGACAAAATTAAAACAACGGAAAATAGAACTTTACTTTATTGATCATATAGTTTGTACAACAGTTATTTTCCAATACCAGAATATCTATCTTACAAAATAAAGAAGCATAAAATAACAATTATATTCCCCAATGTAGCGTGAGCCAGCCATAGCAATGGAAAAGAGAATCCAAGCAAAACTTCGACTAATCTTTAGCTTGGAAAGAAAACTGGGCTAAGTAGTAATAATCCCTCCCTGTGAACCTAAGGGGGAACGAAAGACAAGAAAGCGAAAGAAAACAGAGTCAGACATAAAGTCTGGTAAGTACAGTTACTTTCAGCATGTGAACAGGTAAAAAGCAACATGGCATGAATTAACTGAATACAGACACTACCGTGATGATAGGGTTAACAAGATAACGCAAGCTATGATAAGGCAAGATAAAACTTAATGTACTGATAAACTGGATCTATCGACAAGCTGAATATACTGATAAACTGAATATGCTTCCATACTTTCTCTGCTTCGCGATTACCCTGTTATTCTGGTTTCTATATCTCTGCACCACCTAACTAGTGTCCAACTAGTAATTTGTATAAACTGATAAAACAATAACGTGATCCCAACCCCGAATTTTGGTTGTTTTCAGGTGTACATCTATTATTTAATACCTAGATCTAATCTAGGGTTTTCTATCGAATGCTTCCTAGATCCAACCAGGGTTTATGCTTCCCAGGGCTACTGGGGTTTTTGCTACCTATTGAACATTTCTCGGATTTTAGGGTTTTCGCGACCTAGGTCCAACTAGGGATTACACTACCTATCGAACGGCGCCCCTAATCTAGGACACACTACCCAAAGTGGTATATGTTCCTAGACTTTCCCCACGTATGTGTTGTGGATCGTTATCGTTGTCTAGATGCACATGTCCTCTATATGTGCGACCGAGTCTCGTGGCAGGGCAAATCAAGAAACACATAACTCGGTCGGGAGCTTTCAGATATCCGCCGATGCAGATGCTAAGGTCTGTTTTTCCCAGTGGCTATGGTCCCACTTGACCCCTCCCTCAACTAATGAAAGGCAGACCTTGAAAAATGAGAACTATACGCAGGCCCTCTATGCCCCACTAACCTATGGCCATCGGCACCCATAACTAGATAGCAAGTATATGGTCTTTTGGAGTTCTCCGCCTTTCCGCTGTACGTATCTCGACTGACTCAAGATGGTAGGTAGACGACGAGTTGCTATCACAGGGCTACTGGTCTCGCCGAATCACGCTGGTCCACCCTAGTCTTTAGGTTGCGTTATATTGCAACCAAGGCATACCCTTGGTTCTTCTAACGCAGACCTTAACCTCTGTGAGCCCAGGCGGATCATCTGCAGCCTCACAGAGGGATACCAAGAGTACCCTCACGTCCCCTCGAAGCCGCGTGCTTCGTAACCCAGTTCGTTGGAGCCTTCTTTAAGATCAGATGGACGTTCGCTCCTTCTCATATTCTACTAAGGTTTACTACTTAGTTCCCTTAACTAAGGTTTACTACTTAGTTTCCTGAACCGTCGTTTTCTTAACTAAGGTTTACAACTTAGTCCTCTTAACTAAGGTTTACTACTTAGTTCTCTTTCTCGTCAAGTTGGATTGGTTAATTGTTATTAGTCAATTCAAGTTAACTTAACCCATTCATTTGTCATGTTAAACTGGTTAAGTGTTATCAGTAGTTCATGTTGACTTAACCCTACCACAAATCAAGTCGTATTGGTTAAGTATTTCTTATTACTTAACCCCATCCCTTCATCTTGTATTGATTAAGTGTTCCCTTATTTAACCTAACCCTAACATCCGTTTAATTCACATGTTCTAATGGTTAAGTATTGTCCCTTCATGTTTTAACTTAACCTTGTTCATTTGTCACACTATGATGGCTAAGTGTTCTAAGTTTACTTAACTCCACCTTCTAGTCTAGTTAACATGTTAAATTGGCTAAGTGTATTTTGCTTAACCCCACCTTCTAGTCTATTTAACATGTTATAACGGTCATTTAACCGCTACAAGTCTTGTCTTATTAACATGTTAAGTTGGTTAAGTGTTCCTATGGACTTAACCCTCCCATTCTAACTTAACTGTTTCTTAGCTTTAAATTATTCATTTAAAGCACCAACCACTTACATTAGACAGATATTGTTGCGGTCACTGGATGTGTCGGTCGGTTCCAGGCAGATTTACATCGCAACTCAGTCTAACCTCGGGTCCTTTTTGGGCTCAATGCTATAACCACCCACATTAGATAGGTATTGTTACGGTTGCTCGATTTATCCTTTTTGTCTATATGTAAATTGCTAACAATTCTTTTAAACAAATTTGGCCTATATCATATTTATTTGTCATGCCCACTAACATATCTATATTCTAGACCCAAATCTTGATTTACCTATCAATTTACCCAACTTGCAGTTTATGCCAAATTAGATCAGTTCATGTCAAAACTAGATTTAATATTCTAGTTTATAGTTTATATCCAAACTTGGCTTATATGCCAATTACATATTTTGCGGTCAATTAACAATTTAACATTTTACTCCCAAGTCTAATATGCATGTAATATTTACTATTATAGCCAATTCCGATTATGCTAACATATTTGTTATGCCAAATCATCTTAGTTAAGCTACGCCCAAATTCCCCCGCCGTAGTCGTACGTATAACATGATTTCATAAGTTTCTAGGTACTCATGAAATGAAACTAACAAAAGGAACATAGGATAAGCACGAGAATCGACATAAGAGAATAGGCATGAAAAAGCGAACCAAAATACACAAATACAAAGATAATGGATCCAGTGGGTTTGGTGTACATAATAGAGAACCGGAATAAACTAAGCAAATTACACCCTAAGTATGAGATCCAACAAAATCAAGGGAGACATAGGTGATTTGATCCAACATAATGCTAGTTCGGTATACAATCATGATTTGTAACTATAATGTTATGGGCATAAGCAACTAACCATAATAGTCATAGACAATTAACCACAAAATAGTCCTAGGAAATTAACCACAATAGTCATAGTCATGGTCTCATAGTTATGAATCTTAATCATAGGCAATAGTCTTATGTTCATAGTCATAGTCTTATGTTCGTAGTCATAGGCAATAGTTTCATGTTCGTAGTCATAGGCAATAGTTTCATGGGCCACGGTTTCATAGTCATAGTCTTAGGCAAAAAGTCCCATAATCATAGTCGTTGACAAATGGCCACAATAAGTTCTAGGCCATAATCGAGAATCAGATCCATAGGCATATACAGGCACCGATTCAAACGAAAGGATTAGGCATATTGTCATATCCATTTAAGTACATGTCACAAATAAATCTAGGCATTCAAATCTAAAAAGTAACTTACTTACATTAATCGGTTTTAGAAAAGGATAATAAGATAACGTTGAGGTGATTTGTTATGATTCACGAGATGTTACTCGAAGCCGTTGAATTAGCCTTTGCTTCCCTTCTTGAAGCTTTAACTTTATTTGAATCTCCAATTTGCAATTCCTAGCCGTAGTCTTCAAGAATAGTCTTCGTGTTTAATTTTAATTTATTTATTTCAATTATTCCAGAGGCAGCATAAGGAGAGAATAAAATGGTGTAAAGAGAGTGGGGCTAGGGGGCTGTTTATGTAGGATTAGGCGGACGAATCTAGACTGAAAATGAGACTAGAAACATCAGAATGAACCCAGTCTCAAAACTGGGTTTCAGCACCAGGTCGACCCCCAGGTCGACCTGGTACCTGGGAGGTCGACCATAGTGTCGACCCCCAGGCGACCTGGTCCTGGGCGGGAAAATTCCCGCCCAGTCTGCGCTGGGGTTTGAATTCAAATTTCGAATTCGAATTCGAGCTGTTTTTCTATTCTAAAAATCCTTGAAATTTTGGAGGGTCATATCTCCCTCATACGGACTCCGTTTCTCGAAAACTCGGACTCGTTTCCAAGCAAAATTTCGAGACGAATGCAATGGCACAACCCGTTTCCCTTGATTCTTAATTTAAATTTTAATTATACTTTAATTTGTGAAACTTAATGTTACAGAATTACGGGGTGTTACATTCTCCCCCTCTTAAAAGGATTTCGTCCCCAAAATCTTCAAGTTAGGAAGAATGTATCCTACCATCCAATCACCCATCTACTTAACCATTCAATCACAAGCATTCATTGTCCTTAAAAAGATTTCTAATGCTTTCATGTTCATATGCATAGTGCGTGTATATGTCCTTATCTAATGCAAAATCAGGCGGTCTACTGATTCAGTTGACCTCCTTAATGCGAATTATTTCAGTGCCATGCATCCAATCATGTATGCAAGCATCCCTAGTTATGTAAATACTACATGTGTGCATAGCCATTCATCCATATGCAATATTCATATGATAACATATCCAGTTAAATCCGTTAAGCAAATACATATATGCGAATGCAATATGAAAGTGACTGAGTCGTTCTAGCGCCTATGGTGTGTATATGCATCCATGAGCAACCATTTGCAACCATTAATCATAACATGTTTCAAATACATGTTTACATCCACTGGATTCTACCTAAGGATCGATGATACGCCCTAGAGGATATACCTTAAAAGCTAGAAAGTATGCATAAAATTCCTAGAAAAAGATATCAAGGATGTACCCTTAAGAAAAAGGGTATGATGCGTGTATCTAGTCTTCAGTCTTCTAAGTCGCATCTTCTTGAGCTTCACTATTATGTACCTTATCTAATTAATCTTCACGATTGCGAAGCTTCTTGACCTTCATTTCCAAAACTGTCGTTGATCGGATAACTGGTTTTGCATTGTCAACTGGATATATATGGAAGTCTATCTTGCGTTTTAGGGGTAAACTCCTAACCTAATCAAAAAAATCTGCATACTCATGGACTACCCTAACGGATTGCAAATCGTCGATAAATGCATTAAGAGATTCTAGCTAGCTAAGCCTAACTGATTCTTTACACGGAATCCCGAGGGTATTTCCGAGGCAAGTCAAAAGTCTAACTACCCTCCTTTCAAAATTACTAGCCAACCAACCTATGCCTAGAATCAACTCATAGCCCATGGAGCCAAAAACATAAGCATTACGCTTAAACTCAACACTTAATATAGTTATTCTCAAATCCTTACAAACCAAAGGTAAACGGGCCGAACCACCAATTGGATTTGAGACACTAATGGGATCTTCTACTATACAAGTACTAAGGTGCAGAGACTCAACTATGGAAGTAGATATAAACAAATGCGAAGCACTAAGATCAAAAGAGTACTAACTGGTTGATCAAAATGAAAAGCTAAACTTTTCCAACAGAGACTTTTACTATCTCTCTCTCAGGTATTCTGGTGGTAGAAGCATGCACTCTCCCTTCTGAAAATCCTATCCCTCGTCCTTGGCCTTATCCTTAATTATATGCCCCATTATACCATGGAAAAGATACTTCCTCTCGTCTTAGGTTTTATAATTCTTTATTTCTTCGTGAGTCGAGTTTATATCCATGAATTTCTCATCCTTGCGTTGAGCTCCCTAGCCAAACTCCCTCATCCTCATCTTTACCATCCCTATGTAATCATATTGACAAGTTTCTCAAAAGCTGCCTCCATCGCACGGAAAACCCTTCAAAGCTTGAAAGAAAACTAGCTGCAGGTGAAACTACTATGGCTATAGATGGAAGTCGGGCACTACTTTGCCCTTTGATAGGTATCGTAGTCTTATCAAGTCTACGAAACCGTGCCGCGATGAGGTTACCTCCTAGAAAGCCAGGAGCCCCGAAGACTCAAGAAAGAAGGGGACAAGAATTCAAATAGAGGATCAGAAGATAGTGCGTATGGCTTGTGGGGAATATGCCTTTAAAACAAAACTTTTCTTTTGAAAAAAATGCTTTTTAAAAGCCGTTTTGATTTTTTTTTAAATCTTTTATCTGATCCAGTAACCTTCAGCTCTGATACAACATGTAACACCACACATCCGTTAAGGCCACTCACAAAGGGAATGCCTTAACGTCGGTGGAGAGTTATAGGTAAAAGATACAGATAAATTACAAGATAGACAAAATTAAAACAGCGGAAAATAGAACTTTACTTTATTGATCAAATAGCTTGTACAACAGTTATTTTCCAATACCAGAATATCTGTCTTACAAAATAAAGAAGCATAAAATAACATTTATATTCCCCAATGTAGCGTGAGCCAGCCATAGCAATGGAAAAGAGAATCCAAGCAAAACTTCGACTAATCTTTAGCTTGGAAAGAAAACTGGGCTAAGTAGTAATAATCCCTCCCTGTGAACCTAAGGGGGAACGAAAGACAAGAAAGCGAAAGAAAACAGAGTCAGACATAAAGTCTGGTAAGTACAGTAACTTTCAGCATGTGAACAGGTAAAAAGCAACATGGCATGAATTAACTGAATACAGACACTACCGTGATGATAGGGTTAACAAGATAACGCAAGCTATGATAAGGCAAGATAAAACTTAATGTACTGATAAACTGGATCTATCGACAAGCTGAATATACTGATAAACTGAATATGCTTCCATACTTTCTCTGCTTCGCGATTACCCTGTTATTCTGGTTTCTATATCTCTGCACCACCTAACTAGTGTCCAACTAGTAATTTGTATAAACTGATAAAACAATAACGTGATCCCAACCCCGAATTTTGGTTGTTTTCAGGTGTACATCTATTATTTAATACCTAGATCTAATCTAGGGTTTTCTATCGAATGCTTCCTAGATCCAACCAGGGTTTATGCTTCCCAGGGCTACTGGGGTTTTTGCTACCTATTGAACATTTCTCGGATTTTAGGGTTTTCGCGACCTAGGTCCAACTAGGGATTACGCTACCTATCGAATGGCGCCCCAAATCTAGGACACACTACCCAAAGTGGTATATGTTCCTAGACTTTCCCCACGTATGTGTTGTGGATCGTTATCATTGTCTAGTTGCACATGTCCTTTATATGTGCGACCCGAGTCTCGTGGCAGGGCAAATCAAGAAACACAGAACTCGGTCGGGAGCTTTCAGATATCTGCCGATGCAGATGCTAAGGTCTGTTTTTCCCAGTGGCTATGGTCCCACTTGACCCCTCCCTCAACTAATGAAAGGCAGACCTTGAAAAATGAGAACTATACGCAGGCCCTCTATGCCCCACTAACCTATGGCCATCGGCACCCATAACTAGATAGCAAGTATATGGTCTTTTGGAGTTCTCCGCCTTTCCGCTGTACGTATCTCGACTGACTCAAGATGGTAGGTAGACGACGAGTTGCTATCACAGGGCTACTGGTCTCGCCGAATCACGCTGGTCCACCCTAGTCTTTAGGTTGCGTTATATTGCAACCAAGGCATACCCTTGGTTCTTCTAACGCAGACCTTAACCTCTGTGAGCCCAGGCGGATCATCTGCAGCCTCACAGAGGGATACCAAGAGTACCCTCACGTCCCCTCGAAGCCACGTGCTTCGTAACCCAGTTCGTTGGAGCCTTCTTTAAGATCAGATGGACGTTCGCTCCTTCTCGTATTCTACTAAGGTTTACTACTTAGTTCCCTTAACTAAGGTTTACTACTTAGTTTCCTGAACCATCGTTTTCTTAACTAAGGTTTACAACTTAGTCCTCTTAACTAAGGTTTACTACTTAGTTCTCTTTCTCGTCAAGTTGGATTGGTTAAGTGTCATTAGTCAATTCAAGTTAACTTAACCCATTCATTTGTCATGTTAAACTGGTTAAGTGTTATCAGTAGTTCATGTTGACTTAACCCTACCACAAATCAAGTTATATTGGTTAAGTATTTCTTATTAATTAACCCCACCCCTTCATCTTGTATTGGTTAAGTGTTCCCTTAGTTAACTTAACCCTAACATCCGTTTAATTCACATGTTCTAATGGTTAAGTATTGTCCCTTCATGTTTTTACTTAAACTTGTTCATTTGTCACACTATGATGGCTAAGTGTTCTAAGTTTACTTAACTCCATCTTCTGGTCTAGTTAACATGTTAAATTGGCTAAGTGTATTTTTCTTAATCCCACCTTCTAGTCTAGTTAACATGTTATAACAGTCATTTAACCCCTACAAGTCTTGTCTTGTTAACATGTTAAGTTGGTTAAGTGTTCCTATGGACTTAACCCTCCCATTCTAGTTTAACTGTTTCTTAGCTTTAAATTATTCATTTAAAGCACCAACCACTGACATTTGACAGATATTGTTGCGGTCACTGGATGTGCCGGTCGGTTCCGGGCAGATTTACACCGCAACTCAGTCTAACCTCGGGTCCTTTTTGGGCTCAATGCTCTAACCACCCATATTAGATAGGTATTGTTACGGTTGCTCGATTTGCCGGGCGGTTCCGGCGAGTCTTATACCGTAACTCAATCTAACCTCGGGTTAGGCATATTCGTCTTTCCTAGATTTTCATATTTATCCTTTTTGTCTATATGTAAATTGCTAACAATTCTTTTAAACAAATTTGGCCTATATCATATTTATTTGTCATGCCCACTAACATACCTATATTCTAGGCCCAAATCTTGATTTACCTATCAATTTACCCAACTTGCAGTTTATGCCAAATTAGATCAGTTCATGTCAAAACTAGATTTAATATTCTAGTTTATAGTTTATATCCAAACTTGGGTTATATGCCAATTACATACTTTGCGGTCAATTAACAATTTACCATTTTACGCCCAAGTCTAATATGCATGTAATATATACTATTATAGCCAATTCAGATTATGCTAACATATTTGTTATGCCAAATCATCTTAATTAAGCTACGCCCAAATTCCCCCGCTGTAGTCGTACGTATAACATGATTTCACAAGTTTCTAGGTACTCATGAAATGAAACTAACAAAAGGAACAGGGGATAAGCACGAGAATTGACATAAGAGAGTAGGCATGAAAAGCGAACCAAAATACACAAATACAAAGATAATGGATCCAGTGGGTTTGGTGTACATAATAGAGAACCGGAATAAACTAAGCAAATTACACCCTAAGTATGAGATCCAACAAAATCAAGGGAGACATAGGTGATTTGATCCAACATAATGCCAGTTCGGTATACAATCATGATTTGTAACTATAATGTTATGGGCATAAGCAACTAACCATAATAGTCATAGGCAATTAACCACAAAATAGTCCTAGGAAATTAACCACAATAGTCATAGTCATGGTCTCATAGTTATGAATCTTAGTCATAGGCAATAGTCTTATGTTCATAGTCATAGGCATAGTCTAATGTTCGTAGTCATAGGCAATAGTTTCATGTTCGTAGTCATAGGCAATAGTTTCATGGGCCACGGTTTCATAGTCATAGTATTAGGCAAAAAGTCCCATAATCATAGTCATTGACAAATTGCCACAATACGTTCTAGGCCATAATCGAGAATCAGATCCAGAGGCATATACAAGCACTGATTCAAACGAAAGGATTAGGCATATTCTCATATCCATTTAATTACATGTCACAAATAGATCTAGGCGTTCAAATCTAAAAAGTAACTGACTTACATTGATTGGTTTTAGAAAACGATAATAAGATAACGTTGAGGTGATTTGCTATGATTCGCGCGACGTTGCTCGAAGCCGTTGAATTAGCCTTTGCTTCCCTTCTTGAAGCTTTAACTTTATTTGAATCTCCAATTTGCAAATCCTAGCCGTAGTCTTCAAGAATAGTCTTCGTGTTTAATTTTAATTTATTTATTTCAATTATTCCAGAGGCAGCATAAGGAGAGAATAAAATGGTGTAAAGAGAGTGGGGCTAGGGGGCGGTTTATATAGGATTAGGCGGACGAATCTAGACTGAAAACGAGACCAGAAACATCAGAATGAACCCAGTCTCAAAACTGGGTTTCAGCACCAGGTCGACCCCCAGGTTGACTATAGGGTCGACCTGGTCCATGGGAGGTCGACCACAGTGTCGACCTGGTCCTGGGCGGGAAAATTCCCGCCCAGTCCGCGCTGGGGTTTGAATTCGAATTTCGAATTCGACTTCGATCTGTTTTTCTGTTCTGAAAATCCTTGAAACTTCGGAGGGTCATATCTCCCTCATACGGACTCCGTTTCTCGAAAACTCGGACTCGTTTCCCAGCAGAATTTCAAGACGAATGCAATGGAGCAAACCCGTTTCCCTTGATTCTTATTTTAAAATTTAATTATACTTTAATTTGCGAAACTTAATGTTACAGAATTGCGGGGTGTTACAAAGGCATGCTTTGATCATCAACCACAAAACTTTGCTTTTCAACAGAAGCCTTGATCATTTGCATCTCAGCATGTCACACAGGCAATTCACACCATGCGATTGATGTCTATCGATATATAACCTCTGAGCTCGTACTTCTCAGAGAAGGGTGTTAATCAAGAGAATAAATTCTCCGCCACCAAACAGAGATATATTTAATAGAGGTCAATCAACACAGAATAAAATCCAATGTCAGATACACATCCATTTAATAGTTCGTTCTAGGTCTGAACGAAACCGAAGGCACCATATTCCTCGTCCCGTGTCCAATACAGGAGAGAGGTCCTCGCATATCCGGTCGACATCCAAGTACGTCATATTCAATTTTAAAACAAAATTGAATATTCCATATCATTAATATATAAATGATAATATTTTCAGAAAATTATATTTTGAAATCACTTCCATTTCGATATTCATTATAAAAATGAATAAAATCGATATAAATATCGTTCACGTCAAAATGATGTTAATCTAATCAACACGGCTTCATATATTTAAATATTTTCGTGTCCATCTCAAATAGGACATCAAAATAATATTTTGATCCTTTACTGAATATTATTTTAAAATATTCGTTATTTTTAAATATTCATTATTCGTCGTTTCAAAATATTCGTTAATTTAAAATAATCGTTCATTCCGTATTGGAATCAGACACAGTCAATTACCATATAATTTTATTTATATGGATTTCATACACATGTGTACACAACAATAATCAAACACAGTCAACCATCATCCAGAGTGCATTACACAACTGCATAAGTGTTAAATATAAATAATTAATGCTTACAACAGCCTGTCAACCCATCGATTGACAAACAACTAAATATTAGGATTAGTGTATCTCCAATATCATCCCAATACCCGTGTGGGGTTTTCAAACAACAAACACTGATTATTATTTGCGAAGTTGGGCGATGTGTAAAATGTATCGTCCCAGTCAATATCAGTCATATGTGTGTACATAAACAAATCCTCCGATTTGTAAATGAATATTTATTTTATTCATATACACGTTAAAAATTATTTTTTTAACTATAAAATATTTATTTCAACTCATGATTAATTTATACGTTTCATTTATACAATAAAAATGATATTTTTATTGTTATAATATTTTTAGATAATTTCGGCAGCATAACGGCGCGATACTAGAACCGGAATAAGGTCTAGCCTTATCCCTCACCTAATAATGGGTTGCAGCATGTACATACCAATTCTAATCAATTAAATTCACCCAAACAACCAAATTCAAATAAATAATCCAATCAACCAAATAACCAAACAAACATGGTTTCAAACAAAGGTGTCGGGTGCTAGTAAGCACCGTCTGCATCCTAGTATATATATTTCTAACTAGAAAATAAATTAAAGTGAGAAGTTCTCATCTCTGGGATCCACTCCTCTAGTTTTATTTCTGAATTTCTAAATAGCTTGTATTTGCCCGAAATTCCAACGCAATCCTTTTTTCAAAGTAAAAAATCACATTTTTAATATGATGCTTATATATTTAAAAATTGCATTTTTTTTATATCGCTATATATATAAGATCTAATTTTTATAACGCTTCATATATAATGAAAATCGAATTTTTATTTCGCTTCATATATAATAAAAAATCAAATTTTTATTTCGCATCATATATAATAAAAATCAAAATTTTATTTCACTTCATATATAATAAAAAATCGTATTTTTATTTCACTTCATATATAATAAAAATCTAATTTTTATTTTCTCTACTACATATGTAAAAATCATATTTCTATATTATAGAAAATCATAACTTTATATTATTAAAAATCAAATCTTTTTATTTTTAAAAATCAAATCTTTTTCATTTTAAAAATCTAATCTTTTTCTAGTGTAATTTCTATAATAAAAGATCATTTTTTAAAACAATATCCTATATTTAAATTTCAGATTTTTAACAATGTTTATATTTATATCAAAACTGATTTTAACCACTGTGAATTATATTTAAAACTGAAATTTAAACAATGTAATATTTAAATAAACCCTCACCTTTCCTTATCGTTTTGAACTGCTCCACTCTTCATCGAGGAACACCACTGCTGCTCGCGCCAGAGGTGGAGGAGCGACTGGTGTGGTGCCAGTCTCGAGATGGCGCAGGGGGTGTTGCTCGATTTAGGGCTGAGGGGCGACGTCGATGTTCAATGGAGGCAGCAGAGGACGTCAGAGGATGGAGCGGCGGGAGGGGGTGTGATGCTCGTCTGATCGACGGTGGAGTGGGGCACAGGCGGGCGACGAGATCATGGGTTTTTTCCTCTTTTTTATTTGATCCTTCGTTCTGAACGAAAGAGAAAAATGGGAGGTTATATGAAAAAATATAAATATTAATTTATTTATTACTCCAAAAAGTTGCTTTTTAAATCGAACTCGAAATCGGACCCAACGACTACCACCCTTAGCTAACTACCCTTATTCCGGACACATTGGGATACGTCCCGCAAGCCAATTTGACAGTTACAATCAGTTTCCATTAAATATAAAATATAAATCAATATATTTTAAATTCTAACGCACATTTTAATTTACCGGGGCTACATACTGACTCCAAAAATTCCAGAAAAATAAATCTAGCCATGTTTTGATGATACGATCCTAACAAAACTAATTTAGTCGAATTTGGAGAAAGTTTGAAAAACAGTCATTTTCCAGTCGACTAAATTCAAACTGAGCTGACCAAACACGTTTAAATCCGCCACGCTAACATATTGATTCCAAAAATTCTGAAAATTGGAATCTACCAATAATTTGACATTCCGGATCCAACAAAAGTGTTCCCGTCGAAAATGGAGCAAGTTTGCAAAATCTCTATTTTTAAGGGCTATATATATATAAATTCCATAGCTACTATTCTGAATTTTCAACTGGGCATAACTTTTTATTCCCGTTATAAAATCTGGATTTTTCACATTCGTTAGAAAGATATTTTCAAACAGATTCAAATATTTTTGGTTTCACTAAAATTCGGTTTATTTTGAATCCTGTACATTCATTTGAAATTTGAAATCGAATTTTCAAACTACCGCGCCATTTTCAATTCCTTTTATAATTAAAATAAATATTTATGTTCTAACTTCAATTTAAATAAATTTATACGTTCTAATTCTATTCGAAATATATTTCTAGTCATTATTATTTAAAATAAATCATTTTAAATATTCAAAATTCATTAAAATTGCCAAAAAAAAAATTTAAATTGGTTTCGATTTTCCGGGTTGTTGCAATCTCCCCCACTTTAAATCTTTTCTTCCTCGAAAAGGAATGGAGCTGAAAGTTGTTTTACTAATCAACTCAACTTTCAGTTTTGCTTTCATTCTTCAACTTTTTAGTTTCTAAGAATTTTCAAATTCTTTAAAAATTTGGCTAACACCCTAAATTTTTGAAAAATTTCACCATTAACTCCTTTGTACGGGGAGACAATTAAAATCGCAACTAGCCACACAGGGCCCTCATCATCCAAAAAGAAAAAGAAAAAGCCAAGCGGTTGGCTAATCGGCTCATAAAATCATCCAAACCCAATAAATTAGTAAACATGTACCTATTTCTCGGGCATACAATTTTATTCCTCTTCTTAGCTTCTCTGCTATGACCTGTTCACACATATATATGTACATGCATGCATTTCCAAACAATTTTCAATTCAATTTCGGATTTGACACAATTTGGCTAAATTTACCTTTCTTTCATGTATTGGTTTTATTAGTAAACAAATAATCATTCAACACGAACAACAATCAATTTGTGAATTAGCTTTTCAAATGCATAACTTTAATATATATTCAAAACTCATCTTTTTGGTGCCAAATCACAACAATAACCCTATCTAGTTTTGGTTATCACACTAGCCAATTGGAAATATATAGATATCCCACTTTCGAAACTCGAACACAAATACTAACGATGTACGTACTATCATCAGTATCATCTCCGGGCGACTAGATTGTTATTCTATATCTATCTGGTATATTTGAGGCTTTGTATACACGTTTGCAAGGCGTATATGCAAAATATTCATATACTAGGTTGTCCAAATTCAATATAAAATAAATAACCAAATACATATAATAAGATTTAATTTTTCAAAACAAAATCTGTTTTCACTTTTATTTTGGAAATAACACTCTTTCATCTCATTCTAGGATACTACTGATCCCATC
Source organism: Allium sativum (assembly GCA_030737875.1). Taxonomy (NCBI): domain Eukaryota; kingdom Viridiplantae; phylum Streptophyta; class Magnoliopsida; order Asparagales; family Amaryllidaceae; genus Allium; species Allium sativum. The sequence goes on from CM060909.1 coordinate 1,026,443,098, forward strand.
TCTAACGAGTCAGTCTCATTGGGTATTACTAATCCAATCTCTGATGAATTCTTTCATTTGGTTCTAAAGTGTCTTATTCTCGAGCTGTGTAAACCAAATCTCGGATACCAAACTATAACGACCCGAACTACCCCGGTCTCCGAAGAGAAGAGAAAGAATGAATCATCTGAGAACACGACAAATCAGAACACAAACAGAAGAACATTTCATTGCTATTACAACAATTTACATCAGAGTACAATAATATACAGAGTATGAGCAAATAATATACATTTGATTAACATAAGAGATTTACAAATTACAATGCAGTGGAAAATAATTCAAAACACAACTAAAAGAGATACACGGATTGAGCTTTTTGAATATCATTCCAGCTGTAAACCAGGATCCTGTGAATATAATTCTGCAAAACCAAAACTACTAGTTGCCCATGTGGAAAATAGGGGCACCCAGAGTTTAGGTTAAAACAATAAACTCTAGATCAGTCATGTGACTGTTGTGAGAACTAAAACAGTTATAAAAAATTTACTTTAAAATGAAGTAAATCCAGGGACCACGCCGTATAATACGGAACGAGTTTCCTCCCAAGAATACCAGTGCATAGAATAAACAACGCAATGCTTTTTGAAAAAATGAAGCTATTATAAGACCCAGGTCCAATCACACAATGCAACGCAAGCCGGAGGATAGGGTTTTCCCTTGTAATAGCCAAACATGCTTGGTACATTTAAAACAAATCATTTAATACTATTATAAGTGCATAGTGTATAAAACATCTTCAAATATAACTGTATCAATCATATGCGGCATGGTTACCATATATCATGTCGCCAATACTAGGCACTACAATCAAAAACGAATGTCACGTATTGGAAATTGGGTTTCCGTCATGAGTCGAGGCAAGGGATGTACTCCTCGCCGGCTTCGAGACACTCTAGCAAATGCCTGAGGATCTCTCGCAGAAAACCCCTGGATCCTCCAAGGTCGATCCTCCCATATGTTTGAGGATTAGTACTCCTGAACACATGTTTCCCGGTCCTATACGACCTATATCCATCGGCTCTGTAGTAACCGATATATCCGAGGCGCCTTGCAATCCATTAACCACAGAGGTAAAAATATAATAAATGTCTGGGCTCTATACCATGACATCACCCATAGCTAGAAAGAAACGTCATGTTCTCCTTGGGTCCATTATCCCGTTTCTGACTCATACCGAGGTGTAGGGCTCGCGAATTAGCTATACACATAGCTATACCCTTGATCATTTGCATCTCAGCATGTCACACAGGCAATTCATGCGATTGATGTCTATCGATATATAACCTCTAAGCTCGTACGTCTCAGAGAAGGGTGTTAAGAAAGAAAATAAATTCTCCACCACCAAACAGATATATATTTAATAGAGATCAATCAACACAAAATAAAATCCAATGTCAGACATACATTCATTTAATAGTTCGTTCTGGGTCTGAACGAAACTGGAGGCACCTTATTCCTCGTCCCGTGTCCAATACATGAGAGAGATCCTCGCATATTCGGTCGATCTCCAAGTACGTCTGGCCGATCATCACTTATTACCTTGTATTGGGTGTACTGCCCAATCAATACATCAGTAATCATCCAAACGATGCGAAGACCTCCGGTCTTCAACCACCACCTGAATCGTCAACTTATCGTCGAATCAGTTATTCAAAATGGGTATAAACCCAGCCTTTCCGAATAACTAGCGTATATAATAAATAAGTGCTGTAAAAACACAACATACGCCTCATTCCAATCCAGAATAGTCTTTTATCCAAATATTCTTATACTTTGGGAAAGGTTCCCAATAATTTTATCAAAGATAAATTCTTTAAATTTATTCTTTAATCTTCCTTTGAGTATCTATTCAAACCAAATTAAGGTTTATCAACTAGTCGGGATTAGCGTACCTTACTGAAGTAATCAATTGTTTAATTTCCCAATCCCAACCTATTCATCCCATGGAGCAAAACTGGTCATACTCCATATCTAACACCACAGTGTTATCGGTAAATTTAATTACCATTTCACGTTCAAATCTAATTGAAAATTTAACTATCGCGTGGAGCAAAACTGGTGATACTCCATTCTCGATCATTTCCCAAATTTGATAATTTAAATTATCGATTCACATTTAAATCTAATTAAAGATTCATTAAAACTCCACTTAGTTTCAATCTTCCCGGAAAATCAATATTAATGACTATTTTACTTTGGAAACCCAAACATGTCGCATCGAAAATCTACACCGTACTATTGATTTTTACCAATATATAACCTCTAAGCTCGTACATCTCAGAGAAGGGTGTTAAGCAAGAGAATAAATTCTCCGCCACCAAACAGATATATATTTAGCAGAGATCAACCATACAGTTCGAAATACAACGTTAAACATGTAATCCTCTCTTTAACTGGGTTAAAGAACTAATGTCATTTAAACCACATTTCACAATAAACCCAAATCACATTCCACTAATTATGGAATCTTTAGAGAAAAACAAATCAATCTATAATCGATCTCAATTTCCGTGTTCGACCAATAATATAAATGGAATAACGTCAAAGCCTTTTAAATTCCATATATATTAACAGTCTTCCTCCACGGAAGCTCACTTAGATTATTATCAAATCGAATTTCATTCAATTCCAATTTAATATATTAAATTGGAAAACTTTACTTTGGAAAATTTCCATTAAACCTAAGTAAAAAGATTTATAAATTCCAAATCACATTTCATTGTAAATCGGGTTAAAGGACGAATGTCGTTAAAAAAACATGATTCACAATAAACCCAATTCACATCTCATTTTATTCCAATTAAATATTAATTAACTGGAACTCTAATAATCTTAATTAAAATATTTATTCTTTTCACACGGGGTTTAAGAATAGTGTTATTTAAGACACCATTCACGACAAACCAAAATCCAATTCTTTTATTCATTTCCAATTAAATCTTAATTAAATGGAAAACTTCACCAAATCTTAATTAAAGATTTATTCTTTCCTCAACTAGGTTTAACAACAGTGTTAATGAAGACACCATTCACGACAAACCCAAAATCCAAATTTTTTATTCAATTCCAATTAAATACTAATTAATTAGAAAACTTCGCTGAATCTTGATTAAAGATGTATTCTTTTCTCAATTGGGTTTAAGAACAGTGTCAATGAAGACACCATTCACGACAAACCCAAAATCCAATTTGATATTAAATACAAGGCTCTAAATAGAAATTATATTGGCTTATATTCAATAACAAATTCTGAAACCAAATAAATATCGTATTGGGAATAATAATGTATATATCTTCCAAATTCCTCCAAAATATCCGTATAATCACGGAATCCAATATCGAAATATTCTGAAGATAATTTCGATTCAAATCCATTCCAATTAATATATTAGAAATTCTGGTTATTTTTAAAACCATTTCAAATCCAATTTATTTATCTAAACATATTGGATTATAATTCTAGTTCATAACTAGTTCATTTCGATAAAAATATATTTTTATCCTTTCAAATATGAAATTTTTCATCCCAACTCTTTCCAAATCATTTATAATGATTTTACACAAATTATTGATATTTTTAATAATCTTATCAAGGCCCATATAGTCGATTTCCATAAACGGTCATCGAACTGCACTTACAACGACCTTTTCCAAATTTGATTTGGACATAACTCCAAATCCAACCGTTATATTTCAAATCTCTTATATTTGTTGGAAAGCTCTTTTCGGTACAAATCAACAATTCCGGTTTTAGGAGAAACCGACGGTCGGATCTCCCGTAATGTCAATTCGATGTCAATGATCGAAATTCGCGAACTGCCGCGACGCGTTCTATTCAGGCCATTTAATATATATAATATATATATTGTTAGATCCAAATTTGGCTCTAACACCCAAATTGTCTGATTTTGCTGAAATTAATGACTAGAAACGAAATAAAGTATTGAAAACACACCAAATTTATAGTGGTTCGACGTTAACGAGCTTCCACTTTATATGTCTTTGATTATACGTTAAATGCAAGTACAATCAATGACTTCTCTCAGCCTCACTATTACAATGATGATTCACTAAGTAATTTTTTAATAATACTGATAAAAATAATGGAGGAGCAACAATGGTGGTAACAACTCTCAGAATTTCCAAAAGATCCTGAAAAATGCCAAGTATGAGGCTATTTACAGGTGGTACCTACAGGCAGTTCGTGATAACACATGGCACGGATCCCGAGGATCTCAGACTGGTTCATGGCTTTATGGCGAAGTGGTCAATATGGCAGTTATGGATAGGTGTCATCAGATCCTGATCTTTCGTACCGTGGAAGACCTAATAGTGGCTTTTATTCTTCGGACTTGGGGTCGGCTCGTGGAGATGGCTCGGGTCGTGGTGGATCGTCACGAGAGGGGTCGTGACAATAGTGGCACGAGCCAAAGATGACAGAACGACCACGAACGGACTGAGATGGCTCCACGAGCGAGATTTCGTATTGGACTTGTGTGTGAATCTTGGTGGCTTGGTCCAAAAGCTAGCCAACATTTTGCCCCCTCGAAGTATGTTTTATCAGAGATGGAACATGCTTCGAAGTTGCTAAACTATCTTTTCATGAAGCGATGCAAATCAATAGTCGTGTTTTTTTGTAACATCGCACTACTTCAAAAGATCGCGTTCTCTGATGGGTATAAATATCAAGATGGACTTCCAATTATTTCTCTGTTCATTGGTTAGTTTTCATCTTCTGAATTCCATAGTATATCGTGATCAACTTGCCAAGTAAGTTTTAAATTTTATAAATATTCCCATATTTTCCATTTAATGATCATTCTTGAGTTCGGGTCGTGGGAACACATTGTGGTTCATGAATGTGGCATTTATCACGGACCAATCGTCGAGCGGGCCGCCTAACAAACCACGATGGGCCTTCATGAACGCTCATGGCCCATGTGTCTTCATGGACCGAAACGCGAGAAAAATGGAAAGACCAATCGGCCTTTGATTTGGCTATATAAACCGCTCCCTTACTTCTCTTTCACTCCTTCTTTCTCCCATTGTTCTTACTGTCACCGCCCAGCTTCATAAAACCCTAGCTCGCGATTTTCCTCCCAAATCCACTAAATTTCAGGACTTTATCAAACTCGAAAATGTAATTATGATAAATGGTTAGGCTCTTCCTTTGCCCTCCTTTGGTTTCCGCAGATTTTATCTTTGTTGTTGACCTTGAGACGATAGGCAAGGGCATAGGAGTTTGAAGATACTGTTGGGAATTCGTTGAAGGAGGAAGATAGTGAGCGTTACGATAATTTGGATCGTGGGAATTGACGTCGAAGTAGGTTGTGGAAGAGAGTTAAAGGTCAGATTGGATTGTGGATGGAAAGAGGATCAGGCTCGTTATAGAGAGGAGCAAGGTTCGTAGCAGTGGCGAGATAAGATGGTGGGTCGGGTCGTGAAGGTGGTGAAGTATTGGTTCGTGAGAAGGGTGAGCTAAATCGGGTCGTAAGGGTGGCTCTCAAGCCTTTCATTCATGAGTCGTTGGATCTTGGGATCACCCTCCAACGCGGACTCAGATCACAAACCGAAACTCCATCCACGATCCGCACCGGTTCACGAGCCATGCCACAATCACGAGTCGAACTCTTCCTCGCGATCTGTCTCTTGACCATGAGCCGATTCATATCTTGACTAAAACTTGACGCCATTCTGACATATTGATGAACAATTAGGATAGAGCCTTCGAGATGGAATTCTTAAACTGGACTTGGATAAAAACATAACTCAGAGACTTGCAATAACTACTTATTCTTTTATCTATTTCACTTCATGCTTTTCTTTTTCAGTAATGCACGCACTGGCACGGTTTAACACCTCCACACACCAGCACTTGCCCATGCATGGGGTTAAAGGGTAACTGCATTCTAATTTCTCATGTTTATTCGCCAACACAGCCATGTCTGATAGACGTGCGTTGAGTATATCAGAAATGAGGTTAGATCCAGAGTCGTCAAAATATCACAATTCTGAAGTGTTTCCGTTTGACCCAGAGTGGGAAATTCAGGATATGATTATGAGACAAATATCGATAGTGAATCGACATCTTTCGAGAACACATCACTCGAGGAGGAAGAAGATGATCGAGCTCCTGATAAGATCCCAGGTGTTAGAGAAGTAGAGAAAGAGAAGCTTAGTGATTCCATGGCTTCTAAATTGGACAAGTTGAAATTGGAGAAAATCTGTCTAAGGCACGGGATTCCTTGGGATGATGTAAAAACTCTAGAGGAAGGAGATAAGCCTCATTCTGCTTTGGAAGGATATATGGCTGTCAGTAGGCTCATTTGTTGGGCAGGCTCCATCCCTCCATTTCCTCCAATTGTCGTTGATCTACTGAGACGGCTACATATCACTCCTATGCAACTCCATCCCAACGCTTACGCAACTCTATATACTTTATATATCGCGTACATAGAGATTTTACAGACCGAGCTCACCTTCAAAGATTTGAAATTATATGATCATTTCAAACATCGTTCCATAGGGACCCTAATTTTCTCTTTCTTTAAATCTATTCCTGGTAGAAAGGTTTTGTCGGATGGCCATAGCAACTTAGGGGATGCGAGATCCAATTGGTTTTACATAAAACATCAGGCAAGATGTGCAAGGAAGTGGATACAATCAAGTAGGTTTCAAATTATGCAACGTATATTCCAATTGCATAATCTAAGTGCTAATGTATTCTTTTTTCTTGTATAGCTCACAATTTAAAAAAAACAGAGGGCTCGGTATATGAGGATTGATTATCCCGCCTCTTAGCAAACAAATCGGACTTTGTAGAATCAAGAAGTGCATCATCGATGAGAGCCTTCATAAACACCATCTTCTGGATATAAGATTCGGGCTTGGAACTGGTGGCAAGCCTTACAAGTATGTGCCCCCGGCTGAGGGAGAAGGGACTTCAGGGGCCACAAAAACAATCGAATTTCATTAGAGTCCTTTGCTGATAATTAATTAGAATGATGAGGATTTGAATGCATATAAAGGAGACGAAGTTCGGGTTAATGAACCAAAGAATGCTTTCTCTTCCAATGGGCAGCTTCCCCTGAAGTCCCCACCTCCAGTAGAGCCTGCATTAACAGAGGAGCAAATTTTCGGGGATTTAGAAAAGATCCCCCCGCCAGATGACATCTATACTTCTGGAGATTTCGAAGAGGAACCATTCTTCCTTGTCTCCAAGGGATAGACCTCTCCTGCCAAAGATAAGGATACTGAACAGACAAGCCAAACTTCGCGCCTTGGTCTATTGGAGGGGACTACACGGGCACACAAATCACATGCACTACTTATCACAACACTTATATACTAGTAGTACTCACGATCCTGATGCCTGTTTTGTGATTTTGTACAGGAAAAATGCCTCGTCGTTATTCTTACCGCGATCTTCGTGAGAACACACCCAAGCTGTCTTCTGTATCTGAACATGATCGCAGCGATAACGGAGGAAGGGATATCCAACGACGCCATGATTCTTATTCTTATCACCCTACACGTTATGCTCTCGCTTAAAACAGGATCCTGGGAAGTCTCATAGTCGCCAAATGCCACACAAAGGGGGTAAAGAACTTCCTAAGGTTCCGACTCCTCCTAAAGGCTTACCTCCCTCGGGAAAATCCTCCAAGAAGTATCACGAACACAAAGGTAAACAAAAGGAGTCGAGCAAAGATAAAGAGAATGAAAAAGCGGCTCTTGTTCCCTCTGGTCAGCATAGTTTGGGCACTCCTGGGGTACAGGAGGGTGCCGTTACTCCTGTTATTCAAGCAAAACTGGAGCGCTTACAGAAGTAATTTCCCGATATCTATTTTGAGAGGTTGCATTTTGTCCCCGATCTCGAACTGGTTTCTGACTAATGGGATGTAGAAGTTGTAGGTCAGATCGGCCACGGGGCTAAACAATATAATGCAATAAAAAAGCATGCCAAGAATTTATCAGATGTTATACGCCGTTTAGAGGTAGATGCTGCCAGGGCCAGAGTGAAGGTCGATCACGATGCTAAGGCCAGAAGCAAGGCGGAGAAAGATCTTGAAGATGCACAAGCCCAACTCGCTTTAGCTCGGCGGGGCGCTCAAAATTACAATACCGAACTGGACGATGCCAAGAAACGCTTCCACCTCGAGCTCCATTCACATAGCCAAGAACGCATGGCTTTGAAGAAAGTGGTGGAGGATCTCAGGACTGCTAATACTGAGCTAAAGGCATCGGAGGATCGTCTTGCGACATAGAAGGCTGCTTGGGAGAAGAAAAAAGCAAGCTTAAAGGATGATCTCGCTCGTATTAAAAAGGAAAATGCTGACTTGAACAACAAACTTGCTCATACTGAGCAACGGGCAACTCTTGCCGAAAGTAATGCCAATGCTGCTCCTCATCCTCCACTACTACCTCTAACCTTGTTGCAGCCAAAAAGGAAATAGAAGGGTTCGAGGAGCTGCTAATGGACTTCTTTGCTCAAGTCATTCGAACTCGAGACATCTCTTGGATTATAGACTATCACACCACCTTGGTCAATGTATGGGATATAATTGTCGAGGGAGAAAAGCAGTGCTTAAAGATTGAGGAAATCGACGAGGACTACCTTATGCAGACTTTCCTCAGGGGTGGAGAGCCCGAGGCTTTAGCAGAGGGAAGGCGTCAGATTCAAGAGGCCATGGAGAAGGAAAAAGTCAAACTCAATGGTAAGAGCAAGATTGACGAAGGTTCAAGTTCATCACCGAAGCCCAAATCTTCTGAGGTTAAGGAGTATAGTCCAGATGATCCACTGATCCCTGGGGTTCTGGATCCCCTACTGTCGGGGTTTCTGCTGCAACTTCATCCGCAGAGTCAGAGGAAGGTATCTCCCTATTTTCTCCACAACTTGTCAAAGCTATTATAACTTTTCGTCGCGTTGTGGAGCAAACAATCAAGGAAACCACATTTTCTCCCAAACTAACAACAGTTGCTTCTCGCGATATAGGTGTCAAATCTACCAAAGAAATTGCAGAAAAACAAGCTGAAGTTGATAAGGTCGACGTGCCTCCAATCACCGAGGCCATCCCCGAACTTCCAAAGCAAAATGAGGCTGAGACAACTAATGAGGCCATTGGGGTGTCTAGCACGGATGTTCCGAAAAATGCTGAAATCATTGGAGCTTTGCAAGATACCGATGGAGGTCACGGGGACGAAGAAGAGGAAGTAAACATCATGGGAGAGAACAAGGATGATGATAGCATTACTCTAGCTGATATGAAGGCAGAGAGGGATAAACAACTGGCCTTAAAAATGGAGGAGCAAGAGCCTCTAAATGTAGCACCTATTATTGTAGCTGGCCCCAAGACTGGATTGATTATAAAGTTGTCCAGTAAATCGATAACCACGCAGCTTGCAACCCTATCTTCTAATCCTCCATAATATTCTCCTTCCGATAAGAAGAAGAAGAGAAAGTAGGACAAATCCGATGTCGACAAGGAGGAATCCGAGAAGAAAAAGAAAGAGAAGATGCCAAGGTTATCCCTGAAGCCCAAGTAGAGCCACTTCATTATGTCTCTTTTCTTTTAGTATTTCCAATGGCCTTATGATGTAGCCGCAAGTATGGCCCTCGCCTTTTGCTTAGCTTTGTTTTGTAAATCTGCACTTAGTAAATGAAAATCCGTTTCTTTTGCATCATTGCGGTGTACCTACAAGTTTATCATGCTTGGCTACGAACGTAAATAGTCAAATCATAACTAAGTTGGAATCAAATCGTGAATCGTTTCATCAATAAAACTTTAAAATTCCTGCACTAGACTTCTGTGTGTGTGTATATGTACATAAGTATGCCCTCACTCAATCATTAACATGATTCCTGGCCAGCGCTTATTGATGATTGATTAGAGTCACACGTGTGCTGCCCTCCATGTTCGAACATGAAGGATTCAGGCTCAGCTTTCAATCTTTCCCCCGTTACTACGAAGAAGTAGGAGCCCTTTAATGGCATTTAATCGATATGCCTTTATACTCTCCCATCATATGCCCAGAATAGAGTTTGAACTCAGCTTTCAGTTTGCCCCCCGTTCCTTCAGCTGGGTAGGAGTTCTTTCGTGGCACCTAGTCTCTAGTGCCTTTATACTCTCCTGTCGAATGCCAAGGGTAGAGTGTTGTTGAGATGGTCTTTTGAATCATGGTGCACCTCCACGTGACAATTCATGTCCTTGTCTTTTGTACTTTCTCTCAAGTCGTGAGAAATAAAGTGTCGGTTGTTATGTCACTTGCTTTATTGCATCCTCGATATCCTGCATATCGTTGACCTTCTGATCTGATAGAAGACACTTTGGATTACGTGTTTTGAGATTATCGCAAAGCTCATAGCAAGTTTTAAAGATTATAATAATTCATGGAGTAAAGAATGACAGAACAGATAAGAAATCGTGCAGTAAAAGTAAATGACACAGGATATTTTATAGTGGTTCGGTCAAATCGTGACCTACGTCCACTTTATAATCTTTTGCTTATATAATCGGGCTGTTCTAGGCAAGTCGTGCCTCTTTACAAGGTCCTAACAACAAAATAATAAAACTGACACTTTCAGGTCAGATAATGCCGTAATTGCTGGGCATTCTACGCTCTGGGGATTTCATCTCCATCCACGGTTGCTAGCTTGAAGGCTCCATTATCAAGCCTCCGTAGGATGGCATAAGGTCTTTCCCATTTTGGGCCCAAGTGTACCGGGGGTGGGAAGACACGTTTTAGAACCAAGTCTCCGGGTTCAAATGTTCGTGCTCAGACCCTCTTGTTGTAGTACCAAGCGACTTGCTGTTTGTGTCTCAGGGCCTATAGATCCGCCTTGTCCCTTTTTTCTTCTACCATATTTAGGGATTCAAGAAGAAGTTCATTATTAGTCACTGGGTCGTAGTAAGTGATCCTATTAGATGGTACTTCTAACTCAACTGGGATGACCACTTAAGCTCCAAAAGCAAGGGAAAAGGGTGTATGCCCGGTGGCTGACTTGAAGGTTGTGCTATAGGCCCATAATGTCATAGGTAGTTCATCAACCCACATGTCTCTAGCCCGCTTCAATCGCTTCTTCAAAATGGACTTGATAACTTTGTTTGCTGCTTCTACCTGCCCATTTGATTGCGGATGCGCCACAGTTGTGAATCTCTTCTCAATGTGGTATCTTTGACAAAAGTCCCAGAACTCGGTGCTGTCAAATTGGGTTCCATTATCTATTATGATGATTTTCAAGATTACAAATCTACATTAATGTTTCTCACAACGAAGTTGATCACCCTCTTGGTTGTGATTGTGCTCAATGGCTCCACTTCGACCCACTTCGTGAAGTGATCTGTGGCTACAATGGCGTACTTAGCTCCACCCATAGCAATGGGGAAGCTTCCAATAATATCAATTCCCCATATAGCGAAGGACCATGGGCTCATCATTGTTGTTAACCGGTTAGGAGGTGCACGGGGGATCTTGGAGAATTTCTGGAAGCTATCACAACGCTGTGCATATTTAGCTACATCTTTGTTTATGCTGGGCCAAAAATAATCGTATTGCAGTATCTTCTTTGCCAGTGTCTGGCCTCCAGTGTGGTTGTCACATTCACCTTCGTGAACTTCCCTTAAAACTCTTTCGATGTCGTCGTGGGCTATACACCGGAGGAGCGACATCGAGAATCCTTGTCGGAACAACACTTCACCTTGCACGACATATCTGGAGGCTTTACGAATGACACCACGTGTTTCGCTCTTTTTGGTGGGAAGTGTCTCATTTATCAAAAAGTTCTTTATAGGTGTCATCCATGACTCCCTTTCCGGCTCAGTTTCTAATACATGATCCATTTCCATCTGATCGATACTCGAGATTGCAGTATCTCTATCTGGACCATCTCTATGTCCTTAGGATTATCGGAACTTGCCATCTTGGCCAACTTGTCCGCCCTCTAGTTCTTTGATCGGGGGATGTGTGTTATGCTGTAGTGTTCCAAGCCAACCGGCAATTTTCTTACTTCTCTCAAGTAGGATACAAGCCTTGGTCCTTTAGCCTGAAACTCTTCGTTAACCTGGTTCACCACTATCTTCGAATCGCAAAAGATGTCCAGCTTTGCTATTCCCAGCTCCCTCGCAAGATTAAGCCTAACAATCAGGGCTTCATACTCCGAGTCGTTGTTGGTGGCATGGAACTCTACTCTCAAAGCACAATATATTGATCGTTCTTCGGGGGTTACCAGTACCACTCTAGCACCAAATCGTTTGTCATTCCTGGTTCCGTCGGTATATAGTTTCCAAGTGTTAGGGTCAACAAGTTATTTCGGAGGCTCAACTTCCTCACTCAGCACATCGCCCTCCGGGATAACAAACTCTGCTATAAAATCTGCCAGTACTTGCCCCTTTATCGATCTTCGGGGCTAAAAGTTCAGGTTGAACTGACTCAACTCGATATTCCACTTGAGTAGCCTTCCCGATGCCTCTGGTTTTTGCAACACTTGCCGCAATGGATGATCCATATATACAATGATAGGATGAGACTGAAAACAGTGACGAAGCTTTATAGATGCGATCAACAGACTATACGCAATCTTCTCTATCTTCGGGTAGTTTCGCTTTGCCGCTGCTAGCTTCTTACTCACACAGTATACAGGTCTCTGGACTTTATCCTCTTCTCTTACTAGAGCTAAACTTAGCGCGTGGGACGACACTGCCAAGTATACGAACAAATCCCCGTGGTCTACCGGCTTGGACAATATCAGAGGTTTTTCTGGGTGGTTCAGGAGATTCTGGAATGCTTTCACGCAATCAGGGGTCCATTTGAAATTGCGCTTCCCTCGCTTTATCAAATCGAAAAACGGAATGTACTTGTCCATAGCTTTGGAGATAAATCTACTTAATGCGGCTACTTTCCCAGTGAGGCTTTGCACATCTTTGATTTGCCTTGGTTCTTGAATGTTCCTGATTGCTGCGATCTGGTCTAGATTTATCTCAATTCCACGTGAGCTGACGATAAAAACCAAGAACTTTCCAGAGGCTACTCCGAACGAACATTTTAGTGGGTTGAGCTTCATCCCGTATCACCTAAGGATGCCAAACATTTCTGCTAAGTTGATAGTATGGTTGGATGACTGTCTGGATTTCACGAGCATATCATCAACATATACTTCCATCGTCTTCCCAATCTAACTGTAGAACATCCGGTTTACTAGTCGTTGATATATTACTCGGGCGTTCTTTAAGCCAAAAGGCATCACTACATAGCAGTGCACTCCCAAATTTGTAATGAAGTTGGTATGCTCCTGATCTGGTACATGCATTGGGATTTGATTATATTCTGAATACGCATCCATGAAAGAGAGAAGTTCGTGACTAGCGGTTGAATCTACCAACTGATCGATTCTAGGAAGTGGAAAACTTTCCTTCGGGCAAGCCTTGTTCAAAACTTAAAAATTAATGCAGGTGCGCCATTTCCCGTTGGCCTTCTTCACCAAAACCGGATTTGAGATCCATTCCGGGTAAGTTGAAACTCTAATGAATCCATTGCTCCTCAACTTCTCAACTTCTTCTTTTACGGCAGCTGACCTCTCTAGGCCTAGCATTTGCATTTTCTGCTTGACAGGTGGATGCTTAGGGTTGATACTCAACGAGTGACTCATGATTTATGGGGATATCCCACACATGTCAGCATGGGTCCAGGCAAACACATCCAGGTTAGCCTTCAGGAAGTCAATCAATTCCTTTGTCCGAGTAGGGTCCAACTAGGATCCGATCTTCAAGACCTTCGCTGGGTCATTATCGTCGATTGGAATGTCCATAGTTGTTTCATTTGGAGTCTCCATTCTGCCCCTAGGCTCCTCATCCTCTCTGGGATCTATATCCTTGGGCAGTTCTCTAGACGGCTCCTTCGGGGCCATCTTTAATTGCTATGTTGTGTCCACCTTTGCCGGTGGGGGAGTACCCTTTGGTTCTATGTTTAATCCCTTGAGCATCAACTTCAACTCTTCTATGTAGCAAGCTCGTCCTATGAATTGGTCACCTCTACCACTCCCACTCCTGCATCTGTCGTGAACTTTAATAATAGGCACCAGGGTGCACTACAGGCTCTGAATTCTTCTAGAGCCGATCGACCCAAAATGGCGTTATAAGGTAACTCAATATCCAATACCACAAATGGAAGGATTCTCACTCTCCGACGATCTCCTTCTCCTAAAGTTACTAATAATTCCACATATCTAGTTGGGGCTGTTGAGGCTCCATTGAAGCCTCGTATCCATCCCTCACATGGCTTCAAATCTTTTGCCTCAAGCTTCATCTGATCAAAGGCTTTCTTAAACATGATGTTTACTGAGCTTCCATTATCTACCAAAACCTTGTGGACCAAAGCGGGGATGATGGTTGTCGTGGTCACTAAAGGATCTTCAGTGGGGGCGTGAACTCCAATACAGTCTCTATCATGAAAGACTATATCGTCAAACATCGTTTTGTGCTACTTTATCGGAGCCTCAATTTCGGGATTGCTGCATTCTCCCACTTCAAGGTGTTTGGCCGCATTCACATACTGATCCATTTCCCTAAAGCTGTGTCCAGCAGGATGAGGCCCTCCTACTATGGTATTGACGACAATGTTCTTTCCTTTCTGCTGTGTGGTCGGCCTTGCAGCAGGTTGATTCTGGTTCGGGGCCTGCCCAGCTTGCCCCCTGTTTCTCGAAGCAACCTTGTACTCGTCTAACTTTCCTTCACGGAGTAGATTTTCGATGACATTTCCCAAATGATGGCATTCATTGGTGGAATGACCATGGGTCTGATGAAAAAGACAAAACTTTCCTGTCTCGCGTTCCTTTCCTGTTGAGTCTCTAGGTGGAGGTCTCTTATATTGAAGAACGTTGTAGGTATCCAGGAAGATATTTTCTAGTGTATCATTTAGTGGTGTAATATTCTCAAATGGTTTGAACCGAGGCCTCCTCTACAAGCCATTCCCTCGATTTCTTCTCTTGTTGTTGTTTCCAGATTGACGATCATTCCCATGGTTTTTGTTTCTAATGTTGACCTCTACCTTTCTGGAACTATCTCCAGATCGTTTGATGGCCACATTGCTTTGTATATCCTCTTTGTCGGTAGCCTTCCTCTTTCGATTGGCGTATATATCTTACTGACGTAAGCAGATGTTAGTTTTTTCATAGAATACTTCTCTAGTTAACGGTGGTTTGCCGACTAAGTATCTCCCAAACTCAGTATCCTTGTCTACTCCGTCAATTAAGGCCATCAAAATAGTTTGTTCGTGAGGTTCTCTTACCTCTGTGACTACTAGATTGAAGCGGTCTATATAGGACCTCAAAGATTCATCAGGGCATTGTTTAATGAGGGATAACTCAATGACATTTTTAGACCTCTAAGCATGAAGTCGAAATTGATTTACAAATTGTTCACTCAATTCTCTGAAACCGGAGATCGTTCGTGCCGGCAGGCGAGTAAACCACATTAGTGCCACGTCCTCCAAAAATATCGGGAATGCTTTACATTTTACTGCATCAGGAGCAGCAACGACATTCATGTACCATGAATACCTCATCAGATGATGAACTAGATCTGTCTTGCCTGCATAACGATTCATGGTGGGCATCATGAATCGTCTCGGGAAGTGGACATCCAGTATATCATCAGTAAAGGGCATATGACTGTGGCCTATACCCCAATCCTCACTCCTCTGTCCATGGCTATCTATCATGATCTGCCTAATCATTGCTTCAACATCAGCATGAGTCACTGTAGATTCAGGATCGACACTTCTTGCCCTACGGGGCCCTCCATCGTTCCTTCAACGGGCTGCCGCGAAGTCTGGGGCTTGAGCGAAACTCTCTTGTCCCCTGTTGCCATGGTCAATCACGCGGCGAGGGGGTTGCAATGGTTGATTCTCAATAGGATCATTAATAACTTGTGCTCTAGGAAGCACTGCAGGATTATTCAAATTATAGTCTACAGGTCCTAGGTTAAGTGTTGCCTCTTCTATAGAAGGAAGCGATCCAAATCGAAGATGTTCTATATTTTCATCCCTTTCCAATGGTCGCCGTGGAGGTCTTGGAGATTCCCCAGATGAAGACGAGTATTCTGGAGTCAAAGGACGGGCTGGTGGAGATGTCCTCTACCTTTGGAGATCATCAATGCGTCTGTCCAATGCAATAAGATTCTGTCGTAATAGGGAACTCTCTTATCTTTGGGCTGCCAACACGTCATTCGTTCTCTCCAACATATCGAGGATGCGAGAAAGGTCTCCTTCAGTGGTTGGGGCAGAAGGGTTGAACTGATCATCAACATTCTCTCTTATATGTAAAGGACCCGAGCGAGGTCGAGCAGAAGCACCAGCATGAGCAGAACGAGCCATAATTTCCTTTCCAGGTCGAGTTGTAGTCCTATGGTCAGGGCGGTTCGTGACCCCCTCTTGTTGACGACTCGTGGTTCCTTCCTGATGGCGGCTCGTGGTGGCTCCCTGGAGGCGGTTCGTGGTAGTGTGAGCAGGGTGGCTCGTGGTGTTGTCTTGGGATCGGGTCGTGACGCCCCCCGCGGGTCGGATCGGCCCCTGGTCTTCACGAACCGCAAGCTCCACCTTGGCCTGCTCGTGAACACTTTCTTCAATGGCTTCATTTGCTTGCGAAGCTCGTGCATCTTTGGATTTTTTTCCAGCCATAATGTCTTAACTTTGCAAAAATCTTCAAAAACTGAAACAGTGGAGATTCGGACTATTTTCTTTGGACTTGAATGTCCAAACAGTAGAATAAAAATCTGATGTGCTGAGACTTCAATTCTCGGTGAAAGCACAAAATGTTAGATCCAAATTTGGCTCTAACACCCAAATTGTCTGATTTTGCTGAGATTAATGGCTAGAAATGCAAGAAAGTACTGAAAACACACCAAATTTATAGTGGTTCGGCATTAACGAGCCTACGTCCATTTTATATGTCTTTGATTATACGTTAAATGCAACTACAATCAATGATTTCTCACGATCTCACTATTACAATGATGATTCACTAAGTAATTTCGTAATAATACTAATAAAAAATAATGGAGGAGTAACAATGGTGGTAACAACTTTCAGAATTGCCAAAAGATCTTGAAAAATGCCAAGTATGGGGCTATTTATAGGTGGTATCTGCAGGCAGTTCATGATAACACGTGGCACGGATCCCGAGGATCTCCTACTAGTTCGTGGCTTGATGGAGAAGTGGTCAATATGGCAGTTATGGACAAGTGTCATCAGATTCTGATCTTTCGGATCATAGAAGACCCGATCGTGGCTATTATTCTTTGGACTTAGGGTCAGGTCGTGCAGATGGCTCGGGTCGTGGTGGATCGTCACGAGCGGGGTCGTGACAGTAGTGGCACGAGCCAAAGATGATAGGGGGCCACAAACGGATTGAGATGGCTCCACGAGCGAGATTTCGTATTGGACTTGTGTGTGAATCTTGGTGGCTTAGTCCAAAAGCTAGCTAACATATAAAATATATATTTCATCGATTTCCATTTAAAACTTATTTCATAAATCGTTTAAATTCGTTTTGAAAACGATTTCAACTTCATATTCAATTTTAAATCAAAATTAAATAGTCCATATCATTAATATATAAATGATAATATTTTCAAAACATTAGATTTTGAAATCACTTCCATTTCAATGTTCATTATTAAAATGAATAAAATCGATATAAATATCGTTCACGCCTAAATGGTGTTAATCTAATCAACACGACTCCATATATTTAAATATTTTCGTGTCCATCCCAAACCGGACATCAAAATCATATTTTGATCCATTACTGAATATTATTTTAAAATATTCGTTATTTTAAAATATTCGTTAATCATCATTTAAAAATATTCGTTAATTTAAAATATTCATTCTTTCCGGATTGGACTCAGACACGGTCAATTAGCATATAATTTTATTTATATGGATTTCATACACACGTGTACACAACAATAATCAAACACAGTCAACCATCATCCAGAGTGCATTACAAAACTGCATAAGCATTAAATATAAATAATTAACGCTTACAATAGACTGTCAATCCATCGATTGACATACAGCTAAATATTAGGATTAGTGTATGTCCAATATCATCCGAATACCCGTGTGGGGTTTTCAAATAACAAACACTGATTATTATTTGTGCATTTGGGCGATGTGTAAAATATATCGTCCCAATCAATATCAGTCAGACGTAAGTACATAAACAAATCCTCCGATTTGTAAATGAATATTTATTTTATATACACGTTAATAATTATATTTTTAACTATAAAATATTTATTTCAACTCATGAATAATTTATACAATAAAAATGATATTTTTATTGTTGTAATACTTTTAGAAAATTTCGATAGCATAACGGCGCGATACTAGAACCGGAATAAGGTCTAGCCTTATCCCTCGCCTAATAATGGCTCGCGCCATATACATACCAATTCTAATCAATTCAATTCACCCAAACAACCAAATTCAAATAAATAATCCAATCAACCAAACAAACATGGTTTCAAACAAAGGTGTCGGGTGCTACTAAGCACGGTCTGCATCCTAGTATATATTTCTAACTAGAAAATAAATTAAAGAGAGAAGTTCTCACCTTTGGGATGCACTCCTCCAGTTTTATTTCTGGATTTCTGAATAGCTTAAATTTGCCTGAAATTCCAACACAATCCTTTTCACGCTTTTCATAGTAAAAATCACATTTTTAATTTGATGCTTATATATTTAAAAATTGCATTTTTTTTATATCGCTATATATATAAGATCTAATTTGTATATCGTTTCATATATAATAAAAAATGAATTTTTATTTTGCTTCATATATAATAAAAAAATCGAATTTTTATTTCGCTTCGTATATAATAAAAATTGAATTTTTATTTTCTCTACTACATATGTAAAAATCATATTTTTATATTATAGAAAATCATAACTTTGTATTATTAAAAATCATATCCTTTTATTTTTTAAAAATCAAATCTTTTTCATTTTAAAAATCTATTCTTTTTCTAATGTAATTTCTATAATAAAAGATCAATTTTTTAAAACAATACCCAATATTTAAATTTCAGATTTTTAACAATGTTTATATTTATATTAAAACTGATTTTAACCAATGTGAATTTTATTTAAAACTGAAATTTAAACAATGTAATATTTAAATAAACCCTCACCTTTCCTTATCGTTTTGAACTGCTCCAGTCTTCATCGAGGAACATCGCCGCTGCTCGCGCTGGAGGTGGAGGAGCGACTAGTACTGTGGCGGTCTCGAGATGGCGCAGGGGGGTGCGGCTCGATTTAGGGCTGAGAGGCGACGTTGATGTTCGATGGAGGCAGCAGAGGACGTCGGAGGATGGAGCGGCGCTCGTCTGATCGATGGTGGCGTGGGGCGTAGGCAGGCGATGGGATAATGGGTTTTTCCCCTTTTCTTTTTTTATCTGATCCTTCGTTCTGAATGAAAGAGAAAAAGTGGAGGGGGGTTATATGAAAAAAATATAAATATTTATTTTTTACTCCAAAAAGTTTCTTTTTAAATCGGACCCAACGACTGCCTCCCTTAACTAATTACCCCTATTCCAGACACATTGGGATATGTCTCACAAGCCAATTCAACCGTTACAATTAGTTTCCATTAAATTTAAAATATAAATCAATGTATTTTAAATTCCAATGCACATTTTAATTTACCAGGGCCACATACGGACTCCTAAAGTTCCAAAATAAATAAATCTAGCTATGTTTTGATGATACGGTCCTAACAAAACTAATTTCATCGAATTTGGAGACCGTTTGAAAAATGATCATTTTCCAGTTGATTAAATTCAAACTGAATTGACCAAACACGTTTAAATCTGCCACGCTCACATTTTGATTCCAAAAATTCTAAAAATTGGAATCTAGCAATAATTTGACATTCTGGATCCAATAAAAGTGATCTTCAAAAAATGGAGATCATTTGCAAAATCGCTATTTTTAAGGGCTATATATATAAATTCCATAGCGACTATTCTGAATTTTCAACTGGGAATAACTTTTTGTTCCTGTTATGAAATCTGGATTTTTCACATTCGTTGGAAAGATATTTTCAAACAGATTCAAATATTTCTGATTTCACTAAAATTCGGTTTATTTTGAATCCTGTACATTCATTTGAAATTTGAAATCGAATTTTCAAACCACCACGCCATTTTCAATTCCTTTTATAATTAAAATAAATATTTATATTCTAACTTCGATTTAAATAAATTTATACGTTCTAATTCTATTCAAAATAAATTTCTAGTTGTTATTTTTTAAAATAAATCATTTTAAATATTCAAAATTCATTAAAATTGCCAAAATGAAAATTTTAAATTGATTCCGATTTTTCGGGTTGTTACAATCTCCCCCACTTAAAATCTTTTCGTCCTCGAAAAGGAACGGAGCTGAAAGTTGTTTTATTAATCAACTTAACTTTCAGTTTGGCTTTCATTCTTCAACTTTTCAATTTCTAAGAATTTTCAAATTCTTCAAAAAATTGGCTAACACCCTAAATTTTTGGAAAATTTCACCATAACCTCCTTTGTACGGAGAGACATTTAAAACAACTAGCCACGCAGGGCCCGCGTCATCCAAAAAGAAAAAGCCAAGCGGTTGGCCAATCGGCTCATAAAATCATCCAAACCCAATAAATTAGTAAACATGTACCTATTTGTCGGGCGTACAATTTTATTCCTCTGCTTAGCTTCCCCGCTATGACCTGTTCACACATATATATATGTACATGCATGCATTTCCAAAAAAAAATTCAATTCAATTTCAGATTTGACACAATTTGGCTAAATTTACCTTACTTTCATGTATTGGTTTTATCAGTTAACAAATAATCATTCAACATCAACAACAATCAATTTGTGAATTAGCATTTCAAATGCATAACTTTAATATATATTCAAAAATCATCTTTTTGGTGCCAAATCACAACAACAACCCTACCTAGTTTTGGTTCTCACACCAGTCAATTGGAAATATATAGATATCCCACTTTCGAAACTCGAACACAAATATGTGATGATGTACGTACTATCATCAGTATCATCTCTAGGCGACTAGAGTATGATTCTAAATCTATCTAGTAATTTGAGGCTTTGTATACACATTTGCAAGGCGTATATGCAAAATGTTCATATACTAGATTGTCCAAATTCAATATAAAATAAATAATCAAATACGTATAATAAGATTTAAATTTTCAAAACAAAATTTGTTTTCACTTTTATTTTGAAAATAATACTCTTTCGAATCATTCTAGGATACTATTGATTCCATTTCTAACGAGTCATTCTCATTAGATATTACTAATCCAATCTTTGATGAATTCTTTCGTTTGGTTCTAAAGTGTCTTGATCTCGAGCTATGTATACCAGAGCTCCGATACCAAACTATAACGACCCGAACTTCCTTAGTCTCCGAAGAGAAGAGAAAGAACGGATCGTCTGAGAACGCGACAAATCAGAACACAGACAGAAGAACATTTCATTGCTATTACAACAATTTACATCAGAGTACAAGAATATACAGAGCCTGAGCAAATAATACATACGATTATCGTTAGAGATTTACAAATTACAATGCAGCGGAAAATAATACAAAACACAACTGAAAGAGATACACGGATACAGAGCTTTCAGAATATCATTCCAACTGTAAACCAGTATCTTGTGAATATAAATCTACAAAACCAAAACTAATAGCTACCCGTGTGGAAAATAGGGGCACCCAGAGTTTAGGTTAAAACAATAAACTCTAGGTCAGTCATGTGACTGGTGTGAGGAATAAAACAGTTATTAAAACTTTACTTTAAAATGGAGTAAATCCAGGGACCACGCCGTATAACACGGAACGGGTTTCCTCCCAAGAATACCAATGCATAGAATAAACAGCGCAATGCTTTTTGAAAAAATGAAGCTATTATAAGACCCAGGTCCCATCACACAATGCAACGCAAGCCAGAGGATATGGTTTTTCCCTTATAATATCCAAACATGCTTGGTACGTTTAAAACAAATCGTTTGATACTATTATAAGTGCATAGTGTATAAAACATCTTCAAATATAAATGTATCAATCATAGACGGCATGGGTACCATATATCATGTCGCCAATACTAGGCTCTACAATCAAAACCGAAATGTTACGTACTGGAAATTGGATTTCCATCATGATTCGAGGCAAGAGATGTACTCCTCGCCGGCTTTGAGACACTCTAGAAAATGCCTCAGGATCTCCCACGGAAGACCCCTGGATCCTCCAAGGTCGGTCCTCCCTTACATTTGAGGATTAGTATTCCTGAACAGACGTTTCCCAGTCCTATAGGACATATATCCATCGACTCTGTGGTAACCGATATATGCGAGGCGCCTCGCAATCCATCAACCACATAGGTAAAACTATAATAAATGTCTGGGCTCCATACCATGACACCACCCATAGCTAGAAAGAAACGTCATGTCCTCCTTGGGTCCCTTATCCCGTTTCTGACTCATACCGAGGTGTGAGGCTCGCGAGTTAATGCTATACACAAAGCTATGCCCTTCAAGGCCGTGCTTTGATCATCAACCACAAGACTCTACTTTTCAATAGAAGCCTTGATCATTTGCATCTCAGCATGTCACACAGGCAATTCACGCCATGCGACTGATGTCTATCGATATTTAACCTCTAAGCTCGTACGTTTCATAGAAGGGCATTAAGCACAGAGAAAGGTGTTAAGCAAGAGAATAAATTCTCCACCACCAAACAGATGTATATTTAATAGAGATCAATCAACACAGAATAAAATCCAATGTCAGACACACATCCATTTAATAGTTTGTTCTGGGTCTGAACGAAACCGAAGGCACCTTATTCCTTGTCCTGTGTCCAATAAAGGAGAGAGGTCCTTGCATATCCGGTCGATCTCCAAGTACGTCTAGACGATCACCACTTATTACCTTGTCTTGGGTGTACCGCCCAATCAAGACATCAATAATCATCGAAACGATGCAAAGACCTCCGTTCTTCAACCACCATCTTCATCATCAACTTATCGTCGAATCAGTTATTCAGAATGGGTATAAACCCGTCCTTTCCGAATAATTTGCGTATATAATAAACAAGTGCTATTAAAACATAACATACGCCTCATTCCAATCCAAAATATTCTTTTATCCAAGTATTCTTATACTTTGGGAAAGTTTCCCATTAATTTTATCAAAGATAAATTCTTTAAAAAATTTCTTTAATCTTCCTTTGGGTGTTAATTTAAACCAAATTAAGGTTTATCAACTAGTCGGGATTAGCGCACCTTACAGAAGTAATCATTTGTTTAATTTCCCAATCCCAACCTATTAATCCCATGGAGCAAAACTGGTCATACTCTATATCTAACACCACGGCGTTATCGGTTATAAATTTAATTACCATTTCACGTTCAAATCTAATTGAAGATTTAACTATCGTTTGGAGCAAAACTGGTGATACTCCATTCTCGATCATTTCCCAAATTTGATAATTTAAAATATCGATTCACATTTCAATCTAATTAAAGATTCATTAAAACTCCACTTAGTTTTAGTCTTCCCAAAAAAACAATATTAATGATTATTTAACTTTGGAAACCCAAACATGCCGCATCGACAATCTACACCGTACTATTGATTTCTGCCGATTTACAACCTCTAAGCTCGTACGTCTCAGTGTTAAGCAAGAGAATAAATTCTCCGCTACCAAACAGATATATATTTAGCAAAGATCAACCATACAGTTCGAAATACCACGTTAGACATGTAATCCTGTCTTTAACCGGGTTAAAGAACTAATGTCATTTAAAACACAGTTCACGATAAACCCAAATCACATTCCATTAATTATGGAATCTTCATGGAAAAACAAATCAATCTATAATCGATTTCAATTTCCATGTCAAGACCAATAATATAAATAGAATAACGACAAAGACTTTTAAATTCCATATATATTAACAGTCTTCCTCCACAGAAGCTCACTTCTATTATTATCAAATCGAATTCCATTCAATTCCAATTTAATATATTAAATTAGAAAACTTTACTTTGGAAAATTTCCATTATATCTAAATAATAAAATTTATAAATTCCAAATCACATTTCACTGTAAATCGGGTTAAAGAACGAATGTCGTTAAAAAAACACGGTTCACAATAAACCCAATTCACTTCACATTTTATTCCAATTAAATGTTAATTAACTAGAACTGTAATAATCTTAATTAAAAGATTTATTCTTTTCACACGGGGTTTTAGAATAGTGTTATTTAATACACCATTCACGACAAACCCAAAATCCAATTCTTTTATTCAATTCCAATTAAATCTTAATTAATCGGAAAACTTCACTAAATCTTAATTAAAGATTTATTCTTTCCTCAACTGGGTTTAAGAACAGTGTTAATGAAGACACCATTAGCGACAAACCCAAAATCCAATTTTTTTATTCAATTCCAATTAAATATTAATTAATTGGAAAACTTCACTGAATCTTGATTAAAGACTTATTCTTTTCTCAACTGGTTTTAAGAACAGTGTTAATGAAGACACCATTCGCGACAAACCCAAAATCCAATTTGGTATTAAATACAAGGCTCTGAATAGAAATTATATCGGCTTATATTCAATACCAAATTCTGAAACCAAACAAATATCGTACTAGGAATAACGATATGTATATCTTCCAAATTCCTCCACAATATCTGTATAATCACGAAATCCAATATCAAATATTCCGAAGATAATTTCGATTCAAATCCATTCCAATTCATATATTGGAAATTCTGGTTATTTTAAAACCATTTCAAATTCAATTTATATATTTAAAAATATTGGATTATAATTCTAGTTCATAACTAGTTCATTTCGATAAAAATAAATATTTATCCTTTTAAGTACGGAATTTTTCATTCCACTTCTTTCCAAATCATTTATTATGGTTTTACACAAATTATTGATATTTTTAATAATTTTATCAAGGCCCTACAATAGATTTCCATAAACGGTCATCGAACTGCACTTACATCGACCTTTTCCAAATTTGATTTGGACATAACTCCTAATCCAACAATTAGACTTCAAATCTCTTACATTCATTGGAAAGCTCTTTTCGATACGAACCCAACAATTCCATTTTTAGGAGAATCCGACGGTCGGATCTCCCGTAATGTCAATTCGAAGTCAATAGTCGAAATACGCGAACTGCCGCGACGTGGTGCATTCTATTCAGGCCGTTTAAGATATAATATATATATTATATATATGTTTCGTTGATTTCCATTTAAAACATATTTTATAAATCGTTTTAAATTCATTTTGAAAACTATTTCAACTTCATTTTCAATATTATATCAAAATTGAATTCCATATCATTAATATATAAATGATAATATTTTTAAAACATTAGATTTTGAAATCACTTCCATTTCGATATTCATTATAAAAATGAATAAAATCGATATAAATATCGTTCACGTCCAAATGGTGTTAATCTAATCAACATGGCTTCATATATTTATCGGACATCAAAATCATATTTTGATCCACTATTGAATATTATTTTAAAATATTCATTATTTTAAAATGTTCATTATTCGTCATTTCAAAGTATTCGTTAATTTAAAATATTCATTCTTTCCGAATTGGAATCAAACACAATCAATTACCATATAATTTTATTTATATGGATTTCATACACATGTGTACACAACAATAATCAAACACAGCCAACCATCATCCAGAGTGCATTACACAACTGCATAAGCGTTCAATATAAATAATTAACGCTTACAACAGCCTGTCAACCCATCAATTGACATACAGCTAAATATTGGGATTAGTGTATGTCCAGTATCATCCCAATACCTGTGTGGGGTTTTCAAACAACAAACACTGATTATTATTTGTGCATTTGGGTGATGTGTAAAATATATCGTCCCAATCAATATCAGTTAAACGTGTGTACATAAACCAATCCTCCGATTTGTAAATGAATATTTGTTTTATTCATATACATGTTAAAAAATATATTTTTAACTATAAAATATTTATTTCAACTCTTGAATAAGTTATACAGTTCATTTATACAATAAAAATGATATTTTTAGTATTATATTATTTTTAAAAAAATTCGGCAGCATAACGGCGCGATACTAGAACCGGAATAAGGTCTAGCCTTATCCCTCGCCTAATAATGGCTCGCGCCATGTACATACCAATTCTAATCAATTCAATTCACCCAAACAACCAAATTCAAACAAATAATCCAATCAACCAAACAACCAAACAAACATGGTTTCAAACAAAGGTGTCGGGTGCTACTAAGCACGGTCTGCATCCTAGTATATGTTTCTAACTAGAAAATAAATTAAAGTGAGAAGTTCTCACCTTTGGGATCCACTCCTCCAGTTTTATTTCTGAATTTCTGAATAGCTTGGATTTTCCCGAAATTCCAATGCAATCCTTTTCATGCTGTTCATAGTAAAAATCACATTTTTAATATGATGCTTATATATTTAAAAATCGCATTTTTTTAAATCGCTATACACACACACACACATATATATATATAAAAGATCTAATTTTTATATCGCTTCATACATAATAAAAATCGAATTTTTATTTCGCTTCATATATAATAAAAAATCAAAATTTTATTTTGCTTCATATATAATAAAAATCAAAATTTTATTTTCTCTACTACATATGTAAAAAATCATAACTTTATATTATTAAAAATCATATCTTTTTATCTTTAAAAATCAAATCTTTTTCTTTTTATAAATCTAATCTTTTTCTAATGTAATTTCTATAATAAAAGATCATATTTTTTTAAAACAATACCATATATTTAAATTTTAGTTTTTTTAACAATGTTTATATTTATATTAAAACTGATTTTAACCAATGTGAATTTGTTGACACATTTTTTGGTAAAAGCTGTCACACATGGAATATCTGGATAGCAACGCGCTCAAGCGATGGAAACAATGCCAGAAGACATATAGCAGTTTAGTCAAAATCGCAACATCAACGTAAAATAACCCAAAACTCCTATTAGACGACCTCTTTTGGGCCCGAAAACAACAATTACGGAGCTGAGCTCGATAATTTTTGTAGCCTTCTGAATTAGCTTCAGGTTGAGCTTTCATTTGACTCAATTCGACTTACGGTTTGGAAGTTACGCCCTTTTCCGTAAGCTGGTGTAATCAGACAATCACTTGAATGACGCGACGAAACATCAATAGCTCGGAATATGGCTCATGCACCCACCTCGGATCGTGATATACTCTCGACTCGTGGGACCTACCTTGGTTCGCCCTAGTCTCTACTTGCCCCCCCATCCGTGGCTCGTAGACCACTACCTCACGAACCAGCTCGTGGTGCACCTTGACCATCACGACCCCATGACCACGACTCGATCGTGGACACTAAGCTCGTGACCAGACCCCGGCTCGTGGAGCCCACATCACGACTTGACCACATAACCACGAACCGACCCTTGGACCTCTTGATACACGCGTAGATGTTGACCTATTCTCAAGGCTACTTCTGCTCCTACTTTCCCGGATCGGGTGCCACCAGAAGCCCTCCTACAACTATAAATACACCATTTGAAGGCATTTTCATTGACTTTTGGCCATTCTTCTTCACTGCTTCTACCATTACTGAGGTGCAAGGACTTTGCACCTTTCTACATCTAAATTCTCCTCTTGTAATCTCAATTAATACACGGATTGTGTGTCTACATGTAACTGATTCTTTTAATCTGTCAGTATAACAATAAGATTATAAGCCGAACCACTATAAAAATCTCGTGTGTTCCCTATTATTTACTATTTTGTGATCTGTGATTTGCATTTGGGTGTTAGTGACAACCTCGACTTCTAGCTTAGATAAATGGCAATAAAAAGGAAGAAAACTGGAACTTCCTCTCATGTTGAGGATGCTGACGCTGAAGGCGCAAGGAACGAGGCAAGCCAAGAGGCTTCCTCCCATGGAGATCCTTCGCAATACTTAACTAGAGACGAGATGGATGGCGTTCTCGCTGAATTGAGAACCCAGATGGCAAGGCAAGATGATCTCCTCAGGAAGCAACAGGAGATGATCGATGGATTCTTCGCTCGGATGGATGGCAGATCGAGCTTCAACGATCAATGCACTGGAAATGAAGCCACAGAAGTAGCTCGTGCATCACTTGGACTCGAGGGCAACCCCCTCGCTCTTGGAAATGGTCAGCCTCAATCGACTTCAGCTACAGTTCAGACGAATGCTGGATTCCAAGTTCCCATCCCTCATCAGCAATCGGCTCGTGACTTAAGGCCAGGAGCAGCTCGTGACGGCCCAGAACCAGCTCGCGATGGTGGTCTACGACCCGATCGGATCATCCCCCTCCAGCTGCGAGCCGCGAGAGGTGAACCCCTGGATTATGATCCAGCTCGTGATGCACCTCCTGGCTCATGAACCGCTCCCAGCGACTCACTCCCAGCAGCTCACTAGCAGCTTTCTTCTCTCACATTTAACGCTGGAGGTACCAGCTCTGACCTTGGCAACTTGCAACAACTATTTGAAGGAAATCGGCTAGTAGATCTGATTGAACGCCTCTCAAGAGGCCGCACTTACCAGAATGACGTAGATGACGTCAATCATACTCCTTTCACTCAGGAGATCGGGAATTCTCGTAATCCCCCAGATTTCAAACTTCCACAACTGGAGCCCTACAACGGCAGGACCGATCCAATTGTGCATCTGGTGCGCTACAAACGACATACGGAAGTTCAATTGGCATCGGAAAATGTCATGGCAAAGTGTTTTCCCTTATTTCTGACTGACATAGCCACTATGTGGATTTGGCAGCTAGAAATAGAATCAATCAGCAGTTGGAACATGTTGGTCGCATGCTTTATTGAACAATTTCGGGTTCACATTGCACGGCCCAAGAACATCATGTCATTCACTACAATCAAGCAGAGGCCCAGAGAAACTCTATGCTCGTTTTTGGAAAGATTCAACATTGCAGCAGCATTAGTTGATCACCCTGAATCGTCCATGGAATTAATGGCAGCAATATCCAGTGTTCTAGGTAGCTCAGAGTTCAAAAAATCCTTGTACCGAGATCCACCACGAAATCTCGGCGAATTCTACCTTGAAGCAGATAGATTTCTGTGGGAAGAATATGCAACTTCTGAGAAGTGCATTCTCGATGTCAACATGCTTAAAGATGGAGAACCATCTGATTCTGGAAAATGCAAAGGAAAAGCCGATGTCAAGAATGACCGCAACACTCAACCCCGGAGAGGGCCCAAATATGAAAGATACACTGAACTGAACGACGCTCTAAGCAACATCTACATGGATACAGGAGGCGCCACCTCATATCCAAGGCCTCCCAAGAGGGAGCCAACGCTAGCACAACGCAACTACGGAAGGAATTGCATATTTCATGACATAGACGGTCAAAAAACTGATGACTGCAGACATTTGCAAGATCTTATTGAGGATCGGGTCAGACGAGGAGAGCTACCCAAGTATGTCACTCGACCAACAGCGCCTACACCTGCGCTGCCACCACCTATTCCCTAGAGAGGGAACGATCCTGGATCAAGCAATCACGGGATTATCATTAACTGATCCCACTCAGCGGATCTCTTCAGTTCGCCGGACTCTGGTCTGTAGTTCATGTTTTTTAGGCTTTTAGGCGACTTCTCACACCTCTTTGTTTTCTCTGCATGCAATAAGAATGGTAACATCAGCTCACATGCACGGAACCGACCTGTAGTCTCCAGTCGTGTTCAGGGTTAGAATAACTGCCGCTTAGTTTTCATGAATCAATAAAGATCATTGATGAGCTCTGGCTCCCAACTGGATTCGTCCAGTATAAACAAATATGAGCTCTGGCTCCCAACTGGATCCGTCCAGTATAAACATTAAGCTTCGGCTCCGAACTGGATCCGTCCAGTATAAACAAACCGTATTAGCATTTCCTCGGTCGTCTTACTTCGGTAAGGCCGTCGTGGATCCTCACGGCATTTCCTCGGTCGTCTCACTCCGGTAAGGCCGTCTTGGAACCTCATGGCATTTTCTCGGTCCTCTTACTCCGGTAAGGCCATCTTGGAACCTCACGGCATTTCCTCGGTCTTCTTGCCCCGGTAAGGCCATTTTGGAACCCCACAGAATTCCCTTGGTCATCTTACTCCGGTAAGGCCGTCCCAGAACCA
Source organism: Allium sativum (assembly GCA_030737875.1). Classification (NCBI taxonomy): domain Eukaryota; kingdom Viridiplantae; phylum Streptophyta; class Magnoliopsida; order Asparagales; family Amaryllidaceae; genus Allium; species Allium sativum. The sequence continues at coordinate 1,026,473,413 of CM060909.1, forward strand.
TTTTTGCATTGTTTGTCTTATCTTTTTGCAGGTACGGATTATGGATTTCACAGATTATCTAGAACACATCTTCCTTCAACCAGCAAGATATGTTCTGGGGGCAAACTTATTGACACACTTTTTGGTAAAAGCTGTCACACATGGAATATCTGGATAGCAACGCGCTCAAGCGATGGAAACGATGCCAGAAGACATATAGCAATTTAGTCAAAATCGCAACATCAACGTAAAATGGCTCGAAACTCCTATTAGATGAACTCTTTTGGGCCCGAAAATAGTAATTAGGGAGATAAGCTCGGTAACTCTTGTAGCTCTCTGAATTAACTTCAGGTTGAGCTTTCGTTTGACTCAATCGGACTTACAGTTTGGTAATTACGCCCTTTTCCATAAGCTGGTGTAATTTGGCAATCACTTGAATGACGCGACGAAACATCACTAGCTCGGAATATGACTCAAGCACCCTCCTCGGATCGTGATACACTCTCGACTCGTGGGACCTACCTTAGTTTTCCCTAGTCTCCGCTTGCCTCCCATCCATTGCTCGTAGACCACTACCTCACGAACCAGCTTGTGGTGCACCTTGACCATCACGACCCCATGACCACGACTCGATCGTGGACACTAAACTCACGACCAGACCCCGACTCGTGGAGCCCACATCACGACCTGACCACATGACCACGAACCGACCCCTGGACCTCTTGATACACGCGTAGATGTTGACCTGTTCTCAAGGCTACTTCTGCTCCTACTTTCCCGGATCGGGTGCCACCAGAAGCCCTCCTACAGTTATAAATACACTACTTGAAGGCATTTTCATGGACATTTGGCCATTCTTCTTCATGGCTTCCACCATTACTGAAGTGCAAGGACTTTGCACCTTTCTACATCTAAATTCTCCTCTTGTAATCTCAACTAACACACAGAGTGTGTGTCTACATGTAACTGATTCTTTTAATCTGTCAATATAATAATAAGATTATAAAGTGGACGTAGGCTACATTTACAGCCGAACCACTATAAAAATCTCGTGTGTTACCACTTATTTACTATTTTGTGATCTATGATCTACATTTGGATGTTAGTGCCAATTTTTGGTCTAACAGAATTATATTTAAAACTTGGAATTTAAACAATGTAATATTAAAACAAACCCTCACCTTTCCTTATCGTTTTGAACTACTCCAGTCTTCATCGAGGAACACCGCCGCTTCTCGCGCCGGGTGCAGTTGCGGTCTCGAGATGGCGCAGGGGGGTGCGGCTCGATTTAGGGCTGAGGGGCGACGTTGATGTTCGATGGAGGCAGCAGAGGACGTCGGAGGATGGAGCGGCGGGAGGGGGTACTGCGCTCGTCTGATCGACAGTGGCGTGGGGCACAATCCGACTACGGGATCGTGGTTTTTTCCCCTTTTTTTATTTGATCCTTCGTTCTGAACGAAAGAGATAAGGGGGGTTATATAAAAAAATATAAATATTTATTTATTTATTACTTCAAAAAGTTGCTATTTAAGTCGAACTCCAAATCGGACCTAACGACTGCCGCTCTAGCTAATTACCCCTATTCGGACGCATTGGGATATGTCCTACAAGCTAATTCGACCGTTACACTCAATTTCCGTTAAATTTAAAATATAATTCAATATATTTTAAATTCCAATGCACATTTTAATTTACCGGGGCCACATACTGGCTCCAAAAATTCCAAAAAAACAAATATAGCTATGTTTTAACGATACGGCCCTAACAAAACTAATTTCATCAAATTTGGAGATCGTTTGAAACGGTCATTTTCCAGTCGATCAAATTCAAACTGAATTGACCAAACACGTTTAAATCTACCACGCTCACATATTGATTCCAAAAATTCTGAAAATTGGAACATAGCAATAATTTGACATTCCAGATCCAACAAAAGTGATCTCATCGAGAACGGAGGTCGTTTGCAAAATCGCTATTTTTATGGGATATATATATATATATTCCATAACGACTATTCTGAATTTTCAACTGGGCATAAATTTTTATTCCCATTATGAAATCTGGATTTTTCACATTCTTTGGAAAGATATTTTCAAACAGATTTAAATATTTATTGATCATTAAAATCTGGTTTATTTTGAATTATGTACATCCATTTGAAATTTGAAATCGAATTTTCAAACTACCGCGCCATTTTCAATTCCTTTTATAATTAAAATAAATATTTATATTCTAACTGTAACACCCCGCATTTTTACTATAACTAAAAATTAAATAAAATTTATGAAAATATGCTTATATAGGTAAATAATGGTGATGTATAATGAGAATTAATTAATACATGGAAGAGAAGAAAAATTAATTAGATAATAGTGTGTGTAACGGAGAAGATAGTAAAATAAGGATATTTAATTTAAATATCAGTAATTAAGTAAAATGGACATCACCATTGCGTTCCTCTCGAAATTTTACATGAAATAGAGTCCGAGTTTTCGAAAATCGGAGTTCGTATGAAGGAGTTATGACCTCCCGAAGTTTCAGCGAAAAATCATAAAAAAGCCTAACCCAAAACAGAAAAAAAATGACCAGGTCGATCCCCAGGTCGACCATAGGGGGAGGTCGACCATAGTGACGACCCCCCCTGGGGAGGCGACCTGTAGTGACCTAAAGCGGGAATTTTGGTCCAGAAGCGGGAAATTCACCCCAGAAGCTGTCCAGGTTCATTTTTGAGCACCTAGATGAGTTTTTGGGCCTGGTACGTTGGTCTAACACCTATATAAACATCCTAGGCTCATTGTAAACTCCACAACAATTCATGGCAAGGCCATGGCTCTCTTCTAGCTTGATTTCTTCTTCCTCCTCAAGCTATTGATCTAAATAAATCTTAGATCTATTCTTCTCTCTTTTATCTACAACATCATTCCTAAAATTAAAAGATTGAGATCTAGAATTACTACAACCATGAATAAAAAGAAAAGAGGCTTAAATCTAAATCACTACGCAAAGAGAAGGAATTCAGATCTACAACCTACGCCGCATATGAAATCAAAGATAAATTGAATTGGACATGAAATCAATCAAAGATGAATCATAAGCAACAAAAAGGGAAAGGGGGAAATCAGTTCAAGGATTAATCCAATTCATAAATCAAAGGGGTAATCGTGGATCTACATTTTGAAGATGACAAACACTATGAGTGGAGCTATAATGCACTTTTTGCGTAAAATTATTATTTATCGTTCGAACATTCCCTATGTAAACATGAAATGAAATTATTGAATCCATAATGTTTAATATTATCATGTGCTCAATTTTAATTATTATACCTACGATTATGTGCCTCCTTTTATTCTTTCCCTTTTTGATTTTTAATAGCTAGGCTATCTCGAGCCTAGATCTATCATAAAATAAATACGATTGAATGATTATTGCAAGCGAAAAAAAGGAAACGCTCGGTTTTGGGCTATGACATGAACTGGAGGGTTTGGTTATAAATTACAAAGAGGGTTGGGCGTAATATAACATTGACAAAACCTGAATGCGTAAACCAAATTTAGAATTATACGCATGAACATGATTTGGGGTTTGGCGTATAATTGACATCATTGATTTAAGCATGAAATTGACTTATGGATTTGTTAATGGGCACATGTCTCTAGAATAAAACCTGTATTATAACTTGAATTTGGATAAGAACACAAACTTGATACGAATTGACATCTGGAATTTGACATGAAGTTTACATCTAGAACTTGAACATGAAATTGACATGAATATGAATTATGAATTTAATGATAGACGTAACCTATTAATGGGATTACAATCATAAATATAAATTGGGGGTTTTTAGGTAAAGCTTGGATTTGGGGAATTGACACTTGACATCTAGATTGAACTTGATACTCGAATTTTGGCACTATTGAAATGCATTGAAGATGAATATGGTTGAGTAATTTGTGTAATGTAAATAGGGACAAGATTATGAAACTTGAAATATGACATTTAGAGTATGCTTATGAACTTGACATCTAAAACGAACACGAACATGGCATGAATTGGTAGTTGACATTTATAAGAACATGCTTGTAAGTTGGGTAATTGGCATAACATGAACTTAATATTTTTTTGACATGATTATGAACTTGACATATGCCAATTAGAATAGACATGAACCAAACATGAAACGTGGCTAACTCGAGGTTAGGATGAGTTTGCGATGTAATCCTGCCCGGAACCGCCCGGCCTAACCAGTGGTAGCAAACAATAGGTCCTAACGTGAGAAGTTAGTCATATCGCGCTTGAAACCCGAGGTTAGACTGAGTTGTGGTGTAATTCTGCCTGGAACCGCCAGGCATAACCAGTGACCACAACAACAGGTCTAATGTGAGAGGTTGTGGTGCATTAATAATTAATTAATGGCACATGATTCGTAGGGTTAAGTCATGAATTCAAAGACAACACTTAACCAAATTTGTGAATGAACATTATAAGGAGATGGGGTTAAGTCGACACGAGCATATGAACAAAACTTAACCAAAAACGGAAATAGGGAATGTTAACTACCTATTATAAATCGAAGTTGAAATAGTCAAGGGGTTAATTAGGGGGTAAACCTGTCCTAGGGACATAGGAAGTCTATGACTTAAGATGTAATGTAAGACCTGAAGGGTGGGATAACCTATAATATGCGGTAAGCTAAGCAAAAACTGTGGGAAAACACCCATGCGCTATCACCGAATAAAAGAGAACTTAAGTTATGCTTGAATTCATGGGAAAACCTTAGTCAACAAGTTGAATTATAAAGCGAGAATATGTGGTCTAATGTCTAAGGTAATGAGAATTGACTAAGTAAGACAACGAGAATGGTAACTAAGTAACAAGCCTAGGTTAATAGGAACTAAGCAGTAAACCTTAGTTAAGAAAACGGTCGAGAATGGGAACTAAGTTGTAATCCTTAGTTAAGGGGACTAAGTGGTAAACCTTAGTTACCAAGATTAACGGGAACGGAAACTAAGTGGTAAACCTTCGTTAAGAATAACTAAGTAATAATTCTTAGTCAAGGAAACTGAGCCACTCCATAAATAGATGAATAACCTGATACGGTAGATCATCGCTTAACAAACACACGAGGAGGAGCGAACGTTTATCTGATTTCGAAAAAGGCTCTAGCGGACTGGGTTACGAAGCACGTAGCTTGGGGGAATGTGAGGGTACTCTTGGTATCCCACTGTGAGGTTGCAGATGATCTGCCTGGGCTCACAGAGGTTAAGGTCTGCGGTAGGAGAACCAAGAGTATACCTTGGTTGCAATATAAGGTAACCTAAAGACTAGGATGGACCAGCGTGAGGCGGCGATATCTTGTTTAGCCCTGTGATAGCACTCGTCGTCTACCTACCATCTTCATTCAATCGTAGTACGTATACGGAAAGGCAAAGAACTCCCAACAGACCATATACTTGCTATCTAGTTATGGGTGAGACTGGCCAATAGGAAAGTGGGGGCATATGTGGTAGGAGTACAGTTCTCGTGCTTGATCTTCTTGGATTGCCTTTCATTAGTTGAGGGAGGGGTCACGTGGGACCATAACCACTGGTAGAAAAACAGACCTTAGCATCTACATCGGCAGATAACTTAAAGCTCCCGACCGAGTTCCATATTTCTTGATTTAGCCCTGACACGGGACTCGGGCCGCACATATAGTGTACATGTGCACCTAGACATCGGAAACGATTCGCGATACATACGTGGGAAAAGGGCGTTGTTCGACAGGTAGCATAATCCCTAGTAGTCCTAGGTGGCATAAACCCTAATCGAATCTAGAAAATGTTCAATAGGTAGCATAATCCCTAGTGGTCCTAGGTGGCATAAATCCTAGTTGAACACTCGATAGTTCATGATAAGGAAACCTAGCCAGATCAAGGGTGGCAGTCCAAACGATTTCAAGAATGGTGGCACTACGTTGAAGTAATATAGAATTATGTGATAAAGCTCGTACGATATATAGCGAGGGACTATACGTATACATGGAAAGGATTATATGAGTTGGGGAAAAATTACATATACGATGTATTAGGTTAAGTCTACTAGCAAGTGGACGAGAATGACATGGGTTTGGCCTTGGGTGCTAATATTGTGAATAACCTAATAAACAAGAAATTATAACTAAACGGTATATGTAGGGTTACACAAGAGTTTATTATAGTCCAGTCACACAGAACTTATGTTCTGACCCCCTCCTCACAACATGCGCAGGTTAGGTTCATGACAGAGATAGTATTGCTTGACTACTGGCTTGGCAGTATTATTATTATGGTAATGCTATTTTGAATAAATTATATTTTATTCCTTCCTCTGTGAGCTGCTTTTCGAAGTCTGACATGTTTCTTTCTCTCTGTCTTTTATGCAGGATACCAGAGCACCCAAATCGGGGTCCGATGGATTGGATTTTGAAAAATTTGGTCTGTCGAAACTCGGGTTGTTACATCTAGTATCAGTGCTTCGGTTTAGTGGTCTTAGGGTGATAATGAGTGAACATATTTGTATTTTCTAAAATATAAATATATTATATATATAAACCTAAATCCATATTATTGCCCACTAGACATGTAAAGAGTTGGGATATTGGTTTGTACACTAAAGGCATGGACATAGAAATTTTGGAAACAATTAGGTGGTTGGGAAAGTGTACAATATGACTTGGAGCTAGAAAGTATCCCCATAGAATGGAAACTGAAATATTTGTATTTCAGAGTAGTGGGTCTAGAAGTAAAACCTTAGAAATTAGAAAAAAAAGGTTAAAGTGTGAAAATGGATTAGGAATATATATAGTCGAGAAAATTGAATTTGTGAAAGTACATAGAAAAGCCTAGTTGAGTGGAAAACCCGCTTTGAGTCTGACCCAATAATAAACTTTTAAGAACTTGAATTTGTAAAAGAGTTTGTGGTATTTTCTGAGTTTTGATCTTAAAAGTATCTTGATGTTTGAAAAGTGCATATTGGGTTTTAAAACAAAGTGGGGTATATTATGTAAAACAACGATTCTTGTTTTGAAAGAATTCTCTCATGAAAAGGAGCATATATATATATATAGCTCACTAGTTCTCATATATGAAAATCTTGAAAGGAAAATGTTGTATTTTGTAAAAGGAGTTTTTGAAATCTCTATTCTATTAAATTTTGATTATTTTTAAAATAAAAAAATGGGTAAACAAATTTCCCGTAGAATGCATAAGCATTGAGACCTAGAATTGTTGCTTGAGAAAAAGAAAAGGATAGGCTAGTAATACACAGCATGGACTAGTAGTGACTACTAGGTGATGAAGGGCAAGCAGTTATACAGACCCTGTTAGGTGGACTCGCGATTGTCAGAGGTAATAAAGTCTTAAGATCCTTGGCCCATAGTTGTAGCTGTGTAGGATACTGTTTGACTAGAAAACGGAAAAGCTTATTTGAAAAGATAAATAAATAATATAAACATGAGAAACTGGACTAAGCCAAATAAGCTAAAGAATAGCCTAACTAACAAGAAAACATTAAATTCAGTAAAGCACAAAACAAGACGGGGGAAAGAAAATGAAAATCTCAAGAAAAAGATGAATAAATATGAAATTATTTCAAGATAAAGTCGAAAATACGAGAAAGAATTTTTCTTATGTTGTTGTGCTTGGATAAGAAAATAGGAAATCTTAATAGAATAGTTATATAAAAATCCAAGTACAATTAGAAAAGAAAAATGGAGGATGTGAATTTTTCCGTTTTATACCTTTTCGTAACATAAGAAATCGAATTTGGAAAATTAGATTTTTCTAAATCTCGAATTAAAAAGATGGTTGGTAGGGTTTTGGATGCGAAAATTGGATGCGAAAATTGGATGAACTATGCTCTTATTCTATAAGAGTATGGGAAAATTTGAACGGAAAATGTTTTGATTTTTCAAAAATATTGCATCCATATAGAACTGCAAGTATATTTAGGATGTGAGCATCATGTTTTAAAAAGTTTTTTTTAAAGTTTGCATACATATAGGTGGATCCAAATTAGGCATACATGCTTTACTATAATGTATTTCACTTTGCACATGTGCACAATGTTGCAACAATTGGATGAATACTAATTGGATGCTGCAAGGGATTATTTATTTTACTCTTATCGAATTTCGGGGACGAAATTCTTTAAGGGTGGGAGAATGTAACACCCCGCATTTTTAATATAATTAAAAATGAAATAAAATTTATGAAAATATGCTTATATAGGTAAATAATGGTGATGTATAATGAGAATTAATTAATACATGGAAGAGAAGAAAAATTAATTCGATAATAGTGTGTGTAACGGAGAAGATAGTAAAATAAGGATATTTACTTTAAATATCAGGAATTAAGTAAAATGGACATCACCATTGCGTTCCTCTCAAAATTTTACATGAAATAGAGTCTGAGTTTTTGAAAATCGGAGTCCGTATGAAGGAGTTATGACCTCCCGAAGTTTCAGCGAAAAATCAGAAAACAGCCCAGCCCAAAACAGAAAAAAATGACCAGGTCGACCCCCAGGTCGACCATAGGGTCGACCTCCCAGGGGGGAGGTCGACCATAGTGTCGACTCCCCCTTGGGGAGGTCAACATGTAGCGACCTGGAGCGGGAATTTTCGTCCAGAAGCGGGAAATTCGCCCCAGAAGCTGTCCAGGTTCATTTTTGAGCACCTGGATGAGTTTTTGGGCCTGGTACGTTGGTCTAACACCTATATAAACATCCTAGGCTCATTGTAAACTCCACAACAATTCATGGCAAGGCCATGGCTCTCTTCTAACTTGATTTCTTCTTCCTCCTCAAGCTATAGATCTAAATAAATCTTAGATCTATTCTTCTCTCTTTTCTCTACAACATCTATTCTTAAAATTAAAAGAATGAGATCTAGAATTACTACAACCATGAATAAAAAGAAAAGAGGCTTAGATCTAAATCACTGCGCAAAGAGAAGGAATTCAGATCTGCAACTTACGCCGCATATGAAATCAAAGATAAATTGAATTGGACATGAAATCAATCAAAGATGAATCATAAGCAACAAAAAGGGAAAGGGGGAAATCAGTTCAAGGATTAATCCAATTCTTAAATCAAAGGGGCAATCAAGGATCTACATTTTGAAAATGACAAACACAGTGAGTGGAGTTATAATGCACTTTTTGTGTAAAATTATTATTTATCGTTCAAACATTCCCTATGTAAACATGAAATGAAATTATTGAATCCATAATGTTTAATATTATCATGTGCTCGATTTTAATTATTATACCTACGATTATGTGCCTCCTTTTATTCTTTCCCTTTTTGATTTTTAATAGTTGGGCTATCTCGAGCCTGGATCTATCATAAAATAAATACGATTGAATGGTTATTGCAAGCGAAAAAAGGGAAACGCTCGGTTTTGGGCTATGACATGAACTGGAGGGTTTGGTTATAAATTACAAAGAGGGTTGGGCGTAATATAACATTGACAAAACCTGAATGCGTAAACCTAATTTAGAATTATACGCATGAACATGATTTGGGGTTTGTCGTAGAATTGACATCATTGATTTAAGCATGAAATTGACTTATGGATTTGTTAATGGGCACATGTCTCTAGAATAAAACCTGTATTATAACTTGAATTTAGATAAAAACACAAACTTGATATGAATTGACATTTGGAATTTGACATGAAGTTTACATCTAGAACTTGAACATGAAATTGAAATGAATACGAATTATGAATTTAATGATAGACGTAACCTATTAATGGGATTACAAGCATGAATATAAATTGGGGGTCTAAGGTAAAGCTTGGATTTGAGGAATTGACACTTTACATCTAGATTGAACTTGATACTCGAATTTTGGCACTATTGAAATGCATTGAACATGAATATGGTTGAGTAATTTGTGTAATGTAAATAGGGACAAGATTATGAAACTTGAAATATGACATTTAGAGTATGCTTATGAACTTGACATCTAAAACGAACACGAACATGGCATGAATTGGTAGTTGACATTTATAAGAACATGCTTGTAAGTTGGGTAATTGTCATAACATGAACTTAATATTTTTTTGACATGATTATGAACTTGACATATGCCAATTAGAATAGACATGAACCAAACATGAAACATGGCTAACTCGAGGTTAGGATGAGTTTGCGATGTAATCCTGCCTGGAACCGCCCGGCCTAACCAGTGGTAGCAAACAATAGGTCCTAATGTGAGAAGTTAGTCATATCGCGCTTGAAACCCGAGGTTAGACTGAGTTATGGTGTAATTCTACCCGGAACCGCCCGGCATAAACAGTGACCACAACAACAAGTCTAATGTGAGAGGTTATGGTGCATTAATAATTAATTAATGGCACATGATTCGTAGGGTTAAGTCATGAATTCAAAGACAACACTTAACCAAATTTGTGAATGGACGTTATAAGGAGATGGGGTTAAGTCGACACGAACATATGAACAAAACTTAACCAAAAACGGAAATAGGGAATGTTAACTACCTTTTATAAATCGAAGTTGACATAGACAAAGGGTTAATTAGGGGGTAAACCTGTCCTAGGGACATAGGAAGACTATGACTTAAGATGTAATGTAAGACCTGAAGGGTGGGATAACCTATAATATGGGGTAAGCTAAGCAAAAACTGTGGGAAAACACCCATGCGCTATCACCGAATAAAAGAGAACTTAAGTTATGCTTGAATTCATGGGAAAACCTTAGTCAACAAGTTGAATTATAAAGCGAGAATATGTGGTCTGATGTCTAAGGTAACGAGAATTGACTAAGGAAGACAACGAGAATGATAACTAAGTAACAAGCCTTAGTTAATAGGAACTAAGCAGTAAACCTTAGTTAAAAAAACGGTCGAGAACGAGAACTAAGTTGTAATCCTTAGTTAAGGGGACTAAGTGGTAAACCTTAGTTAACAAGATTAACGGGAAAGGAAACTAAGTGGTAAACCTTAGTTAAGAACAACTAAGTAATAATTCTTAGTCAAGGAAACTGAGTCAGTCCATAAATAGATGAATAGCCCGATACGGTTGATCAACGCTTAACAAACACACGAGGAGGAGCGAACGTTTATCTGATTTCGAAAAAGGCTCCAGCGGACTGGGTTACGAAGCATGTAGCTTCGGGGAACGTGAGGGTACTATTGGTATCCCTCCGTGAGGTTGCAGATGATCCTCCTGGGCTCACAGAGGTTAAGGTCTGCAGTAGGAGAACCAAGAGTATGCCCTGGTTGCAATATAAGGCAACCTAAAGACTAGGATGGACCAACGTGAGGCGGCGATATCTTGTTTAGCCATGTGATAGCACTCGTCATCTACCTACCATCTTCAGTCAATCGTAGTACGTATACGGAAAGGCAGAGAACTCCCAACAGGCCATATACTTGCTATCTAGTTATGGGTGAGGCTGGCCTATAGGAAAGTGGGGCATAGGTGGCAGGAGTACAGTTCTCGTGCTTGATCTTCTTGGATTGCCTTTCATTAGTTGAGGGAGGGGTCACGTGGGACCATAACCACTGGTAGAAAAATAGACCTTAGCATCTGCATCGGCAGATAACTTAAAGCTCCCGACCGAGTTCCGTATTTCTTGATTTATCCCTGACACGGGACTCGGGCCGCACATATAGTGTACATGCGCACCTAAACATCGGAAACGATTCGCGATACATACGTGGGAAAAGGGCGTTGTTCGATAGGTAGCATAATCCCTAGTAGTCCTAGGTGGCATAAACCCTAATCGAATCGAGAAAACGTTCAATAGGCAGCATAATCCCTAGTGGTCCTAGGTGGCATAAATCCTAGTTGAACACTCGATAGTTCATGATAAGGAAACCTAGCCAGATCAAGGGTGGCAGTCCAAACGATTTCAAAAATGGTGGCACTACGTTGAAGTAGTATAGAATTACATGATAAAGCCCGTACGATATACGGCAAGGGACTGTACGTATACATGCAAAGGATTATACAAGTTAGGGAAAATTACATATATGATGTATTAGGTTAAGTCTACTAGCAAGTGGACGAGAATGACATGGGTTTGGCCTGGGGTGATAATATTGTAAATAACCTAATAAACAAGAAATTATAACTGAACGGTATATGTAGGGTTACACAAGAGTTTATTATACTCCAGTCACACAGAACTTATGTTCTGACCCCCTCCTCACAACATGCGCAGGTTAGGTTCATGACAGAGATAGTATTGCTTGACTACTGGCTTGTTAGTATTATTATTAAGGTAATGCTATTTTGAATAAATTATATTTTATTCCTTCCGCTGTGAGCTGCTTTTCGAACTCTGACATGTTTCTTTCTCTCTGTCTTTTATGCAGGATACTAGAGCACCCAACTCGGGGTCCGATGGATTGGATTTTGGAAAATTCGGTCTGTCGAAACCCGGGTTGTTACACTAACTTCGATTTAAATAAATTTATACGTTTTAATTCTATTCAAAATAAATTTCTAGTCGTTATTTGTAACTGTCGCGGTATTTTCGACCCAGAAAATCAATATAAATCCCATGTCTACTAATCAAGCATTGAAAATACCGGGTCATTAATAGAAAGAAGTTAGAGGATGAGATGGAAAAGATAGAACTAATAGAATAGAAGAAGAAGAACACAACTGAATAGAATCAGGGTAAATACGAATCTTACAGCGGAATGAAACAAAATATAATATATACATAACTTTGAAATACAAAATCTGAATTTGTATAACATACCATATCATAGTATAACACTTATACATCACAGAGGAAATAATCTCTAAATAACTAGCGGTGAAGCCTCCTTCTTCAAGCTCCTCCAAGTGTATCTGTAAAATACTGAAACACTTGACTGCCCATACAAATTTTGGGCACCCAAGAGTTTAGGGAAAAACAAACAAAATAATCTCTGGGTCAGTCATGGGACTGGTGTGAGTAAACTCCAACCATATTGTTTAACTTCGAAAGTCCATTTGAAAGAAAGGGAAATAGTAAGACCAGCCCACACATAAACATGGACGGTTTTTACCTTACTAAAACCAAAACATTTGTAATATCAAATCCAATGATATTATAATAATGTCTAATCAAGTAAATTACCAAATAGCAGAATGCTTGCATCTCACGTTCCATATATATAATATAAAATCAAAAACCGTAGGGCGCTTATTGGAGATTGGATTCCAACTATGACAAGGTATTGGACCACCTCCCGATCAGTGTACTCTAGAGGGGATACACTGGGGTTCAACAAGAACATCTTGCAACCCAGCCCACACATGACCGACCACTCATTTATCTTGAGTGTATCGAACATATTGCCACCTACGGTTGGGCCCACATAACCGTTATCCGAAGATACAGAAACGAAAGATGAAAAAATATGAATTTTCTATAGATGGTGACAATACACCCTAATGGGAATGACCCACATAGCCTTGCTGCCTGCCCGATTTTTGTCATTTCCCAGTTGTGAGGCTTGAGGTTATAATCGCTCTAGAACATCTGATCACCATTCACTTTGAATGCCACACCGTCAAACCCGTCAATTCACTAATCGATTTCCGAAAATATCATGGGTATAAAAAGCTAAGAGGAACGAATTCATCCCCCACCAGACGTAATACCTTTAAAAGATCAACTGTATGTGATTTGTTAGGTATACTCTGTCAGACACTCGCCCATACAAGTTGTCATGGGACTGGACAAACAGAAAGCACCATTCTAGAATGAAACTGCCCTTGCATTTCACTCCGTCTTCAATTATCTTTAGCATAATCTAATTCGCAGCGCCCAAGCCTATACGGAGTGGTTTTCGGATAATATATCCAACTGGTCTCTCCGTATTGACAACAGTGGTCAAAACACTTCGATAGTCGGTTATTTAACTATCAAAGTAAAAACAAACATCCATTTTTTTGACAAAATAATGTGTGATCCTCTAATAGGAAGAGAGCACACACACACACACACACACATATATATATAGTAAAAAAGGACAAGATACAATATCCAATCTCAGACCCGAACAGGATTGCCAAAAGAAAGTAAAGAAATATAGATAGATGAGTTCCGGCAAGGCCACCTCCCATCATACTCCAATATCAAGTTCCGGCAAGGCCACCACCCGATATTGAGTATATCTATATCCTTACATATGGAAATCTAAATAATAGACAATGAGGTAAATCATACCCCTAAAACCACAACACTCCAACACAAATACATATATGACTAAACAAGCAATAAATCCCAATCCAGACAGCAATCCCATAAGCTCCCAGCTCCATCCATGACCTGTAATCTGAAATATTAAAGAAAACTATCAGTAACAAACCTGTATATATGAGTATATACCTATATATGAATGTGTATATAAACATATTTGTATAATAATTATACTTATATGTATATATAACATGTACATATGTACAGGCATATAATCATATATACCATAAAAAATAAAACAGAATAACATGTAGGGAAAGTACAAACAAATACCAAATATCAACAGAGACGAAATCTATTATGTCTGAAATATCTAGTGATTCTAATAAATAGGCTCAAATTTGATCTAACCTTATACAAAAAACAGCCAAAACGTAAATTACCAAAAAGCTTATAATGTGAATTAGACATCCAATCCAGACTAAATTTTACAATACTGATGATTAAATTATCAGCGGAGTCAGACTTTGTATGAAATAATCTCTGGTTTCTTTCTAACCAAATAAACCAACACGAGATTACTACTAAGGAATCCAATATATATCTCTGCCTATTATTAAACTTAAATCTAATACAATTCCAATAATCTGCACAATCATTTATACCATTAAAACCATCAAATGTAAAAAAATTCAGAATCGTATTAAAAATTGAAAAGGTAAAATAACAAGAGAAAAATAAATGGTCAACATGCTCCACACCAATATAACAAAAGCAACATTTGCTATCAATTATGATATTCTTTCTTTTCAAATGTTCGATCGTATTAAGCTTCTTATGTATGATCAACCACATAAGAAACTTAGCTTTGGGAGGAGCATTTGACTTCCATAAGAATTTAAAAGTAAATGTGGGAACTCCAGAAAAGTTAATAAAATTATACATAGAGTTAACCGTATAGACTAGTTTCTTATCTAAACTCCAACTCAGAGAATCCCCATGCTCATCCAAATTGTACATATCTAACTTAGCTTTAAGTAGTGCTAATTGTCTTAACAAGTCTTCTTCTAAAATGTTATCAAAGGAAAACACCCACGAAGGGCTTAGATCCACCCTATAAACATCTATAATATGTGCATTCTTAAAATTACAATTATCATAAAGCTTGTTGAATTCAATTTTTAGTGGCACGTTAGAGATCCAAGGATCATGCCAGAAATAAGTAAGGTCCCCTGAGTGAACTATTACTTTGTAACCTATTTTGAAAAAGAGAAAACAATTCAAAACAGATTTCCAAAAGTGTGATAGTCTATTTTCCCATACACCACTATTCCCAATAAGAAACTCCCCTCTATAATAATAAGATTTAACTACAATGGACTTCCATGATGCCATCACGGCAGGACTTCTAAATTTCCATAACCATTTGGCAAGCATGGATGAATTAAAATTATATAAATTTAATATACCCAAACCCCCGTCTTTTTTAGGTTTACAACACATGTCCCAATTAACTA
Organism: Allium sativum; assembly: GCA_030737875.1. Lineage (NCBI taxonomy): Eukaryota > Viridiplantae > Streptophyta > Magnoliopsida > Asparagales > Amaryllidaceae > Allium > Allium sativum. The sequence goes on from CM060909.1 coordinate 1,026,489,101, forward strand.
AACATTTGTGAACTTTACCCAAAGCAGCACCATTCCAAAGGAAGTTACGTCTAACTCTATCAATCTTCTCTATGACCCACAATGGAAATCGATGTACAACCATCCAGTATGAAGGAATAGCCGATAGCACCGAATTGAATTAAACTAATCTACCTACTCTCGACAGGAATCTGTTATTCCAACTAAGTAGTCTATTGTTAATCTTATCGATGATCACTAACCAATCTTCTTTTTTAAGCTTCGAAGATCTAATCTTAAACCCTAAATAATCTAAAGGAAATTTCATAATGGAACAGTTTAAGGTGTTAGCTACCAATGTCTCAACTTTATTAACATCGTTAAAGACCATAACCGCACTTTTATCGAAATTAATCCTAAGACCAGATAACATTTCAAAACAGTAAAGTATAAACTTAAGGGTAATTATGTGCTTTGGCAAGTGGGAAGAGAATAATAATGTATCATCTGCAAATTAGAGGATAGATAATTCATTATTAAATTCCTCATTCCCAACACTACCAAGTAATCCTAGTCTACCCGCTCTTTTAATAATTCTAGCGAAGACATCCACCGCTAAATTAAACAGAAAAGGCGATAAGGGGTCTCCTTGTCTAAGACCCCTCTTAGATTGGATCTTCTTTCCCATTATCCCGTTAACAACTATATTGGAACAACCAGATCTTAACAATAATAAGATCCAATTGGTCCATCTTACACTAAAACCTCTAGCAAGACATAGTTCACATATGAAATCCCAATCAATAGAGTCAAACGCCTTCTCAAAATCTAACTTTAAAATGGCACAAGTAATGTTATTCTTACAACAGACATTAATGTATTCCTGTACCGTTGCCACTCCATCCACTATATTTCTACCTTTTATGAAGGCAGTTTGAGAACAATCAATGAGATCATTCATCCTAGTACTGAGCCTGTTAGCTAATAGTTTAGATATGATCTTAACATAAACATTAATAAGGGAGATAGGCCTAAAATCCTTTAGAGAATTTGCTCCCTCTCTCTTATGAATAAGGATGACGTTTGCAATGTTAAAACTCCCTAAACGTAGTTCCCCATTATAAAATTCATTAAATAAATTAATTAAATCAGACTTTAAGACTTCCCAGAATTGCTTATAAAAATTAACAGAAAATCCATCTGGACCAGGAGCTTTGTCACTAGGCGTATCACATATTGCCTTCCAAATCTCCTGCTCCGAAAAAGGTTCATCTAAACTATCAAGATTAGTCCTATCTTCGTATGGATATAACTCACTCCATCTAACGTTAGTTCTCCTCTTAATCTTTGAACCAAATATCTGCTTATAGTAACTAGTGAAAGCTTCATTCAAATCCTTTTGTGCAATCAATTCTACATTATTAACAAAAATAGAATGTATCATGTTATCACGTTTCCTCTTATTCGCTACACTATGAAAAAATTTAGTATTATTATCCCCTTCCTTAATCCACTGTATGCGAGATCTTTGCCTCCACATGACCTCTTCTTTTTTCTAAAATAAATTTGAGGTCTTGTTTAAGATTACAGTATTTATCCTTTTCAGCTAAATTAAGAATCCTTGACTCACTAATTTTATCCAAATCCAACAATCCATACATAATCTTATTCTTCTTAATTCTTACGTTACCAAATACAAATTTATTCCAACGCTTAAGAAAGAATCTCAATTTACCTAGCTTAGCGACAAAAATCTTAGCACTATTACCTCTATATAAATTATTAAAATAGAATAAAGACTTCCACTTGACCGAAACTAGGTTTATGAAACTAGTATCAAGTAACCACATCTTCTCAAATTTAAAACTGTTACTAATAGTAATGTTCGATTCACAGGTAAGTATAATTGGACAATGATCGGAGAGCAAAAAAGGTAGTCCTTTGACACTACAAATCGAAAATTTATCTTCTACCTCTGAATTAATAAAGAATCTGTCTAATAATGCAAAAGAAGGAATATCACGGACATTAGACCAAGTGAATGATCTATTATCCATATGAATCTCTATCAAATTATTCTCTAAAATAAAGTCGTTAAATTCCTCCATATCGGAGAAATCCCCTTCTCGGGGTGATCTCTCCCCAAGAAATCTAGTGACATTGAAATCCCCCCAACAATCCAAAGATTGGGGGATTGATTTCTGAAATTAGAGACTTCATCCCACAAAATTCTCCTCTCCATCTTGGTATGAGGTCCATACACATTGGATATACACAAGACAGAATCATTGGAAAGGGAAGCTAATATAACGTTTAAGGAATGTGTCTTTATAGACTCCTGCACGAGTCTATATTGGTTCTCTTTCCAACCAATCATGAGTCCACCAGCAGTACCAATTGCCGGTAGACACACCCAATTACGGAAAGTGGTCCCACCTAGTCTAAGATAAAATCTAAAGTCAGGACGCTCAATTTTAGTCTCTTGTAATAAAATAATGTCAATGTGATTATCTCTAAAAAAAGGTCTAACTTCAGCACATTTTTTAGGTTCATTTAAACCCCTAATATTCCAACTAACTATCCTCATCTACGCAATGATGAAACCCTCTCTAGTTCTCTACTCCTAATATACTCATCATCCAACTCACTATCAGAAAAAACAAATGCAGTGTCACTGGCTAACTGGAATAACCGACTAGTAGTCAGACTCCCTAAAGCAAACGGGGTATAATCACTACCAAAAGTTGAAGACAAACCTGAGCCCGAATCCAATCTACTACCACTAGTAGTAGCTGAATTCGGGAACTTACCTCGAGTCGAAGATGAACCGTATCTGAGCCTAGCACTACGCCGAACCATTCCTGAACTAGGTATCACCCTTCTTCGTCTCCTCCTCCTCGATGCAGAAGAAAGAATATCACTGCTCCAGTTCAAATTACTACACTCTAGCAATCCACAACTGACCTCAAAACTGAAATCAGTGTTCGAAACCTCTACTGATTGAGGCATGACATAAATCACCGGCGAAACCCCAAAGCACGGTCTATGAAACAAAACAAAAAATTTCACGTCCACCATACTAACCAACAACGATCCCACGTACCTATTCAATAGAAACAAGTAATCCCCATTCACCGTGGCACACATGTAATCACTCCTTCCATAAACTCCATCTGTTTGCGCACTGGCGCCAACAAACTCATGTACGTCCATCACATAAAGTCCACTGCTGACCACACTGGAGCTAACCGGAACTATGTTCTCAGTGTTAGCCTCATTCAAACCCATACTATCCTCTAATGAATCATTAGTAGTCGACACATTTTCATGCACAGAGACTTTCGAACGATTTTTAGAACATGAAACCATAACCTTACCGTCTCTCGAATTCCTTGATGTGATAACCCTCGACTCTACAACTGGAATAATATTCACTCCGTCTTTCACAGACAAATCAACATCATTCTCCACTATATTCAATACTGCCTCATTTTCCAGTATACTGAAGCTATTGGAAAGTTCAAATTCATCAGTCACATACCAATTAGCGTCTTCCCCAATACTAGAAACACCATCTATCACAGGCTCATCAACGATATAATCTCTCATATCAACCACCTCTGTTCCAGTCATCTCATCTAGCTCTCTCCCAATGGTGTCATTACTGCCATAAGAACCAATAACCACATGAGGGGCTAAACATAACTGTACAAACGGGTCTTCAAGCATTGAATCACTAGACGTTCCAAATTCATATGAATCACTCACTTCCAGAATCTCACCTTCAAAAAATCCACCATACTCAGGACCTCTATTCAATATGACCGGCTTTGCATATCCTATCTGATGCTTGTTGGAACTGTTACCGTCCCTTTGCCAATGAAGTCCAACTTTCTCACAGTTAATTGTTGTATTAATGATGTCGAAGTGCGTTAAAATATCATCCAGCATCTGAATAACAGTCTTCTTATTACTGCCACCCCAATCATATAAAAATCTCTTTAACATCGTGAGATTCAAGCTAAGGGAAAACATCGAGTCTATCGACAGACTTACACCATAAAATTCCATCTACCATCCCCTCTAAGTTCCATCCCATCTTCAACAAAGAATACGCCCCAGTACTCATAACATCCGAAAAAACCTTTTTGTACCAGTCCGTAAGCTCGATCAGCTTCAAGCATAACCTCAAACAGTTGTGGTGCAAAATCTCCCAAACAGATTTTCCTTTAAAATTCTTTAAGCAACTGACCTTTCTATTACCTGTTCCGCCGCAGTTAAAGCACCGTAAACCGTTCCTACAGTCTTTTGCTAGATGTGAGGGATCCCCGCAACGATAGCATGCTCTTCCTTTAACATTTTCCTTACTCTTTTTCTCTGTCGGATTCCATGTAGGCATTTTGCGCGAAGGTAGTTGGACTACATCAGCGAATGACCTATCAAAGTTCTGAACTGAAGCTCCTCCCGTACAGAAATTGCACTGTCTAAATGTTAAGTTCAGCCTACCATACTTCATATTTGTCTTCTCAATAAGAGGATTTGGGGCCGTATCCTTGTAAATGCCATCAATACCATGGTATATACCCCTGGATTCACCCCCAAAAATGAGTACATCTCCCGTTTCTAACACAATATTCTTAACTGATGCATTAGCTTTATCCTCCTTATAAACAAAAGCAGCCGAATCCCCTATTGAGAAGGAAACCACAGGAAGACCCGCCAAAATGCTTTCGTAGCTCTCGTCCTTGTCTTGGTGGATGCCCAATTTACCATCTCGATCGTAATAATTAACGATACATACATCAGGAGAGATTAGAGGGAGATCCTCCAGTTTACCACCATTTCCAAGAATTGTTTTATGCGCAACAGCCATTGAATCCCTTACCATTCTTTTGAATTCAAATGGTATGGTTGGAGGAATAACACCATCGCTTCTCCTCTTTTCTTCGTATCGCTTTGTCTGTAAATTCCAAAATTTTCCCAAACACATCATATAAAGTTTCAATTGTGCCCCATTTTCATACCCAGGTCTTACAAAACCGCCATCTCCAATACCCAATTCTTGACAAGAATTGACAATCTGAATCTGATCATTAATATTTAGAAAGTTCTTTAAAAGAATCAAACCAGAGCTCAGGATTCGGTAATGGTTTCCTTTGATGTTGGGATTCGAGCGCTCTTGCGATTTATTTTTTGTATTATACCCCCAATTAGCTTTCGCAAGATAATCCCCAAAATGAACTTCCCTGGTATAATCTGGACACGAATCATTTTGATGACCCCTTCTTCCACAATTGGAACAACCAGTTTGATTCCAACAGTTTTTCACATAGTGATTCTTATTTCCGCAGAGATAACAACCACCAGAGAAGATCTTCGATCTTGAGTGAGACAGATCCGAACTTGTATTATTCGATCTAACAGACGAGAACGATTTTGTCGATGAGAAAAGAGAATATGCGAATTTGTAGAAGAATTCAAGAAGAAAGAAGGAACAACCGCCATTATTTGTTAGAAGCTCCAAAAAAAACATCCATTATAATGTATAACTAAACATCACACAATCACGAGCACTTTTTATTTAATACTAACTTTCTAGTTTCCCATATTATTATAAACTCTTCTTTATTTCCCTTCCTCGGAAGTATTATATCATATTTCAAAAACTCCTTAAGCCTTCCTTTACTTTGGAAATAACGATATATATATATATATAATCTATTCAATATTCGATTATCATTTCTTATATGACCTAAAACCAATGTTGAACGACATATTTTGTCATTAATATTTTTACCAATTTCCAAACTTGAAGATTTCCATTTAATACGGGAAATATATTATATCTCAATTATTCATCTTTATTTTTATTGCAATATGCTGCCATATTTCCCTTTATAACTAATGCAATACGCTGCTATATTCCCCTTTATAACTACTGCAATACGCTTCCATGTTTCCCTTTTATAACTAATGCAATATGCTGCTATATTCCCCTTTATAACTACTCTCGACGTATATGTCCATTACAAACTAATACCATCCCTTGATAGTAGTGAAATCGTTCAAGTTGGGGTATTTTACTTACCTCTTAGACCTTGATTGATAACGTTCTTATCTTAGAATAGATGCACGTCTGTAACTTTAAACTCCCTTTTACTTATAATATTCATCAAACCATATTTATTGCTTTATGGTTTTATAACACCATATCCTTACTTTGGAAACTCGATTATTATTTATTTAAACATTAATTCTTTGCTTCATCTCCCTTACATAATTTCATTCATAACTTCTTTTATCAAAAATCATTTACTTTCTTCATCCTTTGACATTTTTCTCTTTATTCGAATTACTTTACTTGGTTCAAGTACACATCTAATTACAACTCAAAACCGTTAGTCTTTCATACTTCTTGGAAAATATTCCTAGTTTCCGTTATAATTATTTTATCTGCAACGTTTCCTTTTAAAACATTATTTGAAATGTGAATATTATTTCTTATAGAAATCTGATTTCGTTAAATCTTAAATCAAATACCATTATTGGTAAAAATCCCATCCATCCAAGTTAATTCCTGAATTTATATTCCAACTATGTTTCATAACTACGGTTTCAAGTCAACCTCTCCTCAATTATAAACTTAGTTTATAACTTGATCTTGATTACATATTCTATTTTAAATATGTTGGTTTTAAAATCAATATTAACTATCTTATTAGATTCTATAATATAATCCTAACCATAAATACTTTCATAATCCTCGACACAGTCGAATATCCAATTATAAATCAAATGGATTTATTTTAATCCCTAATCACATCCTGAACGTTGAAATAAATTTCACCGTTCCCCTTTAAAATGTATGCTTGAATTCATATTTTTTCCAAATTTCCTAATGATGATTTTTTTATCGTTTTTAAATCAAACTGCTTGTTTTATATAATTAAAACAAGCTATTGTTCTAGCCCAATAAATATTAAATTTCTATTATTTAAATATAATAAATAATAGATCCCTTTCAAACTCGAAATCCTTTCCAATATATCTACGGTATTTAAATATCTGTTATTTCAGGGCCATGTTATCTAAATATTTCAAGCACACAATAATCAATCACATATTATTGGTTATATCAAACAATGCAATATATGATATAAAATAACAATATAATTGTTGGGGAATCCAGTTGGATCCCTCCAACCTATTTTCCTGCATCCACAGATGTTAGTAACATAAATAACATCCTTTCATATCGGTAACAACATCAGTATTCAATCGACTGTTTGTATATATATTACGGTATATATTATTTCGGCCAAATAATTTAGTAAATCATCCAAGTAAACATCACACACAGCATTCAATCAAATATTATAATATTTTAAAATAGAATAGAGTTAGTGAATTTACTCACCTTTTCACGTTAACCATTAAATAACGATTTGCATCAAGCGATTAAAGCAAACGTTCAATTCTCTGAAATTCAAACGAGCTTCAGATGGCTCCAAATCAGATTCGTCGTGTAGCCTCCGATTGTACGGTTCCAACAAGACAGTCCGTTCGCCAAACGTGTCGAACAACAAAACTTTATTTCCCAATTCAATTTAAGCCCGCCAGCACCTTTGAATTCCCTCGTCTTTCATTCTTTATTCTCTCCCTTAACGTCCCTTTTCTTATTTTTATTTTACTTAGGCTTCACCGTTGTTAACTCGGCCCAATGCCACCCCACAAACCCACGTCCGTCTTTCACGATTTACCAGCGTCAAACGCTTTCCTCCTTCTCCATTACAGTGAACTACCGCATCACCCGCTATCCCCATTCTTCTGTTGCTAGATCTCCATTCTCCTTTACAAGGAACATTTCCTCCATCGTTCAATTTTGAAAACTTTTGCTCTTTTACAGTGACCTACATCACTCATTTTCACCGTCCCTTAAGCCACAAGTCCCTGTACTTGGAGAACAACATGCACTCAACCTCTTTACCCCATTGTTTAAATCCCTCTAACCGATTTTGCGTTCTGGTCCCTCTACATGCACAACACACATACAGCTCATGGTCTCTCTACCCTTTAATTTCGCTACAGCATGATCAGGGTACCCAATCCTCGCAACCACCCATAAAAACAACGTCCATACTTCATTTGTAATTTCCACCCACCTTCTTGTACATGGATCCCACACACACACCTTCTTGTACATGGATCCCATACTCCAGTATTAGTTTCTGCTATTTCAACTCCCATTCACGTAGAAACAATGCCACCAGATAACGAGAGAACTCAAATACTCAAACTGCTACGGCCCTTTAATGTAAATGCTTTTCTACCTTTATTATCCCAAGTTTCGTCTAAAGGAACCCCTCAGCATTTACCGCACCCATGCAGTCCATGCAAACACCGCCCTTGTACACTAGCACTTGCATACGCACTCTTGAGCTGTCATCACACGGTTTCCCACTCCTCCGCGAGTACTCCATCACATTCACTTCGCACTACATAACACCAGTACCCACTTCATCACCCCTTCCTGACGCCAAACTGTTTCTTCCAAAAGTAAAACCACTTGCTCCTCCCAGTATCCTTGCATACTACTCACGTCACCCTGTTTAGTTTGTATTCACACCCATTCATGCTTTAGGCAAATCTTAACCATGCTTGCCTAAATGACTTGATTTTATTTAACAACCATTATGAGTTTTCTCGCCATCTAAAATCACGTAAAAATGTCCATGCTTCATATCTCCGATCACATTGGACTCCAAAACTCTCCTTCATGGCACCACACGTTCTCAACAACAAAACCACCTTATCTCCTTCTCACACATGCTCCCTGATAGACGCAGCTCGCAACCCTATGTGTAGCTCCGAAAACGATCACTAGTCTAAAATGAATCGCACCCCTTTGGAAATAATACGAGGTTAAAGAGGATTCTTGCTTAATTCTTTATGGTTTAGGTGATAGGAATAGTTTTCTTTTTGAATGGATGTTTGCGGTTTGAAGGTGTCATGAAAATAATATGGTTGGGTTGCTTCTTGGAGCAGCACCAATGAAAGCTACATGATGTATTTATATTATTTCGAAACCTTTACTCTTAAGCATTTAGAACACAAGTAGGCATGTCAGCTGTAGGGTAGAAAACTTTAGGGTAAGCCAGCGTGTTCAATTTGATCATTCAAAGAAGATTTTTATTTATATTATTTAATATATATATAGCCTTTGATTTGACCATACATGGTGTACGAGCCTTGGGTGTTAAGAATACAAATATATAATGTATTTAAGGTGGAGAAAACTTAACTGTTAAGGTTTTAGGGGATAAGTAACTAGGGACAGCTTTTTCTTTGAGTTGTCTAATCTTGTGTGCCTGTGTATTTATGGAGTTCGGAGCCTTCATGATTAAGTGATAGGCCCTTCTAGGGTGTACATTCCACTAGCGATAGCTTTGCAGATATTGTAGGCGGGATAGAGAGTCTATGTACAAACAAGGTTAGGCATTGGAATTAAATATATAGGCTTGTGATTGTCTCAGATATCATGTGCGTGCATTAAATTAGGTATGTACTGATATGAAAACTCCTATGTGTTTTCATTTCTTTGTCTATGCTAGGTGTACAAATATGTATAAACTTAAGGTAGGGGTTGTCCTATTTTCTTTACCATTAAGTTTCTGTCCTATTTCTTTGCTATTAAGTTTCACGGAATTAATATGTTTCATGTCTTAGGTTAGGTAGCGGATGGGTTAGCTAAGGGTAGGTACTAGGTATGGTGCGGAGAGAGTGGTTGTATTTATTAAACCTTACTACCTTGTTCGGTTCTTAGGATATGATGTTGTCTTTATTTATGTTTTAAAATGTAGGTGTACCATGTTATGAAAGATTACATTTACGTCTGAGCCGTTACGGACAGAAATAAGAATAAGGTCGTGTCCAACGAGGTGCCACGATCCAAAAAATATAATAATATCGGTAGTTTAACTTATAATATGAAACCCCAAAATATTGATATAGGGTGTAAAATACTCCAAATAAAAAGTTGCGTATTTAATTAATTAAAAATTACAGTAAAATTCTAAAAATTAATTTATGACTATGTCTCAAAAGAATTTTGTCCAAATTCAAAACCACTGTTTAGTTATATCAAATAAACCGTTACGGTCGATAAACGGTTCTATAGCGACTATTTGGAAATTTGATTTGGACATAACTCACAATCTGTAACACGAAATCTTGGTGTTTCACTTCCATTAGAAATATACAATTTAATAAATTCCAACATTTCTTGTTTTCGAAGAAATCCGACTAATAACGGGTCATGTACACTCAGTTGAAGTTCAGAACATTAAATTACGAACTGCCACTAGCTATATTTCGGGCTCGATTATATTTAATATATATTTTTATATGTTTAACTTTGTTTTAATTAATATATAAATCCACTTATATTACGAATTCAATATTTAAACTGATTTAAGTATTCAAATACAAACCGATAAAAATGCGGGAGATTACATTCTTCCCCCCTTAAAAGAATTTCGTCCCCGAAATTACTAAGGTAGAAAAATGCTACAATCCAAATTAATTTGGTTAAAAATCTTCTGTTTTACTTCTTACCTTTCAATTTCAACTGAATCGATTAACTTCAACTAAAATATCAATTTTCTTCTTATTAACGAATATTTTCAAATTTCTGAAAATTTCCTAACAGCTTAAATTTTCGGAGAATTTCGTCAGCATCTCCTCTGCACGGCTCATTTGGTACTTCTACAACTCGCCACTCTGGGCCTTCTCCAGTCCTAAAGAAAATCAAACAGCCCAACGGCTTGCCAAAAAATCTCATACTCGTATAAAATATAAACATGTACCTTTTTGCCGGGTATTCAACTCTATCACTTTCATCTATTATCCATTTAGCATATACCATTTTATTTCCACTTGATTTCCATTCAAATTATCCTCGAACCACATCATCCACTTATAACTCCATTCAAACTCCAATTCCAAACTCAATTCCAACTTCTTACTTGGTAATCCAATCCCATTACCAAGTTAAGTTCCATTTCCACATTCTTTGAATTCTTAAATCTTTTATCCTCATCTCATAACTTAACTCTAGTTTTTTTTTCAAATATCAACCCATTTCCACTCACATAAGTTCATATTCATCTGATAGCATTAAATCCCTATTAATCCTCACTTAAATGGTATTAGTTAAATATCTATTTGCTTCTGCACATTTTACATAACTTCAATAAGTTAATTTTATTCCATCATTGTAAATTCATCTTGTATACTCGTTTTTAATTCAAACTATATCGTCCTGGGAGTTTAAACAACTTTGCTACCAAAAATCAAATATTTCCTTTAGGAAATCACAACACCTTTTTCCTTAAAACGTTTCAAAATCTTTGGTAGTAATCCGTCACTTAGAACTTGAAAATGAACACCGATGATGTCCGGATCATCATCGAAATTTATTATCCAGCCATCGAAGTGAGTTCAATACTATATAATTTTCAAAACTTATTTTCAAACACCTTTTTTTGAAATTTACTTCCAAATACCCTTTCCAAATGCTTGAAATACATTTCCAACTCTCCCCCTGGATTTTGAATTTTCCATATATTCAATTCAAAATTTATTTACAATACCTTTCCAAGTTTCTAGAGTTTTATTTCAATTCTGGTTTTAATCTCAGATTTAGTTCATCTGATTTTGTATATTATACTTATATAATATTTCGATTGGTTATTTATATAACCAATCCAATTATAAATCTTATTCGATCATGATAACGATCAACACATCCAATATACTATAATAATCTCAGGATATATACTTCTTTTATATCAAAATATATTTTTGGGTAAAATTATTTCATTTACCCAGCTTTCTAAAATAATACTATGTCGAATTTCTCTATCCAAGCATTTATAAATTCCTATCGACCACGTCAGCTAATCGCGTCGATCTCGAATTTATATACCACTCAACAGATCAATCAACACAATATAAAGCAGTTTTTTATACTAATCTACAAATACGCGCTCATATATGTACACTCAAACTCAATCTAGAGTATTACTAACTCCATCTATATTGAGTTATGCCATAAAGCCAAGATAATACTTAACCTTCAGCTCTGATACCACTGTAACGACCGCAGTATTTTCGACCCAGAAAATCAACATAAATCTCATGTCAACTAATCAAGCATCGAAAATACCGGGTCATTAATAGAAAGAAGTTAGTGGATGAGATTGAAAAGATAGAACTAATAGAATTGAAGAAGAAGAACACAACTAAACAGAATCAGGGTAAATACGAATCTCACAGCGGAATGAATCAAAATATAATATATACAAAACTTTGAAATACAAAATCTGAATTTGTATAACATACCATATCAGAGTATAACACTTATACATCACAGAGGAAATAACTTCTAAATAATTAGCGGTGAAGCCTCCTTCTTCAAGCTCCTCCAAGTGTATCTGTAAAATCCTGAAACACTTGACTGCCCGTACAAATTTTGGGCACCCAAGAGTTTAGGGAAAAACAATCAAAATAAACTCTGGGTAAGTCATGGGACTGGTGTGAGTAAACTCTAACATATTGTTTAACTTCGAAAGTCCTTTTGAAAGAAAGGGTAATAGTAAGACCAGCCCACACATAAACATGGACGGTTTTTACCTTACTATAACCTAAACATTTCTAATATCAAATCCAATGATATTATAATAATGTCTAATCAAGTAAATTACCAAAATGCAGAACACTTGCATCTCATGTTCCACATATATAGTATAAAATAAAAAACCGCAAGGCGCTTATTGGAGATTGGATTCCAACTATGACAAGGTATGGGACCACCTCTCGATCTGTGTACTCTAGAGGGGATACACTGGGGTTCAACAAGAACATCTTGCAACCCGGCCCACACATGACCGACCGCTCATTTCTCTTGAGTGTATCGAACATATTGCCACCTACGGTTGGGCCCACATAACCATTATCCGAAGATACAGAAACGAAAGATGAACAAATACAAATTTTCTCTAGATGGTGACAATACACCCTAATGGGAATGACCCATATAGCCATGCTGCCTTCCCGATTTTTGTCATTTCCTGGTTGTGAGGCTTGAGGTTATAATCGCTCCAGAACATCTGATCACCATTCACTTTGAATGCAACATCGTCAAACCCGTCAATTCGCTAATAGATTTCCAAAAATATCACGGGTATAAAGAGCTAAGAGGAACGAATTCCTCCGCCACCAGACGTAATGCCTTTAAGAGATCAATTGTATGTGATTTGTTAGGTATACTCTGTCAAACACTCGTCCATACAAGTTGTCCTGGGACTGGACAAACAAAAAGCTCCATTCCGGAACAGAACGACCCTTGCATTTCACTCCGTCTTCAATTATCTTCAGCATAATCTAATTCGCAACGCCTATGCCTATACGGAGTGGTTTTCGGATAATATATCCAATCGGACTCTCCGTATTGACAATGGTGGTCAAAATACTTCGATAGTCGGTTATTTCACTATCGAAGTAAAAACAAACATCCATTCTACTGTATAACTAAACATCACACAATCACGAGCCTTTTTTTTATTTAATACTAACTTTCTAGTTTCCCATATTATTATAAACTCTTCTTTATTTCCCTTCCTCGGAAGAATTATATCATATTTCAAAAACTCCTTTAGCCTTCCTTTATTTCGGAAATAGCGATATATATATATATATATTCTATTCAATATTCGATTATCATTTCTTATATGACCTAAAACCAATGTCGAACGACATATTTTATCATTAATGTTTTTATCAATTTCCAAACTTGAATATTTCCATTTAATACGGGAAATATATTGTAACTTAATTATTCATCTTTATTTCTACTGCAATACCCTAACATATTTCCCTTTATAACTAATGAAATACGTTGCTATATTCCCCTTTATAACTACTGCAATACGCTGCTATATTTCCCTTTTATAACTAATGCAATATGCTGCTATATTCCCCTTTATAACTACTCTCGATGTATCTGTCCGTTACAAACTAATACTATCCCTTGATAGTAGTGAAATCGTTCAAGTTGGGGTATTTTACTTACCTCTCAGACCTTGATCGACAACGTTCTTATCTTAAAATATATGTACGTCGGTAACTCCCTTTTACTTATAATATCCATCAAACCATATTTATTGCTTTATGGTTTTATTATAACACCATATCCTTACTTGGGAAACTCGGTTATTATTTATTTAAAAATTAATTCTTTGCTTCATCTCCCTTACACATTTATAACTTCTTTTATCAAAAATCATTTACTTTCTTCGTCCTTTAACATTTTTCTCTTTATTCGAATTACTTTACTTGGTTCAAGTACACATCTAATTAGAACTCAATACCGTTAGTCTTTCATACTTCTTGGAAAATATTCCTAGTTTCCGTTATAACTATTTTATCTGCAACATTTCATTTTAAAATATTATTTGAAATGTGAATATTATTTCTTATAGAAATCTGATTTCATTAAATCTAAAATCAAATACCATTACTGGTAAAAATCCCATCCATCCAAGTTAGTTCCTGAATTTATAATCCAACTTTGTTTCATAACTACGCTTTCAAGTCAACCTCTCCTCAATTATAAACTTAGTTTTTAACTTGATCCTGATTGCATATTCTATTTTAAATCTATTGGTTTTAAAATCAATATTAACTATCTTATTAGATTATATAATATAATCTTGACCATAAATACTTTCATAATCCTCGACACAGCGAATATCCAATTATAAATCAAATGGATTTATTTTAATCCCTAATCACATCCTGAATGTTGAAATAAATTTCGCCGTTCCCCTTTAAAATGTATGCTTAAATTAATATATTTTTTCCAAATTTCCCAATGATGATTATTTTATCGTTTTTAAATCAAACTGCTTGTTTTATATAATTAAAACAAGTTATTGTTCTAGCCCAATAAATATTAAATTTCTATTATTTAAGTATAATAAATAATAGATCCCTTTTAAACTTGAATTCCTTTCCAATATATCTACGGTATTTAAATATCTGTTATTTCAGGGCCATGTTATCCAAACATTTCAAGCACATGATAATCAATCACATATTATCTGTTATATCAAACAATACAATATATGAAATAAAATGACAATATAATTGCTGAGGAATCCAGTTGGATCCCTCCAATCTGTTTTCCTGCATCCACATATGTTAGTCACATATATAACATCCTTTTATATCGGTAAAAACATCAGTATTCAATCGACAGTTTGTATATATATTACGGTATATATTATTTCAGCCAAATAATTTAGTAAATCATCCAAGCAAACATCGTACACGACATTCAATTAAATATTATAATATTTTAAATAGAACAGAGTTAGTGAATTTACTCACCTTTGCGCATTAACCGTTAAATAACGATTTGTGTCAGCCGATTAAACCAGATGTTCAATTCTCTGAAATTCAAACGAGCTTCAGATGTCTCTAAATAAGATTCGTCATGTAGCCTCCGATTGTATGGTTCTAACAAGACAGTCCGTTCACCAAACATGTCGAACAACGAAGCTTTATTTTCCAATTCAATTTTATGCCCACCAGCACCTTTGAATTCCCTCGTCTTTCATTCTTTATTCTCTCCCTTCACGTCCCTTTTCTTATTTTTATTTTACTTGGGCTTCACCGTTGTTAACTCGGCCCAATGCCACCCCACAAACCCACGTCCGTCTTTCACGATTTACTAGCTTCAAACGCTTTCCTCCATCTCCATTACAGTGAACAACCGCATCACCCGCCATCCCCATTCTTCTGCTGCTAGACCTCCATTCTCCTTTACAAGGAACATTTAATAGATTCCAACATTTCTTGTTTTCGAAGAAATCCGACTAATAACGGGTCATGTACACTCAGTTGAAGTTTAGAACGTTAAATTATGAACTGCCACTATCTATATTTCGGGCTCGATTATATTTAATATATATTTTTATACGTTCAACTTTGTTTTAATTAATATATAAATCCACTTATATTACGAATTCAATATTTAAACTAATTTAAATATTCAAATACAAACCGATAAAAATGCGGGACATTACATTATTATTTAAAATAAATCGTTTTAAATATTCAAAATTCATTAAAATTGCCAAAATAAAAAATTTAAATTGGTTCGGATTTTCCAGGTTGATACAGAGGTTGAGATAAGAAAAGAAATGTTAGAATAGAAGAATAAGAAGAAGAACACATCAGAATTTAACAGCGGAATGAATAAAATATAATAGATCAAATCTCTTTATACAAAAATAACTTTATATTCATACCAATCATCAGAGTACATCATATATCAGACACAACAGAAATAAACTTTATATACAAGCGGTGAAGCCTCCTGCTTCCATCTCCTGAACTCCAAGCGGAACCTAACCTGCAAATATACTCGGTCTGACCCGAGCACATTTGATTTAAAACAAAATTCACCCGGATCAGTCTGGAATACTTTCCGTGATAAATTTTTAGCACAACAACTTGTTTAACTTTAAAGCCCTTTTTGAAAGAAAGGATAATAGTAAGACCAGCCCACACATAAATACAGACGGTTTTTACCATACTATAACCCAAAATATTTTTGAAATCATGTATATCTGATATTATGATAGTGTCTAAATACAAATAAATATCAGTCTAGCAGAACGCTTGCCTCTCACGCTCCACATATATAGTATACAATCAAAACCGTAAGCGCTTATTGGAGATTGGATTCCGACTATGACAAGGTATGGAACCACCTGCCGATAGTGTATCTCAAGAGAGGAATACAATGGGTTGAACAAGAACATCTTGCAACCTTACCCATACATGACCGACCACTCAATTCTCTTGAGTGTATCGAATATATTATCACCTTACGGCTGCGCAGCAACCGTTTTTCCCAGGAGATACAAAAATAAAAAAGAAGTAACAAATATGAATATTCTCTAGATGGTGACAATACACCCTTGGGTGCGGCCCACATAGCCATGCTGCCTGCTCGATTTTTGTCATTTTCCAGTTGTGAAGCTTGAGGTTATGAATCTTCTTTTAGATATCTAGTCACCATTCGCTTTGTTGATGTCATGTCATCCAGGAACAGGATGAACTGAAGGCACTCTCCTACTGCATCTTTATATTGGAATCACCCTAAGGATCAGCAGCGAGAAGTCCTTGCAATCCGTAGATTCCAACCACGACAGAACCACAGTGTATCCCAAGGGGCCAACCAGAGATTATATGTAGTTCTTCCGTTCTATGAAGATCTACGGTCTTCAATGCTCCATCTTTATTTGCTGTCAGTTAGTTCCTTATGCAATGTTGGATCGAAGTGGTTTTGGGTCTAGTTCCTATCCCGGTCTCTTCGAAACCACACGTCAAAAGGTCCAATAATATATTCATTGATAGTTGGGGTTTTAACTATCAATTCACACAGTACGGTTAAGTATATTAGCAGATTTGATTTATTTATCAAAACTATTTTATCGATCTTTAGATATAGATTTCATATTCTCTTGTCCCGAATCTCATTATTCGTTACATGGAAAATAATATCATATCGCTGTATACCAAACAACATTTCATTTCTTTATTCCAAAACATTACTATATACTCGCCAAATCTCTTCTATTTCCATTTTGCCTTGCGCAAATCATCTTATATTCTTAACTCAAGGGTAACACTAAATTCACAATTCAAACTTGAGTTAAACAAATGTTAAGTATACATTGTTTTATTAAAATCAACCAGTCTTAATTAACCTTTCAAAATCTTGTTAATGATGTCGTAAAATATTTTCTTGTAGAAATAATAACCAAATTTCAAAACTCTTACCGTTTCAAACTCATATCATCCCTCGATAATAGTGAAGTCATTCAAGTTGAGGTATTTTAGTTACCTCTCAGACCTTAACCGACAATGCTCTTATCTTGGAATAGATAAAAGTTTGAAACATAAACTTATGCTTGCATTTATTATTAATTCCGTTCTACAATTTTATTCAAACATGGTTTTAATAACCATCTCTTTCATTTGGCATATCTATCTTCAAAATAAATCTCCTTTACCGAATATTTAAAACTAACGAGCGCAAACTCTTTTGCGTTAAATCTTTATAATTTAACTCGTTTTCATTTGGATTTATCTTAGACCCATTTACTAAGTTCCTTACACAGAATTCAACTGAGTTCTTATCCTTAGCAAATCCTTTCCAAATAAAACAAAACCATTTCATTTAAACTAATTCTTTGAATAAAAGCTTATCTCGAATTCATTACTTATGTTTAACCTATTAAAGAAACTAGGAATAGAATTATTTACATTACTATATTAATCTTCCTCCTTTGAAATCACATTTCAATTTTATCTTTGTTTTCTTAATTTTAATAATTAAGTAAACAAAAACTTCATTTAAATCTTTCACGACATATCCTTTATATTTCGAAAACTTCTTTCCATCTTTTCACTTGTACTTAATTCAACTATTAAGTAATCACAAACGGCGTATTAGTTTCAGTATAACTTCGCCCTTAACATAAATCAATTTAGTTCTATTTAGACTTAAAAACCTATTTAAAGTTGGTATTCACTTACCAATCTCCTCTTCGATTTACTTAATTGGAATTCAAATCTTCTTATGAAATCCATTTAGTATTTCCTTTTTGAAGCCATATTCTGCTTTAATTTACTTAATTAAATAATTAAGTAAAAACAAATCTATTTAAACAATTTGTAATACTGGTCTCTTCATAACCTTCCAATTATAAATTATATTCTACTATCCAATTACTTATGGAAATTCCATTTCGATTCCCTTGCTTATACATAATTCAATTATTAAGTAACAACTACTTAAAAACGACATATAATCGTCATAACTGGTTTATAACTTTGGTACAACATTGCTCTTAACATGATACATTTTAAACCTCGATCACTTCTTAATTTACGTCTATTTAAGAAGTCAATTACTTTAATTATTATTAAGTACAATAATTTATTAATTCAATTATTAACTGAAGTGAAATAGTTTACTTTATTAATAATGGATCAGCTAATAACTTACCGATATTATTAACGATAAATACTTTCATTAGTGATTTATCAAATCGATAAGCAACTTTAAATATCATTAAATAAAACGATAATTAATATTTTAGAAATATTATTAAAATAAAATAATTACTTGTTAAACCATTTTCATTAGATTACTCGAAGAACAATCAATGCTAATTATCACTCAATTTTAATAGTTGACTTTGTCATCTTAAACCTCAGTTAATATTAACTGATTCTGATTACTTCTCGTTTTCGATTAATATAACTAATCTAATTATATTGCTTAATCGTTTTATTTATGTAGTTATTTTTCAAAACAATAACCCATTGGTTAAATTCTACATCTGTGCTGATAAAACTTATAACAATTGCTACGAAATATTATATAAATATTTTTATAAAACCATTTATAAATATCGTCTTATTTTAAAGCTTCTATTTTAAATAGAAATAAATTTAAAAACTCCACTCCAGTTAAAAATAAATTTTATAACTTTAATTATGTTAATTCGCCTAACGGTAAATTAACATCTTAAAATAGTGTTTTAGATCATTTGCTGCCAATAACCCCATCAATACCGTCTGTTGATTAAAACTTCCCGTCAATGTAGAATTTCAATTCAACGTTCAATATATAATCAACCATCAATATTCAATCAGAGTATGATGTTTTTTGGGGTAAACAGTTCATATTTAAATAATATGGAAAAATAAACAACATATAAAATAATTGAGGAATCCGGTCGGATTCCTCCAACATGTTCTTCCCTGTACCATAAACCATAATAATACTTGACAATTATTTAAATAAATCATCCAATACAACCTATTATAGATGTTGACAACCATTTAACACATCATAGGCAACCAAGGCATTCAATCATCCAACTTCTATGATTAATGATGAACTATATTTTAATATGAATTCAACACATCATAGAATTCCAGAAGGTGTGAGAATTACCTCACCTTGTTTTTCGATGATTGTTGATTCGCGACGAATCCTGTTTCACGTAATTCCGATATCATATGAATGTGACATCGAATAAATACGGTTTTGAATAAAATGTCGATTATTAACTAACTTGTATACTAATTACGGATCCATACCTCTAATCCTTCCGTATTAACCATCATGTATTTTCCTTGAATTTGTAAGCCCCTACTTTCCCCTTGATGTCCATGTTTACAGCAGCTTCAACCCATTGATTCTCTCCCCTTTTTCTTTTCTTTCATTTGTTCTTGAAAGGCCAAGCCCAAACGAATGAAATCCCATCCCATAACTAAATTACCACACCCCGCCTCACATATTACTTTTCCCCTGTAACTTCATTTCACTTATCTTTCACTTATGATTTAAAGCCTGCGACTCCAGGCAAATACAAGACTTTCGTTTATACTGTTGCCAATGTCTTTATTCTTCATCATTTTTTTAAATTGTAAAACCATGAGATGCAGTAGCTCTTCCTCCGATGTTATTTACCTCTCCCCCATGAGTTCACCACGTTGGTCACCATGCCAGGACCGCATCCCCGACAAAACTGCTCCTACCATGACCGCACGTTCGACCTTGGCACCATGGCCTTCTCCACTTCGCTCTCATCCTTTACTCAACTACTGTGGCTCTCAATAGATGTAGCACCACCTCGCCATCACCGGAGACAACTTCGACACCACCGTCCAAAATACCGTGTCATGGCACCCTTCCAGCACCCACGCCCTCCGTCCAGACCTTCGCCAGCACCTCAGTTCGGACCTCCTTGACGACCTCTCTAGCTATCCCACTACTCCCAACATCCACCGATCCAAGTCTGCCATTGCACTTCGCCTGCAAGAGTGACTTCGCAACTTCACTTTTTAAAAAAAACGCAACGACAATGGATCGAACCCTTCAAACTTTACAGGTCTGAAATGGAGTAGTTTTCGTTATATAGAGTTTATTGTTGAAATATAAAGTTGCAGCAGTTGTTACGCTTTTGGTTTTCTGGAGCAAAATGAGAGGAAGAGACGATATTTATTGTAACGACCCGGATTTTTCGCCATTATATTTTGAAAATTTAAATTAATTTGAATGTTGTGTCGATAATTTAAAAAAAAGATTTTATAACGAATTTAATTATAAAATAAAGTTTAAACGTATAATTTATTATATAATTAAAAAGAGTTAAAAATGGCGCGATAATTTGAAAAATCGATTTCAAATTTCAAATAAATGTACAGGATTCAAAATAAATCGGAATTTAGCGAAACAGGAAACATTTGAATCTATTTGAAAATATCTTTCCAACGAATGTGAAAATTCAGATTTCATAATGGGAATAAGAAGTTATGTCCAAATCAAATTTAGAAATAGTCGCTGTAGTATCGTATATAAGCCATAATGGTCTATTCAGTATAACTAGAGTTTGGTTATGAATTTGGGAAAGATTCTTTTGAGGCGTAATTATAATTTAATTTTTAGAATTTTTCTGTAATTTTTAATTAATTAAATACGCAACTTTTTATTTGGAGTATTTTGCACCCTATATTAATATTTTGGGGTTTCAAAATATAAGTTAAATTACCAATATTGTTATATTTTTGGGATCGTGGTGCCTTGCTGGACGCGACTGTATTCTTACTTCTGTCCATAGCAGCTTGTAAATAACAAAACCAGTATGACAAAGACCGCGTGAACTTTAAAAGGAGTATACATCCTATGGACACCCAACCGGTTACGTTATCTCTTTTAAGTATTTGTCTAGGCTGGCCTGTAACCCCCTGTTCATTATTAAAAGTCTAATAGGGCAGTTGGAAATCCGTGCTCTCTAAGTATTTTAAACCAAGCCGTGAGTGCCAAGAATTTTAAGACCGTGCAAAGCAAGGTATTTCTAAACCGTGCTTAACAAGCTATTTAAAACCGTGGGCACCACGACTTTCAAACCCGTGCATAGCAAGCTACCCAAATCCTATAAAGAAATGAGCCGATCCTTTTCTTCTACTTCCTTCAGCAAAAACAAGAATTTCATTTTCTCCCTCAAAAATGAAAACGTTCTCTTCTGAAATCAAAAAAATAAAATTTCAAAATTTCCACAAAATCAAAATCAAATCCTACGATAATCCTGAAATCACGAAACCTCAAGATCTATTAAATCCTGAAATTTGAAGGCTCCGTTCTGCTGGGTTCAACGCGAGGTCGCGATGGAGGAGAGAGGCTGGCGGCGAACGAGGTGGAAGTTCTCTCACGATGGTGAAGATCGACGCAGTTATCTTGAGCGAAGCTGATGATCGGAAGTTGGTAGGCCTCCGGTCTTCGAGGTCTTGAGGGTCTGATTGGACGCCGAAATTTGTCGAGGAGAGTCAGCATGGGTTGTTGGAGGATTGGGGCAGCGAACTAGAGATCCAGGGTGAGGCGGTGGCGTGGTTCAGTAAGGTAGAGGAGCTGATGAACGGACACAGTGTCCGGTAAGCTCCATATTTGGCAAACTGTGGCATTTAAGTTGGAGGCAGTGGGCTTTATGGCACTAATGTGTGTGATTTTCTCAGAATCGTGATGCCAGGGACATTTGAAATGAAGAATCAGCTTAGAAACAAAGTATGTGATTTTTTAAATGGCGGGTCTACTTGGTTAATCGCCAATTTTTCTGTGTAAGGGAGTTGGAGCGCAGTTTCATATGGTAAGGATCCGATGAGCGTGAGAGAAGGTATTTAGTTTTCCCTGGAAACAAGTGATGGGTCAGTGCGGCTAATTTATGGGATTAGCTTATATTTAAATGAAGAAGTTATGGTAAGCATGAAGAGGCTGATTTGTTTTAAAGGAAGTAGTAACTGGGTGGGGAAGAAACAGTGTGGGATTGGTGACTAAGGATTTCTTGATTCGTGGGAAGGCAGATGATGCAACGTGTGGTAACTAAGAGACAAAGATTTAGGGAAGGCTAATAAAGAACTGAACGCCATTTATCACATTGGGTATCAATATTTACATGGAAGAGGAGTCGTGCTTTGTAAATAAATGATGAAGGAAAAAGCTTATACAAATGGGGCGTCAATGGTAATATCAGTAAGTAGAATGCTATCAACAGTTGCTTGCCAGCGAGTGAATATTTTACTCGCCTGTGTCATTGGCTGGCTAAGTAATAGCGGGCCCATCATGCATTTAGTTTAAAATAAAATAAGTAAAACCAGCCAATCCAAGAGCAAGTGTTAGGCGACTGTATTTCTGCGTGAGTGTCAACAACATTCCTCTATCAGTAATTGGAAATATTGGCAAAGCAGCGTTGTTGGTGCTTGGAGGAAAAAGGGAAATCAGTTTGAACAAGACCAGACAGAGGAAAGAGTTCGACTATTTAAACCTTAAACAAAAGTAATTCAAGTTTAATTAAATCTCTAATAAAAAGTTTCAATAGTTTATAAAAATCATACTTTTAAACATGAATTACTTTTTATCTCGTGAGCAGAAATGGACACAACAAGTTACCTTGGAATTTTAATAGTGAAATCTACGTTATAGCACTGACAATGATGATAACAGAGATATTGGAATTCGGGATAAATCAAACGCTCGTTTGATTTTAAACAAAAGAAAAGCAGAATGATCAACTGCAAATAAGGTGAGTAAACTCACTCGTTTAAAATTATTTTATAATGTGAAATGGTTGCTTGGTTGAATAGTTGATAAATTGGTTGATATAATCACATCGTTGATTGATTTTTTTTCATTAATGCGATATTTTTGATGTTACTAACATCTGTGGATGCAGGGAAATAGGTTGGAGGGATCCAACTGGATCCCTCAACATTTTATTTACTGTTTTATTTGATGGTGAGATATGTTATGCTACATTATCCATGGTTGAATTTGTGTGTTTTACCCTGGCCTTAGGAACCTGGTAATTTAGATACCGTAAAATATCATTGAATGTGAAAAAGGAAATTAGAATTTAAAAGCAGAGTTTATTTCCAAATTAGAAATAATTTCTTTTTCATTGAGTTGCAAATGGAAACCTATTCCATTGGGTAAACCAAGAAAAATGTTATAAATAAAGGTATAAATTGAGTGGATCATTAACCATTGGATAAATTAAAAGGTGAATTCAAATATGAATGTATATTTGAAAGTGAGTATCGGTTTTGAAACCAATATTTGAAAATGGATCCGAATTTAGCAAGTTACAGAGGAAAGTTTAAAGAAAGATTTTCAAATGCTTAAGATAAAAGAATAAATAGTTTAAAACAAGGAAATATTTTGCAAATAAAATGTATATAAAAAGGGGATTTATAGAAATCGAATTAAGTGGTTAGAAGGATGTATAGTTTATAAATATGTTTAAAGGAGAACTTGAATTGTCTAAAATAAACAGAGTTATAAATGAACAATGGAAGCGTGTGCGTCGCACACGGTATTTTATTCAAACAACAACCATAACGCTGTTGTTATAAGAAATGTTTTTTTTTTAAATTTTAAACAGCGATTTTAACGCTGTCTTTTTAAGAAACGCTTTTATAAAACTAAACAGCGATTTTAGCGCTGTTGTTATAATAGATGTTGTAAATATATATACAGCAATTTTAGACGCTGCTGTTATAATAAATGTCTTGGTAAATCTAAATAGCAATTTTAACGCTGCCGTTATAATAACTGTTTTAATAGCAATCTTAATGCTATGGTTATGATAAGTGTTTTATAATGCTAGATAGCGGTTTTAACGCTGTTGTTGAAAGCAATGTTTTATATACCGAACATTTGAAGACATCAATTATAACGCTACCGTTATAATCAATATTTTTATAAAGAAGGTGTGTTCGTAGGTCAAATCCGAGAGTCGCGTAAGCAATGTTGGTTTAAAGTTGTGAGCTCTGAATATTTCAAAGTGAATGATAGCAAGGGTTGATTAGTGATATCGTTAATTAATGAATGATTTATGATTTAAGTCATAATAACGATGTTTATAGCATCAGTAAATTCAAAGGATTTAGAAATGTTTTCTAACTGGAGTAAAAGATATTTTCTCAATAAAGGAATTATATATATTGGAAAAGTTTTCCAATATTCAAGTTAGAAAATAAAAGTCATATTAAAGTTATTATATTTCGGATGCAGGGAATTATAACACCATTGTTATAATCAAGTGATTCCTGAAAAGGAAGTGGATTCATAATCGAATCCGAGAGCAACATAAGGAAGCGTGTTAAAAGATTGGAAAGATGAACCTTGTCTATTTTGAAGTTAGAAATGTTGCTCAGTTAAGGTCTGAGAGGTAATTATACCCCAACTTGATTGACTTCGTTTTTAACTAAGAAATGGTTAAGTTTCGATAGTGGAAAGTGGTTAAGTGGAAAACAAATAAAGGAGATTTGGCATAGTGATATTTATTCAAACATCTGTTCAATCAAATGAAGGAGATTTGGAAACGTTTTCCAAATGAGAGTCAGAAATGTTTTCTGAATATAGAGGACAGATAATGGAAATGTTTTCCAATGTTAATAGCGTATATTTTCTAAATATATTAAATAAGGAATGTAAATGAAAGTGAAAAGGGAAATGAATAAATGAATGAACTAAAAGGGATAAACGTTGAACGATGTTTGGTCGATAGAATTTCCTTCTAGAAATAATATCATTGTTTGCACACCGACATGTTTTCATTTGATAGTTAAATCACCGACTATCAAAGTTTTGACCATTTTAACGTTGTTAATATGGAGAGACCGGTTGGATTATTATCCAGAGAACCACTCCGTATTGGCATAAGCGTTGCGAATTAAGTATGCTGAATATCTTGAAGACGGAGTGAAGTGCAAGGGCTATTGTATAAGTCTTAGATAACAGTGCCTAAGATGGATGTACTGAATCGTGCCTTCGGTTTGTCCAGTCCCAGGACAAACGTAAATGGATGAGTGTCTGACAGAGTACACCCAATAAATTACGTAAGTTGATCTCTTCAAACGTACTTACGTTTGGTGGTGGAGAAATTCGTTTCTCTTAGCTGTATACCCGTGGTATTTTTGGTGAAATCAATTTGTGATTTGGCGGGTATGACGATGTGGCATTCAAAGTAATGGAGGTGGGATCTGTCAAAAGATACGTTATGACCTCAAGCCTCATCAACCAGGAAAGGACAAAAATCGGGCAGGCAGCATGGCTATGTGGGTCGCACCCATTAGGATGTATGATCACCTATCTAGAGAAATTCCTTTTGTTCTTAAATCTATCGATGCTGTCCCTTATCGGGAGACGGTTGCTGATCCCAACCGTCGGTGGTATACATTCGATACACTCAAGCGAAATGAGTGGTCGGTCATGTGTGGGCCGGGTTGCAAGACGTTCTTGTTGAACCCAGTGTATTTGCCTCTAGAGATACACGTTCGGAAGGTGGTCCCATACCTTGTCAAGTTGGAATTCAATCTCCAATAAGCGCCTGCGAGTTTGATTGTATATTATATATGTAGAGTGTGAGATGCAAGCATTCTACTAGATTGTAAATTACTTGTGCTTAGACATTATTATAATATCAGATAATATATGATTTCCAAAGTGTTTTGGGTTATCGTAAGGTAAAAACCATCCGTGTTTATGTGTGGATCGGTCTTACGATTATCTTTTCCTTCGAAAGGATTTTGAAAGTTAAACAAATGGTTGGAGTTTACTCACACCAGTCCCATGACTGACCCAGAGTTTATTTTGTTTGTTTTCCCTAAACTCTTGGGTGCCCAAATTTGTACGGGCAGTCGAGTAGTCGGGATTTTTCAGATTCACTTGGAGGAGCTTGAAGCAGAAGGCCTCACCAGTTAGCTATAGGCTATCATATTTTCCGCTGTGTATTTTGTTGTATCTGGAAACAGGTGTTTATAACTGTCCCAGAGATAACTGTTGTGCTCTGATAATGGTATGTATATACAAATACTGATTTGTGCTTCAAAGTTATATTATCTAATATATTTTATTCGTTCCGCTGTGAGTTTGTGATCTTCGTTTTCTTCTATTCTAATAATTCTTTCTTTCTATTTCTCATCCTCTAACTTCTTTCTAATAATGATTCGTATTTCTGTGCAATTTGGGTTGGACGTGGGATATGATTAGTCAACTCAAAGGGTACGGAAATTTGGGTCGTTTCAGTTGGTATCAGAGCTAAAGGTTAAATGATTACCTTGGCTCTGTGGTGTGACTTAATAGAGATAGGGTTAGTAATACCCTAGGTTGAGTTTGAGTGTATATATATGAGCGCGTATTTGTAAATTCGATATAAAATTTGTTTTATGTTGTGTTGACTGGTTTGTTGAGTGGTTTATGAATTCTGGTCGATACAGGAAGTACAACCGTATCGATAGGTGTTTCTAAACTCTCGAACAGAACAAATCGACTCAGTATTGTTTTAAAGTGGGTAAGTGATATAATTTGCCCAAAAGTTATTTTGATATAAAGGGATAATTAATTTTCTGAAATTATCGAATGTGTTGATTGTTATTACAATCAAAGGAAATTATAAAATATTGAAGTGGTTATATATATAACCAAATTGAATTTGTATATGAAAGAGATATACAAATAAGCTATATTGGTATTGGATTCAAACCAAAATTTGTGGAATTTAAATTCCGGGTGTTTAGAAAAATCTTTTGTGAGGTATTATAAAGTAATATAACATTACTTTAAAGTGTTTTGGATAAAATGTTTTAAAATGGATTTTTAAAGGGGTTAAGCACTGAAATCACTTCAGTGGCGAGAAAATAATTCTGATAATGGGTCGCGACATTATCGGTACTCATTTTCGAGTTTCTGAGTGACGGATTGCTACCATAGTAATTTGGGAATGAAAAATTTGTTTGAAAAGGACAAGATGATTTAGAAATTCAAATGTTTTGAATTGATTTGATTATAAATATATATGATTTCAAACTAATTTGAAATAAAACCCGGGAATTTGAATTCTGAAATTTTTTTTTAAACTTGAAAAAGTTGAATAGATTGAAATGGTCAAAATGTATCAAATGAATTGGGATTTAACTTAAGTTAAATAAAACTGGATTGAATTAGAAGTAATCCCGAATGAAATTGAGTATAGAAATGTTGAGATTCAAATTATTAAAATGAATTCGACTTATACAGAACAAGTTGAATATATATTAGATGTTATTAATTGGAATTAAGTGGTGATGAATCTGAACTCAAGAGGATTGATTTTGGAGTGGAAATCAAGTTGGCGTTACATAATGGAAGTGGAGTAACCATGATATTGATTAGGGAGTTAAAAACAGGAAGTTGGATTGATTTAAAACCAACTGGAAATGGATATATGAATGTTGAGCAGGTATTGAATGGAAGCAAATGCAAGAGATAGAATTTTGCCGACAAAAGGTACGTGTTTACAATATTACTTGGGTTTGATGGTTTTATGAGCCTATGAGGCAAGCCGTTTGGCTTTTTGATTTTTTTTTTGGATTGGAGAAGACCTCGAAAGGCGAGTTGTGATTGTGCCGATTGAGCCGTGCAGAGGAGATGCTGCCGAAATTTTTCAGAATTTAAAGTGTTAGAAATTTTTTAGAATTTTTGAAAATTTTCGTTAGTAAGAATAAATTAATATTTTAATTTAAATAAATTGGTTCAGTTAAGCTGAAATTAAGAAGTGAACAAAAAGGATTTTTGGACCAAGTTAATGGGGGTACATAGCATTTTTTCCTACCTTAGCAATTTCGAGGACGAAATTATTTTAAGGGGGAAGGAATGTAACGACCCGGATTTTTCGCCATTATATTTTGAAAATTTAAATTAATTTGAATGTTGTGTCGATAATTTAAAAAAAAAGATTTTATAACGAATTTAATTATAAAATAAAGTTTAAACGTATAATTTATTATATAATTAAAAAGAGTTAAAAATGGCGCGATAATTTGAAAAATCGATTTCAAATTTCAAATAAATGTACAGGATTCAAAATAAATCGGAATTTAGCGAAACAGGAAACATTTGAATCTATTTGAAAATATCTTTCCAACGAATGTGAAAATTCAGATTTCATAATGGGAATAAGAAGTTATGTCCAAATCAAATTTAGAAATAGTCGCTGTAGAATCGTATATAAGCCATAATGGTCTATTCAGTATAACTAGAGTTTGGTTATGAATTTGGGAAAGATTCTTTTGAGGCGTAATTATAATTTAATTTTTAGAATTTTTCTGTAATTTTTAATTAATTAAATACGCAACTTTTTATTTGGAGTATTTTGCACCCTATATTAATATTTTGGGGTTTCAAAATATAAGTTAAATTACCGATATTGTTATATTTTTGGGATCGTGGTGCCTTGCTGGACGCAACTGTATTCTTACTTCTGTCCATAGCAGCTTGTAAATAACAAAACCAGTATGACAAAGACCGCGTGAACTTTAAAAGGAGTATACATCCTATGGACACCCAACCGGTTACGTTATCTCTTTTAAGTATTTGTCTAGGCTGGCCTGTAACCCCCTGTTCATTATTAAAAGTCTAATAGGGCAGTTGGAAATCCGTGCTCTCTAAGTATTTTAAACCAAGCCGTGAGTGCCAAGAATTTTAAGACCGTGCAAAGCAAGGTATTTCTAAACCGTGCTTAACAAGCTATTTAAAACCGTGGGCACCACGTCTTTCAAACCCGTGCATAGCAAGCTACCCAAATCCTATAAAGAAATGAGCCGATCCTTTTCTTCTACTTCCTTCAGCAAAAACAAGAATTTCATTTTCTCCCTCAAAAATGAAAACGTTCTCTTCTGAAATCAAAAAAATAAAATTTCAAAATTTCCACAAAATCAAAATCAAATCCTACGATAATCCTGAAATCACGAAACCTCAAGATCTGTTAAATCCTGAAATTTGAAGGCTCCGTTCTGCTGGGTTCAACGCGAGGTCGCGATGGAGGAGAGAGGCTGGCGGCGAACGAGGTGGAAGTTCTCTCACGATGGTGAAGATCGACGCAGTTATCTTGAGCGAAGCTGATGATCGGAAGTTGGTAGGCCTCCGGTCTTCGAGGTCTTGAGGGTCTGATTGGACGCCGAAATTTGTCGAGGAGAATCAGCATGGGTTGTTGGATGATTGGGGCGGCGAACTAGAGATCCAGGGTGAGGCGGTGGCGTGGTTCAGTAAGGTAGAGGGGCTGATGAACGGACACAGTGTCCGGTAAGCTCCATATTTGGCAAACTGTGGCATTTAAGTTGGAGGCAGTGGGCTTTATGGCACTAATGTGTGTGATTTTCTCAGAATCGTGATGCCAGGGACATTTGAAATGAAGAATCAGCTTAGAAACAAAGTATGTGATTTGTTAAATGGCGGGTCTACTTGGTTAATCGCTAATTTTTCTGTGTAAGGGAGTTGGAGCGCAGTTTCATATGGTAAGGATCCGATGAGCGTGAGAGAAGGTATTTAGTTTTCCCTGGAAACAAGTGATGGGTCAGTGCGGCTAATTTATGGGATTAGCTTATATTTAAATGAAGAAGTTATGGTAAGCATGAAGAGGCTGATTTGTTTTAAAGGAAGTAGTAACTGGGTGGGGAAGAAACAGTGTGGGATTGGTGACTAAGGATTTCTTGATTCGTGGGAAGGCAGATGATGCAACGTGTGGTAACTAAGAGACAAAGATTTAGGGAAGGCTAATAAAGAACTGAACGCCATTTATCACATTGGGTATCAATATTTACATGGAAGAGGAGTCGTGCTTTGTAAATAAATGATGAAGGAAAAAGCTTATACAAATGGGGCGTCAATGGTAATATCAGTAAGTAGAATGCTATCAACAGTTGCTTGCCAGCGAGTGAATATTTTACTCGCCTGTGTCATTGGCTGGCTAAGTAATAGCGGGCCCATCATGCATTTAGTTTAAAATAAAATAAGTAAAACCAGCCAATCCAAGAGCAAGTGTTAGGCGACTGTATTTCTGCGTGAGTGTCAACAGCATTCCTCTATCAGTAATTGGAAATATTGGCAAAGCAGCGTTGTTGGTACTTGGAGGTAAAAGGGAAATCAGTTTGAACAAGACCAGACAGAGGAAAGAGTTCGACTATTTAAACCTTAAACAAAAGTAATTCACGTTTAATTAAATCTCTAATAAAGAGTTTCAATAGTTTATAAAAATCATACTTTTAAACATGAATTACTTTTTATCTCGTGAGCAGAAATGGACGCAACAAGTTACCTTGGAATTTTAATAGTGAAATCTACGTTATAGCACTGACGATGCTGATAACAGAGATATTGGAATTCGGGATAAATCAAACGCTCGTTTGATTTTAAACAAAAGAAAAGCAGAATGATCAACTGCAAATAAGGTGAGTAAACTCACTCATTTAAAATTATTTTATAATGTGAAATGGTTGCTTGGTTGAATAGTTGATAAATTGGTTGATATAATCACATCGTTGATTGATTTTTTTTCATTAATGCGATATTTTTGATGTTACTAACATCTGTGGATGCAGGGAAACAGGTTGGAGGGATCCAACTGGATCCCTCAACATTTTATTTACTGTTTTATTTGATGGTGAGATATGTTATGCTACATTATCCATGGTTGAATTTGTGTGTTTTACCCTGGCCTTAGGAACCTGGTAATTTAGATACCGTAAAATATCATTGAATGTGAAAAAGGAAATTAGAATTTAAAAGCAGAGTTTATTTCCAAATTAGAAATAATTTCTTTTTCATTGAGTTGCAAATGGAAACCTATTCCATTGGGTAAACCAAGAAAAATGTTATAAATAAAGGTATAAATTGAGTGGATCATTAACCATTGGATAAATTAAAAGGTGAATTCAAATATGAATGTATATTTGAAAGTGAGTATCGGTTTTGAAACCAATATTTGAAAATGGATCCGAATTTAGCAAGTTACAGAGGAAAGTTTAAAGAAAGATTTTCAAATGCTTAAGATAAAAGAATAAATAGTTTAAAACAAGGAAATATTTTGCAAATAAAATGTATATAAAAAGGGGATTTATAGAAATCGAATTAAGTGGTTAGAAGGATGTATAGTTTATAAATATGTTTAAAGGAGAACTTGAATTGTCTAAAATAAACAGAGTTATAAATGAACAACGGAAGCGTGTGCGTCGCACACGGTATTTTATTCAAACAGCAACCATAACGCTGTTGTTATAAGAAATGTTTTTTTTTAAATTTTAAACAGCGATTTTAACGCTGTCTTTTTAAGAAACGCTTTTATAAAACTAAACAACGATTTTAGCGCTGTTGTTATAATAGATGTTGTAAATATATATACAGCAATTTTAGACGCTGCTGTTATAATAAATGTCTTGGTAAATCTAAATAGCAATTTTAACGCTGCCGTTATAATAACTGTTTTAATAGCAATCTTAATGCTATGGTTATGATAAGTGTTTTATAATGCTAGATAGCGGTTTTAACGCTGTTGTTGAAAGCAATGTTTTATATACCGAACATTTGAAGACATCAATTATAACGCTACCGTTATAATCAATATTTTTATAAAGAAAGTGTGTTCGTAGGTCAAATCCGAGAGTCGCGTAAGCAATGTTGGTTTAAAGTTGTGAGCTCTGAATATTTCAAAGTGAATGATAGCAAGGGTTGATTAGTGATATCGTTAATTAATGAATGATTTATGATTTAAGTCATAATAACAATGTTTATAGCATCAGTAAATTCAAAGGATTTAGAAATGTTTTCTAACTGGAGTAAAAGATATTTTCTCAATAAAGGAATTATATATATTGGAAAAGTTTTCCAATATTCAAGTTAGAAAATAAAAGTCATATTAAAGTTATTATATTTCGGATGCAGGGAATTATAACACCATTGTTATAATCAAGTGATTCCTGAAAAGGAAGTGGATTCATAATCGAATCCGAGAGCAACATAAGGAAGCGTGTTAAAAGATTGGAAAGATGAACCTTGTCTATTTCGAAGTTAGAAATGTTGCTCAGTTAAGGTCTGAGAGGTAATTATACCCCAACTTGATTGACTTCGTTTTTAACTAAGAAATGGTTAAGTTTCGATAGTGGAAAGTGGTTAAGTGGAAAACAAATAAAGGAGATTTGGCATAGTGATATTTATTCAAACATCTGTTCAATCAAATGAAGGAGATTTGGAAACGTTTTCCAAATGAGAGTCAGAAATGTTTTCTGAATATAGAGGACAGATAATGGAAATGTTTTCCAATGTTAATAGCGTATATTTTCTAAATATATTAAATAAGGAATGTAAATGAAAGTGAAAAGGGAAATGAATAAATGAATGAACTAAAAGGGATAAACGTTGAACGATGTTTGGTCGATAGAATTTCCTTCTGGAAATAATATCATTGTTTGCACACCGACATGTTTTCATTTGATAGTTAAATCACCGACTATCAAAGTTTTGACCATTTTAACGTTGTTAATATGGAGAGACCGGTTGGATTATTATCCAGAGAACCACTCCGTATTGGCATAAGCGTTGCGAATTAAGTATGCTGAATATCTTGAAGACGGAGTGAAGTGCAAGGGCTATTGTATAAGTCTTAGATAACAGTGCCTAAGATGGATGTACTGAATAGTGCCTTCGGTTTGTCCAGTCCCAGGACAAACGTAAATGGATGAGTGTCTGACAGAGTATACCCAATAAATTACGTAAGTTGATCTCTTCAAACGTACTTACGTTTGGTGGCGGAGAAATTCGTTTCTCTTAGCTGTATACTCGTGGTATTTTTGGTGAAATCAATTTGTGATTTGGCGGGTATGACGATGTGGCATTCAAAGTAATGGAGGTGGGATCTGTCAAAAGATACGTTATGACCTCAAGCCTCATCAACCAGGAAAGGACAAAAATCGGCCAGGCAGCATGGCTATGTGGGTCGCACCCATTAGGATGTATGATCACCTATCTAGAGAAATTCCTTTTGTTCTTAAATCTATCGATGTTGTCCCTTATCGGGAGATGGTTGCTGATCCCAACCGTCGGTGGTATACATTCGATACACTCAAGCGAAATGAGTGGTCGGTCATGTGTGGGCCGGGTTGCAAGACGTTCTTGTTGAACCCAGTGTATTTGCCTCTAGAGATACACGTTCGGAAGGTGGTCCCATACCTTGTCAAGTTGGAATTCAATCTCCAATAAGCGCCTGCGAGTTTGATTGTATATTATATATGTAGAGTGTGAGATGCAAGCATTCTACTAGATTGTAAATTACTTGTGCTTAGACATTATTATAATATCAGATAATATATGATTTCCAAAGTGTTTTGGGTTATCGTAAGGTAAAAACCATCCGTGTTTATGTGTGGATCGGTCTTACGATTATCTTTTCCTTCGAAAGGATTTTGAAAGTTAAACAAATGGTTGGAGTTTACTCACACCAGTCCCATGACTGACCCAGAGTTTATTTTGTTTGTTTTCCCTAAACTCTTGGGTGCCCAAATTTGTACGGGCAGTCGAGTAGTCGGGATTTTTCAGATTCACTTGGAGGAGCTTGAAGCAGAAGGCCTCACCAGTTAGCTATAGGCTATCATATTTTCCGCTGTGTATTTTGTTGTATCTGGAAACAGGTGTTTATAACTGTCCCAGAGATAACTGTTGTGCTCTGATAATGGTATGTATATACAAATACTGATTTGTGCTTCAAAGTTATATTATCTAATATATTTTATTCGTTCCGCTGTGAGTTTGTGATCTTCGTTTTCTTCTATTCTAATAATTCTTTCTTTCTATTTCTCATCCTCTAACTTCTTTCTAATAATGATTCGTATTTCTGTGCAATTTGGGTTGGACGTGGGATATGATTAGTCAACTCAAAGGGTACGGAAATTTGGGTCGTTTCATTTATACACGCGAGAAGAAAGAGATATGAACGACGTCTCTTCCTAAATTAACTTAGCTATCTATGCTAGGTGATTTAGGGATGCAGCAAATTTCCATTTCGTCGTCTTTTCAGCGGTAAGTTCTGCAGCGGTTTTAGGGTAGAAGGAGTGGTGATTGGAAAGAAAAGGCAGCCTAGCATAGTAGGAGTTGAAAAAAAAATGATGCAACGTTAGCTCTATAGCAGTGTAGTCTCAATGTTTTCAGTAGGGTGTTAGCTGTTCTACATCACTGTGGACACGATAAATACAGGGTAGGTTCTTCTTTTGATGGAGAAAAGATTGAACAAGGCAGAGTGATGCAATGTTTTCAATGGGCACACGCAAGGGAAAAATAGGCATGTTGAAAAGAATGGCTAGGATCGAATTAAAAGAAAAAAATGCAGGGTATGTTTTAGTTTTAATTTATAGGGTGCATGCTAGTAGTAGGGTTTGCTGGAAAACTCAAAGAAACTATGGACGCTTTCTGTTTGGTTATTTAAAAAGGTAACGTATACATTACATATTAGATTTTTAAGGTACGGTACTACACGAATTTTTATCATTTAAGGACCGTAATAGACAAAAATAAAAATATCATTGTGACGAGCATTGTTCCACGATCCTAAAAATATAATAATATCGGTAAGTTAACTTATATTGTGAAACCTCAAAATGATGATATAAGGTGCAAAATACTCCAAATAAAAAGTTACGTATTTTCCAAATTAAAAATTACAGTAAAATTCTAAAAATTAAATTATATCTACATCTCAAAGATCTCATCCAAATTCAAAACCAGTATTTAATTATATTAAATTATTATCATGGTTTATAAACAATTTCATAGCGTTTTTCCGAGAATTTAATTTGGATATAACTTACAATCTATACGATGAAATCTCAATTTTTCTCTTTCATTAGAAAAATATAATCATATAAATTCAAGCGGTTCGTGTTTCACTTAAATCCGATTTATATCGGATCCTGTATATTCAATTAAAGTTCGAAACTCAATATTACGAACTGCCGCGTCGTTTCGAGCTTGTTTTAATTATATTAACAATTATATATATTCGAACTCCAATTTATTTAATAAAATCGATATAAAAATCCATTATGTTTTCAATATAATATATAAAGCAGATTTAAATATTCCAATTTAAATGAATGAAAAATCTAGGAGTTACATTCTCCCCCCTTAAAAAAATTTCGTCCCCGAAATTACACAGTAAGAAGAATGCTACAAACCCAGTATTTACAAAATAATTATTTTTGAATTATCACCAAAATTAATTCAAACTCTTTAAAATTTTCGAGAATTTTGCTAGCACTTCCCCTATACAGCTCGATCACGACAACTACAATTGCCACTCTGGGCCTCAACTTCTCCAAAAGAAAACATAATCCAAATGGCTACCATCTCAGGCGTATAGAATCAATCACCAACCAATTATTAAGGTTTACCTGTTTGTCAGGCAACTCAATTCCAATTTCAAAGCAAATCAACAAACCGATCTTCATTTTCCAATTTGTACTTCTAATCTGTATAACCAAATCAATTCCGTGGCTTTTTGGAATCTGCGCTTAACTCCACTTATAATGCAAATAACAAATGCAGGGATCAATAATTCATTTTTATTTCATCTAACTTCTTATTATCTTTAATTGGTTTGGTAAAATTCAATTAATACCCAATATTGATATTTACTAGTATGTATTCACTTGGGTTTAACATATACTAACATTAATCGATTAATATCTGATCGATTTCCAGTATTATCCATTTGATTTCCATATCCCAGTTTTATTTTATTCCGTTCCACTTAATCAGGCTAAGTCTTACTTCCATATTCAATTAACCAATTCGTTTCTAACCAAATCAATTCCATTTCAATTCATTCATCCATGGCCATTTAACTTGAACTAGTTTCAATAAGTTCAACTTATTTATTCCAAATTGGTTTCAATGAATGCTTAAATCTATACTTATGCACCCAATCAAACAAGGCACAATCAAAAAACCAAATCATTCTGATTCATATTTATCTTTAATATTCACTTTGATTCCAAATTAAACTTTGCATTGAAGTTTTATTTCCAAATTTCATATCCATTCTGAATTCTAGTTCAAATCAACATTAGTCGATTAATATTATAATAATTTAAGAAAATTACACTTTACTGCTTTATAAAATATATTAGGCCAAAATAATTTTAAAAATAATTTTGTAACAAATTACAAATACGCACATTCATATATATACTCACACTCAAACTTGGATAATAATAATCTTATCTCTATTGAATTACGCCACAGAGCCAAGGTTATTACTAAACCATATGCTCTGATACCACTGTAACGACAAGAGGTTTTCGACCCCGAAAATCGACACAAAAACACCATGTCGATCATTCAAACATCGGAAACACTGGAATGTTATGAGAAAGAAATTAGAGGGTGAGATAAGAAAAGAAAGAAATGTTAGAATAGAAGAATAAGAAGAAGAACACATCAGAATCTCACAGCAAAACGAATAAATTATAATAGATCAAATCTCTTTATACCAAAAGAACTGTATATACATACCAATCATCAGAGTACATCATATATCAGACACAGTGGAAATAAACTTTATATACTAGCGGTGAAGCCTCCTGCTTCCATCTCCTGAACTCCAAGCGGAACCTAACCAGTAAATATACTCAGTCTAACCCGAGCACATTTGATTTAAAACAAAATTCACCCGGATCAGTCTGGAATACTTTCAGTGATAAATTCATAGCACAACAACTTGTTTAACTTTAAAATCCTTTTTGAAAGAAAGGGTAATAGTAAGACCAGCCTACACATAAATATGGATGGTTTTTACCTTACTATAACCCAAAACATTTTTGAAATCATGTATATTTAATATTATGATAGTGTCTAAATACAGACAAATATCAATCTAGCAGAACGCTTGCATCTCACGCTCCACATATATAGTAAACAATCAAAACCACAGGTGCTTATTGGAGATTGGATTCCGACAATGACAAGGTATAGAACCACCTGCCGTTATTGTATCTCTAGAGAGGAATACACTGGGTTAAACAAGAACGTCTTGCAACCCGGCCCACACATGACCGACCACTCATTTCTCTTGAGTGTATTGAATATATTGTCACCTTACGGCTGCGTAGCTTCCATTTTTCCCAGGAGATACAAAAATAAAAAGAAGTAATAAATATGAATATTCTCTAGATGGTGACAATACACCCTAATGGATGCGACCCAAAAGGCCATACTGCCTGCACGATTTTTGTCATTTTCTGGTTGTGAGGTTTGAGGTCATGAATCTTCTTTTTAGATATCTGGTCACCATTTGCTTTGAATTCGACATCATCACGTCATCCAGGAACAGGATGAACTGAAGGCACTCTCCTACTGCATCCTTATATAGGAATCACCCCAAGGATCAGTAGCGAGAAGTCCCTGCAATCCATGGATTCCAATTACGATAGAATCACAGTAAATCTCAAGGGGCCAACCAGAGATTATAAGTAGTTCTTCCATTTTATGAAGATCTACGGTCTTCAATGCTCCATCTTTATTTGCTATCAGTTAGTTCCGTACGCAACGTTGGATCGAAGTGGTTTTGGGTCTAGTTTCCATCTCGGTCTCTTTGAAACAACACATCAAAAGGTCCAATGATATATTTATTGATACCTGGGGTTTTAACTATCAATTCACACAGTATGGTTAAGTATATTGGTAGCTTTCATTTATTTATCAAAACTATTTTATAGATCTTTAGAAATCGATTTCATATTCTCTTGTCCCGAATCTCATTTTTCGTTACATAGAAAATAATATCATATCGCTGTTTACCAAACGCATTTCATTTCTTTATTCCAAAACATTACTATATACTCGCCAAATCTCTTCTATTTCCTTTTTGCCTTGCGCAAATCATCTTATACTCTTAACTCAAGGGTAACACTAAATTCACAATTCAAACTTGAGTTAAACAAATGTTAAGTATACATTGTTTTATTAAAATCAACCAGTTCTAATTAACCTTTCAAAATCTTTTCAGTGATGTTACAATATATTTTCTTGTAGAAATAATAACCAAATTTCAAAACTCTTACCGTTTCAAACTCATATCATCCCTCGATAATAGTGAAGTCGTTCAAATTGAGGTATTTTGGTTACCTCTTAGTCCTTAACCGAAAACGTTCTTATCTCGGAATTGATAAAAGTTTGAAACATAAACTTATCCTTCCATTTATTATTAATTCAGTTCAACCATTCTATTCAAAACATGGTTTTAATAACCATCTCTTTCATTTGGCATATCTATCTTCAAAATAAATCTCCTTTACTTTTTATTTAAAACTAACGAACGCAAATTCTTTTGCTTTAAATCTTTATAATATAACTCGTTTTCATTTGGATTTATTTTAGACCCATTTACTAAGTTCCTTACACATAATTCAATTGAGTTCTTATCCTTAGCAAATCCTTTCCAAATAAAACAAAACCATTTCATTTAAACTAATTCTTTGAATAAAAGCTTATCTCGAATTCATTACTTGTGTTTAACCTGTTTATGAAACTAGGAATAGAGTTCTTTACATTACTATTTTAATCTTCCTCCTTTGAAATCACATTTCAATATTATCTTCGTTTTTTTAATTTTAATAATTAAGTAAACAAAAACTTCATTTAAATCTTTTACGACATATCCTTTATATTTAGAAAACTTCTTTCCATCTTTTCACTTGTACTTAATTCAACTATTAAGTAATCACAAACGGCGTATTTGTTTCAGTATAACTTCGCCCTTAACATAAATCAATTTAGTTCTATTTAGACTTAAAAACCTATTTAAACTTCGTATTCACTTACCAATCTCCTCTTCGATTTACTTAATTGGAATTCAAATCTTCTTATGAAATCCATTTAGTATTTCCTTTTTGAAGCCATATTCTGCTTTAATTTACTTAATTAAATAATTAAGTAAAAACAAATCTATTTAAACAATTTGTAATACTGGTCTCTTCATAACCTTCAAATTATAAATTATATTCTACTATCCAATTACTTATGGAAATTCCATTTCGATTCCCTTGCTTATACTTAATTCAATTATTAAGTAACAACTACTTAAAAATGACATATTATCGTCATAACTGGTTTATAACTTTGGTACAACATTGCTCTTAACATGATACATTTTAAACTTCAATCACTTCTTAATTTACGTCTATTTAAGAAGTCAATTACTTTAATTATTATTAAGTACAATAATTTATTAATTCCATTATTAACTGAAGTGAAATAGTTTACTTCACTAATAATGGATCAACTAATCATTTACCGATATTATTAACAATTAATACTTTCAATAGTGCTTTATCAAATCGGTAAGCAACTTTAAATATCATTAAATAAAATGATAACTAATATTTTAGAAATATTATTAAAATAAAATAATTATTTGTTAAACCATTTTCATTAGATTAGTCGAAGAATGATCAATTCTAATTATCACTCAATTTTAATAGTTGTCTTTATCAACGTAAACCTTAGTTATTTATTAACTGATTCCGATTACTTCTCTTATTCGATTAATATAATTGATCTAATTATATTGCTTAATTGTTTTATTTAAACAGTTATTTTCAAAACAATAACCCGTTGGTTAAATTCTACTTCTATGCTGATAAAACTTATTACAATTGCAACGAAATATTATATAACTATTTTTATAACACCATTTATAAATATCGTCTTATTTTAAAGCTTCTATTTTAAATAGAAATAAAATTTAAAACTCCACTCCAGTTAAAAATAAATTTTATAACTTTAATTACGTTAATTCGCCTAACGGTGAATTAACATCTTAAAACAGTGTTTCAGATCATTTGCTGCCAATAACCCCATTAATATCGTCTATCGACTAAAACTTCCGATCAACGTTGAATTTCAATTCAACGTTCAATATATAATCAACCATCAATATTCAATTAGAGTATGATGTTGTTTGGGGGTAAACAGTTCATATTTGAATAATATGGAAAAATAAACAACATATAAAATAATTGAGGAATCCGTTCGGATTCCTCCAACCTATTCTTCCATGTATTATAAACCATAATAATACTTGACAATTATTTAAATAAATCATCCAATACGACATATTATAGATGTCAACAACCATTTAACACACCATAGGCAACGAAGGCATTCAATCATCCAACTTCTATGATTAACGATGAACTATATTTTAATATGAATTTAACACATCATAGAATTTTAGAAGGTGTGAGAATTAACTCACCTTGTTTTTCAACGATCGTTGATTCGCGCGTTGTTTCGTTTAATTTTAAACAGGCGTTTAAGATTAAATGAAATTCCAGTTGTATCCGAATCTTTCCGGATCAGCTCAACAGTGTAATACCCTTCACTGTGATTTCAACGAATCCTGTTTCACGTAATTCCGATATCATATGAACGAGACATCAAATAAATACGGTTTTGAATAGAATGTCGATTATTAACTAACTTGTATACTAATTACGGATCCATACCTCTAATCCTTCTGTATTAACCATCACGTGTTTTCCTTGAATTTGTAAGCCCCTACCCCCCCCCCCCCCCCGATGTCCACATTTCCAACAGCTTCAACCCATTGATTCTCTTCCCTTTTTCTTTTCTTTCATTTGTTCTTAAAAGGCCAAGCCAAAACAAATGAAAGCCCATCCCATAACTAAATTACCACACCCCGCCTCATATATTACTTTTCTCCTGTAACTTCATTTCACTTATCTTCCACTTATGATTTAAAGCCTGCGACTCCATACAAATACATGCCTCTCGTTTATACTGTTTCCAACTCTTTTTTCTTCATCGTTTTTTTTAAATTGTAAAACCATGAGATGCAGCAGCTCTTCTTCCCACGTTATTTACCTCTCCTCCATGAACTCACCACGTTGGTCGCCATGCCAGAACCGTATCTCCGACAAAACTGCTCCTACCATGACTGAACATTCGAACTTGGCACCATAGCCTTCCCCACTTCGCTCTCATCCTTTAATCAACTACCATGGCTCTCAATAGATGCAACACCACCTCTCCATCACCGCAGACAATCTCGGCGCCTCCGTCCAAACTACCGTGTCATGGCGCCCTTCCAGCACCCACGCTGTAATGTCTCGTATTTTTGGTGACAAAAAATTTAATATATTTTATTATTTTAAATATTATATTTGGAATATTAATCGATATTAATATTGAATTCATTAATAAAATGACAATTGACTATATATAAATTTTATTTAATTTTAAACGAGCTCCATATGGCACTGCAGTTCACAATATGGAGTTTTAAACTTTGATTGGATATACAGGATCCGATATAAGTTGGATTTCTGTGAAACAAGAAACGTTGTTGTTAGACCAAAAAGTGGTTCTAACACCCAAACTGACTAAAAGCAGAATGAAATAAGATCAAAAGTAAAATAGAGACATAGAATTTATAGTGGTTCGGCGTTAAAGAGCCTACGTCCACTTGTCAATCACTATTCTCAACGATAGTGTTGCAATTACAATGAGATATTCACTCAATTTCACTCACAACTCACATACATTCACTCAATTGTTTCAAAACAAATGTTGAAAAAAGATTTGGATTATCCGGGAGTGCTGGAATTCGGTTTATGAAAGTGGTTGAACCCTCAAAGTGCCAAAAAGAAGATCCTTTTCATTGTC
This sequence comes from Allium sativum, assembly GCA_030737875.1. NCBI lineage: Eukaryota > Viridiplantae > Streptophyta > Magnoliopsida > Asparagales > Amaryllidaceae > Allium > Allium sativum. The sequence continues at coordinate 1,026,531,750 of CM060909.1, forward strand.
TCCAGACAGGGTATTTATAGGTGAAAATTTGCTTAGAACCCGATCCGGATCGGAGCCACGTGTCTTCCATCCCATCATCCTCGGGTTCGGATGGATTTCAGTGTTGACAACGCATCAGAATAGTGGACGTTGTGGGCAGGAACTGGTCATAACCGCTCCGATTAACCAGGCGATCATGGGGGAGAGTGATGTGGAATATGGGTACGGATCGGAGGAGCGTGCAGGAGGGGTTCGTATCGGGACATCCGATCCGACCCGACCCGAATTATGCTGAGACTAAACTCTTATCCATCTCTTTCTATTCTTTTCCGACCTGGTAGTAGCTCGCTGATTCGACTGGTGATAGCTCTCCGATCCGACTGGTGATAGCTCTCTGATCCGATTAGCAAAACTTCTCCGATCCGACCCGCTACATCTCTCCGATCCGACCCGCTATAATGCTTTCCGAGTTCTTCAATGTTTCACATCTCGACTTTGTGTTGCCCAGTTCACAAAGTGGGCTAACATTTTGCCCCCTCAAAGGATGCTTCTGTTGGAGACGGAGCATGCTTTGATTATCATTGCACAGCGTCTTCTAGGTAATTTTTCCTTTGATTTTCCTTATGTTTTCATCTTCTTCTTCGAACTTCAATTTAATTCACTGCTGAGTTACAGGATTCTGTTCGGTTCGGATTCCGATCCGAACAGACCCCCTCTTCTTTCTATTTTTCGTTGGACTATTGGGCCAAGCTCTGCTACTGGACTGCCGATCCGGTCCGAACGGGGAGACGAATAGTCACTCTGCTTCTCTATATAAACTGGGTCTTCGTCTTTCTCTCATTTCCTTTTATCGTTTTACCCTTTTTGCTTCGGAACTCCAGAATTTAGAGAAAAGAAATAAGAACTTTTCACCATTTTCGTGCGAGTTTCCAATTTACATACTCTGGTAGGTTTGAATCCTTCAATTAATTTTGTAACAATGGGTTTCAATTGAGATTTGCGGTTGATTTTGAATGATTTGAGCATGGATCCTCTCCTGCTTCGATATCGTGTCTCCCTCCTCCCCTGTCGTCGTCGTGGGTGGTTCTACCACCATCTCGAGGCGCTGAGAGGTTAAATGAAGCATGCGCTCGTCTTTAACTGGAGTTTTGGAGATAGATGTGGATTTGACTGTGGTTGAGGAAGGGGAATAAGAAGAAGAGGATTGAGGTGATCGGTTCGGGTTGGAGTATAGAAAATGGATAAGAAAGAAAGGAAGAGAGATTCACAAGTCCGGATTGGGTCGGGGCAAAGGTTAAAGATGGAAACAGAGCTCATTTGACCGGATCAGGTCGGAGAGGATTCTCAAAATCGGATCGGACCGGAAAGTGAAAAGGAGGAGAAGGGTGTTCACCTAACAGGATCGGGTCGGACTGTAAAATAAAGGAGGAGAAGTATAACTACGTGGTCCGATCCGAACCGTTAGGGGAATCTACCTCGGAGCCGATCCGACTTTGATTTCTGAGTTTCAAAGTTTATCCGAACCCAAGACAAGGCCACGCCCCCGATCCGATCCCAATGAATGCGCCCGAACCGAACCGAAGGGCAGTCCATCTTAATGCATAAAAACTTGTTTAACTTGCCCAATCAACTTTTGGCATAATCTTCAACTTAATGGACAGTTAGGATAGTGCCTTGCGAACGTAACTGGACATCAAGAACTACGTCAATTCTTTATACTTTGCCAAACATTTGCATCGCACTTTTAAACATTTACTTTACACTTTCCGCATACACTGTTTACACTTTAGTTTGCACACATGCACGGGAGGATACGGGCTAATTTACTCTAATTTGTGCTATTGCTTCTTCAATAGTTTTATGACCATGAGACCTAGACGCTCTTCTAGACTAGCTGCGAAGAAAGAGGCCCCGGAGACATCCAACAAAGTTACTCTCGAGGACATATCTTCCCCTTCGGATCCGGAATGGAATGATGAGGGTTCAGATTACGAGGTTGGAAATCGCGAAAGTGACAATGTGTCTTCGGAGGATGAAGTTTCTCTAGATTTTGAAGAGGAAGGAGGGATTGGTGACGACCGGGCTCCTGATGAGTTTGAATCGGCTGTCATATTGGAATCACCCCAAGATTCTGTTGAATCAACAATCGACAACGACAGACTTATCCGAATTTGTTTAAACTACGGGATACTAAAAAGGGACACCCTGGTGCCTTCGAGAACTGACTGTCCCCACAACCCTCCAGAAGGGTATATGGCAATTACTCGGTTGATGTGCATGGTCGGTGCTATCCCTCCATTTTCTTCCTTCATCGTTGATTTTTTAAGACAAATGCGGATTGCCCCCATGCAGCTGCATCCCAATTCTTATGCTTACTTACACACCTTATATATAGCATACCGTGAGATCTTAGGCATAGAGCTCACTTTCGATGACGTTCATTTCTTCTACAACTTCAAGCATCGGACTTGAGAAACTCCTTCTTTCTGCTATTTTGAGTCTGTCCCTAAGAGGAAGATAATTTCAGCGCCATTCAGTAGTAAAGCTGGAGATTCCAGACTGGAATGGTTTTATGTGAAGCGACAGTGTGGGTGTGCCAGGAGGTGGACGAAATCAAGTAAAGCACTGATTTTCTAAATCTTGGCTCTATACATTCAAGTCATCGCCTTAACTCGTTTTTCTTTTTGTTTGCAATCGACAACCCAAAACAAATATCAGACCAGGTGTTCTTTGACCGGATGCACCAGCTCCTTAATGGCGATCAGAAGTTCCTGACTATTGATGAAGTCCTCAAGGACGAATATCTGCATTTTCATTGGCTGCTATCTGTTACTCGTAGTATCGGTCATGGGACAGCTCTATACGTATATATTCCTCCAGTGGATGTGGTCCCAGAGACAGGAGAAGGTTCGGGAGCTCCTACAGTGCCTCTTCAAACTTCACCTTCTCCATCTTCTACTCAAGATGATGAATTGGCTAACTTGGCCGAAAAGCATCGCGAAGGGTATACTGCTCCTGAGGATGCCATTTCTCCAGAAAGGTCAACGTCTTCCAAAGAGTCACCAATTGATGCTTCCGAGGGAGATGTCCCTAGTACTGATGACCCATTATTTCAGGGTTTGGGGGATCTCCCCTTACCTGAAACTATATACACTTCAGAGGATTTTAGGAAGGATCCTTTAGTTTTCACCTCTTCTGAAGAGACCACTCCTGCTAAGGCCAAAGAGCCTGCCCGTACTAGTCTAGCTTCGGACTCGGGTTGGTTGGGGGGAAACACACCACTTAGGACACACTTTACACAATAGCATTACCACTCATTGCACCTCTCTCTCTGTGAAACTATTGATTCTGAATTTCATTTGTCTTATTGTGCAGGCACGATGTCTCGATCTTACTATGATATCAGAAAACTCCGCCGCAGCATGTCTAATCCACCTTATGATACTGAGTATGATCGCCGCGACGATCGCAGTAGGGATGAGAGAAGGCCTTATGAACCCCATCGCTCTCGAACTTCGCGTTCTCGCTCTCCTGTTCGGACGGACCCAGAGAGATATAAAGGTTATCAAGGTCGTCGGGAAGAGGACAGGCCGCAACCAAAAGACTCCACCTCTTCCCAAGAAAAGCGCAGTAGGGAGAGAAGTCCGCCAAAAGATACTGAGTCACGAAGTAAACGCAAGGTCTCTGCCAAACGGCCTAGAACAGATAAAGAGACTATTGAATCCTCCACGCACAGGGATACTGAGTTGACGATCCCCGCCCCTCCACCGCTAGATGCTGAAACTGCAGTCAAGCAGGCGAATTTGGAGGAGCAATTTCCCGAACATTACTTCGAGAGCTTGACTTTTTTACCTGCCCTCGAGCCTATTTCTTCCAGGTGGGCAGATGAGGCCAAAGCAAAGATAGATGCGGTCAAAAAACAGTATTATGAGATGTTCAAATATTCACGCAACCTTTCCAGAATCATTCGTACTCTAATCACGGATGCTGATTCGATGCAAAAAACCGCGGAAGAAGATGCAAAGGCCTTAAAGAATCTGGGAAAAGATTTGGAGGACACACAGGCCCAGCTTGTTGTTGCTCAAAGGGACGCTACTAGCTTCAAACAACAATTTGAAGATATGCAAAAACGTTATCATGAGTTGCTTGAATCTCACACTCAAGAGCGTTCTGCGTTAAAAAAGCAAGCTGAAGATGCTAAGTCAGATGCCGCTAAAACGCGCCTTGCTTACGCTGACCTTGAACGGAAAAATGCCGAGTTAGCAAAGAGGAATGCTGAGCTAGAAAAGAAAAATGCTGACTTGGCTTCTAAGCTAATGGAGGCGGAGAGCAGAGCTGCCTTGGCGGAGGGTAACGTCGAATGTGCTATCAAATCCGCTGAGGAGGCCCGCAAACAATTGTCAGAGGCGGAGGCAGAGATTCAGGGTTTCGGCGAATTAATGATTGAATTTTTTGCACATATCATCCGTCGCCAGAACATTTCTTGGATTGAGGATTATCCATCTACTCTAGTCCAAGTATGGAGTCAGATCGTTGAGTGGAAAAAAGAGGAGCTCAAGGTTGATTCCATCGATAAGGACAAGTTGATGGAGAAATACTTAAGGGATGATGAGCCAGAACGCCTAGCTGAAGGGCGCCGCCTCATTGCTGATGCTATGGAAGAAGAGAGGCGGAGGACTAAACAGAAGAACGTTCCCGAGGCTGGTTCCTCTTCTACTGCCCCCGCAACTTCTGAAGTAGAGGGGTATGATCCTGAAAACCCGGGAATCCCTCGAATAACTCTGCTATCCCCTATTCCCGAAATGGCATCAGAGACAGCAGTTACCCCTGCCGAGAAGTCTTCGGAAGGTATCCCTACATTTTCTCCTCAATTCGTCAAGGCTATTTCTACCTTTCGCCACGTGATTGAGCAATCGATGAAAAACCTATTATTTTCTCCTGAGTTGATAATTGTTGCTTCTCACTCTGTAGGTATTGAGCCATCCGGAAAGACAGATGTGACTCAGGGAGCCGCCTCTGGGACAGAGCCTGCGGAGAAGGCAAAAGGGGGAAAGGACAAGGCTGCTCCTATAGATTTGGGAGAAGGAAACGAACCGTCTAAGGCTGACACTCCCCGTGATGAAGAAATGATAGCCGCCTTAAAGGATGATAGCGGCGACGGAGGACATGAGGAAGATCCAGAGGTGGCAATAGTCGGGGAGTCGAAAAGTGCAGATGATGTTACTTTGGCTGCAATGAAAGCTGACCAAGATAAACGCTTGTAGTTAAAAGCTGAAGACTTAGACCTTGAAATCCTCAAGCCTCTCGCAGTCGTGGATGCGGGATCAAGGTTAGTTGTTAAGCTTTCAACTAGATCTATTACAGAGGAACTCGCTAAAATGTCTTCTCTTGATTCCAGCGCTCCGCCCTCCGGGAAGAAGTCAACCGATTCCAGCGCCGCGTCTTCAGGAAAGAAAAAATCAAAGCGCATCTTGACGGAGGCCGAGAAAGAGGCGAAGGATGCGGAGAAAGCCGCGAAGAAGTCCAAGCCTCACTCGAAGTCGAAATAGTGGGTTGTCTTGCGTAGTTTTAGCATTTGGTAGACCAACAATTGCTGCTATAAGGGTGGCTCTTGCACCTTCTTTTTGGCTATTTTCCTGTACAAATTCATTCATTCGTAAATAAAAAATAATTCGTTTTCCGCAATGTCTATTAGTCATTAGTTCTGCACTTATGTAAGAATGCATGTCTTATTATAGTTATGTAATGAAGTTATGGTGGGAGGAAATATGTGTATACATATATGCCCCCAGTCAATCTCAAAAAAACTATTCGAGACTTAATCAAGTAGTCTGACTATCCCCGATTTTCTGACGGGATTGTATTTTCTGTGTCGTCAATGCCTGTCGTTTTTTCTGGCATTATTTTATACTCTCCTGTCTTATACTCAGGTTAGAGTTCTTACTGAGGCAGTCTTTTGTCTGGGTGCACCTTCACGCCTCAGAGGACGTCGTCTTCCCATCCTTTTATACTCTCTCTCAATTCTCGAGAGTTAGAGTTAAGAATGTCGTCTTCCCATTCTTTTATGTCTTATCGCACAAGTAGTCATTGTGCTTTTTCTTACGTTTAAACTGTTTTCAACCTTTCAGGTTTTGAATCATCTTATATTCCATAATCATAAAAGAATAGTCGATGAATGTATATATATAATGCATAAAAGTAAATAACACACAATATTTTTATAGTGGTTCGGCTAAGTCGTAGCCTACATCCACTTTATAGTCCTTTATTCATATCATCAGATTTTCCTAAGGCAAGTCATGCCTTTTTATAGAGTTTATAAGAAAAATAACAAAGAATACAACATTTCTAATCCAAATATCGCATCAAGTGTTGGGCGTTCCATGCCCTAGGTACTTCTTCGCCATCTACGGTCGTTAACTTGAAGGTTCCTTTTTCAAGTTTCCGTTGGATGACAAAGGGTCCTTCCCACTTCGGACCGAGGTGAGGAAGGGATGGAAAAATTCTCTTTATCACCAAATCTCCTAGTTCAAAGGTCCTAAGGCGAACTTTTTTATCGTAATAGCGTGCCATCTGACGTCGATGTCTTACCGCGCGCAAATCTGCTTCGTCCCTTTTTTCTTCGATTTCATCAAGAGACTCGAGTAAGAGCGCCCGATTCGTCATCGGGTCATAATACGCCACCCGGTGGGAAGGAACTTCAAGCTCTACTGGAATTACTGCTTCTGAACCAAAAGAGAGAGAGAAAGGGGTATGACCAGTAGTTGTCTTAAATGTTGTTCGATATGCCCATAAAGCTAAGGACAATTCGTCAACCCATTTTGCCTTTGCGCGCTCTAACCGTTTCTTGAGGATGGATTTTATAAATTTGTTTATTGCTTCTACTTGCCTGTTCGATTGCGGATAAGCAACCGCAGTATACCGTTTGTCGATCTTATATTTCTGGCAGAAATTTCTGAATTCAGTACCATCGAACTGGGTTCCGTTGTCAGTTATAATGGTCCTTGGGATCCCGAATCGGCATATAATATTTCTAACCACGAAACTTATCACCTTTCTCGCCGTGATCTTGGTTAAGGGCTCAGCTTCCACCCACTTCGTAAAATAGTCCACAGCGACTATTGCATATTTCGCTCCTCCTTTAGTAATCGGTAGAACTCCGATGATATCAATTCCCCACGTGGCAAAAGGCCAAGGACTCACCATCGATTTGAGTTGGGTCGACGGTGCCCTGGGGATTTTGGCGAATCTCTGGCACTTATCGCAGCGTCGTGAATAATCAGCTGCATCTTTATTAATTGTGGGCCAGAAGTATCCATAACGCAATATCTTTTTCGCTAAAGTCTGACCTCCTGTATGATCTCCACACTCACCTTCGTGTACTTCTCTTAGTACACGCTTGATGTCGTCGTGTGCTATACATCGTAACAGGGGCATAGAAAATCCTTGCCTATAAAGAGTATCATCTTGTAGGACATATCTGGTAGCCTTGCGAACTATAGCCCTTCTCTCACTCTTCTTTGACGGGAGTGTTCCATTCTTAAGGAAGTTCTTAATTGGGGTCATCCATGACTCCTTCTCCGGTTCTGCTTCGAAAGCGAACTCAATTTCCATCGACTCAAAGCTTGGCGATTCCAACGTTTCAATTGGAATTATTTCAGTTTCTTCTGGGTTGTCGGAACTAGCTAGCTTTGCCAGCCTGTCTGCCTTCTGGTTTTCGGCTCTTGGGATATGCGTTATACTGTACCGCTCCAGGTTGCTCAACAGCTTTTCCACTTTCTCGAGGGAGGCGATGAGTCGAGGTTCCCGAGCCACAAATTCCTTTCGCACTTGGCAAACAACGATTTTGGAGTCGCAGAATATGTCCAACATTTTTATTCCGAGGTCTTTAGCAAGCTTCAGCCCGGCAATCAGGGCTTCGTATTCAGAGTCATTGTTAGTCGCCGAAAATTCTAATCGTAGAGCGTAATATAACGACCGCCCTTCAGGAGTGACTAAGACGATTCCAGCTCCGGACCTTCGGTCGTTTTTGGCTCCATCTGTGTATAGCTTCCATGAATCTATCTTTAACTCATCTTCGGACTTGACCACCCTGTCATCGATCACTTCCTCCTCTGGGATAGTGAACTCTGCTATAAAGTCTGCCAGAGCTTGCCCCTGATCGACCTTCGTGGCTGAAAATTTAAATCAAACTGACTTAATTCTATATTCCATTTGATCAACCTTCCCGATGCTTCGGGTCTCTGCAACACCTGCTTCAGAGGCTGGTCAGTGTATAGGGTTATTGGATGAGCTTGGAAATAGTGACGAAGTTTTCGGGATGCGATTAGGAGGCTGTAAGCGAGCTTCTCAATCTTTGGGTAGTTGCGTTCTGCTGCTGCCAATTTCATGCTTACATAATATACTGGCCTTTGCACTTTGTCTTCTTCTCGAACTAAGGCTGTGCTAACAGCGTGAGCCGAGACTGCCAAGTAAACAAACAATTCTTCGTGATCCACTGGCTTTGACAGAATCGGCGGTTTTTCTAGTAGTTCCAATAAATTTCGAAAGGCCTCAACACAGTCCGGAGTCCACTCGAAGTTCTTCTTTCCCCTTTTAATTAAATCAAAAAACGGGACGCATTTGTCTGTGGCTTTGGAGATAAATCTACTCAACACGGCTACTTTCCCTGCAAGACTTTGGACATCTTTAATTCTTCTCGGCTCTTCAATGTTTCTAATCGCTGCTATTTGGCTGGGATTGATTTCAATTCCTCGGGAGCTCACAATGAAGCCTAGAAACTTTCCCGATGCCACTCCAAATGAACACTTCAAAGGATTCAACTTCATCCGATACTTTCGCAGGATACCGAACATTTCTGCCAAGTCTTGCGTATAGCGGGAGGACTGTTTCGATTTGACAAGCATATCATCTACATAAACTTCCATAGTCTTCCCTATTTGATTATAAAACATTCTGTTCACTAAGCGCTGATAAGTGGCTCCGGCGTTTTTCAATCCGAATGGCATTACAACATAACAATATAACCCCAAATTTGTAATGAAGCTCGTATGTTCTTGATCTGGCACGTGCATAGGAATTTGGTTGTACTCGGAATATGCATCCATGAAAGAAAGATGTTCATGTCCCGCTGTCGAATCTACAAGCTGGTCAATCCTGGGAAGTGGGAAACTATCTTTCGGGCAAGCTTTGTTCAAATCTGAAAAATCAATGCAAGTCCACCACTTTCCATTCGGCTTCTTTACTAAGACGGGATTCGATATCCAGTCGGGATATGTCGAATCTCGAATAAATCCATTCTGTTTCAGCTTCTCCACTTCTTCTTTGAGAGCAGCCGACCTCTCTGGGCCCAGCATACGTCTCTTTTGCTTCACAGGCGGGTGTTTCGGGTTTACATTTAGTGAGTGACTTATGATGGATGGCGATATCCCACACATGTCAGCGTGGGTCCAGGCAAGCACGTCCAAGTTTGCCTTCAAGAAGTCCGTTAGTTCTTCGGCCCGACGTGGATCCAACTGAGATCCAATCTTCAAAACTCTTGTTGGATCAGCTTCATCAATAGGAATGTCCACTGTCGCTTCATTAGGAGTTGCATTTCTAGTCTCTGGTTCCTCGTCTTTTCTGGGATCTAGGTCTTCAGGCGTTCCTTTGGGCAACTCCTTCGGGGCCGATCCCTCTAATTGCTACGCTGAGCCCTCCTTCGGAGGAGGCGAGGCATCTTTACTCTCGACGTTAAGTCCTTTCATCAACATCTTTAATTCGGCAACATAGCAGGCCCGTCCGAAGACTTGATCCCCTCTCATTACTCCAGTTCCGGCTTCAGTTGGGAACTTAAGCAATAAACACCAAGGGGCGATGCAAGCCCTGAACTCAGCAAGGGCAGGCCTTCCCAAAAATGCATTATAAGGCGAATCTACGTCCAACACTATGAACTGAAGCATCCGTACTCTTCGGCGTTCTCCTTGCCCCAAGGTTACGGGCAATTCTATGTACCCCATTGGAGCTGTTGACGCCCCGTTGAAACCTCGGATCCAACCTTCGCATGGCTTCAAATCTTCAGATTCAAGCTTCATCTTATCGAATGACTTTTTAAATAAAATATTAACAGAGCTTCCGTTGTCTACTAACACCTTATGAACCAAGGCCGGCCCAATGGTGGTAGTAATGACCAACGGATCGTCAGTGGGTGACTGGATCCCGGTATTATCTCTGCTACGGAATACCACGTCGTCAAACATTGTCTTCTGTTGTTTTATGGGGGCGATATCTTCCAGATCATCACATTCATTCACATCTACGTGCTTGGCAGCATTTACATATTGATCCATCGCTCTAAAACTGCGGATTGCTGGGTGGGGTCCACCCACTATGGAGTTGATAACAATTCCCTTGCCTTTCTGCTGCGCTGTAGGCTTGGGAGCAGATTGAATTTGTTTTGGAGCCTGCTCCTCTTGCCTCCTGTCCCTCGGGGCAACCTTATATTCATCCATTTTCCCTTCGCGCAGCAGCTTCTCAATCACGTCTCTCAATTGTCGACATTCATTGGTTGAATGCCCATGAGTTCCATGAAACAAACAAAACTTCCCAGTTGCCATTTCTTTCTCCGTTGAGTCGCGAGGTGGCGGTCTTTTATATTGCAAAACATTGTATGTATCCAAGTAAATGTTCTCCAGAGTGTCGTTCAACGGTGTATAATTCTCATAAATCTGGAATCGGGGTCTTTTGTTAGGATCACTTCCCCTATTTCTATTTCTTCTGTTACCATTCACGTTACGGTTATTGTTGTTGCCCCCGTTTCCAGAATTGTCGTTTCCACTCTTGTTTCCCACATTCACTTCAACTTTCCCGGAACTTTCCCCAGACTGCTTCACGACGACGTTACTCTGAACATTTTCTTTTGAAGCCGCTTCAGACTTTCTCTTTCGGTTTGCCCTGGCCTCCTCTCGTTTTAAGTGAATATCGGCCTTTTCATAAAATAACTCTCTCGTGGAGGGTGTCTTTCCAGAAAGGTAATCTCCAAACTCGGAGTCAGGATCGACTCCTTCCATCAAAGCCATCAAGATGGTGGGCTCATGCGGGTCACTAACTTCAGTCACAGCTAAGTTGAAACGGTCGAGATATGACCTCAAAGACTCTCCTGGCGCCTGCTTAATTCTTGATAATTCAATAACACTCTTAGACTTTCGGGTATGGAGTCGGAACTGATTCATAAAACATTCGCTCAATTCCCTGTAATTCGATATCGAACGAGGGGGGAGTCGGGTAAACCATAGCAGCGTCACATCTTCTAAATAGATCGGGAATGCTTTACACTTCACTGCGTCAGGAGCAGCAGCAACATTCATGAGCCACGAGTATCGCATCAAATGCTGTCCCGGATCGGTTCTTCCATTGTACTTGTCCATCTACGGCAGGTTAAACCGTCGGGGAAACTGAAAATTGAGGATGTCGTCAGTGAAAGGAGTATGGCTTCGCTCAATGCCATAATCTTCATTGGTATAGTTCCGGCTTTCGGACATAATCTGGCGTACCATTGCCTGTACGTCGGCATTAGTCAGGGGCCGTTCAGGTTCCTTGGCCCTGGCATCCGGGTTCCTTCTGGGCTCTTGTTCAGGAGATGCCCTTCTTCTTTGAGCTGCTTCTGCTCTACTTCGTTCCCTACGCTCCCGGTCGATCTCGGGAGGAAGGGGCTGGAGCATCTGCCCCTGAGTGGGATTAGTAAGGTTAGGGTCTCTCAAGCTTGGATCATTGGTTCCTAGTGCTCGTGCAATATCCTCACGGGACCCCAAAGATCTGAATGTCAGTTGCTCCAAATTCTGAGGTCGCTTGAGCGGCCTTCTTTCACGAGGCCGTTCTTCCTCGGAAGAAGAAGACTGATCCATTGGTGTGTGGCGAACCGGGGATGGGGTTCTCTGTCTACGGAGTTCGCTAATTTCCCTACTCATGAGTCTCATGTTTTCTTGCATCATGAGATTGGTACGCTCATGGATTTTCATAGCCTCCCTAGTACTCTCAAGCATGTCAAGTAGGCGCCAGAAATCTCCTTGAGTAATAGGTACGGATGGATTGACCTGATCAATGACCCTAGTGGTTGGAATCGGAGCATTTGTAGGGGCTCGAGTAGAAGTTCCAACATCACCAAGTGTCGGGTCGGTTCGGAGATGGGAAATCGGGTCGGGTCGGAGCTGGGAAGCATGTTCGGGTCGGAGCTGGAAAGCCAGGTCGGGTCGGTGTAGGGCGAGCTGCTCGGGTCGGTTCAGGTTGGGGGAGTGCACTGCTTCAGATTCTCCTGCCCGGATCGGATCGGAGCTCTCCCCCTGAGTGCGGTTCGGATTTCCTGTATCAGTCCGTCCTGCTGCTGAGCTCTACCCACGAGACCTTGTCACAACTGCATTTTGCTGATCTTCACCAACTCCGTTTCCTCGACTAGTTTGAACTTCCTTACCTTTTCCTTTGGCCATAGTTCTTCAACAATCAATTCAACAAATATTCAAGAGCGTCGAAACTTGAGGATTAACTTCTTTGAACTCAACGGTCCAAAAAGTAGAACGATAATCCCGAAAAACAAAGAATTCAGATGGTTCTCAGTGAAAGCACTAAAATGTTAGACCAAAAAGTGGTTCTAACACCCAAACTGACTAAAAGCAGAATGAAATAAGATAAAAAGTAAAATAGAGACACATAATTTATAGTGGTTCAGCATTAAAGAGCCTACGTCCACTTGTCAATCACTATTCTCAACGATAGAGTTGCAATTACAATGAGATATTCACTCAATTTCACTCACAACTCACATACATTCACTCAATTGTTTCAAAACAAATGTTGAAAAAAGATTTGGATTATCCAGGAGTGCTGGAATTCGGTTTATGAAAGTGGTTGAACCCTCAAAGTGCCAAAAAGAAGATCCTTTTCATTGTCTACAGACAGGGTATTTATAGGTGAAAATTTTCTTAGAACCCGATCCATATCGGAGCCACGTGTCTTCCATCCCATCATCCTCGGGTTCGGATGGATTTCAGTGTTGACAACGCATCAGAATAGTGGACGTTGTGGGCAGGAACTGGTCATAACCGCTACGATTAACCAGGCGATCATGGGGGAGAGTGATGTGGAATATGGGTTCAGATCGGAGGAGCGTGCAGGAGGGGTTCGGATCGGGACATCCGATCCGACCCGAATTATGCTGAGACTAAACTCTTATCCATCTCTTTCTGTTCTGTTCCGACCTGGTAGTAGCTCGCCGATTCGACTGGTGATAGCTCTCCGAACCGACTGGTGATAGCTCTCTGATCCGACTAGCAAAACCTCTCTGATCCGACCCGCTACATCTCTCTGATCCGACCCGCTATAATGCTTTCCAAGTTCTTCAATATTTCACATCTCGACTTTGTGTTGCCCAGTTCACAAAGTGGGCTAACAGTTGTAGTCTTATTGATTATAATTTTCATATGAAAGAGAAAAATACTGATTTCATATTATAATTCGTTAGTTATGTCCAATTCAAATTTTAAAATAGTCGCTATGGAAATCGTTATTAAAATATAACGTTTGTTTAATATATTTAAAAGGGAAATTTAAATTGTTTAACTCAAAATTGACGATATTGAGTTGTGTAAATTGTATTTGGAATTGTATATAAATTATGGTAGGATATATATAATGAGAATAATTTATTATGATTTATTTGGGAATTTAAATAATATTATTTGAGCGTTAAAAATAGCCATTTTTGCGAACGACCTCAGTTTTCGATGAATTTAGTTTCATTGAAACCGTATCGTTAAATTATTGTAAGAAAATCAAACTTCGTGGAAAACCGATGTCGTATGTGACTTCGATAGCCAAAAACGTTTATGTTTCTATTTAATTGTTTATACAATTTAGACAGGGGTAACTTTTAACGAATAAACGACTGGTCAGACAAACTCCAAATTTAACGAAACAAGATTCATCGGATCCGTTAGGAAGAGGTCTTGAAAAATGTTATGGCCTCAAATTTATTGGATTTTTCTGTAATTATTGGAATTTTAAATGTCTGATTTTTCATCGATATTTATAAAGGACTTTTTACAAACGACCTCGAAATTTAACGAACCCTGATCCATTAGGTCCGAAATATTTTTTTATGCTAGGATTAGTATTTTTATCGGAAAACAGAAGTCGTATGTGGTTGATTTTGATCGTTACTTCATTGTAAAGTTTCAAGATAATTAAATATTATTATTTATTCCCAATCTTCTATAAATACACATTCTTAAAGGGTCAAAAACCTTCTATTGTTTCAGCCGTGGTCCACGAATGATGGAGCCGCTACCATCATTAATTAACATACCAAAATTCTCCATCTTCCTCCTCATATATCTCCGAGTAGTCGAAACGATTGAAGAAATTCCTAACTACTAAATTACAGATCTCAATGAGAACTTGAATTGTGACGGTCAAGATCTTATTTTTCGATCTCTGGTGATCGTGAGGAACACCTGAATATGCTGCGGTTGATGGTTAATTTCGAGCTGTTGATGACGCCGAGCTTCACATCGTTTGGGTAGGTGAGGGAGGGTGTCTTGGCACAGAGGTTGGTATCAACTGATCTTGTTACGATGGTCGGAGGGGCACTGCAATGGTGGATGATCTCGTGAGTCTTTGATAGTTTAATAACGAAGGAACTGGAAATGAAGTAGTAGGGAAAAGGATTGATATTGCATGGCTCATGGTTTCAGCGAGGCATATGGGTAGGAATGAGGTAGTAATCAGCCAACGTTTTAACTTGCAACAATTAGTTAAATATGATCTAGATGTAATTATTATGACTACTATAATTTTTGACCTGGACCATGATTTATATCCAAGTCGGAAACTTGGAACCAGAAGAGACTAGGGTGGTGTAGTGCAGGAAAATAAAAGGGGCGCCAATGTTTATTAACCCATGTAATTAAATTGCTAACCTAGTTTGATTTGATAAATGATTATAATAAATAGTATGGTCCAGGGATTAGTTTGAAAGATGGCAAGTTAAGAATCTATACGAATGGTGAAGGATAAAAATGGAAGGGAATCAGTGAATGAAAGAAGGAGAGAACGAAGTGGAAATAAACGAAGTCATGGTGGTAGGTTCTAATTCCTATCGGTCAAGCTTCAAATGAATGGAACAGACAGGAGACTGGCCTAAAAATGGGTAAAGAAAAGTAATTAAAATTTACCAATGTTAAAAAAAACTAATTCGTTTAATTAAAAATCATATAAAAATAATATTCTGAATTCATGCAGTTCGAAAAGCACAAAGGAACGAAGAGTTGGAAATTTGTTTGATCGGCCTGATGGATTAATTTCAGAAAAGTAATTAAAATATCTAATCGTAGTTAAGAAATTATATTATAATTTAATCGTGAATTATAATATTTATATCTTGTGTTTGTGACATCAGAATTTAACCAAACAAGCTACGTTGGAACCGTAGTGATGAATACTACATTTTGGAACTATTCTAGACAAAGCTGGAACAGACTTGATTTTTCAGTTAAATTAAATACCATAACTGAAAGACGAACCACTTTAGCGACACTAGAAATCAAGGTGAGTTTACTCACTCAGTTATTCCCACCTAATATAAGTTGGGTTTCTTTTTATTGTGTGCTATAATTACTGGTTGTTTGTTGTGTGTTGACTGTTTACATATATATTATCTGAATTGGTTGAATTGAATATTAGTAAATTATAAATGAAAAGTAATCGTTTTAACGATTATTCCAGAAGAGGTAATTTACCTTTTTGGTCACGGTTATAAAATAACCGTGTTTAATTTAATGAATTATTTGAATTGTCTGAATTGTTTATTAGTGTTAAATAAATTGGTTGATATTAAATTGGTGTTATTTTACAATTATAGAAATAACAAGTAAAATTGAAATAAATGATATTATGTGAATTAACCTATTTGGATGTAGAGAAGAATAGTTTGGAGGAATCCAACCGGATTCCTCAAATATATTAGATGTTATTTATTTGCATATCACCATCATATGAAATGTTTAAACCTACCAGTTTGGATGATTGATTTGATAGTTGATAATTGACATGAAATTCAACAAATTGTTTTATTTTAACCGATGGGCAGTATTGGTTGAGTAATTGGTAGCAGTTGGTCGATAAATCAATCGTTTGAAATATAAGTTTACCGTCAGGTAAATCGATATAAAAATGAAGTTATGAAGTTTATTTCATAACTGAATATAGATTTTTAAATATATTATTAAAAAATTAGGTTTATAAAAAAAAAGAAATCAGCCGTGTGTGGAGCACGTTCCTCATCTTAATTTTATAAAGAGGGGAAATCAGCCGTGTGCGGAGCACGTGCCTCATTTAATTAATGTAAGGATTTACAAATGAGATTAATTGTTTTTAAGAAATAATTAAAATGGAATTTTTTTTAATATTAATTGAAGTAAATGATATTTATTTAAATTAATTAATTAATTTAAATGAGGTTATTTAAATTAATTTATTAATTAATTTAAATGAAGAGACGAGTTAAAGTTGTTTAACTTGAATAAGATTTTAAAAAGAAATTTAATACTAATTCTAGAATAATAAAGTAAAATATTATTTTAATCATTTAAGTAATTGCTTCTTAAATGAAATGCATTTAAGTAAGTAACCGATTTTGAAATGGAATATGGCTGAGTTTTGAAAAGAGGTTATAAACGAGTTTAAATATAAAACCCGAGTTTTATAACGAAGCTATAAAAGGAATTATAAGCGCATATGATAGTTTATATAAATGTTTACTCAATATTTGAAATAAGATGGAAAAGGGAAATCAAGATAAAAAGGGGTTTACAATAAACCTGAGATTTTACAAACAAAGTTACGAAAGGAAGTGAGAAGTCAAAGCGTGATTTGAATTGGCGATACTTAATAATGGAATTAAGTAGAAGGGTTAGAACCGCAATGAGATTTCCAAAAAGGAATGATAATGGAAAATATTTGTAATTGGATCTAGTAAAGGATTTAAAAATGGGATTTTGTAATAATAAATTCTAGTTATAAAATGAATGCTTTGAAAGAAGATAAGGTTATGAAGTGATTTTATTAAGTAATTACTTAATCAACATGTTGTATTTAAAAAGAAATATTTTTGAAGGTAAGAAAGTTTTATAATCCATAATTTAAGTAAAATGGCTAACTAGTATTTGATTTGATATTTGAATAAATATTAGTTTTTGAGTTACAACTCATATTTATCTTAAGATGAGAACGTTGTTGATCAAGGTATGAGAGGTAAATAAATACCCCAACTTGAATGACTTCAGTATTATCTGAGAATGATATCAGTTTGTAATGGAAAGAAGGTTAAGAACAATTGCAGTGGAGAAATAATAACGCAGCGTAATTTGTGAGATTTGAGAGTATAATGAGATTTCCAAAGTAACGGAAATAAATAGAATTTGAGCATATATGATGAGATTTCCAAAGTAACGGAAATGACAATGATAATATATAATGAAATTTCCAAAGTAATGGAAATGGAAAGATTTGAGAATATATATATACATACACACACAAAATGGTATTTTCCGAAGTAAAAGAAATCAAAGGAGATTGAGGAATTATAACGGTATTTTCAAGTTAAGAAGAAATGGAAGGTGAAGTGTTGAAATAAGTTTATTATAAAAGAATGAGGATTTGTTGTTATTTTCAAATAATGAAACGAAAGAGATTTCGTAATGTTATTTTACGAATGATAAGTTGTATTAATTTTCCCAATTATAGATAATGAGAAATGATATCAAAATAGTTTTGAAATTATCTTGTGTTAAATAAGAAACAAAAGTTATATTCGTAATATCAAAATATTTAAAGAGTTTGAAATTAACATTCGTTAATTGTTTTAAATAAAAAGGCCAAGTAATGCCAAATACTGAACCAGTAACTCATTTTATTTTTCATGATTGTTTAGTTGATAGTTAAATAACCGACTATCAAATCTGGCTAATACGATTATTGGTACGGAAAGACCGGTATCGAATTTTATTTTCGAAAACCATTCTGGCCAACAAATACGCAACGATGAAGATAGAAGATGGAGCAATTGAACACCGTGGATCTTCATAAGTGGAAGGATTGCTTGTCTAATATTCTCTGATGTTGCAACCAGAGCTATTGTGACGTGATTCAGTCATAAATGAAGTTTTCCGGATAGCAAGGACAACTCGCTACTGATCCAAAGCGTAATTCAAGGATGCAATAGGAGAGTGCCTTTGGTTTGTCCAATCCCAGGACAACTTGTATGGACGGATGTCTAACAGAGTATTTCCAAAGGAGTTACGTATGTTGATTTCCTCAAACGTATTTCTGTGGCGGCAGAGAAGACACCTTCTCTTAATTTAACAAACCCGAGTATTTTTGTGGAAATCAATTAGTGATTTCTGGTGGATCTGACGATGTGGCATTCAAAATGAATAATGAACAGATGTTCTAAAACATGAATTACAATAATATAATAAAGATAAATTTATTTATTTATTAACTAATTATGACCTCAAGCCTCATCAACCGGGAAATGGTATAAAATCGGGTAGGTCGTATGGCTATGTGGGTCGCACCCATCAAAAGGGTATATCATTACCTGATCTGGTGAAATTAAATGCCTTCGGTTGTCCCTTTATTTTATTTGTATGCTATCGGTTCAGTAAGCTGGCCCCTAACAATTGTAATGTTATATTCGGTGCTCTCAAGCGAAGTGAGGGGCCGGTCATGTTTAGCTAGGGTTGCAAGATGTTTTTATTGAATCCCCAATGTATTCATCTCCAAAGGTACATTGTCGGAAGGTGGCCCCATACCTTGCCATATTTGGAAATCCATTCTCTAATAAGCGTCCACAGTTTTGATTGTATATTATGTATGTGGAGCGTGAGATGCAAGCATTCTTCTAGATTGCTATTTACTTGATATTAGACATTATTATAATATCAGACGATATATGATTTCAAAATGTTTTGGGTTATAGTAAGGTAAAAACCGTCCATATTTATGTGTGGATTTGGTCTTACTATTTTTCTTTTCTTTTAAAAAGATTTTAACTTTAAAATCAAGTTGGATGTTACCTATAAAATTAGTGTGTTTTCTCACTCTGGTTCACCAGATTGATCCATGCGTTTGTAATGCCCGGGTTAGACCGAGTTGTACAGGTTCTGGTTATCGGATGCAGTGAAGAAACGAGCTGGAGAAGTCTGGACGTATGATATATATTTATTCTGCTATGTGTTGTATATGAAGATAGGTTATTATAAATGTCCAGATGTGTTGATGTACTCTAATGATTGTAAGTACTTTTAAAGCTCTCAGTAAGGATTTATCTCTATATTATAATTTGTTCCGCTGCGATGTGAGACTCTGATTCTGTGTTTGTGTTTCTCCTTCTTCTATTCTATTATTTTTCTTTCTTATCTCACCCTCTATATTCTTTCTATTGGCATCTAGGTTTCTAGTGCATTTTGGGTTAGACTTGTGTCGTTTTGGTCAGCTCAAAAAGTACCGGAAGTCTGGGTCGTCACACACGCCCTCCGTCCAGACCTTCGCTAGCACCTTAGGTCTGACCCCCTTGACGACCTCTCCAGCTATCCCACTACTCCCAACAACCACCGATCCAAGTCTGCCACTGCACTTCGCCTGCAAGAGCGACTTCGCCTCTTAACTGTTTTAAAAAAACGCAGCGCCAAAAACTGGATCGACCCCTTCAAACTATAAGGGTCTGAAATGGAGTTGTTTTCATTATATAGAGTTTACTGTGGAAATATAAAGTTGCAGCAGTTGTTACGCTTTTGTTTTTTTGGAGCAAAATGAGAGGAAGAGGCGATATTTATACACGCAAGAAGAAAGAGATATGGCCGATGTCTCTTCCTACATTAACTTAGCTATCTATGCTAGGTGATTTAGGGATGCAGCAAATTTCCATTTCGTCATCTTTTCAGCGGTAAGTTCTACAGCGGTTTTAGGGTAGAAGGAGTGGTGAATGGAAAGAAAAGGCAGTCTAGCTTAGTATGAGTTGAAAAAAAAATGATGCAGCGTTAGCTCTACAGCAGAGTAGTCTCAATGTTTTCAGTAGGGTGTTAGCTGTTCTATATCACTCTGGACACGATAAATACAGGGTAGGTTCTTCCTTTGATGGAGAAAAGACGGAACAAGGCAGGGTGATGCAGTGTTTTCAATGGGCACACGCAAGGGATAAATAGGCATGTTGAAAATAATGGCTAGGCTCGAATTAAAAGTAAAAAATGCAGGGTGTGTTTTAGTTTTAATTTATAGGGTGCACGCTAGTAGTAGGTTTTGCTGGAAAACTCAAAAAAAGTATGGGCGCTTTTGTTTGGTTATTTAAAAAGGTAACGTATACGTTACATATTAGATTTTTAAGGTACGATACTACCCAAATTTTTATCATTTAAGGACCGCAATAGACAAAAATAAAAATATCGTTGTGACGGGCAATGTGCCACGATCCAAAAAAAAAATCTGTAAGTTAACTTATATTGTGAAACCTCAAAATGATGATATAGGGTGCAAAATACTCCAAATAAAAAGTTATGTAATTTCCATATTAAAAATTATAGCAAAATTCTAAAAATTAAATTATAACTACGTCTCAAAGATCTCATCCAAATTTGAAACCAATATTTAATTATATTAGTGATTTTTCGAGAATTTAATTTGGACATAACTTACAATCTATACAATGAAATCTCAATTTTTCTCTTTTACTAGAAAAATATAATCATATAGATTCAAGCGGTTCTTGTTTTACTGAAATCCGATTTATATCGGATCTTGTATATTCAATTAAAGTTCGAAACTCAATATTATAAACTACCGCGTCGTTTCGAGCTCGTTTTAATTATATTATAAATTATGTATGTAACAACGCTGAAAATCAAAACCAATTTAGAATATATATTTTGGCAATTTTAATGAATTATGAATATTTAAAATGATTTATTTTAAATAATAATGATTAGAAATTTATTTTGAATAGAATTAGAATGTATAAATTTATTTAAATCGAAATCAAAATATAAATATTTATTTTAATTATAAATGGAATTGAAAATGGCGCAGTAGTTTGAAAATTCTATTTCAAATTTCAAATGAATGTATAGGATTCAAAATAAACCGAATTTTGGTAATACCAAAAATATTTGAATCTGTTTGAAAATATCATCCCAATGAATGTGAAAAATCCAAACTTCATAGCGGGAATAAAAAGTTATGTCCAGTTGAAAATTCAGGATAGTCACTATGGAATTTTATATAAAATATAGCCCTTAAAAGTAGAGAGTATGCAGACGACCTCCATTTTCAATGAGACCACTTTTACTGGATCCGTAATGTCAAATTATTGCTGGATTCCAATTTTCATAATTTTTGGAATCAATATGTGAGCGTGGCGGATTTAAACGTGTTTGGTCAATTCAGTTTGAATTTAATCGACCGGAAAATAACCGTTTTTCAAACGTTCTCCAAATTCAACGAAATTAGTTTTGTTAGGACCATATCATCAAAACATAGCTAGATTTATTTTTTTTGGAATTTTTGGAGTCCGTATGTGGCCCCGGTAAATTAAAATATACGTTAAAATCAAATTTAAACGTTATATTAATTTATATTTTAATTTCAACAAAAACTGAAAGAAATAGTCGAATCGGCTTACAACACATATGTCATTGTGTTCGGAATGGGGGTACTTACTTAGGGGGCGACAGTCGTTGGATTCGATTTGGGCTTAGAATAAAAAAGTGACTTTTTATAATTTAAAATAATTGAATATATATTATATAATATAAATCACTCCCCTCTTTTCCCTCTTCTCTCTCCAAACTTCCAGATTGATTTAAAGGAAAAAAAACCCGAAGGAGCTCGTCGCCGCTTCCTCCAGGCGAACCCCTAGCCGTCGCGCCACCCTAACTCACCACTGTTCATCACCTCCGCCACCCCCTCCTTCTCCCGCCTCACTCCCCTCAGTCATCTCGAGAAACTCACCCCCAAATCGACGAGAGACCCTAGCTTCCCCCCTCCCCCCCCCCCCCCCCCGGCCAACCGCTACCTAGATGAACCACCTCCGACGCCGAGCACCACGCAGCGCCCCTCCTCCACCTCCAGCATACAACAGCGGCCCCCTCCCCCCAATACAAACTGTACGTTTTTTTTAACCTTTACTTATGTAATTTTTTGTATGAAATGACTTTTTTTTAATAAGAAATTAATTTCTAAAAATATAAATAACATATAAAAATATGATTTTTAATTATGTGAAGATAGGGTTTTTAATATTAAAAAAAGAATTGATTCATAAACAAGAAAAGATTATATTTTTAACATAGAAGAGAATATATTTTTAACATAGAAAAGATTTGATTCATAAACAAGAAAAGATTATATTTTTAACATAGAAAAGAATATATTTTTAACTTAGAAAAGAATTGATTTATAAACAAGAAAAGATTATATTTTTAACATAGAAAAGAATTGGTTTATAAACAAGAAAAGATTATATTTTTAACATAGAAAAGAATTGATTTATAAACAAGAAAAGATTATATTTTTAACATAGAAAAGAATATATTTTTAACATAGAAAAGAATTGATTCATAAACAATAAAAGATTATATTTTTAACATAGAAAAGAATATATTTTTAACATAGAAAAGAATTGATTTATAAAAAAGAAAAGATTATATTTTTAACATCGAAAAGAATATATTTTTAACATAGAAAAGATTATATCCTATAACATAGGAAAGATATAATTTTTAATTATATAAAAATTTGATTTTAACGATAGAAAATTTTGATTTTTATATATATTGTGAAGTGATAAAAATTGGATTTTTACTTATTTGAATGAAGCGATAAAAATTGGATTTTTACTTATTTGAATGAAGCGATAAAAATTGGATTTTTGCTTATTTGAATGAAGTGATAAAAAATTGGATTTTTATTTATTTGAATGAAGCGATAAAAATTGGATTTTTATTTATTTGAATGAAGAGATAAAAAAATATAATTTTTATATATGAAGTAGCAATATAAAAATATACTTTTTATATATAAGACATTGTAATAAAAATGCTATTTTTACTATGAATGGTGTGGAAAAGACTGGGTTGGAATTACGGGCAAATCCAAACGGTTCAGAAATTCAGAAATAAAACTGGCGGAGTGGAACTCAAAGGTGAGAACTTCTCACTTTAATTTATTTTCTAGTTAGAAATATATATTAGGATGCAGACGGTGCTTAGTAGCACCCGACACATTTGTTTGAAACTATGTTTGTTTGGTTGTTTGGTTGATTGGATTATTTGGTTGTATTTGGTTTAATAAATGAATTGAATTGATTAGAATTGGTAAGTACATGACGCGAGCCATTAGTAGACGAGGGATAAGGCTAGACCTTATTCCGGTTCTAATATCGCGCCGTTATGCTGCCGAAATTTTCTAAAAATATTAAAACAATAAAAATATCATTTTTATTGTATAAATGAAATGTATAAAATGTTCATGAGATGAAATAAATATTTTATAGTTAAAAATATAATTTTTAACGTGTATATGGATAAAATAAATATTCATTTACAAATTGGACGATTTGTTTATGTATACACTTTTAACTGATATCGATTGGGACGATATTTTACACATCGCCCAACTGCACAAATAATAATCAGTGTTTATTGTTTGAAAATCCCACATGGGTAACGGGATGATATTGGACATACACTGTAACAACCCGGGAATTCAGAACCAATTTAAAAATTTTATTTCGGTAATTTTAATAGATTTTGAATATTTAAAATGATTTATTTTAAATAATAACAACGGAAAATTTATTTTCGACGAAGTTAAAACTAAATTTATTTTAATTATAAAAGGAATTGAAAATGGCGTGGTAGTTTGAAAATTCGATTTCAAATTTCAAATTAATGTACAGGATTCAAAATAAACCGGATTTTAGCGAAACCAAAAATATTAGAATCTATTTGAAAATATCTTTCCAACGAATCTGAAAAATTGAAATTTCATTACGGGAATAAAAAGTTATGCCCAGTTGAGAACTTAGAATAGTCGCTATGGAATTTTAGCCCTTAAAAATGGAAATTTTGCAAACGACCTCCGTTTTCGACGAAACCACTTTTGTTCGATCCGGGATGTCAAGTTATTGATAGATTCCAATTTTTATATTTTTCGAAATCAATATGTGAGCGTGGCAAATGAAAACCTGTTTTGATAGTTTCAGTCAATTTGGATTGACCAGAAAATGACCATTTTTCAAACGGTCTCCAAATTTGACAAAATTAATTTTGTTAGGACTGTATCATCAATACGAAGTTAGAAATTATTTTTTTGGAATTTTTGGGGTCTGTATGTGGCCCCGGTAAATTGAAATGTGCATTCAAATTCAATATATAGATTTATATTTTGATTTTGACAGAAACTGATAGAAACAGTCGAATCAGCTTACGGAACATATGCCATTGTGTTTGAAATGGGGGTAATTAGCTCGGGGCGACAGTCGTTGGGTCTCGTTTGGAGTTCGAATAAAAAGTCAACCTTTTTGGAGAATTAAATTAAATAAATAAATACTTATATACCCTCACCCCTCTCCTTATCCTCTCCACTCACGTTCATTTCAGATCTAAATTAAAAAAACCATGACTTCTGCTACTCCAAGCGCTCGTCGCCGTCGACCCCCCACCTTTTCCGCCGCCGCGCCAGAGGCTGGCCCTCCTCCACGTCGCAGGCGATCTCCTCCCCCCTCTCCGCTGAAACCCGCACCCAAACACTCCTCTTCCATCTAAACCCGCCTCCTCAGCTTAATGCGCCATCGCGCCGGCCACTACACCACCCCCTCCCGGATCCTCTACCTGAAGCCGCAACACCCTACCGCTTCCAGGCCCCACTAGCGCCGCCTAGGTTCTCCTCCATCCAAAGATACGATTTTAACCAAGAAAAAGTGAGTTTTTATTTATATTTTTCTTTATTTCTTTAGTTTAATCATTTTTATGTAAGTAAAAATATCATTTTTATGTAAAGTTATCATTTTTATGAAAAGTTATCATATATGAATAGCATAGGAATAAAAATAGGATTTTTATCGTATGAGCAGATCCATAAAGAGATGATTTCTATATGTGAAAAGAAATGATTTTTATATATAGAAAGAAATGATTTTTATATGTAAAAAGAAATGATTTTTATATAAGTAAAATTATGATTTTTTTTTGTAATCAAAATTATGATTTTTAATTATATAAAAATATGATTTTTAACATAAAGATATGATTTCTATATAATATAAAAAAGAAATATGATTTTTATTTATGTTGTAGCAAAATAAAAATCTGATTTTTTAACACAAATACGTGAAACAGACTGCGTTGGAAGCACGCTGAAGAATGCTACGCATAGGAAATAAATCTGAACCGTTCAGAAATAAAGAATGGAGAAGTGGATCTCAAAGGTGAGAACTCCTCATTATAATTTTTATACAGTTATTTATTTTATAACTACATATATGAACTGCTCCCCGTCGTCCACAAACAATGACGGCTTGTTTGATTGTTTGGTTTGGTTGATTTATTTGTTTGAATTGGTTTGGGATGAGAATTGGATTGAATTGATTGAATTGTTATGTGTGTATGGCGCGAGCCGATATCAGGAGAGGGGTAATGCTAGACATTACCCGATTTCAATATCGCGTCGTTATGCCGCCAAATTTTCTAAAATATATTAGAAACCAAAAAATTTATCATTTTTATGGTACAAATGTACTGAAGAGAAAATTTATGTGTTGAAATAAAGTAAATATTCATTTACAAATCGGACGATTTGTTTATGTACACTTATTTGACCGATATGTGTTGGGACGATAAATTTTACACATCGCCCAAACTGCACAAATAAAATCTGTATTTGTTGATTGAAACCCCACATGGGTGTCGGGATGATATTTGATGTACACTAATCCCAATTTTTTAGTTGTATGCCGATCGATAGGTTGATATACTGTTGTAAGCGTTAAATATTTATATTTAAAACTTATACAGTATAGAATGCACTTTGGATGATGGTTGATTATTTATCATGGCTGTTGTATACATGTTTTGTATGAAATCCATATAAAAAACATTATATGGTGATTGACTGTGTCTTATTCCAGTTCAGGAAGAAGTAATATTTTAAAATAATATTCGGTAAAAAATCAAAATATGATTTTGATGTCCGATTTGGGGTGGACACGAATATATTTAAATATATAAAGCTATGCTGATTAATTTATCGCCATTTTGACGTGAACGATATTTATATCGATTTTATTCATTTTTATAATGAATATTAAAAAGGAATTGATTTCAAAATCTAATGTTTTGAAAACAATATCATTTAGATATTAATGATATGGAATATTCAATTTTGATTTGAAATTGAATATGAAGTTGAAATCGTTTCGAAAACGAATTTAAAACGATTTATAAAATAAGTTTTAAATGGAAATCGATGAAATATTATATATATATATATATATTATAATGGCCTAAATAGAATGCGCCGTGCTGCGGTAGTTCGCTAATTTCGACCATTGACGTCAAATGGACATTACGAGAGATCCGACCGTCGGATTCTCCTAAAACAGGAACCGTTGGGTTTGTATCGTAAAGAGCTTTCTAAAGAATACAAAAATTTGAAATCTACTGGTTGGATTTGGAATTATGTCCAAATCAAAGTTGGAAAAGGTCGCTGTAAGTGCAGTTCGATGGCCGTTTATGGAAATCAACTGTACGGGCCTTGATAAAATTATTGAAAATAGCAATAATTTGTGTAATGTCATAATAAATGATTTGGAAAGAATTGGGATGAAAAATTCCATATTTGAAAAGACAAAAATAGATTTTCATCGAAATGAACTAGTCTTGAACTAGAATTACAAACCAATTATTTTTTTAAATAAATAAATTGGATTTGAAATGGTTTCAAAAATTACCAGAATTTCCAATATATGAATTGGAATGGATTTGAGTCAAAATTATCTTCGGAATATTTCGATATTGGATTCCGTGATTATATGGATATTGTGGAGGAATTTGGAAGATATATATCGTTATTCCCAATACGATATTTGTTGATTTCAGAATTTAATATTGAACATAAGCCGATATAATTTCTATTCAGAGCCATGTATTTAATATTGAATTGGATTTTGGATTTGTCATAAATTGTGTTTTAAATAACAC
Organism: Allium sativum; assembly: GCA_030737875.1. NCBI lineage: Eukaryota > Viridiplantae > Streptophyta > Magnoliopsida > Asparagales > Amaryllidaceae > Allium > Allium sativum. The sequence continues at coordinate 1,026,559,010 of CM060909.1, forward strand.
TTGTTCTTTAACCCGATTTACAATGAAATGTGATTTGGAATTTATAAATCTTTTGTTAAGATTTAAAGGATATTTTCCAAAGTAAAGTTTTCTAGTTTAATAAAATAAATTGGAATGGAATTCGATTCGGTAATAATCGGAGCGAACTTCTGTGGAGGAAGATTGTTACTATATGTGGAATTTAAGAGGCTTTGCCGTTATTCCATTTATATTATCGGTTGGATATGGAAACTTATATCGATTATATATATTAATCTATATTCCGTGAAGATTCTATTGTTAATGGAATGTGATTTTGGGTTTATCGCGAGCTGTGCTTTAAATGACATTAGTTCTTTAACCCAGTTAAAGATAAGATTAATTTCTTAACTTTGAAAAATCATTAAGTAATGATTTTTGGAAATTAAAACTGAATTAGAGTTTTAATGAATCTTTAAATAGATTGAAAGTTGAATTTGATAACTAAAATTATCAAATTCAAGAAATGATCGAGAATGGAGTATCACCAGTTTTGCTCCAAGTGATAGTTAAATGTTTAATTAGATTTGAACATGAAACGGTAATTAATTTTACCAATAACACCGTGGTGTTAGATATGAAGTATTACTCGTTTTACTTCATGGGACGAATAGGTTGGGATTGGGAAATTTAACGAATGATTACTTCGATAAGGTTCGCTAATCCTGACTAGTTTGGATAAACTATAATTTGATTTGAATTGAAATCCAAAAGAAGATTAAAGAATAAATTTAAAGAATTTATCTTTGATAAAATTAATGGGAACCTTTCCTAAAGTATAAGAATATTTGAATAAAGGAATATTCCAAATTTGAATGAGGGGTATGTTGTGTTTTTTATAGCACTCGTTTATTATATACGCGAGTTATTCAGAAAGACTGAGTTTATCGCATTCTGAATAACTGATTCAACGATAAGTCGAAGATGAAGACGGTGGTTGAAGACTGGAGGTCTTCACATCGTTTGGATGGTTACTGATGTCTTGAATGGGCTGTACACCCAAGACGAGGTAATAAGTGGTGATCGTTCCAGACATACTTGGAGATCGACCGGATATGCGAGGACCTCTCTCCTGTATTGGACATATGGGACGAGGAATAAGATGCCTCCAGTTTCGTTTAGACCCAGAACGAACTTGTAAATGGATGTGTGTCCGACATCGGATTTCATTCTGTGTGACTGATAGACATCGGTTGCATAGTGTGAATTGCCTGTGTGGCATGCTGAGATGCAAATGATCAAGGCTTCTGTTGAAAAGCAGAGTCTTGTGGTTGATGATCAAAGCACGACTTTAATATAGCATAGTTTTGTGTAGCGTTAATTTGTGAGCCTCACACCCCGGTGTGAACTAGAAACGGGAGAGGACTTCAGGGAGGGCATGCGTTTCCTTCTAGCTAGGAGTGCTGTCTGGGTTTTGCTTGCCCAGATGTTTTACTTATGTGGATGATGGATAGCGAGGCGCCTCGGATATATCGGCACTGCGGGGCCGATGGATAGTATGGTTTTTATACAGACCAGATTGACGCCCCATAGGGTGGGAAAACATAGTGTTCCGGAATTTTAATCCACATCGAGTGGACCGACCCTGACGATCTAAGGGCCCACCTGAGTCTGGGTCCTGAGACATGGGCTAGAACGTCTCGAAGCGGTAAGGATGGTCCCTTGCCTTGGTTCGCAGATGGAAATCCAACTTTCAATACGACATTTTGCGGTTTTGATTGTAGAGCCTAGTATGGCAACATAGTGGGATGGGGCACTCATGCCGTCTATGATTGATACATTTATATTTGAAATTATTTTGACAATATACACTTATAGTAATAGTAAAATATGAAATTTCATGTACCAAGCATTTTTGGCTATTATAAGGTAAAAACTTTATCCTCCGACTTGCGTTGCACTGTGTGATGGGACCTGAGTCTTATAATAACTTGATTATTCTTTATTTAGCATTGCGCTGTTTGTTTTATGCACTGGTATTCTTGGGCGGAAACTCGTTCCGTGTTATATGGCGTGGTCCCTTGATTTACCTTACTTTAAAGTCAAGATAATAACTGTTTTAGTTCTCACACCAATCAGATGACTGACCTGGAGTTTATTGTTTTAACCTAAACACTAGGTGCCCCTATTTTCCACACGGGCAGCTAGAGTTTTGGTTTTGCAGATTTATATTAACAGGATCCTGGTTTACAGCTGGAATGATATTCGGAAAGCTCTGTATCCGTATATTCCTTTCAGTTGTGTTTTGTATTATTTTTCCGCTGATATGTATTTAAATGTAATTTAAATCTTGAATGTATATTAAATGTGTATTATTTATCCATACTCTGTTATATTCTTGTATTCTGATGGAATTGTTGTAATAAGTAATGAAATGTTCTTCTGTTTGTATTCTGATTTGTCGTGTTCTCAACACAATCCGGGTTTCCCTTCACGGGGAAGTTCGGGTCGTTACATATACTAATCCCAATATTTAGGTGTATGTCAATCGATGGGTTGACAGACTGTAGTAAGCGTTAATTATTTATATTTAACGCTTATGCAGTTGTGTAATGCACTCTGGATGATGGTTGACCGTGTTTGATTATTATTGTGTACATGTGTGTATGAAATCCATATAAATCAAATTATATGGTAATTGACAGTGAATGATTCCAATTCGGAAGGAATGAATATTTTAAAATAACGAATATTTTAAAATGGCGTATAATTAATATTTCAAAATAATATTCAATATTAGATCAAAATATGATTTTGATGTCCGATTTGGGATGGACACAAAAATATTTAAATATATAAAGTCATATTGATTAGATTAACGCCATTTTGACGTGAACGATATTTATATCGATTTTATTTATTTTTAAAATGAATATCGAAAAGGAAGTGATTTCAGAATCTGATGTTTTGAAAATATTATCATTTATATATAAATGATATGAAATATTCAATTTTTATTTAAGATTGAATATGAAGTTGAAATCGTTTTGAAAACGAATTATAAAATACATTTTAAATGGAAAAAGATGAAATATATACAATATATATTTAATGGCCGGAATAGAACGCGCCACACTGCGGCAGTTCGCGAATTTCGACCATTGACTTCGAATTGACATTACGGGAGATCCGACCGTCGGATTCTCCTAAAACCAGAACCGTTGGGTTCGTATCGAAAAGAGTTTTCCAAGAATACAAGAAATTTGAAATCTAACGGTTGGATTTGGAATTATGTCCAAATCAAACTTGGAAAAGGTCGCTGTAAGTGCAGTTCGATGACCATTTGTATAAAATCATAATAAATGATTTGGAAATAATTTGGGTGAAAAATTCCACGTTTGTAAAGATAAAAATGTATTTTTATCAAAATGAACTAGTTATGAACTAGAATTATAATCCAATACTTTTAAATAAATAAATTGGATTTGAAATAGTTTTAAAAATAACCAGAATTTCCAATATATGAATTGGAATGGATTTGAATCGAAATTGTCTTGGGAATATTTCGATATTGGATTCCGTGATTATACGGATATTGTGGAAGAATTTGGTAGATATATATATTGTTTTTCCCAATACGATATTTGTTGAATTCTGAATTTGATATTGAATATAAGCTGATATAATTTATATTTAAGCCTTGTATTTAATATTGGATTGGATTTTGGGTTTATCGTGAACTGTGTTTTAAATGACATTGTTCTTAAACCCAATTGGAAAAAATTAAATCTTTTAAATAAGATTTAGAAGAGTTTACCAATTAATTAATATTTAATTGGAATTGAATTGAATTGAATTGGATTTTGGGTTTTTCGTGAACTGTGTTTTAAATTACGTTAGTTCTTTAACCCAGTTAAAGACAGGATTACATGTCTAACATTGTATTTCGAACAGTATGGTTGATCTCTGCTCAATATATTGGTGGCAGAGAATTTATTCTCTTGCTTAACACCCTTCTCTAAGACGTATGAGCTTAGAGGTTATATATAGGCACAAAGCAATAGTACGGGGTAGACTGACGATGCGGCATGTTTGATTTTCCAAAGTTAAATAATCATTAATATTGATTTTTAAAGATTAAAACTAAGTGGAGTTTTAATGAATCTTTAATTAGATTGGAATGTGATAATTTAAATTATCAAATTTTGGAAATGATCGAGAGTGGAGTATCACCAGTTTTGCTCCAAGCGATAGTTAAATCTTTAATTAGATTTGAATGGGAAATGGTAATTAAATTTACAGATAACACCATGGTTTTAGGTATAGAGTATTACCAATTTTGCTCCATGGGATGAATAGGTTGGGATTTGGAAAATAAATAGATGATTACTTCGGTAAGGTGCGCTAATCCCCACTAGTTTGGAGAACCTTAATATGATTTGAATGGATATCCAAGGGAAGATTAAAGAATAAATTTAAAGGATTTATCTTTGATAAAATTAATGGGAACTTTTCCCAAAGGATATGAATATTTAAATAAAAGAATATTCAGAATTGGAATGAGGCGTATGTTGTGTTTTTAGAGCACTTGTTTATTATATATGAGAGTTATTCGGAAAGGCCGGTTTATACCCATTCTGAATAACTGGTTCGACGATAAGACGAAGATGAAGACGGTGGTTAAAAACTGGAGGTCTTCACATCATTTGGATTATTACTGATTTCTTGATTAGGCTGTACACCCAAGACAAGGTAATAAGCGAGGGTCTCTCTCCTATACTGGACAGGACGAGGAACAAGGTGCCTCCGATTTCGTTCAGACCCAGAATGAACTTGTAAATGGATGTATGTTTGACATTGGATTTTATTCCATGTTGATTGATCTCTATTAAATATATATCTGTTTGGCGGCGGAGAATTTATTCTCTTGCTTAACTCCCTTCTCTGAGACGTACGAGCTTAGAGGTTATATATCAATAGACATCGGTCGTATGGCGTGAATTGCTTGTGTGGCATGTTGAGATGCAAATGATCAAGGCTTCTGTGGAAAAGCAGAGTCATGTAGTTGATGATCAAAGCACGGCTTTAATATAGCATAGCTTTGTGTAGCGTTAATTCACGAGCCTCACACCCCGGTATGAACCAGAAACGGGAGAGGACAATAGGGAGGGCAGTGCGTTTCTTTCTAACTAGGAGTGGTGTCAGGGTTTTGCAAGCCCAGACGTTTTACTTATGTGGATGATGGATAGCGAGGAGCCTTGGATATATCGGTCTATACGGAGCCGATGGATATTGAGTCATCTGGCTCATGGACGCCTCATAGGGTGGGGAAACACATGTTCAGGGATTATGAATCCACTATGCACTTAGAGTGGACTGGCCCTGCATGTTACATAGGGCACCCAGAGTGTGTAGCCCTAGGACAATGGTTAGAGTGTCTCGAAGCGGTAGGGATGGCCCCTTGCCTTGGTTCATGACGGAAATCCAATTTCCAATACGTGACATTTCGGTTTTGATTGTAGAGCCTAATATTGGCGACATGGTAGCATGGGATACTATGCCGTTTATGACTGTTACATTTATATTTGAAGTTGTTTTATACACTATGCACTTATAATAGTATCAAATGATTTGTTTTAAGCATACCAAGCATGTTTGGCTGTTATAAGATAAAACTCTATCCTCCGGCTTGCGTTTCATTGTGTGATGGGACCAAAGTCTTATAATAGCTCCATTTTTTCAAAAAGCATTATACTGTTTATTCTATGCACTAGTATTCTTGGGAGGAAACCCGTTCGTGTTGTACGGCGTGGTCCCTTGTTTTGCTTCATTTTAGAGTAAAGTTTTAAATAACTGTTTTAGTTCTCACACCAGTCACATGGCTGAACTGGAGTTTATGGTTTTAACCTAAACTCTGGGTGCCCCTATTTTTCACACGGGCAGCTAGTAGTTTTGGTTTTGCAGATATTATATTCACAAGATCCTGGTTTACAGCTGGAGCTGTATTCAGAACGCTCTTTATCCGTTTATCTCTTTCAGTTGTTTTATGTATTATTTTTCGTTGTTATGTAATGTATTTTAATCTCTGATATTTTACAATGTATAATATTTATTCATACTCTGTATATTCTTGTACTCTGATGTAAATGGCTATAATAAGCAATGAAATGTTCTTTTGTTTGTGTTCTTATTTTTCGTGTTCTCAGACAATCCGTTCTTTCTCTTCTCTTCGGAGACCGGGGAAGTTCGGGTTGTCACAATATATATATATATATTTGAACTCCGGTTTATTTAATGAATTCGATATAAAAATCCATTATATTTTCAATATAATATATAAAACAAATTTAAATGACCAAAAAATCTGGGATGTTACATTCACTCTCTCTTTCCATTAACTCTTTCTCCTCCACTAGCTTATTAAACTATAAATGAGTTGTCCATAATAGGGTGCGACCAAATAGGGGTGCCCTACTGCGCGCCTTTCTCTCTCTCACACACATACATAAATACACACACACACACACACACACACACACACACACACATATATATATATATATATATATATGAGAAATGTTCCGCTACACCTCTTAGACAACACCTTTATCTCACCCTGAATTCCGACCACTGATTCCGATTTTTATATTAATTCTTTCTCTCCCTTTCCACTACACTATATTATTTAATTCAATCGGAGAGAGAAATAATGAATATTAAATTTGGAATGAGTGGTTGGAATTCAAAGGGAGATAAAGTGTAGCGGAACATTTCCATATATATATATACACACATGTGTGTGTGTATGCAGTTTATGCCCCGTTATTACCCTGCCATATCCTCGTTGTATCGTGTAGCATGTTTTTAATGCTATGTGATTTCAAAATTGCCTCTGAAGTACCCTTTCCGCTTTAAGCCCTGCTATATTCCGATATTATCGATATATATATCCCATTACTTCAGCCATATTTTGCTATTTCTTTTATAAGAGAAATGAATTAAAAAAATATGTTTATGCGTTATAAAATTATTTTTAAATATAATTTTTTAACATATACACAACTAGAAACATTGCTTATTCTGATGGGATAGGGTGACAGTTTGCGACGGCTATTTTTCGACGGTTTCCGACAGCCGTTGGAAACCGTCGAAAATAAACGATTTATCCAGCTGAAGCCTTTCTTACCCAAATCAGTGCCCAATTCCATTCATTTTCCAGCTCGGGCTTAATACCTTAAAACCCCCAAATCAGAAATTTTAGCCTCCAATCACCCGTTTCTTCATGTAGAAACCTCCACGGCTTTAATTCAAACCTCTAGCGCAAGTAATTTCAGGTATAATCTTCTTTTTTGCATAAAATTAAATTTTTACCTAAATCTATATATGTTTAAAATCAAAAACTAGGCTTATCGATTATAGTTGGTTCCAATAGCATTGTAGTGGGTTATAGCATCCTATTATGCGCATATTTCATGTCATATAGTGAATTTGGGTATTTTATGTGCAATGTTTGGTTATTTGTGCATATACCCCCTTTAGCTTGGTTTTGACCATTGTATTATTGTAGTTATCTGTGTATATTTGCACCGTTGTGTACGCATGATTCTTGTATTGTGTTAGTTGATATAGGAAAAACTGAATGCACGAGCTTGGAATAGTGTATTGTGCACGTTTTGACTTAGGCACAAAAAAACATGAGTCTAAAATCTAATTTGGTCTATTGAAACGACAGTCATGGTAAATTAACTTTAAGTTGATGTGATACGTCGAACAAATGTGATAAATTATTTTTGTATTGTAGTAAAACTATATTTTTCTAGTAAAATGCGCACTTTTAAATGGCTAATATCCACTAGAGTGTTTTCGGCCCCGTCCGATGAGTGTTGTACATGATCATTATATAAATAGTCGTTTTTGTCAAAAAAAAACCGACCATTTATATTCATTTGGCACTTAATTTTTGGATTTATCCTTGTATTGGACAAGATATAAACACACTAAGCATTTACATTTTGTATACTACTTCATTTCAAATGATTCACAAAATTTTGTTTTAATTTTTGTTTTTGTTTCCTACGTACATGCATTTGTGTACAATGTAGGAAACAAATGGGAAATGCTGGTGTAATTTTGTTGAATCGTTTGAGATGAAGTAATATATAAAATGTAAATGCTTACCGTGTTTATAATGGGAAGTAGGATGTCTGACCATGTAAAAAAGTTACATTTAAAAAAAAGTGCCATATTTGAAAATATTTTTAACTTTATGAAATTGTTATTTATTTCCAACTATTATATATGTACATGTGTTGTACGACCATGAAAACAAGCATTTTCAAATTTGTATTATTGGAAATAAATATTAAATTTTGAACTTGTGACTAAATTTCTCAAATAGGAAAAATGATTGATTATTTTGTTGATCAGAGGAGATAGATGTACTGAAGAAGAGGACAGAGGGGTTCAATGAAAGAAGATTTTTATAATGATATACATGTCTTTGTTGAATTCGCTTTAAGTAATAACAAAAGCGATCTAGAAATTCGTTGTTTGTGTAGCAAGTGTAGACATTTAAAGTATCTGTTACTCGATATTGTGAAAACCCATTTGTGCAAAAAAGGATTCGTACCCGAGTATTATTTTTAGGATCGACATGAAGAAGTTGTAGCAAATACTTCTGTAGAGTCTAAGCTAGAAAGTGATGTTAATGAAAATGTTAGTACGACCCGTATTGAAAATATGGTCGAAGATGCATCATGGTCAATGTTTCATATGGTTGCAGTTGATGACGATGAGGGAAATGATGAAGAACCGAATATTGAAGCTAAGAAAATTTATGATTTGATGGATGATGCTAAGAAATCTATTTGGGAAGGTTGTAAAAGCGGCACTCAGCTGTCGGTGATGGCATAATACATTGCGATAAAGTCAAAATACAACATCACTGAAGCTGGGTTTATAGCTATTGTACAAGCTACAAAATGGAACATGCCTCCCTATACTTTAATGTTTGAAAATCACTACGAAGTTAAAAAAAACTTAAGCCAGCATTTGATTTACCTTATCAAAAAATAGATACGTGTTTAAATGGATGTATTTTGTTTCGAGAAGATGATGTAAACCTTAGAAATTGTAAAATATGTAATCATGAAAGATATAAACCAAGAAAGAAGGAGGGAAAGGAAGTTCCATACAAATGTATGCATTATTTACCCATTACTCCAAGGCTTTAAAGATTATATGCATCTTCTATATTTGTATCTCATACGAGATGACATAAGGTAAGATCGGAGGAAGAAGGTACGTTGACCATCTGGCCAATGGGGAAGCATGAAAGCATTTCGATAAAACTTATCTCAATTTTGCAGCGGAGGGTCATAATATCAGAGTAGAATTATGTACGGATGGTTTTTCCCCATTTTCTCAGTTTGGTGCTAAATATTCATCATGGCCCATTATCATTACATCTTATAATTTACCTCCATGGATGTGTATGAAAACGCAATTTATATTTCTTATTGTTATTGTTCGTGGCTCTGATGATCCAACACAAGGAATTGATTTTTATTTACAACCATTGATTAAAGAATTTAAAACATTGTGGAATGAAGGAGTAGAAACATATGATGTTTCGAAGAAGAATTTTTTTCGTATGTTTGCTTCTTTGTTGTGTACTATAAGTGATTTTCCTGCCTATGCAATGCTTTCATAATAGAGTACTGCTAGTCGTCTAGCATGTCCATATTACATGGAAGAATCACGAGCGTTTTCTTTACCATATGTTATTTTCTCTCCATGTAAATAATCCTTTCAGAGTAGACATGAAAAACTTTTTAGCTAATAGAGTAGAAACCAGATAACCACTAAACGATATGGTCTAGAGAAGGCATAAATGAACTAGTTAAAGATTATACAAAGATATATGAAACTGGAGTTCAAACAGAAATTGATGGCAAATCGATTGTTCAGAATTGGTGCAAACAGTCTATTTTTGGGAGTTGTCGTATTGGAAACATCTTCTGCTTATATTGATGTGATGCACAATGATAAAGATGTATTTGATAATGTCTTTAACACAATTCTAAATGTCAAAGGGAAGAATAAAGATGATTAAAGGTGCGATACAGAAGAATCATGCAAACGTCCTGAGCTTCTTATGAAACCAAATGACAGTAAAAAAAAAACCCGAAACATGTTATTAATTACATAATAATCAAGTTAAAGTTGTGTTAAAATGTGTTGAAGGGTTAATATTTCCTGATGGGATTTCATCAAGCCTTCGTAGACGTGTTGACTTTAAAAATAGTAAATTGAGCGGAATGAAAAGTCACGACTGTCACATTATGATGGAGCATTTATTTCCCATTATGTCCAATACGAATGGATGTATCCATTTAAGAGGTATATATAAACATGTTACCTATTAATTTAATTGCACTTAAAATATGAATGTAAATTAATTTTGCATATATATGTAACACCCCAAATTTTAACGACATTAAAAGAGGATAAATTAAATAATAATTAATTTAACATTCGGAATTAGAGGGAACGGACTATGTCATTGCGTCCATCTCGAAATTCTGGTCAGAATGGACATTTGGTTTGCGTAAAACGGACACCGTATGAAAAAGTTATGAGGGTTCGAAGTTTGTTTATGCACAAGATATATACATATATATAAAATAAATTCCAGAACCTTCAAAAACAATTCAAAAATCAAAATCAGGCCAAAACGGGTTGAGCCGGAAAATTCCTGCTCGTGGGTGTCGACCCCCCTAGGGGGTGTCGACATGGGTGTTGACCCTCCTATAGGGGTGTCGACCCTCCTATAGAGGTGTCCCCCCCCCCTGGACAGATCTGGGCAGAATTTGTTTTACGTACCTGGACATAATTCTGGGTCTGGTTCATTCGTTCTAGGCTATAACTTATTATCTCCATTGGAGATCATAGAGGCCATATGCTGTCGGGTTCCAAATTGAAACAGAATCAACGTCTACTACAATCAGTTTAGCTATTCAGATCTCTCTCTATAAATTTTCTGAACCTAACGTTGTGAGTTTCTAGTCACTTTAAGGTTTAAATGGATAAATGTGAATTATGATAGAATACGAATTGGGTATATGTTGTGAATCATGAACTTATGCAAGTTAATTATGTCATTATCCTTGGGTCCAATATGATTATGGACATTCTACTATGCTGACTATGTAGATCTTGACTTGCAGCTATATTATGGGAAATGCGAACTTGTTAATTTAGATATAATCCTTTATACTAATCACCTTTCACCTGTTATGTTGTAGTAATTACGATATGTTGTAAACTTGACATGTGATGCCATCCTTTTAGATCTAATCTTGCTACTATGTCAGCCTAATTTTGTTAGACATCTAAATGACAAGTTTAGACCATGTTATGTTGACTTTGACATTGTAGTTTCCACAAGTTCATCAGCTGTGTGTTCACCCTATTATAATGATTACATGTCCATTCACCTTGTAGTCAAGCTTATGTCAAAACTGTGCTAAAACTGTCACCTTTGTCACTCCCTTTTTATTGTTATGGCGAGGCTACTTTGTAGCCTAGATGACGCCAAAATACATGCAATCACATTAGTTAGGAAATGGGGAAAAAGGGGATTTATAATTGGCATAATTTATTTAATGTTTATATAAGTTGGACAAATAATTCGAATAGGGAAACATAGAAATAATCACCTATAATGACATAGGTAAATTTAGGTAAAAATGGCATAATTTGAATATGAACATTTATGGATATATAGTTCAAATTATTGTTGCAAAATAGGTATTGACACCTATAAAAGGAAAGGATTAATTAATTGGTAAATTAATTAAAAATGGAATGTTAGTAATTACAATTAGGAATTGTAATTGTACTTATGACACGAGGTTATGTTACGTTAGTGGTGGAAGTTAGCCCGGACCCGACCGGCATATCCAGCAGCCACTAATGTTGAACCTAATGTGGGAGGTCTAAGTACGTAAATACGAATCGGGCTAAGACACGAGGTTAGGCCCAACTGTGGAATAAGACTTCCTGGACCCAACCGGCATATCCAGCATCCACATGTTGCAGGCCTAATGTGGGAGGTCTAACCCAGTATGAAACCATAATTGGACATGGTAATAGAATTGGACTACTTAACCTAATTTAATTCATAAAGATTGTATGACTATGAACTTAAGTTAGGGTTAAGTAAAACTGGATGAGTGGTGGGTGGGTTAAGTAAATTAGAAGGGGTGGGTAATATATAGATATATAGGCCCACAAACTTAACCTAATAAGGTTATGTAATTAAAGACACTTGATGGTATACATAGCCAGTGGAAAATAGAATAAATTTATGTAATTAAGGACACCTTTTAGGGTAAGCATAACTGGTATAGGACTATGTAATTAAATACATCTTGGGGTATACATAGTCAGTGAAAAACCTAGTAGGGATACAAGACAAAGGGGAGAGCTTGTATCATATTGTGTGGGACCCATTTCAATCAGTAACCCGGAGTAGGTATCAAATAAAGAACTCCGTACTAGGTGGAGATAAGGGCATTCTTACTGATTGATTGTAAGAGATCCAAACGGGACAGACAGTGTTGATGGCACAAACCGATCAGGGACATGTGCGTGCGTGGGCCGGGCAGAGGGGCCTAAGACGACCATGACACCAGTAGATATGGTTGTGCACCTCTTGGGCTGCCACTTTAGGAAGTGATACCTCCTACTGTGGGGCCAACACAGGGTATTTACGGAATAAGGAGCCGATCGATTAGGGTAATAGTTAGGGTACACTCGGACGTATACCCTAAGTCTACCAACTTATTGTGGAAGGGATCATCTAACTTTAGTTATACTAGTAATAGTGCAGAGTAGTCATTAGTGAAGTATGTGTACACCTTACCTTATCTGCCTTGTCACACCTGCCACTCATATAGTGACCTGTCTTACCCACTTTTTAGCCTGTCATGTTCACCTTTATTTATTTACTGGCTAAAAGTAACTAGACTCGCCAGACTTTATGTCTGATCCCTTTGTTTTTCCCTCTCTCTTCCGTTTCACCCCCCCTCCTCCCCCAAGGTTCTCAGGGAGGAAACACACATGCTTAGTCAGGACTTGGATATTATCTTGCTGGAAACTACTTCTGGAGTATGGCTCAATTCTCTGTCTCTACTATGGCTTACTCTTTTTATTAGGGAATAATGTTTTTCTTTAATACCTGTGTACTCCGATGATGCAAGACAGAAGTATTTTGTTGCAATGGTTTTATGACTTATGGTATTGTGAACTGTGGTATTATGTTTTATGTTGAAATAAAAATTTGAAATTTCTGCTGCTATCTTATTTATATCTGTCTTGTAATTATTCTGTGTCTTTTTACCTACAACTCTTCACAAAACTTAATGCATTCCCTTAGTAAGTGACATTAACGGACATGGGGTGTCACACTTGGCATCAGAGCTGAAGGTTACCAGATTAGATAAAAGTTTTGAAAAATATTTTTCAAAAAGGTTTTAAAAGAAAGTATTTTCAAAAAGAAAAGTCTATTTTGAAAACATTCCCCAAGAAGTCATATGTAATATCAATCAGTCCTTTATCTAAAATTCTTCCTTTTCCCTTTTTCAGCATGTCTAGGGATCAAAACATTCCTAATATCCCAAAGGGAGTCGCAATACCCGGATGGTTCTAGAGATATTTGGAGGCCACAGCGCCTGCTGAAGGCCAGAGAGACGCTCCTCCTCATGTTGCCCCAGTCATTCCTCCTCCCCCTCCTGAGCAGATAAGTTCGCCAAAATCTGTAAGTATTTCCATGCTATGGGAGGGAAGCCATTCCATGGGAATGAGACATTTGTGGAAGCTCGGAATTGGCTTAAGGAGACCGAGGACTTACTCATAATCTTTGAAGTGGAGGACCGAAGAAAGATTCAATTAGCTGCTTGGCTGTTAAAAGACAAAGCCTCATTTTGGTGAGAAGTCACCCAGGCTGGACATCCGGTGGAAACCTGGGAAGATTTCAGACAGAGGTTCGAGATGAAATTTCTTTCCCAAGCTGAACGAAGCATACAAATGGAGAGGTTCTTAACGCTCAAGCAAGGGAACTTGACGATGAAGGAGTATGTGAACAAGTTCAACTAGCTGGCAAGGTTCGAACTAGAGTTGGTGGATACACCACACAAAAAGGCTTTATGATTTGCTAAAGGACTGAATGAGCCTCTGCATGGTCTTGCTACGTACCATATTCCTATGGGGAGCCACCTTTGAAAGGCTTGTGGATATAGCCCTGATGCATGAAGAGGACAAGGGAGAGAAGAAAGAAGCAAAGACTGAGGGGACATCGTAGAACAGGAAGGTGTGGCCCAAGAAAGGGCAACAGCAACAACAGCCACAACAATAGCAAAAGAAAGGAGGGAAAGATGTCAAAGGCAAGGATATGAGGAAATGTCACAATTGTGGGAAGGAAGTTCACTTGATCAAGGACTGTAAGAGAAGGAAGGGAAATTGCTTTAATTAGCGAGAGGTCGGACACTTCTCTAAGGGGTGCCCGAAGAAATAAGGATAGGGTCAGAGGGCAGGAACTTCTGGAGGGCAGGTGCATGCTCTCCCCTTCAGTACTCCTGAAAGAGGTAGAAAATTTTCCGTAGGAAGTTTAGTTTCTCTTTTATACCATCCAGTTAGAACACTTTTTGATTCTGGTTCTTCACACTCGTTTATATCTAATTCTGTGGTTGAATCTCTGCACTTAGTTACTAGTATTGTAGTAGATCCCGTGGCTGTTTCAAACCCCATTGGTGGTTCAGCTCATTTATCGATGATTTATAGGGGTTTGAAATTATCTGTGTTAGGTGTCGAGTTTGAATGTGACGTGCATGTGCTCGGGTTTATGGGCTATGGGTTGATTCTAGGAATGGATTAGCTTACCACATATGGAGTTGATTTAGATTATGAAAGGAGGGTTGTCAGGCTCCCAAATTGTCATGGGAGGACCCTCGAAGTTTCTTGTGACCCCCGAGGGTCTGTTATGCTTAGCTTCCTAGAATCTATAGATGCATCCATGGAGGACTTGCAATCTGTTCCAGTGGTTCGGGATTACTCCAATGTTTTTGATGAGGTACAGGGTTTACTTCCAAGGCGCGAGATCGACTTCCGCATATATCTGGTAGACAATACA
Organism: Allium sativum; assembly: GCA_030737875.1. Lineage (NCBI taxonomy): Eukaryota > Viridiplantae > Streptophyta > Magnoliopsida > Asparagales > Amaryllidaceae > Allium > Allium sativum. The sequence continues at coordinate 1,026,574,161 of CM060909.1, forward strand.
AAGCCAATTGCATTACCAGTATGCCACGTGGCTCCAAGGAAAAGGAGGGGGCTGAGTAAACAAGTAGGGGAGCTACTTGGGAAAGGGTTCATCAGACGAAGCATATCTGAAAGGGCTGCTCCAGTAGTATTCGCAACTAAAGCAGATGGATCACTTCGTCTGTGTGTTGACTATAGAGAATTAAATCAGCTCACCAAAAAGAATAGGCACCCGCTTCTAAGAATTGATGATTTATTTGATCAGCTTGTTGGTGCCTCCGTATTTTCTAAGTTGGACTTGGCTACAGGGTTCCATCAATTGAGAGTGGCTGAGGATAGCATAGATAAGACTGCTTTCAGAGCTCTGGACAGTTTCTTTGAATGGCTAGTGATGCCTTTTGGGCTGACAAATGCACCCTTCTATTTCGTTGCTTTGATGAGTAGAGTGTTTCAAGAATTCTAAACAAATTCGTCGTAGTCTTCGTTGACGATATTTTGATCTTCTCCAAGAACGAAGAAGAGCATGCCTAACATCTGAGGGAAGTTTTGAAAACTCTCCGTGACCACCAGCTAAAAGCAAAGTTCTCCAAATGCCATTTTTGGAGAAAGGAGGTAAGATTCTTGGGGCATGTAGTCTCCAAAGAAGGGATAGCTGTAGATCCCGCGAAGGTGGTTGCAGTGCAAGATTGGCAGATTCCTAAGAATGCAACTGTAACAACCTGAAACTTCAGGCAGTAAATATTTAAATATCTAGGTTATTTAAATATTTAAAACTTGGATTTAATGGTTTTATAACCTTGATTAAATCCCTTTATAAATAATAATTAAAGAGAAGAAAATATGTTGTTGAATTTTTGTTTACAATGATAAGTAATTCAATGTGACCGAAAACAGTTTTATCGACAAACAAGGTTTTGCTTATTAAAAGTTGTTGGAATATCATGTGCATATAGTAACGTTAGAGGAATGCATATATGTGTATGTACATATCATAGAAGTAACATACAAATGGAATATGTGTACATGTTCTAGAAAATGAAGAATGGCTTAACATGATAGGGACATGTGTCACCAAAGAATGGAACACATGTCTTGTATGTAAATAATGTGATGACATGTAACCATATTAGGTGTCCATGTGTAGAAAAATTTAAAGACACCTAAGTAGACATGTGTCTACATCCTAAAGCATGGTTGTTAAACATGAATATATGTATTTATGTAAGGGAAAATAAATTTAAAATAAGAAGTTTATCGTGTAAGCTAAAAGAAAAAGATAAGAAAAAAAGAGATAAGGACACATAAACCTCTTAGGTGTCCATGTGTAGAAACATCTTAGGACACCTAAGTAGGCATGTGTCATCATTTTATGGTTTGCATGAATGATGAAGGACAAGTGTCCAAAACTAAATTACCAAACTAGCCTTGAAATTTTCTATATAAAGGGCGGAAAGGTTCATTCTTTATTATGCATTCACAAACATAAAACCAAGATAAGAAAAAGAAGAGAGATTTGGGAGAAGCCTAGAGGATAAATACAAGATCAAGGCACGAGTACAAGGTGAGAAAAATTATTTAAGATCATGTACTCATTTCATATTTTGAAGAAAAGTTGAGAAATTCATGAATGAATGATTGAAATTCTTAATGAAATTTCGACTTCTCTACCAAAAGGGCTACAACTTTTACCTAAGGTATTTTTTCTAATTCGGTCGTTTGCATACCTGAAAACTAGATGCAAAGTGAGGTAAAAATCATTTCGAAATTGACATGTTAAAAATGCCTCATGATGTTTGATTTTATATATCAAATTGATAAATGATTTTGAGATATTCTTTTGATGATAAATAAGCAGAATAAAAGAGCTTCTTACTGTAGAAAATTTGGATTTAAAGTCTATTTTTATCATAGAGAAACAGCGTCAAACATTTCGTCCAAAAACTGGCTAAAATCTAATTTTCGGAACTTTTTATAGCACATCGAAACGCTAGCTTTTCCGTTTATGAAGCACGAAACCAAGCCAGAACCTTTCTATAGCGCCCAGAAACGCAGTAGTAGCTGATTTTAGTCTAAAATCATTATAAACCACCCATAACTTGTCATAGCACTTCTGGAAGCGTTGTCTTTTCTCTGAATCGACCATGAAGTATTTTAAAACAAGCAGAACTTTTCATAGCATGACTGAAACGCTGTTATAGATGTTTTGAGTATAAAACTATGGTAAACCATCCCAAATCCTCTCAAATTTGGACTTGAGTTTCCTTATAGTATCATAAATAAACTGATAAAGTCGAGGATGTTAAATTAAAGTAAAAGTGAGTCAAAACGTGTCAAAATTGAGAACAAGAAAGGTTGATGAATTTTGATGATTCGAGGAAAATAATTAATTACTTGGGAGTGATTATAAGTACTATGTGATGTTCTACGAGACTTTTGCATAAAGATAGCAAGGAAAACTATGAGTATGCTTATCATCTAATTCATTTTTATTTCATAACTTGTGTTTTAATTTAAAGATGCCTATGACTTTAACATACTATATTGGTTGTGATCTTTGCTTTGACAAGCAATTAACATATACGATTGATGATTGAGGACATTTATGATTAATGTTTAAATGAGGTATGAAAACTGTTCAATCGAGACATGAATAGTATGTGTTTAAACGAGGTATGATTAGTGTTTTAAACAAGGTATGAATTGGGTGTATTTTAACGAGATAATGAATAGTGTTGAATTTAACTATTTTATTACAATCTTTGAAGATCTTTCCAAACATATATTATAGAAATATCAAGTTGGTTGAGATTTGTTTATGAAGAAATTTTTGTATAAAGAGGATGATTAGTATTTACAATAAAAGATGTTTATCTTTTGAAAGGAATATCTATAAGAGATATATAGATTTCAAAATAAAAGATTGGAACGTTCTAGGGTGACAGAGAGGATAGTGTCTAGGCTTGGGTTTGGAAAATATAATTTTCTTCTCTCCCTGTTTATCCCTAATTGATCCGACAAACGGGATGGTTAATTCAAAATTTAATTTGAAACTTAATTTGAAATTATTTGAAAAGTAATATAATATTACTTTTGAGAATCTCTACCTGATATAAAGAGTATTTTGGAAGTAAACGTTGATTTTAAATGTTTTGTGTAAAGAAGAACTATGTTGGTTTGATCCTTTATCTAATTGCTTACTCAATTAGATAAAGGTACATAGGCAGTCACAAGGGGTAGTGATGCAGCAGCTTTATTAATAAATAAAAAATTATTATTGATTTTACATCTTGGGTTGATGCATCTTTCATATCATTTAAGCTATACTGACGTTTTATCAAGTGTGCAGGGATGAATATCAATGTCCAATTTGTTAGAGTTGCACGATGGTTGATTTACGGTATTTGTGTCTAATTCATATTTAACCACAAATGGTTAATTAGATTAGTGGCATTTATTAAATTTTATCCAGAGAATTTAGAGATGTTGTATATTTATCAAATAAAATGGTAACTGTCATCGTTTGTTTTTGGAATGCACGGGATTTCCGGCAGTTTTGACTGGTCAGAAATTCCGGGGCGTTACAAAGTGGTATTAGAGCTTAGGTTAGGTGCCGAAATAAAACTTCATATTAGATTAGAAAATCATTTTTGAAATTTTAAATTAAGGTTACCATGATTTGATAAATATAACTGGATAGGGTAAGGTACCATTCCTCTGACCCGGGGTTATGAGTAATATTTATTTTGTGTGTTTAACCTTTTTTTAGTGTTTATACTAATAATAATTATGTGTTGATTCATTTGCAAGCACCACATAAAGAGGTATAATGAATTTGTAAGTGCATAAAGGAATGAATGAAGTGGCTTGTAAAGGAAGGAATGTTGCAGCTCAAATGGATTCAATAGAGTGGCTTAAGAGGAAGGAGGTATGGCAACTTATTGAGGAATGAATTAAATGAGCTTTGGAAAATAAAATTGAAGAAGACCATCATGCAAAACCGAGGTGAGAAAATCTCTTTAAATATTTATATTATTATATAATAATGTGATATTGGAATTGTTTATCATTGATGATGTTAGCGTAAAGCTGCTAAAAGATCTTTTAGCAATTCGATCATCACTTTGATTCCTTGATTGGGTTTGGTCGAAACATATCTTACTGGGGAAACCAAATTAATTATCTAGAATACTTACATCATATGCATTTTAAAGTTTGAAAGTTTGCTATCTCAAAACATTGCTATAAACTGATTATGTGTTTGACAAAAAAAAATAGTTTGACATCATTCAATGCGAATGTCGTAACTAGTGTCCTATATAATATTTTGAGATACATCGAGTAATATGAAAAGATTGATGTGAAAAAAAGGGTTTATACTTAAGATGATTTTCGAAGTTGAGAGAGTGGATTTTCCAAAAAGAAATGGTTATCCGTATGGGAGTAACGATTACAAAGTATAAAAGTAATTTGAGAGAATACTTTGATTAAAATATTTTTATGAATTATTTCATCAATGATGGATACTTTCGAATGACGATGACAATGTGCGGTATAAGACAATAGATCTTGGGTAGTGCACTATTACTCTATGTTGGTATCAAGCCGAGTAGAGTACATCCTATTTGATGACGGGATGCCTGTATAAGACAATAGATCTTGGATAGTGTAACTATTACTCTATGTCGGTATTGAGCCGAGTAGAGTACATCCTATTTGATGACGGGATGCTGACAACAATAGGATAAAATATCCTAAACTGAGTGTGGGTCCACTTTGATGAATATGATCCTAGTTTTAACAAAAGAAAGAAAAAAGAAATTATTTGACTTAATTAAAAAATATTGATTAGAGTCTATTTTGAAAATATTACTCTCTGGTACATTTTTATGGATACTGCAACAAGGAGAGTACAAGATATTTGATGAATTGACTTTGATAAATATAAATTGTAAAGATATGAAAAAATTACTCAATGGTACATTTCGATGGGTACCACAACATAGAGAATACATCCTTACTTGATAATGATGAGCCAAAATGCAATGAATCTTTGGTACATTTCGATGGGTACTACACAAGAAGAGAAGGAGATTGGGTATCGATGTGGATTGCAAAGAACATGATCCTGAATTTGGGTATAAAAAGAAGCTATGGCATGCCTGATCTAACAGATTGCAGGAGTGACAGAATGTTAAAAGAATCGAATCATAAAATATCCAGGTACGATTTCAATTTATGAAATTATCTTGAAAGTATAACTGCAAGAAAATTTCCTGGATATATAGAGTTTCTTTCATGGAATATTTGATTTTTCTTTTGATTAAGTAGTGCATAGAATTTCGGGGACGAAATTCCTTTTAAGGGGGAAAGAATGTAACAACCTGAAACTTCGAGCAGTAAATATTTAAATATCGAGATTATTTAAATATTTAAAATTTGGATTTAATGGTTTTATAACCTTGATTAAATCCCTTTATAAATAATAATTAAAGAGAAGAAAATATGTTGTTGAATTTTTGTTTACAAAGATAAGTAATTCAAAGAAAAATCGAAAATGTGACCAAAAACAGTTTTATCGATAAACGAGGTTTTGCTTATTAAAAGTTGTTGGAATATCATGTGCATGTAGTAATGTTAGAAGAACGCATATATGTGTATGTACATATCATAGAAATAACATACAAATGGTATATGTGTACATGTTCTAGGAAATGAAAAATGGCTTAACATGATAGGGACACGTGTCACCAAAAGAATGGAACACATGTCTTGTAAGTAAATAATGTAATGACACATAACCATGTTAGGTGTCCATGTGTAGAAAAATCTAAAGACACCTAAGTAGACATGTGTCTACATCCTAAAACATGGTTGTTAAACATGAATATATGTATTCATGTAAGGGAAAATAAATTTAAAATAAGAAGCTTATCATGTAAGCTAAAAGAAAAAGATAAGAAAAAAAGAGATAAGGACACATGAACCTATTAGGTGTCCCTGTGTAGAAACATATTAGGACACCTAAGTAGGCATCTGTCATGATTTTATGGTTTGCATGAATGATGAAGGACAAGTGTCCAAAACTAAATTACCAAACTAGCCTTGAAATTTTGTATATAAAGGGTGGAAAGGTTCATTCTTTATTATGCATTCACAAACATAAAACCAAGATAAGAAAAAGAAGAAAGATTTGGGAGAAGCCTAGAGGATAAATACAAGATCAAGGCACAAGTACAAGGTGAGAGAAAATATTTAAGATCATGTACTCATTTCATATTTTGAAGAAAAGTTGAGAAATTTATGAATGAATGGATTTGAAAGCCTGAAAATGACATTTGGTATTTTGGACATAACTTTTGCAATTTTTAATGAAATTTCGACTTATCTACCAATTTGAAAGCTAATTAAAAGGGCTACAACTTTTACCTAGGGTATTTTTTCTAATTCGGTCGTTTGCATACCTGAAAACTGGATGCAAAGTGAGGTAAACATCAGCCCAAAATTGACTTGTTAAAAATGCCTCATGATGTTTGATTTTATATATCAAATTGATAAATGATTTTGAGGTTTTCTTTTGATGATAAACAATCAGACTAAAAGAGCTTCTTACTATAGAAAATTTGGATTTGAAGTCTATTTTTATCATAAAGAAACAGCATCAAACATTTCGCCCAAAAACAGGCTAAAATATGATTTTCGGACTTTTTATAGCACACCGAAACGCTATCTTTTCTGTTTATGAAGCGCGAAACCAAGCTAGAACCTTTCTATAGCGCCCAGAAACGCTGTAGTAGCTGATTTTTGTCTAAAATCATTAAAAACCACCCAGAACTTGTCATAGCACTTCTGGAAGCGTTGTCTTTTCTCTAAATCGACCATGAACTATTTTAAAACAAGCAAAACTTTTCATAGCATGATTGAAATGCTGTTATAGATGTTTTGAGTATAAAACCATGGCAAACTATCCCAAATCCTCTCAAATTTGGATTTGAGTTTCCTTATAGTATCATAAATAAACTGATAAAGTCGAGGATGTTAAATCAAAGTAAAAGTGAGTCAAAACGTGTCAAAATTGAGAACATGAAAGGTTGAAAAATTTCGATGATTCGAGGAGAATAATTGGTTACTTGGGAGTGATGATAAGTACCATGTGATGTTCTACGAGACTTTTGCATAAAGATAGCAAGGAATATTGTAAGTATGCTTATCATCTAATTCATTTTTATTTCATAACTTGTGTTTTAATTTAAAGATGCCTATGACTTTAACATACTATATTGGTTGTGATCTTTGCTTTGACAAGCAATCAACATATACGACTGATGATTGAGGACATTTATGATTAATGTTTAAATGAGGTATGAAAACTGTTCAATCGAGACATGAATAGTATGTGTTTAAACGAGATATGATTAGTGTTTTATACAAGGTATGAATTGGGTGAATTTTAACGAGATAATGAATAGTGTTGAATTTAACTATTTTAGTACAATCTTTGAAGATCTTTCCAAACATATTTTATAGAAATATCAAGGTTGTTGAGATTTGTTTATGGAGAAGGTTTTGTATAAAGAGGATGATTAGTATTTATAATAAAAGATGTTTATCTTTTGAAAGGAAGATCTGTAAGAGATATATAGATTTCAAAATAAAAGACTGGAACGTTCTAGGGTGACAGAGAGGATAGTGTCTAGGCTTGGGTTTGGAAAATATAGTTTCCTGCTCTCCTTGGCTATCCCTAATTGATCCGACGAACGGGATGGTTAATTCAAAATTTAATTTGAAACTTAATTTGAAATTATTTGAAAAGTAATATAAGATTACTTTTGAGAATCTCTACCTGATATAAGGAGTATTTTGGAATTAAACGTTGATTTTAAATGTTTTGTGTAAAGAAGAACTACGTTGACTTGATCCTTTATCTAATTGCTTACTCAATTAGATAAAGGTACGTAGGCAGTCACAAGGGGTAGTGATGCAGCTGCTTTATTAATAAAAATATTTTTGTTTATTATTGATTTTACATCTTGGATTGATGCATCTTTCATTTCATTTAAGCTATACTGACATTTTATCAAGTGTGCAGGGATGAATATCAATGTCCAATTTGTCAGAGTTGCACGATGGTTGATTTACGGTATTTGTGTCTAATTCATATTTAAGCACAAATGGTTAATTAGATAAGTGGAATTTATTAAATTTTATCCAGAGCATTTAGAGATGTTGTATATTTATCAAATAAAATGGTAACTGTCATCGTTTGTTTTTGGAACGCACGGGATTTTCGGCAGTTTTGACTGGTCGAAAATTCCGGGGCGTTACAGCAACCGAGGTGAGAAGCTTTCTTGGGTTGGCAGGTTACTATAGAAAGTTCATTAAGGGCTTAGTGAAGATATCATCCCCTCTCACTAGGCTGACAAAGAAGAATTTGGTGTTTTCATGGGATATAGACTGTGATGTTTCTTTCCAACGGCTGAAAAGGGCTCTGACAACAGCCCCAGTCTTGACCTTGCCTGATGGAAGTAAAGTGTTTACTGTTTACACTGATGCACGCGGTACAGGGCTTGGAGTGGTGCTGATGCAAGAAGGGAAAGTAATATGTTATGAGGGTAGGCAGTTGAGAGTTCATGAAAAGAACTACCCCACCCATGATCTACAACTACCTGCCATAGTATTTACATTGAAGACATGGCGTCATTATTTACTGGGAGAAAGATTCGAGTTGTACACCGGTCACAAATCTATCAAGTCCCTATTCTCTCAGAAGGATCTCAACTTAAGGCAACAACGGTGGATGGAATTCTTAGCTTCATACGATTTTGAGATTTCTTATACCTCTGGCAAGGGTAATGTGGTTGTAGACGCACTATGTAGGCAGAGGATGGCTCTGATTCCTTTGTTTGTGGAAAGAGAGAACTTGGAGTTCATATCAGCTTTTGATTTTAGACCCTCCATCGAAGTTTTGCCTGATTTATTTGCATCCTTGGAGATATGACCGACTCTTGTGGGGCAGATAGGAGCTTCGCAACAAGGTGACCCACAGATTCTAGACATTATGGATAAGCTCATAAGAAGGGAGACTTCTAGTCACCTCAGTACATATGCCATAGATGAAAAGGGGTGGTTGCGACGAGATGGAAGGTTTTGTGTTCCTCAGACTGGAAGCTTGATAAAGGCAGTCCTACAAGAAGCCCACCGCTCTAAGATGATTATTCATCTAGGTGGCAATAAGATGTATAAGACATGAAAAGGGTTTTCTTTTGGGCTGGGAGGAAGAAGGACGTGGTTGAATTTGTTTCTAAATGTTTGGTTTGTCAGCAAGTCAAGGCTGAGCAAAAGAAGCCCAGCGGATTGCTTCATTCGTTGGAAGTGCCGCAGTGGAAATGGGAGAGCGTCTCGATGGATTCCATAGATATGTTGCCTAGATCGAAGAAAGGCAATACCAGTGTTTGGGTGGTAGTAGATAGACTCACTAAGAGCTCTCGCTTTATTCCAGTCAAGAGAAAAAGGATAGCATCATGGTTGGCAGTGATTTATGTTCGTGAGATAGTTCGCCTCCATGGAGTACCTTCCAGCATAGTAAGCGATGTGACCCCATCTTTACCAGCAAGTTTTGGAGAAGTTTGCAAGAGGCATTAGGTACACAGTTGCGCTTAAGCACCGCTTATCATCCTCAGACCGATGGGCAGACGGAGAGGGTAAACAGGATTCTTGAAGATCTTTTGAGACTACGTATCCTTGACTTCAGAGGGACTTAGGAAGAGCATCTTCCTTTGGTGGAGTTTGCCTATAATAACAGCTTTCGGGCCAGCATCGGCATGGCACCCTTCGAAGCATTGTATTGGCGACCCTGTAGATCACAGACTTGTTGGTGGGAATCTACAGAAAGATTATTACTTGGACCAGGTATGGTTAGAGAATCGTCCAAAAAGATTGACCTTGTTCAACGGCGGATGAAGACAGCTCAAGACAGGCAGAAACCATAGGCAGACAAGAGAAGGACTGACATAAAATTCAAAGTGGGAGACTTGGTTTTTACCAAAGTATCACCTCTAAGGAATGTGGTCCGCTTTGGAGCAGTAGGGAAGTTGGCACCTAGGTTTGTAGGACTTCCCATAACTGAAAGGATTGGCCAAATGGCCTAAAGTAAAGCTTCCTGAAAATCTATCTGGCGTTCATGATGTTTTCCATGTTTCTCATCTGTGAAAGTGCTTGCATGACACCGATGAAGTTGTTGAGCCGAGTATATTGGAAGAGGTGGAACGGGAGGCAACAATCAGGTGATTTCCTTCCCGTATTCTAGGATCAGAGGTTAAGAAGCCACGCAATAAAGAGATCAAGTTGCTAAAGGTTCAGTGGGGAGATAACCCAGAGGATGCGACTTGGGGAACCGAAAATAAGATTCGTGCTTCATACCCTTTTCTCTTCGAGGGTATGTTCTTAACTCCTTTTCCAAAAGCTTTATCAGTACTTGTTTCTATCATTTGAGTATATCTTATTTATAGTATTTTTGACCTTTAGAAAGGAGTCCTATGGATGAAAACATGTGTTTGAAACATGTCATGTTTGATGGATGCAAGTGTTTGCTGGTGGTTGCCTGTGGACGCATGTACACGCACATTAGGCACTAGATCGGCTCAATCACTTTCATACAACATATGGATGTTTGTGCATTTTCTTTTATAGATAGAAATGGATGAGTTAGTATAAGGATGTTGCATTTGGACAAATGTGTGTGCACACATATAAAACTTATATGATGTAATAAGTTCATTTGCATATATATTGGACTCATGGCACTAGCATACATTGCATTAAGGAGGTCAACTGAATCAGTAGACCGCCTGATTTTCGCAGTAGTGTTGGGACATATACACACACTTCTGCGTATACATATAAGCATTAGAGGCTTTTAAGGACAATGGATGCCAATGGATGTTGGATGAGTAGATGGATGATGGATGGTAGGATATGCATTCTTCCCAACTTAGAGATTTCGGGAACGAAATCCTTTGAGTAGGGGAGAATGTAACACCCCAAATTTTAAAGACATTAAAAGAGGATAAATTAAATAATTATTAATTAAACATTCAGAATTAGAGGGAACGGACTATGCCATTGCGTCCGTCTCGAAATTCTGGTCAAAATGGACATATGTTTGCATAAAACGGACACCGTATGAAAAAGTTATGAGGGTTCGAAGTTTGTTTATGCACAAGATAAATATAAATAATAAATTCCAAAACCTTCGAAAACAATTCAAAAATCAAAATCGGGCCAAAGCGGGCTGAGTGGGAAAATTCCTGCTCGTGGGTGCCGACCCCCCTACGGGTGTCGACATGGATGTCGGCCCCCCTAGGGGTGTGTCAACATAGGTATCGACCCCCCTATATGGGTGTCGAACCCCCCAGAAAGATCTGGGAAGAATTCATTTTACGTACTCAGACTTGATTCTGGGTCTGGTTCATTGGTTCTAGGCTATAAATATGGTCCTCTATTCTCTTATTTTCTCCATTGGAGATCATAGAGGCCATATGCTGTTGGGTTGCAAATTGAAATGGAATCAAAGTCCACTACAATCAGTTTAGCTATTCAGAATTTAGATCTCTCTCTCTCTCTAATTTTTTTGAACCCGATGTGAGTTTCTAGTCACTTTTAGGTTTAAATGGATAAATGTGAATTATGGTAGAGTGCGAATTGGGTATATGGTGTGAATCATGAACTTATTCAAGTTTATTATGTCATTATCCCTGGATCAAATATGATTATGGGCATTCTACTATGCTGACTATGTAGATCTTGACTTGCAACTATATTGTGGGAAATGTGAACTTGTTAATTTAGATCTAATCCTTTATGCTAATCACCTTTCACCTGTTATGTTGTAGTAACCACGATATGTTGTAAACTTGACATGCGATGCCACCCTTTTAGATCTAATCATGCTACTATGTCACCCTAATTTTGTTAGACATCTAAATAACAAGTTTAGACCATGTTATGTTGACTTTGACATTGTAGTTGCCACAAGTTCATCAACTCTGTGTTCACCCTGTTATGATGATTACATGTCCATTCACCTTGTTGTCATGCTTCTGCCAAAACTGTGTTGAAACTGTCACCTTTTTCACTCCCTTTTTATTGTTATGGCGAGGCTACTTTGTTGCCTCGATGACGCCAAAATACGTGCAATCACATTAGTTAGGAAATGGGAAAAAAGGGGATTTATAATTGGCATAATTTATATAATGTTTATATAAGTTGGACATATAATTCGAATAGGGAAACATAGAAATAATCACCTATAATGACATAGGTAAATTTGGGTAAAAATGGCATAATTTGAATATGAACATTTATGGATATATAGTTCAAATTATTGTTGCAAAATAGGTATTGACACCTATAAAAGGACATGATTAATTAATTGGTAAATTAATTAAAAATGGAATGTTAGTAATTACAATTAGGAATTTTAATTGTACTTATGACACGAGGTTATGTTACGTTAGTGGTGGAAGTCTGCCCGGACCCGACCGGCATATCCAGCAGCCACTAATGTTGAACCTAATGTGGGAGGTCTAAGTACGTAAATACGAATCGGGCTAAGACACGAGGTTAGGCCCAACTGTGGAATAAGACTGCCTGGACCCAACCGGCATATCCAGCATCCACATGTTGCAGGCCTAATGTGGGAGGTCTAACCCAGTATGAAACCATAATTGGACATGGTAATAGAATTGGACTACTTAACCTAATTTAATTCATAAAGATTGTATGACTATGAACTTAAGTTAGGGTTAAGTAAAACTGGATGAGTTGTGGGTGGGTTAAGTAAATTAGAAGGGGTGGGTAATATATAGATATATAGGCCCACAAACCTAACCTATAAAGGTTATGTAATTAAAGGCACCTGATGCTATACATAGCCAGTGGAAAGTAGAATAAAGTTATGTAATTAAAGACACCTAAGGGTATGCATAGTCAGTGAAAAACCTAGTGAGGATACAAGACAAAGGGGAGAGCTTGTATCATATTGTGTGGGACCCATTTCAATCAGTAACCCGGAGTAGGTATTAAATAAAGAACACCGTATTAGGCGGAGATAAGGGCACGCTTACTGATTGATTGTAAGAGATCCAAATGGGACGGACGGTGTGGACGGCGCAAACCGACCGGGGACACGTGTGTGCATGGGCCGGGCAGAGGGGGCTAAGACGACCGTGACACCAGTAGATATGGTTGTGCAACTCTTAGGTTGCCACTTTAAGAAGTGATACCTTCTACTATGGGGCCAGCACAGGGTATCTACGGAATAGGGAGCCGATCGATTAGGGTAATGGTTAGGGTACACTCGGACGTATACCTTAAGTCTACCAACTTATTGTGGAAGGGATCATCTAACTTTAGTTATACTAGTAATAGTGCAGAGTAGTCATCAGTGAAGTATGTGTACACCTTACCTTAACTGCCTTGTCACACCTGCCGTTTATATAGTGGCCTCTCTTACCCACTTTATGCATGTCATGTTCACCTTTATTTATTTACTGGCTAAAAGTAACTAGAATCGCCAGACATTATGTCCGACCCTTTGTTTTTTCCCCTCTCTTCCGTCCCCTCCCCCCAGATTCTCAGGTAGGAAACACCCAGGCTTAGTCAGGACTTGGATATTATCTTGTTGGAAGCTACTTCTAGAGTATGACTCAAGTCTTTGTCTCTACTATGGCTTACTCTTTTTATTGGGGAATATTGTTTTTCTTTAATACCTATGTACTTTGATGATGCAAGACAGAAGTATGTTGTTGTAATGGTTTTATGACTTATGGTATTGTGAACTACGTTATTATGCTTTATATTGAAATAAAATTTTGAAATTTCCACTGCTATCTTATTTATATCTGTCTTGTAATTATTCTGTGTCTGTTTACCTACAACGCTTCATGAAACTTAATGCATTCCCTTAGTGAGTGACATTAACGGACGTGGGGTGTCACAATATATCTAAATCATCTAACGAAAAAAGTGAGACAAAAAGCATGAATTGAAGGTTCGATATGTAAATCATACATCGAAGAAGAAGCAACATTTTTTCTGTCATTATTTCAGTGATCATGTGAATATATCATTCAAAAGTGTTCCTCCTAATGACAAAGTCAATGAACAAGAATCGTCTCGAACAATGTTATCTATTTTTAGACAACACGGTCGACCTTTTGGGAAATGTGTAGACATATTGCTAGACGATAAAGATTTTCATGTACCACACACTTATATTCTTCTAAATTGTGCTGAAGTTGCACCATTTGTTAGGTAATCTGAAATATCAATTAGTGTTTTATTCATTTCTATAGTGCTTGCGTGTGTATAATCTAATGTAATATTTTATTTATATATACAGTGTTTATGAACGTGAACATCTAAACAAAAATCTCAGTAAAGAATTTTCTAGTTGGTTTACAAATTACATTTACGAACCCAAAAATTGTTTTGTTGATGAAGGGTTGAAACATCTTGCAATAGAACTAGAAGGTGTGGTCAAGACATATCCAATATACTTTGTTAATGGATATAAAATTAACACTAAAGAATACGGTGCTGAGAAATTAACGAATAATGCAGGTGTATTCGTTAAAGACTGTGACGATCCAGATAATCACATAAATGATTTTTATGGTGTTTTAACACAAATTTTGCAACTGACATATTTCTCACGACCCACAGAGGAGGTGTTTCTATTTTAATGCAACTGGTTAGCAGTGTTCCTGGCTTGGGGATTAATGTGCACAAGGATTATAATACAATTGAAATAAAGCATACATCACACTATCACAACTATGGTCCTTTTGTACTAGCCAAACAAGCATTTCAAGTTTATTACACGCCTTCTCCGTCTTTAAAAAGAGGTAAAGCAGATTGGTCTGTAGTTTTTAAAACAAAGGTCAGATTTACGTTCAACGGGAAGAATATTCCAAACGAAGAAGCCTATTAGGCAGATCTTGAGTAGAACAATGAAATAATAATTGAAGATGATCATATAGATTCTGGACCCCTGATCGATGATTCAAATGTTTTAGTAGAAGCGTTCGAGAGTACGGGGGAAAATATAGTAGAATCTGAGACCGATTCTGAAACAGAAGACGATGATGACTAATGTAAATGATGAGTATTATCTTTCTAGTTGTAATGTAATTATGGGGCATATGACGTATATCTTTCTAGTTAAATTTTTGAATATTATATCATTATTTACATCTTTAATGTCATATGCAGTTTTTCTTATTTATTTGTCTAAAAACTGCAATGTAATATGTTTCTCCTTGAAATATGAGACCCGATCTAATACAGGTATAAATAATTTCATTTCCCTTTATGTCATTTATTTAGCAACTTATATCATTTGTGTCATGTAACTGTAAAATAAATTTCAATATAATGTCGTTGTTATCTTTTAAAATGATTTGCATGTGACAAGTATGTCATCGAGAGGCACTTTTCATTCTTCAGGCGATGGTTCTGGTCCATCGCAACACTCACATTGTCCCGTCGTCTCCTTAGTGCCTATGACAATGGGGTAAAAATAAACTTTATTTAGCATGTTAATTTTTTTTACCGACTATACACTTATGTATATCGTATTTAATACAGGGATTTTGACGTACAACCTTCGAAGGTTATTCTAGATGCATCGAGAGCAGCATACTAGGCTAGGATGTTGGCTGAAGTGGGATACCATCCCAGCTTACATTATAGAGTGCATTTGGCAGAACGTTCTTGTAAGTATATTCTTTTATATATTTTTAATTTTTAATTTTATTTAATCGCTTATATATTGTACATATTTTACTACTAATGTTTGTTTAACGTGAAATACAGGTCGGGGTTGATCTACAAACATATGACTTACAGCTGGTCCGAACCTACTGGATGCAAAAAATGAGAAAGAATTATAAGGATGACATATCTACATTAAAGAAAAATATGAAAAAAACCTAGTTGGATGGGAGCAGCCGTGTGTGAAGGATTTTTAAAATATTGAAATACTGATGAGGCGATGGCAAGTGTACTATTTTATTTTAAATATAAAAAATATTTGATCGATAAGTAGTGTATCAAATTTTGAATGTACAGGAGGCAGAAAGAAACTTTACAAACAGGAATGCAAAACCGATTATGCATCGAGGAGGATCTAAGTCCTTTCAGCAGTATCGACAGGAGTTGGTAAATTTTATAAATACGACTTATACAAAATTAATATGCTATATAATTTTGAATGTGTAATAACTGAATGTAATAATCAAATTCAGGAGGCTAAGGGGTAGGGTCCAGTCCTATATATGGACGTATTCACTCGTACGCATGCCATCGAGCATGTTAATCCAGATGAGACCATCTCATATACAGGCACGGTGGCAAATCTAAGCAGAGTCATGCAAGAATTTATTTGTGTAGTAGTATTTCTAGTAATTATTAAATTATAATAAAATACGATATCATGATATTAATTTTATCTACATTCTTATTTGGTCTTACAGACCAAGTTTATGGAGCAGAGCCAGCAGTGTCTATCTTAGACTGGACGAGGGCAGTTCATGACTGATGAGGAGGATATTATATTCCAATTAGTGATAAATCCAGCGATGCAGAACATGCCTTATGGCTTCGAAAATCAAGTGGTAAATGATTTTTTCCTTAATATTTAGTTTAGAAATAAAATAACAATTACAAGTTATAGGTAATTAATAGAATCACACATGATTAAAAGATTTTTAAGGAATTGTTACAGGCCAACAGCCAGAGATGGAGCTGGCAGACTAGAGCTGATATGAACTTAGCAGAGATTGAGGAGTTGAGGTCTAGGATGACACAGCTTGAGGACCAGAATCGCCGCCATGCCATTGAGATGACTCAGCTTCTAGACCAGTGTTTGGCCGAGTTCGCACAACAGTACGGTCGCTTTCCATCTTCAGTTGGCTCTACAGAGGATGATCGGTGACGGAGTGCGAGGTAGGTATTTTTGGGGTAGTGTACATATATGACTTGTGCTTGACTAGACTGTGGGTTCATATTTTGTACATATTATGATGATAGACTTGTTGTGTTAGACTTGATGTATTTATTATTATTATGATGGTAAACTATGTGGTATGCACTAATTTATATATTGTGTAATAAGTGGTTTAAGTTTGTGGTCAAATTTATGTTGTTTTAGTGTTTTTGTTGATTTATTATGTTAGAATTGGTTTTATTTTGATATTTTCTTGATATATGATATGTTGGGTTATATACTACTGATGAGATAGTGGTTTGTTGTGAGAAATGTAGTTGGAAGGGTAAATTGCAGCTGAAATACAAAAAAAAATGCCGGTTTTCCGATGGCTACTGACAGCTTTCAAAGGCTTATTGGCACATGAATATGTAATAGTTTCTGATGGCTTACTGGCGCTGTGAACGTACAGGTTTCTGACGGCTTACGTCGGCCGTCGGTAGCCGTCGGAAGCCGTTACCAACCGCCTATAGCTGTCGGAAACACAAACTGCGGACTATATCGAAATCCATCAGAAACTCTTTTCCCCGATGTAACACCCCACTCCCGCTATAATCACTCACTAAGGGAATGCCATAGCATCGGTGGAGTATTTTAGTGAATATAGAACAGAAAAATTACAACAAGACAGATATAAATAGTACTTGAAATTTTAAAACATCATCTCATAACAGCGGAAGTAAAACATGTCTGGTTACATCATAAAACCACAATAAAGGTCAAGTACAATATCCATCAAAATAAAGAAGTACATAATCCCACTCTCATACAATAGCCAAACAAAAGAAAAGATAACTGGATAACTGGAGCTTTACATCTATCCAAGCTCCTAAAGACTGGAACAGCAATCCGATCAAGCTCCACTACTGCTAGGATCCACCGTAGGACCTGAGGGTTGGGAAAAAGATAAAAACAACAGGGTCAGACATAAGTCTGAGCGAGTCCTATAACTTTAACAATACAATCGTTAAAGTAACCAGAGAAGACATAAACTGATATACGGTAACATATAGGGATGAATGGCTACCCTAAGCAGTCAACTAAACGAAGATAAAGGATAAAGACGCATCTACCCTCCCTAAGGTAAATTACTAAACTGCACCACACCAGTCGTTCCTAACTTAAAGGTTGATCCCACCCAAGGACTTATAAAATTTACTAATTAGTACCTGCGTACCCCTAGGTGACCAAGTAGGCGCCACGGGGCCCTACAATCCACTAGGTGTACACACTACTTCCCATTCGATCGGCTCCCTAACGTAGATACCCGTGCTGGCCCCACCGTGGGATGTATCATTCCCCAATGTGGCAACCTGATGAAACTAAAGGTGCACGGCTTATATCTACTCGATGCAACAACGGCTTACCTACCAGCCCGGGCCCACTCACGCATATGAAGCCCGTTGGACTTGCGTTGCCACCGCTAACCCGTTTGCCTCTTACAGTCAAGCCCAGTATGCGTGTCCCGTCCTCGACATGGGTCGAGCCCACAAAGATACGTATGGGTTACTGGTTGAAATGGGCCTCCACAAGCTACCCACCTAAGCTTGTCCCTTTTTCTAGTATATCCCACTTAACCCTTTAATCATGTTTTAATTACATGTTCTATTTTGGTTAAGTATTCTAATCGTATTTTCTATTGCCACCCAAGGCAACCACTAGATTTTCTCATGCCACCCGAGGCACCCACTTAACCCCTCATGTCCCTCTACATGCTAATGTGGTTAAGTGTTTCTTAATTAATTAATTAAGAACGTAACCTTTGTAAAGACCTCTCACATTAGACTGTCTTTTATGACCGCTGGTTAAGCCGGTTGGGTCCGGGCAGCCTTATGTCATAACAGAGTCTAACCTCGTGTCTTTACATTAATTACGTATTTAGTTTGTGCCTAAGACCTCTCACATTGGGCTAACATTTGTAGCAACTGGTTAAGCCGGTTGGGTCCGGGCAGTTTTACGCTACAACTGAGTCCAACCTCGTGTCTTAGTCAATTAATTACACCTAATTAATCACCCTCATAATTTTATATTAATTATCCCTAATTAATCAAGTTTTCTTAACATGGGTAGACCTAACTTAATAGGTAAATTCCCATGGGGTAGACCTAACTCAATAGGTAAATTCCCAACACATAGTATGGGTACACCTAACCAAATAGGCAAATTCCCATACTATGTTTATTTATTTTGTGTTATGCATAATTATATTAATTTCACACAATCTTATTAACTTATGCATTTAATTACCCCATCGTTCCCACGTAATTTCGTTCATGATATAACACATATAAAAGGTGTCAACTTGCATATGAATGAACATGTTTCAAAGGTGCCATCTTGCATATTAACAAACACATAACTTGCATATGAACTTGCATAACATGTCACATAACTTGCATATAATATGTCACATAACTTACATATTCATTTTGCATAACAAACTTGCATATTAGCTTATAGACTTGCATAATGTGTCATCATGAACTTGCATATTAATAAACATGTAACTTGCATATTTACATACATGTAACTCGCATATTAACAAACATGTAACTTGCATATAAAGAAACATGTAACTTGCATATTTACATACATGTAACTTGCATATTAACAAACATGTAACTTGCATATTAACAAACATGTAACTTGCATATTTACATACATGTAACTTGCATATTAACAAACATGTAACTTGCATATTAACAAACATGTAACTTGCATATTTACATACATGTAACTTGCATATTAACAAACATGTAACTTGCATATTAACAAACATGTAACTTGCATAGCATATTACCATGAACTTGCATAACATGCATATGATTACATAGCCCACAACTTGCATATTTAGCATCATGCAAACATAACATACATCATATTAAACTTGCATAAGCTTACATACTCAACATGCATAAACATAAGATTAATGCTAACATCATATCATATGATTCAAAGCTCATTAACCCACATACAAAACCATAAATCTCATCACATCTCATCTAATTAGTTTACCAAAAGATCATCAAAGTGATAGAAACTCACAACTAGCAACTTTGAACACCAAATGAAGAAGATTAAGATGCTAAGAAGGGATTAGAAGTTGATTAGAGAGTGATTAGTATGCAACCCTCTTCATAAAATTAGTGGAGGCCATGAGAGCTAGCATTTTGCCATAGTTTAGTCACTAGGTTTAATTATGAATGAATTAGGGTAGGTTAGGGTCTTATTTATAGATTAGGCAAGTGTTTTAGGCCATAGGATTAACCCTAGATTCAATCCAAGCCATCAAAGCATGTCTTGGGGAAGAAGTCAAGTGTAGGAACCATCTAGGGCCTTTAGATTAAAGATGGACCATGAGAACCATTCAAATGCAAAATCTGCACTTGAGCGAATCGGCCCACGGGTTGACAGCCAAACACCCTGGATTAACCCCTAGTCGACCCAGCGGGCTCGGGTCGACTTCAAAAATCGGCCGGTTCGGTTATTCCCCTCTCCCAATTCGCTGTTTTGAGCATTTTTGCATATTTATTTATTAAATTTTCAATTATATATATATATATATATATATCAATATATATATATATATATATCTACACAACCCATTTCACTTAATTAAGTATACTTTAATTTGGGAATTTTCGTGAAACTTCGCGAGGCCATATCTTGGTCATACGGACTCCGATTTTCGAAAACTCGGACTCTATTTCGCGTATTTTTCCGAGACGAACACAATGGCATAGCCCGTTTCCCTTGATTCCCATTTTAGAATTAAATTCTGCCTCGATTTATGTTATTACAGGTTATTGAAAATACGGGTTGTTACATTCTCCCCTCCTTAAAGGATTTCGTCCCCGAAATCTTCAAGTTAGGAAGAACGTATCCTACCATCCAATCATCCATCTACTCAAAGCATCATCCACGAGCAATCATTGTCCTTACAAGATTCTAAATGCTGGATGGATATATGCAAAAGTGTGTGTATATGTACTTACCTAATGCGAAAATCAGGCGGTTACTGATACAGTAAACCTCCTTAATGCAAACCATGATAGTGCCATGCATCCAATATGTATGCGAAACCCTATTGACACATACAAATTTCTACATGCGTGCACAACCATACACAAAAATGCATCATCCATATGATAACACAGCCATGATACATCCATCAATCTAACTACCACATCCATTTATGCAATATGCAACATGAAGTGACTGAGCCGATCTAGTGCCTAATGTGTGTGTATATGCATCCACGAGCAACCACTAGCAAACAATTGCATCCATATGCATCCATCAACCATAACATGTTTCAAACACATGTTTCAACCATAGGTTTTACCCTATCTAAAGGTCATAGGTATTAGCGAGAGGATATACTAAAGATAAGATAAGTACTAGACAAGCAATAAAGGAGAAGTTAAAAGACATACTCTCAAAAAGAAATGGATACAAAGAACGCATCTTTGCTTCCGTCTCCCAAGTAGCATTGCTTTCGTCATCTCCCCATTGCACTTTAACTAGTTGAACTTCTCTGTTCCTCAACTTCCTAGTTTCTGACCCAAGGATGCGAGTAGGAGCTCGTCGAATCGTCGCATCACGCTCTACCTCTACATCTCTAAGCAAGCTCGGCTCTACCACCTCCGCGGTCTCATGTAAGCACTTCCTCAAATGTGATACATGGAATACATCATGAACACCACTAAGTCTGTCGGGCAACTCCACCCTATATGCCATCCGTCCAATCCTTTCCTTAATAGGAAACGGCCCAACAAATCTCGGTGCTAACTTCCCTACGGACCCAAAGCGAACAACATTTCTCAATGGAGATACTTTGACAAAAACCATGTCCCCAACCTCAAACTCAAGATCCGTCCTTCTCCGATCCGCATAAGATTTCTGTCTATCTTGCGCTGCTTTCATCCTTTTTCGAATTAAATCAATCTTCTCTGAAGTCTCTCTAACCATATCCGGCCCAAGCAAGATCTTATCCGTAGATTCCCACCAACATGTAGGAGATCGACAAGGCCTTCCATAAAGAGCTTCGAAAGGAGCCATACCAATACTGGACTGAAAGCTGTTATTATATGCGAACTCCACCAAAGGAAGATGTTCTTCCCATGTACCTCCAAAATCCAAGATACAAAGCCTCAAAAGATCTTCTAAGATACGGTTCACCCTCTCGGTCTGACCGTCCGTCTGAGGATGATATGCGGTGCTCAAACACAACTGAGTCCCTACCGCCTCTTGCAAACTTCTCCAAAACTCACTAGTGAAAATAGGATCTCGATCACTCACAATGCTGGATGGTACGCCATGCAATCTAACAATCTCTCTAACATAGACTGAAGCAAGCCATGGAGCGGTCCTCTTACTCTTTACGGGTATAAAATGGGCACTCTTGGTAAGTCTGTCTACCACAACCCAAATTCCCGTATTGCCCTTCCTCGATCTCGGTAACCCGTCGATGAAATCCATCGAGACACTATCCCACTTCCACTGTGGAACTTCCAATGGGTGTAGCAACCCACCGGGTTTCCTTTGCTCCACTTTAACTTGTTGGCACACTAAGCATCTAGCCACATACTCGGCCACATCTTTCTTCATACCGGCCCAGAAGAAAACTCTCTTCATGTCTTGGTACATTTTGTCTCCACCGGGATGAATAGTCATTCTTGAACGATGTGCATCATCCAAAATAGCCTTCTTCAAACCCTCATCTTGCGGTACACAAAGTCTACCGTCTCTATGCAACCATCCCTTATCATCTATGGTGTATCTACCCAAATGGCTGGACGACTCCCCTCTTATAAGCTTCTCTACCAACACAACCAACTGTGGGTCGTCTCGCTGAGCCTCGCCAATCCGTCTCAAAAGAGTAGGTCTAACCTCCAAGGATGCCAACAAACCAGGTACAAAATCAACAGAAGGTCTGAAGTCAAACAAAGAAAGAAACTCCAAGCTTCGTCGTTCCACGAACAATGGACTCAAAGATAGCCTTTTTCTACTTAAGGCGTCTGCCACCACGTTACCCTTACCAGGGGTATACGCTATCTCGAAATCATAGGATGCTAAGAACTCCATCCACCTTTGCTGTCTTAAGTTTAAATCCTTCTGAGAGAATAAGTACTTCAATGATTTATGGTCGGTGAACAACTCGAATCTCTCACCAAGAAGATAATGGCGCCAAGACTTAAGTGCGAAAACAATCGCGGCCAACTCTAGATCATGGGTAGGGTAATTCTTCTCATGCACTCTCAATTGTCTCCCTCCATAGGCTATTACCCTTCCCTCCTGCATCAAGACTGCGCCTAATCCTGTTCCACAAGCATCGGTATAAACAACAAACGGCTTACTCCCATCTGGAAGCACTAAAAACTGGAGCGGTGGTCAAAGCTCTCTTTAACCGTCGGAAAGCATCATCACAATCTACATCCCATGAGAAAACCAGATTCTTCTTCGTCAAGCGGGTTAATGGGGCTGATATCTTCGCGAAGTCTTTGATGAACTTCCTATAATATCCTGCCAACCCCAAGAAACTTCTTACCTCGGTAGCATTTCTAGGAACTTTCCAATCCTGGATAGATACTATCTTTGCGGGATCCACAGCTATCCCTTCCTTAGAGACCACATGCCCTAAGAATCGCACTTCTCTTCTCCAAAAATGGCATTTAGAGAATTTAGCTTTAAGACTATGCGCTCGAAGAGTCTCCAACACTTCCTTGAGATGTAAGGCATGCTCTTCTTCATTCTTGGAAAAGACCAAGATGTCATCCACAAAAACTACTACAAACTTATTCAGATACTCTCTGAACACTCTACTCATGAGATCAACAAAGTATGCGGGGGCGTTTGTCAACCCAAATGGCATCACTAGCCACTCATATAAACCATCCGGAGTCCGGAAAGCAGTCTTCTCTATACTGTCCTCCGCCACTCTTAACTGATGAAACCCTGTAGCTAAGTCCATCTGCGAAAATACTGACGCGCCAACCAACTGATCAAAGAGATCATCTATCCTCGGTAATGGGTGTCTATTCTTCTTCGTGAGCTTATTAAGTTCCCTATAATCCACACAAAGTCTGAGGGACCCATCCGCCTTCGTGGCAAACACTACTGGAGCTCCCCACTCCGATATACTTCGCCTTATGAACCCCTTCTCAAGCAACTCCCCTACTTGCTTATGAAGTTCTCTTCTCTCACGAGGAGCCATGTGGCGTACTGGCAAAGACACTGGTTTGGCATTATCCACCAAATAAATTCGGAAATCTATCTCCCGCTTCGGAGGCAAACCCTTTACTTCTTCAAACACATCCGGATATTCCCGGACTACTCTGACAGAACACAAACTTTCGACCGAAGCATCGAGCGATTCAAGATAACTTAGCAAAACAGATTCCATGGGATTGCAAGAGATCTCGAGAGTGTTACCCAAGCGGGTCATGAGCCTGACAACTCTCCTTTCGCAATCAAGAACGGCACCATTACTGGATAACCAGTCCATGCCCAAGATCAACCCATAGCCCGTGAAGCCCAATACAAAAGCATCACATCTAAACTCAACGCTAAGTATAGAAATCTTCAAACCCAAACATATCATAGACAGATATATGGAGCCCCCAATTGGGTTTGAGACAACCAAGGGATCATCAACTAGACTGGTGTCTAAGTGCAGTGACTCAACTAACGATGATGAGATAAAAGAATGCGATGCGCCAGAGTCAAACAAAGTACGAACTGGATGATCAAACAGAAAAACCAGACTTTCAACGGAAATAGTTCTACCTCTCTGCTGAATCGGTGGAACTGAGAGAACCTGAACTTGCCCCCCTGACTGAGGTGGTGCTATAAGAGCTTGCACCTGGCCTCCTGAGGTAGACCCCGTCTTCTGCCCCTTCTTTGGGCAGTTTTTCACAAGATGCCCTGCTTCACCACAATGAAAGCAACCGCTCTTCTTCTTTTTGCGACAATCCTTACTGAGGTGTCCTGGTGTTCCACAATTGAAGCACTTCTTCTTCGTCTTCTTTTTGTCACCATTGCCTTTTCCGCCCTTGCCTTGTTGTTGCTGTTGCGGTTTCTTCTGATCCCCCTTTTTCTCTGGTGCCTTAGAATTCTTATCATCCTCATGCATAAGTGCCATGTAGACAAGCTTCTCAAAAGTGGCCCCCATAGGAATGTGAGTCATAGCTATTCCTTGCAATGGTTCGTTCAAGCCTCTAACGAACCTCAAAGCCTTCTTCTCCGGTGTATTCACCAACTCTATACCAAACCTTGCTAATTGATTGAATTTGTTGACATATTCTTTCACCGTGAGATTCCCTTGCTTCAAATTCAAGAACTTCTCCATAAACAGATTCTCTTCCGCCCTTGAGAGAAACTTAGCCCCAAACCTTTGCTTAAAATCTGCCCAAGAGTCAACAGGGCGTTCTCCATTAGTGACCTCCCACCAGAATGAGGCCTCTCCCTTCATTAACCAAGCCGCCAACTTGACTTTCTTTCCCTCTTCCACTTCAAAGATATCTAGCAACTCTTCCACTTCCTTAAGCCAATCTCTAGCCTCTACGAAAGTCTCTGAACCAAGAAAAGGTTTTCCTCTTATAGCCTTGAACTCCTTGCAAACCTTAGCAAAATTATCCACTCTAGGCTGAGGAGGAGGAGCGGTTGTCTCTGGTGTAGTAGCATTGGCCGGACCCGCAGCCGCGGCCCTAGCCTCTTGCAACCTCCTATACCATAGTGGTATAACTAAACCCTCCGGGATGTTAAGATCTTCAGCCATGCTGAAACGAAAGAGGAAAGATTCAAAAAGGAGATTCCGAAAGATAAAGATATGGCTATTGGGGATTATGCTTTTCTTTTTCAAAAACTTTTTCTCTTAGAAGACATGCTTTTAAAAATACTTTCTTCGAAAATACTCTTAGAAAGTAGTTTTTCTCAAAAATTTTATCTGTTCTGGTAACCTTAAGCTCTGATACCACGTGTAACGCCCCACTCCCGCTATAATCACTCACTAAGGGAATGCCATAGCATCGGTG
Source organism: Allium sativum (assembly GCA_030737875.1). Lineage (NCBI taxonomy): Eukaryota > Viridiplantae > Streptophyta > Magnoliopsida > Asparagales > Amaryllidaceae > Allium > Allium sativum. The sequence continues at coordinate 1,026,600,218 of CM060909.1, forward strand.
GAGTATTTTAGTGAATATAGAACAGAAAAATTACAACAAGACAGATATAAATAGTACTTGAAATTTTAAAACATCATCTCATAACAGCGGAAGTAAAACATGTCTGGTTACATCATAAAACCACAATAAAGGTCAAGTACAATATCCATCAAAATAAAGAAGTACATAATCCCACTCTCATACAATAGCCAAACAAAAGAAAAGATAACTGGATAACTGGAGCTTTACATCTATCCAAGCTCCTAAAGACTGGAACAGCAATCCGATCAAGCTCCACTACTGCTAGGATCCACCGTAGGACCTGAGGGTTGGGAAAAAGATAAAAACAACAGGGTCAGACATAAGTCTGAGCGAGTCCTATAACTTTAACAATACAATCGTTAAAGTAACCAGAGAAGACATAAACTGATATACGGTAACATATAGGGATGAATGGCTACCCTAAGCAGTCAACTAAACGAAGATAAAGGATAAAGACGCATCTACCCTCCCTAAGGTAAATTACTAAACTGCACCACACCAGTCGTTCCTAACTTAAAGGTTGATCCCACCCAAGGACTTATAAAATTTACTAATTAGTACCTGCGTACCCCTAGGTGACCAAGTAGGCGCCACGGGGCCCTACAATCCACTAGGTGTACACACTACTTCCCATTCGATCGGCTCCCTAACGTAGATACCCGTGCTGGCCCCACCGTGGGATGTATCATTCCCCAATGTGGCAACCTGATGAAACTAAAGGTGCACGGCTTATATCTACTCGATGCAACAACGGCTTACCTACCAGCCCGGGCCCACTCACGCATATGAAGCCCGTTGGACTTGCGTTGCCACCGCTAACCCGTTTGCCTCTTACAGTCAAGCCCAGTATGCGTGTCCCGTCCTCGACATGGGTCGAGCCCACAAAGATACGTATGGGTTACTGGTTGAAATGGGCCTCCACAAGCTACCCACCTAAGCTTGTCCCTTTTTCTAGTATATCCCACTTAACCCTTTAATCATGTTTTAATTACATGTTCTATTTTGGTTAAGTATTCTAATCGTATTTTCTATTGCCACCCAAGGCAACCACTAGATTTTCTCATGCCACCCGAGGCACCCACTTAACCCCTCATGTCCCTCTACATGCTAATGTGGTTAAGTGTTTCTTAATTAATTAATTAAGAACGTAACCTTTGTAAAGACCTCTCACATTAGACTGTCTTTTATGACCGCTGGTTAAGCCGGTTGGGTCCGGGCAGCCTTATGTCATAACAGAGTCTAACCTCGTGTCTTTACATTAATTACGTATTTAGTTTGTGCCTAAGACCTCTCACATTGGGCTAACATTTGTAGCAACTGGTTAAGCCGGTTGGGTCCGGGCAGTTTTACGCTACAACTGAGTCCAACCTCGTGTCTTAGTCAATTAATTACACCTAATTAATCACCCTCATAATTTTATATTAATTATCCCTAATTAATCAAGTTTTCTTAACATGGGTAGACCTAACTTAATAGGTAAATTCCCATGGGGTAGACCTAACTCAATAGGTAAATTCCCAACACATAGTATGGGTACACCTAACCAAATAGGCAAATTCCCATACTATGTTTATTTATTTTGTGTTATGCATAATTATATTAATTTCACACAATCTTATTAACTTATGCATTTAATTACCCCATCGTTCCCACGTAATTTCGTTCATGATATAACACATATAAAAGGTGTCAACTTGCATATGAATGAACATGTTTCAAAGGTGCCATCTTGCATATTAACAAACACATAACTTGCATATGAACTTGCATAACATGTCACATAACTTGCATATAATATGTCACATAACTTACATATTCATTTTGCATAACAAACTTGCATATTAGCTTATAGACTTGCATAATGTGTCATCATGAACTTGCATATTAATAAACATGTAACTTGCATATTTACATACATGTAACTCGCATATTAACAAACATGTAACTTGCATATAAAGAAACATGTAACTTGCATATTTACATACATGTAACTTGCATATTAACAAACATGTAACTTGCATATTAACAAACATGTAACTTGCATATTTACATACATGTAACTTGCATATTAACAAACATGTAACTTGCATATTAACAAACATGTAACTTGCATATTTACATACATGTAACTTGCATATTAACAAACATGTAACTTGCATAGCATATTACCATGAACTTGCATAACATGCATATGATTACATAGCCCACAACTTGCATATTTAGCATCATGCAAACATAACATACATCATATTAAACTTGCATAAGCTTACATACTCAACATGCATAAACATAAGATTAATGCTAACATCATATCATATGATTCAAAGCTCATTAACCCACATACAAAACCATAAATCTCATCACATCTCATCTAATTAGTTTACCAAAAGATCATCAAAGTGATAGAAACTCACAACTAGCAACTTTGAACACCAAATGAAGAAGATTAAGATGCTAAGAAGGGATTAGAAGTTGATTAGAGAGTGATTAGTATGCAACCCTCTTCATAAAATTAGTGGAGGCCATGAGAGCTAGCATTTTGCCATAGTTTAGTCACTAGGTTTAATTATGAATGAATTAGGGTAGGTTAGGGTCTTATTTATAGATTAGGCAAGTGTTTTAGGCCATAGGATTAACCCTAGATTCAATCCAAGCCATCAAAGCATGTCTTGGGGAAGAAGTCAAGTGTAGGAACCATCTAGGGCCTTTAGATTAAAGATGGACCATGAGAACCATTCAAATGCAAAATCTGCACTTGAGCGAATCGGCCCACGGGTTGACAGCCAAACACCCTGGATTAACCCCTAGTCGACCCAGCGGGCTCGGGTCGACTTCAAAAATCGGCCGGTTCGGTTATTCCCCTCTCCCAATTCGCTGTTTTGAGCATTTTTGCATATTTATTTATTAAATTTTCAATTATATATATATATATATATATATATCAATATATATATATATATATATATATATATATATCTACACAACTCATTTCACTTAATTAAGTATACTTTAATTTGGGAATTTTCGTGAAACTTCGCGAGGCCATATCTTGGTCATACGGACTCCGATTTTCGAAAACTCGGACTCTATTTCGCGTATTTTTCCGAGACGAACACAATGGCATAGCCCGTTTCCCTTGATTCCCATTTTAGAATTAAATTCTGCCTCGATTTATGTTATTACAGGTTATTGAAAATACGGGTTGTTACACCCGACGCCTCTAAAATAATGGCTATTTCTGACGGCCGCTGTCAGTTTTAAGTCGTCGGTAATAGCTTTTTTTTTCCTTATAGTGATAATTTTTAAAATATAAAATACTACAATATCATATTAAACTTAATTAAGCTAAATAAAAGTTTATATTTATCTTCATATATTTGCTTATGCTTTTTATCTAAAATGTACTGACTATAATTAAACTGAATGTCTATTTTCCTTTTACTTATCATTTATATATTTGTAAAACATTAAACACAAGTTTTATATGTTATTTTAGACTACTCTGTTGTATCCCGCTATTTTGTAGCGTTATCCCCGCTATAATTTTTGGCTTCTCCGCTGCATTGGATTTGCTGATTGTTTTAACTGCACGCACACGCACACACACAAATATATATGTAATTTTCAAAAAAAAAATGTATTTGTGGAAAATCTATGTAGACACACATCATGGACACAATTGGTGACATAATGAATCACCACCGTTGGATCGCGTCCTGATTTCCATCACCCCATGTAAGGACAAAATAATATAACAGTGGGGTTTTTGTGTCTAGTTTTGTGTCCAAGTAATTGAAAGTATATGTGTGTATGTGTGTGTGTATATATAGACACACACACGCACACTGGAAATGCAGCACCCCAGTAGCCCTCCTAAATTCCACCATTCATTTATATTAGTTTAAGTTAGTGAAAGGTGAAAGAGGGAGAATATGTGGTGGAAAAGAGAGAGGCTATTGGAGTGCTCCACTGTAGGAGGTGTCATTGAACCTACCTTATATATGTGTGTGTACATGTGTACGTATGTATGTAGGCAGTTCCAATAGACAAGCATTTGCAAACTTGAGGGTATGTGAATTGCTCTACACATAAGCAACATTGAAATACAAATGAAATTATATATAAATTGAAAATAGTCACTATGACAAGTGGTGCGATGTTACCTTACAAGATCATAGCTCATCATATTTTAGAATTAGAATCGAACTTTTTTGTATGGTTACTTAGGCTAAAAGTGTTTGTACCATATTATTCCAATAGAAAGTAAAGCTAGTCACCGCTAAAGAGTTTAGATTATCAATGAAGAATTTAGTTTCCTGAAACACCCCACCTCCATTAAGGTCACCCACAAAGGGAATGCCTTAACTTTGGTGGAGGTTTATAAGTAAAAGCCATAGATAAACACAAGACAGATATAAATACACATATTTTAAACAGTGGAAACCAAACAGACTTTTATTTCATCAATACGTGTTCAAACAAAACATTTCCATAATTGTCTCAAAATACTTCCGTCATTACAACCTCATTACTGTCTTGATTATTAAAGAAGCATAAAATATAAATAAAAGTAACAAAAATCCCCATAGTGATATCCAAAGCCATGATCCGAGCAAAAGAGATCCAAACCATACGTCTACGGTCATGAAGCTTGCAAAAGAGTGCTAAGCTGGGTTGTTTCCTCCCTGTGGACCTGGGGGGTAAACGAAAGAAAAGAAAACGAAAAGAAAATAGAGTCAGACATAAAGCCTGAGTAAATCTAGTAACTCTTCAGTATGTGAATAAGAAAAAGGGCATGATAGATATAAACTGAAAACAAGAAAGTGTTACAAGCTAAGGCAGTGTCGTTTAGAATCGAATGTACTATCGCACCCACACTATATCTCTGCACTTACTTGAGCTTATTCTAACTGGCACCCCATGCTGAGGGTGTAGTGATCCCTATTTTTATTTAAAGATCGGCTCCTACTCGCGTAAACATGTGTCATACGGCCCCCAAGAATTGTAGATACCTATGCTGGTCCCACCATGGGGTGTATCAAGACCCATAGTGGCGGCCCCGACACAACTCTAGAAGGCATAGGTTATACTACCGGTGCCCCCAGTGCCCTGTTTGTCTGCTTTGGAGTGTGTGCACGCCCGCATCCCGTTAGAACCTACACTGTTGCACCCACCGTCGTCGCTTTGACCCGCTTACAATCAGCCCAGTAATCGTGCCCCACCCTGCCTAGTTTCAAGGTACCATGATACCTAACTTGGGTTACTGGTGAAACGGGTCCCTCGTTACTAGGGTTTTCTAGTCAAACATGTTAAGTGGTTAAGTGTCTGTATTTACCTAACCCCACCCATCAATCCTTGTTAACATGTTGAATTTGGTTAAGTGTTTTATAGTTGACTTAACCCTACCATCTGTCCTTAGCCTCTTAGAGCACCTGACCACTCACATTAGACAGATATTGCTACGGTTACTGGATGTGCCGGTCAGTTCCGGGCAGGTTTACACCGTAGCTCAGTCTAACCTCGGGTCCTTATTGGGCTCAATGCTTAACCACCCACTTTGGATAGGTATTGTTGTGACTATTGGACAGTCGGGCGGGTCCGGGCAGGTTTACGTCACAACTCAATCCAACCTCGGGTTAAGCATATCGTGTTTTCTAAATTTACATATTTTATCACTTCTCAATTATATGTAAACTTCATGTCTTTTATTCTTGGTTATAACAATTCATACCGCTTAAATGTCATTGTCGTTGGCATGTGTCAATCATGCCAACATATATTTTTAATGTTTTACACCCAACATTATTACCCCCGTTTGTACTTTCGCAACGTTATAACAAGTGTTGGGCTCGACACAATTCAGCCCAACTTTACAAACATAAGAAAAAGGGGAAATCAAGAATATGTAATATTTTACAATACATAAAGGTGTGTGGCGCATGAACTTGCAATTTAGCGATTCAACATAAATTATGGGTCATGTGAACTTGCATTCAAATCAAAGTATAACTAAGTAGGTGACATATGAAATGGCATAGTTTAGGCTCACACAAACTTGGGTTTAAACATGTTTAACTTGGCATAATGTCAACCACAAAACTAGCATGTTGTATATTCACTGAAATGTCCAATTTTAACATCTAATCATATAGCCTATTTCAACATGAACTTGCATAGTTTATGTAACCCAAACGATACTTAACATAGATCCAATTATACTTGCAAATAAACATAAAATGTGTTCATAGATTTTGGATCATGTAGGCACAAAAGGTCTCCACTCTAGAACATGTTTACATAAATTCTAACTTAGATTAAGGGAATGTATATAGTCCATGCCATCAACATAAACATAAAGGGATCAATTACAAGTTTTTGCCACAACTTGCTATTGCTATTACTTTCATATACAAATATCCAATAGGCTTGCATCAATCAATTTATGCCACAAATATCAATACACAAGTCATGACAGAATTATTACAATACACAGAATTCATGCAATAACGCAATTCTATTTTCATTTACATCGAATCACGTCATAGTTTTTATTCATATTCTGAAAGGTCACTATACTTACAACGAATGCAGAATCTTGAATTCTGGATTCTGAATTCTGAAATTGAGATGCGTTCCTTTGGGTAGATTAATGTTGTGTTAATTAATTTGATTAAGCTTTAGTCTTCTTCTTCTTAATTTGATTCGTCTCTAAGCTCCTCTCTCTTGATGGCTATGCTCAATTCCTTCTGGGCAGCATGATGACTCCCATCTTATTTTTTGTGTGAATTTTTAGTTGACACTTAGGGTGTATTTATAGATTTTTAAATTGTTTTGAGCCGTAAGATGAAGGCAGGAGGAATCTAGACCATACAAAGTTCAAAGAGCCAATCAAGAGGTGACATGTCAGCCCTAATGACACATCGAGCCATAGAAATTCGAGCCAGACCCAGCCAGCCAGGTCGACCAGGTAGGTCGACTGGCAGGTCGACACCCAGGTCGACACTATGGTCGACCTGGGGTGGCCAGGTCGACACCATGGTCGACCTGGTCAGCCCCGTTTGAACCTGTTTTTCGAATTTCGAATTTGAAACTGAGCTGTTTGAATTTTAAATTTTATTTTGAAACTTCCGAAGGTCATAACTCCTTCATACGGAGTCCGATTCGCGCAAACTCAGACTCTATCTCAAGCAGAATTCCGAGACGAACGTAATGGCGTAACCCATTTTCCTTAATTCTTTCATTTAGAATTAATTACACTTTAATTTGTGAGGCTTAATATTATGGAATTCACGGGGTGTTACATTCTCCCCCCCCCCTTAAAAGGATTTCATCCCCGAAATCTTCAAGTTAGGAAGAATGTATATCCTACCATCCAACAGTACATCTACTCAACCAACAAACACAGGCGTCCACTGTCCTTAAAAGTCTTCTAATGCTTCATGATCATATGCATAGTGTGTGTACATGACCTTATCTAATGCAGAAATCAGGCGGTCTACTGATTCAGTTGACCTCCTTAATGCGAATCATGTAAGTGTCATGAATCCATTATGTATGCAAAAAAATTCCTACTCATAATTCTACATGAGTGCACAACTTATTCATACAAATGCAACAACCATATGACAGCATATCAAGTTTCAACCACATACAAATGAGAATACATATATGCATATGCAATATGAAGTGACTGAGCCGATCTAAAACCTAGGGTGTGTGTGTATGCATCCACGAGCAACCACTAGCAATCATTAGCAACCATTTGCAGCCATCATCCATAACATGTTTTCAAATACATGTGTGCATCCATTTGTTTTCTACCTAAGGAGTTAGGAAAAGGACCAAGGAGATATACCTAAAAAGATAGATAAAGCATAACTTAAGGAAAAAGAGAGATCAAAGATGTACCCTCAAAAAGAAGAGGGTAGGCAGCGCGTATTCTGTCCTCAGTTTCCCAAGTCGCGTCTTCCTCGGCGTCGCTCCACTGAACTTTAACGAGTTTGACTTCGTGGTTGCGTAGCTTTTTCACTTCAGTTCCTAAGATGCGGGTTGGAACTTTCCTCACAGTTGCTTCACGTTCCACTTCGACTTCTTCTAGAATGCTAGGTTCCACCACTTCCACAAGTTGGTGATTTGCACGGCCTTCCATACAAGGCTTCGAAGGGCGCCATACCGATGGTAGCTTGGTAGCTGTTGTTGTAGGCAAATTCCACTAAAGGAAGGTGATCCTCCCACGTCCCTCCAAAGTCAAGAACGCAAAGTCTCAAAAGATCCTCTAAAACTCTATTCACCCTTTCCATCTGGCCATCGGTTTGGGGGTGATAGGCCGTGCTCAAACATAACTGTGTGCCTACAGCTTCTTGCAGACTCCGCCAAAACTCGCTTGTGAAGATAGGGTCTCGGTCACTAACAAAGCTGGAGGGTATCCCATGGAGTCGAACTATTTCCTTGAGATAAAGTGATGCTAGAGATGAGGCAGTCCTTCTACTCTTGATAGGTATGAAGTGGGCGCTCTTAGTAAGCTTGTCCACTATTACCCAAATGCTAGTATTGCCTCTTTTCGACTTAGGTAGTACATCAATGAAGTCCATTGAAATGCTATCCCACTTCCACTGTGGGACCTCTAAAGGATGAAGTAGTCCTCCAGGCTTCTTCTGTTCTGCCTTGACCTGTTGGTAGGTCATGCACTTAGAAACGAAATCTGCCAAGTCCTTCTTCATGCCTCTCCAAAAGAAAGTCCTTTTTATATCCTTGTACATCTTATCACCGCCAGGGTGTATAGTCATCTTGGAATGATGCGCTTCCTCGAGAACCTTCTTTGTCAACTCCCTTTCTTGTGGGACGCATAATCTTCCATCTCGCCTCAACCAACCCTTATCATCAATGGCGTATCTACTGAGGTGACTAGAAGTCTCACCCCTAATAAGTTTATCAATCACATCAACAAGCTGAGGGTCTTCACGTTGTGCAGCCCCTACTGAGTCCAAGAGAGTAGGGCGTACTTCAAGAGATGCTAACAAACCCGGTACAAAATCCGAGGAGGGCCTAAACTTAAAACTGACTATATACTCCAAGCTTTGCCTCTCTACAAAGAGCGGGCTTAAGGTCGGTTTCTTTCGGCTCAATGCGTCTGCTGCTATGTTGCCTTTGCCGGGAGTATAGGAAATTTCAAAATCATACGAGGCAAGAAACTCCATCCATCTTTGCTGCCTCAAGTTAAGATCCTTCTGGGAGAAGAGATATTTCAACGATTTATGGTCAATGTATAATTCAAACTTCTCACCTAGGAGATAATGGTGCCAAGACTTAAGCGCAAAGACGATGGCAGCTAACTCAAGATCGTGGGTTGGGTAGTTCTTTTCATGAACTTTCAATTGCCTTCCACCATAAGCTACTACCCTCCCTTCTTGCATTAGAATAGCACCTAGTCCCGTTCCACATGCATCTGTGTATACTATGAACATTTTGCTTCCATCTGGCAAAGTCAGAACTGGGGCTGTTGTGAGAGCCCTTTTTAATCGTTGGAAAGCAAACTCGCAGTCCAAATCCCAATTGAACGCCAGATTCTTCTTCGTTAGCCTTGTGAGTGGAGCTGAGATTTTCGCGAAATCCCTAATAAACTTTCGGTAAAAACCGGCTAGCCCAAGAAAGCTTCGTACTTCGGTTGCTTTTCTTGGTGTCTTCCAATCTTGCACTGCCACCACTTTCGTGGGGTCCACAGCCAACCCCTCTTTGGACACTATATGCCCCAGAAATCTTACCTCCTTTCTCCAAAAGTGGCACTTGGAGAATTTGGCTTTTAGCTGATGAACTCGAAGAGTTTCCATATTTCTTTAAGATGTTGAGCATGCTCTTCCTCATTCTTTGAGAAGATCAAAATATCGTCTACGAAGACAACAACAAATTTTTTGAGGAATTCTCTGAACACCATGCTCATTAGGTCAACGAAATAAGCGGGTGCGTTTGTCAAGCCGAAAGGCATAACAAGCCACTCGAAGAAACCGTCTAGGGTTCTGAACGCCGTTTTATCAATGTTGTCTTCAGCTACCCTTAGCTGATGGAACCCAGTTGCCAGATCAAGTTGGGAGAAGACCGATGCTCCTACAAGCTGATTGTAACACCCCACCTCCGTTAAGGACACTCGCAAAGGGAATGCCTTAACTTTGGTGGAGCATTTTAGTAAACAGAACAGAAACTTACAAGACAGATAAAACAGTACTTGAAAATTTTTAACTTTATTACAGCGGAAACAGAAATCAATATGGTTACATCCTTTCAAATCTCAGAATTCAAGTACAAAATATCAGTCTTGTACAAAAGCCTTCAAAATGCATGGTTTAAAATCATAATCCCCATAGAACGGAAGCTATGCAGAGCCAAGCCATACTTTAAGCACTTCAAGCAAAGAGAAATCCGGATCAAGCTAAAGTATTCCCTCCTTAGTTAACCTGGGGGGAAACGGAAGAAAGGAGGCGAAACAACAAGGGTCAGACAAAAAGTCTGGCAAGTCCAGTGACTTTCAGCATATGAACAGATAATAATAATATGACATGAACATAAAACTGGATGAGAGATAACTGTAACAGGTGTAGCAGATATAACAGAAGAACAGAATGACATAAACTATTGCTTTACACTTCTCTGCACTAATACTAGTATAACAGAATTAGGTGTCACCCTAATGTCTAAACTGAAGCAGGAATGGGTATAGAATAATTTAACAGAAACAGAATGCTAATAATGGGCCTTTACTACCCGATCAGAAACAGATAGAAGCAGAAACAGATTAATCCCTACGGAAACAGAATGTAGAAATAGGTGTACACTAGTAATGGGCCTTTACCACCCGAACAGACGATACCACGCAGAAACAGACAGGTGTTACCACCCAACAGAAACAGACGGTACCAACAGAAACAGACAGAACTAAGTGTACCCTAAAACCCTACCCCAAGCGATCGGCTCCCTAATACATAAATATCTTGTGTCGGCCCCACAGTAGGGTGTATCACTCCCTAAAGTGACAACCAATTGGCACAGACCTATTTACAGATGTCACAGCGTCTTACATCCTCAGAGGCAGACCGGGATCCATGCACGCACATGACCCGGTTGGAACGCACCATCAACACCCCTCTCCATTATCAGAATGAACCACTTATAATTAGTTCAGTAAGCGTGCCCGGACCCTACCTACTGTTGGGTCAAAGTTTTGATACCAGAAAGGGTTACTGACTAATATGGGTCCAAAACAACAGATGACACAAGTAATTCCCCTCCTAACCTTGTGTCCCCAGACTAACAGATCTCAAATTAACTTGTTTACAAGTTCAGACATACAGAATTCAGATTTACTAGTTCATAGATTAAGTTAACAAGTTTTCAGACTAACAGATCAGATGTACAGATTTTTCAGATTTGTCTAACTTTGTATTGGGCCTACAGATTCATGGACGGGTTTACTACACCTATTAATCCAGTTGGTTTAACCCTATTTCCCCCAATACGTTTTAGACGTCATTCTTATCTTAGATTTGCATTAATTAATTATTAATGCCCAGACCTCTCACATTAGGTCGCTAGCTTGTGGCCGCTGGATGGGCCGGGCGGTTCCGGGCAGACTTCTGCCACAAGCCAGACCTAACCTCGTGTCTTAAGCAGGTTATGACTAACTTCTCACATTAGAACCTATTGTTTACGGCCACTGGATGTGTCGGGCGGTTCCGGGCAGAATTACGCCGCAAACTCTTTCTAACCTCGAGTTAGTCACGTTTATCTTTGCGGCCAATTAATTAATAATTTACCGTTTATCCGCACGCCCAATATATATGCTAATTCAGATTATATCAATAACAGGATGATTGTATCAACACAGCAGATAACAGATTTTCCAGATTATATGACTTAACGGATTTAACAGATTTAGCAACTTAGCAGATTTTGGCATATAATAGGTTAGGCATTTAAACAAATAAATTTAACAGATTTAGGCATTTTCAACAGACTTAGCGGATAACAGATCTAGCAGATGAATAGATCTAGTAAACTAGGCAGTAGGGCAGAACTAGCAGATTAAGCAATATAACAGAACTAGCAGATTAGGCGATATAATAAAACTATCAGATTAGGCAAATATAGCTGAACTAGCAAATTAGGCAATTATAACTGATTTTCATCATTCCTTAAAGTATCACATATCTTGCCTAATTATAAATTTGGCCTAAATTTGCATGCCTAAATAGTGGTCATGATTCACACTAGGATCATATACCCTACGTTTGCATTGAATTTGCATGTCACAGATTATGGTCATAATTTACATGTCCCAATTTAGTTCCACTTGCCTAGTACAAAAGATTCACATATAAATTATACCAACTATAGCCATCTATTTCGATGCATGTCATATATTCAAAAATCTCCTACTTAGGTGTTATCGCAATAATAGATATCCTAATTAATGTAAATCTTTACACCTAAGTTTCCATATCTTCTTCTTTTTAAGTCATGAATCATTATGCAAACTATACCCAACAATCTAAATCTTTAAATCATATCTTCTAAAAATCAGATCTTGACTTTTATATGCATTTTGTCCAAAGTCTCAAATCATATGTAATCTTACAATGGTTCCTCTCTTCTTTTATCACAGAATATGCATAGGTCTAAAACTAGTTTACAACATATGCTTATTTTTCTAATTAATTACAGATCTAAATAACATATGTTCATTTCTCTAATTAGTTACAGATCTAGATTACAACGTACACTATGCATACAACATATATAAATTACATGTTTACAGTCAAATTCATGCATCCAATCCCAAGTCATATGTCAATATATTTTATGCCTCAGATCTAAAGTCATACGTTCAATTCAGTCTTGTCAAATTTCGCATCATTCATTATTTGTCCCAAAATTTGTGTTCATACTTTAATCTCTTATGAGATTAGGCACAGGCTCGTGGTAGCCTGGCTATAGAAACAGAAAGGAAGCAGAAAGGGATACAGAACAGTCACAGAAAAACAGATCTGACAGATATACAATCTCAGATTCAGATTTAAAAGCATATCAGAATTATAATTAATGTTTATAGCAGAAAATAACTGTACTTGCCTTGATTGGATTAAAGAAAGAACTTTAGTTGTTACAGAATTGTTGCAGAAGCTTTTATCTCAAATTTGAATTGAATTGCTTAGGTTGATGTTGATTGTCTTCTAGTTTTGATTTCAGCAGAGTAGCAACGCCATTTTTATTTTTAATTTAGAACAGAGGCAGAGAAGAAGCAGAATAGAATTGTGTGTAGAGAAGGCTGGGTTTGGGGCTGTTTAAATAGGTTTAGGCAGACGAATCTAGACAGAAAACGAGACCAGATACATCAGAACGCACCCAGGCAGAAAAGCAGATTCGGGAGGCAGGTCGACACTAGGGTCGACTCTAGGGTCGACCCCCTGGGGGCAGGTCGACTCTAGGGTCGACTCCCCAGTCGACCTGGTCTGTGCTGTTTAATTTTTTTCCAGAACTTTGGAAGGCCATAACTTGGCCATATGGACTCCGATTTACGAAATTTCGGACTCTATTTCGCGTATTTTTCCGAGACGAACGCAATGGCACAGCCCGTTTCCCTTGATTCTGATTTTATATTTTAATTATACTCAGATTTGTAATTCTTAAGTTCACAGAAAATACGGGGTGTTACACTGATCAAACAAATCGTCGATTCGGGGAAGAGGATGCCTATTTTTCTTGGTCAATTTGTTTAACTCCCTATAGTCGACGCAAAGGTGAAGCGAACCGTCCGCTTTGGTTGTGAACACCACTGGAGCACCCCATTCCGAAATGCTCCGTCTAATGAACCCTTTTTCGAGAAGTTTTTTAACCTGCTTACTGAGCTCCTTTCTCTCCTTTGGGGCCATGTGTCTGACAGGTTAAGCTACATGCTTTGCATTATCCAAAAGATATATGCGGAAGTCTATTTCCCGCCTCGGAGGTAAGCCTTTCACCTCCTCAAAGACATCCGGATATTCCAGGACTACTCTAACTGACTGAAAATTTTCATCAGAAGCATCAAGCGACTCTAGATAACTAAGCATAACCGCATTTAAGGGATTACAAGAAATCTCTAGAGTGTTACCAAGCCGAGTCAAGAGTCTAACTACTCTTTTCTCACTATCAAGAATGGCACCATTACTGGATAACCAGTCCATGCCTAAGATCAAACCATATCCCGAGAAGCCCAAAACAAAGGCATTACAACTAAACTCAACCCTGAGAATAGAGATTTTCAAACCCAAACAAACCATTGACAAGTAAGTGGAGCCCCCAATTGGATTTGAAACTACTAAGGGATCCTTTACCATACTAGTGTCTAGATGCAGAGATTCTACTAAGACAGATGAAATAAAGGAGTGTGATGCGCCAGAGTCAAAAAGTGTGCGAACTGGATGATCATAAAGATAGACTACACTTTCTACAGAAATATCACAACCTCGTTCCTGTAAGGGTGCCACTAGCGCATGAACCCGACCCCCTGAAGTGGATCCGGCTTTCTGTCCCTGCCCTTTCTTCTTTGGGCAGTCCTTAGCTTGGTGCCCAGTCTCTCCACAATGGAAGCAACCACCCATCTTTGCCTTCCTTTTTCGGCAGTCTTTTGATATATGTCCCACAATGCCACATAAATTGCACCTTCTCCTCTCACGGGGCTTATTGTTCTTCCCTCCTTTCTTGAAGTCTGTTTTCTTAGCTTGTAAACCCTCTTTCTTTTCTTCCACCTTAGTCTCTTTCTTGTCGTTGTCTTCCTCGTGTAGCAACGCCATGTCCACCAAGCTTTCATAAGTCGCTCCCGTGGATACATGGGTCATAGCAAGGCTGTGTAGAGGCTCATTCAAACCTTTGACGAAGCGAAGCGCCTTCTTGTGTTGGGTGTTTACTAAGTCCAACCCAAATCTGGCCAGCTAATTAAACTGATTAACATACTCCCTGATTGTCACACTTCCCTGTTTCAGAGTTAGAAACTTCTCCATTTGCAGGCTTCTTTCAGCTTGGGAGAGGAATTTCATCTCAAACCTTGTCCTGAAATCTTCACATGTTTCCACCGCCCTCTGAGCATTGGTAATTTCCCACCAATAGGAAGCTTCATCTTTAAGCAACCACACTGCTAGTTGTATCTTTTGCCTGTCATCAACTCCGAAGATGACAAACAGATCCTCGGTCTCCTTTAGCCAGTTTCTTGCTCCTACAAAGGACTCTGTCCCATAAAAGTTTTTTCCACCCATAGCCTTGAAGTCTCTACACATTTTTGCTAAGGCATTTCCACGAGGAGGTGGAGGAGGAACCGCGACCGCTGGAGGAGGGATGTCTGCTAGGCCCGCGCCATTGGCCCTTGCTTCTAAGTACCTCCTAATCCAGCCGGGTATCGGCACACCTTCTGGAAGGTTAAGGTCTCCAGACAAGCTAAAACAGAAAGGAAAGATTCAAAACGAAGGATAGAGAGAGATAGTGTACATGGCTTTGGGGGATTATGCCTCTTTAAAAGTAACACTTTTTCTTGAAAAAATGCATCTTTAAACTTTCTTTTGAAAACAATTTCAAAAACTTTTATCTAGTCTGGTAAACTAGGCTCTGATACCAAGTGAAAAACCCCACCTCCGTTAAGGTCACTCACAAAGGGAATGCCTTAACTTTGGTGGAGGTTTATAAGTAAAAGCCACAGATAAACACAAGACAGATATAAATACACATATTTTAAACAGCGGAAACCAAACATACTTTTATTTCATCAATACGTGTTCAAACAAAACATTTCCATAATTGTCTCAAAATACTTCCATCATTACAGCCTCATTACTGTATTGATTATTAAAGAAGCATAAAATATAAATAAAAGTAACAAAAATCCCCATAGTGATATCCAAAGCCATGATCCGAGCAAAAGAGATCCAAACCATATGTCTACGGTCTTGAAGCTTGCAAAAGAGTGCTAAGCTGGGTTGTTTCCTCCCTGTGGACCTAGGGGGAAACGAAAGAAAAGAAGACGAAAAGAAAATAGAGTCAGACATAAAGCCTGAGTAAGTGTAGTAACTCTTCAGTATGTGAATAAGAAAAAGGGCATGATAGATATAAACTGAAAACAAGAAAGTGTTACAATCTAAGGTAGTGTCGTTCAGAATCGAATGTACTATCGCACCCACACTATGTCTTTGCACCTACTTGAGCTTATTCTAACTTGCACCCATTGCTGAGGGTGAAGTGATCCCCATTTTTATTTAAAGATCGGCTCCTACTCGCGTAAACATGTGTCATACGGTCCCCAAGAATTGTAGATAACTATGTTGGTCCTACCATGGGGTGTATCAAGACCCATGGTTGCGGCCTCGACACAACTCTAGAAGGCATAGGTTATACTACTGGTGCCCCCAGTGCCCTGTTTGTCTGCTCCGAAGTGTGTGCACGCCCGCATCCCGTTAGAACCTACACTGTTGCACCCACCGCCGTCGCTTTGACCGCTTACAATCAGCCCAGTAATCGTGCCCCACCCGGCCTAGTTTCAGGGTACCATGATACCTAACTTGGGTTACTGCTGGAACGGGTCCCTCGTTACTAGGGTTTTCTAGTCAAACATGTTAAGTGGTTAAGTGTCCTTATTTACCTAACCTCACCCATCAATCCTTGTTAACGTGTTGAATTTGGTTAAGTGTTTTATAGTTGACTTAACTCTACCATCTGTCCTTAGCCTCTTAGAGCACCTGACCACTCATATTAGATAGATATTGCTATGGTTACTGGATGTGTCGGTCGGTTCCGGGAAGGTTTACACCGTAGCTCAGTCTAACCTCGGGCCCTTATTGGGCTCAATGCTTAAGCACCCACATTGGATAGGTATTGTTGTGACTACTGGACAGCCGGGCGGGTCCGGGCAGGTTTACGTCAAACCTCAATCCAACCTCGGGTTAAGCATATCGTGTTTTCTAAATTTACATATTTTATCACTTCTCAATTATATGTAAATGTCATGTCTTTTATTCTTGGGTATAACAATTCATACCGCTTAAATGTCATTGTCGTTGGCATGTGCTAACCATGCCAACATATATTTTTAATGTTTTACACCCAACGTTATTACCCCCTTTTGTACTTTCGCAACGTTATAACAAGTGTTGGGCTCGACACAATTCAGCCCAACTTTACAAACGTGAGAAAAAGGGGAAATCAAGAATGTGTAATATTTTACAATACATAAAGGTGTGTGGCGCATGAACTTGCAATTTAGCGATTCAACATAAATTATGGGTCATGTGAACTTGCATTCAAATCAAAGTATAACTAAGTAGGTGACATATGAAATGGCATAGTTTAGGCTTACACAAACTTGGGTTTAAACATGTTTAACTTGGCATAATGTCAACCGCAAAACTAGCATGTTGTATATTCACCAAAATGTCCAATTTTAACATCTAATCATATAGCCTATTTCAACATGAACTTGCATAGTTTATGTAACCCAAACGATACTTAACATAGATCCAATTATACTTGCAAATAAACATAAAATGTGTTCATAGATTTTGAATCATGTAGGCACAAAAGGTCTCAACTCTAGAACATGTATACATAAATTCTAACTTAGATTAAGGGAATGTATATAGTCCATGCCATCAACATAAACATAAAGGGATCAATTACTAGTTTTTGCCACAACTTGCTATTGCTATTACTTTCATATACAAATATCTAATAGGCTTGCATCAATCAATTTATGCCACAAATATCAATACACAAGTCAAGACAGAATTATAACAATACACAGAATTCATACAATAACGCAATCCTATTTTCATTTACATCGAATCACCTCATAGTTTTTATTCATATTCTGAAAGGTCACTATACTTACAACGAATGCAGAATCTTGAATTCTGAATTCTGAAACTGAGATGCGTTCCTTTGGGTAGATTAACGTTGCGTTGATTAATTTGATTAAGCTTTAGTCTTCTTCTTCTTAATTTGATTCGTCTCTAAGCTCCTCTCTCTTGATAGCTATGCTCAATTCCTTCCTGGCAGCATGACGACTCCCATCTTATTTTTTTGTGTGAATTTTTAGTTGAGACTTAGGGTGTATTTATAGTTTTTTAAATTGTTTTGAGCCGTCAGACGAAGACAGGAAGAATCTAGACCATACAAAGTTCAAAGAGCCAATCAAGAGGTGGCATGTCAGCCCTAGTGACACACCGAGCCACAGAAATTCGAGTCAGAGCCAGACCCAGCCAGCCAGGTCGACCAGGTAGGTTGACTGGCAGGTCGACACTATGGTCGACCTGGGGTGGCCAGGTCGACACCATGGTCGACCCTATTGTCGACCTGGTCTCTGGGCGGGAATTTTCCCGCCCAGCCCAGTTTGAACCTATTTTTCGAATTTCGAATTTGAAACTGAGCTGTTTGAATTTTAAATTTTATTCTGAAACTTCCGAAGGTCATAACTCCTTCATACGGAGTCCGATTCGCACAAACTCGGACTCTATCTCAAGCAGAATTCCGAGACGAATGCAATGGCGTAACCCATTTTCTCAATTCTTTCATTTAGAATTAATTACACTTTAATTTGTGAAGCTTAATATCATGGAATTCACGGGGTGTTACATTTCCCAAGCAATAAATTAAGGGTATATATATATATGTATATATATATATGTGTGTGTGTGTATATATATATAGATTTAGCGTTGATTTGAAAACTAGTTACACACTTAGCTTGGTTTCAAAACAAATTACAGATATAGACTGGTTTTGAGTACTACAACCAATTTTCGGCTCTGCATTTGGTGATTACCGGATTATTTGTTTTGAAGCACTTACTGATTCCAAGCGATATACTTAGGTGTGTAAGATATTGATAAGAACATGCTACAAACCATTTATTTGGCATATTTTCCTAGCCTTCAGGATGTAGGGGTTCTTCCTACGATAGGAGGGTAGATTTAACATTGGCCAATACGGGACTGGAAATTTTAAAGAGATGCGGTTTCGAATATTGAAAGTGTTGCAAATGGTTATCGACGGACTAATTTGAATGGAACAAGATTGAAAGACGGAGAACTAAGAATTTTCGAAACTCTAGGACGAGGGATACAAACATAGTTTTGAATATCGAACCATGATTTAAACCATGTTGGTAAAAAGCTAAAGGTTTTAATGGTTGAACCAGTCAGACCGTGACAACTGCGTTGATCATTATTTTTTACTTTTTCAATTTAAATGTAAAGTTATATCAAATGATGTTAACAATTAACTAATTATAGTTGTTACATTTTGCTTTAAAACAATTGCTCTTGAACAAATATCGATAAATATTTGTTGGAATGATTTTATAATAATTCTTTAGCTTAAATTAATTTTCTTATTCGTGAATATGAAAGAAGTTCAGTTCAACAATGATCCGTAAAATGTACAGTAATAATGTACATTGATCATTTGTTAAATTGATTATGTAAAAATTAATGATAAAGTTGAAAAACCATAAGTGTAAAGAGGTCATTCTAGGGTTTATATATATATATATATATATATATATATATATATATAGTTTTTGAGGTTAGACTGTGGGTTCATGCACGCGCAAGTTTATTTCACTTTCAAAATCGTAGCGCTTCAAAGTTGAGGATTAACCATAGTCGAATCGAGGTTGAGTTAGGTCTTTAAAACACTGGTCAAAGCTACCATCCAAGGAAATGTTTCTTTTAGTGTATGGTAAGTTTTACCATTATCCAAAATAGCTCAACATTTTATAAGCGAAAAACTATAAATCTATTATATCAGAAATGCTCATAATTAAATGAGAAACCTACCGAATAGCTTTTAAGCACCTAGAATTAGTCAGCTAAAAGTATATCTAGGAGTGGAGCTATCATACAAGTCCTAATAACGAAGTTTGCTACCTTTTCTAATTATAAGTTGGTAAATATTCATTAGAAGTAAAAAAATGCATTTTTGTTGTATAAAGTCTAACTTTATATGCTTCATGGTGCAGCTAGACTTTGTTACGAAACAATGTTACTTTGCTGTTATATGATCAAAGTACGGATTATCCCATATACTGACTTGTCAGGAACATTTACCAAACCCTTTTCCAAACCTGTGAATGATATTCATTCAACCAGTTGGTCTCTAACAAAGACATCAGGGACATATCAACTAGTTTTGTCTGTAAAAGAGTGCAATCAATCCAAGAATGTAGTGACCAAGAAATACTAAAAGACTATATACCATTACTTGCAAGAAATAACCATATCCAACTGCAGATTATAAATGCAAATGTTAATTATATGAATAAACATAGAGAATAACATTTGTGGTAGCTTGCTACCTAGACTTATTTAGTTTATGCTTTCATCTCCTTTTGAAAGTCTCATCAGAGCCTAGAGCTGAAAGAATCAACCCCTGACCCATCTTCATCTTCCGATGATTCTTTGATTTCAGGTGGGTCGGTCAATCTCGCCTCTTGTACTGGCTAAAGTTTCTTGTTAGACGACTGATTTTTAGCAGTTGATTCTTAGATATTGTAAGCTCTCATTTTAATAAATCACAGTCAGTCCATAGTTTATAGAAATTTGATGAATATTCTTTAGTTACTGTAACGACCCGCATTCTACGCATCGTAGGATCGTAGAATATTTATTTTTTTCACATACGAAGTCGTATGGTCATGTAACTTTGGAAGACGACTATTGGGGTCATTTCTCATATTCATGATTTTTCCCGATTTTTAAATGACCGTTTTACCCCTAGCTAATACTATTTTGGCCATAACTTTTGACTGAAAAGGAATTTTGACCTGAAACCACTTCCAATATATTTGTTTGATGGTTTACAATTCCGTAGAGTGGTCACATTAGCCAAACGGACTCACCGCTTGGGAGATATGGCCGAAACAAGTTTCAGATAATGAAAAATAGCTTAATTGGGCTTAACCGGTTGATTAACAGATAGGTCCAATGGGGGATTTCGGGATTAGAGGTATTTGAGGGCTGCTAGGGTTAGGATTTCGGTTTTTCACTCATTTTCCAGCCGCCACAAACTCTCTCTTCAACCTCACAATGGCCTCCATCATCTAAAAACACCCCTAATCACTTCTTAATTAAGTTTTGGCCTAAACTACATCAAATCAAGGAAGATCTTCACCAAATCAGTAGTAGGGCTGCTGTGTTACATTGGTATTCGCCCCAAACAATAGAGTTTCAGTTCTAAAGGTTTTATTTATGGCCAAGGTGAGTGATTTACATAGTTTAGCACTAATTACGGTTAATTAAGGGTAATTAGTGAAGATTAGCGAATTTATACATTAATAAATTCTGGAAAAATATTTGTAAATTCTTAAATAATGTTGTAGACCTCTGTTAGAAATTTGGTTTAATTTGATTAAGTTTTGTTAATCATATCATTAGTTTTGCCTAAACATGCTTAAGGGAAAATATGGGATTTTGGGTAGGTTTGATCCAAATTACATGCTATGGTTGTTGTTTTGATGTATATGGTTGATTTCCTATGTTGCTATGACTGTATGGTATGTTTTGTGATTGTTTAGAATAGTTAGATTGGTCGAAAACGCCGTCGTATGGCATAAAACAGCCGTTGGAAAAGTTGCAGGAAAATGTGCAGGGTTTCGGATCGGATCGGAATAAGGGGCTCGGATCGAATGGTGAACTGGGCAGAGAAACGGAACCGGATCGGAACCTCGCACTAAAGGATAATTGGCAAGAAGGAAGGCCACTTGCTTAGGATTGGGGTTGGGCAGGGGATCAGATCGGAAGCAAGGGCGTAGGGGATCGGATCGGAAGCAAGGGCGTAGGGGATTGGATCGGAAGCAAGGGCATAGGGATCGGATCGGAAGCAAGAGAGTAGGGATCGAATCGGAGGACCAAGCTTGGAGCTGGGATCGGATCGGGACATCTAGGAGAGAGCAACCACCGAACCTAGGCGTGAGCTATGAGCACCGAACCAAATCAGATGAGGACACCCGAACCGAACCGATGTGGCATGCAGGACCACATACACCGAACCGATGTGGCATGCAGGACCCCATACACCGAACCGAACCGAACCGAATGAATCATGCGACGACTCTTTTGAAGACCAACTCCAATTCGACCAAAACCCAAGATGCAAAGGAAGTCCAAGTGAGGAGCTTTGAATCAGGATCTAGTTGGGAACCAATGAGTGGGCTTCATGATTGGGCTTTGCTGCGGGATGTGTGCTAAGGGGTTGTCGATGTCTGTAACTTTGAATCACTATGTGTAGGGAGTACGTGAACGGATTCAGGGTCACAGTGGCCTAGGTACGACTAAAGGGCTATAGACCAATGAAGTGGGGTCATTTGTAAAGATTGGTCATGACTCCATGTGGTAAGCTTGGTAGAAGCAGTAGTTGTACAAGTCGAACTCCGTCACTACTTCAATGGGTCTAGTGATTGACAGTGGTGGACATCATATGCTTTATGCACTAAGTGAGAGTTGTGAGGATGGTTGTTATGGTTGATTTGTTTGCCATCATTATGACACGCACACCCCCACCCCCGTTATATTTACACCATTTGTTCAATGGCACCTTAGAGTATTGTACGGTATGTAGTGCTAACTCATTGGTTGCAGGTCCAGGTTCAGGTATGGTTTAGTATACCTGTTGTTGTTCTGTTTAGCTGCTTATCGCTCATACCAGACTTTTTGTCTGACCCAGAGTTTTATGTCTCTTCTTATTACTCTGGGTATGCATGGGTAGCTGATCCGGAGACAAGCAGAAGGCTTCCACGTATGATATATATATATAGTATTCTCCCTGTGTTGTTGAAGATCACTGCTTGGGCATTAGTAGTGCGTCTTCTACTTTAGTTTTCTTTTGTTTTAGAGACAGTAATTTGGAAAGTTATAATAAGCTGTATCTGGATTTCCGCTGCTATGATAGTTTGTTTTCAGCTTATGCACTGTCTCATCCGTTTTATGTCAAGTATATGTTATGATTATATTTTATTCCATGCGTTGTGAGACATTCTATAGGTTTTTTTGTTAGTTCCTTCATCTTCTTTCCTTTCTTTGACGACCGTTCCATGCTAGTCGGGCATGTGTATAGTGCACTATCGGAGGGAATGTCGACTGGTGCTGGGCGGGCCATCACATTTGGTATCAGATCTCTAGGTTGCGTAGTTAACCTAGGGAAGTCATCAGGGAGAGATAGTATACGTATATGAGAGCGTGTATTTGTAATTATTTTGGTTTTCAAAGCTATATATATTATTATTAGTATAGCTAATGATGAAGTCGCACTGCACTAGCACCACCATAGAGATGGTTAATCGTTTTCTCTTTACAGATTGAACGATGAGCCGATACGTAAGAGGCGCCAGTAGGGGAGCCAATAATGGGAATGCTGCTGACATGAGGACGATGTTTACTGACCTCATGAGAGAGATGCTTAGGGATGTGCAGAGGGCAGCCCTCAATGCTGGTAATGGTGGTGGTCCAATAGTGCAGGCGCCTGGGGTCGATTTCGCCAAGCTGAACAAGGATTATACTAGTCTTGGTGGGATGCCGTTCCACGGAACGGAGTCGGCCACGGATGTTCAGGATTGGTTGGATAGCTGTGAGCATATCTTCGAAGATTTGGGTATCGAGGATGCGATGAAGAGAAGGCTAGCATCCCGTCAGCTGCAAGGACGGGCAATGAATTGGTGGAATGCTATAAAGGCAGCTACTCCCGAGGATCAGATTACTTAGGAGCAGTTTAAGGCTCGCTTTAGTGAGAAGTTCATTCCAGCTGCTCAAAAATCAGTGTTGTTTAAGAAATTTTTGGAACTCAAGCAGAATGGCAGAGCTGTCTCGGAGTATATTGCTGAATTCGACACTTTGTCGAAGTATGGCTTATCACTTATTGATACTGCCGAGAAGAAGAACAAGAAGTTCATAATTGGCTTGGATCAGTACTTGGGGGAAAGGCTCATTAACCACATTGATGAGACGTTTGAATCGATTGTGGGGAAAGCATTGAGGTCAGAAAGTCTTTACCCTAAGTCAAAGACTGAGGTTGCATCTGCAAAGGAGCCAAAAGCACAAGCAAGTGGTGGAGGCAAGAGTGGTTCTCAGAATAAGAGGAAGCAGAACCGGAATAAGGATGGCCAGAAAAAGAATAAGAAAGAGGTTGAGTGCTTCAGCTATGGTAAGAAGGGCCTTTATGCTAGTAATTGTCGGGCCAAGCCAGCGGATAGGAAGTGCTTCAACTGTGGCCAAGTGGGACATCACAAGGACAAGTGTCCGCAATCCCCTAAAGAAAAGCAGATGGTGAAAGCATATGCCCTTAATGTTATTCCTTCTTCGTCGAATGCCCCAACCACGGCGGAGAAGGGAAAGAATGTCGTCATTCAAGGTATGCTTTCTATTTATGATGTTCCTGTTAGAGTTTTGTTTGATACCGGGGCTTCCAGTTCTTTCATATCTAGTGACCTAGTAGATAGGTTGGGATTGGAGCCCGAGATTGTCGATAGACCTTTAGTAGTGACGAACCCGATTGGTGGTTCAACTAACCTTAGCATGATTTGTCGTAATGTGGTCTTATCGAGTCATGGATGCATGTTTGTTTGTGATTGCTTTGTTTTGGGCTTTACTGGGTCTGGCATTATTTTGGGAGTCGATTGGCTCCAAAGATACGGGGTGGTGGTAGACTGTGAGGGCTTTTTGGTGACAGCTAGAGCGGATGATGGGCGGAGGGTAGTGTTTGGTGGTCTACACGGTGATGGCGTAATGGCTAGTTTTCTAAATTCCCTCGACATCCCGCATAGTGAGTTGTCAGGTTTGCCCGTGGTTGGCCAGTATCCGGACGTTTTCGAGGAAGTGACCGGGCTTCCACCACACCGAGTGATTGAGTTCCGTATTGATTTAGTGAAAGATGTCAGACCTATAGTAATGCCACTTCGTCGTATGGCACCAAGGGAGCAGCGAGAGCTCGGGGTGCTAGTCAGCGATCTTTTGAAGAAGGGATTTATCAGAAGGAGTGTTTCTGAATGGGGAGCACCAGTTGTGTTTGCTACCAAGGCAGATGGTTCCCTTCGTTTGTGTGTAGACTACCGCGAGTTGAATAAAGTGACGAGGAAGAATAAGTATCCTCTACCGCGGTTAGATGATTTGTTTGATCAGTTGAGTGGCGCGAGAGTATTCTCTCAGTTGGATCTCGCAACAGGCTTTCATCAGCTTAGAGTGGAAGCTGAGAGTATAGCTAAAACGGCATTCCGGACGTCGTCTGGGTTTTATGAGTGGTTGGTCATGCCATTCGGGTTGACCAATGCCCCAGCATATTTTGTGGATCTTATGAATAGAGTATTCAGAGATCAGTTGAATAAGTTTGTCCTTGTGTTCGTGGATGATATTTTGGTCTATTCGAGGACAGAGGAAGAGCACAAGGAACATTTAAAAATAGTAATGGAGGTGTTGAGAAAATACCAATTGAAAGAAAAGTTTTCTAAGTGTCACTTCTGGAGGAGGGAAGTGAGATTCTTGGGCCATGTTGTTTCAGAGAATGGTATTGCCGTGGATCCTGCGAAGGTGGCTACGGTACAGGATTGGCCTATGCCCAAGAATGCAACGGACATAAGAAGTTTCTTGGGATTAGCTGGATATTATCGTAAGTTTATCCAAGACTTCTCCAAGATAGCAGCACCATTGACTCAGTTGACTAGGAAGAATCAAGCTTTCGTCTAGGACTAAAAGTGCGAGAATGCATTTATGAGTCTAAAGGAAAAGTTGACGTGTGCACCAGTGTTAGTCATTCCTAAGGGGAATGAAGAGATGACGGTATATATGGACGCATGTGGCACAGGGCTAGGTGCTGTATTGATGAAAGGAGGTAGGGTTGTAGCTTATGCAAGTCGGCAACTGAAACTGCATAAGAAAAGATACCCTACCCATGATTTGGAATTGGCAGCGACCGTGTTTGCACTGAAGATGTGGAGACATTATCTCTTGGGAGAAAGATTTGAGTTGTTTACCGATCATAAATCGTTAAAGTATCTTTTCTCTCAGAAGGATCTAAATCTCTGACAACAAAGATGGTTAGAATTCTTAGCTTCCTATGATTTCGACATCGCATATACACTAGGAAAGGGCAATGCGGTGGTTGATGCATTGAGTAGAAGACATGCCAGTTTAGGGGCTATGTTTCTAGAATGGAAGCAACTGGAGTACATCGCTAGGTATGATTTCAAACCAAGGTGCGAATTGGATCCAGAAATATTAGCAAGTTTGACGATCAGACCCACTTTGATTGAGCGGATTGGTTCCAGTCAGAGGAGCGATCCTAACCTATTGAAAACCATCTCGAAGTTAGAGATGAGAATCGACGAAGAGATGAACAAGTATGGGCTTGAGTGAGGTGGATGGATTAGAAAGAATGGAAGACTAGTTGTACCCAATGTCAATGGATTGAGAGATGAAGTGCTTAGAGAATGTCATCACTCAAAATTGACTATACATCCCGGTGGTAACAAAATGTATCGAGACATGAAGCAGACCTACTACTGGGAAGGGATGAAAAGAGACATTGGGAAGTTTATATCCAAATGCATGAATTGCCAGCTAGTTAAAGTTGAACAAAAGAAGCCTAGTGGTTTGTTACAACCATTAGAAATTCCAGGATGGAAATGGGAACAAGTGTTAATGGATTTCATTGATGGGTTACCAAGGACTAGATCGGGCCATGATAGCATTTGGGTGATTGTGGACCAATTGACCAAAAGTGCAAGATTTATACCCGTCAGGTCAAACAGGACGGCAGCTAAGCTAGCTGAACTATATGTAAAGTGGGTAGTGAGATTTCATGGAATACCCAAGGGCATTGTGAGTGACCGAGATCCGTTGTTCACTAGTGGATTTTGGAAGAGCTTACAAGAGGCGTTAGGATCAGAACTACATCTCAGTACCGCATATCATCCTCAAACCGACGCATAGACAGAGAGAGTGAATCGGGTATTAGAGGATCTCTTGAGAGCCTGTGTATTGGATTTTGGTGGATCATGGGATGACCATTTGCATCTAGTAGAGTTTGCATATAATAATAGTTATCAATCCAATATCGGTATGGCTCCATTTGAAGCTTTGTACGGAAGACCGTGCAACTCACCGTCATGTTGGGTAGAAACTGGTGAGAAGTTTGTACTTGGACCCGATGTGATAAGAGAAACTTCAGCTAAGATTAAGGTTATCCAACAGCGAATGAAGGCTGCCCAAGATAGGCAGAAGAGTTATGCTGATAAGAGGAGAAAGGAATTAAAATTCTCCATTGGCGACTTGGTGTTTATCAAGATTTCTCCGTTAAAGAGCGTGATACAATTTGGCAGGAGAGGCAAGTTAGCACCAAGATTTGTTGTTCCATTCCCAGTTCTTAAGCAAATTGCGAATTTGGCTTACAAAGTTGAATTACCAGAGAAGATGGCAGGAGTTCACAATGTATTTCATGTTTCCCAATTAAGGAAGTTCGTGCACGACCCAGATATGACTATTTCACCTGATCAGTTGGATGATATCGAAGTTGAACCCAAGGCAGTTGGGAACCGCAGGCCTATGCTTATTGTTGGGAACGATACGGAGCAGCTTCGAAGGAAGGCGGAGAAATTAGTCAAAGTTCAGTGGGGCGAGAATGAGAATGACTGTACTTGGGAGACAGAGGAGAGCATTAGGAAGACGTGTCCAGAACTCTTCACCTGGTAAGATTTTAGTTTTGATTTAGTCTTTCTGCATGCTAGGACAGGTTGTTTTGTTTGTTTTGCATGTTTGATTGTTATATATATGATTGGTAGGCATGCGGAATCCTATGTATGTTTTGGATTAAGGAATTTCAGGGACGAAATTTCTTAAGGGGGGAGAATGTAACGACCCGCATTCTACGCATCGCAAGATCGTAGAATATTAGTTTCTTTCACACACGAAGTCGTATGGTCATGTAACTTTGGGATACAACTATTGGGGTCATTTCCCATGTTCATGATTTTTCCCGATTTTTAAATGATCGTTTTGCCCCTAGCTAATACTGTTTTGGCCATAACTTTTGACTGGAAAGGAATTTTGACCTGAAACCACTTTCATTAGATTTGTTTGATGGTTTACAATTCCGTAGAGTGTCCACAATAGCAAACGGACTCACCATTTGGGAGATATGGCTGAAACAAGTTTCAAATAGTGAAAAACGGCTTAATTGGGCTTAACCGGGTGATTAACAACTAGGCCCAATAGGGGATTTCGGGATTAGAGGTATTTGAGGGCTACTAGGGTTAGGATTTCGTTTTTTCACTCTTTTTCTAGCCGCCACAAACTCTCTCATCAACCTAACAATGGCCTCCATCATCTAAAAACACCCCTAATCACTTCTTAATCAAGTTTTGGCCTAAACTACATCAAATCAAGGAAGATCTTCACCAAATCAGTAGTAGGGCTGTTGTGTTACATTGGTATTCACAACCAAACAGTAGAGTTTCAGTTCTAAAGGTTTTATTTGTGGCCAAGGTGAGTGATTTGCATAGTTTAGCACTAATTACGGTTAATTAAGGGTAATTAGTGAAGATTAGCGAATTTATGCATTAATAAATTCTGGAAAAATATTTGTAAATTCTTAAATAATGTTGTAGACCTCTGTTAGAAATTTGGTTTAATTTTATTAAGTTTTGCTAATCATATCATTAGTTTTGCCTAAACATGCTTAATGGAAAATATGGGATTTTGGGTAGGTTTGATCCAAATTACATGCTATGGTTGTTGTTTTGATGTCTATGGTTGATTCCCTCTGTTGCTAGGGCTGTATGGCATGTTTTTTGATTGTTTAGAATAGTTATATTGGTCGAAAACGCCGTCATATGGCGTAAAACAACCGCTGGAAAACTTGTAGGAAAATTGCAGGGTTTCGGATCGGATCGGAATAAGGGGCTCGGATCGGATGGTGAACTGGGCAGAGAAACCGAACCGGATCGTAACCTCGCACTAAAGGAGAATTGGCAAGAAGGAAGGCTACTTGCTTAGGATTAGGGTTGGGCAGGGGGTCGGATCGGAAGCAAGGGCACAGGGGATCAGATCGGAAGCAAGGGCGTAGGGGATCGGATCGGAAGCAAGGGCGTGGGGATCGGATCGGAAGCAAGCGAGTAGGGATCGGATCGGAGGACCAAGCTTGGAGATGGGATTGGAGCGAAGCACCGGATCGGATCGGGACATCCAGGAGAGAGCAACCACCGAACCTAGGCATGAGCTATGAGCACTGAACCAAATCAGATGAGGACACCCGAACCGAACCGATGTGGCATGTAGGACCCCATACACCGAACCGAATGAATCACGCGACGACTCTTTTGAAGACCAACTCCAATTCGACCAAAACCCGAGATGCAAAGGAAGTCCAAGTGAGGAGCTTTGACTCAGGATCCAGTTGGGAACCAATGAGTGGGCTTCATGATTGGGCTTTGCTGTGGGACGTGTGCTAAGGGGTTGTCGATGTCTGTAACTTTGAATCACTATGTGTATGGAGTACGTGAACGGATTCAGGGCCACATTGGCCTAGGTACGACTAAAGGGCTATAGACCAATGAAGTGGGGTCATTTGTAAAGATTGGTCATGACTCCATATGGTAAGCTTGGTAGTAGCAGTAGTTGTCCAAGTCGAACTCTGTCACTACTTCGATGGGTCTAGTGATTGATAGTGGTGGACATCGTATGCTTTATGCACTGAGTGAGAGGTGTGAGGATGGTTATTATGGTTGATTTGTTTGCCATCATTATGACATGCACACCCCCACCCCCGTTATCTTTACACCATTTGTTCAATGGCACCTTAGAGTATTGTACGGTATGTAGTGCTAACTCTTTGGTTGCAGGTCCAGCTTCAGGTATGGTTTAGTATACCTGTTGTTGTTCTGTTGAGCTGCTTATCGCTCATACCAGACTTTTTGTCTGACCCAGAGTTTTATGTCTCTTCTTATTACTCTGGGTGCTCTCACGAGCAGACTAGAGACAGGTTAGCTGGGTATGCATGGGTAGCTGATCCGGAGACGAGCAGGAGGCTTCCATGTATGATATATATAGTATTCTCCCTGTGTTGTTGAAGATCACTGCTTGGGAATTAGTAGTGCATCTTCTACTTTAGCTTTCTTTTGTTTTAGAGACAGTAATTTGGAAAGTTGTAATAAGCTGTATCTGAATTTCCGCTGCTAAGATAGTTTGTTTTCAGCTTATGCACCGTCTCATCTGTTTTATGTCAAGTATATGTTATGATTATATTTTATTCCATGCGCTGTGAGGCATTCTACAGGTTTCTTTGTTAGTTCCTTCATCTTCTTTCCTTTCTTTGGCAACCGTTCCGTGCTAGTCGGGCATGTGTACAGCGCACTATTGAAGGAAATGTTGACTGGTGCGGGGCGGGCCATCATAGTTATTCTTATTGAATTTTTTGATTCAAATATTTTATAAAGAGGATGTAATTAATTAAATGATTGATTGATTGGATTGATTAATTGAATTATTAATTAATTGACTAATTGGATGATTGGTTAATTGATCGATTGATTTATTGGTTAATTGACTGATTTGACCATAGAAGAAAAGAAATGAATGGTTGTATTTTGGAGATATCTTGAAGGGGCAATATGGATATTTGCCTAGACTTTCTATTCTCCTATATATATGCAGTCTTCTTGGTTAGATTAAAAACATTAGAAGAAGAAACCATGTGAGAATATCTGGTGAGGTTGTGTGCCTCCATGGGCTTGCGCCCTGGAGAGGAAGATGTCGGAATTTGGGCTGAGGGTAGCTATTCCTATTTACTGCTGAAAGACACAGTTGGTGCCTCTAGATTGTCCAAGGGTTTGTCATCGCTCTTTTGCTCCAACAATATTTGTAGTCATCTAGATATTCTTTACCTATCTCAAGAAGGTTATTGATTCATTGTATTTTGTTTATTTTTAGTTGTAATCCATTGAGTGTAAACAAATTTTGTTTTTGGTGAATCAATAAAGAGGGTGGTTGGGAGGAATATTAGTGTACTGCTATTATTTTCGATTTGTTATGTTGTTATTTTCAATCAAATTCATCTTCAAGTGATTGGGTGATAAAGATCCTATTTTACTTGGTGTTTTGTCAAATTTCCGCTGCGCACAAAACCCCAACAGATTGGTATCGGAGCTCAGTTCATCGCATAGTTTGGAGTGATTTTGGATTGAAGATTGTAGATGTCACAGATGATGTTGCTTTCGTGGATGACTATTTTTTATGGTAGATATCGAGGGGATTTGGCAGCCTATAATGGTGGATTTTCCATGCCTCAATGGTTCAATTGATGGAGATGTGAAGAAGCCCTCTAATATGGATGAGGGAAGATGGAAGTAGATGAAGAAGAAGGCGGGTGATGGTTGAAGAACCTAGTCCACAGCAAGGTGGAGAGATTAATATGGTCACGGCTTATGGTCCTAGGATGGAGGATCATGGTATCAACAAGGGTCTAGATGTTGATGATGCTCGAGGGATCTTGGAGATGAAGAGGTCATGTCAAACGGAAGACGGATGTCGAGTTTTGAAATCCACGAAGACGATGGAGATCCTGTGGTATTGCAAGCACTTTTTAGACCGTTGGTTTTGCATCGTGTAGCTCAGATGGTAGATGCATCTTTTGCAGGCGGTGGGTTGTGTTTCTAATTGAGGTGTGGTCGTAGTCCTTTCAAAACGATTGGGTTATATCTTGTTGCCTTGAAATTGAGGTTGGTTTTAATTGAGAGTAGGTATTATTGAAAGAGCTAGGTTGACTTGTTTGTGAATTGTTGGAGATATGTGATATTTGAATCAAAGTGGAGTGTTGAATTTTTTGATTCAAATATTTTATGAAGAGGATGTAATCAATTAAATGATTGATTGATTGATTGGATTGATTAATTGATTGATTGATTAATTGACTAATTGGTTGATTGATTAGTTAATTGATTGATTGATTTATTGGTTAATTGATTGATTTGATCATAGAAGGGAAGAAATGAATGGTTATATTTTGGAGAAATCTTGAAGGGACAACTTGGATATTTGCTTAGGCTTTTTATTCTCCTATATATATGCAGCCTTCTTAGTTAGATTAAAAACATCAGAAGAAGAAACCATGTGAGAATATCTGGTGAGGTTGTGTGCATCCATGGGCTTGTGCCCTGGAGAGGAAGATGTAGGAATTTGGACTGAGGGTAGTTATTCCTATTTACTGCTGAAAGACGTAGTTAGTGCCTCTAGATTGTCCAAGGGTTTGTCGTTGTTCTTCATCGCTCTTCTGCTCCGGCAATATTTGTAGTCATCTAGATATTCTTTGCCTATCTCAAAAAGGCTATTGATTCATTGTATTTTGATTATTTTTTATTGTAATCCATTGAGTGTAAACAAAATTTGTTTTTGGTGAATCAATAAAGAGGGTGGTTGGGTGGAATATTAGTGTACTGCTATTATTTTCGATTTGTTATGTTGTTATTTTCAATCAAATTCATCTTCAAGTGATTGGGTGATAAAGATCCCATTTTTCCGGCATTTTGTCAAACTTCCACTGTGCATAATACCCCAACAATTCTATGCTTACGAAATCTACTCCTTTGATGAGTAGAAAGCTAAGAGTAACATTTGTGTGTGTACAATATTGTTCCATTTTTTTGCTTTGCTCTTTGAAGTTTAATCACTGCTTTTTGTACGAACATGTGAGTGCTGAAATAACTTGATGTTGTGCATGCAATTTAATGATGATAGAAATGAGTATTGAAACATACTAATATTTAATTCTATTTAACCACATGCACGTAAACAGTTTTTGAATCCTTTTGGAATGAGAAAACATTTCCCTTTTTCTTGTCCTTTGGATTCAACACATCATTGTAGTCTCCCATCGGAATATCAATGCTTTATCAACCATTCAAGACATAGTGACCAGTTGCTCTCATGAAAACTCCCTATCAGAAAACAGGTTACTTACTTAAATAAGTTTGTTCGTACAAATTCTAAATTTTGCAGTTAATTTGTTGGGTGGGTTTGTGACTAACTGATAAGTTCAATGATTTCTTATTACTCTTATCCCATAATATTGCTATAAGAACTTTGGATCCATGGTCATTATTATGAATGATATCCCGGTTATGGTACATTCTTACAGACAATGAATCCATTTTATTTGTGGCCAGCTTATTTTCTAATTAACCATTTATTGTTGGTTTAAAGGATTTCAAAAGGAATATAATTTGATTCATTTTAAAATTAGTGATAGTCCCTCTAATCAAACCGACCGCAATCATTACAACAAAAACACTATATTACAACTTTAATTTTACAACTATGCGAAGAGCATAGTTGTAATAAATGTTTTTTACAACTGTGCGAAAAGCACAGTTGTAATAAATGTTTTTTACAACTGTCAGCTCTCTAAAGTTGTAATAAACACATATATCACAACTTTTCAATTTATTAGTTGTAATAGATGCCTATTAATTACAATAATATCTATATTTAATAACTAATTATATTAATATTTGATAATAATAATTAATAATAAACTAGGGAATCAATAATATTTATCAATTATTATTAAATAATTAATAGTTTATAAGTAGTAATATATTTTTAATAGTTAATGTATGTTAACTACTTATTAATTAATAATAACATAAGCTTTTAATTTAGTATTACTCTCAATTATAACTAAGTAGAAATAAGTAGAAGTTAATTAATAACTATTATATTAATAAGTAAAAGTTAATTAATAAGTAAAAGTTAATTAATAACTTTTTTTTGAAATAAAAGACAATAATTTATGTTAAGTGTTTAATAATTAATAACTAGTAACATATACATAATAAACTTTTAATAATTAGTATTTAATTATTATAACTAAAAGGAAATAAGTAATAATTAATAATAACTATTATTAATAAATAAAATTTAATATTTAAATAAAAGTTAAATCTTTAGAATCCATATTATATTTAATATAATTTTTTCTTATTAACTATAACTTATAACATTTAATTTTACATAATCTTGTGAAACTTTGACTAAGGTCAATGAAAAAATGGTGGTCACAACAAATTAATGCAATAGATGAAATATAGGAGGGAATATGTGAAAATTTGGCTCCAAAGTAAACGTCGCCTTCTACTTCACTCTCACGTGGGCCGGGTTCTCCCATCCTCTTCCCTAAATCAAAGATCAATCCCCAAATTTCTCGCCCTAAATTCAAGAAATTTTCCGAAAAATCCAGCCTCCTAACCTTTTTCGTCATCGATTTCCATGTCAAATCAAGCTCAACAATAAAAATTCTAGCTTCATAATCGAATCCCACAGGTTAATATGTCGTCCCGATCAACTGGAGCAATCATCCAGCAATCGGATCCGGTCGTCATCTCCCGCCGCAAACCAAAAACTGCAGATCTGAAAGTCATCGCGATCCGTCCCGGCGCGCAAGTCGAGATGATCAAATTCGATGCTGGTCAGAACAAAAAGAAGGCTAAGCTTGACGAGCAGATGGAACCTAGGACGCTGAACCGTGTGCCAACGGAGGTGAGGGCCATAGCCGGCCATCATTAGCAGACGTAAATTAGGGAAAAAAGGTAACCTAATTTCTAGAAAATCCTGTTTTAGTTTAGTGGCTAGATCTGAAAACCGTAGATTGACATTGTTAGTATTTAATGTATGCGGAGACTCTTTGTTCTTAAGCACGTGTATATTGGCAAGTGTATAACGCGAAAAAAGGAAAAGAGAGCCAAACAAGGCCTCACGTTGCGTACAGATGAAGGAGTCACAGTGCGGGATTGGAGAGAATAGGGAGTAGTCGATGGTGCGGGCGCTGACGCGAGAAGATGCAGATGGAAAGAAGAGAGAATGGGGAGTTTGCGCAAGTATTAAAGGCCTATGTATTATGGTGGAAACGAAATATGGGGTGAGAGGCATGTAAGAACGTGGGAAGATGCATTGACCAGTGGAGAGAAAATAATGTATATAGGGAACGGAAGCACTACTGTGTTTGACATGAATGTAATTAAATAGTGAAGCAGCCGAAGTGGAGTTGGCGCGGTTGTTTATATGTGCATGGACACGGGTAGGGTCTAAACTGGATGGGGTTCAGGTGCTTTGGGGTGGCGCTGTGAAGCGGTTGTGTTAGTAGGAAAGAGTCTGTAGCATGCATGATGGCTAGAGGAGATTGGTAACGAAAGAGAAGAAGAGGTACAGTTTTTCACGTGACATTAAAACTACCTAATCACCATGTTTAAGTAGGACTGATCCAACATATTAACACATGCTTTGTTTTGGTTAGTAAATCATGTAGTTATTAAAATATATACGGTCCTGGCAGTTGTTTTGTGCTTAACTAATATACACTTGCCTAACGTTTGCTTTAAGGCTCATATCCCCTTACATATGCTGGAGACTCTTTGTTCTTATGTCATGGAAACATTTTTGTGTGGTATCTTCTTAACAATGTACAGTTTTCAGTGTATACTTTTATTTAAAAAAAACTTTGGAATAAGAAAAGTTGAAAAGTTTTTGAGATATACAATATAAATGAACAACACTGTACACCTAGTACAGATGAAAATAAATCACAGTCTGCTTATTTTATTTTGCTTACTGATCATTTGTGACTTCTGTATAAAGACAAGAAGATGTAAGGTTGATGCATGATATAGGTTTGGCTGCTTACCGATTCTCAATATCTTGGTCTCGGCTTATTCCTGGTAAAATAATCACTTGGTTTCATTTTTATTTGGACAAAAATAGTAAACATTAACATCAAAAATCAATAGTAATAAATATGCTTTTTGCAGATGGAAGAGGGACTGTAAATCCCAAAGGTTTACATTGATGCACTTGTTAGATATGGTATTAACAGCTGAAATTTTCCAATAATCTAGTCTCTTTGAAATTTGTAAATTAGAATAAGAGATTTCAAAACTTGTAGGTATTGAGCCTCATGTTACATTGGATCACTTTGATCTTCCACAAGCATTATAAGTTGAGTATGAAGGCCTCACAAGCCAAAGGATCATGTAAATTTCCGGTTCTTATAAAAATCGTAGCACTTGTTGAAGATTTTGAATTATTGTTTGTAATACAATAATGTTGTCTAAAACTTATTGTTTGTAATACTGAATACTTGAGTAATTTAAAAAATTAGTTTGCAAATAAGTGTAACATCGGATTTGCTTATGGAGTATTGCTATATTTAGTGTATTGTTCTTTTCAGTTACAAAAGATGTTTATTTATTTTTTTAAATCCAAATTTCAATCACAACGGTGCATAACAGTTGTAGTAGATTTTATTACAACGGTGCATAATTGTTGTAATAAAATTTATTACAACGGTGGAAAAATGTTGTAAAATATACATATTACAACGGTGTTGCAACAGTGTAAAAAAGTTGTAAAAGATATTAGTCTATTACAACTTCTTAATGCACGACAGTTTGCCCACCGTTGTAAAATATATATTATAAAGGTGTTCCACCGTTGTAATAGGGTCATTTTGTTGTAGTGAATGGAGGTTTCTCAACTGCAAGCCAACTATTTTCGTCGCTAATTATCTTTCCATCACAAACATCTCCGTGCAAGTTATCCTTTTCTTCGCTAATCTTTCGTCCTCCTCAAATTTGATTTTCACTTGATTTTATTTTTCGATATAAAATATTTTTCCTTCCATTATCAAACCCTAAGACCCTTGGCCGTCTTTGTCATCTTTGGTAACATAAAATAAATTTGCATTGTTTAACCTAACCCAATTTATTCTTTTTAAATTCACTTCACCTTGTTTCTCAAATAAGGCGCCAAGTTGCTTGCCACCACAGTAAGTGTTCTTATTTTTGCTTTCTACCATCCACTAAAAGATTGCCAAATTTGAGAGTTTTTTTATGATTTTAAATATGGAATATGTATTCGAAGAAAGTAGTGTATTTCATATTAAGTGCACTTAGGTAGCATTTGATTTTTTAACTGGGCAGTCTAAGTTCACTTCTACGTCCGAAGCGTCGGACGCGTCAACCATGGGGCCCACTCGAATGCCCCTTCAGGAAGAACGGTCAAAAGGGTAGCTTTAGCGTTAGACACGATAAAACTTTCAAGATAACCTATTTTTGTTCTCCTCTCCTATATGTCCCATCCCATTCCACCACTCCTTCACCATCCTCATTCCACTTTCTACTCCACTTCTCCTTCACTTCTGCATAATCTCAAGTTTAACGTAATGGAGAATAGTGTTGATTCAGATCTCTCCAATTTGGAAGACATGCAAGATATTCTCATTATCCAAGAAATTATGGAAAATCAAACACGAGAAAAGAGCATAATACACGATTCTGTAAGTTTCGGTCTTGCTTGGGTTGATGAAATACTATCAAGCCACACTGACCGTTGTCAACGAAATTTTCGAATGAAGCGGTTGTGTTTTACATCTTTGTGTGGAGAAATTATGGATTGGAAGCTTCGAAGCACATAACGGTCAAAGAAATGGTAGCTATATTCCAATATACTATTGCGTTGGCTCTTCCTACAAGGCAGGTTGCTGAGCGATTTCAACCATCAAATGGTACGATTTCTGTTGTTTTTCATAAAGTTTTGGATTCAGTTCTCTTACTGGCAGTGGATATTATTAGGCCGATAGTTACCCAATTTAATCGAATTCCAGAACAAATTCTTTCTTCACTACGATACTATCCTTTCTTCAAAAACTGTATTGGGGCTATTGATGGGACACATGTAATGGCTCATGTGTCTCAGTCAGACATGCAACATTTTGTAGGACGGAAAGGATCTGCTACACAAAATATTATGGATGTTTGTGCGTTTGATTTAACTTTTACATTTGTAAGAGCAGGATGGGAAGGAACTGCACACGACGATAAAGTATTTCGGGAAGCTATAAATAATCTGAATCTTAATTTCCCTCATCCTCCTACCGGACAGTATTATTTGGTGGATTCAGGATATCCACTATTGGAAGGATATATATCTCCTTACCGATCCGTGAGGTATCATATACCATACTTCAATGACACGGAATGAACCAAAGTCATACAATGAAGTTTTCAACTATTATCATTCGAGTTTGCGAATGGCAATTGAAAGAACATTTGGTATTTGGAAAAAAAATGCCATCTTACAAAACATGCAAACGTATCCATATAGTGCTCAAGTACAAACTGTTGCTACTACAACGACTATTCACAACTACATCAGAAAATACAACATTGGCGATGAAGATTTTATGTCGTATGATGACAATCCTGATTTAGTGCCAGATGAATATCTCGATGAGTATTACAGTATAACAAATAGCGGAAATAGAGGCCGGGAACCCATTCAAAGAACCGGAACATCATCCACTATGGAAGTTGTTCGAGACAATATATGAAACAAACTAGTTGCCGCGGGGATGCATTAAAAATGTTCACTTTATTGTGTTTTTCAATTCTGCAATTTCAATTCTGCAATCATGTAATTTCAATTCTACAATGATTATTCTGCATTTTGTTTATTTTGTTCGACAATAAACACACACAAACACAAATACAAACAATAAAATAATAAATTTGTCCCTTCCAATTTGCCCTTTCGTAAAAAAACGCATTCTATGTTCGCAACAATTCCCCTTCAAGTACCCCTTCCAAATAACCCTTGAGTCTATATATGAAATTAATTGATTTCACAGTCAACGAAGGAGATGAGCTTGAGTGTAGAAACCCTCTTTTCCAGCTCGAGAGATAGAATGCTAGAATACACATGATTGATAAGCCCAACAATTACAAAGTACAATCATCAGATTTTTTTTCCTGATCACCAAAGATTTCCAAAAGATGCCTAGAGCAATGGGTTTAGCATACACTTTCACCCAACTTAAATTATCCTGATGACAATGATATGAACTAAGGTAAAAGATTTTCGAAAGGAGCTATGCCAATGTAAAGACAATGGGAGAAGTTGAAGGAGGATTGAGCAATAAAGATAATAGTGATTTTCTTTTTTAATTTCCTTCTATAATTTACATAGTAACATATTCAATCATCTCGTATAAGCGTTTAAGAAGTTCTTATCAATGTCGTTGATTAGACATATTGATCAGAATCTCTTATATACCTGTCGGACAACTCAACATGGAATATACTCACCAAATTCTTCATTTATATAGTTGTTTCTATTATATATATATATACATATATATATATATCTGTATGTGTGTGTAATCAATAATATTTTCAATTAGAAACAACTCAACATTATACCTTACTAATATTTACTTGATTTATTCTTCAAAATATCTAATCTCTAAACAACTATTGATCATCCATGTAGATTACCATCGATCAAGAACACGGGTACAATTTACTCCTTTTTTACATAATTATCTTTTAATTTTCCGTTTAATTTTTCATAAAGACATCAAACCCCTATTAATTATCAAAAAACTATTCTTCACACATTGGAAAAAAGTTTAACTTTAGTTTATATGAAGCTTTAGTCATCTTTATTGCAGGTCTTTAAGTCTTACATAGTCTCTTGTAAAATTCCAATTATTAAGAAAAAAATAAGTATTCCCAAATCATCCTATCTATATTTCCTATTTTAAATTCAAATTTGGTATTTAAATTTAAATCCCATCAAAATATAAACTTACTCTTTAAATCATTTGATGATTACAAAAATTAGTTCTTTTCTTTGAGATAATAAATCGATTACTCACCCTATCAATGATGCATCATACGTCATTTTAGAATACCTATCGACCTAAGGTGTCCCTTGTCTCGACAGGAATCCTTAAACTACATCTAAGCACATCAACATAATTGATAATCATTGTTCTTAATTTGTTTCCCACTGTTCTTATTAACAAAGTCATGTATTAACTTTATATTCAAACTGTTATGATTCCATAGGATATGCTCCCAATAATTTCTCTATGTATACTTAGGTGTTTAGTTGAAACAACCAACTAGCTTCTGTTGTGCTTTCTTATTAACATAAGCTATCTATATTAGTTATTAATAATGTTCAAACCAAGTTGGTTCCATAAGAAAGGCTGCAAGAATCAAAAT
The DNA here is from genome assembly GCA_030737875.1 of Allium sativum. Taxonomy (NCBI): domain Eukaryota; kingdom Viridiplantae; phylum Streptophyta; class Magnoliopsida; order Asparagales; family Amaryllidaceae; genus Allium; species Allium sativum. The sequence continues at coordinate 1,026,640,338 of CM060909.1, forward strand.
TTAAACGCGGCAAACCTTTGAATAAGTCGAGTATTTGGACTTCACAATAATAAGAGGATTCAAAGTGGGAAAGAAAATTCTAATGCTATAGAAGAATAAGGCTGTGAATTCCCATATTTGCATCAAAACGGTTCCCTGTCCCAAAAATGAATATCCTCTTGTGAGGAAACCCAGTAAGGCATGTATAAGGAATGGAATTTATTTGGAATCCAATTGCCTTCTTAGGTGGCAATCCAAAATAGAACCGACACCGAAGGAGATTCATACACAACAATGGTCCAAGATACATTCATGTTATTTCAGGACCAAAGAAAACAAGAAGTGTTGGGACCTTAACGACCTCTTAATGATAATCAATAATGATCAAGAGCTACTTAAATTATAGGGATTTTGGGTTTTTAGATGTGGCTCCAAAATGGACAGGCCAATCCTACAAAGAGATTTTCATGCCAACATGCATGAGGCAACAACCATATAGACAACTGGAAATCGAGATGTATTATCAACATATCGTGTATCTCTAAAACACGGATGCCTGATAACCATAAGAGGCACCTAACCACACCTAGACAAGTGATAGATAAGGTAACGACATATATGTAAAAAATTATTTAGCAATAATGGATTTAGGTTTCAATACGGTTAAACTGATTGTTCCCATCTTATAACATACTTTCAAGTAAATTTATTTAATTAATAACCTACCATCCATCACGATTTCTAAATTAATGTCACAAGTTTTTCCAATCCATACGAGTCCCTCGCACCCGGATTAGAAAGACTCCCAGATAAAAACTCGAAAGATGGAAGAAGTTATTAAAATAGGAAAAGATACCTTTAGACTGTGAAGGTATACCAAGAGGATTTTTTGCAATGAGTACTTCAGAGTTAACCTTCTTTTTCATTCTAAGGCATGAAAATATCTTATTTCTCTCTTTCTTGTAGTAACAACACATAAGAGGTTTGGGGAAATCACAAGCAATATGATTAGTAGAGCGGCATTTATAACATGGCTTTTGTCCAAGGCATGCTACACTAGATGGGCATTGGTCAAAATGAATTCATTGGGAGGAAGCCTTTTATTGCTCAAATTCTTCTGAGCTACCAACTCATCCGTAGGCTCTTTTCCCCTTCTAAACTGCTTTATAAAGAAGAGTCACACCAACTGGCTCCCCATCAGAAATTTTGAGATGGAGTGTCACTTCCTTCTTATGCGAAGGAGATGTACGAAAAGAAACTGAAGATTGAAGACTACAATAATTCCTATGAACTGTTCAGCGAACAAGTGAACCCTATTTAGAGGTAGTTCACTAATCTATATGTCGTTGTTGTTACCATCACTCACCTTCTCAACCATAAGCTGAGAATTCAAAACAAAACAAGAATATTCATAGGATAAGACTGTAACGACCTGGAAGAATTCGACGCTCGAATTCCGATAATAATACATTTTCCAACACTCACTTACCAAAAGTCAAGTATCAGAAACCTAGATTGTTAATAGAAAGAAATCAGAGGGTGAGAAAAGAAATAAAGAAATATTAAAATAGGATAAGAAGAAAAAGAAGACCAACATTGTAGAATCAAATTAGAAAATAATCTCATAGCAGAACGAATAAAATTTAATATATCAAAACTATTTACGCAAGAGAAAACTGTACATGTATGATTACAATATCAGAGTACACACAAGATCAATACAATGCACACATCGAAGATAAATTAATACTGGAAAATACGAGATTATGTCTTGACCCCATCTCCTTTCCTGAAGCCCTAAGCTAAACCTAACCTGGAAATATGCTCGGTTTGACCCCAACATGTTCTAAAGCAAAGCAAAATCAACTCGGATCAATCTGGAATACTTTCAATGATAAATTCATATTACAAAAAACTTACTAAACTTTAGAAAAACTTTTGAAAGAATGTAGCTCTCGTAAGACACGACCACACGTAAACATGGCATGCGCTTTTACCTTACGATAACCAAATCACTTTTTATATCAAAATCAAGTGATATTATTAACGTCTCAATATACAAATAAATAGGAATATAGCCGAAAAGCTTGCATCTCACTTTCCAACATAGTTGGTTTACATCTAAAAATGTACAGCTTGTATTGGAGTTTGGATTTCCAACATCACAAAGTATAGAACCATCTCCTGATCAATGTTCTCTAGAGAGGAAACACTGGAGTTCAACAAGAACATCTTGCAACCTAACCACATATGACCAACCACTGATTCTACTTGAGTGTACTGAATATATTATCACTACGGTTGGAAGCGAACCAACCATTTCCCATAAGCATATAGAAGCAATAAAAGAAGGAACAAATGAATTTTTTCTAAAAGGTGATAATACACACTAATGGGAATGACCCACATAACCGTGTTGCCTTCCTGATTTCTTTTATTTCCCGGTTGATGATGCTTGAGGTCACGGTTACCTTTCCGAGAACATCACATTAACTTTGAGTGCCACATTGTCGGATCCATCAAATCATTAATTGACATCCACCAAAATAATCTGGGTGATTATCTAAAGAAGTTGTCTTCATCGCCACCAAACGTAGTATATTTGTAAAAATCAACGTACGTGATTTTTTTGGAAATACTCTATTAGACATTTGTTCATACAAGTCATCAAGGAACAAGATGAACCGAAGGCACCCTCTTACTGCATCCTATATAGGAATCACCCAAAGGATCAGTAGCGAGTAGTCCTTGCAATCCGAAGATTTCATTCACGACAGAATCACCATTGAAATATCTCTAGTTGCAAGTCATAGAAATTCAACAAGTAGTTATTCCTCTTATGAAGATCCATGATCTTCAATTTTCAATTTAATAAGCATCCCTGTAAGTTATTTTCGAACGCATAGTCGGTTCAAAGTGATTTTGGGTCTAGTTCCAATCCCGGTCTTCTCGAACTAACACATCAAGAGTCAAATGGGATATTTATTTAATAGTCAGTTCTTTAACTATCAATCCAAATTGTATAAATAAGTATATAAGAACCTCAGGACCCTTTTATAAAATCCATTCAATTAGATCTCTTTCACCTAATTAAAATAATTTTCATAACTTATCCCAACAAATCTCTTTTGTTTTCGTTATTTTGAAAACAGTAGTTATATTCTTAATTCTTTAGAACAAACGTATTCACCAAACCCTACTTATTTCCTTTATTTCGAAAATATCATTGTATACATATATAGCCAAATAGTATAGATTTACTTACTAATCTTATAAGGGGCAAAATCATCCATATGACACATCATTTATTACACAAACCTTAATGGTTTCATTTATCTTCAAACTTTTCATATTTAAGTTTAAAAACTTTAGCGATGGAAATAGTTACTCAATTTCCATATCCTTTTTCCATTTCAAACCTGTATAATCTCTTATTTCATTTCTTCGAAAAACCTAACCATTTACTTATTTCTTTCAACAAGTGTAGTGTATTCCAAATGGTAACAATACTATTTCAATCATTTAGAATAATCAAATGGTATAAGTATAATCAGACTTCATATTTGGATCAACAATGTCAAGTAAAACATTGTTTATAAAATCCATTAGTTTATTAAATCTCTATATCTTAAAAAATAAGTTGCAATATTCCTCTCATGGAAATAATAGCAATTTACAATATCTTTTACCATTACAAACTAGTATCATCCTAAGATAATCCTGAAGTCGTTCAAGCTGGGGTATTTAATTTACCCCTCAGACCTTGATCGACAATGTTTTTATCTTAAGATAGATAAATGTTTATTATCTCAAAAACTAATATTAGTAATAATATCACAAAATCACATTTATTATTCTATTTAAAAGATGGTTTTATAAACCATTCCTTACTTTTGAAAAATCTCTTTCGATTATAACTATTTTTACTAAATTCATTGATTAGGTAAATTGTTTGTTAAAACACCAACTTTTTGCTTTAAAACTTCTTATACAATTTCATTTATAGCTTGGATTATATTACAATAACCCACTTACCAAATCCTTTGCCCAAAATCATTTAATATCTTGTTATAAAACTTAATTTGGATTTTATTATTAAAATCCAATTACCTCCTTTCTTTTATGTTATTGAAATCTTTCTTTTAATTCCAATGTTTCACTTAATTCAATTCTTAAGTAAACATCAATTATAAAACCATCCCTTTAACCATAAACCATTTTATTAAACTTTATTTATAACACTTGATTTGTTTCTAAAATCCTTTTATAAATACCTTTATTATATTCAACTACAAACTTATTGCAAACTTGATTACCTTCTTAAACGATTTCAAATAAAAAGGTAATCCCTTCAATAGTTATTAATTAAAAATAATAATAAATTACAACATTAATCGAAGTAAAAGTAATTTACTTCATTATTAACTAATGTAGAAGCTATTAACTTCTTTATTTACTAAAGATACGATATTCAATCCCTTTTAAAAGGTTATTGAAATAGTAATTTACTTTATTAATAATAAATAACTCGATATTCCCTTTAAACACGGTTACTTAAAAGACTAACAAAATTTTAAGAATGCTCATTAAGTTTAACGACCGTTTGTTAAAACTATTTCTATTATATCAATGAATTAATATAATAACCAAACAGTTGACTTAATCAATGTGAACACATAAGTTAATGTATTAACTGATTTCCACTAATCTTTTCTCTTAAATTAATCAATAACTTATTTAATTTAATAATATCATTGAACTGTTTCATAAAAACAATTATCCTAAACTATTAACCCTAAGGTTAATTTCTAATCTCACTTGCTTATAAAACTCATAAAAACATAAGAATTTGCTAAATCATTTTATAGTACTTCTATAAAATACGATTATAAATATTGATTCATTTATAAAACTTATATAAAATATAACTTAAAACCTTGCTTTAATTATAAAAATAAATTTTATAACTAAAATTTCGTCTATTCGCTTAACGACAAATTGACTCTCATAAAGATGGATTTTAGGTCATCTGCTGCCAATCACTTAATCAATATTGTCTATTGATTAAAACACAATAACGTTGAATTTCAATTCAACAACCATCATCCAAACGGGTTTTCAGCTTACTGAGGTCAAATAGTTCATATATGAACAATATGAAATCAGATAACAACAAAAATATTTGAGGAATCCAGTTGGATCTCACCAACCTGTTTTCCTACATCACAATTCATAATATCATTTAATAAATTCATACATAATAAATAATCCAATCTAAATAAATTAAATAACGGAAATGTAAATAACGATAATCAACAATCAACATCCAAAGCACCCAAACATCAAATTTATACTATCGACGATAAATTATGGTTATATGAATTTAATCACATCATAGAATTCCAAAAGGCATGAGAGTTAACTCATAGTTTGTTTTCAATTGATGATTCCAGATCGTTTTATCTGATTTCAAATTAGTGTTTAAAATCAGATAAGTTCAAGCTAGCTGCAAAACTTTCCAACCCAGTTCGACTTCGTAGACTTCCTCCATACAATCTAACCAGATTTTGTTTCATCAAATTCTATTAACGAACGAATAAATGATCATCGTTACAAGTTTTAACATATATTAAATTAACTTACGTTATTAACTTGAATTAATTAACTGTAATCTTCTATTTAATTAACTTAATCACACGGTCAAGGCTTTCAACCTTCGTTTCCTTCGGTAAAAACCCGATCCCTCTTCTATATTGAGCACCAACTCCTTCTAGCATCCCTCGCGCCTCCTCCAGCATGCCAGACCCCGACCCTAGGCCATTGTCGGCTCTGTCGCTTCACCTTCAACCTTTTCCCTCAGTTTCGACCTCCAGTACTGCCTTGTTTGCCTAGAAAACCCAGAAACAACATTTCTGATTATTGATGTCAAAAGTTGGTCTTATGACAATCAACCCCCAAAGTGCATAATCCACACACAAATCACAGAGAAATAAAGTAAATAACAGGGGACACACAATATTTTTATAGTGGTTCGGCTTAATCTAAGCCTACATCCACTTTATAATCTCTGTTTATACTGCCAATTACAAGTTACAATTGTTGGATTGTAAGAAAGTAGAGAAAGAAGTGATTTATACACAAAATCCTTGTGGTACAGTTCAGTTCGATCTTTTTATAGAACATGCTATTTGAGGAATCCGACGTATCAACCTCCGAAAGAATCAGTCCTCTTTTCCAATTTTGAAAAGAGATATTTATAGGTAAATTTTGGTCCAGGTCGACATGCCACGTGGCGACCATCTCGGGTTGGGTCGGCCACGTGTCATTCGATCCGAAAATTCGGCTATCGGCGGGTGGGCCTGACCTTCACATGAGGAACAGTTGTCCTAAATCTTCCTAGCATGCGTGTAGTTCAATCCGTGAATTAAGAAAATAAAGTAGGTCAGAGTTAACCAAAATGTGGCCTAGAGAATCGGGCTTCGTTATAGCAGAAAGGATAGGGTCGGTAGACTATGGGTCGGTGCATTCGACCCGGAGAGAATTGACCCGAGAGAAAGGAGTTGGGTCAGTGAATTTGCATCGTACCAATTATGCTGATCCAGGTGGCTAAAGGTAGCTTAAGTCCAGAGTGCTTATTCTGATAAAAAAATCCGAGTTGTGGCGACCTTGCCAAAAGGTGGGCCAATACTTTACCCCCCCCTGGACATATATTTCTTAAGAAAGAAAGATGTGTTCTGGATGTCCCAAAGATTAATAATCCATAGAAGTCAAACATATAGAAATCCAAAAAGCAATGATCGCGCCAGATTATATTATAAGAAAACTAAAAGACCGATGATAGTGGTGGATCGTAATATAATGAAATCTAGAAAAACCAAAACTTCGTCGGGTCCATCCAATTTCGAGTATAATCCATACCTACAAAGAGATTAGGCAAATAGATGTGTTAAATCCTAACAATACTGCTTAACCTCTTCATGCATAAACCATGCTTAGACATTTGTTTCAAGTATAAACCATATTCGGGTGATGACTGAATTGTCCTGCCAAATCCTGACAAGGTAATCCAATCCTACAGGAATAAACCATACCTGGAATCTAATCCGAGCATAAGCCATCGCGTGGTATAATCCAAACCATGGAATGCAAACTGAGCATAAACCATACTCAAGTTCCGATTGAATTTCCATATTAAATCCTGATAAGATAGTCACATTTTCCCGAGTATAATCCATACTTAGGAATCCAATTTAAGTATAATCCATACTCACGTCAAGATAGAACTATACTCATCACAACCTGACAAGAAAGTCCATTTCTAGGTATAATCCATACCTAAGGTTCTGAGATGAGTATAAGCTATACTCTGGTTGCGATTGAGAACCTTGCCAAATCCTGACAAGATACTTATATTTGTCAAACATAATCCATGCTTGAAAATAGGTTTTATTAATTCCATAAATTATTACAAAACCAAAAAAAATCCTAATTAGTTTATTATCGAATCCAGAGCATGCCTTAGGATTAAATCCTAATTCTGTACGTATGTACTTCAACTCAGCCATTTATTCATCGGATGGTTTTATTGTCGAGAACGCGGTATACCGAGGATTAAAGCCTAATCCCCGTGCATACGTGAGTCGACGTAGTCATCCGGAAATCCTAAAGCAACAAAGGTACATATCTTATATCCTAAGAAATGCAGTAAATCCAAGATGATTTAATCCAGATCAGTTAATGATGATGACGCGATTGCTCGGCTCAGGATCCTTCCCATTCCGAGGAGCATAAGGACCATTCTGAGGAGCATGTAGAGGTATCAATGTCAGTGCAGGCAACGTAGATTTCTTTACATACTCGAGTAGCTCTCCGTGTCTAAACTGTTGTTTGGTGAGATCACGCAAGTGTTTGCAGTCAATGATGTCAACACCTTCCATATCGTGGAACATGCAGTGCTTTCAAGAATCACACTCTTTCTGCATTGGCTCCCTCCTGGGAGGCTTAGAAAAGGAAGAGTTCCTTGCACGTCAAGGTATATATCGAGTGGTAAGGAATTGAGCTCAGCGTATCCGTCATATTTGGGTTCTCTCCAGAACAACACATTCCTATCACTTTTCTGGGGCCTTCCCTTTGTTCTTTCCAGAAGTGGATGGTCCTTCATCCTTTACCGAAAATACATCGAGATCATCCATCTTGATATTAGCATCCTCTTGGCGGAGGAACCTGTCCGCCTCAGAGTTGAAATTACCAAGATCTCTAGGGGGATCCCGCTAAAGGGAAATTCTAAAGTATGTTTTATCCAAGATGCCGACCATAGCTGCCATGAGTACCATGGACGGTTCTGGTCAATCTACAGACGTTACTGCCACATTGAACCATTCCAAGAAAGGGTGCAGGGTTTCACTGGACTGTTGCTTAATAGAAGTAAGAAATATGATGCTTTTGGGATGAGCTATGTGGACCCTAAATTGCTCGATGAAGCGGGTGACTAACATGCTCCAGATGTTGATCGATTCGGACGTTAGTTATCCGAACACATGGCAGCGATGTCGGTCATGTAGAGAGGAAATCACTTAGCCATTACGTTATTCGACGCCATAGTACTTCCATATGGTGCATGTAGCGCATAAGATGTATGGTAGAATCCATCCTGTAGTTGATGGTTCTAGAGCTAGAAGCTTGAAGTTAAGCGAGTTGCGCGAATTCCTGATCTCCCATGAGAAGGGACTTAGATGGACATTATCCGCGTCATGCTAAGAAGTGGCGCCTCGAGTGAAGCGTTGGATAATGCTGGAAATTTGATTCCCATCACTAAGAAGTTGTTTCCACAAATCCAATTCTGCATTGGTGGCTTTAGCGCGAAGCTCAGTAGATGGTGGAAGTATGTCTTACGCGTTCAGGGTCAGTCTGGTGTTGCACCCGAGTGATGGTGGGAGTTTGTCCCGAGCCTCCGTTGTTTCCTTTTGAGGAGTTCATCTGGATGTGCCATTTGTGCCTTAAGCTTGGACAAAACTCCATCCACTTCATTCCTAGTCAAATATAGGGAAGGGTCCCTATGCGAGGAATCCTTTTGGCTTGCCTTGCCTGCTATGGCTATAGTTCCAATGGCTTGAGTGTGGGAAGATATTCCATCCTTCTTCCGCTTCACCGTGGATTTTCCAGAAAGTAGCTAACCAAATCCTTTCATGCTAGAAATTGCTAAAGTTTTGAGTTCCTCTTCCTGGCACGGCAAAGTGTTGACGTCAACAGTTGGTCTTATGATAATCAACCCACAAAGTACATAATCCACACACAAGTCACAGAGAAATAAAGGAAATAACATGGCCACACACTATAGTGGTTCGGCTTAATCCAAGCATATGTGCACTTTATAATCTCTATTTATGTCGTCGATTACAAGCTACTATTGTTGGATTGTAAGAAAATAGAGAAAGAAGTGATTTGTACACAAAATCCTTGTGTTACGGTTTGGTTCGATCTGTTTATATAAGAGGTTATTTGAGGAAACTGGCCTGTCAACCTCCAAAAGAATCAATCTTCTTTTCTAGCTTTGGAATGAGGTGTTTATAGATCCAGGTCGGCATGCCACGTGGCGACCATCCCAAGTTGGGTCGGCTACGTGTCATCCAATCTAGAAAAGTGGCTACAGGCAGTTAGGCCTGGTCTTTACATGAGGAATAATTCTCCTCGATCTTCGTGGCACGCATGTATTTTGATCCTTGAATTAAGGAAATAAACTAGGTCAGAGTTAACCAATATAGTATCCTAGAGAATCGGGCTTCATTATGGAAGAAGAGATCGGGTTGATAGGCTATTGATATACACGTAAATGTGTATATTTTATCTGCTTATTTATCTTATTTTCTCTTTAAAATAATTGATACTGTGTATTTATAGTTGTGTTTTCAGATTATTCAGGATGAATGGATGATGCACTTAATTGTTGAAAAGCTTGATGAATTAAAGCACGAAGACCTGAATAAATGTTGTTGTTCAATCACCTTCTGCCGCATATTTTAAATTCAAGATTCAATGCCTTTTCATAAAGATCGCTTGTCTCAGATGTTACAGAGTTATTATTCATTGAAGTTGATTCCGTTTGACGCCCGCAAGCTATTTTTCCATGAAATTTGCATGTCCATTCACATGCGTTCACATTGGTCTAGTTGTTATTTGGGTAAAGCTTTTTTGTCCCACATCTTGTAATTGGCCACTTAGTCTTGGTCATAACAGCTATAAATACATTTGTCTCTTTCATTTAGAATTACATAGGGTTTTATTCAGTAACTCTTCTCTTGGAATAAACTTATTCTTCCCCTGTTCTATTTAGTTTTAGTTTTATTTTGTTTATGGTTGTTCTTTTATTTTTCACTTTTTCTCATTTAGCTATGTCTAGCTAATCCCCTTAAATTAGGGGGTGATGACGCTTATAGATTGGATTCAATATGAATCACATAGCCTAAAGATGAGGACTTTATACATATAAATTTGGATCTGAACCAAGAGTTAGATTTGAACCTTCATATTCTGTGTCGTTTAAGAACTATGCTTCTTCACAGGGTATATTCACTTTCGATCTAACACTTATCAGATTTAGAGATCTAATTTTTAGGGTTTTAAAAATAAAGTAGCGAATCTGTCCTAATAGCCTATGGTTGTTTAAGAGCTTAGCTCCTGCATAGGCTATGCTTATCGTTAGTCACATGTTTGTTTTTAAATACGTAATTATCATTGATTCATGTTTGTGACAGAGACATGAGTTGGATCTATTAATCCGTTTGGCTATTGATAGTTATCCATCCAGTTTATGTCATTACTTCCTAATTGCTTTCATTTATTAAAAAAACTCATTTTTTCTTTATTTCTTGTAAAACAATCAAAATTTTGAAATAATTTGATTGGATTTATTACTAAATTAATTTTGGTCCCAGAATTCAACACCCTTTACAACAAGCCTTGTTGTTTAGGAAAGCTGAACGAATTAAATAGTTGTTTACAATTGTTTAATTTGTTCACAAACAAATTTTGGCGCCGTTGTCGGGGATCAAAATAATTTTTATTAGTAGATCCTTTGGGTTATATTTTTATTTTCTTATTTTTTACATAAAAAAACACAAAAATAATTTTTTTGTTGTTTTTTATATATATAGAAAAAAATCCTTATTCAGATGATTTGGTATTAAATTATTGATACTACAATCTTCTAATTAAGAGAAGAAAAAAACACTTGCCTTTTGTTTCAATTTCCTTCCCGTTTTCAATACAAGTTACTTTCCTTTCTTTCATTCATTTCTTTCCGAATTTTCTACAGATTTCTTTCGTTTTTACAATTCTTACAAAAAAACAACTCCTTTCTATTTCTCTTTCCTTTTTTCTTGCCGACTCTTCAACCACCATACTCATCAACATCATACCCTCCTACACCAGACTTCCACTTTCATACAAAAAAAACAACCACAAAATCCATTCACCTTCTCCACTACCCAACATTTCATTACCCTGCATCTTCTCCCACAACAAACTCCTACACCAACACCCTCATCTCAGCCAAACGGATTGACACACCCTTCTCCACAAAACAAATCCCATCACAAAACAAGCTTTTAGCCACTATCTGATCCTCACCACTTCAACTAATTCCACGTTCTGACCTTCCTTCATCATACTGATCAACATCCATTACTGCGCTGACCATACTAGCCACAACCACCACAATATCAAACTTCTACAAAATAACTCCATTACTTGACCACCTTCACAAACTTTCAACTCACATACTTCTAAAACCTCCAGAATGCCGCAACAACCAATAGCCTCACGAACTACATCACAAGTTAGCCGATCATCCCACCTTCACAGAAATACCTGAATTCACCACAGTGCAACCACCTGCAATAAAATAAACTTCGAACGCAACCATTTGAATTCAAGCCACCGGACTAAATTCCGAACATAGTCCTCTCCCAATTTCTTGCCATGTCCCCCCTGAGTCCATGCCTCCCCAAATCAATGAATGAAATCCCCTCCAAACCTTGCTCTTTTCGTTGCCAACCTCCTCAGTTCTACCGCAGTTACCCCAAATTCGAACCCGGTCTATAGATCCTTTCTCGAACCCAAGAAACCAGAAATTCAAAACCCAAAAATTCATATTCGAAAACCCTCAAATCGTCACATAACCCAAATCACATTCGATCCCAACCTTGGCTCCATTTTAAATCAGATTCGAAAATCCCCAAACTCGATTTGGAAACCATTCGATTTGCGTAAAAAAAACGATTTTGAGATTTTCTGGAAGTCGCGATTCCTCTTTTTTCTGAAAAGCAAGAACGGACTAAATAATTTTCAATTGGGAAAGGTATTTTAATTAAATAGTGGTGTACCTTGATTAAGTCATGGAAGAAGCTGGGCCACGTGGCTATTGGGCCGGTTTTGGCTTCATTTGTAGGCTTGGAGTTTTTGATACATTGAGTTTGTTTTTTTAATCTATTTTCTTAAATAAGTTCTGTTGATTTTAAAACCAAAATAAAAAAAATAAAAAAAATCAAGAGAAATGAAATACACTCAAGATCGGAAGAGGCGGAATTCAACAAACAGGGATTTCAGAGGTCAAGCAGAACGTGCTAACGCTACTCAGTTGCACTGGACGGACTGCCGATCTAAGTGAACGATTTATAAACTCTACAGGTACTCTGCTGCAAAGAAAAATATATAGACATTGCTTGTAAAAAAATTCTGCAGGGGCAACGGTTTGCTTGTACAATCTTTTTAATTTTTGCAGTTATTATTTCTGCATCTTTATTCATTCTGTTAAGGGCACAACCCAATTCACATAAGGTGGGGAAGTCATTACCCTTCCTTGGCACAGAAAATTGCATTCATACTAGGAAAAGGATGCATTAATGAATAAAATTTAGACTCAGGACTTAAGGGCATCACGAGCTCAATTATGGTAAAGTTTATTTTCTTAATAATTAGGACTATGCTAGCTAACTCTCCCAGTGTCTAAGAAAGGGTATAGTTTCGAACTCAATCTGATTCTTAAAACTTCAGTTGCATTGCTATGGTGATTCGTGGTGCACTGATAAATCATGTCCCGATTTGGCTGAGACTTGTGTAGTTTGAAATTATTAGGTTTATAAATTTTCAGTTAGGAGCTATTAAGGACAGAAAATTTTATCATAGATAATTTTTGTGCATCTGATTATTTGTGAATTGCAGTAAGAAAAAAAAATCTACATTCCTCAAAAACGAAAAAAATTGAAAACTAAAAACAAATAAAAAAAATTAATTTTTTTAGCCCTCGTTGGTTCTGTAGGTCAAAGTTTTTTTTTAAACCTCCCTTTTTTTAAAAAAAAAAAATCTCTCTCTCACCTCTTTTCGAACTTCTCCATTATCTAAATTTCTTTGGCGAACTCTTTTCTTCTTCTTTCTGGTGCATGCAAACTTGAACTCGTGACTGAGAATATCGTCGTTTAGTTAGAGTCAAACCACCTTCCCTTTCCCTAAAAGACATTTGACTAGAACAACCCTTAGAAATGGGTGACGAATCCGCCCCTCGAACTTCTATGGATAGATACTTCCCCGATCGGGTTTCTTTTCCTTCTTGTATCATATTTTCCACCCCAACGGGTAACCACTTTGAAATTCATTCGAATCACATAAATACTCTTCCAAAATTTGGTAATTTTGAACGTGATGATGCTTACGTTTTCTTAACCAAATTTGAGCAAGTTTATGCAACCATGAAATTTCAACAACTAAGTGATGATGGAATAAAACTTAAGTTAATTCCATTTTCACTTACCGATTATACCAAAAAATGGTTGTATAGCTTGCCTTCAAACACGATTAGAACTTAGGATGAATTTTTGAATGTTTTTCTAAAAAAAATATACCCCCTGGAAAAAATATCCAAAATTCGAAACGAAATCATTAATTTTCATCAAATTGGGGTGAATCCTTTACAAAATATTTTGAAAGATTTAAAGAACTTCTTGTCAAATGTCCACATCACAATTTCGAAAAATGGACTGTTTGTCAAATTTTATACGATGGACTTGAAAATAACTCTTGAACTATGCTCGAATCGATGTGCTAAGGAAACTTTCTAGCCCAAAATCACGATGCCGCTTGGCAATTTCCCGAAAATGCCAAAAAATCATCTCAATAGGAAAGATCTAACGAGAAATCAATTTGAATTTGGTTCTCCCCAATGTACAATCCAGGTTGGAGAAACCATCCTAACTTCTCTTAGGCCAAAAACAATGCAAATTTGAATTTGGTTCGACCCCCTTTTCAACCATTTTCGAATAATCCTTCGAATCCTCCCTTTCAACAAAATCAATTTTAGAATATTGCGCCACCTTCTCAAAATCAAGCACAACAATCTTTTGTTCCCCAAGACAATAAACGATTGGCGTCATTTGAAAAAATTCTCTAAGTGTTGACTAATGCAACGACTCAAAATCTCCAATCAAATAGCAATTTGCAAAATTTATTGATTTGCACATGCAAAACACGAGTCAATCGATCGCTAACTTGAATTGCAAATGAGTCAGTTAGCCACTTCTGTAAATGAACGGGAAAGAGGCACTTTCCCGAGTCAACCCATTTCGAACCCCAAGAGTCAAAATCCTAATTGAAACCAAGCGCACGTCATCCAGGATAGCAATCTAAGTCAGTTGAATGCTATCATGACTTCACGATCTGGTAAGAAAATCGATAATCAAGTTGAAAATCCAAATAATTTACCTAATGTTCCTCTCGACTCTTCTAAAACAACAAACGATCTTGATCCACATTCTGAATCTAATTCTTCTCCAACTCAAGTTGACCGACCAACTGAGTTTTGCATTCCATTTCCTCATCGTATTAGACCAAAGAAACATTCCGACCAAATGGAAAAGATTTTGGAAAATTTCAAGCAAGTGAAAGTTAACATTCCTCTTCTCGACATCGTTCAACAAGTCCTAACCTACACTAAATTCCTCAAGGACTTGTGTACCCAAAAATGAAACACCCATGTACCCAAGAAAGTTTTCTTAGCCGCGGACTTAGCAAAGTCATGTCCTAATCAATGCCAGTGAAATACAAAGATCATGGTTGCCCTACAATATCATGTACTATTAGGGACAAGAAAATCGATAGATGCCTATTAGACTTAGGTGATAGTGTTGCCTTGCTTCCATATTCCATTTATCGCCAATTAGGACTAGAAGAACTGAAACCCGCCAAGGTTACCCTTCATCTTGTTGACCGTTCAATTAAAAGACTTGTGGGCGAAATCAAAGATGTATTGATAAAAGTAAGCGAATTCATCTTTCCAGTTGACTTCTTATCCTAGAAACTCAAAAGGTAAGCAATCCTGCAAACCATATCCCTTTGATTTTAGGACGACCCTTCTTAGCAACCTCTGATGCGCTTATCAACAGTAGAAATGGGTCTATGAAATTTTCTTTCGATAACATGACCATCGAACTAAACATCTTTAGAACGGAAAACTCTTCTAACTCTTATTTGGACCAGTTTTCTGAAATCCATGTTGTCCATGTCAATGAACCTGAGCTCGACCACCTGAACAACGAAATTGAATTGAATTATGAAACTTTGTTTCAAGTTATCCCCGAAAATGTCTCTGAGTCAATTCCTGTCGAGCCGCTCACAACTGTGTCTATCCCTCTACCAATTTCTTCAGTTGAGTCGTCTCCTAAATCTGAACTCAAAGTGCTTCCCAATCATCTTAAGTATGCCTACTTAGGAAACAATGAAAATCTTCCTATCATTATCGCTTCTCATCTTACTATAAAGCAGGAATAGTTGCTCCTTCCCATCCTTAAGAAAAATAAGAAAGCAATTGGTTAGTCTGTGGCTGACATTAAGGGAATTAGTCCTTAGGTAGTCCAACATCGAATCCACCTTATACATGATGCCAAGCCCACTCGTGATTCCCGGCGTCGATTAAACCCCATTATGAAAGAAGCAGTTCCTGATGAAATCCTTAAATGTCTTGACAATGGAATCAACTACCCGATTTTCGATAGTCAACGGGTTAGTCCGATTCATGCCGTACCTAAGAAATCAGGGATAACCGTGATCCAAAATGAAGCTAACGAGCTTATCCCAACCCACACCCAAACAGGTTGACATTTTTGCATTGATTATTGGAAACTTAACGCTGCAACACGTAAGGACAATTCCCTCTGCCATTTATCGATCAAATGTTAGAACGACTAGTTGGTCACAAGCACTACTGTTTCCTTGATAGATAATCGGGCTATAATCAAATACCTGTCGCTCTTGAGGACAAAGAGAAGACCACTTTCACTTGTCCTTTCGATACATTTGTGTATTGTCACCTTTTTGTCTCTGTAATGCACTTGCAACCTTCCAGAGGTGCATGGTGAGCATTTTTTCTGATATGATCGAGAAATTTATGGAAGTTTTCATGGATGACTTTTCCATCTTTGGGGACTCTTAAACTGAGTGTTTACATCACCTTGATCTTGTTCTTAATCATTGCAAAGATAAACACTTAACTCTTAATAAGGAAAAATGTCACTTCATGGTCAAACATGGCATTGTTTTAGGGCATGTCAACTCTAGTAAAGGAATTGAAGTAGACAAAGCCAAAATCGAAGTTATCTCTAATCTTCCCATTACCAAATCCATTAAGGACATCCGATCCTTTTTAGGTCATGCTGGCTTTTACCGTCGCTTTATAAAGGATTTTAGCAAAATCACTCGACCTTTGGCTAATCTTCTTGGTAAGGATGTTCCTTTTGATTTCATCTTTGATTGTACTTCATCTTTTGGGCATCTCAAAAATGAACTTATCTCTGCCCCTATCATCGACTCTCCCAACTGGAAGCTGCCTTTTGAAATCATGTGTGATGCCTCGAATTTCGCTGTAGGCGTTGTCTTAGAACAACTTATCGATAAAATTCTTCATGTCATTTACTACGCGAGTAAGACTTTGAATGACGCTCAAATCAATTATACGACCACTAAAAAAGAACTTTTGGCAGTCATTTTCACTTTAGAAAAATTCATACCTTATCTAGTTGGCTCATGCATCATTGTTCATACCGATCACTCCGCACTTAGGTACCTTTTCTCTAAAAAGGATGCTAAGCCTTGTATTCGTTGGATCCTTCTAATTCTAGAATTTGACATTACCATTAAGGATAAAAAGGGATCTAACAACGTTATTGCAGACCATTTTTCTTGTCTTCCAAATGCCCCATCTTCTTCTCTTCCGATCAATGAGAATTTTCTGGATGAACAACTCTTTTCTTTATCCACTGATCCTTGGTTCGCTGACATTGTCAACTACTTAGTCACCAAGCAGACCCCTTCTTTTTGGTCCAAACAGAAAAAACAAAAATTCTTATCCTAAGTAAAACATTTTTACTGGGACGACCCTTATCTTCTCAAATATTGTCCTGACCAAATCATCCGAAGGTGTGTTCCCGACACTAAAACTCGCAGTGTCCTCTCTTTCTGTCACGATCAAGCCTGTGGTGGTCACTTCGGTCCTAAAAAGACAGCTGAAAAGGTTCTCCATTCGGGTTTCTACTGGCCCAAACTTTTCAAAGCCGCTTATGAATTTTGCAAAACCTGTGATTGATGTCAATTCTTAGGGAAGATTGGTAAACGAAATATGATTCCCCCAAACCCCATTCAAGAAGTCGAAATTTTTGACGTTTGTGGTATAGACTTCATGGGACCCTTCCCTAATTCTTTTGGGAACCTTTATATTCTCTTAGCTATTGATTATGTTTCTAAATGGGTCGAAGTTGTTCCATGCAAAACAAATAATAACAAGGTTGTTGTGCGCTTCTTAAAAGAAAACATATTTTCTAGGTTTGGCACACCTCGCACAATAATTAATGACAACGGAGCACACTTCTGTAATTGTTCTTTTGAAGCCCTCATGAGAAATTATTCGATAACCCACAAGTTATCCACTCCTTACCATCCTCAAACTTATGGGCAAGTTGAAGTATCGAATAGGCAGATAAAACAAATCCTTGAGAAAACTGTGAATCGAAATCGTAAAGATTGGACCCATAAGTTAACTGACATCCTTTGGGCTTACCGCACCGCTTTTAAAACAAACTTAGGTATGTCCCCTTATCGGTTGATTTTTGGTAAGCCATGTCACTTGCGAGTTGAACTAGAACTTAAGGTGTTATAGGCAATAAAAACTTTAAATCTTGATTTAGAGCAAGCAGCTGAACTTAGGAAGCTTCAACTTAATGAAATTCGAAATGACGCCTATGAAAATGAACAAATTTATAAGGGCAGAACGAAAGTTTTTCATGATAAATCAATTTTAAGTAAAACTTTCATGTTAGGTCAAAAAGTTCTGTTATATGAATCAAGATTGCATTTATTTCCGGATAAGTTAAAATCTAGATGGACTAGACCTTACACTGTACGGACTGTTTTTCCATATGGTGCGGTAGAAATTGAGAATCCAACCGATGGGTCATCCTATAAGGTCAATGGTCAATGCCTTAAACCTTACTTGGAACCAATACCCAACCAAGAAGAAGAGCTCATGGTCCTCCATAAGCCACATTACATTTGGTAAGACGCACTAACCCTCTTTTGTACAGATGTAAATATTCTCTTGTTACGTAATTTCCTTTCACTAAGATATGTATGATTAACGACTGTGGAGACACAGCCACACTCAAATGTAGGGGGAATTTGCATTACATCAGCAATCAAATTTTATGAACTAGGTCATTCGTTGAACAAGGACTAACTTAAATTCATGAATAACACCTTGGTTCTTTATTGATAAATTGAATTGTTGGGTGATGGGAATGAACATTAATTATTTATTGAGTCGTAATGTGTCTTTTTAAGATGCTATCTTGAGACTGTGCAGACGTCAGTCGTGTTCGGAAGTAAGCGTGTCAACCCTTGTTATACATGTTGTTAGAATGTGCAAGTAAAAAAATCATTAAAATAAAAAACAAATAAAAATGATTCTGCACCTACATTTGTTGGATTTTCTGAGTTCGTTTTCATGCATAATATTTCCATTCAAATTTTTTAAACTTGTAGGTTCTAAATTCCACTTGGCCCACCTAAGGAGAAATGACTCATTGTAGTGTTCTTCTTCGATACCCCCACATTATTCAAACCCAAGTTTTAGTCGATGTACATCCATGTTTCGACAAGTTCTTCTTGTAGTGGTATACTTAAGAACCTTTCTACCGATTTATTCTCAAAGGTTAAAAAATGTCACTTTTTATACCAATATTACACTACTCACTCCGTACTTGTTTTAAGGTAGGATAACCATATACCACTTCTTATTTTATATGGGTTATCTATCTTATGAAACTCTGCTTATCATTCCTTTCAGCTTTTTTATATAACATCAATCTAGACTTGTGTGTTGAATTAGGGTTATAGAAGTAGAGTAACTCGGGCACAAAACTTTCCTTTCATGAATTGTTGGTTATGATTCGCTTAGTAGAGGAGGAATCAAATGAAATAATGTACGGTATCATTCCATTCCATCTCTACTCATCATTCGTCATGCATTTTCAACAAAAAATAGAAAAGGAAAAAAAAAGGAAAATGCAATAAAGAAAATATCTCAAAGAATAAAATAGTCGTTCATCATTCTTGACTATAAACATTCATTTCCACTCCATCCACATCCATCATACCGGACTTAGAAGCGAGGATTGTAGTAAAGGAGATGAAAGGAAACTAAATGTCCATATGTGCCTTAGTATTACTTTATATTTTGTAGCTTGAAGTTTAAATAATACACTTTCCCTCTTATCTATAATATGTTTAGAACTTACAAAATTCTCCTTCAACTATGCATAACTCACATCCAATACAGTACAGTTACACTGGTGCAAAATTATTCAAAGAAAAAAGAGAATAAATAAATGATTGGGTGCACATTGTCGATGTGTAGAACTTTGGTTGACACCACGCTCTTAATCTTCAAGGCGATTACAATGTTATCAAGGAATTACGATTCAGCTTGAAATTTTTTATTCATTTTTGCACCAATAATGGGATGGACAATTTAGGACTAAATCGCTATTATTGAAGTTAGGTAAAGTCCTTGGAATTTGAAAGACCTAAAATATATTATTTAATTAATCCGCGTACATAAGACACTTTGGATTTTGTGGGTAGTATCCGCTGAAAACCCTCACGAGACAACACTCGTCCTACTAGGGACACATAGGGATTTAACGGCTTGTTGCATACGCTAAATGCAATCGTGTTTCCTAGGAAAGTGTGACATATTTTAGTTTAGTTTATTCGATGACGAATAAAAAGATAAGTGTAAGGGTATTTGATATACACGTAAATGTGTATAGTTTATCCGCTTATTTATCTTATTTTCTCTGTAAAATAATTTATATTGTGTATTTATAGTTGTGTTTTTAGTTTATTTAAGATGAATGGATTGATGCACTTAATTGTTGAAAAGCTTGAAGAATTAGTGCAAGAAGAGTGTTGATTTTTAGCGCTGGATTAAAGCATGAAGACCTGAATAAATGTTGATGTTCAATCACCTTCTACTGCATATTTTAAAGTCAAGATTCAATGCCTTTTCATAAAGATCGCTTGTCTTAGATGTTATGGAGTTATTATTCATTGAAGTTGATTCTGTTTGATTCTCACAAGCTATTTTTCCATGACATTTGCATGTCCATTCACTTACGTTCACATTGGTCTAGTTGTTATTTGGGTAAAGCTTTTTTTTCCTACATCTTGTAATTGGCCACTTAGTCTTGGTCATTGACAGCTATAAATACACTGTATCTCTTTCATTTAGAATTACATTGGGTTTTATTCTGTAACTCTTTTCTTAGAATAAAACTTTTCTTCCCCTGTTCTCTTTAGTTTTAGTTTTATTTTATTAATGTTTGATCTTTTATTTTTCGTTTTTTCTCATTTAGCTATGTCTAGCTAATCCCCTTTAATTAGGGGGTGATGACGCTTATAGATTGGATTCAATATGAATCACATAGCCTAAAGATGAGGACATTATACATATAGATCTGGATCTGAACCAAGAGTTAGATCTGAACCTTCATATTCTATGTCATTTAAGAGATATGCTCCGTCACAGGGTATATTCGTGTTTGATCTAACGCTTATCAGATTTAGATCTAATTTTTAGGGTTTTAGAAATAAAGTAGTGAATATGTCCTGATAGCCTATGGTTGTTTAAGAGCTTAGCTCCTGCATACGCTATGCTTGTCATTATTCACATGTTTGTTTTTAAATACCTAATTATCGTTGATTCATGTTTGTGACAGAAAGATGAGTTAGATCTATTAATCCATTTGGCTATTGATAATTATCAAAATTTTGGAATAATTTGATTGGATTTATTAGTAAGTTAATTTTGGTTCTATAGTTCGACACCCTTTACAACAACCCTTGTTGTTTAGAAAAGCCGAACGAATTAAATAGTTGTTTACAATTGTTTAATTTGTTCGCAAACAACTATGAGTTGGTGCATTCGACCCAAAGAGAAACAACCCGAGAGAAAGGAGCTAGGTCAGTGAATTTGCATCGTACCAAACATTCTGATCTAGGTAACTAAAGGTAGCTTAAGTCCAAAGTGCTTATCCTAGTAAAAAATCCAAGTTGTGACGGCCTTGCCAAAAAGTGGGTCAACAAAAATCATCTCACTCCCATGACCACCTCACACCCCTGGTCAGCCTCAAACTTCACCAGAATCTCTGCCTCCCTCCTGCGCCTAACTTTCCTTCAAGACACTTCACCTAATATAGCCCCTAGCTCCGACAACCTATTAAAACCTGAAAACTTCCTTATATTCATTCAAACTCCAAAATCGATCATCACAAGTGATCGTTCTCGACCATGCCACCATCGCAAGGTCAGTCTTGACCTCCTCTCCAACTACCTTCAGACATCAAGACCCAGTTTTCCACCAATCACCCAAAAAAACCATAAACCAAAATATCTCCTTTCTGTTCATAGCCAATTTTTGACCGCCACAGGCCAACGTGCCTCCCTAAACTCCACCAGTAGATCGCCCTCTCTCCTCTCCACAACATCCTAGTTGGAAGTTTCAGCTAATTCTCACTGGTTTGGGTGGTAGGATGGACTGAATGTAATGTGTGACTACGGGTTTTTATAATTGAAAGTAGTCATAATATTTGATGAAGAGAGATGCAAATCTTACTGTATAGATTCAGAGCAGATAGGGATAAGGTTGGCAGGGATATTTTTGAAAGGGAGTAAATTATATATATATCTTATAATATTACATGAAACTTACGCCTGAAGTAACACACTTAAACGACCACATATGAGCTCTAATTGCAATGAAAAGAGAAATCCAATAATAACTTAATTTTCTGGGCATGAAGGAACTGGTTTCGTCGAATTCCAAGATCATTTGTGAAACACCTTTTTTATTTCAAATGTAAATCAATATGCGTTTATATAGCGCACGATCATATAATAACTCTATTTGACTTGAAATTGGAAATCTTACAACAATTGATCGTTACGGATTTTATAAATTTAGTTTCATTGAAATCCAAGGTCATTTGAAAATTGATTATTCTTAAGTTTCATATTAAATCGATAAAATATAAATGATTTCATAACAATCAAACCTGTGGATAATAAATTATTATTATCATATCTATCTAAATATAATTTTATATAACTTCAAAATAAATTAGTTTAGATTTTAGACTTAATGTAACAACTCATATGTTGAATAACTTGTTATAATATAAAACAAGGAAGAATTAAGTTTTAAAATCTGAATCAGGGGAAAACAGGCTATGCCATTGCGTTCGTCTCGGAAAAATACGTGAAATAGAGTCCGATTTTTCGAAAATCGGAGTCCGTATGACCCAGTTAAGGCCCGAAGAAGTTTCAGAAAATTTAAAACAGATTTTAAATATTAAAATTTCAAATTTCAGAAGTGGCGGGAAAATTCCCGCCAGACTCAGGGAGTCGACCTGGGGGTCGACAGGGGTGTCGACCTGCCCACCAGGTCGACTAGGGTGTCGACCCTAGTGTCGACCTGGGGGTCGACCTCCCTGGTCGAGCCCAGGTGACCTGGGTGCACTGGTTTGGCTTTTGGGCTGTGCTGGTGGCTAGTGACGAAATCTGACGGCTCTAATCTGATTTAGGGTTAATCTAATGGCCTAAAACACCTAACTAATCTATAAATACACCCTAAGACTACCCTAATTCATACTAAAAATAGATACAACACCGTTATGCCGTCAAAATGCAACTTGAAGGAGCCTCCATCAAATTAAGAGGAAGATAGCTTCTCAAATCAACTTCTAATCAACTCTAGCAACTTAATCTTCTTCTTAGGAGTGCTAATCAACAAGTTGTGAGTTTTCTATAGCCTTAATAACCAATTGTTGAAATGATTATGATAGGATATAATGAGGTTATGGCTATGAATGTGGATCAATGCAAGATTATGTTATCATATGCTATGTGTTTGTGATGTTATGCAAGTTATGCAAGTTATGTGTTATGTGTTCATGATGTTATGCAAGTTATGCAAGTCAAATGCTATGTGATCATGATGTTATGCAAGTTATGCAAGTTATATGCTACATGTTCAAGACGTTATGCAAGTTATGCAAGTCATATGCTACATGTTCATGATGTTATGCAAGTTATGCAAGCTATATGCTATATGATCATGATGTTATGCAAGTTATGCAAGTGTTAGGCTATGTGTTCATGATGCTAGTTGCTATGATAAACATTGATCCATTATGACACCATGTTATGCAAGTTTGGTGTATGATTATATGCAAGTTCATACATGATATGTTATGCAAGTTTGGTGTTTGATTATATGCAAGTTCATATATGACATGTTATGCAAGTTTGGTGTTTGATTATATGCAAGTAACATGTGCAAGTTTACACCTTTGGATGATATGCATACATATGCAAGTTAACCCCTTTATATGTCATACATACATATGCAAGTTTACCCCTTTGTATGACATAAGTAACTTATGCAAGTCAACCTCTTTATGACATATGTGATTCATGCAAGTTTGGGTTGATTATTTATGCTAGTTGGGTTTGATGCTATATGCATGTTGACACCTTTAAACCCATGTTGATGCTAATGTTATGCAAGTTGAACCCATTGTATTTGTGATGAATCTTCCCTTTTATGTCATGTTAGCGAATTACGTGGGGAACGATGGGGTTAATATACATGTTAATGAAATGGTGTGAAGTTGGTATGATTATGCATACCATAAAGTGGATGGACATAATTGAGTCAATTATGTACATCGTTAAAATTGGAATTAATTAGGGAAAATTAATTCGAAATATGGGGGTGATTAATTAGGTGTAATTAATCGACTAAGACACGAGGTTGGACCCTTTTGTAGCATAAGACTGCCCGGAACCGACCGGCAAATCCAGCGGCTACAAATGATTGGCCCAATGTGAGAGGTCTTAGGCACAAACTAAATACGTGACAAGTGTATAGACACGAGGTTAGACTCGGTTATGGCGTAAGGCTGCTCGGACCCAACCGGCAAATCCAGCTACCATAAAAGATAGTCTAATGTGAGAGGTCTTTACAACGGTTACGTTCTTAATCAATTAAGAAACACTTAACCAGATAAGCATGTAGTGGGCATGAGGGGTTAAGTGGGTGCCTTGGGTAGCATGTGGAAATCAAGTAAGTGCCTTGGGTGGCATGTGGAAATCTAGTGGGTTGCCTTGGGTGGCAATAGAAAATACGATTAGAATACTTAACCAAGTGGAAACATGTAATTAAACATGATTAAAGGGTTAAGTGGGATGCACTAGATAAAGTGACAAGCTTAGGTGGGTATCTTGTGGGGGCCCATTTCAACCAGTAACCCATATGTATCTTATTGGGCTCGACCCATGTCGAGGACGGGACACGCGTACTGGGTTTGATTATAAGAGGCCAAAACGGGTTAGCGGTGGCAACGCAAGTCCAACGGGTTTCATATGCGTGTGTGTACCCGGGCTGGTAGGTAAGACGTTGTTGCATCGTGTAGGTATAAGTCGTGCACCATTGGTTGTATCGGGTTGCCACTTTGGGGAGTAATACACCCCACTATGGGGCCAGCACGGGTATCTACGGTAGGGAGCCGATCGCTTGGGGAGTAGTGGGTACACCTAGTGGAGATAGGGGCAGACGGCACCTATGTAGTCAGCTAGGGGTACACGAAACTACTGGGTAAATTTTCTAAGTCCTTGGGTGCGATCAACCTTTAAGTAGGAATGACTGGTGTGGTGCAGTTAGTAATTACCCTTGGGTGGGTAGATGCGTCTTTATCGTTATCTTAGTTCATCCTATGTCTAGTTGGTTACTTAGTGTAGTCATTTATCCCCAGTCATCCCGTACCAAGTTTATATCATACCCTAATTACTTTAATGATTGTGTTATTAAAGTTATAGGGCTCACTCAGACTTATGTCTGACCCCGTTGTTTTTATCTTTTCCCCCTCAGGTCCTCAGGTTGGGCCTAGCACTAGTGGGCTTTGATCGGATTTCTTTATCTATCTTTTGGAGCTTGGACCGTGATGTAAAGCCCAGCTTATCTTTTCTAGTATGGCTATTGTTATGTAGTGGGATTATGTACTTATGTTTTATCAGGATGGATATTTAGTACTGGACTCTTTATGGTGTTATAACTAAACATGTTTACCTTCTGCTGCAATGAAATGATGTTTTAGATTTTCAAGTATTTATATCTGTCTTGTTGTAATTTTTCTGTTCTATATTCACTTAAAATGCTCCACCAAAGTTAAGGCATTCCCTTAGTGAGTGACCTAAGCGGGTGTGGGGTGTTACACGTGGTATCAGAGCCAGGTTACCAGAACAGATAAAATTTTTAGAAAACTATTTTTCTAAAAACATTTTTGGAAGAAGTATTTTCAATAACATGTCTTTTAAGAGAAAAGTTTTTGGAAGAAAAGCATAATCCCCAATAGCCATATCTTTATCTTTCGAATTCTCCGTTTTGAATCTTTCCTTTTTCGTTTCAGCATGGCTGAGGATCTTAACTTTCCGGAGGGTGTAGCGATACCAGTATGGTATAGGAGATTGATGGAGGCTAGGGCCGCCACTGCGGGTCCAGCAAATGTCCCTCCACCAACAGTAGCACCCGATCTTCCTCCTCCCCCTCCTCCTCCTCGCACGGATACTTTTGCTAAGACTTGCAAGGAATTTAAGGCTATGGGAGGGAAACCTTTTCAAGGATCAGAAACTTTTGTGGAAGCTAGAGATTGGCTTAAGGAGGTGGAAGAATTGATAGACATCTTTGAGATGGAAGAAGGAAAGAAAGTCAAGTTAGCCGCTTGGTTAATGAAGGGAGAGGCCTCATTCTGGTGGGAGGTCACTAATGGAGAGCGCCCTGTTGACTCTTGGGCGGATTTCAGGCAAAGATTTGTGGCAAAGTTTCTCTCAAGGGCGGAGGAAAACTTGTATATGGAAAGGTTCTTAACTATAAAGCAAGGAAACCTATCGTTGAAGGAATATGTCAACAAGTTTAATCAATTGGCAAGGTTTGGCATAGACATGGTGAATACACCGGAGAAGAAGGCTTTGAGGTTCGTTAAGGGCTTAAATGAACCGATGCATGGATTGGCTATGACTCACATCCCTATGGGGGCCACCTTTGAGAAGCTAGTAGACATGGCACTCATGCATGAGGAAGAGAAGGGTCCCAATGCTAATAAGGCACCCGAGAAGAAAGGAGATCAGAAGAGACCTCAACAGCAACAAAACAAAGGTGGGAAAGGCAACGGTGGCAAGGGAAAGAAGAAGTGCTTCAATTGCGGGATATCAGGCCACCTAAGCAAAGATTGTCGAAAGAAGAAGAAGACGGGCTGCTTCCACTGTGGCGAAGCAGGGCATCTAGTGAAGGATTGCCCTAAGAAGGGGCAAAGGACGGGATCTACCTCAGGAGGACAGGTGCAAGCTCTTATGGCACCGGGTAAGGCTAGGGGGCAAGTTCAGGCTCTCACGGTTCCACCGATTCAGGAAAGAGGTAGAACTATTTCCGTTGAAAGTCTGGTTTTTCTATTTGATCATCCTGTCCGTACATTGTTTGACTCTGGCGCATCGCATTCGTTTATCTCATCATCATTAGTTGAGTCACTGCACTTAGACACCAGTCTAGTAGATGATCCCTTTGTTGTTTCAAACCCAATTGGGGGCTCCACTTATTTGTCCATGATATGTTTGGGTTTGACGATTTCTATACTTAGCGTTGAGTTTAGATGTGATGCTTTTGTTTTAGGCTTCACGGGCTATGGGTTGATTTTGGGCATGAACTGGTTATCCAGTAATGGTGCCGTTCTTGATTGCGAAAGGAGAGTTGTTAGGCTCATGACCCGCTTGGGGAACACTCTCGAGATCTCTTGTAATCCCATGGAATATGTTATGCAAAGTTATCTTGAATCGCTTGACGCTTCGATCGAGAGTTTGCGATCTGTTAGAGTGGTCCGGGAATACTCGGATGTGTTTGAGGAGGTGAAGGGCTTACCTCCGAAGCGGGAGATTGACTTCCGAATATATCTGGTGGATAATGCTAAACCAGTATCTTTACCAGTGCGCCACATGGCTCCTCGTGAGAGGAGGGAACTCCATAAGCAAGTAGGGGAGTTGCTTGAGAAGGGGTTCATAAGACGAAGTATATCGGAGTGGGGTGCTCCAGTAGTTTTTGCTACGAAGGCGGATGGGTCCCTCAGACTTTGTGTAGACTATAGAGAACTCAACAAGCTCACAAAGAAGAATAGACACCCATTGCCGAGGATTGATGATCTTTTTGATCGGTTGGTTGGCGCCTCGGTATTTTCGCAGTTGGACTTGGCCACGGGGTTTCATCAGTTGAGAGTGGCTGAGGATAGCATAGACAAGACTGCCTTTAGGACTCCGGATGGTTTCTATGAGTGGCTTGTGATGCCATTTGGTTTGATGAACGCCCCTGCATACTTTGTTGATTTGATGAGTAGGGTGTTCAGGGAGTTCCTTAATAAGTTCGTGGTGGTCTTTGTGGATGACATCTTAGTCTTTTCTAAGAGTGAGGAAGAGCATGCCCTACATCTTAGGGAAGTGTTGGAGACTCTTCGAGCGCATAGCCTTAAGGCTAAATTCTCTAAATGTCACTTCTGGAGGAAGGAAGTGCGGTTCTTGGGGCACGTGGTCTCCAAGGAAGGGATAGCTGTGGATCCCGCGAAGGTAGTATCCATCCAAGATTGGAAGGTTCCAAAGAATGCTACCGAGGTGAGGAGTTTCTTGGGGTTGGCTGGCTACTATAGGAAGTTTATCAAGGACTTCACGAAGATATCAGCCCCATTAACTCGCTTAACGAAGAAGAATCTTGTCTTCGTATGGGACGTAGATTGTGATGATGCGTTCCGACGGTTAAAGAGAGCTTTAACCACAGCTCCAGTCTTAGTGTTGCCAGATGGGAGTAAGCCATTTGTTGTTTATACCGATGCTTGTGGGACTGGACTGGGCGCAGTCTTAATGCAAGAGGGAAGGGTAATAGCCTACGGTGGAAGGCAGTTGAGAGCGCATGAGAAAAATTACCCTACCCATGATCTAGAGTTGGCCGCTATTGTTTTTGCGTTTAAGATTTGGCGCCATTATCTTCTTGGTGAGAGATTCGAATTGTTCACTGACCACAAATCATTGAAATACTTGTTTTCTCAGAAGGATTTGAACTTGAGACAGCAAAGGTGGATGGAGTTCTTAGCATCCTATGATTTCGAGATAGCGTATACCCCTGGCAAGGGTAACGTGGTGGCGGACGCCTTGAGTAGAAAAAGATTGTCCTTGAGTCCATTGTTTGTGGAACGACGAAGCTTGGATTTTATCTCGATGTTTGATTTTAGACCTTCCGTTGACTATATACCCGGTTTACTAGCATCCTTGGAGGTCAGACCTACTCTTTTGGGGCGGATTGGCGAGGCACAGCGGGACGACCCACAGTTGGTTGAGTTAGTAGAGAGGCTCATAAGGGGGGAGTCGTCCAGCCATTTGAGTAGGTACACCCTAGACGATAGGGGGTGCTTGCGTAGAGACGGTAGACTTTGTGTACCGCAAGACGAGGGTTTGAGGAAGGCTATTCTTGATGATGCACACCATTCTAGGATGACCATTCATCCCGGTGGGGACAAGATGTACCAAGACATGAAGCGAGTTTTCTTTTGGGCCGGTATGAAGAAAGATGTGGCCGAGTATGTCGCTAGATGCTTGGTGTGCCAACAAGTGAAAGCGGAGCAAAAGAAACCAGGTGGGTTGCTGCACCCATTGGAAGTTCCGCAATGGAAGTGGGATAGTGTCTCGATGGATTTTATTGATGGGTTACCGAGATCAAGGAAGGGTAATACGAGAATTTGGGTTGTGGTAGACAGACTTACTAAGAGCGCCCATTTCATACCCGTGAAGAGAAAGAGGACTGCTCCATGGCTAGATTCAGTTTATCTTCGAGAGATAGTTCGATTGCGTGGTGTACCCTCTAGCATAATGAGCGATCGAGATCCTATCTTCACTAGCGAGTTTTGGAAGAGTTTGCAAGAAGCAGTGGGGACTCAGTTGTGTTTGAGCACCGCATATCATCCTCAAACGGACGGCCATACCGAGAGGGTGAATCGTGTTTTGGAAGACCTCTTGAGGCTTTGTATCTTAGATTTTGGAGGTACATGGGAAGAGCATCTTCCATTGGTGGAGTTCGCGTATAATAACAGCTTTCAGTCCAGTATTGGTATGGCTCCTTTCGAAGCTCTTTATGGAAGGCCTTGTCGATCACCTACATGTTGGTGGGAATCTACGGATAAGATCTTGCTTGGGCCCGATATGGTTAGAGAGACTTCGGAGAAGATTGATTTGATTCGAAAAAGGATGAAAGCAGCGCAAGATAGGCAGAAATCTTACGCGGATAAGAGGAGGACGGATCTTGAGTTTGATGTTGGGGACATGGTCTTTGTCAAAGTATCTCCATTACAGAATGTTGTTCGCTTTGGGTCCGTTGGGAAGTTAGCACCAAGATTTGTTGGGCCATTTCCTATTAAGGAAAGGATTGGACGGATGGCATATAGAGTGTATTTACCCGAGAAACTTAGTGGGGTACATGACGTATTCCATGTGTCACATTTGAGGAAGTGCCTACATGAGACCGCAGAGGTGGTAGAGCCGAGCTTGCTTAGAGAAGTGGAGGTAGAGCGTGATGCAACTATTCGACGAGCTCCTACCCGCATCCTTGGGTCAGAGATTAGGAAGTTGAGGAGCAGAGAGGTGCGACTTGTCAAAGTGCAATGGGGAGAGGATGAGAGCAATGCTACTTGGGAGACAGAAGCGAAGATGCGTTCGCTATACCCATTCCTTTTTGAGGGTATGTCTTTTAACTTCTCCTTTATCGTTTGTCTAGTACTTATCTTATCTTTAGTATGTCCTCTCATTAGTACCTTTGACCTTTAGATAGGGTAAACCTATGGTTGAAACATGTGTTTGAGACATGTTATGTTTGATGGATGCGTGTGGATGCAAGTGTTTGCTAGTGGTTGCTCGTGGATGCATATACACACACTTTAGGCACTAGATTGGCTCAATCACTTCATATTGCATATTGCATATAATTGTGTGTAGGTAGTTATATTAATGGATGTATAATGGTTGTGCTATCATATGGATGATGCATCTTGGTGAATGATTGTGCACACATGTAGAAATAGTATGTGTCGATAGAGTTCTTTCGCATACATATTGGATGCATGGCACTATCATGGTTTGCATTAAGGAGGTCAACTGAATCAGTAGACCGCCTGATTTTGCATTAGACAGGGAACATATACACACACTCTTTGCATATGTTCATACAGCATTAGAAACTTTAAGGACAATGGATGCCAGTGTTTGATGGTTTGAGTAGATGGTTGTTTGGTTGGTAGGATACGTTCTTCTTAACTTAGAGATTTCGGGGACGAAATCCTTTAAGCAGGGGAGAATGTAACAACCCGTATGTTGAATAACTTGTTATAATATAAAACAGGGCAGAATTAAGTTTTAAAATCTGAATCAGGGGAAAACGGGCTATGCCATTGCGTTCGTCTCGGAAAAATACGCGAAATAGAGTCTGAGTTTTCGAAAATCGGAGTCCGTATGACCCAGTTAAGGCCCGAAGAAGTTTCAGAAAATTTAAAACAGATTTTAAATATTAAAATTTCAAATTTCAGAAGTGGCGGGAAAATTCCCGCCAGACTCAGGGAGTCGACCTGGGGGTGGACAGGGGTGTCGACCTGCCCACCAGGTCGACTAGGGTGTCGACCCTAGTGTCGACCTGGGGGTCGACCTCCCTGGTCGAGCCCAGGTGACCTGGGTGCACTGGTTTGGCTTTTGGGCTGTGCTGGTGGCTAGTGACGAAATCTGACGGCTCTAATCTGATTTAGGGTTAATCTAATGGCCTAAAACACCTAACTAATCTATAAACACACCCTAAGACTACCCTAATTCATACTAAAAATAGATACAACACCGTTATGCCGTCAAAATGCAACTTGAAGGAGCCTCCATCAAATTAAGAGGAAGATAGCTTCTCAAATCAACTTCTAATCAACTCTAGCAACTTAATCTTCTTCTTAGGAGTGCTAATCAACAAGTTGTGAGTTTTCTATAGCCTTAATAACCAATTGTTGAAATGATTATGATAGGATATAATGAGGTTATGGCTATGAATGTGGATCAATGCAAGATTATGTTATCATATGCTATGTGTTTGTGATGTTATGCAAGTTATGCAAGTTATGTGTTATGTGTTCATGATGTTATGCAAGTTATGCAAGTCAAATGCTATGTGATCATGATGTTATGCAAGTTATGCAAGTTATATGCTACATGTTCAAGACGTTATGCAAGTTATGCAAGTCATATGCTACATGTTCATGATGTTATGCAAGTTATGCAAGCTATATGCTATATGATCATGATGTTATGCAAGTTATGCAAGTGTTAGGCTATGTGTTCATGATGCTAGTTGCTATGATAAACATTGATCCATTATGACACCATGTTATGCAAGTTTGGTGTATGATTATATGCAAGTTCATACATGATATGTTATGCAAGTTTGGTGTTTGATTATATGCAAGTTCATATATGACATGTTATGCAAGTTTGGTGTTTGATTATATGCAAGTAACATGTGCAAGTTTACACCTTTGGATGATATGCATACATATGAAAGTTAACCCCTTTGTATGTCATACATACATATGCAAGTTTACCCCTTTGTATGACATAAGTAACTTATGCAAGTCAACCTCTTTATGACATATGTGATTCATGCAAGTTTGGGTTGATTATTTATGCTAGTTGGGTTTGATGCTATATGCATGTTGACACATTTAAACCCATGTTGATGCTAATGTTATGCAAGTTGAACCCATTGTATTTGTGATGAATCTTCCCTTTTATGTCATGTTAGTGAATTACGTGGGGAACGATGGGGTTAATATACATGTTAATGAAATGGTGTGAAGTTGGTATGATTATGCATACCATTAAGTGGATGGACATAATTGAGTCAATTATGTACATCGTTAAAATTGGAATTAATTAGGGAAAATTAATTCGAAATATGGGGGTAATTAATTAGGTGTAATTAATCGACTAAGACACGAGGTTGGACCCTTTTGTAGCATAAGACTGCCCGGAACCGACCGGCAAATCCAGCGGCTACAAATAATTGGCCCAATGTGAGAGGTCTTAGGCACAAACTAAATACGTGACAAGTGTATAGACACGAGGTTAGACTCGGTTATGGCGTAAGGCTGCCCGGACCCAACCGGCAAATCCAGCTGCCATAAAAGATAGTCTAATGTGAGAGGTCTTTACAACGGTTACGTTCTTAATCAATTAAGAAACACTTAAACAGATAAGCATGTAGTGGGCATGAGGGGTTAAGTGGGTGCCTTGGGTGGCATGTGGAAATCAAGTAAGTGCCTTGGGTGGCATGTGGAAATCTAGTGGGTTGCCTTGGGTGGCAATAGAAAATACGATTAGAATACTTAACCAAGTGGAAACATGTAATTAAACATGATTAAAGGGTTAAGTGGGATGCACTAGATAAAGTGACAAGCTTAGGTGGGTAGCTTGTGGGGGCCCATTTCAACCAGTAACCCATATGTATCTTATTGGGCTCGACCCATGTCGAGGACGGGACACGCGTACTGGGCTTGATTATAAGAGGCCAAAACGGGTTAGCGGTGGCAACGCAAGTCCAACGGGTTTCATATGCGTGTGTGGACCCAGGCTGGTAGGTAAGACGTTGTTGCATCGTGTAGGTATAAGCCGTGCACCATTGGTTGTATCGGGTAGCCACTTTGGGGAGTGATACACCCCACTGTGGGGCCAGCACGGGTATCTACGGTAGGGAGCCGATCGCTTGGGGAGTAGTGGGTACACCTAGTGGAGATAAGGGCAGACGGCACCTATGTAGTCAGCTAGGGGTACACGAAACTACTGGGTAAATTTTCTAAGTCCTTGGGTGCGATCAACCTTTAAGTAGGAATGACTGGTGTGGTGCAGTTAGTAATTACCCTTGGGTGGGTAGATGCGTCTTTATCGTTATCTTAGTTCATCCTATGTCTAGTTGGCTACTTAGTGTAGTCATTTATCCCCAGTCATCCCGTACCAAGTTTATATCATACCCTAATTACTTTAATGATTGTGTTGTTAAAGTTATAGGGCTCACTCAGACTTATGTCTGACCCCGTTGTTTTTATCTTTTTCCCCCTCAGGTCCTCAGGTTGGGCCTAGCACTAGTGGGCTTTGATCAGATTTCTTTATCTATCTTTTGGAGCTTGGACCGTGATGTAAAGCCCAGCTTATCTTTTTTAGTATGGCTATTGTTATGTAGTGGGATTATGTACTTATGTTTTATCAGGATGGATATTTAGTACTGGACTCTTTATGGTGTTGTAACTAAACATGTTTACCTTCTGCTGCAATGAAATGATGTTTTAGATTTTCAAGTATTTATATCTGTCTTGTTGTAATTTTTCTGTTCTATATTCACTTAAAATGCTCCACCGAAGTTAAGGCATTCCTTTAGTGAGTGACCTTAGCGGGTGTGGGGTGTTACACTTAACATATCAAATTCCAAGTTAAATTGACATTTGGTTTATTTAAAACCCTTTTGTTTTATTAAATAATTCATTATGGTTCATAAATGATTTCATAGCGACTTCCTGAAAATTTGATTTTGACATAGCTCAAAATTTACAAGATGAAATCTCGATTTTTCTCTTCCATTAGAAAACTATAATCCAATAGATCTGGATGATTTTTGTTTCAAAGAATCCTGACTTTATTGGACCCTGTATACTCAATTGAAGTTCAAATCGTAAAACTACGAACTACCGCGATGCTGCGAGCTCATTTTTAATTAAATTAAATTTATACGTTCAAACTTTGTTTAATAAACGAATTTCTTATTATAATTCAAATCTAAACTTAGTTAAATCCTTTTATATTGTCCAATTCATACTGTATTCCAAATCCCACTTATGTCGACTATTTTAGAATTAAATTTATTATTTACTATTCAAATTAAATTAAATACTCAAAATTGTATTATTCGAATGATTTAAATTCCCAAATCAACATTTAAACCAGTTTTAAATGTTCAACTTAACGGCTAAAAATATGGGTCGTTACAAGATATTGATTAAATTCAATATGAAAGGAATGCTATGGAATAGAAAACAACATTCTTAGACATATTCGTCAAAGATATAAGGAAAGATAAGGCTAGATAAATATGACTTGAGATGGGGATAATATTTTGTTTGCATTGTACCTCAATGTAATTTATTATATATTGTTAGTGTTTCGTCATGTTTTAGTCTGAACCTCGCTTTGATACCACATTATAATGCCCCACCCTGAGACCTACCCTAATAAAGAGTATTACAAGGTAATAATGTCTATTTAAGCGGAGAATAGGGTTGTTTAGGAGCGACCATCCTAGTCTTGCATTAACAAGTCTTAAGTACATCGAAATGAGATTTTTTTAGGTTCGACACACTTAATAATTATATAGTACAATTCTAGTATGGCTATAGAATTAGTTCAGAACAAGAGATATATGTAACAACCCGTAAAATCTGGGCCAGTTTAAAATTTTTATTTTGGCAATTTTAGCGAATTTTGATTATTTAAAATGAATTATTTTAAATAATATTGACGAGAAATTTATTTTGAATATAATTCGAACGTATATATTATATACGTCGTCGTTAGAATATAAATAATTATATATAATTATAAAAGGAATTGAAAATGGCGCGGTAGTTCGAAAATTCGATTTCAAACTTCAATTGAATGTACCGGGTGCAAAACAATCCGGATTTTTGTGAAACCAAAAACATTAGGATCTAATTGATGATATCTTTCCAACGAAGTTGAGAAACTGAGATTTCACTTTATAAATGATGAGATATGTCCAGTTGAAAATTCTGAATAGTCGCTATGGAATTCAGGCCCTTAAAAATGGACATTTTGCAAATGACCTCGGATTTCGACGAAACCACTTTTGTTGGGTCCGTGATGTCGAGTTATTG
Source organism: Allium sativum (assembly GCA_030737875.1). Lineage (NCBI taxonomy): Eukaryota > Viridiplantae > Streptophyta > Magnoliopsida > Asparagales > Amaryllidaceae > Allium > Allium sativum. The sequence goes on from CM060909.1 coordinate 1,026,675,962, forward strand.
CTAGGTTTCAAATTTCATAATTTTTCGAATCAATATGTGAGCGTGGCAAAGGAAAACGTGTTTTGACCATTTCAGTTGATTTTAATCGACTGGAAATTGGCCATTTTTCTAACGGTCTCAGAATTCGACGAAACTAGTTTTGTTAGGACCGTATCGTCAATACGAAGCTAGAAAATATTTTTCGGGAATTTTTAGGGTTAGTATGTGACCCCGGTAACTTGAAATGTACGTTTAAAATTCAATATAATGATTTAAATGTAAATTTAACGGAAACTGATTGTAACAATCAAATCAGCTTGCGATATATATCCCATTGTGTTCGGAATGGGGGTAAAACGCTATGGACGACAGGCGGTGGGCCTCGTTTCGAGGTCGAATGTGAAAGTCAACTCTTTAGGATAAAATTTATTAATTAAATAAAAAAAAAAAAAAAAGAATATTATCTCCCCCTTTACTACCCAGGCCCCCCCCCCGATTTCCTTTTACAGAAAACTAAAAAAAAAAAAAAAAAAAAAAGGGAAACGAAATCGAAATCGCCCCTTTCCCTCGTCGGAGCCGCCACCCCCGCGTCGGCCTCCTCCTCCAATCGCCCGCCACTCAGTTGAAGCCCCTGTCCCCTCTTCGGCCTCCTCCCCCTCGCGACTCTTTCCTCCTCCCTCCTCCACGCGAGGACAGCGAGCGCCCCCCCCGAACCCTAGCGCCGCCGATGAAGTCGAGCCCCCCCTCCGATCTGCAAGCCTCGATGAAGCCCCCCCGACCACTCGACGAGCCCCTGTAAGTTTTGGTTTTTTTTTATTTACTTATTTTCATTTAAACTGTAAAATTTTGTTGATTTTAAAAAAACTGAATTTTTAGGAAGTTAAAAACTGAAATTTTATTTAAAGTAAAACTGAAATTTTATTTAAAGTAAAACTGAAATTTTTATAAAGTATAAAGCTGAAAATAAAAGGTTAAAACTGATTTTAAAATAAAAGAATAAAACTGATTTTAGGAATTTTAAAAACTTTGATTTGAAAAAGTTATTTTAAACTTTAAAGGTGAAAAGATTTAAACTTTAAAAGTGAAAGGTTTAGATTTTAAAAAGGAAAGGATTTGAACTTTTTGAAATAAAAATTCGATTTTTATATATTGAACTTTGAACTAAAAATTCGATTTTTATATATTAAATAGCGAACTAAAAATTCGATTTTTATATATTGAATAGCGAAGTAAAAATGTGATTTTTACGTATGTAGTGAAAGCAGCAACGAAGGTGACAAAAAGGCGAAACGACGAAGACTTCTGCAAAGGAAGAGCCGTGGAGCTGGATAGCTATAAGTGAGAATTTCTCACCTTTCTATTTTATTTCTAGTTATATATATATACTAGGATGCAGACGGTGCTTAGTAGCACCCGACACAATCGTCCACAGACCATGGACTTGTTTGTTTGATTGTTTGGTGATTGATTGTGATATTGGTTTGAATGTGGTTTGTGGTGTGAAAAATCGAATCGATAAATTGGTTAGGATTAGACGTGCGCCGTTATAAGGCGAAGGAGTAAGGCTAGGTTAGACCCTTACTCCAAATTTTGTGGTTTGCAAAATGAAATTGATTTGATTGATGAGTGAATGGCGTGGGCCTTCACTAGACCGGGGATAAGGCTAGGCCTCGTCCCGTTTCTAGTATCGTGCCGTTATGCTGCCGAAATTTTCTAAAATATGTTAGAAAAATAAAAATATCATTTTTTTTAAAGAATGAACCGAAGAGAAATTCATATGTTGAAATAAAATGTTTTGTCGTTAAAAATATAAATTTTAACGTGAATGTGAATAAATAAAATATTCATTTGCAAACCAGATGGTTTGTTTATGTACACTTATTTGAAGGACATTGATTGGGTCGATAAATTTTACACATCGCCCAACTGCACAAATAAAATCTGTGTTTGATTGTTTGAAACCCTACACGGGTGTTGGGATGATATTTGACGTACACTAATCCCGATTGTTTAGTTGTGTGTCGATCGATTGATTGACAGACTGTTATAAGCGTTGAATATTTATATTTGATGCTTATACAGTGTAGAATGCACTTTGGATGATGGTTGATTATTCATCGTTGTTGATATATGCATGTGTTGTAGAAAATCCATATAATTAACATTATATGGTAATTGATTGGGCCTCATTCCAGTTTTGAAAAAGAAATATTTGAAAAAGAAATATTTGAAATAGAATATTTGAAAATAAAGGAATATATGAAGCCGTGTTGATTAGATTGACGCCATTTTGACGTGAACGATATTTATATCAATTGAAAACGAATTCGAAATGAATTGAATTGAAAACGATTTCGAAATGAATTGAATTGAAAACGATTTCGAAATGAATTGAATTGAAAACGATTTCGAAATGAATTGAATTGAAAACGATTTCGAAATGAATTGAATTGAAAACGATTTCGAAATGAATTGAATTGAAAACGATTTCGAAATGAATTGAATTGAAAACGATTTCGAAATGAATTGAATTGAAAACGAATTCGAAATGAATTGAATTGAAAACGAATTCGAAATGAATTGAATTGAAAACGATTTCGAAATAAATTGAATTCGAAAAGGGTTTTAAAAGTAACCAAAATTCCAATGATTGCATTGGAGTGGATTTGAATCGAAATTGTCTTCGGAATATTTCGATGTTGGAATTCGTGATTATACAGGTGTTGTTATGGAAATTTGAAAGATATATATGTATATCGTTATTTCCAATACGACATTTGTTAGTCGTAGAATTCGATATTGAATATAAGCCGATATATTTTCTATTCAGAGCCTTGTATTGAATATCGAATGTGATTTGGGTTTGTCGTGAATGGTGTCTTCATTAACACTGTTCTTGAACCCAGTTGAGAAATGATTAAATCTTTTTATTTAGATTTAATGAAGTGTACCAATTAAATAACATTTAATTGGAATTGAATTGATATTGATTTTTGGGTTTATCGTGAACAGTGTTTTAAATAACACTTGTTCTTTAACCCGATAATTAATGAACGTGATTTGGGTTTGTCGTGAATGGTGTCTTCACTAACACTCTTCTTGAACCCAAGTGAGAAAAGATTAAATCTTTTTATTCAGATTTAATGAAGTGTACCAATTAAATAACATTTAATTGGAATTGAATCGATATTGATTTTTGGGTTTATCGTGGACAGTGTTTTAAATAACACTCGTTCTTTAACCCGACGATTAATGAATGTGATTTTGGGTTTATCGTGAACCGTGTTTTTAAATGACACTGATTCTTTAACCCAGTCAAAAGATTAAAACTAAGTGGAGTTTTAATGAATCTTTAATTAGATTGAAAAGATCGAGAATGGAGTATCACCAGTTTTTGCTCCAGGCGATAGTTAAATCTTTAATTGGATTTGAACGTGAAATTTAGAAACTAACTGTCGGTTAGCCAAGCAGAATGGTTTTCTGGATATTGATCTGATGTTGGTTTCGGCCTTCGGGGTTAATATTTGGGGAATTATTCTCTTGATTAATTTACGGTTAGTGACTAATGAATTGGAATGAGGCGTATGTTGTGTTTGTGTAACACTTATTTAAAATATACGCGAGTTATTCGGAAAGACCGGGTTTATCCCATTCTGAATAACTGATACGACGATAAGTCGAAGATGAAGACGATGGTCGAAGACCGGAGGTCTTCACGTCGTTTGGGTGATAACTGATGATCTTGATTGGGCTGTACACCCAAGAAGATGGAAACAGTTAGTGATCGTCCAGACGTACTTGGAGATCGATGGATATGCGGGGTACTAGGTGCCTCCGGTTTCGTTCAGCCCCAGAACGGACTTGTAAATGGACTGTGTGTCTGACATTGGATTTCATTCTGTGTGACTGATATCGGTTGCATAGAGTGGTTTGCCTGTGTGGCATGCTAAGATGCAAATGATCAAGGCTTCTGTTGAAAAGCAAAGTCTTGTGGTGATGATCAAAGCACGGCCTTTGTGGCGTAGCTTTGTGTAACGTTTACTTCGCGAGTTTCACACCCGGTATGAACCAAAAACGGGAGAAAGGACCTCAGGGAGGGCCTGCGTTTCTTCCTAGTTAGAAGTGGCGTCAGTGGTTTTACACGCCCTGACGAGTTTGACTTATGTGGTTGTTGCTGTTGCGAGGCGCCTCGGATTGATCGGTCGTTCTCGAACCGATGGAGTCATTTAGTGGCTCATTTACGCCCCAAAGGGCGGGGAAACGTAGTGTTCAGGCATTTTAATCCACATCGGTGGACCGGCCCTGTCGCTCCTAGGGTCACTCGAGCTCTGATCCTGAGGCTGGGGCTAGGCAGTCTCGAATCGGTTGAGGACTATCTTTTGCCTCGGTTCATAGATGGAAATCCAATTTCCAAATACGAGACTTTGCGGTTTTGATTGTATATCCTATATATGGCGACATAGTGGGATGGGGCGCTTATGCCGCCTATGATTGATACTTATGATTTGAAGTTGTTTTATACACTATGCACTTATTATAGTATCAAATGATTTGTTTTAAACGTATCAAGCATTCTTTGGCTGTTATAAGGGAAAACCCTATCCTCGACTGCGTTGCATTGTGTGATGGGACCTGGGTCTTATAACAGCTTCATTTTTCTTTATTTAGCATTGCGCTGTTTGTTTTATGCACTGGTATTCTTGGGAGGAAACCCGTTCCGTGTTATACGGCGTGGTCCCTTGATTTACCTAACTTTAAAATAAAGATTAATAACTGTTTTAGTTCTCACACCAGTCACATGACTGACCTGGAGTTTATTGTTTTAACCTAAACTCTGGGTGCCCCTATTTTCGACACGGGCAGCTAGTAGTTTGGTTTTGCAGATTTATATTCACAGGATCCTGGTTTACAGCTGGAACGATATCCGGAAAGCTTTGTATCCGTATATCTTCTTCTAGTTGTTTATTGTATTATTTTCCGCTGCGTTGTATTTAAATGTAATTTAAATCTCTGATAATTCTGTGTAATATTCTTTTAAACTCTGTATATTCTTGTAATCTGATGCATTGTTGTAATATACAATGAAATGTTCTTTGTATGCGTTCTGTTGTGGCTTGTTCTCGAACTATCCGACGCTTTCCTTTACGGGGGAGTTGCGGGTCTTTACACGTGGTATCAGAGCTTTGGTTTACAAAGCTCAGAGAACAAGACACATTAGAAACATATGAAAGAATTCATCAGATATTGGATTAGTAATATCCAATGAGGATGACTCGTTAGAGATGGGATCAGTAGTGTCCTAGAACGAGTCGAAAGAGTGTTGTTTTTGAAAATAAAAGTGAAAACCCACTTTGTTTTGGAAATTCAAATCTTAAGTATTCGTATTTGAATAGTCTATTTAAATTGAATTTGGGCAATCGAGTATATAAAGATTTTGCATACACGCTTAGCGGCTTGTATTCGAAGTTTTAATATATTGGGTAGATATAGAATCACATTCTAGTTGCCCGGGGATGATTCTGATGATGAGGCATCGTCATCTGTGTTGTGTTCGACTGGCGAGAGTGGGTTATCTATATATTTCCATATAGGCTGGTGTGAGAACCAAAATTAGATAGGGCTTATTGTTGTGATTTAGCATCAAAAATCTGATTTTTGTCTATGTATCAAAATTATGAATTTGAAACTTTAAATTCACTAATTGATTGATGTTTGTGTTGTTTGGTTAATTGTTTGCTAATTTTGAACCATTATGCATAATTTAAATCGAATATTGAACTGTATCGAAAATTGGTCGCATTTGCTTGCATATATGTACTTACATTGAACAGGTCATAGCAAGGAGGCTAGAGCCGAGAATAAAATTTGTTTGCCCGACAAATAGGTACATGTTTACTACATAATTTCCTGCGTTGTTTGGGTGATGATGATTTTGTGAGCCTATTGGCTAGCCGCTTGGCTTTTTCTTTTTCTTTTTGAGATCTGAAGGACCGGGGAAGCTATTTGAAATTCCCCGATGCTCCCGGTGCAGGGGAGGTTATGGCGAAATTTTTCAAAAATTTAGGGTGTTAGCCAAAATTTTGAAGTTTTGAAAATTCTCAGAAACTAAAGAGTTGGAGAATGGAAGCCAGATCGAGCGTAGAGTTGATTAATCAAACCACTTTCGACTTTGTTCCTTTTCGGGGACGAAAAGTTTTAAGTGGGGGAGATTGTAACAACCCGTAAAATCTGGGCCAGTTTAAAATTTTTATTTTGGCAATTTTAGCGAATTTTGATTATTTAAAATGAATTATTTTAAATAATATTGACGAGAAATTTATTTTGAATATAATTCGAACGTATATATTATATACGTCGTCGTTAGAATATAAATAATTATATATAATTATAAAAGGAATTGAAAATGGCGCGGTAGTTCGAAAATTCGATTTCAAACTTCAATTGAATGTACCGGGTGCAAAACAATCCGGATTTTTGTGAAACCAAAAACATTAGGATCTAATTGATGATATCTTTCCAACGAAGTTGAGAAACTGAGATTTCACTTTATAAATGATGAGATATGTCCAGTTGAAAATTCTGAATAGTCGCTATGGAATTCAGGCCCTTAAAAATGGACATTTTGCAAATGACCTCGGATTTCGACGAAACCACTTTTGTTGGGTCCGTGATGTCGAGTTATTGCTAGGTTTCAAATTTCATAATTTTTCGAATCAATATGTGAGCGTGGCAAAGGAAAACGTGTTTTGACCATTTCAGTTGATTTTAATCGACTGGAAATTGGCCATTTTTCTAACGGTCTCAGAATTCGACGAAACTAGTTTTGTTAGGACCGTATCGTCAATACGAAGCTAGAAAATATTTTTCGGGAATTTTTAGGGTTAGTATGTGACCCCGGTAACTTGAAATGTACGTTTAAAATTCAATATAATGATTTAAATGTAAATTTAACGGAAACTGATTGTAACAATCAAATCAGCTTGCGATATATATCCCATTGTGTTCGGAATGGGGGTAAAACGCTATGGACGACAGGCGGTGGGCCTCGTTTCGAGGTCGAATGTGAAAGTCAACTCTTTAGGATAAAATTTATTAATTAAATAAAAAAAAAAAAAAAAGAATATTATCTCCCCCTTTACTACCCAGGCCCCCCCCCCCGATTTCCTTTTACAGAAAACTAAAAAAGAAAAAAAAAAAAAAAGGGAAACGAAATCGAAATCGCCCCTTTCCCTCGTCGGAGCCGCCACCCCCGCGTCGGCCTCCTCCTCCAATCGCCCGCCACTCAGTTGAAGCCCCTGTCCCCTCTTCGGCCTCCTCCCCCTCGCGACTCTTTCCTCCTCCCTCCTCCACGCGAGGACAGCGAGCGCCCCCCCCGAACCCTAGCGCCGCCGATGAAGTCGAGCCCCCCCTCCGATCTGCAAGCCTCGATGAAGCCCCCCCGACCACTCGACGAGCCCCTGTAAGTTTTGGTTTTTTTTTATTTACTTATTTTCATTTAAACTGTAAAATTTTGTTGATTTTAAAAAACTGAATTTTTAGGAAGTTAAAAACTGAAATTTTATTTAAAGTAAAACTGAAATTTTATTTAAAGTAAAACTGAAATTTTTATAAAGTATAAAGCTGAAAATAAAAGGTTAAAACTGATTTTAAAATAAAAGAATAAAACTGATTTTAGGAATTTTAAAAACTTTGATTTGAAAAAGTTATTTTAAACTTTAAAGGTGAAAAGATTTAAACTTTAAAAGTGAAAGGTTTAGATTTTAAAAAGGAAAGGATTTGAACTTTTTGAAATAAAAATTCGATTTTTATATATTGAACTTTGAACTAAAAATTCGATTTTTATATATTAAATAGCGAACTAAAAATTCGATTTTTATATATTGAATAGCGAAGTAAAAATGTGATTTTTACGTATGTAGTGAAAGCAGCAACGAAGGTGACAAAAAGGCGAAACGACGAAGACTTCTGCAAAGGAAGAGCCGTGGAGCTGGATAGCTATAAGTGAGAATTTCTCACCTTTCTATTTTATTTCTAGTTATATATATATACTAGGATGCAGACGGTGCTTAGTAGCACCCGACACAATCGTCCACAGACCATGGACTTGTTTGTTTGATTGTTTGGTGATTGATTGTGATATTGGTTTGAATGTGGTTTGTGGTGTGAAAAATCGAATCGATAAATTGGTTAGGATTAGACGTGCGCCGTTATAAGGCGAAGGAGTAAGGCTAGGTTAGACCCTTACTCCAAATTTTGTGGTTTGCAAAATGAAATTGATTTGATTGATGAGTGAATGGCGTGGGCCTTCACTAGACCGGGGATAAGGCTAGGCCTCGTCCCGTTTCTAGTATCGTGCCGTTATGCTGCCGAAATTTTCTAAAATATGTTAGAAAAATAAAAATATCATTTTTTTTAAAGAATGAACCGAAGAGAAATTCATATGTTGAAATAAAATGTTTTGTCGTTAAAAATATAAATTTTAACGTGAATGTGAATAAATAAAATATTCATTTGCAAACCAGATGGTTTGTTTATGTACACTTATTTGAAGGACATTGATTGGGTCGATAAATTTTACACATCGCCCAACTGCACAAATAAAATCTGTGTTTGATTGTTTGAAACCCTACACGGGTGTTGGGATGATATTTGACGTACACTAATCCCGATTGTTTAGTTGTGTGTCGATCGATTGATTGACAGACTGTTATAAGCGTTGAATATTTATATTTGATGCTTATACAGTGTAGAATGCACTTTGGATGATGGTTGATTATTCATCGTTGTTGATATATGCATGTGTTGTAGAAAATCCATATAATTAACATTATATGGTAATTGATTGGGCCTCATTCCAGTTTTGAAAAAGAAATATTTGAAAAAGAAATATTTGAAATAGAATATTTGAAAATAAAGGAATATATGAAGCCGTGTTGATTAGATTGACGCCATTTTGACGTGAACGATATTTATATCAATTGAAAACGAATTCGAAATGAATTGAATTGAAAACGATTTCGAAATGAATTGAATTGAAAACGATTTCGAAATGAATTGAATTGAAAACGATTTCGAAATGAATTGAATTGAAAACGATTTCGAAATGAATTGAATTGAAAACGATTTCGAAATGAATTGAATTGAAAACGATTTCGAAATGAATTGAATTGAAAACGATTTCGAAATGAATTGAATTGAAAACGAATTCGAAATGAATTGAATTGAAAACGAATTCGAAATGAATTGAATTGAAAACGATTTCGAAATAAATTGAATTCGAAAAGGGTTTTAAAAGTAACCAAAATTCCAATGATTGCATTGGAGTGGATTTGAATCGAAATTGTCTTCGGAATATTTCGATGTTGGAATTCGTGATTATACAGGTGTTGTTATGGAAATTTGAAAGATATATATGTATATCGTTATTTCCAATACGACATTTGTTAGTCGTAGAATTCGATATTGAATATAAGCCGATATATTTTCTATTCAGAGCCTTGTATTGAATATCGAATGTGATTTGGGTTTGTCGTGAATGGTGTCTTCATTAACACTGTTCTTGAACCCAGTTGAGAAATGATTAAATCTTTTTATTTAGATTTAATGAAGTGTACCAATTAAATAACATTTAATTGGAATTGAATTGATATTGATTTTTGGGTTTATCGTGAACAGTGTTTTAAATAACACTTGTTCTTTAACCCGATAATTAATGAACGTGATTTGGGTTTGTCGTGAATGGTGTCTTCACTAACACTCTTCTTGAACCCAAGTGAGAAAAGATTAAATCTTTTTATTCAGATTTAATGAAGTGTACCAATTAAATAACATTTAATTGGAATTGAATCGATATTGATTTTTGGGTTTATCGTGGACAGTGTTTTAAATAACACTCGTTCTTTAACCCGACGATTAATGAATGTGATTTTGGGTTTATCGTGAACCGTGTTTTTAAATGACACTGATTCTTTAACCCAGTCAAAAGATTAAAACTAAGTGGAGTTTTAATGAATCTTTAATTAGATTGAAAAGATCGAGAATGGAGTATCACCAGTTTTTGCTCCAGGCGATAGTTAAATCTTTAATTGGATTTGAACGTGAAATTTAGAAACTAACTGTCGGTTAGCCAAGCAGAATGGTTTTCTGGATATTGATCTGATGTTGGTTTCGGCCTTCGGGGTTAATATTTGGGGAATTATTCTCTTGATTAATTTACGGTTAGTGACTAATGAATTGGAATGAGGCGTATGTTGTGTTTGTGTAACACTTATTTAAAATATACGCGAGTTATTCGGAAAGACCGGGTTTATCCCATTCTGAATAACTGATACGACGATAAGTCGAAGATGAAGACGATGGTCGAAGACCGGAGGTCTTCACGTCGTTTGGGTGATAACTGATGATCTTGATTGGGCTGTACACCCAAGAAGATGGAAACAGTTAGTGATCGTCCAGACGTACTTGGAGATCGATGGATATGCGGGGTACTAGGTGCCTCCGGTTTCGTTCAGCCCCAGAACGGACTTGTAAATGGACTGTGTGTCTGACATTGGATTTCATTCTGTGTGACTGATATCGGTTGCATAGAGTGGTTTGCCTGTGTGGCATGCTAAGATGCAAATGATCAAGGCTTCTGTTGAAAAGCAAAGTCTTGTGGTGATGATCAAAGCACGGCCTTTGTGGCGTAGCTTTGTGTAACGTTTACTTCGCGAGTTTCACACCCGGTATGAACCAAAAACGGGAGAAAGGACCTCAGGGAGGGCCTGCGTTTCTTCCTAGTTAGAAGTGGCGTCAGTGGTTTTACACGCCCTGACGAGTTTGACTTATGTGGTTGTTGCTGTTGCGAGGCGCCTCGGATTGATCGGTCGTTCTCGAACCGATGGAGTCATTTAGTGGCTCATTTACGCCCCAAAGGGCGGGGAAACGTAGTGTTCAGGCATTTTAATCCACATCGGTGGACCGGCCCTGTCGCTCCTAGGGTCACTCGAGCTCTGATCCTGAGGCTGGGGCTAGGCAGTCTCGAATCGGTTGAGGACTATCTTTTGCCTCGGTTCATAGATGGAAATCCAATTTCCAAATACGAGACTTTGCGGTTTTGATTGTATATCCTATATATGGCGACATAGTGGGATGGGGCGCTTATGCCGCCTATGATTGATACTTATGATTTGAAGTTGTTTTATACACTATGCACTTATTATAGTATCAAATGATTTGTTTTAAACGTATCAAGCATTCTTTGGCTGTTATAAGGGAAAACCCTATCCTCGACTGCGTTGCATTGTGTGATGGGACCTGGGTCTTATAACAGCTTCATTTTTCTTTATTTAGCATTGCGCTGTTTGTTTTATGCACTGGTATTCTTGGGAGGAAACCCGTTCCGTGTTATACGGCGTGGTCCCTTGATTTACCTAACTTTAAAATAAAGATTAATAACTGTTTTAGTTCTCACACCAGTCACATGACTGACCTGGAGTTTATTGTTTTAACCTAAACTCTGGGTGCCCCTATTTTCGACACGGGCAGCTAGTAGTTTGGTTTTGCAGATTTATATTCACAGGATCCTGGTTTACAGCTGGAACGATATCCGGAAAGCTTTGTATCCGTATATCTTCTTCTAGTTGTTTATTGTATTATTTTCCGCTGCGTTGTATTTAAATGTAATTTAAATCTCTGATAATTCTGTGTAATATTCTTTTAAACTCTGTATATTCTTGTAATCTGATGCATTGTTGTAATATACAATGAAATGTTCTTTGTATGCGTTCTGTTGTGGCTTGTTCTCGAACTATCCGACGCTTTCCTTTACGGGGGAGTTGCGGGTCTTTACAATATATAACATAATAATCCATATTCCACAAAACAGTACCACAACACAGTTACACACATATATAGGCATTGGGTACGGTAAAAAAAAAAATATACATGATACATCCCAACAAAAGAATATATACATCAAAAAGTGTCTAACATAAGTCAGAATCAAACTAAACTCGCATAAAGCGAACAAATGGAAGATGGATCGTCACATATACAACAAAGCAGAGAAGTACCTCTTCAAGTATCACCTGAAAGATCCCGTTCTAACTTGAGAATTAAGACACATGAGTCAGTCTAGTTTAATGGTGAGAATAAATATATAGTAGCAACATAAGGTCACAGAGGATACTTATAATCGGAGAAGGTAATTAATCATATTTGAAGGGTGAATCTTAGTTGTGGGTAGAAATCTATTGTGAGGGTTCTATCAAAGGTATGTACTAAGTTGCTAGCTAAGTACATAGTACCATCATCAATACATAACCACGCCTAATGTGTCAATTACACCAAAAAAAGATATCTATATAAACTCAAAAGAGTTTAAGTGGATTAAATGTCATCATAGACATCAAACACCATAATTAGTAATGCATATGAAAATGAATCCAATATCACCCAACCATCAATATGGTCAGGAGAAAAAATCATCTAAACTTATAAGATCAAGGTCAACATCATCAAAGAAATACTACATCAAAATAGAAGACCAAAGTCATCAGCATCAAAGCAATTCACCAAGCATCAATTCATAAATTGTAATATCATCAAATAATAATTCAGATCCGAAAACATCATGATATTGCATGTGCACAAACTTTTGCCAAGTACCATTTATTAGGAGACTTTTCGGCCTCCTAGCGTGGCCCATCATCCCCGACTATCGAACTTACAAGCTCGATCATTGAATAAGCGCCCCCAATGGCCCTTACTTTGGACCTAAGACCACTAGCTCGATAATTTGAATAAGTGAGCCAACAACCCTTATTCTGGCCCACTAGCCTCCATCAAACACGAACACCAAACACCTATGTACGTATGTTTACATACATACTTGGGGTAAGCAAAATTTGATTAGAACCGAATTAATGGGTCGAACTAGCTTATTTAGGTCGTTCGGTTCGGTTTAAAAACTAAATAAGATTGAGTTCAGCTTGTAAAAAAATTGTTATCGGTTTAACTAAATTAACCAAATTTTTATCATATTATCTAATTTTATGGTATTGTTGTACTTTAAATAATCGGTTTAGTGATAAAATACAAAAGCATTTGTTAAAGATAAGTCAAATTTTATTGTAAATATTAAAATTTAATGTACAAAATTTCCCCATACTTAAAATTATGTTTTACTTTGATTGAATTAATCATCTGAACAATAACATATTTCTTAAGTTCGATCAAATCAGTTACAGATCGAATTAACTTCAATTATTGCGGTTCGGTTTTGAAAATTTTCCGTTTCAGTTAGGTTTGAACGTTTTTTACTCCAAAACTGACTAAATGCTTACCCGTAACACATTTGGGACCCACCAACCCTTAGTACTGGTATAAATAACAGGATGAGTTACAGACTTACGTATAGTAACCTAGTGATGGTAACTATGCGTCCCATACCAAATGTTCTCACCACTGGTTTATAACTCTCATCAACTCCACATAAAAAAACGTCATAATAACAAATCAACAAAAACATAAAATCACCCGAGACATCGAATTAACCACTTCAATTAGACATGTTGGGGATGCAGATTAAGGGTCGTAAGGCAGATTAAACACCAAAGGGGTGGTGAATTGTGTTTTATGGATTTTATTAATTTCTTGAATTCATTTAGATTTACCAGAATGGTATGCAAATCATAGATGTCAACAATCATATAATCAATCACAGATGTAAAAAATAAAAATAGAAAGTAGTAAAAGGAAAGCATACCGGGATTTTATACTGGTTCGAAGTTACCATACATCTAGTCCCACATAATGCTGGGTTGATATGGATTTCTATTCAACCAATTACCAATATTACACTCCTTGATTTCAAGGCTACAAGGGAACACCCCAATCGATTTCTAAAGTAAAGTGAGACTCGATTGATTTCATGGCCACAACCAACAACCAATTGATTTCCGGGCCATAATCACACCTTTTCTCAGTTTTAATTTTGAAATATTAACTTGATAGAACTTGATCTTGCAATCTTTGATTGCAAATAGCCTATAACTCTTGAGTAGAGCTCAAATTTCAAAGAGAATTTGATGGAGAATTGAAAGAGAAAGAGTTTGATATAAATCTCTGGAAAATAGGCAGAGTATAAGTATATAATTTTAATAATTTAAGCAGAATAATGGTAAGGAGAGAAAGGAAGAAGATAATGATGATTAGTTATTAAAAAACTCGAAGTCTAAAGAGTATTTATTGTTTTTCAATATCCATAGCCATTCAGAAAAGGTTTGAATTCAAAAGGCGCAACTTTTCAAAATTTAAAATAAAAACCAAAGGCACATATGTTGACATATAAATTTACGTATGTCGATATACCTTAGTATTTTTTTTTAAAATAAAATTTCAAATCAAAGCAAATAATTATTAAATAAATTATGGTGATTTCTAAGTTAAAATAAACTATATTCCTTTATATTAAAATAGATTATTCCAAGTAGAAATATATATTAACAACATATATTAAGATGATTTAAAATTGATTAAATGCTAAATACAAAATGATATAAAAGTATATATGTTTAAAACTATGAATATAATAAATACTTTAGAACATAATACATATATCTATGGAAAATGAAAATATAAGTAAGTATTAAATCTATAAGTAATAAATATTTGAATTAGGAGTTAAAATATATTAAGTGTAGTTTTAAAATAAGAGTTTAATAGATTTAAGAATAAAGAGATATAGATTTTAAAATAAGTAAGTAATTTTGAAATCATTTTGAAAATAGATTTTAAAAAAGGAAGTAATTTTGAAATTATTTGAAAATAGTGAGAAAAAAATTTGAAATAGGAATTTAGTGCTAACCAGAGTTTTAACAAAATATCTAGACACAATTACTTTATATTTCTTGAACTCTTGAGTTTTAATACTCATGAGTCTTGTATTTTGAAATTTTCTACTTTGAAATCATGATTCTCTGAACTATACAGTCTTCAATAATCAATACCTGCGTAGATTTCCTATATATACACGCATGTATACTCTAGATAACAGTGTTAATATATCTTTTACAATAATAATAACTGAAACAAGGTTTTTGTCATGAAAACCACCATCATCAACATCTCAATCCCTAATATTCTCCCCATTTTAATGATGACAACCTTGGTTTATAAAATATTCATACCTAATGTCTTGATTCTTCAGTTACTCCTCTTACTCCATTAACTCCTACTAAAACTACTAACTCCCCCTTAATCTAAGCCCTATTTTGTAATTTCCCCCTTTGTCATAAAAAAACTATATATATTCCTCATCAAGCAATAATATCCCCCCTAAAACTAAGGCAAAGTTAAAAAATAAGACTAATATGATTCTAACAATTCAAAATTAGGACAGAATATAATAACTACTTACTCTACGTAATAACTTGAATGATTATAAACTATATTAAGATAAACTATACTCAAAGCATACAATTCAAACCAAATTAATTCAGTATATACAGTACATACCAATATAATCAAGCTATATAATTCAAATCAATCTTAAAGTTATTTATTTACAAACCAAATTCAATTTCAAAAAAATCCAATCAAATCACACAAATTTATGAAGACAAATTAATATATTTCTAGGAACTTCTACCCAACCATCTCCATCAAAGATTGGATCAGCCTTTATAGCATCCCAATCTTTGTGGTCTATGGTGAGAGGTGCTCCGGTGATTTTGTTGTCTTCATCTTTGGAAAGAGAAGCAATTATCCATCGAATTGCACCAAAATACTTCTCTTGTTGTTATATCATCTGCATTTGACTTAATTCTAAGTTATGCTGATTAAGAAGAACAATAGATAGAATACTCTTGAAAGAATTAAGTATTTCTTCAAGATCTTCACTCAAATTATGGATTTGGGTGGGCATGGATTTGATTTTATTAAGAAATAATGAAAGCAAACGAAGGAGGAATGAGTAAATGAGTTTTTTTGGGAAGAAATGGTAATAAATAAGCTCTGGAATTCATTTGAATTGAATAGACACTGGTTGGTTAAAGCAGTTTTCAAATTTAAAACAATTTTGAAATTCCTACTATTATATGTCGACATATACACTTATGTATGTTGACATATATGTGTTATTTTTCAAATTTTGAAGCATTTTGTGATTTTGGCTTCATTTTGACTTATATATATTTATTTATTTTTATTACTTTGATGATTATTCTAAGCAGTTTTAAGGAAAAAAAACATAAATATAAAGCTTCATTCATTCTAGTGATAACGATACATTGTATTAATACATAACATGAGATAGAAATACAGAACTGAAATAAAAGCAAATACAACATGATAATAGGCTTTGAATTCAGTGGAGGAGGATAAGGATGAGGGTAAGCCAAGTTTTCTTCCAACTTTCCCAAAGAACATGCTCATTTTAGAAGACATCTTTTCAAATTTCTTACCAAATGCCGTCTTTAGTGCCTTTTGGTTTCTGGATGGTATGGTTTGATTTTTGAGGAGGATTTTCTTGGAAGGGTTAGCGGGAAACGCAATACTTTCTACGGAAGTATATTATTCTTCTTCTTCTTCGATGCCCATTTGTTCGCCTTCTTCTTCTTGTTCCATTCTTGCTTGTTTTTTCCGTGTATGTTTCATATGGATGAAACAAAAGTGGAATCTTCAAAAGAGATATATTTCCGAAATTGGAAAACTTTCTAGAAACAAACTCTTCACCTTTGAAATCAACTCCGAAATATTTAAAAATACGAGTTAGGTAAACTCCATGATATAACGTATTTTCTTTCGATGATAAAACATTTGGTAGAAACTCACTTAAAATCACCTAAGCCGAATTTACGCCATAGTTTCCAAAAATAGCAAAAAGGGCTTTACAAACTTTCAAAATTGGATTGTTGAAGTTTCCGAAATGAGAAGTGACGATATGTTGGAGAGGTAAGTTGACAATTCTTGATTTCGGACAATAAAAACAATTTTTGGATTCCATATTTTCATCACTTTCAAAAATATAGCGAAAGGTCTCTAGATCATTTTCATTGATCTTAAAATCCATGAGATTCATTCCCGTAATTTTGCAACCTAAAATAGCACTCAAAACATTGCAATTCAAAACAATTTGAGTTCCTTTAACACTATTCCATGTTTCATTTTCACTTCCTTGATAAAAATCATGTTTCAAGTTTGCATAAAACATTTTAACAAGATTCGGGTAGCATACTTCATTATTCTCCTAAGAATCAATTAAACTTAATTCCATTTTAATGGAAAAGAGATTCGAGATCATAAAAAGAAAAACCACCAAAAATTGCAATTTTTTCTGCATTGACTTTTCTAAAGTTTACATAGCTTATGTAATCTTTGATAACATCTGGTTTATTGTAAAGGAAGCCTTTTGTGATCTTGGTCAGCCTATTGTTTTTGGTGTGCTTGGGAAAGCCATTAGAGAGTTGCTTTGAAGAGTATAGGAAAATGAATATAAGTTTGAATTTTGAATTAAAGGTAGAAAGAGATGATATGAATAGGTAGTTAAATAGAGAATCAAAGGACATGTTCTGGTGAAGGGATTCCTTTTCAATACATTTGGTTTTGTGAAAAAGGTGGAGGGAAATTTAAGAGTTTGAAATTCAAATTTCATGTATATGTCGAAATATACATTCTTGTATCTCGACGTATCCTTTGAATTTTCAAAGTGACTTTTGTTCGTTTATAACTTTATATTCTTAGCTAATTATTCCCTAGAATAATATTTATTATAAAAATACTTTTTATATTATTATTTTATTAAATAATTATTATTTTAAATTTAAAATTCAAAAATTACATTTTGAATTTAAAATTCAAAAATTACATTTTGAATTTAAAATTCAAATTTTCAAACAAAGCAAAAAAACAAGCAACCATTCAAACAATTTAATTAAAAAATTATTATACGGGCGTACCTATTTTTGGATTCATTCTTTGATTTCTTCTGATTCGTGAATTCTTGTGAAGCACATATTCGAATTGTTCATTTCTTGCTCTTCATCACTGAAGATGAATCTGAATCATTTAGGGTTGCTGCATATGGTCTTTTTCTCTTCTTTGATGAATTATCATTTGAAAGTTGATTTTGTCTCTCTGGATAAGGACAAGATTTTTTTCAAGTGACCTGGTTCGTCAAAGTTAAAACATCTGACATTATTTGGGACTTCATTATCTATTACTTAGGGCTGCATACAACCTATATCCAAACATACCCAACCCACCAACCCGACCCAGCCCACAAAAACCCAACCCATCCTACTTTAGGTCGGATATGGGTTACAATTTGTAACCCATGCTATATACAGGTCGGGTATGATATTTTGTTCAACCTAACCTTATTTTAACCCAACCCAACCTTATATTAAAAATACCAATTTAATATCAGACTACCTAAAAATAGAATAGTATAATCCTATAATAATATTTATGTATTCTATAGTAAATGTACAAAAAACATATTTCATGTCAATCCAAACCAGATAGAATTTGGCAAATATATTTTAAAGAGCATTTTAATGTATTTAAAATGAAACACTTGTTCTACTATGTTGTAAATTAATTTAGTATGATGTGTTTTACAATAAAATTTTAATAAAATATGTCTTATAATGAATCAGTTATTTTAAATGCATTATACTTGCTGAAATATAATATATTATGTTGAATATTTTAATATTATTTAAAAAAACTCATATTAATATATAAGCAACCCAATCCAACCCATGCTTCAACCCAACCCATATCCAACCTTATATAGGATCAGATACGGGTTGAACTACCTTAAACCCATACCTATGGGGTCGGATGAAGTATTTGGTTTAACCCGACCCAACTCATACAGTGTGCAGTCCTAATATTACTTATACTTGAAAGCAGGATACAATCACTTCGTATGCTGACACCTGTCCGACTTCTGAAATACCACCTCTTTACGAAGCGTACCCATTCATTGGTAACCGCTGATGTAAAGGAATAAATTTTATCCCTCTTCATTCCTTCTCTCAATTTCGTAATGTCGGATTAAGAGATGTTATTGGCTCCTTCAGAATCCAACCACTTTATATGCCGACACCTGTCCAACTTCTAACACCTGTTTACGAAGCGTACCATTCATAGGTAACCACTGCTATAAAGAAGTAATATTTAGCCCTCTTCATCCCTTCTCTTATATTCTCAATGTCGTAATGGTGGATTAAGGGACGTTATTGCTTCCTTCAGTCTTTGCATATTACCAATTTGTATGTCATTAACGTCTGCATCTCCGCCCGTTGATTTAACCACAAATTTGGAAAACTCAGAAGGTATGGTTTCATATGGTTAGTAATTTTGGCACTTCTATGATTAAATTATACAATTTTGTTTAGATTTGAGGATTGATTGGGTATGGTATGTGGTACAACATAATTTCAAATCGATGTTACTGCCCACTTATACCATGTGTGTTATTTTCAACTTTAAAATTGTGCATAAATCCAAATAAGTAATCCATAGGGTTTATTTGGGTAGTTAGACTGCTTATATGTTGTACCGATGGATTTCAAACTCCAACTAAATTGCTTCACATATCAACTAGTTATTTTATTTCTTATAATGTTATTTTGTCCTGTTTTTACCAGTGGTTGTTTTAGGTGATCAATGATAATTTAAACACTTTATCTTTGAAAATATTTTTATTATTTATTGACTTTGCGCAATTTTATCAATATCTATTTTATCCTAATTCTTAATTAGTTGCACAAATAATCTTTTCTCATATGTTTGTAACATCATACATCTAATGCCTATTACTTCAGATTAAGAATAAATTATGTACACATGATTGATCAACTGATATCATGGTTAGTGGGCATGTAGTTTTCGCTATTTTGCTAATGTTATTTCATGTCAAATTGATTATCAATCTATTAACATCCATATAGTTTTCATCCTTTTACATATGAAGCGGAGAGATTGTATTAAGTTTAAGTGCCCGATTTTTCAGTATCAATCCATTTTTATGCTTACATATAGGTTTGTAATTGCTTCCCCTTACCTATGCATAACCTAGGGTATCATCTTTGGATAATGTAGCGATCCACAAGTTAGAGGATCTACCTGCATCTGCAATCTAGATTCAGATTCACTATACTAAGCTTTTACTACACGTACTATAATTTCATTGCCAACTAGGAGACCCTAATGTTCTAACATCAAGTCTTTTTCCTTTTCTATTAAATTAAGTTGCCATTTGAATTGATTTTTGAGAGTTCGTGCATCCTACGATTAATCTATAGTTTAAATTTTTTGACATATTTTCATGCATGTCCAAATTTGATATTGTTTTTCTTTAACTTCGAATTCTTCTTCAATTACTACATCATTTTGTTTTAGCATCAACTTAGTTGGCATAAATTTTTGTTCTTAAATATGTTTTATGTTTTGATTGTTTTTTTTAACATAAAGGGTACTTATATTACATAAAACAAGTTTACAAGCATTTGAGTTGGCTATAAATAAGAAACAACAACAAATACTTTACAACTAAGAAAGAAATGCCAACTCAAAAGATTGAAAAAAAATACTACAGATTGACACAACCACTAATACGCAAACCACTGGAACACTCAAAACCACAAAAAGAAGACTCATAACAAAAAACAACACATAAAAGATTCCATGCCCAAAGATTCAACAAGAAGGCTCAGCTACACGATTGAATCACACATAGCAGGCTAAACCTCGTCCCAAAACAAAAAGCTCACCAGATGATACATCTCTATATGCAAATTCCCATCTGGTACATGATAGAGCCAATAACCACCAAACAACAGGATCCTACAGAAATATCCACCGGAAACAAACTTATGTCTAGACAGAGCACACATCACAAGTAGACTAATCATTTCTTAGAAATCCCGCCATACATAACACCACTAGTTATAACCCCTTCATCTTTTGTTATCTTCGACTTTGGCCTTCTCTGAAACTGTGAGATCAGTTTAGTCCATTTAGGGTTTGTCTCAACCGGCGGTTCATCCAACACCAATTGCCCTTTACTTTTGAACTTTCCTATTTTGAACTTAACCTTTCTCCTTTTGCAACTACTTGAGGAGCTATCAGACTCTTCCATAAAAGAATCATTGACAACTGCTAAATCAGAAAATATCATCACTACATCTAACTAAATGACTATCATCCAAAGCCTTATCTCCAGAGCTACCATACTCCTTATCACACAAATTACTCTGTGCATTACCTTCTTTCATGGAAACATTATCAGTAATAACTTCTTTAGAAATAATAGCAATATTTTCTTTACAGTTCTTATCAATACACATTCGAATAGAAGGAAACACTACACCATATATGCTAATTAAGCTGTGTTTTTAGCCATATCTAAAGCAGTTAGGAAAGGCAAAAGGCCATATCAAAAAATTGCATGTCAAATTTTTAGACACGGCTATAAACCATATCTCACTAGAAATAACATAAGGCTCATAGTCGTATCTAAAGCGTACTCAGACACGGCCTTTGACCGTATCTAATTATATGTGTGTGTACACAAACATATATATACATGCATACATATATATATATACAAACAAAAATTGTAGCACATATTTTTCATAACACATCATATATACCACAATTTATACACAAGAATACACAATTTATATATATATACACACACACTCAAAGCATTACAAGATTATTCATAACACGAACACAATGTATAACATACAAACATATACAAGGAAACTGTCAAAGATTTTCATAACATTACGAACTAACAAAAAAAAGGTAAAAACATATGATCAGCCTGATATAACTCCAGTCGAGGCCGGGAAGATTGAGCGTACGCGCTGATTATGCCTATGACATCCATGTGTTTGTTATAAATCAAAACACTATGAGAATAAGCTAGCTGATGCCGATAAAGTTTTATAATAGCATAAATATTTATATATATGCACAGTTTAAAACAAAAGCTTAAAAGGCCAACCTGATGATTGGCAGCAAAATTGAATCGTCATTGCCAGCCTGAGTTCCAGCAACACAAAAGCACCAAAATCTATAGGAAAAAAGAAGTAATTTTATGCATGATTGTACACAAAACAAGTCGACACTAGTCGACTCGACTAGTTGACTAATTTCTACCCATGCGCCCGAAATTCATAAAAAAGGCAAGTCGAGACTTCATGTCGATGGTTCGATCTAGATTACTCAACCAGTCGATGACTGGTCACGACTAATCGAGTGTCGTACTGATAACAGTGAAGGGCATATCATGTCTTTTTGTGTTCATGTGTGCATATTTGTCAATTATATCTATAACATGCTTATGATGCTACTGACATGATTTCATGAACTTGTAACCTAGAAACATACTAGCATCTCACATGCTTTGTGGTTTAACGTGACCTCCAACATCGTACATAACTGATACACCTCCCCACTTTTTATGTTTTCTCCAACAGGACTGCATATAAATTCATTAAACAAGTTACAAATACTTCACCGGACATGAGATCGACAATGTAACTCACTAACATACATAAATGAGCTAAAATGGAACTTGTTTAATGACATATATATAGAAATGATATGTGGACTGAAACAAGTCAAAAATAGCACTTTAATTACTGACTGATAATGTATTCTATGTTTAACTCAGTCGGTACATTGTAACAAGTCAAAAATAGCACTTTAAGGCCCATCCATGTGTTTGTGTAGTTAGTAAGTATATGTATCAAAGATGAATGAAGTGTCGGTCGCTAAAAATTCAAGGCATCGTCCATGTAAGATACTATGTAGAGATAAGTGTAAAATAATATATACCTGCTCCAACGTCTAAAGATATCGAATCATCATCTTCAGATGACACACATAATCAGAATCATCTTCAGATGACACACATACTCAACTTTCTGATTAAGAATTTACTAGGCGATCCACCAAGTGGGTGCATTTTAGCTCACGCGCAGGGTCAGTAATCCATGCTTATTAGCTTCATTCAAATGTAGAATGTTGCTTCATTTAACCTTTGGAAAAAGCTACTTTCACTTGCAACTTTCAGTCTCTTTGAAGCAAACTGTGTAGTGTAAGTTAACTTACACTACAGTCTCTGCTACAAAGTAGGGAAAAGTTGCTAGTGAAAGCAGCTTTTTACTAAGGTTAAGTGCAACAATATCTGTCATTTGGATGGATCTAATAAGCATGGATACTCGACCCTATGTGTGAGCTAAAATGCATCCACCTAGTGGATCGCCCATTAAAATATTAGTCAAAAAGTCGAGTAATCATCCATCTACCAAAATTTTCAGCAAACCTATTAATATATTTTCAGTAAACTTGTTATCGCTCAAAACAGAGTAGCAATCACTACTACACAATTACACTGAGACATACCAATTAAAACCGGTATGATTTGTAACAGTAATTCATAACAATTAAAACCCTGTTTAATATTGTACAGTAATACACTAAGACAACCTAATTTAATATAGTAATACACTAAGAGAACTGAGCTATTTGCCCCCGAATTCATAGGAACACTAGGAGATGAGAATAATGTCTTTGATACAATTCAGCATAAAACAAACAATCAAAACAGCCTAATTTGGGTTTACGATTCATCATAATTCAGAGGAACACTAGGAGATGAGAATAATGTCTTTGATACAATTCAGCATAAAACAAACAATCAGTTCAGCATAAATTCACGAAAACAGCACCTTGAATTGAAACTTCTACCGATTGATAATTGACAATTGACAGAGGAAGCAAGATGGGACGAATCCTGTGTTTAGGATGTAATAGGAGGTGATTCCAGAGAAAGGTAGAGGCATGTTTTCGTGGCTAAAAACCCTAATTTGGGTTTTTGGTCACCATTGAAGTAAAACAAATGGAATGAGGAGCGGCCAAAATTTTAATTCTAAGTGCCCAAGGGAATGCACAATATGATACGCATTCGATTTGGCCCTAAGCCGTATCGAATTTACCGATCCGGAGCATTCGCGATGGACGGTCATATTTGGGATGTTTGGAGTGGTGCAGATCGCAAAATGGTGTTTGACACGGATCTGAGCATTATCAATTTTGATACGGTTTTTAGCCGAATTGTATATCCGCATCCTTTTGTGCCAAATTCGTTGATATGGTGTAGTGAAGAACTTCAGAATCCTGAGTCTTACTATGTAAAACAGAGCCACAATCACCATTGCTTGCAGTTCCACCTATCTGATTCAAGGAACCAGCCCTAATATTGTCATTCATTGGTTTATCTTGAATGTTTGTCTTTCCATCCACCTCTATCTTACTATTTGTAATAGAATATTTTTCAACCCAAATTATAGTAGACTTACACATATCTGAAGTATGACCAAATACTTTACATATTGAGCACGCATAGGGGACCCATTCGTAAATCACTCTTTGCCACACAATTACCCCATTTTCATATTGGATTGGAACTGACTCAAGAAAAGTAAAATCTATATTGATCTCAACTAAAATTCTAGCAAAGGAAATACGACATGCATTCTCTGTAAAACTATCCATGCGAAGTGGTTGTCCTAATATAGAAGCTATTCTACTTATAGCTTCAACCGACCAGAAATCAAGGTCTAAGTTAGGTAACTTGGTCCAAACTGGAAATGAATTAAGGAATTCCTTAGTTAACTTTACCAGGTAACCACCTTTTCATAAGAATTAATCTTTTATTATAAAAATGTGGTCCTGAAGCTAAATTCTTTTCACAATCCTCTTCTAGATCGCACTTAATAATGAAGAATATTCCATTTTCTCTCGAATATAGCTGATAACTAGCTTTTAGTTCCCAAACCCTATCTATATAATTTTTTCAGGAAGTTATAGTAAGGTTTGTTACCATACACGTAGAATACAATCAAATGATTCCATTTTTCCCTGGCTTTCTTCACCAAATTATCACTAATTACTGCTAATTTAAGATTTTCCTGAATGCAAGGTTCATAGTAATCTAATTGAATAACATTCTGATGCATGTTATTTTCCGATACAACTTCAGTCCACTTTTTAGTCTGAAAAGAAAGATTTAGAGAAGAGCTTGCCTACGCGTTTGGTACTAGATCTGGAAAATCGACTTTAGATCCTAGATCTGAAACTCGAGCTTTGCCATGAATAGTAGACCGAACTCCACTTGCACGTTGTTGAAATGAGGAGAAATTAGTAGGCTTGGCTGATCAATGGTCAGAATCCAAATGGGCGATTATATTTGAGCAAGATTTGGAGGAGAAAATTGGAGAGGACGCCATGACACGGTTTTCAATTTCTCAGAAAATGAATGTTTTTATTGTTTTGAATATAATAAATTAAGGTTCAAAACGGGGTCAATATATGTTTATATGCACATCTTTAAACGACATATCATTAAAATAATTAACATCTACAATTAGTTTCATTGACAGTGATATTAGACTACATATGCATATATTCACACATGCATACATATGCGCATGATAAACATACTGATTTTTGATAACAGTTACATATTGAAGTTTTAATGCACGTAACTTGAAATGCAGCACTGCTGCTATTGCTGAGGCAGATGCATATGATCCAAATTTTATCTGAGGAAGTGTTAATCAACTTGGTGTTTGTATTCTCATATACTTTATTATTACTATTTTTGTTTTATTTGTCTACAAGAAGAAAGTTTGTAATATATGCTTTGGTACTTAAAATTACTAACTATTTGAGAAGTTAGTAGTAGTGATTAAGGAAAACTTTGATTGATTTATTTTCTGCAAGATTAAGGACTCAAAATTTATTCATTAACCCTTAACAACTAAAACTTCTATAAAACTCCTTTTTTGAAAACTTGCATTAATGATATGTTCCATGATATTTTCAATCAAATTAATAGAGAAGTTTAGTTTATTTTGTCAATTACTGTATCAGATACTACATATATAATATATACAAATAAGGTCATTACTCATTGTTACTCTGTTTAAATACTTGAGTTTTAATCGGTGACCCTTTTTTCAATTTTCAATTTTCCAAATCTTGGTTTTATGGATAAATACTTTAGTTTAACAGTTTGATCCCAAATTATTTTTTTAACCGCATCTCCAATTTAATATAACTTACAAATTCACTTTACACATATGAACTCAGTTGTAATCTACTTTATACGTGTCAACAACATTCAACATTTATTGCGCACCAATTTTTTCTTTAGCCATTCAAAACAATCCTATATCATTTGCAGGTATTTCAAGATGTTGTAAATCATTTTAAAGTGACATACTTTTATTCTTTACATAAAATATCTTATTCGAACTCGTGGATTATGGAAGCATTTAAAAATCATGAAATAAATTTTAAGCAATAAAAAGTTCTTTCTCTCGTTTTAATGTACATGCTTAAGTCTTAAGTCAGCTATCCTCGCTGATTTACAGTAAACAGAATAAAACTATTAAATATTATATAGGTTATATTCAAAATTACAAAAACCCATTGTAGTATTGCAAATATATAAATTTCTCATTAAGGTATAAGTTCATTTGTTTTCAATGCTCTAATTTTGATTCATGTTATTTTTTTACTATTTATCTAAAGGTGACTAATGGTATAAATAGTTAAAATAATCAAGTACCTATTGCCCATTTCACCTTGAGTATAGCATATGTTAACCTAAATGCTAATTATTGTTATATAATTACACTGTGGTTCCATTCCAAAGAATTTTAATCTGGCATTGTTGAATTATATTATTTGAAGCACTTAGAGCTTTAGGTAATTCAAACATGAGCGTAAATTCATGTATTTTTATTTATAACCATTTGTTGTAGTAAATTTATTTGGACTAAATGATTAGCAACAATATTGGTTGTTTAGACATAGTATTAAAGTAAAAAGCATTTGATTTGTTTTACCTTATTTTTTACCATGTAACCTTTTGTATACATATATTGACTATCTTAGGAATTCTCTAGATTCATTATGAGGATAATGCATTAACTAACATCCATAATTAGCTATGTTATTCTTTTTAAGAAAGTTTAAATGTACTACAGGCTACTAATTTCCAATAAGTTCTGTAAAAGTATGTCAGCAACATATGTACTATGTTAACTATAAATTATAGAGTATACACATAGACTGATTATTTTTGAGGTTTTAACATATATTGATGATCTAGATTATTCATTTAGGTCAATATAGAAGTAGTTACACCGTGGATATTGGAGCGGGTACAGATGCGAATATATCTAAAGGGGATACTACCTTTTTTAGATGATTTTGGGGTGTAAGTTCCTCAATCATAATAAACTCTGCATATTTTAATGGTAATGTGACGATCCCAAAACCCCGTGACACGGTGTTAAGGATAATCATTGGAATATAACACATCAATCATCATTAGCAGATCACATATAATAGCATAAACAAGAAATAGAATAATTTACACACATATGACAGCGGAATCATATAGATATCACCACATCAGAGAGCACAGTGCAGGATACAACTTAGTGTATAATAATACATAATCAGTCACCATCGCCAGAGGCGGAATCATATATAAAGAGCACACAAAATAAATATCAGTCTACATCGCCAATGGCGGAATCATAATATATATACTATAATGGTGGAAAGAGTCAAAGTCAGCACGGTGTAGTCAAGCCTCGCCATGAGCCAAAAGTGCACCAGATACCTGTAACTAGGCTGCCCGTGTGAAAATGAGGGCACCCGAGTTTGCAAGGTGAAACAAACTACGAGTCAGTCATGGGACTGGTATGAGAAATCCACTTAACTTATTAACAACAATAATAAGGCAAATCAAAGGAACACGCCACTTTCCCGGAACGGGTTTACTCCAATGAGTGCTAGTGCATGAAATAAAGTAAATGATGAAATCATCGCAATGCTTTTTATAAAATGAAGCCATTATAAGACTCAGGTCCCATCACGCAATGCAACGCAAGCCGGAGGATAGAGTTTTACCTTATAATGGCCAAAAATGCTTCATACGAATAAAACAAAAGTGTTTGATATTATTACTAGTGCAAATATGTTTCAAAAGCGATTTCAATCATAAATATCAATCCTAGACGGCATGGGTACCATATATTATGTCGCCATACTAGTAATACAATCACATTCGCATATTTCGTATTGGAAATTGGATTCCTTCATGAGTCGAGGCAAGGGGCAAGCTCCTCTCCGATTCGAGACACTCTAGCAAATGTCTTAGGACCCCACTATGATCCTTGGATCTTCAGGGCCGGTCCTCTCTTACTTTTGAGGATTAATTATTCCTGAACACACGTTTCCCGGTCCTTACAGACCTATATCGAGGCGCCTCATATTCCAACAACCACACAAGTGAAAAGTATATATAATGTCAGGGCTGGTAGGTCACTGACACCACCTTAGCTAGAAAGAAACGTCGTGCTCTCCCTGCAGTCACTATCCCGTTTTTGACTCATACCGAGGTGTGAGGCTCGCGAATCCACGTTATACACAAAGCTACGTCACACAGACCATGCTTTGATCATCAACCACAAGACTTTGCTTTGCAACAGAAGCCTTGATCATATGCCACTTAGGCGTGCCACACAGGAAATCAACTCCATGCGACTGATTTCTATCAATACATAACCTCTGAGCTCGTACGTCTCAGAGAAGGGCGTTAAGCAAGAGAATAAATTCTCCGCCGCCAAATAGATATATATTTAACAGAGATCAATCAGCACAGAACAAAATCCAATGTCAGACACACCGTCCATTTACAAGTCCGTTCTGGGTTCGAATGAAACCGGAGGCACCAATTCCTCGCATATTCGTACAATCAACAGTATGTCTGGACGGCTACTACCTCAGCTCCTTCAAGGTAGCTACTCCAATCACGAGCATCAGTAGCGCTCATCCATCCAATGTGAAGATCGTCGGTCTTCAATAGTCTTCGACTTTTCGACTTCTCAACGTCGATCGATTATTTGAAATGATATGAACTCGGCCTTTTCAAATAACCCACGTATATTCAGATTTCCAAATCAATTTATCACATGGTTAGACTATTCAACACTCACATTTCAGTTCTTTAGTTATAATTTTCATGTTAAATACATTCAACCATCACATATCAAGCAAACACAACAAAATTGGTTTATTTCCACTCTATATTGTCTATAGTATTTTATAACGATATATCGCCATTTTTATTTATTTAAAACGGCCATATTTAATTAAACGACGTTTCAGGTCGTGCCGAGGCACTGGCGCTGTTTTTCACTAAATTTGTTTTACACATATCTGAAAATCTGACCGTTGGATCTTCACAAATTTTATATCATTAGAAAGATCATTTCAAAACGAATCCAACGGTTTCAGTTTCGGGAAAATCCGACGGTCGGATCTTCCACACTAGTCGTTTGAAGTTACGATTTCAAATTACGAACTGCAGCGTCGTTATTCGATTTAATTTAATTATATTTATATATATAAAAATATAATCGTTTCTGGCGTTGTTTTTCTTCAGATTTGAATTAAACATTCCAGACAATCCAACCGTCGGATCTTCACAAAGTTGGTGCCGTTGGAAAGATATTTCCAAGGCGAACCCAACGGTTGCGGTTTCGGGAAAATCCAATGGTCGGATTTCCCGCACTAGTCGTTTGAAATCACGGTTTCAAAACACGAACTGCAAGGCCATGATTCGTTTTAATTTGATTTATATTTATATATTTATATAAATATAGTTCATTCAAAAATTCCTATATCGTTTTCACTTTAAATATTTCACTAACGCCTTTAAATTTTGGAAAATTTCGCCATAACCCCCTTTGTACGGGAGGGGCTGGGAAAATTCCCAAATAGCCACACGAGCGTCTCATCTCAAAAGGAAAAAGAAAAAGCCAAGCGGCTAGCCAACAGGCTCATAAAATCATCACCCAAACAAAACAGTAAACGTGTACCTATTTGTTGGGCACAAAATTTTATTCCTCTTCTCTAGTCTCTTTGTTATAACCTGTTCAATAAATATGCATGTACATATATACAATTATTATCACTTATCAATTTCCATTCAACTTCATATTTGATTCCATTTGGTTTAAAAACACCTTTCATTCTAATGTTGCATGCATAGGCAAAAATCATATCATTAGCTAATTAATGAATATTTCAACTCATGCATATTTATTTGAACAAGTGGTCGTTTTTAACACTTCACATTTCAAAGATGATAATTTTGGCGAACAAAAATATATTTCAACACATGACTATTTTATTTAGTTCCTATGCATGTTAAAAATAATATTTCTTTCACAAATATTTATTTCAACGCTCGCATATCTTTAGCATATCACATATATGATAAAAATGATATTTTTATCATTTAAAATATTTATTCAACACATGAATGTTTTTAACCCTTCAAAATTTCAATAAAAATATAGTTTTTATTGTTCGATCTTTTTATTCAACACATGAACTTTTCCAATACACACACTTCTCAACACATGAGCATCTCCACACATGGATAATTTATATATGTTGTTCATATAAGAAAGATGAAATTTTTATTGTTGAATTTATTTATATATATAAGGCGAATATTTTATATACTTCGTATATATTATAAAAATGTGATTTTTATTGTTTAAACACTTCATTCATTCACACATGAAATTAATTTTCACACATCACTTCTCAACACATGAGCATTTCCACACATGGATATAGTTTCAACACATGACTTTAATTTCAACGCATGAAGATAATTTCAACATATGAAAATAATTCTAACATATGAATATTATTCAAAATTTCGGCAGCATAACGGCAGGGTAGTTAAAACCGGCACTGTCCCTAGTACGGCTCCTCGCTCTACCTTAAAACCTCGCGGTTTTTGACAATGGGGATTCATGCATCTAATTCGCACGCAGGCGGCATGTTTTATTTTTATTTCCACAATTATTTCCAATTCATTTCAATCACCAATGGGTATTTTTCAACCCCAACCAATCAATATCAACCACAAACAATTATTCAACCATTCGCATTTTTCATCCAATATTTCACACCAATACACAACAATAATTATCGTCCATGGTTTGTGGATGAGGGGAGTATATATATATATATAATTTCTATATTTCACTTGCATTTCAACACATATATCAATTATACTATGCATGTATAATTCATACTTCGCTTATATAGCTTACACAACGCACGTACATGAGGTATACAACACGTGTGTAATTTATATTTCGCTAATATAATTTATACACAACATTTTCCATTCAAATTCATTTAATTTAGATTTCTCACATTGTTTTTTGGAGTGCTAAAAATCGTAGATGACTCAGAAAAATCCGCGGTCTCTTCTATGTGGTAGAGAGCTTCCTTGCGGTCCCGATGTTTCCTGTTTCATCGAATTTCGTCAACACACCATAAAGATATGTTTTTTCAAAGTTCAAACATCAAAAAGGACTCACCTTTCACGATGGTTCAAAACTAAGGTTGCAGTTTTCGCGAGAACCGAGGCACGATAGGATGATCAGAGGGTACAGCGTGGAAGAGGTAGGAAAGGGGAGTCGATCGGTGGTGGTCGGAGGTGGATCGGTGGTCTCTAGCGATCGGGGCGGCGCTGGGAAGTCGCGGGGTTTGGGTCGACGATTCTCATCGATGCGGCGATGAGGGAGGTCGAGCTTGGGTCGGATTTGAAGAGGGGAGGGAGGTGCGTTGACTACTGGTGGTGGCGGAGGCTGGAGATGGCCGAGGCGGCGGCGATTGGCCTGGGAAGTGGCGAAAACGTGGATCGTCGGTCGAGAGAGAGAGCGAGGGTTTTCTGGAGTTTTTTTTATTTTTTAAAATAATGAAAAAAAATTCTGATTGGCCATGGACTTTATTAAATTTTTAAATAGTGTTTCTCCGCACGGACACCAATTCAAACCCAACGATTGTCGTCCCTAGCTAAATACCCCCATCCCGGACACAATGGGATATGTTTCGTTGGCCAATTCGACTGTTACAGTCAGTTATTCTTTAAATTAAAATATAAAACAATTAATTTTAACTTTGAACACACATTTCAATTTGCCAGGGCTACAAATTGATTCGAAAAATTCTAGAAAAATAAATTTAGCTATGTTTTGATGCTACGGTCCCAACAAAACTAGTTTCGTCAAATTCTGAGATCGTTTGAAAAGTGGCCATTTTCTGGTCGATCCAATTTAACAGAAATTGACCAAACACATTTTCTTTTGCCACGCTCACATACTAGCTTCAAAAATTATGAAATTTGAAACCTAGCAATAGTTTGACATCCCAGACCCAACAAAAGTGGTTTCGTCGAATTCCAAGGTCGTTTGCAAAATATCTATTTTCCAGGGCTATATATTCTATATAGCGACCTTTCTGAAAATTCATTCGGCCATAACTTTTGATTCCCTCTATGAAACTTCGATTTTTCAGATTCGTTAGAAAGTCATTGATAAACAGATTTAAATATTTTTGGTTTCACTAAAATCCGTTATATTTTCCACCCTGCACAGTCGGTCAAAGTTTGAATTCAAATTTTCAAACTGACTCACTATTTCTAATTCACTATTTTATTGAAATATTCTATTTCAATTATTCAAATTCCTTTAAAATAACCAGTTTAAAATTTTTTTTATTGGCTCGTATTTTCCGGGTTGTTACAGGTAAAATTTTCAAAACTTGATAATGACTATTTTTGTTCCAAAATGAGTGATTTCTATGCTTCAATGTTGTTTCATCATTTGGACTATTTATAAATGCCTATCGCATGGAAATGTGGTACTTTGATAATACAATTTTTAGATGTAACCTGCTATAATTTGTTAACCATGGTCAAAATATATTCCCATATTAACTGTGTAATAACTCGGCAATTTTATACTAACAATTGTACTATGTGACCATGGTAAGCAGGCAGAAAGTAGCATTAGATTATAACTTTGTTTAACTGGCATTCAGTAATTGTTGCACAATGTTGGGTCTTATAATTGACACATGTTGAGTAAGTGAAGTGTATTTTGATATTTAGGATTACCGTTTGATTCGGGCGGCGGTTATCATAGGGTTTAATGGTCATCCTGAAAATACCTACCTTAACTATTTATGCAAAGTGTCTCTTAGGCCTAAGTAGGTTTAACAAAATAAGTTTTTTTCCATATGATATGACTTATAATATAATAATTGTTTTTACAGCAGTTAAACTATTTATGGTCAACAATTATCACATTTTTTCAACCATTTCTAATTGCATAGGTCAATATGAATGCTCTAATTCATATACTTATCAAAGTCCTTTCTTAGCAATTATATTTTGATTTTGGATGCCAAATGCTAATTTTTTTGGAAACATAGTAAAATGTGCAAATTATTCTTAGTAGCATTTAATCAAACACAAGGGATGAAATTAAAACATTTAACTTACTAAAAATGAACATAAAAAAGAATTTGTAGTACAGTTAGGTTTACATCCTTTTTTAACCTTGGTCTAAACATGTGAGATTTTTCACTTTATATTCCATTGTTGGATGTCTACCATATATAGTGCTTCCAAGAATATGGTATATCAAATGATGTAATAAATAAATATTTGTTGTTAATTAGGGCCGGGTTATATATCGATCCAGTTTTTAGGATTTTTTTTCCCGTTTCGTATTAGTAATGCTAGTGTATGTTATCTATTTATATGTTGTGGTTATGTTTCAAGTGGATGTGTGATGACCGCCCGTAACTCTTGCACTTAACAAAAGGAATAATGCACTGAAAGACGTGTCGGGCAGCTATGGACGATCATCAGGGTAGAATAACACAAGCGAAACCTGTCATATAACTCACAGCGCAGAGATAAAATATGATAGAACATATGCAACAGGTATATAATAGTGAAGCAGGGTTGAGCAGAAACTTAAACTTTTCATATGACCATGAAATATCCATACAACATCGGATAACACTATAAGGATCTGTACAAAGTGCCTCACTACAAGTCTCTCAGAGAATACATCAACATAGCAGTAGAAAAACAACAAATAGTAGGTAATAGGAAACTAATACGTAAGCCTCCGGCTCATCGTCGCTCAGTAGCATCGTCCTCATCAAGATCAACTACCTGTCACCTGCTACTCTGTCTGCCCATCCAACACATGGATGAACAACCCAAGGTAATAAGAGGGAAACATAAAACCTTGAGTCAGACAATAGTCTTAATGAGCGATAAAAAAACTATCTAACATCATCAATAAAGTATATGAGAATAGGCAAATTAATCAACTAATCTACTAACATCAACAAAGAAGAACTCAAACTCATCTTCCCTTATCCGGCAGTGATAGCCTTTAAAACAATCAAGTAGAAACAAATAGTACATTCATGGCAATCAATTATCAAGCGTAGACCATCCTAATTGATATCAACATCTCCCAAGCACAAGCCTCGAAGGCTTAAAATAACATCAGACAAGCACTCGAGAGATATCTCCTTTGACGTCGAGTGATCTACACAAGATGATACAAGCAAAGCAATCAACATCCATGACTCTGGCTATCACCACCAATCCTGCCTTAGAACCCATTGTTAATCGTATGACTAACTACATTACGCCACTCCGTCAAGGGGCTAATGGTAATCTCGGTTCTAGCAAAAACTCCATATGCCATCGTGACTCGTATCTCTAGGCCCATCATGAATGCCCAGGGTACTCGACTATTCGACCGGTCTTTTAGGCATCCCTATTATACACCTACTTTGAGTCTACTAGAACCTACGACAATGATAATTCATTGGCCTCTATAACTCTAGTCATCATCATCACCGACGACTCTCCATAACCTCAAACATCATTGAGCAGCCATTATCCACAAGCTCAAAACACACTTGAGTCGTCTACATATTTGATGCATTTCTCTGATCAACGAACACTTCATATCACTTCGAATATTCCTTCCTGAATTCACTTCGAAGCCACGTCTATTCTCGAACCAAAATAATCATCACTTTTGTTCGATATTCAATCCAAAGCACTTCAGCCTTTCCGCTATGAAAAACATACCATAACGCTTAAATTCCCATCCATAACGTTTATTAAACGTTGTAGTATCTTTTGCCCGATCCAAAAAGAAAAGACCCGACTCATCAGGTCATGAATGACCCAACTCATTAGGTCAAAAACGACCCATACTTCAAACGAGCTGACTCAACGCAGGTGCTCCATAACCCATCAATTTGGGATGGCCTGAGTATACACGAACGAGCCGCTTCGTAGATGTTTGGACAACGCGACCATTTGAACGACCCGACCATGTCTAATGACCTTTGACCCATCAACACTAGCCGACCCATCAGCACAAGTACATGAACAACCTTTGTTTCCACCAACCCGACTTCATGCCATGTCATCAACGACCCGACTTTGGAAATGACCCATGCACCAATATCTGGATCCAGCTGTCTTAACCGACCTGACTTGGAGCGACCTGACCTAGGATAACCCGACCTTATGCAATCGACCTGACTCATTTCATGCTAAGCCATGATCCATGCAAAGACGACCCATTTAAAAACGACCCGACTCCAGATTTGATAGATCTATCTCCAATCTCAACCAACCCATCACCAAACGACAACATCGATGCAAACAACTCATTCAAATTAATCAAATTCAACCCAAAATCAATAGTAATCATCAACACACATTAGCACAACAACAAATCATCATATAACTACACGAATTCACCAAATCATGATAAAACGATGAATGAATTAACAAATGGATTTAAACTTGCATAAACACACAAATTAACATATGAATTTACTGATTTAAGTTACTAGATTGGATTCTATGGTGATTCGAATGAAAACGTACCTACCATGATGTAGATCTAGGTGAAAACAACTTGAAACAATGAAAATAAGATAAACAACCCATATACTTGATTGAATTCGTGTGAGAGATGCTTATCACTCACCCAATTTTCAAAATAACTTGAAATCACTAAATTCCTAATTCAGGCAACAAAGAATGTTCTTCAAACCTCCTAATTTGGTGCGATCTCCCTTCACTTGATGTAGATCTAGCTTTGTTTGATGTAGATCTTCAATCTTTTTGCGTAGATCTAGAATTTTAATGGAGGAAGAATGTCTTTAATTGAGCAAGGAGGATCATAAGCTCAACCAAATGAGAGAATGAAGAAAGTAAACTATTCTCCATGCCACTACCCCTATTGGTGCAGTATTATTTATTTGAGGCTTATAAGGTGTAGTGCACTTTGTGTGTGAATTGGATGCGATGTGATGGATGACTAACTGTTATAATATGCATTGTGTATAAATGAACAAAAAAATGGTTATTGGTTCATTGGTTAAGTCTCCATCAAGAAAAAAGGATTTTAACGAATATTTTATTAATATAATAATAGCTAAAAAAACAAAAGTTTGATTTTGACGTCTGAATTTGGATGTACATGAAGATAATAAAATATCGATGAATTTCCATAACAGTAGCAAGTGAATTTGAATCAATTTTTATATACTTTTGGCTTGATGAAGTTTTCAATTTGTAATGAATAGTAACTTTTAAAAGTGAATTTCAGTTAGGCTATTTAGAAAGCGTTTTAAAAGAAGCTTCTTTTTGAAAGTTTCTTAATTATTTTTATAACCAACAACTTGAAAGTTTGGATGGCAATTATTGAAGTTCGAAAAATATTATTATTTTAATCATTATAATTTTATTATAATACAAGTATATTGGAAATATATGATTTTGGAGTGGGAAAATTAATATATGAGTTTGAAAAATTATTATATATATCTTAAATAAAACATAAAATGGTTTCAAAGCAATTAAACGTATTATATATATATATATATATATGTATATATGTATATATATATATGTTGAAAATAAAATGTGTCGCGTAGCAGTAGTTTGTGGTTTGACTCGTAACTTTAATTGAGTATAACGGGAGATCAAACATTCAGATTTTCCCAAAACTGAAACCGTTGGGTTTGTTTTGAAAAGATATTTTAAAGGATAATAAGATATTTGAAATCCAATAGTTAGATTTTGGGAATTGTTTAATTCAAAATTGAATGAAAATAGCACCATGACCTCTAATGACCTGTAATTGTAAATTACAGGTTTAGCCTATTTTTATATAAATATGAATAATGTAAAATCATTATAAAACATTATAAATAATTTGGAATGGATTGAAACCAATTTTACTTGGTTTTGATAAAAGTGGTTAAGTGAGGTTTGGCGGTTGTGTAAAGCTTGTATAACTAATTTTGAGAAAGAATTTGGAAATAAAAAAAAATAATTCTTAAATTGAACTGAATTCTTAAGTAAACCTTTAATATAGGTTATGGAATGATTTTTGGAAAGCCAATTAACTTTACAAGATTTGAGAACAAAATTTTAAATCTCGCGAAGAGAATCAATTAAAGGAGACTTAATTGGTGAGTCAATAATCCAGATGAGAATTGGATTGGATTTATTTTGGCACGAATTATTCGAAAATACCATGTTTAACCCATTTTGAATAATTGAACGACGATTAAAAGTCAAAGATACCGAAGACGGTAAAGGACCAAAAATCTTCACATCGAATGGATTACTGATGATGCCCTAGATTTGGATACCTCCCTTGAAGGAGTTATAGTGGCAGTTGTCCAGACGTACTTGTTGATTGTCTAGGTATGCAAGGGACTCTCTCTTGTATTGGACATATGGGATGAAGAAAAAGGTGCCTTCGGTTTCGTACAGACCCAGAACGAACTTGCAAATGGATTATGTGTCTAACATGGTATTTTATGTTGTATTAATTGATCTCTACTAAATATGTATCTGTTTGGTGGCGGAGAATTTATTCTCTTAGCTTAACACCCTTCTCTGAAACGTAAGAGCTCATGGGTTATATATTGGTCGACACTAGTTGAATGGTATGAAATGACTGTGTGGCATGCTGAGTGCTGCCGGTATACAGATGAAGGATTTTGTTGAAAAGCAAAGCTTTTTGGTGCATTAATTCATGAGCTTCGCACCCTGGTATGAGTCAAAAACGGGATGATGGACAACAGGGAGGACATGCATTTCTTTCTAGCTAGAAGTGTTTCCATGGTATGGTGCCCAAGCAATTTACATATGTAGATGTTGGAATCGAGGTGCCTTGGATGCGGCCGCACAAGGCCATGATGGTCGGCGTACCGATCAAGAGGTCCAATAGGATCCAATCAGCGACGTACGGTTGACCGCCCATACCGAGCCAAAGGGACATGTTCCCTAGAAAATTTTGCTAGAGATGTCCTGAATTTCAGATGAGGAAGGATCCCATGCCTCAGCTCATGATTGAAATCCAAATTCCAATACGCAACTTATGAGTTTAGTTGTATACCTACAACGACATAATAAGATGGGGAATTATGCCGTCTAAGATTGATACATTTATTTTCGAAATTGTTTTGAATTAGAACTAATAATAATATCAAATGATTTTCTCGTATCAAGCATGTTTGGCCACTATAAGATAAAACTCTATCCTCAAGCTTGCGCTTGCATTGTGTGATGGGACGTGAGTTTTATAATGGCTTTATTTTTCAAAAAGCATTGTGCGTTGTGTTATGCATTGGCATTCGTGTGGAGTAAACCCGTTCTGTGTTATACGTCGTGGTCTCATGATATGCCATATTTTTAAATAAGTTAAGTTAATTGTAGGGTTTCTCATACCAGTCTCATGATTGACTCGTAGTTTGTGTTTTCTCTTGCAAACCCAGGTGCCCATAATTTTTACACGGGCAGCCAAGTAAACATGTTTTTAGCTTTCTTATGGATATGTGTTGGATCTATGGATGCTGTGATGAACTTGAAGCTGAAGATGGACTTTTATGTTTCTTTTGAACTTTTTCAAAACACTCTCTTATGTTAATTATGTTTGATTTTGCTGCATACTTGTTAATTTCAAGTTGAAACTGTATTTGCATAATTATGATCCTGTAATGTTGTAACTCTAATATTATTTCCGTTGCTGTAAATGATGTAAATTATTCTTTAATATTATACTATGCTATTTTTTGAGATCTGCTGTTGTGTTTGATGTGTTATACTCCAACGACTATCCTTTT
The DNA here is from genome assembly GCA_030737875.1 of Allium sativum. Taxonomy (NCBI): domain Eukaryota; kingdom Viridiplantae; phylum Streptophyta; class Magnoliopsida; order Asparagales; family Amaryllidaceae; genus Allium; species Allium sativum. The sequence continues at coordinate 1,026,715,100 of CM060909.1, forward strand.
CGCCCATGATCGGGGGTTTGGGTCATCACAGTTTCACAGACTAATCATTCTAAAATCATAATAAGAACGAAGATTCTCAAACTTATGGATAAGCACAAGATTGGTGGACATCCACCCTTTAGGGGCATACCACCCGAGAAGAAAGATTGAATCGCTAGAGAGAAGTCTTGTCGAGTATTCTGCCTGACACAACAGTAAAACACCCATTGTAGCCATACGACCCACTCGCACGGTTAGCAGAAAGAACCAATTAAGGGATGAAGGACAGAAAAATAGGATCAGACTAATCGTCAGAAGGGCTCTGCAGAAAGGTTTGGAAGTGGGAAATGATCGTCTCTTCGACCTTCGAAGAGGAGAAGCCAAGGAAATACCAGGACAAAGGATCTGGAAGATAGAAAGGATATTTTACTTTCTTCTAATAGTAGAATTAAAGAATTTCGAGTTAGAGTCGGCATCAACGACCCACTTGATTCTTGCTTTCCGACAAAAAAAACCATTCTCAATGCTCAACTCTGAATTAAAGGCGAGTTGGGCTTGTATCCATTCCGTCTTGTTAGAAGCCAAAGGATCGACACCAAAAGAAGCTTCTACCATGATGAGTGCTTCTTCCGTCGATTGAACTCTGCCAAAGATATTCTTGAACATCTAAGTGTTCCATATCTTTAGACAAGATTTGAGGCACTTAAATTTAAGATAGAAAACTGCTATAGGGCTACCAACAGCAGGGAGAGACCAAGATTTCTCCACTGATGAGATGAACGAGCAATGAGACTTCTACATGGACAGAAATCAGAACGAAGTTAGATCCGATAGAGCAAAAGGGGAAAATGTAGAATCATTGGAGCATGATCTGAATTAATGCGATGAAGGTGAGCAATGGAGAAGGAGAACAGAAGGCTAAATCAACCCTCCGATCTGAATACTCGGTCAAGACACGAAAGGATATTGTTAGGACCCTCCTTATTGTTATCTATGCAAAAGATGAACCAACAAAAGGGACGACTAACAAACCCTAATAAATAATGAAAGAATTAAAATCCTCCACTGTCACGCTGTTGATAGAGGATCCCTCATGCTTCTCCTCCTGACATGACACGATATTGAAATCCCTATATTGACAGAGGCAACAAAACCGTGCACTGAAAGGGAAAGAATAATGTGCCACAAATTCAATTGCTTTATGCAATCACATATGGCATAAACCATGGAAAAAAGGAAAGGGGAAGAGAAAACAAGGAGCTTAACACTCAACAGACAGGAGTTGAGCCAAGTCGAAGATAAGGCTCAAAGAAACGGCTTTAGCCCAATGAATCCAAATCTTGTTGGAAACATTGAGTAAACTACCACCGTAATTCAGTAGAAGAATGGTTTCGGAAAGCACTTACGTCCCTATAAAGGGTTCTTAAAGTGCCACATAAAAACAGAATACTTCTTAATGGTGTGCTTAAGACACGAAAGAGAGGCATCGTTTCCAACATCCCGAGTTTCCCAGAACAAACAGTATGCCATTCCAAAATAAGGGAAGAAAATAAAAACGATGAAAAATGAAAAAAAAAAACAGCTCAAAGGAAATAAGCTCATATCAGATAAATGGTGCGACGACTAGATCTAACTATATGCTAAGCTACGGCAAGAGACCGAGCATGAATGGTGCAAGGAGTACGCGATTGAGGCCAAATACTCCTTCGAGAAGACCAAAAAAAGAACTGGAACAACGTCCAATAGCAGGTCCCGTAGATGATGCTACGAAGGCCAAACTACTAGCATTTGACGAGATGTCATCTTGCTAATTAGAGGCAGGTAATCTAATTGACAAGAATAAGAATTCCTAGCAAGGCAAGACAAACGATCATTAATGATCCTAATCTCGTCCAAACTAAGAAGGGGACAAAGTGTGAATAGTGAAGTGGAGCGAAAAGAGACGTCGTAACGTCAGGAACTGTCATCACCTCTCGTTGTGTGGACTCTACAATCACAATAGCATCATCAAATTTGTTCTTAAATTTTAATTAAGCTTAAGTAATAATTAATTTATGATTTAATTATTATTCATTTGAGGTATATTTCAAAATTTATCTGCTATAATTTCAGCCATATTTTTTACAAGTAAATAATTTTCAACTAAGGGATCTCTTGACTAGGCCGTTAAATACCAAAATAAATAAATTTGAGAAATCTTGAAAAACTGGACAAAATCATCCAAGAAGATGGAAAATAGCGAAGCCTCATCCAAACACAAGAGTGGTTATACTAAAAAGGTGACATGGTCTATTGAAAGTAAGTCATCTTGTGCCTAACACCGCTAAATTTTGAAAACATGAAAAATACAAGACATTTGATTTCGGTAAGAGGTTATGTTAACTTAAGAAAATTAAAGATAGTTCCATGTATAATTTTTACACCTTAGATAATGGAGTTGTTCACTATGAAATAAACTGAACCCTTTAATATTATCGAATGTTGGTTCATAGAGATTGGGATTGGGCAGCGATGTCATCTGAAAATCACTTAGAACTAGCATTAGCCTTCGAAATGGAGATATCTTAGGGTATTAATCCAAGATGAAGACTTTCAAATTAATCATATTATTCCTAAACTGAGAGTTATTCAAAAATGAGTGTAGTAAAGTAATGTCTTAGGTTCTTTCATCCCATGAACAACTTGTATAAATGAATGTTTACATTTATCATTGCATGGTAGGTAATGTTAGTATTCCAAGTAAAAAATGCTATTTCTAAATAGGTAAATGTGCAATGTCAAGCCTCACAACCAATAAATGAATAAGGTAGAGGCAATCAACAAAATTATATGGGTCGCTCCCATTAGGGTACGATCATTACTGAATCTAGAATCAATAATTATGTATGTTTCGGGGTCCGTTTTGTGTTTGTTAATAATAATCAAGGGGCGAATATATTAGGCACTCCATAGTAAGGGGTACACTGGTCCTGAGTGGCCGAGGTACAATGTGTTGTAGCCTCTAATACATTTTATCTAGAGGTGCACGAATCTAGTGGATAAACTTGTATCCTTTCATTATTGGAATCAATTTTCCAAAATGAGCTTTTAAACTTAATTGTATACTATTATGCTAAATTTAGTAATTCAATAATTTCTGCTATGTTCAATATTTTTATTTGCAAATTCTAGACATTATTAAAAAGTCGCGTATTACATATATAAATGTTTAGTTATTATAAGGGAAAAACGTGTTTGTGGTTACATGCAGCATGGTTATATGATATACCCTTGGTACGAATATTTTTCATAAAGTTAAACTTAAGTTTTACTCATACTAGAACCATGTCTCGCTCGGAGTTTATTTCTTTCCCTTAAACTCTGAGATACTCAAATTTTTATGAGTAGCCAAGTAGTCAGATTTCTTTGGAGCATTTTGGAAAGTAGTATAGAATAGAAGCTTTCATCGTCATATAGTAACTGTTTGTATTTCTGCTTTTACTGTATATATTATGTATTAGTAGTTTCGAATGATTGATATAGTTTCCTTGTTGGGGATAGTACTTGTCATGACTTTGATGAATATTTTGGAGTAAGCATATGTATAATTCTTTAATGATGTCTGCGTAACTCTGACATTGTGAGAAAAATCTATTTTTGTTTAACTTTCTTTTATATTCTTTACCTAACGACCTATCTTTTGGATACTTAGACGACCAATATATGAATACCAATGATGTAATTGATTGTTATCTTTGGGTGTAAGAATGGCAGGCCGTCACACGTAGTGTAAAAGCTTAGGTTAAGCGAACACGTAGACCATAGTTCGGGTTAACTCAAGAGAGATAAGGCTAGTAGTACCTTAGAATGAGTTCAGTCTTTAAAAATGCGTTTTCTTTTTGTTTTGATTAACATTGGTATGTTTTCCCTAAGATAACCTCACCTATGTATTCTAAAGTTATCTTGATATATTCAAGATAGTATGGGATGAGTATAAGAGCAAGACGAAGAAGGTGAAACAACGACACCACAACTACCAATGGCGGAGTTTTAGATGTTAGCTAGGTTCTATTATCAAAAAAGCAACTCCAATACAAACTCAAGCAAATTTCACCATTTTTTGCAAGAATTTCGCAAATATAGGAGGAAAACCCTTCAACGACACTGAGTCAATCATTTAAGTGAATCTTGGCTTCGATCGTTTGAGAAAATTTTAAAGGGCTTGGATTTAGCTGATAATCAGAAGTGAAATTTTTCAACATTTTAGCAGCTTTATGAGGGAGCAGCTTCCTTTTAGGGCTCTTTCATTGCTAACTTATCGAATGATGAGATTTCATGAGCAAGATTCAAAAGAATATTTGGGGAGCGGTTTGTGCCATCTGCTAAGATTTATGCTATTGAGAATGAGCCCTCAACCTCTGAAGATATTAAAAGAAAAGGAGTTTTGGAAGGTAATTTATTTATAAATGGTGTTTTAGTTCATGTTCTATTTGATGCTGGAACCTTGAATAGTATCATCTTTAAAGAATTGGCTGATAGATTAGAATTTACCCCCAAAATTCGTAGAAAAATCTGCTTGTGTGTCCAGCCTTATAGGTGGTTTAACTAATCTATGTTTGATCTGTGAAATAGTAAAAAACTAGTTTTTAAAGCCACCGTTTCTCTTGTGACCTACTCATCCTGGACGTTAAGGGTTTGATATTATACTTGCTATGGATTGGTTGCTGAAACATGGAGTTATCCTAAACTACAGTAAAAGAAGGATAATGTTGAGAACTAGCTTGGGGAATATATAGGAGAATGTAGTTTGCAGGAGACCTAATAAGCATATGGGTAGTTCCTTGTATGCCTTTGAATGATCCTAGGAAGATCCATGGTAGACAAAAGTTGTTAAGAGCTTTTCTGTTGTATTTGAGTAAGTTAAAAGTTTGCTTTCCCAACAGGAAAATGAATTCCATATTGATACATTTCGCAGTGCAAGACCTATTAACCTCTAGGCAAAGTGACCTTGAAAGAGAAGTAGGAACTAGTAACTCAAAGTAATGATTTGTTAAGTTGAGTTTGTGATAAGCAGTGGTATTTATAACTAAGTTTGATGGTTCTTTAAGGTTATAAGTGGAGTATAAATATTGAATCATGATTTTGATTCATGATAAGGAGCTTATCTTTAAACAAGAAGATTCAACGACGATTTGAGTGACAAAAAGAGATTCACACGTATTGATTTAAATTATGATAGAGACGAGACTTCAAACTGGTGCATAGTTGCTTATTCTTCGAGTTTTGAGTCTTAATAGTATATATTATTGTTAAAATTTATCTTCAAGTAGTTTATATCATAGGAAAACACGTTTATATATCTAAATCTTTTTAAATATATGCATTGCGCATTTTAACATAGTTTAGTCAGTTGGACAATATCAGTCAGTCGACTGACCTTGTGTTGAATGCACAAAATGCACATATACATGAGCATATGAACTTCACTCGACTGCCTTTGAAATTCAGCCAACTGAATCGACTCGAACTGTCAAATTTTCTGAAGATTCACTTCCATTCATGAAGATTTATAATCTTCTCTAAGAGATACAAATGCTTCTGTTCAATCAAATGTCTTTATAAATGAATGTAACCTTTTAACTACTATATATATATATATTTTTGAAAATTGGTTCACTTTATTACTAAAACCAATAACAAACCTCCTTTATGAGCCTCGTTAAAACCTTTCAATCCCCCTAGTAGGTACCTTACAAGGAAAAAGAGTACTCATAAATTTGGTTAATACATCATCTATAAAATAACCAACAGAAAATACAACAAGAAAAAAGAAAAGAAAAATCAAAAGCAAATAAAGCTTTTACTCTAAAGACCATCTTCACTGGCCCTTTCAAGCCCAGAGCCCATCACCGACCTAAAAAGGAGTCAAACACTTCGAACTATCCAGAGTCAATCAGTTCTATCCCCCAACGAGCTAACATCTGTTCATTCCTCAAAGTACGAGCAGTTTTAGATCCATTACCACGAACCAGATCCACAATCTCCTTCTCAATCTTCAACAAAATAATTGATGCAAGGGTTCTTCGATTCTGGAAAACTCTCATGTTTCTTTCCCTCCAAATGAAATACACCACTGTCGTGAAAGCACCGAAAGCTAAATCTCTAATTTGGTCCTTAGCTGAAAATTGGGAAATTAGGGTTCTTGCTTCATCCTGAAGATTATCATGAAGATGAGGTGACAAATCAAGTTTCCGCTTTACTGATAACCAAATAAAGGAGGAAAAATCACATTGAAATAACAGGTGGTTAATGGTTTCAGGATGATTATTACATAAAGGACACAGAACGTTTTCAACATCACTGAAACGAAGCAAGCGATCTTTGGTGTTCAATCTTCCTAGCACTGCAAGGTACGAGATAAAAGACATTCTTTTACTGTTTTTCTTATGCCATACCACTGAAAAAATTGGATCTGAAATCCCACTTATGCGAGTATACTCCCATACTTTATGAAAGGAAAAAATTCCACCTTCACACCACTCATAGAAATCCTGATGTTGACTAGAATTAACTACTAGTGGACTGATTTCATCAATTAATTCTCGTGTCGCATGATGAACTTCAGGATGAAATTCTTCATTTCTGATTATAGAACTGACTTTTTGCTCAGAATTACCAGTTATATGGAGCCTATCAAAACCCAAAAGATCCACCATGCATTTGCAATTGATCCATGGATCATACCACAGATAAGAATTTTCTCCTTTACATATTACCTTATTAAAAAGTTGCTTTGAATTAGATCTGAGTTTCAAAATAGCTTTCCATGTACTAGAAGAATTTGGATCTGCAGCCATTGACCAAAAATGCTCATTCCTGCAATATTTATTATGAATCCATCTACTCCATAAAGAAGTATTTGATAGAAAATTCCATAATAGTTTAATGCATGCAACTTTTTTCAAATCTGAAAAATTCTTAAGACCAATTCCCCCTTCATTCTTAGGCTTGCATAGAATAGACCATGCTACCTTATAAGCAGTTCCTCCCCAGAAAAAATCAGCACAAAGAGACTGTAATTTATCCAATGTAAATTCTGGTATTTGATATATGAATAGCCAGTATAAAATAATAGGAGTTATCACTGAATTAATTAATTCTGCACGCCCTGCAAAACTTAACAGTCTGGTCTCCCAACCTTGAATCTTACTCTGGACTCTTTGAATTAGGGAATTGCATTCAGAATAATGCAAGTAATTGGATGAAAGAGGAACACCTAAGTATTTTACAGGCAATAAACCTTGCTCAAAACCTAATATATCTAGTATTTCACTTCTATTCAAAGTAGAAATACTAAAAAATATTTTGGTTTTAACAGCATTTACATTCAGGCCTGCATAGATACTTAGGTTATGAAAAATTCCATTTAAAGTAGTTGCATTAAGAGTAGAAGCTTTGCCAAACACCATCAGGTCGTCTGCATATAGGAGGTGAGAGATAACTGGCTGAGTTTTGCTACTAGGATAAAATGACTTTAAAACAGTTGCCTCATCCATCAGAAAAGTAAAATATTGCATACAAATAGCAAACAAATATGGTGATAAAGGGTCCCCCTGCCTAATTCCTCTTGTAGATTTGATAAATCCCTTAGGAATTCCTTGAATCATAATTGAGAATGTAGCCGTCTCCATGCATTCATATATCAATTTTATAAAGTGATTAGGAAACTTCATTTTTTCCATCAAAAAACAGATCAGTTCCCTATTTACTTTATCATATGCTTTTTGCAAGTCAACTTTTACACTCATTTTTGGCATACCAGCCTTTTTGAAATCTCTCAATAGCTCATGAGCTAAAAGGATATTATCACCAATATATCTTCCTTTAATAAATGCACTCTGATTTTCAGACACTAGGAATGGGAGAAAAGGTTTTAGTCTATTACATAAAATTTTTGAATTTTTTTTATAATAGACATTGCAGCATGAAATTGGTCTGTAATGAGAGATTTCTGATGGTTTGTCATTTTTAGGTACAAGAGTTATAAAAGTATGATTTAAAGCCTTGGGCAATTTTCCAGAAAGAAATATATCTGAAATAGCTTCTAATAAATCAGATTTAATACTATCCCAATGCACTTTAAAAAATTTAACACTCATACCATCTGGCCCAGGACTTGATTCATCATGAATTGAGAAAACTGCTTCTTTAACTTCAACTAGATCAACTTTTCTCAGTAAACTTCTTTGTCCTTGCTCATTTATAAAAGAAATAGGCATGAAGTGAGGGAATTCAGTTGATTTAGGACCATTAAACAAAGAAGAAAAATAGTTGATGACTGCTGATTCAATTTCATTTGCCTTAAACAACAAGGATCCATTAGAATCAATCAATGCTCTAATATGGTTGAAATATCTTCTATTAGACATTCGTGAATAAAAAAAATTGAATTTGTATCTCCTTGCTGCAACCAAGAGATCTTTGCTTGTTGTTTAAAGCTTCTGAAATATATATATATATTGTAGTTCCTGATACTCCTTCTTTGCATGTAGATAATCATCATAAATTTGCATATCCTCTGGATGAAGATCAACTTCAGATTCAAGCTGTGTCACCTTCTGTTCAGCCTGTTTCAGGTTAGAAGTATTCTTATCTCTAACTCTATTCCAGTTTTTCAACTCAGTTTTACAGTATTTTAACTTCTGTTGAAACTAGTAACTATGAAAACCCCAAACATTAGAATTCAAACCCTTTTGCACAGCTTCATAGTAACCTGCATAACTGTTCCAATCATTTCTATATCTGAATGGAAAGCCCTTCACTTCTTGAGTAGGAATAAGATCTACAACAATAGGATTATGATCACTAGATCTTTGTTGAAGTGATAAGGCTTTCATGTTTAAAAATTGATGAAGACAGACATTATTCACCAATATTTTATCAATATGAGTTGCTACTCCTCTTCTACGCCATGTATAATTAAACCCCAATGGTTTTATTTCTGTTAAATCAGTTTGGAAAAGAAACTTCTGAAATTCTCTCAACTGATAATAAGGAATTGGAGGACCCCCTTTTTTATCTTTAGGTGATAATGCATTGTTAAAATCTCCCATAAGAATCCAAGACTGTGAATAAGAAATTGAATCTCTAACCAATGTTTCCCATAAACTAACCCTATCTGCAAATGAGTTACTACCATATACAACAGTAAAAACCATTTCAAAACCACCTTTATTGATTGCTTTGACTGTTAAATGCTGTGTAGACATAGAAAGAGTGTATAACTCCCATACATTTGAATCCCAAATACACAAAATTCTACCAGTAGCCAAAGAAGAATTATTAGTCAAGTATTTCCAGTCTTTAGGCATTAATGAGGAAAATAATCTCAAATTAACTGCAGACAATTTAGTTTCTACTAAACCAACCAAAGTTGATTTAGTATTATTTAGGAGTGAGAATACATCTTTCATTCTGAAAGATGTATTCATACCCCTAACATTCCAAGTTAATATTGTCATTTAATTGAAGAGTTACTCCTTGTGACTCTTTTAGGAGGAGTAATTACTTTTGCTTTAGAACCTTGCAGATAATTCTCATTCTTATCAATTAGCAAAGAAACATCAACCTGTTTTTCATTGTCCAGATTAATTACTTTGTCAGCTTCCTCTATGTGATCAGCAACATTGTTTAACATATCTGGATTTATATCTTTAGGGAGCTTTTCATTTAAGAAATCAAGATCATCATTGTTATCAGTAGAGGAGTGAACTTCATTGTTAAATCCAGATGATTGAGAATCTAACCCTTGCTTTCCTGACTCTTTAGAATTTTCATCATGTGACTCATCAACAACTTGAGATTTATTAATTCCAGATGATTGAGGATCTAAACCTTGCTTTTCTAGCACTTCAGGAATTTCATCATGAAACTCATCAGCATCAGGAGGTTTCCAGCGAGAATCAGAAACTTCAGCATGATAATCATCATTATGCCCAAACAATTTACACTAACAACACTTCTGAGGTACAAATTCATATTCTACTGATATTGAAATCTTTTGCCCATTATGTAACTGAATAGGAATTTCAGTTTTCAGATCTGTTTCAGTGTCAATTAGTATAAGAATTCTAGCATACTTTGAATACTTTTTCTCCGCTGTGTTAGAATCAATCAGAAGAGGTTTTGAAATATAACTTGACAACATTTGAATAGCATTTTTAGTCCAAAGTTCAAATGGTAAATCAACTAATCGGATCCAGATCTGGACCATATTGCACTGTTTACCATTGAAATCAAATCCAGGATACCAGACCTCAACATATAAAAGCTTACCAAAATATGAGTATGTTGAACACTCTTTGATTCGCTCAAAATCCTCTTTAGATTCAAATTGAACAATAAAATTGTAGTTAGAAGATACATGAGTGTTGAAACTACCAATAGGCTTCCATACCTTTGAAATATACTCTTTCAATTTGACTGTAGATAGTCTAAAGTAGATTGGAATTAGAGCCACTGTATTAATCCAAGAATCTCTGATTCATTATATATATTTTCAGGTATGAAGATAAAGTCTGATTTCGGAGGAACATATTCGAGCTGTCTGTTTTTCAGATCCGCAACCAGATCTGGATTAGATGGAGAAGCCATTACAGAATTTGATTGGATTTTAGTTGTTTGGTTTGATAGATTAATTTTTGTAGATGAATGAAATTGATGAGGATTTGATGTATTTTGTCTGCCATTTCTGTCCGCCATTTTTGATGAAAAGTGATGAAAATATTGTATCTGTTGTACTTTATATATATATATATATATATATATATATATATGTATGTATATGGTGTGTGTGTGTGTGTTTATTCAAAATTCAAACCACTTCTCTGAATTTTAACTTTCTAAATCTATTGTGAATACTTTCTATATACACTCTACGCATTCTCAAACCTTCAATTGCTTGAATCCGAACTTTAATTCTTTTATTATAAGAAATATTTTTCTTTTTTATCTTCACACACATTATACATATACACATACATGAGGAGAAGATTTGTAACAACACTGAATTTTGGGGCAAATTTAAAAATTTATTTTAAGTAATTTTAATGAGTTTTTGATATTTAGAACAATTTATTTAAAATAAAAATGATTAAAAATTGATTTAAATCCAAGTTAGAATGAATAATTTAATTTTAATTATAAAAAAAGTTAGAAATAGCGCGGTAGTTTGAAAAGTCAAACTTGAACTTTGACTGACCATACAGGATGCAAAATTTAACGGATTTTAGTGAAACCAAAAATATTGGAATCTATTTAAAAATATCTTTCTAACGAATTTGAAAAATTGAAGTTTCATAGCAGGAATCAAAAGTTATCCCCAAATTAAAATTTAGAAAGGTCGCTATGAAATTTACAAAGGTCAAAATGCTACTTTTTGCATACGAAGGAATTTGGACTCGAAACCACTTCCATTGAGTTCAGAATGACATTTCTGCATTGACAAACAGTAAACACTTATATATTTCGAGTTTCAGAAATTATTTGTTTAAAAATGTATTTTTAATATTGAATATATAGGCCTTAAAAATAGTCATTTTACAAACGACCTCGGTTTTCGACGAAACCACTTTTGTTGGAACCGGAATGTCGAATTATGGCTAAGTTTAATTTTCCAGAATTTTTCGAATGATTATGTAAGCGTGGCAGAAGATAACACGTTTTGTCAGTTTACAGTTAAAACTGATCGACTTGAAAAAGGCCATTTTTCGAACAGCCTCGGAATTCAATGAAAATAGTCTCGTTGGAACCGTATCGTCAATGCGAAGCCAAAAATATTTTTTTTGGAATTTTCGGAGTCTGTATGTGGCCCCGGCATATTTAAATGTACGGTGGAAATTAAATTATTAATTTAATATTGTAATTTTAATAAAACATGCAACAGACTTCAGAATTGGGCCACGGGGCATAGCCCATCGCGTTCAAAAGACATCAAAACCTTAAGTTTGACACTAAGCAGGCCTGATTTGGAGACAGCCCGGATTTCCACCTTTTAAGCACGAAAATCGAGATTTATTATTAAAATAATAAAAAAAAACCTAACCCTAATTTCGAAATGCACAGCCGCCGCCCCCTTTTCAATGGCCACGAACATTCAAAACTTCCCGACTCAATAACTTATGATCCGCTCAATGAAATTCAACATATTATATAGCAAATAGAAGCTCTTGGAGAGATCTACAGATCCATACGGTTAAGATCGGGTTTTAGTTCACGGATTTCGCGAATTCTCAGCCTGAAGTCAGCACGTTCGGACCGCTGTTTAGGGAGGAGGGGCCCACCGAGCTGGGCGGGTGCGTGGGCAGCGGATGCTCTCGGGTTGGCCTTCGATGTGGTGCGTTCTGATCAGCTCCGGAGTGCTTCGTTTGGCGTGCGCATGTCCTTGACGAAATATGTGGATGCGTTTGAGCATTACAGTAAGTAACGAGGGTAGAAGAAGGATTATCAGATGGATTAACTAATGTAATTACTTACTTAATTTAATTATATTAAATTGTTGTAAATTCTTGTAAAACTCATAAATCTTTCATACAGACACAGAATTCAGCGATTATCGAAGCGTTGGAATCAGAAAAACGAGATCTAGACGATGAAACTGACCGAATCTGAAACCGAACACTTTGAAATTTCAGAGAAATAGAACCAATCGATGTGAGATTTCTTCTTTTTAAATAGTTAATTAATCTATTTAATTTAATTGTTGTGTAAATATTGCTTGTATATGTCCTAGATCTGCTGTGTCGTGATTGTGACTGAATTATTGGTTGTTTGTGGTGTATAAACACAGATCTGTATGTGTTGAAAAATAATGAACCATTTTGTAATAGTATTGATTTGGAATAGAATCGCCATTTCAATAAAATAGATCATTACTGTTTATTTATTTATTTGGATTAGAATTTCCAAATCAATAAAAAAAATCACTTTGCTGTATTATTTATTGAATTAGAAATTTGTTAAAACAAAATCCTTATATTTGTTCATTAGTTATGTGACACCAAATTGAACATTTTGTGATGTTAGAAAATTAGTTAAGACAAAAGTCCCTATTTTTGTTCATTAATTATGTGACACTAAAATCGGCATTATTTCACCGTCATTTTGTTAGAAATAAAATGGATATTATTTCACCGTCATTTAGTTAAGAATTAAGAGGTCACATTTTTCAATGTAATTAGAAATAGAATGATAAAAGTATTCATTTTGTCAAATTTGAAAGAATGACAAAAGTGTTCATTTTTATCAAATGTGAAAGAATGATAAAATATACATTTTTTTTTGTAATAAAAAGTATTCATTTTGTCAAATGTGAAAGAATGACAAAAGTATTCATTTTTATCAAATGTAAAAGAATGATAAAAGTATTCATTGTTATCAAATGTAAAAGATGGACAAAAATATTTATTTTGTCAAATGCCAAAAATATATACAAATAAAATTCACTTTTTACTTGTCATTAGAAATGTAGAATTGGTTATACAAATAAAATTAACTTTTTTATTTGTCATCCAAAATGTAGAATTTGTTATACAAATAAAAATTTACTTTTTATTTGTTATGTTAAACATCAAGAATGCATGCAAATAAAATGTTCTTCTATTTGCCATGTTAAACATTAAAATATGTTATGTGAACAAATATTTCTTTATTTATAATTCATAGAAAATTGTCAACATATGAATATTCATTTATATGATATTAAATACATAGTAAATTGTCAACATATAAAATGTTAGAGCAGAGAAAAATAACATTTTGAGTATAAAATGTTAAAGTGAAGAGAAATAACATTGTAGTTATAAAATATTAAGATGTAAAAAAATAACATTTTAGTATAAAATGTTGAGTTGACAAAATATCACTTATATTGGTTTTGTTGAAATGTTAGAATCAATTTAACATAAAAATATTCTTTTTATGTTAATATGAAATGTTTAGAAATGATGTGACATAAAAATGTCATTCTTATGTTAATATGAATGGTTAGAATTGTTAAACATTGAGAATAGGCAAATTCTATTTCAACCCATAAAAATGCTGAGTAGCCCCCCATTTTAACAAAAAAATACAAGGACGAAAATGCCCTTTTTATATTATATTTTTTTTCCAGTTTTCTGAACACCTCGTAGTACCCTTACGTGGTTTATCAGTGTACCTCGTAGTAGCACTACGTGGTCTTTGAAAGAACCACGAAGAGCTGCTACGAGGTACACTAAGTAACCACGTAGGGCTACTACGAGGTACACTGATAAACCACGTATTCTCTCTACGTGGGAGGGTATTTTTGGATTTTTTTTAAATTAGCGGGGGGCTACTCAGTAAAACTGGGGGTATACCAGTTTTTTCATGCTTTCGGGGGCTACTCAGCATATTGCTGGGTTGAAATAGAATTTGCCTTGAGAATATTCTTTTCATTGTTTACATGTAATGTTAGAAAAGTTTCATATGTTGAAAACATTATTTTCAACATGCTTATATAGAAAGGAAAGAAAATTTGTTAGAAAAGGATAAGTATGTTAAAGACATTATTTTTAACTTTGCTAGAAGAACATGTTAGAAAATATAAAAGGTTAAAAACATATTCTTAACATGATAGAAAATACATGTTAGAAAATATTTATATATTAAAAACATTAATTTAACATGCTGAAAAGAGGAAAAGGAAACACATATAAAAATATGTAACTACAATAAAATATTCTTTTTAATTTAAATATAACTTAGGAAAATAAACGGTCTTTTATTTGTGTTCTCTAACACAAATACAACATAGAAAATAAAATTCCCTTTTTATTTTGCATTTCACAATGCAATTATGACATAGAAGAATATGTACATCTTTTATTTATGTTCTCCAATGTAAATAAAAAGGAATTAAAGAATTTATGTTTTTCAAGGTAAATAAAAAGGAATTAAAGAATTTATGTTTTTCAAGGTAAATAAAAGAAATAAAGGAATTTACATTTTATATGTAAATAAAAAGGTTTGATAGGAATGCACATTTTATATGTAAATGAAAGGTTAAATAGAAATTTACATTTTATATGTAAATAAAGGATGAAATAAAAGTTACACCTTTATATGTAAATAAAATGTGAAAGAGACATTTACATTCTCAATATAAAATAAAAGAATGATTAGAAATAAAGTTTACGATTTTTTTATGTAAATAAGATCAAAAAGATGAAAGTTACATTTTTAATGTAAAAAGAAAAGTTTACATTTTAATGTGAATAAGAGAAGGAGAAAATTACATTTTCATGTAAGTTGAACTTAAAGAAGAAGATTTACATTTTAATCAATTGAATTTTTATTAAAAAGGACAACGGTATGAAATTTACATATTCATGTAAAGAATTTCAGTAAAAATTATAACGATGAAATTTATATTTTAATGAATTAGATTTTCATTAAAAGATTAAAGATATGAAATTTACATTTTCATGTGTAAAGATTAAAGCAAGAATATCATTTTGCTTGTAAGGAAAATAATGACACAAAATAATCATTTTTGTTGAATTAGAAATGACGCACAAGAAATTGCATGTTTGTGTAGATTGAAAATAGGAAGAAAAAAATATACATTGCATGTATAGGTTGTGTACGTGAATTAAAATAAACATTATTGTGTGTTATGTTATATATCTTTACTTGTCATGATTACCACAATAATGAAATGGCCGAAGAAATTGTATGTACATATATAATCATTTATATAAACAAATTCCAATTGAACAAATCGAGCGTGGTAGTTCACTTTATAGAGTTGTACTTTTAGTTGATTATCCCGAAATATCCGACCGTCGGATTTTCCCAAATCTGTAACCGTTAGGTTCGCCTTGGGAAGATCTTTCCAACGTTATGAATTGTGTTAAATTCCAACGGTTAGATTTAGAGAAATGTGTAAAACAAATTTGGGTGAAAACAGCGCCAAGGTCGTCCTTTTGACTTGAAGCGTCGTTAAATGGAATTTAATTATTTTTATATAAATAAAAATAAAGGTTGATCGTTATAAATTAATATCAACGATATAAAATGATTTTTAAATATATATATATGCGAGAATCATTTGAAAAGTCCGAGTTCAATCTCATTTCAAATGATCATACGACGATTGAAAGTCGAAGAGTTGAAGACAGTGATTGAAGAGCGGCGATCTTCACATCGGATGGACGACGACTACTGATGCCCGTGATTGGAGTAGCTACCTTGAAGGGGCTACAGTGGTGGCCGTCATAACGTTGTGTTGATTTGTACGGATTTGGCTTTTGCTCAGACCCAGAGCATAAGCTTATAAATGGATGTGTGTCTGACGTTGAATTTTGTTCTATGTAAATTGATTTCTATTAATATACGACCGTTGGTGGCAGAGAATTTATTCTCTTGCTTAATGCCCTTAGAGGTTGCGTATTAATAGTTATCAATCGCATGGCGTGAATTGTCAACGTGGCACGCCAAGATGAAGATGATCAAGGCTTTGTTGAAAAGCAGGCCTTGTGGTTATAACGTTACTTCGCGAGCCTCACAACCCGGTTGAGTCTAAAACGGGAGAAGGAAACGCAGGGAGAGCAGCACGTTTCTTTCTAGCTAGAAGTGGTGTCGGTGCTTAAACTGGCTGATATTTACTTATGTGGATGATGGAATGAGGCGCTTCGGATGATAGGTCCTATAGGATCGGGAAACGTGTGTTCAGGAATTGCCAATCCACAAACCGCAAGTGTGGACCGGCCCTGCAGCTTTCCAAGGGTTCTCTGCGGGGGATCCTGGGACATTAGCTAGAGTGTCTCGAATCGGTAAGGAGCTCCTCCCTAGCCTTGACTCATGATGGAAACCCAATTTCCAATACGACCTCATGCGGTTTTGATTGTAGAACTAGTATGGCGACATAGTAGGATGGGGTACTATGACGTCTATGATTAATACATTATGATTGAAATGTTTTTGAAACATATATACACTAATAATAATATCAAATCTGTTTTTATCGTATTAAGCATCTTTTGACCATTATAAGGTAAAACCCTATCCTCCGGTTTGCGTTGCATTGTGTGATGGGACTTGGGTCTTATAATGGTTTCATTTTTCTAAAAAGCATTGCGTTGTTTAACGATTTACTTTTAATTATGCATGGCAATCCATTGGAGTAAACCCGTTCCGCGTTAGCGGCGTGGTCCTTGGATTTGCCCTATTATTATTAGATTAGTTAAGTAAGAATTCTCACACCAGTCCCACGACTGACCCATTGTTTGTTTCCACCTTTGCAAACTCGGGTGCCCTCTTTTCCACACGGGCAGTCGAGTAGTTTGTCTGCAGGTCCTTATCTCGAGCAGGATTCTGGATTGAAGCCTAAAGCTATGTCCAGAGTATAGAAGTCTTCCGCTGTTTATTGTATTTAATGTATTGAAATTTATCTTCCGCTGTAATTTTATTCAATGTACTCTGATATATTCTGTACTCTGATGTAACATTATTGTAATGTTTATAAAAGTCTGTTGTTATTGTTCTGATGTGTTGTATTCCCAAAATTAACGTGTTCGGGTTTTGATCGGTCTTGGTCGGTTTTGCGATTGATCAGGTCGGGCGAACCCGGGCCGTTACAGTTGGTATCAGAGCTTTGGTTAGCTCAAATCTTTGGGATACAACTCATTAGGACAGAACAAAAGACTCATCAGAGATTGGATTAGTAATATCCAATAAGAATACTCATTAGAGATAGGATCTGCAGTATCCTAGAATGAGAAAACTCATTAGAGATGGGGTTAGTAATGCCCTAGAATGAGTTGAGAGTAACAAGCTTATAATATACGTATTTGTAATTATAATCTATTTTAGAAAATATGGTTTTTGAATATATAAAAGTTATATATTTGAAAGTTAATCAACAAATAAAATTATTTAAGATAGGATAAATAAACAACTTTAGCTTCGTTCCTTTTCGAGGACGAAAAGTTCTTAAGTGGGGGAGACTATAACAACCCTAAATTTTGGGGTAAATTTAAAATTTTATTTTAAGTAATTTTAATGAGTTTTTGATATTTAGAACAATTTATTTAAAATAAAAATGATTAAAAATTGATTTAAATCGAAGTTAGAATGAATAATTTAATTTTAATTATAAAAAAAGTTAGAAATAGCGCGGTAGTTTGAAAAGTCAAACTTGAACTTTGACTGACCGTACAGGATGCAAAATTTAACGGATTTTAGTGAAACCAAAAATATTGGAATCTATTTAAAAATATCTTTCTAACGAATCTGAAAAATTGAAGTTTCATAGCGGGAATCAAAAGTTATGCCCAAATTAAAATTTAGAAAGGTCGCTATGAAATTTACAAAGGTCAAAATGCTACTTTTTGCATACGAAGGAATTTGGACTCGAAACCACTTCCATTGAGTTCAGAATGACGTTTTTGCATTGAAAACAGTAAACACTTATATATTTCGAGTTTTAGAAATTATTTGTTTAAAAATGTATTTTTAATATTGAATATATACGCCTTAAAAATAGTCATTTTACAAACGACCTCGGTTTTCAACGAAACCACTTTTGTTGAACCGGAATGTCGAATTGTGGCTAAGTTTAATTTTCCAGAATTTTTCGAATGAGTATGTAAGCATGGCAGAAGATAACACGTTTTGTCACTTTACAGTTAAAACTGATCGACCTGAAAAAGGTCATTTTTCGAACAACCTTAGAATTCAACGAAAATAGTCTCGTTGGAACCGTATCATCAATACGAAGCCAAAAATATTTTTTTTTGGAATTTTCGGAGTCCGTATGTGGCCCCGACATATTTAAATGTACGGTGGAAATTAAATTATTAATTTAATATTGTAATTTTAATAAAACATGCAATAGACTTCAGAATTGGGCCACGGGGCATAGCCCATTGCGTTCAGAAGGCATCAAAACCTTAAGTTTGACACTAAGCAGGCCTGGTTTGGAGACAACCCGGATTTCCACCTTTTAAGCACGAAAATCGAGATTTATTATTAAAATAATAAAAAAAAACTAACCCTAATTTCGAAATGCACAGCCGCCGCCCCCTTTTCAATGGCCACGAACATTCGAAACTTCCCGACTCAATAACTTTTGATCTGCTAAATGAAATTCAACATATTATATACCAAATCGAAGCTCTTGGAGAGATCTACATATCCATACGGTTAAGATCGGGTTTTAGTTCACGGATTTCGCGAATTCTCAGTTTGAAGTCAGCACGTTCGGACCGCTGTTTAGGGAGGAGGGGCCATGTAATAACCCGGAATTTTGCGGCCAATTAAAAAAATTTATTTTAGAAATTTAATGGATTTTTAATATTTAAAATTATTTATTTTAAATAATAACGACTAAAAATTTATTTTTAATCGAAGTTAAAATGAATAAATTTAATTTAATTATAAAAGGAAAAACAAATGGCGCGGCAGTTCGAAAATTCGATTTCAAACTTTAACTGAACATACATGATTCAAAATAAATCAGAATTGAGCGAAAAAAGAAATATTTAAATCTGTTTGATAATATCTTTCTAACGAATATAAGAAATTGAAATTTCACTTTAAAAATAATTAGTTATGTCCAGTTTAAATTTTAGAAAAGTCGTTATAGAATTTATATATATTTTAATATAAAATATATCCCTTAAAAATAGCCATTTTGCAAACGACCTCGGTTTTCGACGAAACCACATTTGTTGGAATCGGAATGTCGAATTATTGTTAAATTTATTTTTCCAAAAATTTTCGAGTTAATATGTGAGCGTGGCAAAGGAAAATGTATTTTGTCAGTTTGAGTCAAATTTAATCGACTTGAAATTGACCATTTTTCAAACAGTCTTAGAATTCGATGAAATTACTCCTGTTAGAACCGTATCGTCAAAACATAACTAGAAATAATTTTTCTGGAATTTTTAGAGGTCGTATGTGGCCTCGGTGAATTTTAAATGTAAGATTGAATTAATTAAATAAATGATTTAAATATAAATTAAATAAAAACAGGCTACAGACGTTCGTTTGGACTCACAAGACATAGCTCATTGGATCCAGAATGGGGGGCAATTGGTTAGGGACAACCTAAGTTGAACTGAAATTGGAATCCATGTTGATTAATAGGCTTTTTCTGAAATTTAGAAAATTAAATAATTTAATATTATAAATAACCAACCAAAATCCAAACCCTAATACCTCTAAAGCTACAGCCGCCGCAATTCACAATCAATGGCCACGCACGCACCAGAGTTCATCTCTAAAATTCTACGAACCCATTCAGTTAAAAATCAAAACTTATAAGCGTTTATCATTGAGAATTTCACGAGCTTTCAATTGGTACGGGTGTGACCACTTTTAATCAATCGAAGAGGAAGAAATCATGGCTCAAACGAGCAACGTTTGGCCTCGTTTCCTGTGGAGGATTGGCCGGCGAGTTCGCCGATGAGCATGGAGGAGACAGTCGAGGTGGAGGGCTTGGCCGTGGCATGTTCGGATGGAACTCCAATGGTCGGAGCGTTGCGCAGGAGCGGTGGAAACAATTCGATGATGGGTTCCTTTTGCTGAAGCACGATACAGGAAGAAGACGACCTCGATCTGTTTGGGAATGTAATTAGCAAATTAATTAAAATATTAACCATGTTATTAAGGTTATTAAAGTATTAATATTTAAACGTTTATATCTTTCTCAAATCAAACCAGAATTGGATGAAACGAATTGCGTTGGGATCGTATGGACAAGATCTACATGATGGTACATACCAGATCTGAAACCAAACACTTCAAAAATTCAGATAGAAACCAATGTGAGATTTCTATATTTAAAAATAATTAAAATATTAATTATTTCTCGTTATTTAAATTCCATGCATGTGTGTTGATTTATTCAGATCTGTGATGTACGGGATTGTTGTGTATTGATAATGATGATTGTTTGTGATTGTGTTAAACCAGATCACCGTGTTGTGTTATTAGGTTTGTTGATTAAAGATTGTGATAAATCAGATCATCATGTTGAGTTATTAGATTCGTTAATTCAAGAATTAACAATTGTGTTAATTATATTTGTCGATTCAAAAAGATTAACAATGGTGTTGATTTGAAAGATGGTTAAAACAAATATATCATATTTGTTAAAATGAAATAATTGAAAACAAATATGTCATCTTGATATTTTAAAATTGTTGTAGACAATTTTATCACTTTTGTTATAATAAATTAGATAGAACAAAAGTAGACATTTTTGTTTACATTAAAAGAATTAAACAAGATTTTCATTTCATTCTTTTTCAATAAAAAGAATAGATTTTGTTAAGCATTCTTTTTCAATAAAAAGAATAGATTTTTGGTCAAAACATGATTTTGAAATAAGAATAACCTTTTTTGTCAAAACATGATTATTGGGATAAAATAACATTTTTGTGTTAACATGCTAGTGAAATAGAAAATGAACCTTTTTGTACTTTAAAAAGGAATTATACAAAAATGAATATTTTTGTACATAAAAAGGAATTATCAAAAATGATCATTTTTGGTCAAATTAAAAAGAATGAATATGAAATGCTCATTTTTGCAAATTAAAAAGAATTAAACAAAAATGTACCTTTTGTTCATTTATAAAGGATGTAATAAGAATATACATTTTTGTGTTAAAATATGTTAGTGTTAATAAAAATAACTTTTTATATAGAAATGTGACATTAGATAAAGACAACATTTTATATAGCGATGTTACACTAGATTATAGTCATGTTACATTAAAATGTCGTATATTTGGGTTATGGTCACATTATATAGAAAATGTCATTCATGTTAGTATTAAAAATGATATTCATGTTAGTATTAAAATCATTTATGTTTGTAATAAAAATGCCATATTAGAAAATGTCACTTATGGAAAATGTCATGTTATGATAATAAAATAACATTTTTTTTTTGTTGTTGTTATAATCAGTCATGTTAGACAAAATAACATCTTTGTTAGGTTATGTCACGTTAGGTAGAAATATACTTTTGTTATAATTTGTCATGTGAGATGGAAATACATTTTTGGTTGGAATTTGTCATGATTAGCTAAAAATAAACATCTTGTTAGAAATGCACATTAGAAATCAAAATATCATTTTTGTATAAAATGTACATTAGAAGAAAATTGACATTTTAGTTAAAAATGTCGCATTAAAAAAAACTAACATTTTTGTTAATTAAAATTAGATTAAACAAAATTAACATCTCCGTTAATTAGATTAAACAAAATTATCACTTTGTTTATTATATTTTTGAAATTAACATATCTGTTAATTAGAGTTGGGTTCAAACAAATTATCATTTGATTTACATAAAAAGGATTATAACAAAATTCAAATTTTTTTACATAAAAAGGATTAAACAAAATCATCACATATTGTTTACATTATAAAGAATTAGACAAATTTGTCATTTGTTTACATTAAAAGGATTAGACAAAATTTATAAATTTTGGCCATTTTAAAAGACTGAATTGGAAATGTTCATTTTGCAAATTAAATAGAATGAGTTAAAAATATACATTTTTGATCATTTAGAAGGATTAGTTAAAAATATACATCCTTGTTTATTAGACAAAAATTTACATTTTTGTTTATTTAAAAGGATTAGACAAAAGTTTACATTTTGGTTAGTTTAAAAGGGATTAAACAAAAATGTCATTTAAATGTATATGTATACATTAGGATTATAAATGTATATGTATACATTAGGATTATATTCAAAAGGAACATATTATTCAAATGTAAATGCATACATTAGAATTTGTATGCAAACAACAATGACATATATGTTTATTATAAGATGCCATTATGATTATTAAATGACATGCATGTTAATTATAAACGTGACATTAGATTAAAATGACATTTTGTCATAAATTGTGTCATTAGAATAAAATGACATTTTATTATCATTTGTCACTAGAATTGAAATTATAGATTTTTATTGTCATTTGTTCACAATAAAAAGAATTGAAATATATGTCTGTAATGTTGAAATGTGTGATGTGTTAAATATATTATTAGTATATTCAAGTTTGAATATTACACTCCCATTCACAGGTACCTCGACTTGTTTATGTAATTGGGACGATAATTTTCACACATCGCCCAAGTGCACAAATAATTTATTATTTGGTTGATGGATGAAACCCCACACAGGTATTGGGATGATATTGGACACACAATAATCCCAATATTTAGTTATATGTCAATCGATGGATTGACAGTCTGTGATGAGCGTTAGTTATTTACTTTAACGCTCACACAGTTATAAATTCCACTTTGGTCGTCATTTGGATGTTTGATAATTATTTATCATGATTGTTGATTATATACAATATATGGTTGTTGATTGAGTCACATTCCAATAAAGAACATTTTAGAAAATGTCTTAGAAAAAGAACATTTTAGAAAAAGAATATATTTTAGAAAAATATATTTCTATTGAAATGAACTAGTTATTAACTAGAAGAAATCATTAAATTTAGATGTAATGAAAGTTTTCCAATTTGCTAATATTTAATTGAAGTTAAATTAAATAAATTGGATTTTGGGTTTGTCGTGAATAGTGTCTTAAATAACACTGTTCTTAAACCCTGTATGAAAAGAATAATCTTTAATTTAGATTATTAAAGTTTTCTATTATATTTAATAATTGGAATAAGATGAAATGTGAGTTGGGTTAATTGTGAACTGTGTTTTTAAGCGACATATGTTCTTTAACTCAACTGAGAGTGAAAATATATGATTTTGAATTTATAAATCTTTTATTAAGATTTAATTGGAAATTTTTCCAAAAGTAAAGTTTTCCAATTTAATATATATTAAATTGGAGTTGAATGGAATTCGAATTAATAATAACCGAAATAAATTTCTGTAAAAGAATATCGATACTACATATGGAATTTAAGAGGCTTTGCCGTTATTCCATTTATATTATTGGTCGGATATAGAAATTTATAACAATTATATATTGATTTGATTTCTGTGAAGATTCCATAATTTATGGAAGATGATTTCGGGATTACCGTGAACTAGGTTTTAAAGGACATTAGTTTTTTTTTAACCCAGTTAAAGATAAGATTAATTTCTTAAATTTAAATAATCATTGAACAATGATTTTTGGTATTTAAACCCAAATTGGAGTTTTGATAAATCTTTAAAGAAAGGATTTAAGGATAAGTTAAAGAATTTATCTTTGATAAGATAATGTGAATATTTTATTTAAAAGAATATTCTGAGTTGGAATGAGGCGTTGGATGTGTTTTTATAGCGCTTGATTATTAATTATAAAAATACGCGAGTTATTCGGAAAGACCGGGTTTAACCCATTCCGAATAATCACTACAACGATGAAGAGTCGAAGTTGAAGATGGTGGTTGAAGACCGACGATCTTCACATCAGATGGATGTGTTGCTACTGAGACCCATGATGGGAGTAGCTACCTTGAAGGGGCTTCCGTGGTAGCCATCCGGACAATTATTGATTGTTTCGGATATGCGAGGACCCCTCAGGTGTCTCCGGTTTCGTTCAAACCCAGAACGGACTTGTAAATGGATGCGTGTCAGACATTGGATTTCGTTCCATGTGAATTAAATCGATTTTTATTCATGTATGTCTGTTTGGTGGTGGAGAATTTATTCTCTACTTAACACCCTGGTATATATTAATAGTGATTGATCGCATGGCGTGAATTGTCAATGTGGCACGCCAAGATGCAATTGATCAAGGCTTTTGTTGAAAAGCAGGGCCTTGTGGGATGATCAAGGTATAGCCTATTACGGCATAACTTTGTGTATATCGTGACTTCGCGAGCCTCACACCCCGGTATGAGTCAAAAACGGGATATGGACCGTAGGGATTGCACACGTTTCTTTCTAGCTAGTGGTAGTGTCAGTGCTTAAACTGGCTGGCATTTTACTTATGTGGATGATGGATTTTGAGGCGCCTCGGATTTTTATAGGCCGTTGGGACCGGGAAGCGTGTGTTCAGGAATTGCCAATCCACTACCGTGAGGTGGGGACCGGCCCTACCGCTCCAAGGGTTGCCCATATGTGTGATCCTGAGGCATTTGCTAGAGTGTCTCGAATCGGAGAGGAGCTTGCCCCTAGCCTCGACTCATGATGGAAATCCAATTTCCAATACGATCTTGCGGTTTTGATTGTAGAACTAGTATGGCGACATAGTAGGATGGGGTACTATGCTGTCTATGATTAATACATTATGATTGAAATGTTTTTGAAATATATATACCCATATATATACACACTAATATTAAATCCGTTTTTATCTTATCAAGCATCTTTTGACCATTATAAGGTAAAACTCTATCCTCCGGTTTGCGTTGCATTGTGTGATGGGACTTGGGTCTTATAATGGTTTCATTTTTCCAAAAGGCATTGCGTTGTTTAACGATTTACTTTATTTTATGCACTGGCAATCTAATGGAGTAAACCCTTTCCGCGTTAGCGGCGTGGTCCTGTGATTAGCCTTATTATTAGATAAGTTAAGTTAAGATTTCTCATACCAGTCCCATGACTGACCTGTAGTTTGTTTCACTGGCAAACTCGGGTGCCCTTATTTTCCACACGGGCAGTCGAGTAGCTTTTTGCAGATATATTTACAGGATCCTGGTTTACAGCTGAAGCGGTATTCGGAAAGCTCTGTATCCGTGTATTCCTTTCAGTTGTATATTTGTATATTTTTCCGCTGCTATTTAAATGTAATCTAAATCTCTGATATTATTGTATTTCTATTGTGTAATAAGTATTCGTACTATGTGATTTTCTTGTACTCTGATGCAATTGTTGTAATTAGCAATAAAATGTTCTTCGGTTTATGTTCTGATGTGTGTTGTTCTCAAAGCAATCCAGGCTTTCCTTTACTGGGAAGTTCGGGTCGTTACAGGCCCACCGAGCTGGGCGGGTGCGTGGGCGGCGGATGCTCTCGGGTTGGCCTTCGATGTGGTGCGTTCTGATCGGCTCCGGAGTGCTTCGTTTGGCGTGCGCAGGTCCTTGAAGAAATCGATGGATGGGTTTAAGCGTTACAGTAAGTAACGAGGGTGGAAGAAGGATTATCAGATGGATTAACTAATGTAATTACCTGCTAAATTTAATTATATTAAATTGTTGTAAATTCTTGTAAAACTCATAACTCTTTCATACGGACACAGAATTCAGCGATTTTCGAAGCGTTGGAATCAGAAAAACGAGATCTAGACGATGAAACTGACCGAATCTGAAACCGAACACTTTGAAATTTCAGAGAAATAGAACCAATCGATGTGAGATTTCTTCTTTTTAAATAGTTAATTAATCTATTTAATTTAATTGTTGTGTAAATATTGCTTGTATATGTCCTAGATCTGCTGTGCTGTGATTGTGACTGAATTATTGGTTGTTTGTGGTGTATAAACACAGATCTGTATGTGTTGAAAAAAAAATGAACCATTTTGTAATAGTATTGATTTGGAATAGAATCGCCATTTCAATAAAATAGATCATTACTATTTATTTATTTATTTGGATTAGAATTTCCAAATCAATAAAAAAAAATCACTTTGCTGTGTTATTTATTGAATTAGAAATTTGTTAAAACAATATCCTTATATTTGTTCATTAGTTATGTGACACCAAATTGAACATTTTGTGATGTTAGAAAATTAGTTAAGACAAAAATCCCTATTTTTGTTCATTAATTATGTGACACTAAAATCGGCATTATTTCACCGTCATTTTGTTAGAAATAAAATGGATATTATTTCACTGTCATTTAGCTAAGAATTAAGAGGTCACATTTTCAATGTAATTAGAAATAGAATGATAAAAGTATTCATTTTGTTAAATGTGAAAGAATGACAAAAGTATTCATTTTTATCAAATGTGAAAGAATGATAAAATATACATTTTTTTTTGTAATAAAAAGTATTCATTTTGTCAAATGTGAAAGAATGACAAAAGTATTCATTTTTATCAAATGTAAAAGAATGATAAAAGTATTCATTGTTATCAAATGTAAAAGGCGGACAAAAATATTTATTTTGTCAAATGCCAAAAATGTATACAAATAAAATTCACTTTTTACTTGTCATTAGAAATGTAGAATTGGTTATACAAATAAAATTAACTTTTTTATTTGTCATCCGAAATGTAGAATTTGTTATACAAATAAAAATTTACTTTTTATTTGTTATGTTAAACAAAAAGAATGCATGCAAATAAAATGTTCTTCTATTTGCCATGTTAAACATTAAAATATGTTATGTGAACAAATATTTCTTTATTTATAATTCATAGGAAATTGTCAACATATGAATATTCATTTATATGATATTAAATACATAGTAAATTGTCAAAATATAAAATGTTAGAGTAGAGAAAAATAACATTTCGAGTATAAAATGTTAAAGTGAAGAGAAATAACATTGTAGTTATAAAATGTTAAGATGTATAAAAATAACATTTTAGTATAAAATGTTGAGTTGACAAAATAACACTTATATTTGTTTTGTTGAAATGTTAGAATCAATTTAACATAAAAATATTCTTTTTATGTTAATATGAAATGTTTAGAAATGATGTGACATAAAAATATCATTTTTATGTTAATATGAATGCTTAGAATTGTTAAACATTGAGAATATTCTTTCCATTGTTTACATTTAATGTTAGAAAAGTTTCATATGTTGAAAACATTATTTTCAACATGCTTATATAGAAAGGAAAGAAAATTTGTTAGAAAAGGATAAGTATATTAAAGACATTATTTTTAACATTGCTAGAAGAACATGTTAGAAAATATAAAAGGTTAAAAAACATATTCTTAACATGATAGAAAATACATGTTAGAAAATATTTATATGTTAAAAACATTAATTTTAACATGCTGAAAAGAGGAAAAGGAAACACATATAAAAATATGTGAGTGCATTAAAATATTCTTTTTAATGTAAATATAACTTAGGAAAATAAATGGTCTTTTATTTGTGTTCTCTAACACAAATACAACATAGAAAATAAAATTCCCTTTTTATTTTGCATTTCACAATGCAATTATGACATAGAAGAATATGTACATCTTTTATTTATGTTCTCCAATGTAAATAAAAAGGAATTAAAGAATTTATGTTTTTCAAGGTAAATAAAAAGGAATTAAAAAATTTATGTTTTTCAAGGTAAATAAAGGAAATAAAGGAATTTACATTTTATATGTAAATAAAAAGGTTTGATAGGAATGCACATTTTATATATAAATGAAAGGTTAAATAGAAATTTACATTTTATATGTAAATAAAGGATGAAATAAAAGTTACACCTTTATATGTAAATAAAACGTGAAAGAGACATTTACATTCTCAATATAAAATAAAAGAATGATTAGAAATTTAGTTTACAATTTTTTTATGTAAAAAGATCAAAAAGATGAAAGTTACATTTTTAATGTAAAAAGAAAAGTTTACATTTTAATGTGAATAAGAGAAGGAGAAAATTACATTTTCATGTAAGTAGAACTTAAAGAAGAAGATTTACATTTTAATCAATTGAATTTTTATTAAAAAGGACAACGGTA
This sequence comes from Allium sativum, assembly GCA_030737875.1. Lineage (NCBI taxonomy): Eukaryota > Viridiplantae > Streptophyta > Magnoliopsida > Asparagales > Amaryllidaceae > Allium > Allium sativum. The sequence continues at coordinate 1,026,743,699 of CM060909.1, forward strand.
TGAAATTTACATATTCATGTAAAGAATTTTAGTAAAAATTATAACGATGAAATTTATATTTTAATGAATTAGATTTTCATTAAAAGACTAAAGATATGAAATTTACATTTTAATGTGTAAAGATTAAAGCAAGAATATCATTTTGCTTGTAAGGAAAAGAATGACACAAAATAATCATTTTTGTTGAATTAGAAATGACGCACAAGAAATTACATGTTTGTGTAGATTGAAAATAGAAAGAAAAAAATATACATTGCATGTATAGGTTGTGTACGTGAATTAAAATAAACATTATTGTGTGTTATGTTATATATCTTTACTTGTCATGATTACCACAATAATGAAATGGCCAAAGAAATTGTATGTATATATATAATCATATATATAAACAAATTCCAATTGAACAAATCGAGCGTGGTAGTTCACTTTATAGAATTGTACTTTTAGTTGATTATCCCGAAATATCCGACCGTCGGATTTCCCCAAATCTATAACCGTTAGGTTCGCCTTGGGAAGATCTTTCCAACGTTATGAACTGTGTTAAATTCCAACGGTTAGATTTAGAGAAATGTGTAAAACAAATTTGGGTGAAAACAACGCCAAGGTCGTCCTTTTGACTTGAAGCGTCGTTAAATGGAATTTAATTATTTTTATATAAATAAAAATAAAGGTTGATCGTTATAAATTAATGTCAACGATATAAAATGATTTTTAAATATATATATATATGCGAGAATCATTTGAAAAGTCCGAGTTCAATCTCATTTCAAATGATCATACGACGATTGAAAGTCGGAGAGTTGAAGACGGTGATTGAAGACCGGCGATCTTCACATCGGATGGACGACGACTGCTGATGCCCGTGATTGGAGTAGCTACCTTGAAGGGGCTACAGTGGTGGCCGTCAGGACGTAGTGTTGATTTGTACGGATTTGGCTTTCGCTCAGACCCAGAGCATAAGCTTATAAATGGATGTGTGCCTGACGTTGAATTTTGTTCTATGTAAATTGATTTCTATTAATATACGACCGTTGGTGGCGGAGAATTTATTCTCTTGCTTAACGCCCTTAGAGGCTGTGTATTAATAGTTATCAATCGCATGGCGTGAATTGTCAACGTGGCATGCCAAGATGAAGATGATCAAGGCTTTGTTGAAAAGCAGGCCTTGTGGTTATAACGTTACTTCGCGAGCCTCACAACCCGGTTGAGTCTAAAACGGGAGAAGGGAACACAGGGAGAGCAGCACGTTTCTTTCTAGCTAGAAGTGGTGTCGGTGCTTAAACTGGCTGATATTTACTTATGTGGATGATGGAATGAGGCGCCTCGGATGATAGGTCCTATAGGATCGGGAAACGTGTGTTCAGGAATTGCCAATCCATAAACCGCA